>OY998117.1:2979307-4468961 GCA_963921985.1 Agrilus biguttatus | reverse complement strand
CTGTTACACACACGTATTTCCGGTTGAAAACGGCTTCGCACTAACTGTCGTAAAAACTATTTGAACTAATTTTTGATTTCAAGATTTATGATCCATCCATGATGGAGAATCATATTGTCTAATCATAAGACCAAGTTACCTACCAGCAGCAACTTATATTATGGTTTTAGTCAAAGATAACTTTATTTATAGAATAACACCCTCAACTATTTATTATTTAATATACTTATTACTAAGTATTGTTTAACATAAACACATGGTTTCGTTACGTTGACGACATTTTTTGTATTTGATCCGGCACTAATAGACAGTTATCCATTTTTTTAAATTTTTGATGATTTGACCATTAGACCTGACAATAATAAATTAAATTTTGATATTTTTAGAAAACCAACCACCACCGATACAATTACACCATCATGTTCAATACAAGCCGATAATATAAAACACGCAGTTTTTCGTTCATTAATTTTTAGATTAATTAATATACCCTTTAGTAAAAACAATTTTAAAGAAGAACTAGACACAATAAAACAAATTGCCGTAAACAACGGGTACAGTATAAATCTAATAGATCATATTCTAAAAAGTAAATTAAAACTGATATCTAGAAAATTACTATACAATAATTATCCCGAAACAACAACGGAAAAATTATTGCTACCTAAATTAGATACCCAATACGGCCAATTTCATAAAAAAAAATAAAACAATTAGATATAACCGCTAGCATCACTAACAAAAGGAAATTAAGTAATATCCTAGTCAATAATAAAGTCAAAAAAGTAACTATAAGTCATAGTTTATATTGGACAATCAGGCAGATCCATAAAAAGCAGGGTGGCTGAACACCAAAAAAACTTAGCTAACACAGTAACAACTACGGGACTGGCAGAACATTGCATTTCCAACAAACACAGTTTTGATAATGACAGCGTCAAAATTCTACACACAGAACCTAAGGGTAAAAAATGAACTTATTGGAAAATCTTGAAATAATGAAAAACATCTATAACAAAAAAGTTCTAGTTAATGACCAAACAGAACTATATGCAACAAATTCCCCTCTAATATTAAGATTCCAATAACTAATTTCAATTTTGTCAGTACCTAGATGCTTATATACGTTTAATGTTTCTTAGAATCCTTATTATCTGATTCTTGTAAGCAGGTAATTACAATTACTTACACCATGCATACATATGTATGTGCGAATATAAATAGTTTTCTAGGCTAATTACACCCTTAGTATTGTTTAATTACTCTTGAAAATGGCCTTTGGCTGAAACGATATATTAAATATATTTGTTTTAATAAAAACTTTAGTAAAATATTATTGTTTCTTAATGATTGTAATAAATCGTCTATTAAAATAGTTACCAGTTTTATCCTTAATATTTAAACAAAACAACTTAAAATTATTTGAAATATGCACATGTGATGTTAATATTTTTATTATAACATTAAGTCGGGATATGTATATTATAACATATACTGCCTTATAGCACATTGACAAACACCCGGTATATAAGGAGCACTATACATTATAATACCAAAAAAAAATAACGCTGTAATATTTTGACATTAATATGTAAGTCTGTTTTCTGATTTACTTATTTTTAAGAATAAAACAGAGGTTTATCTATGTTTTAGGAAGTTGTTATAATTATTGTTAAAATATCCATCTTTCAACGCTTTTAATAAGAGTACAACTTAGGCAACACATATAACATGATCACAAATATAGTATAGCTATTCGTTGAGAGAGTGCGCCCAGATGCTAAAATTTAGCAAAATCTAATATGTGTGGCATGTTTAGAATCTAACAGAAGAGGTTATATTGTATGTTATTGGTATTATTTAGAAAGAATATAATTTAATAGTGCATATAGTTTCTTCTGAAGGTGTTGTGTATTTTAATCATCTATAAAAATGAGTGATTCTACAGTATCAGTGTCTAAGGTAATTTTTTACTTTTTATTTTATTGTTTCCCTCTATTTTATTCACTTATCAGAACTAAATGTTATAATAAATTGTAAATACAAAAGAAAATTACAAAATTTAGTTATTGTACAAATGACCAATGCTTCTTAATTATTAATTTCTACTTACGTTTAATCTGCTTTGTTTAATTGTTATCAATCAGCTGTTATATACAGGGTGAGTAGTTATTTGTAAACAGCTGATACTTACATTTTAACAAGAGATGTATTACGTAAATTTTTAATTTAAGGGTGTCTTCGTTTTTAAAAATGGTTTTAAACCGCAGTCGGCAAAAACAAAAAGAAATAAGCGAAATAGTACTAAAAATTTCAAAAGTATTTCAGAAAATACATTGTGGTATAAATCATACTCAAAATTGTGGAATAAGCTAGAAGACAAAATTAAGGTAGGAATTAGGTACATTTAATTGGATAATTTAAATATTAAATTAGGTACACTACTTATACACTTAGCACGGGCAACGTTTATGAATTAATTTTGAGAAAGAGGTTGCCTACAGTTGTACTTCATAGTTTGAAGATTTTTTTAATTACAAATACAAGGTGCTCAAAAATATTGTAGATACCTGTTTATAAACGTATATATTTTTATTAATACCAAATTTTAAGATCAATCAAATACAATTTATATAATTATTTTATTCGATAAATACAGAAGAATCGCGATGGTATGAACCGAGAAAAACAACAGTTCTTCATATTATCGATTGTTTTGTTTAATATGTAATAAACACCTGTAATTAACTAATCAAACGAAAAATATAAAACACCAACCCCTACTGATTAAAAGACAGCAAAAAATAGATAAAACAACAAATTATTTCTAATATTTACTTGTTTGTGAATTAATTAATTTTTATTTTTATTTCTTTCAATAAAAAAAATATTTTATTGTTTATACAATTGTTTCATTCTGAGAAGCTAAGAACGTTTTACTGTTTTGAACCTGGTATTTCTCACAGTTTTTATCTCACAAATTGTGGATTTTGGGACATATTCTTTGGCTAAATACGTATAACATGTCACCTATCATTTAATTCGTGAATCACAAGCAATTTTTCGTAAATGATAAAGATACTTTGGTTTTTCAAACATAATTGCACGTATGTATTGAAATGTTCAAAAATTACTTAGGCTGTATATGTAGAACACAAATAGCACAACCACTAACAACGTACGTAATTACGGGGGAAGTACCAAATATATCGGGGATTTACAGCAATTGTTAAATATCGATTTTTAAGACCAGTATACATTCCCTTCTATAACCGAAAATTTAGTTTGTTCACGATATGCGGCGGTCTATCATAATTAATACGCTGGTCACATTATGTGTGGTTTTCCTTATTTGTTGTTCACACCATCGGGATTCTACTGTAATTATTATTAGTTTTTAGTACAACTTCACCGTCAATCAGTTTTTATATTTTAAGTTTAATTTGTTAATTATTAATGCTATTAAGACTTTCCTCAGTGCACTGATTGTGAAACATGGTGTAAATTAAGTTAGAAGAAAAACACAAGATGGATAGTTTCACTAATTTATTTGCTAATTCGACAATACACAATTCTTTTTATAATGGTCCCATTGGACCAAAACAGTATTGTCAGGTTAGCAAATAAATTAGTGAAACTATCCATCTTGTAAATACATTGATGCGATATTAATTATTGAATTAATTTGTACCCACTACAGATTACCTCATTACCGGCAGGGGTGTGACAACAGTAACAAAGTTTTCCCTCATCTGTAGTGTGTACAATTAATATCGCATTAATGTAGTTCAAACTATCGATGGTGCAGGTATTGTAAAAATACATTTTAAGAAATAATAAAATGAATAAAACACTTGGAATATTTCACAATAGACAAATACAATTCACTTTAGAAAAAGAGGTAAACAACTCACTTAATTTCCTAGATGTTACAGTTAAAAGAGTAGATCATAAGTTAGAATTTAGTATCTTTCGTAAGCCCACCACTACTGAAACTATAATTAATACCTTCTTCCTATAATCAAACTAATAATATTAAATATTATTTTTTTCACAGTGCGTTATTCAGATTAACAAATATCCCTTTAGACGAAAAAATTTTAAAAATGGAACTAGATACAATAAAACAAATAGCTGTAAACAATGGTTATGATACCAAAATCGTCGATATTATCTTAAACCAAAAACTTAAAAATAAAACACGCTTACTACTCTATAACCCTCAAATTATTAATCATCCTTCCAATAAAGTATTTTGCTCCATACACTACGTTAAAAAAACCAGTCGAATTATAAAATCACATCTCAAAAGATTAGGTATCACAGCCATTGTATCCAATAAAAATACTGTTAAAAAACTACTTGTCAATAATAAACCAAAATTTGATCCCCTAGATAATAGCAGCGTTTATAAAATTCAATGCAACGATTGTGATGCTGTGTACATTGGTCAATCAGGCAGATCCATTAACATTCGTAAAAAAGAACATTTAAAAAGTATCTTAAATAACAACAATTGTACAGGTATTTCTACACATTGTATTTCAAATAAACACAATGTTAATGAAAATTTTCAAATACTACACATACAACCAAAAAGTAAGAAATTAAACTATGTTGAAAATTTAGAAATTAAAAAAGCTAAGTATAACCGACAAAAGATTGTAAATTCCCAAATAGAAACATATTCAAACAACTCCCCTCTACTTTTGTTCGAACTAGGTAATTAAGAAATTTCCCCATCATTATTATTCACTATAAATATGTTTGTGCACATTTATATATTTTTACCGAGCGGCGTGGTCTAGTGCTCTAGATCATTGCTTAGCATTCGGGAGGTCACCGGTTCGAACCCGTGTCCGGCTGCTCTGATTCAAGTTTTCTGTGGTTTCTTTGGACCATTTAGGCAAATGCTGGAGCAGTAATACTCCACAGATAATCTTTCACTTCTTTTCTGTCTTCATTTTGTCCGTCTCATCTTCCTCTCCCTAACCACACCACCCACCCATTCCCACGATTCCTGCAAGGAGGCTGAAGAGCGCCTTACGCCTTACCCTCCGGCTTTGTACTAGTGTAGGTCGGAGGGACTGCCCGCCCACCAGCACGAGTAGCTGGTGAAAATGAAACACAAAAAAAAGACCTCTGTGGAGTTCCGTCAAATAAAAAATACACCAAGTGTTTTATTCGTTTTATTATTTCGCATTAATGTATTTAAAATGTACCCCTACTACTAATTCTTCAAATATTTCATTATCCATCTTGTGTTTTTCTAAGTCTAAGTTAATGTTAATTATTAGCTGTATCCGCCTTCTCTGTAATAACATGTGACAAATGTGAAAATTTTTAATAATTGTAGGCATTAAACGAAGAGACTTTCTCTTCAGTTTTAAGTAATCTCGTTAAATTTATCAAAAACAGTTACGAAACTCCCGTTTCTGAGATTCCAACAGCGACACTCTTAACAGGTATAAACATGCCAGATCATACAGCACTTTTTCGTAGTTTAACAAACGAAATTGAAAAACATGTTTCTCCTCATTCCGCTATTTTACACGCCGAAGACTGTAACAGTTTAAAAAATATGATCGAAAACATGATTGGACAGTTCGTAAATGCCGAAATTTTTTCAGGGGATGTAAGTACTTATTATAACATACGTACATAAATAGAACATAACAGCAGTAAGTACATGGAGTATCATATCTAGATGTGTATCAGTGACCTGCTCTGAAATAACATACTAAATATGTTACAACATATTCAGTTGGTCTTATAGGGGCATGTTTGGTAGTACACAGTTTTACTTTTATAAACCGCCATTGTAAAAATAAATATTAGTGAATTTAGTGAAACAAATGGAAATGTTTTATTTCTTTTATGATTCTTTTTTCAATTCTTCATAGTGGTGTCCTCAAAAAACAGAAAAACATTACGAAGGTCATCACAACTCGAATCTTTCTCCAGAATTGCCCTAAGATATTGAAATTTCGAGATCCTCTAATATCAAATCCAGAAAATCAAAATTAGTAATAGTTGGATCTTGGAGTTACAATATTTCTAAATCTTGATGTGCTGGGCCAATTATAAGGCCAGATTAAGTTGTAAATTACTGTCCTTTTGTTTATTCCCTTTCCGTCACTCATTTCGTTGGCCTGTAATAATCATTAGAAGAAAAAGTTTTAGCTTTTTACTAATTAGTAATCACAAACACTTTTAGAAAGTTCTTTTATAGATGAAATGAAAATTTGATATTAAAAGAGACACCAAACATGCCTAACACTAGATTTAATATTTTTATCAATAATTTGATTTTGAAAATTTACTGATTCCAATATTCATGTACAAAATTTCTAAAAGCAATGTGATATTTGAGTAGTGAACTTTTGTATTAATCATAATTTAAATGCATATAATAACAATGACAATTGAAGGGCTTATACTTTTATTATAAAATTAAATTCTATCCAATTATTAGATATAATACTACAGACAATAATTCGTGCAATTATCGAAAATAATTCAAAACTTGCACAAATTATACGAATCGAATTCGGCAATCTCGTTCACAAAAAAGACGTAGCATTGCATCTATTTTTTTGACTCCAACGTTTATATAGCTGAAGATCGCACTTTCGAAGAATATCAGTTTTTCGCCAAATTTAAATATTAGTGTTATCATATATAAATACGAGGGTAAATCAAATATAAATGGTAATTTTACTATTTAGCTTAGCACGTAATTCCGATCTAGAGGATTCGATGCTCGAATGTTGTTTAGTTTTGCGGAGGTGAAAACCGGCTTAGGTAGCAGCTGCGCTCAGTTCTGTCCGCAGTACAGCCATGACTGAGCGCAAGGTACCGGTACTTTAGTCTGTTTCACAACGCATCATCTTAAAGTTTTTAACCAATGAAGGCTAAAGACGTCGAAAATTTTCACTCGTTTGAAGGCACAGTTTGGGAATGCTACCCTGTCTCATAATCGATTGTACACTGTGTACGTGGGTCAGACAACAGAGAATTCAGGGATGGGAACGTGTCAGAAATGAAAGTGGATGAAATGGACTGGGAAACCCTCGAGCCTCTTAATCTTCCTTATAGCCCTGACTAATCACTAATCACCCTATGATTATTTTTTGCTCGCGCCCGTGAAAGAATCACTTGGAGGCAAAAAATTTGAAAGCAATGAAGAAGTAGAGGAGTATGTGCACAATTGGCTGACAACTCGCCCTCAAATTTTTTATGAAGTAGGAATATTTAAACTTCCAAATCGGTAGCAAAAGTGTGTAGAGCACGGAGGTGACTACATTGAAAAATGTTAAATGTTTAGTTTGTGTGTACCATTAATCAATAAATTTATTTTACAAAATTACTGTTTGTATTTGATTTACCCTCGTATAACAATGCAAACTGGTTGTAACAGCTAGAGTTTCTCGATCTCGATTTACCATTACATTTTATGAGATTTCTTCCTGGGAAATTTTTGAAACGTTTTATATCTAACCTACGCAGAATATTTACTGGTTAACAGCGTACACTTTTTATTTTCGGTTCTTCAGGCGAGGGTATCAGAAAGTGTGTGCTAAGTCTATAAAAAAATAGTGAAATACTTTAAGTTGTATTATTTCAACGATTTTATGATTTTTAATCAAGTAAATGTTGAAATTATTCGACACAATTTAATGTTGGGATTCATGTACCTATCTATAAAACGTTGATAGGATTAGTAGGTACAAGGTACATGGTTTATACGTGTTTTATACACTTACTACAAACGTACACAACTAATTTAACTTAATTTTTACGGGCAACTTTGTAATTTGCCCAGTTCGTTAATAATGTTTACATTGAAATGACGTAATCGTTTGCAATAGTGTAGTTCTTGTTGGACTCGACATTTATCCTTATAACATATTTTTGCCAACATTGTGTAAGAAAATACTTTGTTTTTAATCAATGTGCTTATGTATTAGTTGGTTTGAATTTCGAAATTTTATTGTTAAATATTTCAAAATCAAATCAAATGTCGTATGTATCTATATGTTATACTCACCTATAATAAAAAATAAACGTGTAATTTTATTTTTAAGTTTTACTTACGTCAATCGTGGAAAATAAAGTTGATAATATCGGTAATAAAATTCATTTAGTTAACTGTGGGCAGTTTATTTGAATTTGCTTATATGATCTTGGATTCTTATCATCTTAGAGAGCCACAAAATTTCATAACTTGTGCGGTCCTTATTTTCAATTTCAACTTCATTTTCGTCCATCATCGTAAGATAAGTGTTTAAAAAATAGTATCAAAAGGAAAGAAAATTGATTAAGAAAGGTTTTTTTTATAATTACAATACTAATAAAGGATTAACTATTTCAGTAGATGAGAATATACTCTTAATGTTTTAATAAATGTGTACGAGGGTGATTCAAATATAAGCGAACTTTTTACTTAAAAGACTTTATTTTACTTTTTTTTCCATCATACAGTCAATTTTATTTCTTGGCGGTATTAATTCAGTTGCGCACCTAGCGCTTCCTACAAAGAGGCCATAGTGAACGGTCTCGTGACCATAGGGAGGGTATTCAAGGGTAGTCCACTGCAGTTCAAAAGGTCACAGTAATGGCAGCATTTACTGTACGACAACCATTAATAAAGTTAAGCACCACAATTTCTTCAGATCCCCAGAAAACTGACGCTATCACCTTCCCAGTTGACAGTGAGTTTCGGCTTTTGATGGTTCTGCCTCCCCCTCTACCTTTACTCCATATTTTCCCTTGTCGACTCGGGAACGTACTGATTAACAGACCTTTCGCCTGATGAGCTTGAACATTGCACTACAATAACCATGAACCCACCGTGCTAACATACTTTTCGAAATAGTATGTGCACTTGCAATACTGATCCTTAATTTTCATTGACATCGGCTACTACCAGACAGTAATCACCCTCAATAAGATCCCGAACAGTTGTAATGGTTTCTGGCGTGATTCTGGAACTGTACAACATCTTTTTACTCCTTATTTGCTCTCTTAGTTGTCAAAGGATGATTTATATTTGAACCCTCCTCTCAATTACATTCTCTGTTCATTTTTTTCTTAAGTACGTATTTCCAAACATCAATTTTTGTAAAAATCTTTTTGATGGAATCTTTTTCGTTAGTAATATTATTTCGCTATTTTCCCTGTTGATCATCATTCCCAACAGCTTCGAAAGCAGGCAACAGTTTGGTGCACCTTAAAATAAAATACAATACAATAGATATACTAAAATATATACAGATTGAACAGTAAATTTTCAAAACCAAAATTCGTACATATTTAACAGTTTAAATACTATTTATTGTTCTGTAGGATTCGTCTGATTCTGATGAAAAAAGTAAAACGCGCATTAAAAAAAGTCATTGTACTTTTTCATTACTTCAAAGCTGGTACGAAACGAACTGTCTCATTGAAAGTCCTAAAAAGACCAAGCAATCTCCTAAAAAAAGGAAAATGTTAGTAGTTATAATTCCAGACTTTGAAAGTTTTAATAATAAAATTCTCCAAGAATTTGTCCTAATCATAAGGTAGGGTTTTGATAAAGTTAATGTAATTAATAGTTAATTATTCAATACAAAATATTTGTAGCTCTTACCTCAACATTTTACCATTTGCTCTTGTTTTTGGAGTGGCAACTTCGACATCGGCTTTACATAAATCACTTCCGTATCACGTGTCCTCAAAAATCAGTGTACAAGTATTTCAATCTCAAACCAGCGTTATGTATTTAAATAATATTTTAGAAAATATTTTCCTGACAGCTGACTGTCCGTTCCACCTGGGTGGAAGGATATTCTCACTATTTATTGATCAGTTTTTGTTCTACGATCTGTCAGTAAAAGACTTTATACGTAATGTAAAGGTAAGTTAGTTATTAAGACACGACACGAATTCTAATTTATTTCTATTGGAAATTGTCATTTCAGTGATTACAATTAAATTACATAATGAATATAAATGGTACACTCGTACGGTTTTTTAATTTTTTACGTATAATAAATTGAATTTTAATTTTTAAAATTGTTATTATCAAAACTATAGAAACACAAAGTTAATGTTATACACTTTTTATTAGAAACTCTAACAATTGTTTCTTGTTGTTGTTACAACTTGTTGTAATAATACTCTCTGAAGATAACTGCATAAGTCGAAACAATTGTTAAAGTTTCTAATAAAAAGTGTATAACATTAACTTTGTGTTTCTATAGTTTTGATAATATTAAAAAATGTTTTACAACCATCCCACCGCTGAATCGATCAACATTTTTAAAATTGATAATTAATTAATTAATTAATGTCGTTGTCTTCTTCAGAATTACGGAAACTTATTGTTGTTGTTTTCTCAATTTTATTTTAGTACTCAATGTTGGAGCATTACAGTTATGGAAATGCAATGGCTCTTTGTACTGGTCAAAAACATTTAGAATCTGTATTAAATGAATTCACTCATGACGATTTTGAAAACGTACGACGTTTAACATCATTTAGGAGTCTTGTTGAAGACGAACAACCCGAAAATCGCATAAAACTTTTAACAAACGACAGTTTTCTAAAAGATGTGCTGCATCAGGAAATTATCACTTTTATCGAATATTTAGGAACGTTCCACTTATTTTTAAAATGTTTGCACATTCTGGTGCAAGACATGCCAAATAATCCTTTGGGGAAACAGGTAAAAGAAATTACTTTCTGAACAGAACCATAAGTTAAATTTTTATTTTTCACAAATTTAAATGTTGAAATACATTAAAAATTGTCAACCTGACAGAATAGTGAACAACCACAGACAACAATGCGTAATTCTAAACGCTATCTGTAGAAATTTGCAAGTAATTGTGGGTTCCTTAATGTTTGAGAAGGTCCTTTTCTAATAAGGATATCGATTTGTATCTATCGGAACTGTCTTCAGTGTGCTGATGATAACCAAAAAGTTCGAAATCGCGATCCTCATCTGATGGTTTCGACCTTAGAGCATAAGAGCATAGAGACAGCATTTAATACTATAGCAGTGATCTTGAAACTGGAAATTTCTCACTTTAACGTGGCCTATTTCCTATTTTCTATTCCACGTTTTAATGGTCCTACGTTTCGATAGAACTTATCTTCTCTAGGAATAATAATAATTAAATTTCATGCCTAATTTTTAGGCATTTTTTTGTAATTGTTTCAAATTTCCCGACGGATGCTACATATCCACCGTAGTACCATGCCCAGTTAATAACTCGCACCAGACTAAAAATATAAATTGATTTCATTAATAAAGATTATCGTATGTTTTATTTCTTCATTATTAAACCTTGTCCAACTTTTAGTTCTGTTCAGACATCCTTTAGCCATATGTGTAATATCAGTGCTATCAAACTAATTACGATGTGGTATTTTAGCTTCGAGAGCTGTACAGAATTTCTGTGAATGAACTTATTACATCGACTGATGAGTTCAGACAGAGTTTCCAGCTTTTAGGGTTTCAGTCAAAAGACGAGCTGTTAATAAAACTGACAAAGGTAGCTAATCTAATTAAATCGGAAGGGAACGACTCGATTGGAATTAAAAAAGTAATCAAAACTTTAAACGGTTTCGTTAAACAGATGGAAAACTTTAATTCTAACGAAAAAATGGATGACAGTAGTGATGAAGGGAATGATGACGTTGTTGTTATAGCAGAGGCAAAAAATCGAAAGGAACTGCGAGAAGTATATAATAATATTAATATCTATATCACAACATAAATTCTTAAAATATTTCAGAAATTATTAAAAATGACACATGAAAGCAAACCTATTAATAGATATGAAAAAATGAGAAACGAATTGCTTACATTTTTGACACAAACATTCGAAAAATATTTAGATTCACCCAAGGAGTTACCATTTCATGAAATATTCATTTTTGATGATATTTCTATAAAAAAAAACATTGAAGGTATACAGAGAGCTTCCTTACATGAAGCTTTAGTAAATCCACACACTTATTTACAGGTAAGAAGACCTCTTTACATTTAAGCATTTTTTTAAAATAACTCAGGAAGATATAAGAACATAAGCTTTCACGGCCGGAATTCATAGTAGAATGATGATTCGGGCTTGTAGGCCGTGGTCGATGTGAATGGTTTCGTCCAGACGTTTCGTCGGCAACAGCGGCTGACATCTTCAGTGGGTGCTGTGTTCACTACGTGTGCGAAGATTATACCACGAAGTCTCTGTAGCGACTGAAGTCGACTGAGCCCGAATCATCATTCTACTAACTCAGGATGCTTGGAAATTAAAAAATGAATACATTAATTCTGATAATGTTATTAACCCTCTGAAAATGTGGAAGTTTTTTTAACATGTATTTATTGTCAAAACAATTTTATTTTGAAATACTACGATAAAACTACATAATCTTTTAGTGCCAATGTTGTATATTACCTCATGATTCGTCAATATTGAAAACAATGCCCGATGTTTGTATTTTGTATAAACTTCATCTTGAGTGTGGAAAACTGATAAATTTATACGACTTGTTACAATCATTTCTTGCAATTGTTGAACCTGATAATGTCGAAGACTGTAAAATTATAAAACCAGAATTGCAGTATCCTTTTTCGATATGGCTTCAAAAATAATCTAAAAGCAGAAAAATTTATTAGCTTTGATGATATTTAGCAAAAATTCGACCTTTCTACATAAATTCCTTAGATTTTCATTAGAGCACGATTTACTCAAGCAGTGGCAGAACTGGAATATCTAGGATTTATCAAAAGTTCCAAAAGAAAAACTGACCATGTTTCTAGATTAACTTGGAGTGTATAATTAAATTAATAAACTCAATTTTTGTATTTGTTGCTTTTTTCCATGTTTTATCACCTTATAAATATTATAACAATAGCAACCAGTGTACTAGATAATATGAACATAATTAAATGATTAAAAGTATTCGATGCAGTGGCGGCCCGGGATGTTTCACATAACGTCGCATCCACAAATCACTCAATTTTCTGATAAATATCTATTTTTATTTTTTTTTATAAAGTCTTTACCTTTCACAATTGATTATTTTTTTATAAGTAACCGTATCATACATTAATCTTTATTTCTTTCATTCAATAAAAGTGGTGCACAATTTGACACTATACCTCTGCAAATCGTGAACACATCAAAACACTTGTTCAATTGTCAGGTATTATGTGGCATTGATGATGCTCGAAATGCAGCTTTCCACACCTCCAATGTAATCTTAACGGTTGATCGGGTCAATCATGTGTCTTTGGTCATCCCAGCTCCGGCAAATGCGCATTGGGCAGCCGAAGGTACCAAAAAAAAACTTTTGTATTTCATTCCCACCAGCTACTCGTACTGGTGAGCGGGTAGTCCCTTCCACCTACACTGTAGTACAAAGCCGGAGGGTAGGGTGTAGGGCCCTCGTCAGCCTCCTTGCAGGAATCATGGGAATGGGTGGATAGTGTGATTAGGAAGAAAAAAATGACACGGACGAAATGGAGACAGAAGAGAAGTGAAAGATTATCTGTGGAATATTACTGCCCCAGCATTTGCCTAAGTGATCCAAGGAAACCACAGAAAACTTGGACCAGAGCAGCCGGACGCGGTTTCTAACCGGTGACCTCCCGAATGCTAAGCTATGATCTAGATCACTAGACCACGCCGCTCGGTGAAAGTACCGTGAACCCGTCTGCTGCTTGGCTTGTTTTTTTTTAAATTTCAAAGGGGTGCCATTTCTGACTTGCTCTAATTAGAAACCAATTAATTAATTACTTCTAATTTAACCAATTATACATTTTTGACACACATCAATTGCTCAGTTACAATCAATTAGTTAAAGATTTTTTTGTCTATCGCTATGAGTGAGCCCTCAATCAAAATTTATTGATGGGGCCCTTTGATAACAGAATTTCTCCATCTCGTTGTAATAGATACGAATTAATAATCCAATTTCAAAGATTTTTGAAAAAAATTACTGCCTGTCGTGTATAGTTCTATTCTAAAACAAAGCAATCTATTATGAATAATTCATTAAGGCTAGGCTTTCTAATGTATCAACATGATATAAAAAAATGAACAAGTATGTATTTCAATACCGAAAAAGTAAATTTGCGAATTTTTAAATCGAGTGTCAATTTAATAAAATATATGGATAGTATTTTTTGATTTTATGCATATTCATGAATAGGTCCTTCTAGCTTGTGACAATGTACCATTGAACTAATGTACACTCCTGTTGGCTATAACATAACATAATCACAGATAATCATTAAATTTGTTGCATCCATATACAGATTTACTATGTCTTTTCATACACATTTTTACCATATACTCTTATTAGGGATTGACATCATAACGTTCCTTATAAGCTATATCTATATTTTTCCTTTTATTTTAAACGGTAAGTACTTATTTATACTTGTTAATTTTTATTTTATACTTAATACAAGTTTAATGTCTTAACATTGATTTAAACATTGAATGTACTATTTACTTTGCCTTTTTACGCCATCCAACTTCCGGCTCGTTTAAATAATAATTAATTGGTGCAATTATCCTTTTATTTTCTTTAATTAAATCGTTTGCGATTTGGACAATTGCACAATTAAGATTGAAACAGAGCCTTTATTGCAGTTTAACAGATTATTCGACTTGTAACTGCTTTTTTGTATATCCGGTTGGGAAAGCAGTTGTTAAAAAAACGTGTGAAACTTTTACCAATACAAGATTAACAATTTTGTTTTAAATCTAACAAAATACATCTTTTTAACATTATATAGATATCAAGTGTATATAAATAAAAAGTATTTATCAACATTATATTGAAAATTGAATAACATGTTGTTTTCAAAAACGTGAACACATTACGGGTGGTCTTTTCTAATCCTTTACCTTTCGCTTGTAAACTATATTACAGGAAATGATGAGGAAGCAAAAAACGTACCCTAACAACGTTTTATTTGCAGGTAAGTTTTATTACACCCATAGCCGCATCTTTGACGGATCGGCTTCAATAAAACCGAAATATTTAAACCAGAAAACAATGGAATATCGTAGAGGATATTGTCAAACTCGGTTCAACCGTTCCATATTATCTTTGTATTAACAGAATATTTTAATTAATAATTGTACAATTAGGCCGTCAATTATTTTTAATAAATATAATTAAATGGGCAATCTTCTCAAATTTGATGAAGAATTAGTAAAAATAAAACACACTAAACACTTTCACTTAATTTTTATTGTAATCTTTACAAATTTGTTTCAACCCACAGGGTGATCATCAGAAGAAGAAATTATAAACTAAGTCTTACAAGTAAGTTCTTAAATATTAAAATTTAGGATAGGAGAGGAGGAGATAAATACTTAGTGCACATTTTAACTACAGGGGAATCATGAACATTTTCTATTTCGTCTAAAACATTGTTATTATTTGAATTTAAATGAATTTTTATTTCTAACGCTTCAAAAATAGTTAGTTTTTTGCTTTTATCAATCACGTGAAGAATTTTTACATTTTCTAAATTAAAATTGTGACCCGTTTCCCGAGTATGATTCAATTCCTTGTATATAGGTCAAACGGGGAGAGCTTTTAATGTTAGGATTCATGAACGTTTAAAAAATTGTAATAAAAATCTTCTTCATGAACCATATTCTCCCCCTCTCCTACCTTAAATTTTAATAATTAAAAGCTCACTTGTAAGACTTAGTTTATAATTTCTTCTTCTGAAGATGACCCTGTGGGTTGAAACCAATTTGTAAAGATTACAATAAAAATTAAGTGAAAGTGTTTAGTGTATTTTATTTTTACTAATTCTTCAACGTGTTGATCAACTTTCACATAGTAGAGATCAACTCAATCAATTATTTCTTCTCAAATTTCTCTACAAGAAAATGCTTTCAACCCTTTCAGAAGTTATTCTTATTTTGATATTTAGTGTTCGAGTAATTACTTACATACGAATAGATGTAAACTAATGAGTGGGTATCTTAGTATGAAAAAAATGCACCTATAATTATCTAGTTATTAAATCGGATGTTACAGGCGACATTTGCTTGATTGTGAATGGTAATGAATTGTAAAGAAATCGTAATCCGTTTTAAATAGTATTTCTGATAACCACTTAGTTAGCCGCACCACAACGTGTATAAGCAAACACTTCAAGTACCTATCTACTTAAACGACACTTATTAGCGCATTTTGTTTTTAAATTTACACATTCGAGGACGTCGGATGTATCAGAAAAGTGTGTTTTATAGCTAACAGGAATCACAGTTAACTACAAACACCCACATGTATTTACATAGATACTGAATAAATGTACAGGAAATTTAATTATTCTTAAGGAAATATGATTAGTTAATTAGTATCTAATTATTAAGCTAAGATCAGTGGCGTAGCTCTGCGTCGGAGACGTCGGTGATCGCACGACGGCCTCGCGTCACGAAAAAAAAATATCACTCTAAAAAAGCGTCAGTAAGATTTATCCAAAGTCTGCTTTCTGACAACATTGACACTTATGGTGTTTCCCAGCCAAAGGATTCTTATCCGGCCCAGAAACTTGTTGCATAACAGGCGGGCTACAAAGTTCGTAGGCTAGCATAGAAAAAAAATTTTTTTTTGATAGAATTTGATTTTATTATTCAATATTTTCCCTTCGAGGGGCATACAACGATTATAGCGGTCAATTTACAATACAATTTTTCTATACCATTTTTATAATACGATTTGTCTTTAGCTTCAAAATAGGCTTCAGTTTCGGTGATTACGATTATCTCTTCATCGGCGCGAAATTTCTGTCCAGCGAGCATCCTCTTGAGGTCTCAGAACAGAAAAAAGTCGGTGGGGGGCAAATCTGGAGAGTACGGTGAATGCGGGAGCAATTCGAAGCCCAATTCATGAAATTTTGTCATCGCTTTCATTGATTTGTGACACGGTGCATTGACTTCTTCAAATGAGGCCGTCCAACGAAAAGCAGTTAATAAAGTTTAAAACACGTGTAAAAAACTAAATAATCGATAGGTTCATGGTACATAGTACCCAGATACTAAATAAACTGCAAAGGTAGTTAAGTTTTTTTATTTTTTTGGGGGTGAGAGGGACAGTGTCTTGAGATATTTTAAAATTCTGGTCATGACTTTCATATAGTACTTAATTTATGTTTTATAAATTTATCACTAATGAACTTACCTAAACCAATCAGAATATGCGTTATTTATTCGCAAAGAATGTAATTCAAGTTCCTGATTTTGCATTGGCAGTAGGTAGCTAATACTGCTCATAAAATTTGCATTTGCTAAATCGTCGATAATAAACGTCGGTTTTTTTGTGTTTGGTACTTATGTTTACACTAATAAAATGCAAATGACCGGGATGTAAATAAAGCGACAATATGCTTTAAAATAAATCCAAACAGACAGCGAAAATGCGTAAAACGCAACTTTCCTCAACATTGTTGAACATTAAATTACATCCACAACCTTTATATCAATTATTATTTATTTAAATGTCAAGTACAACTTAATCTAATGATTATTTTCACAATATTTTATGATGATATAATATTAGTGTTACTAAAATGTCACATAAATGGAAAGTGTAATAGACCGAAACATAATTAAACAAAAATAATAAATGATATAAACGTTACATTTATTAGTTACAAGCTTCAGATATTTTATTTATCATCGAAAAAAAGTTTAACCACCTTGTTGTTTGTAAACCTCTACGTCTGAGGAAGGAACAGTGTACCTACCGAAACATCTGTAACGTGAATAAAAACTTTATAATAAATAAAAAGTGAGAAGATTTTAACTAACAGACGTGACGACTGTTGCGTTTAAATACAAAATGTTTTAGTTTTAGAGAAATGCGAAAATTATCTTAGAATAGGATGATAATGTCTTTACGATTTATTGAAAAATGGAAAAAGAAAACTTTCAAAAAAGTGGGACTGCTATCCACAGATCTTCCTTGTAGGTATAATGGGGGTTTTCATCTCACTCATCGTTGAAGTCTCCAACTCCAAATATTCTTACTGACAACTCTATGAGAATTATTTCATTTATTACTTGTAACATGAATATTTATCAGGTAAAGACCATGAGTATTATCTATTTTTTATATGTAAATAATTTTCATCTTCTCTTATAGGTCCACTTTTCATAATCAAATTTTTATATAACCAACTTCCACCCTTACAACAGTTCAGAATTATTTGTTTTTCTCAGTTCATGAAAATGATCGAAACTGCCCATAAATTTATATTTCCTTGTCCATAAAAAACACATTGTATTCTTTTGGTTCACTCAATCCGAAATTATGAATTCCTATACTAAATCATAAACTGAACAAATAAAAAAAATTTGCTTAACGAAATGGGGATGAAATCCTATCACCTTACTAATTTGAAGAAACACCTTCATAACATGCTATACATTTGTCCTAAGATTGTACAGATGAGGCTTTTAACGCTTGTAACTCCATTTAAACAAATAAAACAACAACTTTTTCAGTTACAAATAATTTAATTTAATTAACACAATAATTATTTCAATGCAACAGGGTCTTCTTAATATGAAAGCATAATAACAGCTTAATGAAATAATTATTGTGTTAATTAAATTAAATTATTTGTAATTGAAAAAGTTGTTATTTTATTTGTTTAAATAGAGTTACAAGAGTTAAAAACAATCTTTATATTCAATACCCTACCTATCTAATCGTCGTTTAGTGGGTAACATCTCATTGTTAAAAGATTGCACCATTACCTACTTTTCGCCAGTTCGTTGTCAAATTGATTAAATGTTAAAAAATGTCCTTGCAAAAATGACCCACAATGTAAACGACCTTGTAAGTAACAATTCCTTTTATTAATTAGTACTAACGTATTACGCTAACGCAAAATTGAAGTCTAGACGGTGATAGAAGTGTCTATTAGCTTGAATATGTCCTACTTAATACATACCTACTAGAAGTTGTATGTTGTTCTGTTTTTATAAAATGTTATTTTAAGTGTTTTTCTCAATTTTTTTTAATTCGAAAAATGTTAACAGTTTAATCTTACTCGTTTTTTCTTTTTTCACCACCCTTCTGTGAAAAATAAAAGCGAGTCCACCACTGACAAACATGCAAAAAAAACATACGTGGTCATCGTGTTTTACCTCGCTCTGCATGCCTTCATTCACAAAGCATACATTCTATGTCGAGAAAAAATGACAAGGTAAATCGGTAACCGGTTCGAAGTTTACCAAAATCTCCGTTGTAATGTGAAAAGCACACAGTATGTCATAAAAAGATGGAGGCGATTGCATGGCCAGCTAGACGTAGATACGTGCTAATTGGATTCTCATACTTGAAATCCATAACGGCTACAGCGAGGATACATATACTTACGTACATATATGCTATACATTCGTATAATAATACGTTAGTTATTGCTGCCGCTGCTGCTTTTGCTTGCTGTACCCACTCTTGCTTACAATGCAAAGCCGATATTGTTAGTTCAGTAAAACGAAGATTTCTACGAAACCATCTCTTCTCTGGCAGGATCTAGTTTAAAAAAGGTACCGAGGGGATACAGTATCCATGTATCTCCTCCTTCTCTGAAGATACACAGGCTCATACATGCAATGCTTTCTTTAATTAATACACACACACACAAACGGGTACGACCAAAATTTTAGTTAATTTAATAATTTGTGATGTGTTTTAACACTAGTTTTTCATACGGACAAGTGGGGTATAGAGAACTTTATGTTTTCCCCACGATTTTCCGTAATAATAGCTAAAATTGAAAATAATTTTAAAACTGGAAGGAAGAAACTCAATCAACAATTGATAAGACTGTTGTAATGTGATATCTGCATATACAAAAGCAACACAAAAGTTCAAATTTTCGAAAATGAAGATGAAGATTGTGAAACAATAACCGAAAAGTAGAATGGAACGAATTTATTAATACGATGACTGAAAATTAGAACATAACATATTAAAAAGAAAGCATTAAAATACATTTTCGTCTATATTTTAAGGATCACAGATCCCACATTTTGAACGCGTCCTACACAGTAGGCACAGCGTACCCAAAGCCATCCCCATGACCGGTTTCGACCTATCGGGTCTCATCAGGTGGGCGCTGGCAGAAAAAAACCTTTACAGGTTATATATGAATATGTTATATCTTCGTCTAAGAATCCATTGGAATCAACAGTGTAATTCAATGCCGGTAGGGGTATTAACCCTCGGAGTAGTTGTTTATTCCAAATTTATTTTTATATTTGTAGATTAGAATTGCAAGAGAGAAAATCTTTGGAGTTGTTTATAAAGAGATAATAACTATAAGAGATATAAGATGTTTAAGGATAAATAATTATGTTCTATGAATTCGAATTTGATTTAGGTAAAGGTACTATAGTTACCTTATGTTTTATAGGGCATTGACTAATAAGGTGCTCACGCTTGGCCCAAATGATCATTGAATAGTTCATACTTTTAATCTAAATTGAGATTTACTCTGATTGCTAAAGTTTACTCAGCCCTAACCCAAATCCTAAAGGCTTTAGTTAATAGTTTTCGTTTTTTATTGCGTGTTTCATTACCACCCACTACTTATGCTGATACAGGGAGTGTCTCTTCAACCTTCTTCTGGTGCAAAGCCGAAAGGTACGGAGGATAGCACTCTTCTGCCTCCTTTTATGAATTATGGAAATGAATGGGTGGTGATGGTTGGAGACAGAAAGACGAGGCGAACTAAATAAAGCAGAAGAGAAGTGAAGGATTATCAGTGGAGGATTACTGCCCCAGAAATGTCTAAATGATCCAAACAAAAAACAGAAAATGTAAACAATTAGTTTCAAGTTCCAAATGAAAAATGTTAGGCAATATATTTGGTATATAAACCTACCTACATTGTTCAGTGCTATCATTACAAACATTCTCTCAATTAGTTGCATATTATCAATAAATAGCGTTCTTTGTAAAGGCACAATAGAAAAAGTTTGGGTCTGGTTTTTATTACCGTTCAGGTGAAATACCTGTATTCCTTCATATTTTCATAGAAATTCATTTGCTGAAGATTGATCATTCAATATTAATTAGATTCTTTATGAATATCGTGTTTTCAATCTTCAAAATATTTAATCGTGTTTTTTAAGTAAACGAAATACAAACGATTAAAATAGTAACCACTACATATTTAACAGTGCATCATTTTCTCAGAAATATTTACTGTGGATTGCTTTGAAAATGAGCTAGAAAGGTTTGCTGTTTTTGTTTGTTGTTAAATCACATATTAACAACAACCCAATACTTAAAATATGCGAAAACTAAATTTTTAAAGAAAACTAAATATCACATAGTATATATACCTAGATATAGCCTTTACATTTGCAAATGTGAAATCAGATGTAGAATGTAACCTTTTAAGGAATCGATAGTTGATCAGGTTTATGTGTACAATTTCGCTAACCACGAATTAAATTACGTTTTATTAGTGCCGTGCCGCTGCCGATTCGTCTATGAATATAGTGGATGTAAAGGTTTAATTTTTCCTCACTTCGTCCATCGCACCGTTTCGGTTATTCTCAGGATGGACACTTGAACGTGTCCAGCGACGACGAGATGGATATATAAAATACACTATGATATGAGTACTGCCGGACGGACATCTATAAAGATCAAAAGAGCCGCAAGGACTGCCATCTAAGTGTAATAAAGACATTAAAACAAGTGCTTCTGATACCTGTGTTTCTTTATCTTACAGAAAGCTATTTGAATTTTACTCACCGATGACCCCCCATAAAAACCCCTTCGGATGACGATTTGCGACCGCTTTATGACCAAGATGAGATGCCATTAATCCTGGTGTTTAGTTAAACAGTTTATTTATTCGTAAGTCGACGCCGCTCTTTTATGTACCGCTTTTAATTATTTATTTTTCAACAATGCTCATCTATGCCTACACTAAAACATTAAAATTTACGTACATTACGTTACGTTATATACCAATAATACGACGTGCTAACATCAAACATCATCGCATTTTGTATTTTCTTAAAATTAATATTTTACTATAGCTAGTAACGAATATTTTACCAAATTATTCTTAATATTTTTTTTATTCTGTACCTTACTAATATTAAATAAACATATGCGTTAATTTATTCTAGCAAATCGAAAGAAATAAATTCTGCATTAATTGGTTTACAAAAAATAAATAAATAATAGTTCAGATTTTATATATTGTAATTAAAATATGTAATAACAAGAAAGAATATTTGATTATATTGTTTTAAACGTTTGAATAATGCAAATTGAATTAAAATCATCATTCAGCTGTAACTTTATATCATATTTTATATTTGATGGTTGTAATTGATATTCATCGTAACTAATAAAACAAATTATAACTGTGAATAATAAATTAGTGTCCATATAATAAATATATAAACAAGATAAATTATTACATCGTTTTTATATTATAAAGTTTATATAGAACTTTATGCCTAAACATCAGGTTATAAATATATGAAATATATCACATGATATTAGTTTAATTTTAATTTATTTAATGTAATAATTGAATTTGACCCTTAACTCGCCCTAGCTGTAACTGGCACAATTCGCAATGAACACGTGCATCGCCTTCTTGGAATGTGATCATTATCAACGCTAACCTTGGGTACTTACAGAGGTCAGTATATTAAAGCAATTAGTTTATTTGATAAAACCGTTAAAATTATCAATGAAAATGAAAATAGATGCTAAAAATATTGTTTTTATATTTTTTAAAACCGTGAAAATCACCACTCTTTTTCATCTGATTTTTACTAGCGTAACTTTTGAACCTCCTTAGTTTTTTATCATACAATTGTATTAAAAAACACTTTTTATTTAAATATCTGTTTCGACGATAGACCTTGTAAGCTTTGTTGCATACATAAAATTAATGGTTATATCGTTTTAAATTTGATTAGTGAACATTAAACTGCAGTAAAGTAAATCGTATCTGCCAAATTTTAGAAATGGAAAATGATTTTTATTTATTTTTGTTATTCTACCTACATTATATAAGTCGATGTATGTACCTACAATAATAATGATGGATTCAAATTATTTTTAATAAAAATTGAGGTCATGTAGTTTGACGTTAAACGAATGCGTAAACAAAATGTAACCAATCAACTGTTATCTTTAAACAAGCACTCTTTAAATTACAACGAACTATTTACTCTAAATCCTTAAAGTAGGTGGTAGATTCTTTCCGTAGTTTAAATAACACTTCTTGCCTACTGTTACGTTACAGTTTAATTTTGTATACTTATCCATTATACCTATTTAAATTTTAAAAGATCTCGCTGTTTGTGTACGTGTTGTAGACATATTTACCAAATTTATCGCAAAAAACGCTACCTCTACATCTAGGCAAACTATTCTTTATAGGAATCAAAGCAGCAATTTTAGTTAAAACATTAATATGTACATGTAGCAATAAGATGGTACAGTAACACAGAACTAGACCCCCTTTTTTGTGTTTCATTCCCACCAGCTACTCGGTTTGGTAGGCGGACAGTCCCCCCGACCTACACTGTAGTGCAAAGCCGGAGGGTAGGGCTTAAAGCCCTCTTCAGCCTCCATTCAGGAATCGTGAGAATGGGTGGGTGGTGTGGTTAGGGAGAGAAAGATGAGACGGACGAAATGAAGACAGAAGAGAAGTGAAAGGTTATCTGTGGAATATTAGTGCCCCAGCGTTTGCCTAAATGATCCAAGGAAACCACAGAAAACTTGGACCATAGCAGCCGGCCGGGGTTCGAACCGGTGACCTCCCGAATGCTAAGCAATGATCTAGAGTACTAGACCACGCCGTTCAGAACAGAGCTGGGAAACGCTTTATATGGCATTCAGAAAATAAGCAAAAAGCTCAAAAAATGTTGCCAATCTTGTGAATGCCATATTTTAAGATCCGGCCAAGCATTCACATTTCCCATCCAAAGAGTTATAGACTGACAATCTATAAAGCCACATTCCAAACCGCAATGTTCTATTTTAAACGGTTTAGTTTTTATGATTTTTTCCTGAATCAATTGTCAAATGTCAAATTTCTCGCTTCCGACATAAACTACCTACAGTTCTTTTTTTGTCATTTTTGGTTTCTACGACACCAAATTAGTTTAGAAACTACTTTTCAGCAAAATCATGAAGCAAAAATTATTTCGTATTTTTTTGAAATTTTCGTCCTCGATTTTGCTGAAAAGTTGTTTCTAAACTAGTTTGGGGTCATAAAATCCACAAATGAAAACAATATAGGTATTTGGTAATTGTTTATAATACGGGACATACGGGCAGAGGGGAAAATGGGAGGAGGGGGTAGGCATGACCCGGTACAACACTAGGGGATGTGATCGCATTGACCCCTTTCTTTTAACGCATGGTTTTCATATTCTCTTTCAGCTCAGTTATTTCATAGATTATCCATTTATTTGGCACATACATACTTACATATATTTAGAGTGACTTATGGCCCTCGGACTAATTCCAGACCGCTGGTCAGGACTGTCAGCAATTTTGATATTTTATACAACACATCGACTAGACCCACACAAAATAAAAACAAATCGGTACCCTCTACATTCATGGGGCATTTTACATTCCTGGTATCGTTAGATGTGCTTTGATTTGTGATGCTAGGTGTGACGGATATTACTACTTTTGCTTAAAAGCTTTTATCTTGTAAAAAGTGCTTCTTGTAACACATAGTATATGTTAAGTGTTTGAAATTAAACTTTACAAAATCAAGTCTTTTGATTTAAATTCCAGACTGCCAAGATTTGCAAGCAAGATTCGATTTCGAAAAATCAAAACATTTTCGAAACGCTTAGTAGCTATCTTAATAATATTCCTAAATAATCAGCTTACAAATTAAAAACCCCTCCATAAAGTAACTCTATTATTGGTATAAATAAGACTGCAAATTGTTATTGTATTTCATCCATCTAATGAAGCCACTTTGTGGTAGGCTAATCGGAGTATACCGTAAAAAAAATGAAATTTAGTCTCTTTCTTCTATAATACTGTTAAAATTAAATTAAATTTTGAGATAAGTGGGTCTATCTAAAATAAAACAAAAACCGCATTATTTTGTTGAATTAACTATAGACTGCCTTTGTCTGTTTTTCTTCAAAAACTTCACGTATTCATATAGTCCTTATAGTTGTCCTGCGTTTTGTAATTTTAATTATGATTTTGGGAGAACAATAATAATAATAAATATAAGAGGAGACTGTGGTGATTGAAATAAACAAAAGAAAAGAGATGGTCTTACCCCAAACTAACCACAACACTTTTTGCAAATGCGTACACGTGTTTCACTCACTTACTAATCGTGAGCATTTTCAACGCAAGACTGACGAAAAAAGTGTTGTGGTTAGTTTGGGGTAAGTCCATTTCTTTTCTTTTGTTTAATAATAATAATAACAATAAAACACTTGTATTTTCTGTAAAAATTGTAGGGTTGTATAATTTTGAAACATTTTAGAATAAAGTTTTATTATATAATTGTAAAGCTATAATAAAACTTGTGAAACATTAAAAAGCATTACTTCGTTTTCTTTCAATTTAGTTGTATTATCAATTGCAGTGATTTGTGATCTTTGTGATTTTGAAAAATTAAAAATGCTATACAAATGTTCAGTTTTCTTAATTTTGCAAATTTATATGTAGGTGCAGTATATAATTTAAAACTAAAAATGAACAACAACATCTGAATTAGCTTTGCTGAACTTGATTTTAATAAGTTAAGTTCATCGATATTAGTGTACGGTGGCTTATAAAAAGTTTCGCCTCGTAGAGTGAAAATGAGTAAACATTAAAAAGATCCATAGATTGCTAATATAAATCGCGAAAAAACAAAACAGTAGATCTTAATACATACATACAATGATACACACATGTATAGTACATAACACTTGTCACCATGATTCCTAATAGTTACCGGTCCAAGGTGTACAGCCAATCAGGTAACGCTAGGTGTGGCTTAAGAACTTCATCTTACGCTTCTACACAACTTTAGTGATGTTTCGATAATATATGTAAAGATTTGTGAAATGTAAGAAGTACTTATCGGTCTGGTGTGAAACAATAACAAATAATGTGCAATAAACGGTTAATTTACAAATTATAACGCGGTGGTGTTTATTAAATAAACATACAGAGCGTGACCGAAGTGTAAAACATAAATAATTATTATACAATATATCAAAATTGGACTTTTCGCGCGACGGAAATCGGCAACTCGATCGACTCAAGTTGATTGATACTGTGATAAAACGGTGAGTTTATAAGATCAATAAGAAATCGATATTAATGAACGAATGACTTTGTTGATGGGTCAAGCGACGAACCTACACCGTTTGCATATTCTCAAACTATTCCTTAAATTCTTAATAAATTAAACTCAGTGACGTATATTATCTGCAGCATAAATTTTAGTTATTATGCCTTTTTCACCTGTTAAACGTACTTTGTTTCAGTATGTACTAAGCATGTGATTAAATATTAATTGATTAAATAAACAGTATTGCTAATCTAACGGGCGCTTCAGTACCCAGTATCTAGGCGTTGAAAGAGAAGTCCTCCCGTTTTCTAAAAGCCATAAAATGTCGCGGATGGGACCTATGTGTTTAATTTATGTCAACGTAACACAACTACCAACCTTTTCGTCATAAATTTCCTTTAACTGACTGGAGTAACCATAACCTACCACAAACATAATTATAATAAAATTTATAACCTCTATACTAAGCTGTTTAGCTACGCTCGCAGCGTCTTTAAATTAACTATTAAGTATTTTTCTTGTGTATCGGGAATGAAAATCTAAAATATATTTTCCCACATGCACAGATCATTGATATATAGTACAAAGTTCTCCTTTGAACCGTTTTTGTAGGTATCTATTTTAACTAATTTCTTTCGGAACGTTTTGATTCCATAACGGGAGCCACAGGGCTTTTTGTTCAACTAATGAACAAACAATTGTATAATGGTTGCATCTATTGAAATACATAACAATGAGTGAACTGTTTTCACTTTTTTATAACTCCATCTATGGCTTTAAGCTTGTTTGTTTTTCCGACGGACGGTGCAGCATTTTGCTTGTAATAAAAATTGTTTCAGGAGCATTAGCGTATTTTCCTTATTACATATAGAAATAAACATTATCTCGTGATGTTTTTTATTTGTTTGAGAGAAAATAAAATGGTAAAAACTGTATACCACCATTGTCTTTTATTTTTTTGTTGTATGGGGATGGTAACATAAACTGGTTTGCAATACACAATGAATCCTCATAAACTGCAGAGTCCTTTTCTTTCCCAATTTTTGGATAAGGACAAATTTATGGTTGATTCAAATTTTGCTTCAGCTTTACAATAAAATAGATGAAATTAAAATTAATTACTTTTAATCTTCTTAATTTTAAAAGCACTTGTTGTGTTTCGCACTCACTGATAAGCATGATGATTATAATAATTGAAGGAATGAAAATCACTTTTAAATGTTTCAAAATATTTTATTGTAAACTCTACGATATTGTTTCGACATAACAATGTCTTTCTCAAGAGTAACAGATTTACTAAATTTCAAATCATACTTATCGTCTATATATATTTTTACAGTCAACACCAGGTATTCTGTGGGTATAATTTTCAAAATTTCAGGTACATACTCGTTGTTAAGAAAAACCAGATGCCCTTGCTTCTAATCTTGCATCTAATAAAGGCGTATTGAAAAAACTTTGTTGGTCATTTGTTATATTCTCATTCATCTTTATTACTTTTTTATTTTCAAAAAATTCTAAAAAGTCCAAACTCATCCCTTTTCTTCCATTAAGTAAAATTTTGATGGTGTCCAAATCGATAAAATGATTATTATTTATCCAATGTGTCGCTAATCCCGTGTTGTGTTTTTGATTTAAAATAGATTTTTTATGGTCATTTAGTTGAATTCCAAGATTCCTGCCAGTCTGGCTAATATATGACGCATTGAACAGTTGCAATGTAAATGCTTGCTTTTTGTAGCAGTTCTATTTTTTCTTTATTATTAACAAGCAAACTACCTAAATTACATTTAATCACTACTGTAGTGTTTATTCCTAATTTGTCTAAATTATTACAAGTTTTATTAGTGGTGTTTCCGCAATAATTTATTAGTTTAAAATTGTTTTTTACATTGCTATTTCCTGGTTTATAAAAAGTATCTATTATTATCTTCTTTTCTTTATTTCTAATCATTTTACCAATTAGACTGTCATTATATCCGTTGTTTCTTGCAATTGTACTTCTTTCTTAAAATTAGTTTCATTTATTGGTATCATGAAAGGTCTGTGTATTAGGCCATTGAATGTTGTTATTTTTATTCTGTAAGATTGATTGGACTTAAAAGGTATTATTGTATCCGAATAATCTTTTTGATAATAACAAAAATATTTCAAAATATATGTTTGTGTTCACAGTAACAACAATTACTGTTTTGTTCAGGTGAATAATTAATGATTGTAATTGTCAGAACTTTGAACAAAATATTTATCTTGAAACGTTTTTTATTTTGTTATTATCTAAATTAATTCTGAATCAGCTTCATTAAATAAAGCCTACCACAATTAACACTTTATTATAATTATTTATGGATTAAATAATTTGTTTAAATAACATCAAACATTTACATTTGGCACCAAAAAGTACAGAAAATTCACTCTAACTCAAGTACCTTCAAAATAGTCATCAATCAAACTGAGGTAGTTACTAAACCATTCACCCCTTATTATTGCTGGTATTTCCAACTGACCTGGGCCTGGGATGCCCGTAGTATTGGGTATCAATAGCCGTAATATTTAGTTATTGTTAAGTTTTAAATAATGGGGTAATAACAGCCAAAATGGAATCATAAAGATTTATGCTCGTATTAAACTTTGCAAACACGTGTTTGGCTCACTAACGTTGTTACATTTTCAATCTTCTATAAATTTCCCGTAATACTATTTTCTTCAAATGAAAGTATTAGTTGGCATTATTTTAATCTATAGCGTATATTATTTTTAAAAATAAGGAAAAACTGAACCTTAACTGAAATCGCAGTTATAATTTGGCTATTCCGATTCTGATATTCAACAATACAACAAAATAATTCATAAATAAAATTGTTAACAAACTAAAATGAACTGCTGAAGGTATTTATTTTGTCTAAATACATCATTTTCTAATGTTCACTTACATCAAACTTTCTGAATCTATGTTCCTAAAAACAGAGTAACAATCGAATTTATTTTTATTTTTTTCACTGTTATAAAACAAATGTATCATCATTATGTTTGTGAATTACGGTTTAAATTAATTTCACAGAAATGCTGTAAACTGTTATCACGTTATGCTTAGAAATTCAACGCTGGGTCAAGCGACTAACCCTAAAAAACACCTACCTACCAAACACTTAAAATTGTATAATATATGGTATGCCTAGGTATATCTATATATTAAATTGAAATCTTGCACTCACCTCAATCTGTTTGTCGTGATTGGTTACTCAAATCCTAAGGCTGTTTATTTATATCAAAGATTCTCAACTGCGGTGCTCTCAAAACACACATAATCCTAGAATTTAAATAATTTACGTACTGAAGTAATCTAAATTATCAAAATAGGCACCACAAGCATCCAATTTTTGGAAGTGTTTGATCAGATTATAGTTTTTTGTGATAATTAGCCTGCTATTAGATAAAAAACACTCCAGTAACAGAACAAAATACTTCGGTAAGCTTTTTCTGCTCTCAGCTCAAACAATTATTTAAGTTTATAAAAATATATAGAAAATACTTCGCTATGTTTACACAAATATTTCATTGATATAATTCAACAGTTGTTTCGGCCAAAGGCCATTTTCAATAATACATATATAGCAATTGTTAAGTGTTATCAATAATAAATTTGTGAAGACATATCCAAGTATTTTTTTATATTTGATTTCTGAAATAAGACTATTACTTTTTTTCTTTATGTTAAAACGTTATCCTAACAAATTATTGTTTTTAGATATCACTTTATTCTGTTGTATAACTACTAATACATACATAACACTATACTACCACTTTTATCACCTAATCGCCATTTTCACTGGGTTGATAATAACATAATCAGTGAACTTTACATCTCAGGAAGTGTAACTAATTCATTAATGTTTCCTAAAACAATAGTTCAATTAATATTGGTCGTACCAATGAGGAAGAATGGAATTTTTCGTTAAAAATGTTCATTTTGTTTGAAGTTTATTAAAAAATTATACGATAGGTGTTAAAAAATATAAATGGTTCATGCTAATACAATAAAATTGTGATTGCAATTCTGTTTACTCGTTTAATCAACTGTTGTGACATTGAAACACAATTCGAAAATTTCTAAAAAAATTTTTAGGGTAGTATCTATATATGAACAAAAATTAGTTTTCTGGAATATTGATTACCTACTCAACCTTTTTAACTTGCATGCATAAAATGTTTAAATTATAACAATTACAACAATTGTAATATTAAAAACCTTATTTGTTTTTATATAATAATTAAAATATATATAAAAATAATAAGAAACATCCGAATCATTCTGCCCTAGTTTAGACAATAAAAAATGAATCAATTCTACATTTGCTAATTCAAATGTTATTACGTTTAATTAACACGATTTACAGAAAAATGTCGTTCGCTAATAGTTTCTCTACAGAATGACCAATGACCTTTTAAAATTTAATTCATCAATTTAGTCATATAGAAATTCGTACCTACAGCAAAACGTTTCGTTGACCGCTATGGTTTATAAATTTACCATAAAATAAATTAGTTAAAAACTTATAGGATTAATAAGATTTAATCACCATATCTGTATCGAATAAAAATTTCACGTTTACTTCACTTCTATTTCCTTTTTATTTTTTTGCCGAACAATAATCTAAAGCCACGGTGTCGCACTACCCATATTGCATAGCATATTGTAATCCCTTTTATGTACTTAGGGTGTCTGAAGTTATATGTAAGTACTTAGTTCTAAATCACCCAATACAATCCAACTCATTATTAATTAATTGTAACAGCCTCTACTTTATGGAAATTTAAATACATATTGAAATTTTTAATTAATAAAGCACAATTTTCACTATAACTTTATTTTTCTCTACAATTGTTTCACCCTACTAGGGCATCTTCGGGAGAAGTATTTACATCGAATGTTACAATTTTTGCCTTATATGTGTTACTACTATCTTAGTCTAAAGGGTGGGGAAAATTTTCTACTACTATATTTTGTCTAAAATGATTGAATTGTAGATATTTTCAATTTCATTAAGAATTATTGTGTTATTTTTAATCTAGTTTTTAATTTCTAAAGTTTCTAAAATGTCTAGTTTTTTACTTTTATTATATTTATATAAAAAATTTTAAATTTTGTTCTAAATTAAATTCATGTTTCTTGTCTTCAATGTGGTTCATGAATGTTGATTTTTTTTACCACTAAAACATTCTAAACTACTCTGAATAAAAGAACTACTTTAGTGTTTTAGGACCATATTTAAGACAAGCTTCTGCATTATCTTTCAAAAAATAGTAAAGTATTAGAGGGTGCTAACTAGATTAATTAATCTCCAAAGTCAAGACCGTCAATCTTGAAATTAACAAGAATCTATGATTCGAAAACAATCAGTACTTAATGGAAAAGTATTTGCATTAATTTTGATAAAAACTAATGAATACTCGATTATCTCAGGTGTTCCACAAGGATCACATTGTGGTTATTTACTCTTTAATGTGTTCATAAATGACGTTTTTGTAGGAGTGATAAATTCTCAAATTTACCTTTATGCCTTTTGTTTTCTAAATAAATAAATAAATAACGAATCTACTAATAATTTGTTAAAGAGCTCCTGACAATATTATAAATAACACATTAAATGTGCGAAATTTTTTATTGCTTTTCTCTTCTTAATTCATATTTAAAATATCCTATAAGTATACACTTACCGGAATCCATTGCAACAAGAACAATTTTTTCTCATTTGCTAGTTCATTACTTCATTTATAAACCGTAATATTCATGTGTGAACAGTTAAGCGATGAAAATTAGTGTATCATAAATTCTTCGGATATTCAGCTACCACATAAAGTGTCCGTTATAAGAGGAAATGTGTGTTCCTGCTGGCAAGAAATAGAAGATTAAACGATCCTTATATATCACATATGTTTAATATCTGTACTTACAATAAGAATTGCGTGCATGGTAACTCGTTGCGCGCTTCATTACAAACTTTATTACCATTATATTTAAATTATCTTCGTAGAAAATATTTCACTTCAAATTAACTGGTAGCTCATTTAATATGTAGTAATTTTATGATAGACAATAATTTTTACCATTAATATCATCAGCGGTAGCTGTTAGCTTCAAACCCCAATAAAATTGTAAGTGTTTTATCGCTATTGTTCAGACAAAATAATTTTCAGTATTTGTCAGTAATAAGCTGAACTCAGACTATTACATATGTATGTTTTAAATAAAAAAGCTTTCATAAAAAATACAGCAATGAATGTTTCAATTTAAACTTAATAGGTAATTTAAACTGTCCAATCTCTACAAGAGAAATTTAGCGTTTCTAAAACGCAATGATCTTTGTCTGCTACCATACCATACCACAGCGAATGTCATTTGATGGTGACATACTGCCTGGAATACGATAGTAAATTAACTTCATTTTATGAAATAGCTTCAGTTTGGTCAGTAATTTACCCAGTAGCGTGGTCTAGTGATTAAGACCATTGCTTAGCATTCGGGAAGTCAGCGGTTCGATTCCGAGTCCGGCTGCTCTGGACCAAGTTTTGTGTGGTTTCCTTGGATCATTCAGACAAATGTTGGGGCAGTAATATTCCACTGATGATCTTTCACTCCTCTTGTGTCTTCATTCGTCCGTCTCATATTTCTTTCCCTAACCACACCACTCACCCATTTCCACGATTCCTGAAAGGAGACTGAAGAGGCCCTTACGCCCTACCCTCCGCCTCTGCACTACAGTGTAGGTCGAAGGGACTGCCCACCCACCAGTAACTGGTGGGAATGAAACACCCAAAAGTTTTTTTTTCAATAATTTATTGATACTGCCTATAGTGTGCAGATGAGATCTAATAAAATCGATATCGCGATCTACATCTGGTAATTTTTGACCGAATGCTAAACGTTCTTTACAATAGGATTTGTCATCAAACATGTAGGACATATTACACGTAGAGAAATATATCCCATGCTTCAATTAATTATATAAAAATCCGGGGTAAAATAAATGTAGGAGGGAGAAGAATATCATGGGTGCCCATGGTAATAATGGTGTGGATACACATCAAACAAACTATTTAGAGCAGCTGCCTCCAAAATCAAAATAGCCATCATGATTGTCGAACTCCATTTCGAAGATGGCACGTGAAGAATATAGAATATATATCACTCTTAGATTAGGATAAGATGTGATGCTTGATGCCGATTCGTTTTCGTAATGAAACACGGAAAATTAAGGAACGTAAAGCTATCGATTTAATAGCACTTGTTCTATTTGATTAATTCCCACGTGATGCGGCTGTAAAATTGAGTTGTTATTATTATTGTGCATCTATTCCATCTAAGCTCTCTTGATTCCGACCGAAAATTTCAGTAATTTTATAGACACACACCTGCTTATGTAGACACGTAGATTTTATGAGGCACTAGACGCCTTTACTAATGTGTATATAAGACTGTAGGTATATATATTGAAGGCGGCGTTGGTATATGAAAAACAATCGGTTGGTTGCTATTAAATTAATTGAACTTTTCGTCTTTGCAGCAATAAAAGTTTACTTGGCGATAGATAGATTTTTAACCTTTTGAAATAATATATTTCCTTTTGTTCTTTTGATAATGTTTTGAAATCGCTTACAGGTATTTTCTGCTGGCTGGAACCGTCGATTTTTTATATTATACTGAAACAATGCAATAGTCGTAAATAATTGCGCAAAATACTTGACTAAATGCCGAAAGGATCAAAAATAGAATTAATTATATGATATTAGCGCATCTGACTAAAACAATTTCGTAATTTTATCGCTTCTCCACATTTTAGTCGATAAACCAAGCCCTTAAAAGAATTTAAATTGTGTAGGGAAAATATTTACTTGAAAGTACGTAAAAAATGTAAGACTTCAGATATAGGGTAAAAGATATATTAGTAATAGCACATAAATATTTTAATCCATTGTAATTCCCTACAAAGCGAAGGGATACAGAAGGAAGAATTTTCAGAAAAGGGTAGTATGAAATTGTTCATAATATAAAGAAAAGAAACGAAACCGCCTTTTTATTCCACAATGGATTAAAAATTCTTTATTTCTTTTCTTTATATTATCTCTAATATGTTTCAAAAAAAACAACTGCAAATACAATTCAATTTAATAAATTGTACCTAAATATAAATTGCTATAAAAAACTGTGTAATAAAAATTTTTGCGTGAAAGTACGATACTGTATAGGCTTCCTATCTAGAAAAAAGTAGTTTTCCGTGATTTATTAGATGCTGAACTGGTTTGTTACGGAATATGTACGGAAAATTTGTAATAGACTCATAAATTCTTAAATCCTTGGTGATTTCCTACATTATGAGAGCATATAGACGAAACGATCAGATTTGTAAAAGGGGGTTGCGTGAAATGTATAATCGTATTTTAGTAATGTTTTGAATAATATGGTATAACAACTACTTTACTTTTTGAACTGATGTTGTCATTCTTCGGGTGTACAGGCCGTCGTCGGTTGGAATTGCTTCCTAACGTTTCGCTAGCACGAGTGGCGAGCTTCTTCAGAGGTCTATCCATTTGTAGACTACAACCAACAGCGAAAATGGATAGACCTCTGAAGAAGCTCGCCACTCGTGCTAGCGAAACGTTAGGAAGCAATTCCAACCGACGACGGCCTGTACACCCGAAGAATGACAACATCAGTTCATCAACTGGCCGCGAAAGCCTTAATCAATTTGTTTACTTTACTTTTTATCAATTATTTATAATTACTAACACAACTGTAGCTTCTATACGGCAAATACCATTGTCAAGATATTAAAAAATATATATTCACCTTCAAGTGTCAAACGATAAAGCAGTATTATTTATTTCCTTTCTTTATTTATAAAATTTTTCACAAAATACCAACTGCGTATACTATTCAAGCTATATATTTTTAATGTAAAACTAATTTAAACGTAAAAAAACACGTAAAATGTTAACATTAATTTATTTTTATTTAAAGTACTTATTTCAAAAAATTCATTACATATAATAATATGAATTCACGATCAATTTCGTTATAAGTTATTTGTCATTTTAATTTCATTTAAATCATTATAATTAGGTAATAGAATTTTCCTGTGAATGAGAAAAACATTTATATATAGATCAATACTTTTACTTGAATAAAAATATTTTTTTTCTATAGAAGCGTCACATTTAAAGGACAATTCTCAGAGTGTATTATATAAAACCTTTAACTTCTGATTCACAGTATTGAAAACAAATAAAACTTTGGGTAACTATATATCAAAAACAAAGGACATGAATTAAATAGCAGCCTAATACAAATTAAATCGTTAATTGTGCAACTAATTTTATACGAAATGCATAGGGCTAGATCGATTAGAAACAAGTAATTAATCACTTAAAGTTATTCGTTATTTAAAATGGGATTTTGTCAGTTATATTCAACATTGTGGATATAATAGAAAAACCTAAACTTATTTTAGGCAGCGAAACAATTACTATGTTAAAATAAACTATTAAAAAAATGGCATAGTTAGTTACTTTGTGCGAAGAATTATCTTTTTGTACGTTGTATTTCTATTACCTAAACCGAACTGATTTCCTATCGTTACCAATAGAAACATCTGTCTATTATCAATAACAATCTTATTTTGAAACTATATTCTATTATCCTTCGTCATGACAAGTGAGGATGTCATCATTCAGTTAAACAGTACGCTAATATATCACGGGGTACAAAATGATAATAAAATTAAATTACAAAAAGAGAGACTTACCCCTATATACCACAAACATTCACTAATGCGGACACGTGTTTCGCCCACTTACAATGTGGGCATTTTAAACGCAAGACAAGTGTAAGTGGGCGAAACACGTATACGCATTAGTGATTGTTTGTGGTATATAGGGGTAAGTCTCTCTTTTTGTAATTTATTACATACCACAGTCTCCTTTATTATTCTCTATTTTTAATTTGAAAATCAAATAGGTCAAAAAAGGTAATATTTTATTAAGGTACGAAAAGAAAATAAATGCGTCGAACTAATCATGTACTGTTGTAAAAACGAAACCTTAAAGAGTTTTCAAAGAGTTAACTAGTTAGTTGATTAGTTCAAAGTTAGTTTTACGGTTTACACTTAATAACTGTGTCAATGCGTATTGCTTAGTGTTCGGTTAAAAACTCTGATTTGCACCTTTTAATTATTTAAATTTATACAGGAAGCTCGCGCAGATTGTTTACCATATGATTCTGTAGTAATTAGTACCAATTAAAATGAAAAGAACTTGTTAGAAGTATTTGAAACGTTCTTTTTTCGGATTTAACTTCGCAATTAATGGTCAGTAAAGCAATCATCGACTTGTGCTAACGTTCTGAAATGTACAGGTGTGGATTATAACAGAAAGTACAGACGAAATTCTTTAATTACATCTTAAAATGTTCAAAAGTAATTATAGGTAGTAAATACAACATACATGTACCTATGTACATAAGATTACCTTCAATGCACATGGGTATTCCGCTCAAATTTTTCAATATAGTTTATCGAACACCTGAACGATTTTAGCGCTTTATTCTACTTCTAAATGGAAAAGACTAATCATAATTGAAAAGGGAATACAGTTATGTAAGACTGAGAATTTGTTATGTTTCTTTTAACCTTCGATGTATTTTTGTATTTTACTTTAAAAATTTAATTAAAAATTAATTATTCAAAAAAGAAGGAATTATAATCCTTACTCGTCTAAATTTTAAGATCAATGATCTCGCATTTTGAACGCATCCTAACAGGAAAGAATTTTAATTCCTTCTTCTTTGAATATGTTATATTTTCGTCTAGGAGTCCATCGGAATCAAGAGTGTAATTCAATGCCGGTAGGGGTATTAGCCCTCGGAGTAGTTGTTAGTTGTTTCTGTTGATTCCATATTTATATTTAAAAATTAATTAATTGAATATTTGTAAACTCCAAGTGTGTTTTTTATTTATTTTTAAATATTGAGTTACATTACCTAAAAGCTTCATTAATTCTAATTTATAAAATCCCAAAGGAAAAAAGATCTTTTTTTTATTTTACAACATCACCTTTTCTTTAACGAAATAAAAACAATAGTGTAGGACTTCAATTTGTTTCCAAAAATACATTTTTGTTCAAGTTTTGACTTAATCTGAACAACATTATTAGTGTTTTGAGTAGCATTACATTAAAAATAGTGTTCTATATACCTAAAAGACATAGAAAGCTTTGAGCAAATATTCTATTGGTGCCACCGAGACGTAGCAGTTTTGTTTTTTTTATGAAAAATGCAAACAAGCAAAACCAACTCTAATTTCAAACATGATTACAAACAGTTTCGTAAACTTGTATACTTTCTAAGCATATATGTATGTTTTACAATACATTTGTGCCTGGTACAAATGTTCAGACTTTATGACGAGTATGGCCTCCAAGTTGTGTCTAATTACTTATTTTGTACTGACGCAAATTTTACTATGACCAGCTCAACGATTCTCTAATGAATACATTGTAAAATATTTTTCTTATGAAGTTTTTTTTTTTTAATAAACTTAGTCACTGCCTTTTAAAGTCATTATTTAAATTTAATATATATTTTTTTCATTATTTTTTTTTATTTATTCAGAAACTCGACAATTGTTTCGGGCTTTGCCCATTATCAAGAGTACTGCAATTACAGTATTATTGCAATGTCCCAAAACAATTCTAGAGTTTCTAAATAAGTTTTTATGAATATTATTTTGTTTCATTTATTTCGTTTATAATTTTATCTTTTACCAATTTATTAAAAAATTAGTGGTAATTAACATTCTAAACAGTTCGATACGAAGAGGTGTGATAATTTAAGAAATGGTTGCATTATATGGTAACAAGGAAATGGCATCTTTATAAATTTTTGTAGTTTTGTAGTGCAACAATTGTGAAACATGTTTAATACAGCAGAAACAAAAAAAAAAATATTTATACAAATTCTGTATAACTGTATTAGAAAATCTGAAAATTAAAAGGACAACCAATAATAATGTTGATCTAATAAACATTCAATTAAAATTAGTTTACACCAACTATAATCCTAAAGCCCCTCTATCCTTGTACTATAAATTATAGCGTTAAAATTTTAATTTTTGCAATCTTAATTTCGTTCTCTTGTTCAATATTGTCGGGGCAATAAACAGTTTGCGTAAACATTTCTTGTGATTTTGTTTTTGTTTTAAAAATAAAATTGAATAATTAATTATGCCAAGTTGTTATAACATCATCACCATCGTAATCACCATAGAGTCAATCAACTAAAACATCATACATTTCTAACTATTTGCGAACAGTTATCTAATATAGACCTTCCTCTGTCTCCTTTTACTCCTATTTCTGTTTATAATATGTCTCAAACTAGCCCTAGATTTATACAAAAGTAAGTAAAACAACGTAGAATGTTTCACCGATTTAATATATATCATAACTAGTTTCGGTCACACGACAATTATCAAAGGATTAGAGTAAAATCTTGTATATACTATACTAGTATAAGGTTTTACTCTAATCCGTTGATAATGGTCGTGTGACTGAAACTAGTTAAGATATATGTTAAATCGGTGAAACATTCTACCTTTTTATTATTTACTTTTGTATATTTAAACATGTTTCACAATAGTTGCACCCCCGACAGTGTTAGCCCTAAATTGTTAATACAACACAAATACAGATAACGTTTTAACGAATATTCCCCAGATTTGGAGTCAAATAAATGTACCGAATAACCTTATTAGTGTACAATATATAACTTAATTCCACATTAGACTTTATGGACTTTCAATTACTCTAACTTTTTTTGTACATCTTAGGTACTTACCTACACTACAGTTCATTTATGAATGCTATTATCATACATAATGACTGACTATTTTACGTACATTAAAGGTTGACTAATGTACCTACCTTTTAATAATTAAATTTTAATACATTGCACATTGTCAGTTAAACGATAGAAAAAACTCTTCTAAAACTATAAAAATGTAGATGTGGGATACATTTAATCTCCAAACCGGAAGAAATTCTACTGTTTACAGTTACATTTTGTTGATTTATAATACGACCAAAGCACCGAACCGTCAGACAGGAAATAAATTTGCATGCTCTCTTTGTTGTTTACATACTCCAAGAAACTGTAAATCGTTTGAAGCACCAAGTAACATTTGAATAAACAAAAGTGATAAACTACTTAATTCAGAATGAGTGAAAATTCAAATCTGTGCTTCAGTTTGACCGTCTATGGCATGTTGAAGAGATGGGTATTGTGAGTAATACTTTCCATCTAAAAAATGGGTAACTTGAAAATTCTGGGGTTTGTTACTAAGTATTCATTCACTTGCTCATCTTGCTTTAACGAGAGATGTTTTTTCAATCATGTTTCAAGATCAGCTAAATGCCACCTCGCACTCTTATCCACAAATGGTCTATAAAGCCCATTGTAAAGTGCTCATGAATGAATTTCATTTTCCGCAATCCGCAACGACGTCCACTATTGCTTCTCGTCCATAAGGATACTGTAAAATTACTAGAATAAAAAGTGTCAACATTAAACAATTAAAAACTTATTTCTTTACACTTTGAATAATGCTGGAGGACATCCCCTTCCCTCTACGGTACCACCCACCTAGATTTACCACGTCTCGACGACCCTGGTACTGAATATTACTAATAAGTTCAAAATTACGATCCACGTCTGGTTTCATAAAAATAAATGTATTTAAAAAGATTTTTACACAGAAAACATTACTTTCCTTCAACCACCGGTGCACTGTGAAAGTAGAAATACGTACCTACATAACATACAATGACAAAATGATTCTAATTGAGTAAATAGTCAATACCATAATAGTAAATGTAAATGAAAACACTGGGTTTAATTTTCACAAAGTTTTTATTAGAAGACTGACAATTGTTCCGATTTTTCAATCGTTTTCGAAGAGATCATACACGAACTAAATTGAAAGTAAAGATGTTCATTATTTATACCCTAAGTTAACTGTAGTGTATACAAATATATAAACATTAGTACATACACAACTACATTAAATTCCTTATTATTTAGTAAGTGGAAACGATGCTCTAAATATTGGACTGGAAAAACCCTCAATTTGGGCATTGGTAATATTTTTGTTATAATGCAAATCCTTTTGAATTTCAAGTCTTTCTAAAAGGTCTAATTTTTTACTATTATCTAACATATGTAAAATTGATAGATTGTCTTTATTTATCAAATGTCCATTCTTGTTACAATGTTGTGACAATCCTGTAAAATTTTTGTTTTCTTTAATTGATTTGACATGTTCTTTGATTCAAAGCTACGACCGGTTTTTCCAATATAGATTCCATCACAATCATTATATTTTATTCAGTATACGCCTGATTTTTTTAAATTGTCCATTTGTTCTATTTTATTGTTAACGAAAATATTTTTTAAATTGGTTTTATTTGAACTTACTAAGTTGATATTTAGATTTCTGCGTAAAGTGTTATATAATTTATCACTGAGATTTCTATAATGGTTTATGCTATACCACCTACCTTTTTTGTTGTTTTGACCGTGAAATATTAGTTTTAAAGCTGATTTTATTTGTTTTTTGTTTAATAACGTGTCAACTAATTTAGGGTTCTAGCCATTATTGTAAGCTATAGTTTTTATCATTATTAATTCTTTATTAAAATTATTTAACTAAGGGGGTAATTAACTAGTCTGTGAATAAGGCTGTGGAATGTTGATAATTTAATGGAAGAATTAGTTAATACCAATCTAAATTTTATTCTATATATTTTGATTTTGTTGAGGTTTGCTCCCACCGAAATTTTTTTACGCACAGCTCTGTATATACAGAACGTTGTTTTTATACAGCCTAGCGGCGTGGTCTAGTGCTCTGGATCATTGCTTAGCATTCGGGAGGTCACCGGTTCGAACCCGAGTCCGGCTGCTCTAGTCCAAGTTTTCTGTGGTTTCCTTGGATAATTTAGGCAAATGCTGGGGCAGTAATATTCCACAGATAATCTTTCACTTCTCTTCTCATCTTTCTCTCCCTAACCACACCACCGACCCATTTCCACAATTCCTGCAAGGAGGCTGATGAGGGCCTTACGCCCTACCCTCCAGCTTTGCACTACAGTGCAGATCGGAGGGACTGCCCGCCCATCAGCACAAGTAGCTGGTGGGAATGAAACACAAAAAAGTTTAAGTTTTTTATACAGTTATTACATTTCACAGGAGACTCTAGCTTCTGCCAATGGCACAGCATATTCTTTCGGCTGTGGAATCAGAAATTTCTTCTGGAAAAAACAAAGGAGATCCAACAGAAAGAGACATGTGCGTATCGTTAGATGATAGAGACTTATGGGTTCGGTTTCAATGTTTTACCAACGAAATGATTGTTACAAAAAATGGCAGGTAAGACCACAAAAAGACATGTAAACTTTTCCTAACATTAATTTGCATTGTAATACCTAACAGAGAATTACTGATAGCAGAAATAGTGAGAAACGTAAAATATCTAAGAAATGGTTTTAACGCTTCTTATTGATTAAAAATATTTTTCTGAATTAATATGTAAAGCTGTGCATTAATAGCTATGTAAAAACAAGAAAATACACAAAATGTTTCAACTATTTTATTAGTTAAAAGCTCGACAATTGTTTCGATCAGTCGGTCTTTATCAAGAGTATTGTAGTTACTACCTGTGGAACAGTAATTCAAACCTTAAATAGATAACAAATAAGTAAGTACAAAATTACAGATTTATATAGGCCTAAATAGGGGGGAAGACCATCATAAATTGGTTAGCAAAAGTAGACTATTGTTCGATAATATTTCAGTTTGGTTATTGAGTATATTATCATTCTTTGCAATTGCTAATCTGATTTCTAAATTTTCTAGAAGGTTATGTTTTCTACTTTATTCAACGTTCTGAATTAATTAATTATTCTTGATATCTAAAATATGATTGTTCTCTATGCAGTGTTCTGTAAAACCTGTAGTAGCATTTTTATTTTTTATGACTAATTCATGTTCATAAATTCTGTTTTTTAGGGCTCAGTCACATTGGCCAATATAAACAGCATCACACTTGTTGCAATGTAATTTATTGATGCCAGTTTTTTGAAGTTTACTTAAGACTATAAGATTACTATATTTTAGTTTATTTACTTCTATAACATTAAAATCTAAATTCTTTAATCTATTTGAAATTTTATGACTGGTATTTTTAATATATTTAAGGCACGAAATGTTAACATTATTAATTATTAAACCATTTCCTAACATTATTTGAGCTTGTGTTCTAAGTTTTTTCTTTAAAATATTATCTACAATGTCCACTTTGTAACCGTTGTTTACGGCAATGTGTTTAAAAATGTTCAGTTCCTTATAGAAATTTTTATTTCATAATGGGATATTAACCAACCTATGTATAAGACTATGAAAGACTGACAATTTTATAGCAAAAGATTGATTGGAAGAGGCAAGAATGACGACATCAGTTGTTGCTGTTCTTTAAGACTGCTTTACCATATTCAGCTTACTAAACAATTAAACTCTTTATTCCTTTTCTACTCTTAGTTTCAAATATAAAACTTCGACGAGAAAAATTACTCATATCCATATTAAAGCATCTAAATTCTATGATTAATATTCTTGAATCCTGTTTCTTCATTTGAAAAGGACATTAAAAGATTATTTCGTTTCAGACGAATGTTTCCAGTAGTGAAAGTTTCGGTAACAGGTCTAGATCCAAAGGCAATGTACACCGTTCTTCTGGAATTCGTTCAAATTGATAACCACCGTTGGAAATACGTAAATGGAGAATGGGTACCGGGTGGTAAAGCTGAAGTTCCGCCTTCAAATCCAATCTACATCCATCCAGAATCTCCTAATTTTGGAGCCCACTGGATGAAAGAACCCATTTCTTTTGCAAAAGTCAAACTCACCAATAAATGCAACGGAAACGGGCAAATAATGTTGAACTCGCTGCACAAATACGAACCAAGGGTGCACCTTGTCAAAGTAGGAACAGAACAGAGAAGAGTTATGACATTTCCTTTTCCTGAAACCCAATTTATTGCAGTGACGGCGTATCAAAACGAAGAAGTAACGTCGCTAAAAATTAAATACAACCCCTTTGCGAAAGCCTTTCTAGATGCTAAGGAACGACCCGAAGGGGTATACAACCAAAGAGATTACTCCCAGGCTTATGGGCAACAACAAACCCAATACTCCCAATGTAAGTACCTGATATTGTAATTATTATTATTATTAAATAAGAAATTAATATTAATAAAAAGCTATGATGTAAAACATATTTATAATTAAAATGGGAAGTAATATAGAAAATAAACATTCGTTTTTGCAGAAAATTCATTATAAGTAATTCTTTATTTTGAAAATTCGAATTTTAGATTAAAAAATTAAAGAAACATTTTTTTTAACAAATTTATACTAGAACTCATCCGAACACATTTCTTCGCTTTTGTGTTTTTTCTGATTTTTCCATATTAGGTATTATTTATATTTTTATATATGTCAAAAAAATTAAAGTTAATAATGTCGTCACAGTATAAATTTGTTAAAAAACAAATCGCACCAAGACTAGACGAACTGAACAAAACAGATTGAATTAACCATAATAATGACTTCTCAATATTGACATAAGCATTATGCAAAGATCATATGCAAATTTTTTATTATTTAAGTAACAAAATGACATGGAAAAATTAATTAGTCATTACCACAAGATAAACAGTAATAAGAAGTTTTACTTGTATCTAAAAAAGAATATTATTCATTATTCATATTTATAATATTACTAAACATAATCTAAAACCATTTTGCAAAACAGTATAAAATATACACCTATATTTTTAATGAAGTAAAAAACAAACAAAAGGAAAGTTTCACCAAATTTTATTAGAAAAATTCTAACAAGTTTCGGTCAACGCGACCATTTTCAAAGGAGTAGAGTACAACAAATACTAAAGTCTTAAAACTAAAACAGCTCTATATATAACTAGATATTAACCAAAATAGGTAGGGAGTCAATGTAACTTAACTCTAATTGGTTATTTACAATATTTTGGTTGTGCGAGAGAGCTTTTTTGATTTCCAAGCTTTCTAGAAGAGATAGCTTTCTACTTTTGTTAATATTACTATGTAAAACTACTACATTTTCCTCTTCTAAAGTGTGGTTCATGGAGGTGCAATACTCCGAGAAGCCGGTTTTATTGTCTTTTTTAGTAATACTGTAAATATGTTCTTTTATTCTTATGTTAATAGCTCTCCCGCTCTGCCCAATGTAAAGGGAATCACAATTATTACACTTAATTCTATAAATATTCTATAACATTAAGTACGTTTCACAACAGTTGCACCCCACAAAGTGTTAAGCCTATATTTTTAACCATTTTTTTCAGATGGATCTTGGTTATTGCCTCATCAGCCGATTTATCCTACAGTTTCCACAGTTCCATTAACGTCTTGTGAAAGGTACTCCTCCGGTTCCCCTTTAAGAAATAATCGGTACTCACCCTATCCATCAGCCATTCAACAACGTCCCAAATCCGCTTCTGTATCACCACCTGGTAATTTTGTTTTTAATTCAATGATATTCATAGCAGACAATCTTGAAATACGACTTACCTCGTATTTTTTATGTATTAATATAATTCTTTATTAATTTATTTAAAAAATACTATATATTTTTATTCTAACAAGCTAATTTGATGGAATCACTACGAATTTGCCCCCTTTCTCCTAAAAACAGTTTAGTTTTGTGGTTGACAATGCTTAGTTATTATACCTTCAACCTTCAACAATTTTACTTATACCATATTGAATCCTTTTACAGAATTAGCTCTCACAGCTAATGCTTATGTTCATGTTTAACGAAAATAAACCTAAAGTAAAATATAAAACTTTATTTTATTGAGTAATTATATTTCTTTTTAGTGTTAAACAGCATTTAATTTCGTATTAATTTTGTGGAAAGTAGTATATTCTTTTTTAAAGTTTCCCTACTTTAATTCTTATAAATATACGCCTGCATTCCCTAATGTGACCTACTTTTAATCGATTGGCAAGATGGCCGCCTATGGAATAACCAATCAGGTGCCTCGGCCGGTTTATAACAATGAAAACTACATCCCAAAGTTAGTCATTCTCGATGCTGTAGTAGAGTGTACTTCGTTGCTTCAAATTTTAGGTTACAGTTACGTAGAAACCTATAATGATTGTTTTGTTCATCAAAATTATTCGATTTCGTTAAAAATAAAACGTCTAAAAACAAGCAAATTTGTTTAAAACGTATTGCAAAGTCACACAGTATTTATTTACCGTAGATAAACATAACTGTTATCGATTCAAACGTTTAACAATACAGACCTGCTATTTAGAGTTATAAAATTTTACTTTTACTAATTTAATATAATATATTACAATTATGCAGCGGCATGTTTTAATAAACATATTGTATTTATTTAGTATACAGCCCTCCTGATCATCTACAGCAGACCACCCCTGTTTATAGCGGTTCTGGATCATCATATCCCACTTGGTCAACAATTCCTCAACAAGTTCCAACTACCATCATGAGTTCTTCCATTAATTGTTGGTCTTTAACATCTAGTCCACCCCCGCCACATCAGATATCCACCCCTGTGTCTCCCAATCAATCACCTACCCATCAGATATACCAACATGCACCTATTTCAAATTTAACGAACCTTTCTTATCCAACATATTACAATCAGGACGTAACATACACCCATTATCAAGCCCCTGAGTATGTCCCATTGGTAAATAGCGAAATAAGTTCGTACAGTTCCTTGGTAAACGAAAGATCAACCCCAACAGCTTATACAGAAGAAGTCGCAACAAGTTTAGAAAAAGTATCTGAGTATGATGAGACTGGACCAGGCCAGAGGCAGCCTGATTCACCCCACTCGACGTCAAGCACCCCTAGACACGAATGGAGCACACATAGTAACATTTAAATTGTTATTAGCTAATGAATGATTATTTATGTAAAATAGATGTCTGGTTGATTTATTGTTACCTAATTATAATAAACAAATCGTATCGTTTTCAAGACCCTTATTTATTGTTATAAATTAACATCTAACTGATACTCTAATATTTGTGTAACATGTTTTATTGATATATTTTTGACTATTTATACGAAACAAATATTAATGGAATTAATTTAGCAAAATTTTTATTTAAAATTTAACTTATTTGTAATATATTTGATATGTATCTTTCATAAACGAGCATAAATCACCCTGCATATTATGAAACATTTATTTTATGAGTGTTTCTCCAATAAAATTACCTACGTGATGCTCACAGATCAGAGAGGTTGACCGACTAAAAACTTTCCCCCTCAGACCATTTTCACTAGGTTGATTAATCTCAGAACGGTTAACAAGAGGTTCTACTGTAATAATTATAAACTTACATAGGAATAAAACAATTGAAAAATAAATGAACAATTCCGAAGTCATTGTAAACAGTTAACATATTTATATACTATCAAGAAGGTGTACTATTGTCATGACTATCAAGGAAAAGGTGTGGTGTTGCCATAACAATGAAGAAGAAGGTGTAGTGTTCCCATTACTAAGAAGAAGATGTACTGTTGCCATTACTTACAAAAACAAGATATAGTTTTAACATTACTAATAAGAAGAAGGTGTAGTGTTGGCCTTGCTATCAAGCAGAAGGTGTAATTTTGTCGTTAAGTACTATCAAGAAGAAGGTGTACTGTTTCCATTACTAACAAGAAGAACATGTAGTGTTGCATTTATATACTAAGAAGAAGGTGTAGTGTTGCCACTGCCATTAAGAAAAATGTGTAGTGTTGCCGTTATTATGAAACAGAAGATGTAGTGCTGAGAATAGTAATAACAAGAAACTGTAGTGCCACCATGTTGTTATGAGGTATAAGGTGTTGTGCTGCCATTGGAATCAACAATGAAAGTGTACTGCCGTTGTTGTATGATAAGGTACAAAGGTACTATGGTAGTGGTGATATTGGTTCATATGTTCAATTAAATAAAAAAGAAGATGTATAAGGGCGAATTTTTATCAAACAATACAGAACATTTAAAAGTTTCAATTGATAAAATTACATAGATACAGCAAACATAAAATATGGAAATTTCTCACGTTTGATTGTATTTTGCTAATGTTAATTAAAATGTTGTTTACTAATTTGTTTAATGCAAATATAAACAAATTTGCGTTACCTACGATAATGTGGGAGCAAATTTAAATCTAGTAAAGAATTATTGAAACAAATGGAATAAACTGGCAAATGTTTATATTATCAGCATAGGCGACTATTAGACCTTGGAGGACAAAAGAGTCAAAGGCATATTAGAAAGTGCGTTTAAAATGATACATAAGAATATCGATACCTTTTTTCTGCAGAAACTCGTAATTCCTTATTTTAACATACAATCTGTCACGTTTGATCATCATCAATTGACGACAAATTAAACACAAAGTTTAAGTTACAAAACGTTTATTGTATAACCACAATGATCATTTCACCACACTGTGGCTTCTTCAGGTGGAATAAGTTGAATAAACACAAAATTAATACAATATCATTATATACTAAAATTACGAATAAAATAGCAGGGGTAGAACTGCGTATTACACGTTAGAAATATTTAAAAGCGGCGATCTATTTACATCTAAATGATCATTTATAATTAGGCCTAAACTATTTAATTTATTGATTTATAAACACTATCAAAGAAAGATAAGTGGTAAACAATAGTTTGTCGCAGTGGCCATTGTCTAATAATCGCCCCAAATCTGGCATAACCAGAGAGTGCTTCCATGGTTACTACACTACTACTTCTGAAACAGTTGGTTAATACCTCGATCATTAGCAGAATTTTAAAGTAAAATGAAAAGTTCTGTTTTACTGAAACGATAATAATTTAAAGATATGCCTGCATGTAAGCAACATGAGATTATCCCTGGTACGTTTTGTAAATGTTTGAACATTAACTAGATGACTTTTCTATCCAGGTTTTCCATGTTTGAGTTGAAGTTTTGAACTTTGAGCTCGAAAATGTACTTAATCCAATTATCCTAACCAATTCGATTTATTATCTGCTGGGTTAAAACAGTATTACAGAATGCATAAACTACCAAAACTTTCACTTATAAACTCTTATTAAACCCACAATAAAAACTAAATAAATTTATACAGGTAATACAATGGAAATTGTCTTCAAATTAAAAACGATAAAATCTATTGTAATTGTTATTCAAAGAAGTTTTTAAAAATTGAAGAAACAGTTATTCAAAATTTTAAATGGATGCTTACGATAATCGTCAATTATTTGAAAACTGTTATAAACAAGGATATTATAAAATAAAATACTTTATAACATTTCAGCTCATTATTAATTCTACAGTATTGTACTATTATTTCTACTTTCGACTGTTTAAGTCTCTATAAACAGAATATACAAAAAACAACAGAATTATAAAACTTAATTCTAAACTGCCAGTAGTTGTGTTGTGAATTTAACAACAAACCACACAAAAGACACCTATTATATATAATAAATTTTACATTGACTTAGAAATGAAGTCGTTTTTCACTGATATTTATTTTAAATCCATTTGTTCACAAACAAGTGAATTGCATTACATTAGTAGTAAGTGTTTTGCTTTATTTGAATAAAGTATTTTCCAATTTTTCTTTTGTGACGAACTGTAACTATTAAATATGAATTGGAAATTTTAATGAAAGTATGGATGTAAGTGATCATAATTTTTTGCTTGATAATGGCACAAAATGATACCGATGGGTCGTACCGGATACAAAAAAAACAAGACTATAAATACGAATGGTGCGAACTTTTCTTCAGTTTATCGTGACCATGCTTTCGGGAAAGAGTGTGCGTCGCGACGCGTCGCGCTGCCGTGGCTCGCTTTTCGTGCTTTAGGTGCATGTTTATCCGTCCTTAAAGTTTTTTAACTTGTGCTGTAGTGGTTTCTAAATTTTCGGGAGTGTTTTATTAAGAGGATTAAGGCAACACCAAAGTGGCGGTAATGGTAAGTAATTCTTATCTTTTTGTTTTTATTTATTTGCTTAACTTGTTCAATATTTCAATTTTCTTTTTCTTTGTGATAATTCTCCAGACTTTATAATAATTTGGAAATTATTAAAAACCATTCAGTGACTGAAAACATTTTGGTTTTTAATTGTTTCGAAATTAACTTTTGTGATTGATGTTATTGGTCTGGTTGATTGATACTGTTTTAGAATGTTTCTATTTCTAGTTTTCTTTTTAATAATTTTGTGAATTTTGTTTGTTGGAAATGACCAAATTTCTCACAATAATTTCAAACATTTTAGTTCATTCATGAATTTTAGCTTTTTAGAAATAGATTCGCCGCTCCGCACTTGATGAAATTAATTTTTGGTTTTCAATAATTAATTTTAGGATTGATTTAGTTTGGTCGATCACAATGGTGAATCATAAAGTTAGGGAAATATCCTAGAACATTAGTTAAAATTGTACAGAAATTTATTATTCTTTTTCATTACAATTGATTTATTTCTTAGTTTATTATTTAAAATTTTGATTAAATTTTAATGATTGTATGATGGTTTAGTTAATTATTAGACAACATATACTAATTTTAATCGTTCTAACTGTAGTATACTTAAATTTTCGTGAATTTTAGTTTTTTTTAATATTAACTGTTATGATTGATATTATTGATCGATCAAATTTGGTCGATCACAATGGCGAACCATAAAGTTGTGGAAAGATTCTATAACACGCTCCTTAAACTTTTACAGAATTGGTTTCTTTCATAATTAAATTATTTAAAACTTTGATGAAATATTTATTCATGAATTTTTTCTAGTTTTTATAATAGTTTGGAAATTAGTAAACAACCTGCACCAATATTAACTTTTGTGATTGACATTATTGGTTGGATGTGGTCAATTACAATAGTGACCCTAGAAAATGCATAATATAAATTGAACACAAATTTATTGTTCTTCTTAATTATAATGATTTTCTCTTTCGATTTAAATGTTTATTTCATTTTTAGTAATTTTCTTTTTTTTGTCTTTTTGCAGTTACCGTCCAAAGAGTGGTAAGCGATTTGCATGGTTTCCCAATAGACGAGGTGGTAAGTTTGACAATTTGTTGCTTGACAATTTGACTCTTGGCACTTCGGCTATTCAATGTTTAGCAAGTATAGTACCATTTTTGTGTATTTGTTGTGCAAATGGTAAGTACCATTAAGGTATATTTTAATACAATAATTAATACCGCAGTAGACTGTAAGTGAGTTTCAGTCTTGGAGAAACATCCAACTGTCCCCCGTCCGTCCATACGACTGAGCAGTATTGGATTCCAACATCCGAAGATGATTTGGTTATGTTTTCTTCACCCGGATGTGTTTTGTGTTGAGGTGGTTGAGTGTAAGTTGATGCCTGTGTCCAGGTGTAAATGTGTGGATGTTGTTGGACGTTTGAGTGATGTGAGGAAGTTTGTGAGGAATTCTTCTAATTTCTCAGGGATGTCAGGACATTGTGTCAGAAGTGTGGTTGGGTGAGAGATTCTTTCTTTTTCCTAGGACGACGGCGACGCGGTAGTGTAAGAGTGATTTGATGAATGTTTTCTTTGTGAGAGTAGGTGTTTTCACGTTAGGTAGGTACATGGTTCTACATCGGCGGTATGGATCGTGTCGTCGGGGCAAGAGGATCGCCGTTACATAGTAGGACGCATGTTTTTCTTTATTTATTGGTGTGGGGCGCTTGCCTCTCACCATTTCTTGTACTATACTTGCTAAATGCTGTTTTTTCATGTTCGGTCGTTTGGGTATTGTTTGGGCCGCGGCGGGGGTTGGGGGGAGAAGTGAAAAGTGTAGTGATTTCTAAGAAGAGGATTACCAACTCCAATAAGAAGATATTGAAAAGTAAGTACAAATTCCAGTATGCACTTAATTATTGATTTCGACTAATTAACTGACGTAGCAGCCTCCATCAAGGCTGCAAATTTTGTATGATTACAGATTCTCAATAATCTTCGACGGATATCTTTTGAGGAACCAATGGAGGAGGTTACTTGACGTGTTTTCCAAGAAGATCCTCAACTCCAGGATGTGAAACATCAATTTCCAGAAAGTATAACATTTAGAATAAGATGTTCTCTGTTACTGTTTTCATTTTCTAATTTGTGATATGGCATCCTGAATCTGTCAGGTTGTCTGTCTTGTTGTGATTACAGATTCCCACTTATCTTCAACGGATTTCTCCTGAAGAAGCAATGGGCTCCAAGATGTGATGCATCAACTTCCAGAATGTATAGTATTTAGAATAAGGTGTTCTCTGTTACTGTTTTCATTTTCTAATATGTGACATGGCATCCTGAATCTGTCAGGTTGTCTGCCTTGTTGTGATTACAGATTCGCTATTATCTTCGACGGATTTCTTGCCAAGTACTAATGGATGCCAAGATTAATCTTCACGGATTTCTTTCGAAGAAGCGATGGGCTTTACGATGTGAAACAACCATTTCCGAAATGTTGTGTTTTTTTTTCTGGTAGGTCATAACATAATCTAGTATGTTAACTTATTAATGTAGCAGATGTGTTAAGGTTGTGAGTTCTTATGATTACAGGACTTCTACAATTTTTCCTGTTAATTTGTTTGGCGGGATGGAAATCGGAACGTTCACGAATTGTTTGGTATTTCTATTATATTGTCGCACATTATGATGTTTTATAATATTGTACAATTTTTAAATTTTTATGTACGATTTGGAAATTACCTCGCTCGTCTTGGAATATTATTTAATTTCGTTAAGCAAACTAATCCGTTTCAATGTATTAAGCTTTCTTGGAATATAATTCCATCAGTCGTCAGTTTCATATTACATTACAATTATATATTTTAGTGGCGACAGTAAGCAAATTCACAAAAAAATATAAGTTTCTTTATTACTACGGTTCGAAAGGCTAAATATTCTTATTACGGGTTGTGAAGTCGTTATTTTGTGTAGTAGCTGTTGATGTTGTAATGTAGATCAATGTGCGTCGCTTATCTGCGTAGATGTAGAATAGAGAAAAAGAACTTTTAGCTTTTGAGGAACCAATGGCGGTACGTTGACGTGTTTTCAAAGAAGAACTTCAACTCCAAGAAGTAATGAATCAATTTCCAGATAGTATATTACTTAGAATAAGATGTTCTCTGTTACTGTTTTCATTTTATAATTTGTGACATGGCATCCTGAATCTGTCAGGTTGTCTGTCTTGTTGTGATTACAGATTCCCACTTATCTTCAACGGATTTCTCCTGAAGAAGCAATGGGCTCCAAGATGTGATGCATCAACTTCCAGAATGTATAGTATTTAGAATAAGGTGTTCTCTGTTACTGTTTTCATTTTCTAATATGTGACATGGCATCCTGAATCTGTCAGGTTGTTTGCCTTGTTGTGATTACAGATTCGCTATTATCTTCGACGGATTTCTTGCCAAGTACTAATGGATGCCAAGATTAATCTTCACGGATTTCTTTCGAAGAAGCGATGGGCTTTACGATGTGAAACAACCATTTCCGAAATGTTGTGTTTTTTTTTCTGGTAGGTCATAACATAATCTAATATGTTAAACTTGTTAATGTAGCAGCCTGTGTTAAGGTTGTGAGTTCTTATGATTACAGGTCTTCTACAATTTTTCCTGTTAATTTGTTTGACGGGATGCAAATCGGAACGTTCACGAATTGTTTGGTATTTCTATTACATTGTCGCACGGTATGATATTTTATAATTTTGTACAAGTTTTAATTTTTTATGTACGATTTGGAAATTACCTAGCTCGTCTTGGAATATTATTTAATTTCGTTAAGCAAACTAAACCGTTTCAATGTTTTAAGCTTTCTTGGAATATCCTTCCATAAGTCATCAGTGTCATTTTACATTACAATTATATATTTTAGTGGCGACAGTAAGCAAATTCACAAAAAAATATAAGTTTCTTTATTACTACGGTTCGAAAGGCTAAATATTCTTATTACGGGTTGTGAAGTCGTTATTTTGTGTAGTAGCTGTTGATGTTGTAATGTAGATCAATGTGCGTCGCTTATCTGAGTAGATGTAGAATAGAGAAAAAGAACTTTTAGCTTTTGAGGAACCAATGGCGGTACGTTGACGTGTTTTCAAAGAAGAACTTCAACTCCAAGAAGTAATGAATCAATTTCCAGATAGTATATTACTTAGAATAAGATGTTCTCTGTTACTGTTTTCATTTTATAATTTGTGACATGGCATCCTGAATCTGTCAGGTTGTCTGTCTTGTTGTGATTACAGATTCCCACTTATCTTCAACGGATTTCTCCTGAAGAAGCAATGGGCTCCAAGATGTGATGCATCAACTTCCAGAATGTATAGTATTTAGAATAAGGTGTTCTCTGTTACTGTTTTCATTTTCTAATATGTGACATGGCATCCTGAATCTGTCAGGTTGTCTGCCTTGTTGTGATTACAGATTCGCTATTATCTTCGACGGATTTCTTGCCAAGTACTAATGGATGCCAAGATTAATCTTCACGGATTTCTTTCGAAGAAGCGATGGGCTTTACGATGTGAAACAACCATTTCCGAAATGTTGTGTTTTTTTTTCTGGTAGGTCATAACATAATCTAATATGTTAAACTTGTTAATGTAGCAGCCTGTGTTAAGGTTGTGAGTTCTTATGATTACAGGTCTTCTACAATTTTTCCTGTTAATTTGTTGGACGGGATGCAAATCGGAACGTTCACGAATTGTTTGGTATTTCTATTACATTGTCGCACGGTATGATATTTTATAATTTTGTACAAGTTTTAATTTTTTATGTACGATTTGGAAATTACCTAGCTCGTCTTGGAATATTATTTAATTTCGTTAAGCAAACTAAACCGTTTCAATGTTTTAAGCTTTCTTGGAATATCCTTCCATAAGTCATCAGTGTCATTTTACATTACAATTATATATTTTAGTGGCGACAGTAAGCAAATTCACAAAAAAATATAAGTTGCTTTATTACTACGGTTCAAAAGGCTAAATATTCTTATTACGGGTTGTGAAGTCGTTATTTTGTGTAGTAGCTGTTGATGTTGTAATGTAGATCAATGTGCGTCGCTTATCTGCGTAGATGTAGAATAGAGAAAAAGAACTTTTAGCTTTTGAGGAACCAATGGCGGTACGTTGACGTGTTTTCAAAGAAGAACTTCAACTCCAAGAAGTAATGAATCAATTTCCAGATAGTATATTACTTAGAATAAGATGTTCTCTGTTACTGTTTTCATTTTATAATTTGTGACATGGCATCCTGAATATGTCAGGTTGTCTGTCTTGTTGTGATTACAGATTCCCACTTATCTTCAACGGATTTCTCCTGAAGAAGCAATGGGCTCCAAGATGTGATGCATCAAGTTCCAGAATGTATAGTATTTAAAATAAGGTGTTCTCTGTTACTGTTTTCATTTTCTAATATGTGACATGGCATCCTGAATCTGTCAGGTTGTCTGCCTTGTTGTGATTACAGATTCGCTATTATCTTCGACGGATTTCTTGCCAAGTACTAATGGATGCCAAGATTAATATTCACGGATTTCTTTCGAAGAAGCGATGGGCTTTACGATGTGAAACAACCATTTCCGAAATGTTGTGTTTTTTTTCTGGTAGGTCATAACATAATCTAGTATGTTAACTTATTAATGTAGCAGATGTGTTAAGGTTGTGAGTTCTTATGATTACAGGACTTCTACAATTTTTCCTGTTAATTTGTTTGACGGGATGGAAATCGGAACGTTCACGAATTGTTTGGTATTTCTATTATATTGTCGCACATTATGATGTTTTATAATATTGTACAATTTTTAAATTTTCATGTACGATTTGGAAATTACCTCGCTCGTCTTGGAATATTATTTAATTTCGTTAAGCAAACTAATCCGTTTCAATGTATTAAGCTTTCTTGGAATATAATTCCATCAGTCGTCAGTTTCATTTTACATTACAATTATATATTTTAGTGGCGACAGTAAGCAAATTCACAAAAAAATATAAGTTTCTTTATTACTACGGTTCGAAAGGCTAAATATTCTTATTACGGGTTGTGAAGTCGTTATTTTGTGTAGTAGCTGTTGATGTTGTAATGTAGATCAATGTGCGTCGCTTATCTGAGTAGATGTAGAATAGAGAAAAAGAACTTTTAGCTTTTGAGGAACCAATGGCGGTACGTTGACGTGTTTTCAAAGAAGAACTTCAACTCCAAGAAGTAATGAATCAATTTCCAGATAGTATATTACTTAGAATAAGATGTTCTCTGTTACTGTTTTCATTTTATAATTTGTGACATGGCATCCTGAATCTGTCAGGTTGTCTGTCTTGTTGTGATTACAGATTCCCACTTATCTTCAACGGATTTCTCCTGAAGAAGCAATGGGCTCCAAGATGTGATGCATCAACTTCCAGAATGTATAGTATTTAGAATAAGGTGTTCTCTGTTACTGTTTTCATTTTCTAATATGTGACATGGCATCCTGAATCTGTCAGGTTGTCTGCCTTGTTGTGATTACAGATTCGCTATTATCTTCGACGGATTTCTTGCCAAGTACTAATGGATGCCAAGATTAATCTTCGACGGATTTCTTGCCAAGTACTAATGGATGCCAAGATTAATCTTCACGGATTTCTTTCGAAGAAGCGATGGGCTTTACGATGTGAAACAACCATTTCCGAAATGTTGTGTTTTTTTTTCTGGTATGTCATAACATAATCTAATATGTTAAACTTGTTAATGTAGCAGCCTGTGTTAAGGTTGTGAGTTCTTATGATTACAGATCTTCTACAATTTTTCCTGTTAATTTGTTGGACGGGATGCAAACCGGAACGTTCACGAATTGTTTGGTATTTCTATTACATTGTCGCACGGTATGATATTTTATAATTTTGTACAAGTTTTAATTTTTTATGTACGATTTGGAAATTACCTAGCTCGTCTTGGAATATTATTTAATTTCGTTAAGCAAACTAAACCGTTTCAATGTTTTAAGCTTTCTTGGAATATCCTTCCATAAGTCATCAGTGTCATTTTACATTACAATTATATATTTTAGTGGCGACAGTAAGCAAATTCACAAAAAAATATAAGTTGCTTTATTACTACGGTTCAAAAGGCTAAATATTCTTATTACGGGTTGTGAAGTCGTTATTTTGTGTAGTAGCTGTTGATGTTGTAATGTAGATCAATGTGCGTCGCTTATCTGCGTAGATGTAGAACAGAGAAAAAGAACTTTTAGCTTTTGAGGAACCAATGGCGGTACGTTGACGTGTTTTCAAAGAAGAACTTCAACTCCAAGAAGTAATGAATCAATTTCCAGATAGTATATTACTTAGAATAAGATGTTCTCTGTTACTGTTTTCATTTTATAATTTGTGACATGGCATCCTGAATCTGTCAGGTTGTCTGTCTTGTTGTGATTACAGATTCCCACTTATCTTCAACGGATTTCTCCTGAAGAAGCAATGGGCTCCAAGATGTGATGCATCAACTTCCAGAATGTATAGTATTTAGAATAAGGTGTTCTCTGTTACTGTTTTCATTTTCTAATATGTGACATGGCATCCTGAATCTGTCAGGTTGTCTTCCTTGTTGTGATTACAGATTCGCTATTATCTTCGACGGATTTCTTGCCAAGTACTAATGGATGCCAAGATTAATATTCACGGATTTCTTTCGAAGAAGCGATGGGCTTTACGATGTGAAACAACCATTTCCGAAATGTTGTGTTTTTTTTCTGGTAGGTCATAACATAATCTAGTATGTTAACTTATTAATGTAGCAGATGTGTTAAGGTTGTGAGTTCTTATGATTACAGGACTTCTACAATTTTTCCTGTTAATTTGTTTGACGGGATGGAAATCGGAACGTTCACGAATTGTTTGGTATTTCTATTATATTGTCGCACATTATGATGTTTTATAATATTGTACAATTTTTAAATTTTCATGTACGATTTGGAAATTACCTCGCTCGTCTTGGAATATTATTTAATTTCGTTAAGCAAACTAATCCGTTTCAATGTATTAAGCTTTCTTGGAATATAATTCCATCAGTCGTCAGTTTCATTTTACATTACAATTATATATTTTAGTGGCGACAGTAAGCAAATTCACAAAAAAATATAAGTTTCTTTATTACTACGGTTCGAAAGGCTAAATATTCTTATTACGGGTTGTGAAGTCGTTATTTTGTGTAGTAGCTGTTGATGTTGTAATGTAGATCAATGTGCGTCGCTTATCTGAGTAGATGTAGAATAGAGAAAAAGAACTTTTAGCTTTTGAGGAACCAATGGCGGTACGTTGACGTGTTTTCAAAGAAGAACTTCAACTCCAAGAAGTAATGAATCAATTTCCAGATAGTATATTACTTAGAATAAGATGTTCTCTGTTACTGTTTTCATTTTATAATTTGTGACATGGCATCCTGAATCTGTCAGGTTGTCTGTCTTGTTGTGATTACAGATTCCCACTTATCTTCAACGGATTTCTCCTGAAGAAGCAATGGGCTCCAAGATGTGATGCATCAACTTCCAGAATGTATAGTATTTAGAATAAGGTGTTCTCTGTTACTGTTTTCATTTTCTAATATGTGACATGGCATCCTGAATCTGTCAGGTTGTCTGCCTTGTTGTGATTACAGATTCGCTATTATCTTCGACGGATTTCTTGCCAAGTACTAATGGATGCCAAGATTAATCTTCACGGATTTCTTTCGAAGAAGCGATGGGCTTTACGATGTGAAACAACCATTTCCGAAATGTTGTGTTTTTTTTTCTGGTAGGTCATAACATAATCTAATATGTTAAACTTGTTAATGTAGCAGCCTGTGTTAAGGTTGTGAGTTCTTATGATTACAGGTCTTCTACAATTTTTCCTGTTAATTTGTTGGACGGGATGCAAATCGGAACGTTCACGAATTGTTTGGTATTTCTATTACATTGTTGCACGGTATGATATTTTATAATTTTGTACAAGTTTTAATTTTTTATGTACGATTTGGAAATTACCTAGCTCGTCTTGGAATATTATTTAATTTCGTTAAGCAAACTAAACCGTTTCAATGTTTTAAGCTTTCTTGGAATATCCTTCCATAAGTCATCAGTGTCATTTTACATTACAATTATATATTTTAGTGGCGACAGTAAGCAAATTCACAAAAAAATATAAGTTGCTTTATTACTACGGTTCAAAAGGCTAAATATTCTTATTACGGGTTGTGAAGTCGTTATTTTGTGTAGTAGCTGTTGATGTTGTAATGTAGATCAATGTGCGTCGCTTATCTGCGTAGATGTAGAATAGAGAAAAAGAACTTTTAGCTTTTGAGGAACCAATGGCGGTACGTTGACGTGTTTTCAAAGAAGAACTTCAACTCCAAGAAGTAATGAATCAATTTCCAGATAGTATATTACTTAGAATAAGATGTTCTCTGTTACTGTTTTCATTTTATAATTTGTGACATGGCATCCTGAATCTGTCAGGTTGTCTGTCTTGTTGTGATTACAGATTCCCACTTATCTTCAACGGATTTCTCCTGAAGAAGCAATGGGCTCCAAGATGTGATGCATCAACTTCCAGAATGTATAGTATTTAGAATAAGGTGTTCTCTGTTACTGTTTTCATTTTCTAATATGTGACATGGCATCCTGAATCTGTCAGGTTGTTTGCCTTGTTGTGATTACAGATTCGCTATTATCTTCGACGGATTTCTTGCCAAGTACTAATGGATGCCAAGATTAATTTTCACGGATTTCTTTCGAAGAAGCGATGGGCTTTACGATGTGAAACAACCATTTCCGAAATGTTGTGTTTTTTTTTCTGGTAGGTCATAACATAATCTAATATGTTAAACTTGTTAATGTAGCAGCCTGTGTTAAGGTTGTGAGTTCTTATGATTACAGGTCTTCTACAATTTTTCCTGTTAATTTGTTTGACGGGATGGAAATCGGAACGTTCACGAATTGTTTGGTATTTCTATTATATTGTCGCACATTATGATGTTTTATAATATTGTACAATTTTTAAATTTTTATGTACGATTTGGAAATTACCTCGCTCGTCTTGGAATATTATTTAATTTCGTTAAGCAAACTAATCCGTTTCAATGTTTTAAGCTTTCTTGTAATATCCTTCCATAAGTCATCAGTTTCATTTTACATTACAATTATATATTTTAGTGGCGACAGTAAGCAAATTCACAAAAAAATATAAGTTGCTTTATTACTACGGTTCGAAAAGCTAAATATTCTTATTATAGATTTTGATGTCGTAGGTTTATGTGGTAGCTGTTGATGTTATAATGTAGATCAATATGGGTGGCTTATCTGCGTAGATGTAGAATAGAGAAAAAGAACTTTTAGCTTTTGAGGAACCAATGGTGGTACGTTGACGTGTTTTCCAAGAAGAGCTTCAACTCCAAGAAGTAATGAATCAATTTCCAGATAGTATATTGCTTAGAATAAGATGTTCTCTCTTACTGTTTTCATTTTCTAATTTGTAACATGGCATCCTGAATCTGTCAGGTTGTCGTGTCTTGTTGTGATTATAATATTGTACAATTTTTAAATTTTTATGTACGATTTGGAAATTACCTCGCTCGTCTTGGAATATTATTTAATTTCGTTAAGCGAACTAAACCGTTTCAATGTTTTAAGCTTTCTTGGAATATCCTTCCATCAGTCGTCAGTTTCATTTTACGTTCACTTTATATATTTTAGTGGCGACAGTAAGCAAATTCACAAAAAGATATAAGTTGCTTTATCGCTACGGTTCGAAAGGCTAAATTTTCTTATTACGGGTTGTGATGTCGTTATTTTATGTGGTAGCTGTTGATGTTGTAATGTAGATCAATGTGGGTGGCTTATCTGCGTAGATGTGGTATAAAGAAAAAGAATTTTCAGCCTTTGACCATTATTTATGTTTTAACAATTTTATGAAGTGAACTCTCTTTACTTGATTAAAAGTTTTATTTATTCAAAAATATTCCTTCCTTTAAATCTCCAAATCGTGCATCGACAATTAATAGCTATTAATGTCTGTGAAATGTTGTGGTTTGGACCCACCACATAACAAAAGATCCCTCACGCTTGGTTTGCAACATTGACCAGAGCCTGAGTATTATTTTTCCCGTGTGGGGAGCCTGCAACCCCCATCGGGCGCGTTCCCGGGTGGCGGATAGGGAAGTGCCCGGTTAGCAGAAATCGGGTAAGAGATAAAATGTCTCTCGCGGACCAACAGGCACTTTTAACATTTGGTAGTTTATTATAAGAACAGGCTTTCACGGCCGGAATTCCTTCTGGTTTTAATTATAAATGCCATTTTCTAAATAATAATTTTTACTTATATTAAGAAATATTTTAACCCATTTTCAATTTTGAAACTACTACAATAACTTATTTTCCACTTACGTTGTTGTCTCTTTGATCTTTATGAAACTACACTTCTTTACATAACATGTTTTACTTAGTTTTGTAATTTCTGCAAATATTTTAACAACTTGACTTATAACGTATGTAGATTCATATTAGTTGTGTCACCGTTTCTTTTTTATTTTATCATTTTTTTACATACCTTTTCCTTATCCATATTCTTCATTTTTTCTTTTGAATAAAGTCTAAACACCTTGTCACATATTTCACTGATTTAACTATAAATAATAATAAAAACGGATAATTATAGATTTTTCTTATTTATCGGAATCAACTATGTACAACTTGTATGAGGGTTTCCCCGCTACATTATATATATATATATATATCAATAGCAGTGGCAAACCATCAACAGCATAATATCGTTATCACAATTTTTATTTCTAAAATGTTTCCTACTTAATAGACCCTCATTACGTAAATCTTGCAAAAAAAATTAATGATAAAATACTTTTTCTCATTTGCAACCCATGTCATGTAGTACTACAGCGCTCTCTTTGGGTTAGTGTATCACCTATGACTACCCACCCCGTAGTGATGCTGCTCAGTTATAGAACACATCCACTTATCGTTAGAACTGAACACTACCTTTCAGTTCAGTGCTGTTCTGTCACTTTGTTTGTCAAATGTCAAAAGTATAGTAATCAAAAAATCAAAACCTAATGGGTATCTGACGATTTGTGAGAAAATTAAACATAAAATGGCTAGTGTAGGGTTTAGATGGCTGGATATTTTAGAAAAAGAATTCGATAAAGCTTTTGTCGACCTAGATTTAGCGATCGGTACGTGAATTCTTAAACATATTTACATATAACATCGTATGATAATATACCGTGAAAAATTACTTAAAGTATATCATTTTTTTCTGTGAATAACAGAACTTAATATCCTATTTCGACTATAAATTTCTCAAAAAAAATTCTTTACAGGGGAATTAGAAGGAGATGAGCCTGATGTTGTTTATAATGTCAGGCAAAAATTGTGCACTCTTAGCTCCTGTTTTGCTCAACTTACCCATAAGGCACAAACAATTTTTCAAAACAGCGCCAAGATCGAGGTAAGTCACAATAATTGCTTATAAAAATCCAAAGACAATGTCATTTTATACACAAGTTTATTTAAACTTAAAATTATGAACAAGTTTATGTTTAATTTTCTTCCAACCATTCTCTAAAAAAATCCACAATATCCTTTCGAGGATGTGTCTCTACCGAATCTTCATTTTCGTAATCAGTTTCAGATCTTTCTGTATGGTCTTTATTGTTTAGTATGGATTGCACTAATTCTAAGTCATAATCAGATCTGTTACTTAGATATGATTCACTGTTTTCATCTTCAGATTCAGTTTGAGAGTTACTAACTCTCTTAGTATGGCTAGGTAGTACAACTTTAACTGTTTTGTTATTACTTGAACTATTAGTTGTCATTTTGGATTCAGTTAAATTTAAATCTTCTGTAGAATATGATTCTAGATCCACTGAAAAGGTGTTGTTTATTTTGGCTTCTGTGTAATTTTTTTTGATAGTATCATTATAATTATTAGAGTTTATATTAGTTTTAATTGAATCATCTGTTCCAAATCGAACGTCGATTGGAAAATTAACATCTGGAAAAATTGATTCTTCAGTCGTGTAACTGAATATCATTTCTGTAATGTAGCTCTCAGCCAGTGAATAGTTATTTTCTCTTGCAGCAAATGTGTTACTAATATTACTTTTACTATCAGTTGTTGTATAATTCATGAACTTAAGTATATTTTTCAAATTTTCGTTTACCATTAGCAAAGTATTTTCTAATGTTTTATTATTAAAGAAAGTTGCGTTTATCGTATTTTCTAAATTTCGTATCACTTCTTCTAACATTTCATGTTCTTCGACTATAGACTAGAAACATAAAAGAATTAAGTTTTAATTTTCATTTAATCTAATACAGAAATAACTGATTCACTTACTATAAATTTTGTATCTGCATTTATTGTGCAATATTGTTTTTATTGGTAAAATGATGTTATTAATAAATTCATACAACTCATAAATATTATATTGTCCATCAATAAAAAAGGCCAAATTATATGTATTACAAGGCCGTTATTACCTGTTTTACGTTGTATATTGTATTATTCCTATCGTCAGACATTTTCTTCGATAACATATTAATCTTTTTAGCCAGTTCATAGAAATGTCTTCTGATATACATATCGTGAACAAATAAACTATTTTCCAACTTTGTGATGTCCTCCGGCTTTAATGTTGTTCTACAAGTAAAATAGTTTTGGAAAATTAAATTATTTTAAAATATTCAACCCACATGTGCGTACTTATTTTCAAAAGTTTCAATCATTTTCTCCAATACAAAACTTATTTTCGTTTCAATTTGTGACTCGTCCATTTGCAACTTGTAACAATTGTCTGAAAATGCGTTTTGAGCTGAAATAAGTCTTTTAAAGTGTTTGTCAATTTTATTGCTTATCTCTGAAAGCTGTTCATTGTCGGAAACATCTGAAAAAATTGGCATTAAAAAACAGTAACTAAAAGTGTGATTATTTTCGTTACATTTATTTGAATTTTTTCTACCAACTCTCAATTCTTTAAAATTATTTTGTTGTTCCTTTCTGGTTTCGTTAACTAGTGAAACGACATTTTCCAGTGATATTTTAAAATCAGCTAATGCTTCATCCAAATTGTATTTCATATCTGTAACCTGCGTTTAATTATTTATTAATTAATATTACCATTTAAAAATGAAGTGTTTACAAGTCTACATAGTTTAATATCTACGCGTAGAGAAGATTTTTTAAGTCAAAAGTGTTCCAGTGTATTTTTATTTATTTATGTGTCACATGTGGTCACCACTGGAAACAACAAAAGTGGCTTATATCGACCACTGGTAGTCGTTACAAGTAGACCACCAGTCACTATTTCAAGCATGTGGTGGTCTCCACTTTTAGGCTTATCACAAACAGCTTAAATAATTAATTAAAAGTGACGGCCACCAGCCTCATAAAATAACAACTGGTGGATATTACTAGTGGCCGCTTCCAGTGGCTATCACACGTGGCTGTGTTTACACGAACGGCTACAGCTAATTGTTTATGGCTGCTCGCAAACACAGCCACATGTGGTAGCAGCCACGAAGTGACATATCGTTCACTAGTGGTCGACAATAGACATTATAAAATCGTATTAGAAAAATTACGCCAAATTAAAAATCAAATAAATGACTACTCATATATCTTCCTGCATCGGTTATCAACATTAATCTTTATTTTAATTTTATACACCTACTACGAGTATGGATCAAATATGAACGAGCCTTTGTTCACTAAACATTTATTTTGAAAAGATTCACAAAAACACAAATTTCCCTATTTTTCGATATAAACCCCTTGTTTGTCTATACATTTTTCCGAACGCATTGGTAGTTTTTTCATCCCCTTAAACAACTATCCGGCGCGCAGTTTAAAAAGGCCCGTTTATATTTGATTCACCCTCGTATATAACAGAGAGACACTAAAAAAGGAAAATGTATCCTAGAAATTCGTACTTTTTTTTATCAATAATGTACATTTAGGACGATAAACTTTTCGCATCAATTATTTGCAATCATTTATAAGTATGGATAATTTACTGAATTCTTCTGGCGTACCTTGTTTGTAAAATCGTTAATACTTATTTCAATGTCTGCCTTATTTTTATCCAGAGCTTTTTCAATTCCACCACAATTTGAAAGTGGTTGATTTCCGGGATTGCTATTTTCGTGTAACAATTTAGCAAGCTGAAAAGGTTCATTGTAATGATGACCATTTGTTGGAATTTTCGTCCGATTCGAGATGCTCTACAAATCGTCAATTCATTCTTTACACAAAAACAATGTCATATATTACACAATACGTTTAAGAGATAAATTCTCAATAAAAAATATAATGATCGTAAAAACCTACGATTTAAATCAATTTACCTTTATATGGTACTGTGTTTTGTTAAATAATTTGTCTTCTACTGAACTACAAACTTTTTTTACATCTTCTATCACATCTTCCATTTCTGCGGCATTTTCTTCGTCACGAATGTATAATGATTCGTCAATTTTGTCTAATTTTTCTATCACGATATCCCTGGTATTCTACAAAAAGTTAGTTTTTTTTTTCTTTGAAATATGCTCATCTTAATTTTTAAAATTTTCTTCTACAGTGTTGTTAAACAATAATTTTTTTTTACCTGATGTTTAACATTTTAAGCAGCTTTTATTAACGTTGTTGATTATTTTCAATTATTAGTTAATTGATAATTAGGGTCGACTTTACCGTAAAATATCGATAATTTAAACTTATTCACACTACGTTTCGGCTATTGTGCTATTTGTCAAGAGTTTTTGAAATGTGAAACTTATACCGAGTATATTTTATTTACCAATATTAAAAAAATGTTTCACTAAGTAATTAGGCTATATATGTTAGTTATGCCAGTATATCGTCATGTTGTACTGAGGTATCTACCTAAACAATTGAATCGACGACGCAGCTTATATAATACGTGATAGCACATAAACCAAATTAATAATAACAGTGTAAGTTCTTGATCAGTAATTTATCGAAAGTACCAAATGTGGATTGCAATTTCGATCTTTTTAGATCTCAACAGAACACCATAGACAGTCTCTATAAATCACCGACCAATTTGAATGAAGAATTGCTGCAGCAAATATCAGTATATGGTGGTATATTACCATAAATAGATTTTATATTAACTTGCTTTTAAAGAGCTCTTTCTACATTCGACAAATTGCTGGACAGAACTTAATACTGTTGTTACGGTCAGCTTAACCACAATTGTGATTATTATATGATTTGTAAAATAAATAGGGAAAAAAGAAGCTTTTTTGAGATAAAACATATTTTTACGTTATCGATGTTCAGGTTGTTAATGTTATGTTATAGCTACCTGTAGTTTTGTTGCAATCAAGTCCATATTGGTTTCTACAGCTGCGTACTTGTTACTGACTCTGTCAAATGCAGAGTCAATTTTTTTTATTATTCTGTTGGCTATGCTATCATCTCTGAAATTTTTCTTACTTATATTCTCTGATACTTTATCTAAATCTATTTTTATCCTCATCTCAATCCTCAATATTTCTTTTTCCATTTTGTCCAATTTGTTCTCGTAATAAGCAAGCTTGCTTTGTATTGTCTCAGAGTGTAAAGAACATAACTGATCTAAATTTTGAAGTCGATTGTCGATAGACATTAAAATCGCATTTAGGTTCTGAAATAACGAATAAGATCCATTTTACCTTATTATTTGAAGTTTTAATTTATTAAATAGATATCAGCAAACAAATAGTTAAATTCAGGAATGATAATTTATTCCTGATGAATATAAATATGTAATCAACAGAAACAACTACTCCGAGGGCTAATACCCCTACCGGCATTGAATTACACTGTTGATTCCGATGTATTCTTAGACGAAGATATAACATATTGAAAAAAGAAGAAGGCATAAAAAAAAGACTTTAATGCCTTCTTTTTTTCAATATATATATATACACTGTTGATTCCGATGGATTCTTATATATATATATATTGAAAAAAAGAAGGCATTAAAGTCTTTTTTTTTAATGCCTTCTTCTTTTTTCAATATGTTATATCTTCGTCTAAGAATCCATCGGAATCAACAGTGTAATTCAATGCCGGTAGGGGTATTAGCCCTCGGAGTAGTTGTTTCTGTTGATTGATTACATATTTATATTCATCAGGAATAAATTATTATTTTGTTGTCTTTTTTGCGGTTGTATAATCTCATCAAAATAATCTGTTTTTTTAGTTTAGAAATAACATGATTGTAACAATGGAAACAGTAATTTGAAAAACTGTTAAATATTTTGCTACCCTATTAAGTAACAAGAACAATATTAATCTATTTTTCTTCTATTATTGTTACCCACGGTGTGTATTTCTAAGGCAAATTTCTGTTTTGTTAATCTAATCATAAAATATATGTTTACAACTTATAACACTTGTTATTGAATCAGTTAAACACTTTAATCATTAAAATTGAGCTTAATTAAAGTGCACTGCTCAGGTTCTATCGAGTGAATTTATGTGTGTAACAATTACACAAAACACATTAATTGCAAGAAACTAATTAGGTAAAACATAAAGATTTATAAATAGGTGCTATAAATATAAAAATATTAAACAAAAATAAAATTTTGAAATTTTCTTGGGAACCGTGAAGCAATAAAAAACAGAAATCTGATTTTCGCGGTCCCATACGAATTTATTGGATATCATACCGGAAAGGGAAATGTATTTTATAGACATTGCGTGATAGCGATGATATTACGAAGTATTTAGGAATTCGATTTTGCTAAAATTATAATTTTTAATGAATGTCGCTGTCGGTTCATTATCAATTCGTCCCATTGTTATATTTGGTTTTATTAGTATACTAGGTCGTCTTGTTTTCATTCATTCATTTCAGTGATGACCTTTGCAGGTGAAGGACACAGTGTGCTTTGATGAAAATAAGAAATACATAATTCATTCTGTTACTTCGAAAACCTTAAAATTTTCAATGGTTATATATTTTTCAATATGGAGAAGTACCGTATGTAATATTATTCGGGAACAAAATAAAATAATTAATTAAATAAATAAAACACTTGTAAGTATCACTAATTTAATATCACATCCTACATATATGTTTCGACCTAAGCGTAGGTCATTATCAAAGACTATCTACAAACTATATAGTTACTAATGGTACTATAAATTAGTGAAACTTACACCAAGTGTTTTATTTATTTAATTAATTATTGACAATGTTTCACAATAACTGCACAAAACACACTATTGAATTTACAAAATAAAATGCTGAAAAAAGAATTTGTACTAATTTCGCGTTTATAGCAATAAAGTGTAACAATGAAAAAGTTTATTGGCGAGTAAGTTCTCTGTGGTTAAACTGTGTAGTAGTAGTAGTAGTTAGTATTTTTGCCCTAACTGAAAATCCGTTTATATAATTATCAGAAGTGTTTCAGTTAAGTTCGGAAAAGGAAAAGACAAATTGTTTATAGTATGAAATAGAACATCATGCAAAATGAAATTTTAAGATTTTATTAGATATCGTAATTTATTGATTGTTAAAACTTGCCAAGCTGATAATCAATTAAAGTACGTTGTATATTCCTATTGTAAGTTCCAATGGTACTTGGCACAGGTTCAAGTTTCAACTCTTTTATCGCCGAAGCCAACAACCCCAAATGTTGTTTGTACTGAACTTGGCCCTTCTTCGCATACGTTTTTGTTCAGATTGTTTTTACCTTATTAGAAGTAGTGATAGCACGAATGTTATAAAAACTATGTAATTGATCTTCAAACGAATTGAATTTATTTCTGGTATGAAATGCTTTTATAAACTTTAAGTATGTGTTTAAAACTTATTTGAAAATGTTACTAAACGATTTACTAATTCGCGACTTTTGTTTTAACATATAACAGAAATTATTAACAACAAAACTGCATTTCTTTATGTAATTTTAATAATTGCTTGTAGAGTAACCCATAAAATTTTTGATGGTTTATTTTTAATAAACGTATGAGCATTAACAATATTTTGCATTATTACATACATTTATGAAATTTTCAGTTATTGAATGAAATTTGAAATGTAATTTACTAAGAAGCTATTCAAAAACATCCACAATATAAATTAATAAAGCAAAATCCGTATTTTTTTGTTTAAATGAATTAATTAACCCATTGTAACATTATTGCTACCTGTTGATTAAGCGAATGAAAATACTTTTGTGTGGTCGTGGCATCCCTGTAGGCCGGAACACCGAAGGCGGCAACATCCATAAATACGAAAACATTAAAACTAACAAAAAGTCTCGTAAAAAACTTCATATTTCCAAAAATAGTTTCGAATTAACTGAAAAAATCACTTCCACTGTCGCACCATGTCATTGAGTCACTAGTTCGTTTTATCATTGTCACTGTTCTCTCCACCACTCTTGGAAGTGTTATATATATTTACCACATCGCTTACGACTGTGTCCAGTTGTTTAACGTATTTCTGCATCTGTTGCAGATGATCAAAAGATTTCGGATTTTCGGGATTGCATTGTCATGTGTCAACTTCTTGTTAGTTATATACATCTCTCTTTCTGTCTGAAAGATTACAGCTAGTACTTTGAAGTCCAATATTTGTTTTTCTTGCTAGACAAACGATACATGATATTTCTTACATTTCTGGTAACTGTTCTGTACTTACCATACCATCACAAGTATTTTCAAACATGTAAAATATTTAAATTTAAATGTAAAATATTTAAATTTAAATTTAAATGTAAAACGTGTATATTCTTAGAAGATAGTGTAAATAGGTGATACAGTTACATTAAGTTCAAGGGATTACTGGTTTCATCATTTTTATCATATCTGCCTTAGAATAGTTCAATATAACTCAATTCTAAGTAGTTCAAATAATTATTTCTATATAATTCAACGCATAACATGTACCTGAAAATCATGACTCCTCTTTTATTTAAAAGAAAAGACTCAGTTATTTTGTAGAACTTTATCTAATTGTAAGTTTGAGGGTAAATTAAAATTAAATAGGTTAATCATTTTATTTATAATCAAAATTTTTCCCTAAATCCAACAACCCTTTTCTTTGGAATTTATATTGGGGAAAAAATAGTTTCGAGCATTTATAATTTTTAAAACAAAAATAGTAATTAATAATTTTTGTGGCACTATATTTTTTCTACAGTGACAACACCAGACAAGCTTATCTAATTAAAGATAAATTTTCTTATTATTTAAAAAAGAAATTGTATGATTCATTTGGTTATATTTAGCTGTCTTGTCTTATTAATCAAATCAGTATTTCTCAAAGATAAGGAATTGCTATCTATAAAATTATAATTACATAATTAAATGTAGTAAATTGAAACTTTTCTTCGTTTATTTGCTTCCTATTAATTGTAATACCTACTACGTGTAATTTGTAATGTAGTCCTGTACACGTTTGTCTATGAAAATATTAATATAATAGACACTGATATGATATCGGTATCTAAATTTACACTAGTGATTAACAGATACCTATAAGTAAACGTACATTATATAATTTGCCGTTTTCTCTGAATACTAATAGATAGATATTTAAATTGTTTCTGCCCCAGAAAAGTGTGCAAAATATGAGTTTCTTGAAAAAGAACGACGTTGATTGATGCAAGCGATGAAAATAACTTTTCATTAGTTAGGCATCTGAAAGCTTTTTGTGATATTTTGGTTTCGATGTACATATTATGTATTTTAATTTAAACCACAGAACAGCCTAGTTGTTGTTTCAACTCTTTTAAATATTCAATTGCTTTGTTTCTTCGCAATTTTCCCTACTAAACATTTGGTATTTACTACCTCAATCATTCATAAATTTATGATTCATGCGTCATGGTAACTTTCTGGAATTTTATAAGAACCTATTCAATTTTCGTTAACTGCATTTCATTGAACGATGGATGAACTTGTTAACGATAACCTTTTAATCATTTAATTTATGGTTTTGCATAATCTCAGTCACTTGGAAATTACGGAAGAAATTGGAATTTAAACAGTTTAACATAATTCATTATGATACTCTTTTATTACAATTTTATATAAATAGTACTATAAATCTCTAGTATCGGAATTTAGTGTGTGGTAAATTTATTGACGAATAATTTTGTAAATCGCAAATATTAATATCTTACATATATACACTAAAGGTAAAAGATTAACCGACCATAGAAAGATTCCATTACATGTACGTCAAATACAGGGAATATTTGTAGGGTTGATGACAATTATGACTATCGCACTATCGGTATATCAAAGCCCATGGAGACACACAACATTTTAAAAATTAGAAGACATCTTTTTCTAACGGAAATATACACTCAGTAAAACAACTTGTTTTGAAATTTTAGACATGCTTGGTACTTCTTAAAACATTTCGACTAATTAATTTAGATAAATAAAGAAAACACTTGATTTCTGTTTCATATTTTTAATCTGAAGATGTAACAATTGTTTCGGCTTTTACACTGTTTTCATAGAATACAAATAGTTAAAATTATAAATATAAACATAAATATAAATATGGAATCAACAGAAACAACTACTCCAAGGGCTAATACCCCTACCGGCATTGAATTACACTGTTGATTCCGATGGATTCTTAGACGAAGATATTAAAATATTAAAATCAAAGATTTCACATTTAGAACGCGTCCTACCAAGCAGGCACAACGAACCGAAAGCCATATCCCACGACCGGTTCATCGGGTCTCATCAGGTGGGCGCTGGCAGAAAGTCCTTTACAGGCTATATTATAAATATAAATGTAAATATGGAATCAACAGAAACAACAATGCCGGTAGGGGTATTAGCCCTCGGAGTAGTTGTTTCTGTTGATTCAATATTTATATTTATAATTATAATATAGCCTGTAAAGGACTTTCTGCCAGCGCCCACCTGATAAGACCCGATAAGTCGAAACTGGTCGTGGGAAATGGCTTTCGGTTCGTTGTGCCTACTTGGTAGGACGCATTCCAAATGTGAGATCTTTAATCTTAATATTTAGACGAATAAGGATTTTAATTCCTTCTTTTTTGAATAAGTTAAAATTATGTTTAACAATATTTAAAGTATGCAATTTGGTCGTTTACAATTGATTGGTTCAGGTTAAATGTCTTTAAACATAAACATACGGTTTTTTAATTTTTAATTAAATAAGACATACTTGTCTAAAAGGGATTTTTTTAATATTTTTCTCGTAAAGTAATAGAAAGAAACATCGACAACATCAAATTGTTATATAAACTGTAGCAATGAATAAAAAGGGTTTTGCTGTTAGTTTACTTCTTTCCCTTGAGACGTGGTTAACCATTTTAGGCTGAATTGATTCATATGCGAGCTGAATTGGTCGAATCGAAATCTAAGCACGAAATTCTGGAACAAGAGTTGCACAATTTGATTCTTCAATTACACTCGTCGCAATTGTCCCAATTACCATCGTTATCATTAAATAAAAATCTAGATCCCACAAAACATGACATTAACAACATTAAGAAGCGACTTGACGAAGAAATAAAAAAGAGCCCTACGCGACTGCCAAACAGTAAGTCATTATTAAATGATGTTTAATTAAAATGATATGTATTCATAAACCGAAACGTCTAAAAAATATTACAGTTAATAAAGACGGAAATGAAGAAATTAAAATAAATCCTTATTATATAGAATTAACACAGTTAAAATCAGAAAATGCACAAATACAACTGGAAAATGCCGCCTTGAGGAATTCCATTTTAGCGCTGAACAGTGAGGTATATGGTGCCAAATTGGCCGCCAAATATTTAGACAAAGAATTAGCTGGAAGGATACAGCAGCTACAGCTTCTAGGTACGAACCACATTAATATGGTTTTGAATCGAGGTAAAATCCATTAATATTGTTTTGATATGTTGGAAAATCTTTATCTTACATTCAATCCTAAGACGTGATAAATACAGTAATCTACTGATTAGAAAGTGAAGTTAAAGAACTAAATTTCCGTACAGATACGGTATAAGATGATTTTGATTATATAGTGTAAACCTCGGGCATTATTAAATCAAACCCTACTCCTAAACTGCACTTGGTAAATCTGTCTTCATTTCGTCCGTCTCATCTTTCTCTCCCTAACCACACTACCCACCCATTTCCAGTATTCCTGAAAGGAGGCTGAAGTGGGTCTTACGCCTTACCCCCCGGCTTTGCACTACAGTGTAATTCTACCCACCCACAGTCAAGTACCTGGTGGGTGGGAACACTCAAGAAGGTTAAAGTTTAAAGTGGATGTTTTTTTCTAAAATGGCGATTTAAAGCCAATAGCGAACCTTTACCAGTGTGTGTTACAGTCAAATATCTTTATAAATGTGAAATGTAACAATCTGAAGACATCAATAAAATCTGAGCTAATTTTTAAAAGAGGCAAATAATAAAACATCATCCACTTTGAACGCGAAATTTTGGAAATAAATGAATGTAGACCGAAATTTTTGAAAATGCTTATAATTATTACATACAAGCAAAATTATAACTAGTGCGAGTTTATGTTAAGTTTCATAATATAAAAGATCCAACAAGGCTCAAGCTGAAAAGGAAACGGCATTTTTCTCGTATTTCTAATAGATTTGAATAGTACAAAACTTTGGGCTTCGACTATTTAAGTGTTTTCGGACAAGTTTTAACATATTATTTCAAGTTACTTTTTCCAACATGCCAAAATACAAAAACTCATTTGCCATTTCACTTATTTTCATCCCTTCAAATGGCCCCTTTGGGAATGTTTTTCATCTGTAATTAGGTAGAGAAATGCGAGGTGAAATTAGAGACAAACTTTGGAGACAATTAGAGTCGGAAATATTACTTCAGAGACATAAGACTGTTGTGAGGGCTTGTAGAAGAAATAGCGTGATATGTAATGCGGAGGGTGGTGTGTCGAAGCCAAACGTGCCCTCCATAAATGAGGAGGATGCGCAACAATTCGGCGACGTCAGGACCGTGTTAGTCAAAAGGAATACCGGACAGGGACTTGGGATTAGTATAACCGTAAGAGAATTGTTATATTTTCGTAGGGAATGACTCATCGAAAGTGTAATTTGACTTCTACGGCCTCGGTCCCTAATTTATTTATGGAATTATTTCGACTTTTGTTTCTCTTTGTGTTTTAGTTTTTTTGTGAAAATTAAATATATGACGAACCCAATTTAAAATCGGCATTGTTCTTGTCAGAGAAAGTGTTAATAAGAGTAGTTTTGTAAAATGAATAAGGGACTTTTTATACGACCTTACGATAGACTAAAAACTATTTTAAAAAATTGCATATTTATGTTAATTGTACTTTTCAGTGTTAAATAAATTCAAATCATGTAAATTTCGTTAAAAATAGTACAAATAATAAATACGAATTGATAAAAAGTTAAAAACTATTCTTTGAGTTATAATAACCTTTGAGCATAACAACATGGACACACCATTTAATACTATAGCTATGATCCTGAAATAGCAAGTAATTGTGATTCACCTTTTTCGCTCTAACGGGCCTGATTGGGAAGAGAGAGAGAGAGAGAGAGAGAGATACGGCTAGGGAAGAGACAGCCAATCAGGCCTATCAAGTAGAACGAGAAACACGAACCACAATTATTTGCTATTATACAGGACGGTTGCAGTATTAAATGTCGTATCCATGTATTTATGCTCTAAACGTATAATAGATAAATAATTTTCCGTAAACAAACTTTTTCACGAATAAAATATGAGTTAATAACTAGCATAAAATATGAAAAGTTTCATTCGTATTTCAAAACAGTTCTGAAAGGTGAAATAAGGTCGAAATAATCATATCGAAAATATCAAATTGAAAAGATCCCAATTTTTATTATTTTCGCGTCGATCAAATTCATTTTATTATGAGTCACTCTCGCCATTTTAAAGCAATTGTAGTCATGTTTTCGTATTTCTTATAAAAGTTCTTAAAACACAATAGATGGAGAATAAGCAAAAGTATACAGCAGATACCACCAATATTTGTACCTATTTGATGTTTTTGTAAAATATGTCTCTATTTTATAAGTAGCTTTCTTTAATTAAAAATACTCTAACCTTTCTACAAGGCATGTTTTTTAAGTAAGTACCGTTTTAAAATTAATAAAAAAACGTGCAAAGATATATTAATAATTTTATTTTTATATGAAAGCCTGTACCTTAATCTACTTGTCTACATAATTTCCTTCAATATTGAGGCACTTGTCATAACGTTTGACCAGTGACCAGTTTTTTCATAGAACTCTGCCGCCTGACTTGTTTACTGTAAACCACTGCATTACAACTGTTTTGACTTCGTCATAGTCTTGAAGACGCTGACCGCCCAGATGTTTCTTCAAGTGCAGGAACAAATGGTAGTCACTGGGCTGGGCGCCAGATCAGGGCTGTACGGAGGATGATCTAGAATTTCCCAGTGAAAAGATGTGATGAAATCTTTTGTCCGATTAGCCACATACGGACGGGCATTTTCATACACATTTGTGCGGCCATCTTTAAATGCTCTCACCCACTTCCTTTCTATTCCATCACTCATAATGTTTTGTCCGTAAACTGCACAGATCTCACGATGAATATCAATCGGTTTTAGTCCTTTAACAGTAAGGAATCGTATAATAGCCCGGACTCCGCACTTCACAGTCGACGGGACCCGCGATTATCGGAGGCATTTTAAACACTCAGTAAACAACGTAAACAAGGGCGAATCAGACTGTAATGGCGTCAATGTGTAGGTGAGACATGTAGGTACTCAGTGCGCATGCGCGGAACGCTGACACATCGCAGTGGCGGCAAAATTTCAAAACGGTACTTACTTAAAAAAACATGCCTCGTAACATTTAACTGTCACGACCACAATTTGTAAAAATATTGGTTTTGTCTCAAGATAAATCCTCTCAGTATTACAACAGAAAACCTGTTTTACTTACAGGTAAACACTTGCGATTTTATTGTATTAATTCAACTAGTTTTCTTTTAATATTAACAACAAACTTTAAAAGAAGTATTTATATTGGGACCAATTTGCTGATTCTCTGTTACTTACTAATCGCATTTTTGGATCATGGTTCCCTTGTGTTGTTAGGGTGGTCGTGAGCATGGTGTTCCCATTTTGATTTCGGAATTGGAACCAAACGGTCCTGCTGCATTATCAGGACAGTTGTACATAGGAGACGCCATTTTGTCGGTTAATGATAGGGATTTGCGTCAAGCGTGTCATAGAGAAGCTGTAGAAATTTTGCAGCAACAGTCCGGCGATTGTCGATTAGAAGTACAATACATTGCTGCTGACGATAGTGATAATTCTTTAGAGGAGGATGGTTTAAATTTTAGGTGAGTCGTTGGTCATGCAACGAAATATTTTTTAATTCTCAAATTTATTTGTCTAAAACAAGAAAAAAATTGTACCAAATAATACAAATACAAGAATTATTTTCCGGGTTTGATGGCCGTGGTCTAAAGGCTTGTTTTCTGCCTGACGTTTCTTCAGCGACTGCGACTGACATCTTCAGAGGTATTGAGGTCGTCGAAGTAGCTTTCTGTCTCGACGTTCTCTTCTCGGTGGCCCGCTATCGTGTGTGACGTCCTTAATACCTCTGAAGATGTCAGCCGCAGTCGCTGACGAAACGTCAGGCAGAAAACAAGCCTTTAAACCACGGTCGTGAAAGCCTACACACTTTAATTAATACAAATACATTTTGCAAATCTTTGATAATATGCAGAACATCAAACTAGAAAATTTGGTTGGTTGTATTCTACATAAAAGGTCCACGATTTTCTAAACATGTTCTGATTTCTTTTCTATTGTGAAAGATGTTTTTTTAATTAAAAAAAAAAACATAGACTTTTTACAACTACTATCAACGATTGTCATCTTTTGGCTTTACATTCTTGGTCTAAGAGTTCGCCTTCGGTTATTCCTCAGTTGGAATTTTTTGTCCAACGTTTTGTCGAAAGCTGGACCAGACAGACCTCCTGCTGGTCTTGTTAGTTCTTCCCATATCAGTCGGTACTAAATAAATACTGAGGATGTCCATATAAACTACCAGAGAAACGTTGGACAACACCTAACAGGCGGGCTGAAAAGTTCGTTGGCTGACCCATAGATGGTACTACTAGTATCAAATCCATATGATTTTTAGTTAGCCCTAACCTTCAAAAGACGCGTGTATAAATTTGACAGCTGTTGCACTATTAGTATCTGAGTTATAGCATTTTTATTGAAAGAACTTTTGTTACTTTGAAAAAAATCGATAAAAAGGAATTTCGTCTTTATAAAACATTGCTTTTTGGCGAAAAAAAAAATACTGTTGAAACCAACAGTACCAACTTGGCTTGATAAACATTATTCGGACCGTAGATAAGTGATTTGCTAAATTTAAACGAGGCGAAATGAACACCGAGGACGATGCACGCAGTGGACGCCCCAAAGAGGCTGTTACCGACGAAAACATCAAAAAGTCCACAAAATAGTTTTTAATAACCCTAAAGTGAAGTTGATTGAGATAGCTGAGACCCGACCATAAAGATATGGTCATATCGTAAATATAGATATAATATAAATATTTAGATATGCGAAAGTTCTACACTTTGTACAGTCCCGCGCGAGCTCACAATCGACCAAAAAATGAATAATAAAATTAAATTCTATCAAAAAAAGAAATAATTTTTCTATGCTAGCCTACGAACTTTTCAGCCCGCCTGTTACAACTCGAGCGAAGTATTCAAAAACGTTTCAAGAAAATATTTTCGGATACCCCATGTGGATACTATTTGCATTACGTTTACTATTTCCTAGAAAAATTATGAATTTGGTGTCGTTGTTTCTTCACAAACGTTCAATGACGAGAATGTATTTATTTCTACATTTTCTTTCTTGGTTTAATAAATAATTTCTCAGATGTCAAATATCGTCGATATTTTCGTTAGATTCTTCGACCACGAAGTTTGCGATCCGACCGATTCCATTAGTTTGCATCCCTTACATTCCACGGGGCTAATGAACACCCCAACCGCTCCGCGAACTCCCGAATCGAACACTTGTAGCCGGTAAGTTTCAACCCTTTTTGGTTCGTCTTTTTATGTAAAGAATAAATTACATATTTTATTATATTTATGTATAGTGAATTCCGCACTATGTGATACACATATGTATATGCATATCTGTCGCTTATGTTCGGTATATAGTAGGCGTTAATTACTGCACTTATTTATTACATAGAATTTATATAAGTATGTATTTACCATTTTATTATACAATATATATATGTATATATATGTACATATATACATACTGTGTAAAAAAGAATGCCATTTATTATTATCTATTTATTTTGTTTAAAAGTCGATGTTATTTTTTTGCACATAAAAGCATGTTCCTAATAGATGTGGGGATCAAAGCAATTTTAAGAATTTTAAATGACAAACTATAGATATTTATAGTAAATAAAGTTGATAAATTGCGTATCGCATTCTTTGTGAAACATTTTAAATAAAATTAAATATGTGTATTTTGAGTAACAAACAAACACTGGATTACGTTTCACGAAAAAATTATTTATTCTTCTCTACAATATTGTTTCAACCCTTGTGGGTCATTATCAAGAGCTATGGTGTTACTAAAGATGTAAATAATGTAACAGACTTATACTTATATAAACTGATGACAATAAGCAATGGAACAAATTAACTGCAGGTAGTGGTTATCTATTTGGAAGGTCCAATAACAGCGGAGAATCCAAAGTGAACATTTCAATTTGATTATATTTGATTGGAGCAAACTCAATCCTTGGAAATTAAGAAAGCCATCAATAATAATCAAAATATTGTAAATAATCAAATTGAAATGTTCGCTTTGGATTCTCCGTTGTTATTGGACCTTCCAAATAGATAACCACTACCTGCAATTAATTTGTCCCATTGCTTATTGTCATCCGTTTATATAAGTCTGTTACATTATTTACATCTTTAGTAACACCATAGCTCTTGATAATGACCCACAAGGGTTGAAACAATATTGTAGAGAAGAATAAATAATTTTTTCGTGAAACGTAATCCAATGTTTGTTTGTTACTCAAAATACACATATTCAATAAAGCAATTCTCTGTCAGGACCCTGCCAAAAGTTAGTTTTTTTTATTCACAAATAGGGGTACTTTAAACCAATAGGCATTTATTATCTTAAAATTGTAGTTTTGGACACATATTTGTCGTGTATTGTTTATAACTATTACTATTGTTTTTTAAATAAAACACTATTCCAATCGGTACTTTACAATAAACAAACATGTTAATTGTTTTTCTTTTTTTTTTCTGCCACCTATAATTTATTAATTTTCAAATAGTGAATGATAGCCTTGTTCGTTCAGCATGTTGATGGATTGATACTGTAGTAAGTATTTTTTTTTTTTGTTTAATTTATTTTATTCTGGCATTTACAATTTTATTATTTTATTTCTTCTATGATGGTTTTCATTATTTTTTGATTCGCGCCAAATTTAACCGAGGAAATATAAAAATGAAAAATACATATCCAAAACAACAGGCGTAATTTGGTAAATTATTATTGATCACAAAACTATTTTTACGTAACTAAAGTCCCGCGTGACGGTATGTTTAATTTTTTTGCAAAACTAAACTTAAAATATTTTGAGTTTTACTATAATTAATACCTTTGTTATATAAAAGTTACTTCTAGGAAATTTTACTCCCAAACGTTAAATTTGTGCGTACCTGAAAAACTTACAAAGTTTTAACGCATATCAAAAATTGCAAAAAATGAATATTTTAATTCAGTAATTTAAAAAGTAAAACACACTTTAACTTCTGCAATAAATAGGGCGTTTACAATGTTTTTTCTTTACATTTTTTTTTGTTTATTTTAATTTGTTTTTTGTTACCTAGTGTTTGTGTAAAAATCGGTGTTGTAGTGCATGATATGTGCTGTTTTCGTCTTAATTTAAAGCGAATTTTTAAACGCTCACCGAACATGATCGATTTTAGGACGGAATCAAGAAACGGTAGTTCGTTTCCGAGTCCAATCCCTTTAATAGTTACCAAAACTGCCGACATAAAAGGTAAAAAATCAATTGAAATACAAACAAACAATAATGTTGATATGGTCGTACGAAGTTTCGATGAAACAGAAGAAAATCGAAACAATACACCTACAAACTCAACAAAAACTCTAAATGACAATACAACAACTACTGAATTAATCACCGATGAAGTTAATAGTAACAACATTCCCCTAAATACGGAATCAAGGACCGAAACCTTTACTGATCCCGTTGAAAACTTACAGTATCGTTTAAATAAAACTGTAGAATTCTATATCAAGACAAATAAGAATAACGATCTTGCACAAAAAGCGCCATCGGTCGATAACAAAGAAGAAAATCTCAATTGTTCTACTAATTCACTTGTTTCGGAAAATTTGTCATCGCCAATGCAGACCAGCGCTGATATTTTCCTTGATTCCGAAATTCTTTCCACCGATGTCGCTTCTAACGACTCACAATCGCCTAAAAACATCCAGAATATTGATAAAATCGATCAACACGACGACGAGAACGACAAATTTGGCAAGTTGATTGAAATAAAAAGATTTAACGAGTTTTGTTTGGAAGCAAAAAGATCAAACAAGTGCAGTTACGAGGAAGATTTTTCTAATCCGAGAAGCGATCAAAGTCTTCTCAATTCTCCTTCCGAAAGCTGTGATAGTTCACCGTTGCACAAATCAAGTCGCGATTACAAAAAGAAAGCCAAAAATAAAAAATATTTCGGCATGAAAACGTTACAAAATATTTTTGCTCGTCACAACGGATATTCAGATATATCTAGCACAGCTTCCGAGACGGGAGATGATAATAAAGAAATATCATGCGACGATGGTGAAAAAAATACAAAGGAAGAAGAAAATTGTCTGGACATTCAAACCGAAAATGCTGCAGACTCAATTAAACATAAAATAATGCCGACTGCAGACGATATAACAGCTCAGTTTGAAGAAAATATTCACGCATTTTTATCGGAAACGTTTTCGAAAAGTAAATTGTTTCTTGATCAGGCCACGAATGGCATAAAGATTTATCCAAGACAACAGAGTCACAGTATGCGTATTGGAAAAGCTTTACGTCTGACAAATGACGATCAGACGGAGATAATTATCAGTGAGAATAACAAAGAAAAGTATACTAGGTATGTAAGTGGATCGAATACGACAAATATAGAAGGAATTGGCGATCCCAGTTTTGGGACGCCCGTTTGAAAACGGTGCAGTGTTAAAAATGGCACCGGGATTGAAATTTTGGACTTTACCTTAAAGTTTTCATTTACGTAGGTATCGAACAGAAAATTAGTCTAAATATAAGTCTCGTTTCACATGAAGCGTAGGACGCTCCCTAAACCAGGAACTAGATAGAAGCGGCGTATGCGTGTGCGTGAAATTTCCCGCGCATACAAGCACTTGGCCCGTACGCGTGACGTAGCTACGTCGAATGTGCAGGCCACACGTTCCTATGGACCTTTCGCATGGGGTGCGCGCTGATAAGCACGAAGGGTCTTGCTGAGTTGCCAGTTTTCCGTTTGATCATTGCATTCAGTTCCTTTCAATGTCACTTTTCATATTAATTTCTATTAAGCATCCAAATATTTTGTTTTATTTTTAAGAAGGGTTTTTATTTTAATCAAAAGTAAAAAATATTCTTATTACGGTTGACACTATGATGAATTTAATCAGTTTTTAAAATATATTATGCAGCATTGGCAACAATGCCCGAAGTTCTATGTTGGTCGTCAATTTTGTCACCCTACGCCTCGTGTGAAATGGCACTTAAATGTTTTCGCATTCCAAAGAACAAAATTAAAAAAGTTTTATTTGCCGTACGTGTACTGTCAAAACATGTTTTAATCAAAAAGGTAATTCCAAAATTTTCAAACTCGGATTGGTATAACGCGACCATTTTTGTTGGTAATCAGAAATCAGAATAATATAATTTTTTATGTATAAAAAAATCCATACAACCCAACCAGATGGTAATTTAACCGTATACTTCAGGTAGAATGGATTTTGCAATGTGTAAAGAGAGGGGGTTAGTTACAGACTTTAATTGACTACTTAGGGGTGACAGTCTTCTCTATTCAAATGCAATCATATTTAAATATTCTACGTAGCTTTCTCTTAGTGAGATAATATATATGTATTCGAGTTTCATTAATAGTCTTCTAAAATTTTCTTTTACTCGCGGTTTCTTTAATTTCCTTAAAGTAGGAAATCAGTTTCAAGTTTTATTTAATTAGCTTGCTTGTAGAAAGAATGAGGGCCATATGACTTAGAACATTTTAAAGTCGATTTTTTACGTTTTTAGTTCTTTAGTTTTTCCTTTATATAAATACTAACTTATACTTAGCTAAAATACCACCACTACCATCCCCATGAAATTAAATGAAACTAAAAATGTGAAGTTATGATGATCTTACAAAGATGAAGGAATTACCAAATGATTTTTAGAGAAAAATTAAAAAATTACACCAAGCGTTTTTAGATGTATTTTTCTCGATTTTATATAATAAAAAACTACGAAATGTTCACATTTCTGAAAGAAGATATTAATAGGCAGTTACACCTTTATAAGTACATTATTTTTTCGTACAAAAATCAGAAAAAACTCCAAAATGTGTGTATTTTTTTGAGACAACTCTTAATATTTAATGAAAATAGAAAATGCTCTGCAAGAATCTTATCTGAGGCATCATTTACAAAGATATAGCAGAAAAACTGTTATAATTCTTCTTATCAAACCAGCAGAAGTAATTTCTTATCAAACCCCAAAAGCAATTTTTCAAACTTACGCTCAAACTCATCCCTGTACACGTTGCAAAATATAAGTTCTACGCAATTTTATTAAGAAGGTACTGATACCAATTCTGATTTTTTATCAACAAAAATGGGCAGGTAAGCCTTATAATCTCCTCATGATAGATAGTATTTAACAAAAGTATTAGATATTGAAATATCATCTGCTTTCTATATGCATATAATTAAAAAAAAAAAATAGATGATATTTTAGTTTACTATAAGTAGGTGGATTTTTATAGATGTAGGTATGTAATTTTACAACGCCTGATGTGTGGCAACAAAGTAGATAGACAGACAAATTGGAATAATTTTAAAACTAAAACCCTTTCCTCCAGCATACAAAATTTAGAAGCAGCATAGATGTTGTACATCTTTAATACTTAAACTGTGACGTAAAATAGATAATTAAGCGTAATGTCACCACTGTTATTTGCCTACCGATATAAATAACGGTATTATCTTTAGTAATACCTAGCTAATATTTAATAAATGTGCATCAAATATACCTTTGGGTATTAACATTGCTTGAAAGTCGTCAAATACTGACTTTGTTTTTGTTTAAAACAATTCAAATTCTGCTCAAATAATTCGTCGAGAGTAAGAAGGGGTCATTCATAAATTTCGTAAGGATAGCAGAGGGAAGGGGATCATTCAAATCTTATAAATTGTTACTTGGAGGGATGGGAGGTGGGAAAAACATTTACTTACGTAAGTTAAATTTCCTTTAATAAATCAATTTTAGGGTAAGAACTATAATAACTATTTCAATTAAATCTCCATGACATACTATTTTTTAAATATTAATATTTTTTCTTACGTAAAATTGGAAGGGGGTTAACAAGTATCCTGCGATTCCTTACATCGGGGGAAGGGGTCAAAAATTTGGGGAAATATCCGTTACGTAATGTGTGATCGGCCCCAAGGAGTTTTTTAAATCAGTATTATCCTCAAATTGTTATTGTACTCAGTCAAGCTTTTTCCGCCATTATGGGAAAGGGGTGCGAAATTACACAATTTCTGTTAACTCACAAAACTTGCAGCCATACCGCTAACTTTGTTACAAAAATTTATTTAATTATATATGTAATTGCAGTTATGATTTATTGTATTTATTATTATAAGTTACAATTTATAATTTTAACGCATATTAATATTCGTAATAATAAATAAGCTACGCTAATTCTGAAAGATAATTATTAATATAAAAAAGGAAAAAGAGGTTTAGAGCGAGTACTTTGTCGTTTAATTTGATTTACAATTTCTTTGAAATATTATCTCCTATACGGTAGTTAAATTTTATAGATTTTTTGACTTAATATTTTGCATAATAATAAGATTCCACAAACCCCAATGGTTTGAGCTTATGCGGAAAAAATATAAACAATCATTTTATTATAAACGCTCGGCTAGAATAAGGAATTATTTATTTAATTTATGCATCAATTGATTTATTATGTAAAAATAATGTCTACCGTATTTTCCTTTATTTTATGTACCTATTATAATAAGTCTGTGTAAAAGTACCTTTTTTGATGTTTCTAAGCATATCATAATTGCTTAAAAAATATTTAAAGCATTATATGAAAAAAAAAGTGATAACTATGTATAGGAATATTCCGATAAATTTCTTATTATTTCCACATATCACTGTACTGTTTGGTCTATAATTTACTAAAAAGTAGTTATTGAAATTTGATTTACATTTAAATTTACTATAGGAAGTAACAACTACTACTTTTAAAAGAAAATGGTTAGTGAGTAAAAAATATAGTTCTATACTTATTTCAACTTAAGATAAAGTATTTATATATTACTATTACTTTTTTGTTTAGTTATAAAATACATGTCTATTGTTTTTTTTAATATCTGTAATATTTATTATAAAGGTAATTCAAAAATGGAAAGAGATATGCACTGTTAAGTACTGATATTTTATTTTTCATTTCTAACAATTGTATTCCCCTAATTGCATTAATAAAATAAAGCTTCAAAACAATATCGTTTTAAAGTTAATATTCGGGAAACCCCCGTTTTTATTTCTGTCCACCAAACATTGTAAACTACTATTTTTCTATGATCCTAAATAAGTATCTTGTAAGCTTATAACCATTCTATGGTACTTTGAGAAACCTCTGATCTGTGGAAAGATCATAGATAAGGAGAAAGATCAAGAAAGAGGTTATCTGCAGAGAGTTTTGTTTGTCAGCAGAAAGTGAATGTAATTATAATTGTAGAAAGTTTTACTCGATGCAATTAAAACAGGATTTATAGTTCTCAAATGTAATGACTACTTCACGAGCAGTACGTGGCACAAAAGGCCGAATTTTTATTTATATTTGTGTAGTGTTAATTATCACAGGTGTAGTGGTTTGTTACAACAGTACTCTTTCTCAATTAGATGAAATTCGAAAAGCAAAAGATCAGTGCCATCAACAACAAGAAAATTTGTCCACACAATTACAAGGTGAAATCAGTTATATGCTAAGATTACATGCTTTATGTTTCTCATAAAATATTTCAGTTATATTTGATTATAAGCAAAGACTAGAGAAATCTCTCAAAACTGAAAAGGCCGAACATCAGCAAACTAAAAGTGATCTGGAAAAAAAATTAGCAGATGAAAAAACTAAAAATGAAAAACTTGTAAAAGATGATGAATTACAATTATCTGCATTAAAGCAAAATTATAAGCTGTTAAAAGTGAGTATTTATTGAACAAAATACTTATAGACTTATTTTTCGTATTAATTATGAAAAACATATTGTAGACACAACATGAAGATTTTAAAACACGAAGTACTAAAACTGAAGAGGAGCAACTCAATCAGATTAATGTACTTGAAGAGAAGCTAAAGAAGTTACAATTGGATCATGAGGAAGTAAAGGTCACTACTTTTTATATTTATTACAATTTGATTAAACTCTAAAACACTATAAAGAACGATTATAATGTTTTAAAAAACTATGCACAAACATAAGTGATATGTTGCCAGAGTTATACATCTTGTATTTTTCATCCAAGATATTTGATTATTCCTCATATATTAGCTAATGATTTGCAATAGTTTACTAGCAAGCAACTTATTTTTATAATTAATTATTTATTCAAACTATTGACCAAAAATCATTCATAAATTCCAATAGAAGTAACAAAAATGTGAAACCTGTATCTTCATGGGAGGTTTGCTGCTCAAAGTTACCTAGTTACAGTGTTTTTTACAATAATTTATTAATTAAATAAAGTAATATATTATAAAGAATTATTTTTAGACCCAATTATTCAGTGTAAAACATGAAAAAGAGAAACTAGAGGAGCAGTTAAAACAAACCAACACAAATATTAATCCTGTTAATGATGTAAAACAACTGAAGAATGAAAATAATAGTGTAAAATTAGAAAATGAAGAAACAAAGGTAAGAATTTCTCTTCCTTAGTAAATAGTGTAATTAAATTAAATTATTTTTTTTAACATAAACAGAATAAAAACTTGGCTTCATCTAATACTCAATTTTCGAAACAGATCAGTAGAGGAAATGCAGGTTACGAAATACAAAGTATAGGGGGTAAATCAGAAGCAGGGCAAATTGATATTCAAAATAAAGAAAAAGACGAAAACAAAGAGAGTGAACATGTTTTAGCAGCCCCCAACAAAAATTTGCAATCCAGGTCAAGTACGAAAACCACAATTTTGAAGTCTAGGAATGTTTTAGATGATGCACAACCCATCAATGTACCAACTATAACCCCAGGTTCCGTCAAATCTTCACCAGAAACAAACGGTTTTGTTCCACTTCCTTATATGAAAGCGAATCTTCCAAACGGTGTCGTACCTCCACCAAACAGCGTTATAGAACAACAGAAAGAGGATAATATTAATATAAAACAGGATATTAAAGAAACTTTTCCAGAAAGATACCGGAGTAACATAGAAAATCAAAAAGAGCCATCTGATGATAATAAAATCAAACAATCTCAGTTGAATGATATTAGAAATCATCTGATGGACACCAAAGATGAAAATAATGCAATCGAAGATGTCGATTCTCCTCCACACAAGAATAATCAGCCATATGACCCTGCATTTGGGGTAGACGACAACCAAAACAACGTCGATAAACCTGAACATCAACATATCATGAGAATTAAACCCAATAATTTTGACGATCCTGCAGCAGATTATGACAGAAATGGGCATGATGCAGCAATCGAAGAAGAAGAAGATGGTAAAGATTATTTTCTTTGAAATTGCTATTTCTGAAATTTTGCTCCCCCAAACTAGTCTTTTTATGTCTTTGAAAATTTCCCTATTTTATTGTAGTTTCTCTTTGCAGAATTTGATTTACTGGCCTTTACTGTTTGTATAATACTTTCAATTTTTTTACACATGAATGTTTATTACTTTTATTCCTCCTTGCACTTTCTTTATTTCTGATTTTAGATTCACAAAACATATATTAAATAGATTGTTAACAGGACATGTATTTTAAATTAATTGCAAAACTGTTTACAATATTTTTCCTTTTAAATTTTAGATGATCTTGAAGATTATGGTAATGGATTAGGAAACCAGAAAGAGCCTGCTGTGCGGCATTAATTGTCTGTAAATAAAAAACATTGAAGTACCTAGGAATAGATATATGCAAGTGCTCAGTATGGTATCTGTAAGTTCCTTCTTGTTTTTAGCACCTTTTTTATACAAATATATATGCTGACTTGGAGAGTCTACAAAGATCAAGAATTTCAAATTTTATTAAATTTAATTTTTACTGTTCTCACAAACTATGGGTATACTTATGGTGCAATGTTTTTCATTTGACTTTTTTAACAATACCACAAGCGGCGCTCTTGGAGAATATAATATCTATATTTAGTGTGATTTTTAACAGTATTCTTTGCTAAAACATTTTAACTTGAAAATACATAAATAATTGATAATCTCCCAATAAAAAAACGATACGGCTTATTAAGAGACTGAAGTTAAGAAGCATTTATAGGTTTGTTCAACAAAATTTTTGCTTTACTTTTTAAATGATAAAAAATTCTAAATTAGTTATTTAATTAACGCTTGAAAAAAAAATTACTCGTAATTCGTGTTCTACTACTTTTTAAAATTCATATTTTTATTATAAAGGTTTACAAGTTTAGAATAAGGCTGATTTTCATTGTATATAAATGCAGAAACGAGTGTCATAATATCTTGTAGAGATGTAAAAAGTAGCTCTTCTGTATACCAATAATAATTAACAATTGTTGATTTTTCAACTAGAATGTATAATTTGTGTCTTTGTTTTAAAGTAATGTATATGATTTAGATAATAAATCAATTATAGATAACTTTTTAATCTTTTATCAGTCTTACAAAAATGTCGTTTTTAAATTTCAAAAGTTCAAAATAATAATTTAAAGAAAAAGTTCTTATTTTTATAGGTAAAAGAATAAATCAAAATGTGAAAACGGTTTTTTTATTACATTATAATTACATAGGATAAGAATTTTTAATTGATAGGCATATATTCTGTTGCCATTTGTTTTAAACGTTCCATGTTCTCTTGAGTTCCATATTTTTCTTCAAACGATTTAAATTTTTTAAATAGAGTGGCAATTTTTCTACTAGGCATCTTTTGACATATTGACCTATCCAAGACTCTCCTAAAAATATTAAAATGAATCTTACATTCAAAAATGTTTTTTATGACTCCTATTCTATTTAGAAATTTAAAAGAATTTTAATTTACGTACCTTGCTAAATCTATTTTATTTTGTTTGACAAGTTGATCAACGTATGTACACCAGACATCGACCCTTTGGGGTACAGATTGAATAATAGTTTCAAATAAAGCCTCCCCTTGTTCAGATTCTCCATAATTAAATTCCATAATGGCAAATTTGATAATTAAATCTACATCTTTAAAAAAAATAAAACAAAGTTATGTACATTATTCTGCTGATAATATTTAATTTTGTTAATTTATACTTACGTTCTTTGTTATTAACCACAGACCTCAGAGCCCCTTGTTTCAAATTTCTTGCATCAATGAACCTTCCGCTCGTGTAATAAATCTTTGCTATATCTATCCACATTCGAGGATCTTGCTTAAACTTCCCTTTGACTCTTCGTATTTTTTCTTGCATTTCCGCATAACGTTGCGAGTCTGCGAGCATTTTAATTGTTTCAATGTACACTTCATACGAATCATTGCATCGAGAAGCCTCTTCAAACGTTTTATCGAATGATTCCTAAAATGTAGAATATTGCATTCTAACAAACGAATTATGGATAAACTTACTTTGTCCCCAAATCTATTTTCTAAATTTAATAAGGCCAACCAAACGTTTAACTTTTCCTGAGATTCCCTCATATCAATAGTTTCTATCGCTTTTCTTGCTACCGCTCTTGCTCTATCGTTTTGGGTATTCTGTAAATTGAAACAAGGTATTTTAAAAACAAAACTATCCAATGAAGCGATAAAATATTTACGCCTATATGGAAAGCCATATATTGAATCCAAAGTTTTGATGAATTTGGATTAGCAATAAGCAGCCTATCAAATTGATCTGCACTTTGAGGATTCTCAGATGCCTCTAGAAGCTCCATTTCTTTTCTTCGTATTTCTTCCTCTTGCTTTCTTGCAATTTCTTTACGTTCTGCAGGCGTCAGGCGTTTTTTTATACTTCCTTTTTCATCCTTTTCCTAAAGAACATTATTTACAAACATTTTATAAAAATATAAAAGTGCATATACCTCATCTGATTCACTGTCGGATCCATTTTTCTCCATATTCAATTCGTTTGTTTCTGAAAAGAAATCGTGAACACCCGGCAGCAAAACCTTTATGATTTTCTCGTTTTGCTTAGAATTCATTTTCATTTTCTTTACTTCTCCATTATCCGCATTCTCATCCTGCAATTTCCTTTTTGAATTTTTATTTTTCTTTATTTTGGATTTTTTTGAACATGCACTGTTTTCACAATCGGCTACTTTTCGTTTCAGAGATTTCTTCAAGTCTTTTTTTTCGTCTAAAATTTACCTTTTACTATAAGTTTAAATAAAACAACATTTTTACCTTTCAGTTCTTTCTGATTCCTCTCTTTTAATTTGGTTGCAGTTGCTGCATTTTCAGATGAGGAACTAATTCCTTCGTCGTCGTCTGATTGAACGATTCTCAATTCTTTTTCTGATTGTAATCTTACCTTCTTACTATTCGTTTCTGCTTGCTTTGAAACTGATTTTGTCTTTAATTTGTTTGCCTTTTTTTTAACAATATCTTCTTCATTTTCAGAAACGAACGATTCACTCAACCAAGTATCATTTTCCTCCTTTGAATTCGATTCTTCAATAGAAACATTTCCCTCGTCGTCAGAATGGTCTGTATTTTTCTCTTTTATCTTATTTTCCATCTTTTGAAACTTATGATCAATTTTTTCTTTAGTTTTGTCCTTATCTTTCTTTTTACTACATTTTTTGATTGAGTCTCCAATTATGTTTTTTCCTGAAACTGTACTGTTTCCCTTTTGATTTTTGTGTTCAGTATCACCTTGTACTATACATTTCATTTCTGCTTTACTTTTGTTTTTAATAGCCCTACTTTCCTTGGGTGAGGTATCGCCATTTAAATTTTCTTCATTTTTTGATCCTTTTTTATTGTTTTTTGCTTGTTTACCATCATTCAAAATATTTAAAGTTAATGTAATTTGGTCGTTTCTGATGTGGCTTATGGCAACATTCACCTATAATTTTGATATCTCAAATTAATCCTAAAATTAAAATATTTAAATGTCTTACAACTTGGCCAACATAGAAAGCTTCTTCTGCTAATAAACCATGTAAATATTTCTGAGGAAGGAAACCCTTAACATCCCCGTAAAACACAAATAAAATTCCTGCTTTGTAAGTTTTAACAACAAGCCCTGGATAAAATTCACCAACAACAGCATCTTCATAATTTTTAAGAACTTTGTCTGATTCTAGAAAGGCTTGTTTAAAAGTAAGATAAATATTTTCGTGCTCATCAACACTCCATATCCTGTAATTAAAACACAATGAAAATTTAATGCTATCTTAATATGATTTATTATCTTCTAAAGAACAAGTTTTTAGTTAATGGCGATTTTTTGTTCCTAAATATAAAATGAAACAAAAATAAACTAACTTCGCCTGTATTATCTGGCCAATAGAAAATTTCTTCTTGATGTAGTCACTGTACTGTGAATTAGTTATATGTAAATTTCTTATGAAGCCCTTAAGACAGCCAAAAGTTGTCAGAATTCCAGATTCTTTTATTTCTATAATTTTTGCAGTAACTGTTTCACCAATTTTTGCATCCTTAATAGAAAACCATTTTTCTTTAATAAGGTTTGATTGAACTGTACAAAAGTAAACGTTGTCTAAATGATGATAGTCCAAAACTCGGCATTTATGTTTAGACTTTAAAAGATAATTTTTCTTGATGTATTCAATAATGTTTGTATTGGGGCTTTTAGATAACGAAGGTAAAACCCTTTTCAGAGAAACAAAGCCCCTTCTATTATCATTAAGTCTAAGAATGATTCCACCAGAAATACTAAGAACCTGAAAATTAGTATTTGGTTTATTTTTCTACATACGAAAAAAGTAGCAGAAACAAATACCTGAGCTGAAAGTACACTTCCAATTGGAAAAATGGACTCTGGAGCGTCTTCTAAACTCTTTAATGTAAAAAATGTTAATTTTGTTGTTGGTTGGATATAAAGAACTCTCCCAAGAACAGTTCTTCCTATTTGATAATTAGTATTACTTTCTAAACATTTTTTGAAATAATGTTCATTGACGTAACCAGTACACATATCATTAAAAATTACTTCAATGCCATGTTTAACGTGCTGCAGAATAAATTTGCATAAGTTGCATTTCCAAAAAATTAAAAAAGTTTATAGGTACCTTATTTATTATCAAGCTAAATGCCATTCCTGGTATAACTCTATGTAAGTTAACACTTTCAACTTCTTTAGCTGATAAAATTGTTTCATTCAAAGCACTTACAGTCACTGTAGATACTGTTGAACTTTGATCACACTTTTCAACAACACACCAAAGGGGCTCACCTATAACTAAGAACACAAATAGAAATTAAATTTCTATAAATGTTTTTTGACTTATAAATATTTAGGAATGTATCCTATCAAAAGTTTATACCTAATTTCCTGTTTTCCTCCAGTTTATCGAATGGTAAAAATATTCTACAATTTTTATTTCCATTGCTTAATTGATACCCATGGTCAGACAACGATGAAACAGCAGTCCACATAAGCTGTCCTTGTTTAACATCACCATGATTTAATTCTAAATTTATTGCTGTTGGTTTAGTTGACAGCAATACACTTGTATGTTGGTCTTCTTCTTTTATACTTAAAATGATTGTAGGAATATATTGGCCTCTTCTAAAAAAAGTGTTTAGTGTCACTAATTCCTGCAAAAGTATGAAATATGTTTATCTTTTGTAATTGAGCAACAAATAATACATTTTACCTTATCAGTAGCACTTTCAGAAACAGTATTTTCTAAAAATTTTGTGAATTCATCAGAAACAGAATTTATATGTAATGTACCATACAGTCTTCCTGGTAATTCAACTTTTAGTTTTAGATCACTTACATTCTTAATACAACCCAGTACAAGCATGCCCTCTTGAAGTGTCTAGGGATAAAATAATAAGTATAATAACAAAATTATTTCAGTAAATTATTTTACATTATAATTAAGTTGATCTACTACAGCTGCAGAAATATTTTCTTCTACATTAGCTCCATTGCTACTTTTGGGTTTTTTCTTAATATTATTGGTTTTCTTAGTCTTGCTTTTAATAGGCTCATTTGAAGTAGCAAATAACTAAAATAAAAACATTAACAATTGTTATGCATATTTAAAAAGAAAACGTACATTTTTGACTTTAAAAGAGGACTCTACATTGGTCGATGAATGCTTCTTTCCTCCTCTCGGGAAATTTTCGCTAACTTCAAGAGTCATTTTTAACAAAATTTAAACTTCACACTGGGCTACAAATGGTTAAACACTCAATTTTTTTATTATATCGCTGTTCTGTTATTTTTTAACATAACTGCACCATGCTTATTCTTACAACACCTAATCTAACCTCAAATGCTGACCTTGATACTTGACGTTACCCAAGATACTAAAATCTCATTGCTTATAATTTTGTTAAACATAATGAATTTACTAAAAATAGAATTTCAAAAAGAATTGCGGGAACGTAAATACATAAAATTCTCAAAAGCGACGAATTGTTATCTTAAAATTCTTATATATACGTCGTTATTATCCCACAAGTCTATAAAAAAATGTTCAAATACTTATTTGATGTCTTACTTTAAATGTATTTTATTTTCATAATATTTTAAAATTATATACCTAATTGCTTCTGTTAACTTTCCAAAAATATTAATACTTTGTAAAGATTACTTAAAATTTTCCAGTTGTACTCCTCGAGAAAATTATTAAATCAACAAAAAAAAATAAAATAAGGAGTTGCTTATTCAATGCTGGTAGGGATATTAGCCCTCGGAGTAGTTGTTTCTGTTGATTCCATATTTATAATTATAAAAAGTTACTTATTTACTCATTTTGGTAAATTTTAAGAAAAACAAAAGCCGGAAATCCAGCCTGGAATAATGTTATACATTTATGTAATATTTTAATTGGCTTACATGTAATTATTATTTAATTAACAGTAAAAAGATAATTGTATTTTTAAACGAAAACAACTCATTGATAAGATTCTGTAAATCCTAAATTATCAAGTTCTGAGCAAATATGCGCGTTATTTTATATTTGTAGAGCATTGGTCATACCTAGATCACTCGCGTTACACAAAGAGTAAAACAATCAAAGTTAACAACGTGGCAGTTTTTGATTGAAATGTCTTTACCACCGACTTTTGTAAAAGGTTTCCATAACGAAAATGTAATAAAACGAATGAAATACGTCAAATTTGGGGCAACCGACTTTTACGTATCGCAGCTCTCGCTTGGATCAGCAGGTTTTAGCTGGTTGTATGGGTATGTATGGTAGAATAATGAATAGAATATTTAACCTTGGTATATACTGCCTTATATATAGCTAGCTCGTGGTAATATATAACAATCTGTGATCTATATAAGCGGCGCTTTTCATTCTAAACATTTTAATAATGAATATGATGTATATGATGTGCAGAACTGCACTCAATTAATTATTGATTAGATAAATGCATAGATTAATAGTCGATTAAAAAAGAACTTTTGACGCGTAGCGCAAAATTCGAAAATAAAATTATTATTAAAACTGTTCTGTATCAAAACGAAAGGTAAAAACTTGAAAAAAATTGAATGTTTCGTCAAACATATAGAATATTTAATGCGAAATTAAAAGAAAAAACAAATATGATGTTAGATAACTTTGATAATCTCTTTAAAGAAATTCAGATCGTAGCTAGCTAAACCCCAGAGTTCTCTTAAGCAGAATATTCAAAAAAGCTTTAAAATCTAGCCCCGAAATGTTCGAATAGTAAAGAATGTTTATGAAGAAATGACCAAAGTTCACATAAAGAACTTTCCTTATACTACTCCTGTTGGAACAATGAACGTTTCAACATTTTGATAATCACTCTTCAATCTCCATCTAGTCTCCTGTATGGTTTTCATTTCAATAATTAATAAAAATATTTTTGAATCAATTGTGGACATCGCTATTAACAAAAGATATATGCATTTAAAGAACATATACCGTGGAAGAATGTAGAGCCACCCTACTGGATGCTCTAAAACAGGGAATTAATTACATTGACACTGCACCTTACTATGGAGATGGCGAATCTGAAACCAGTTTGGGAAAGGTAATAACTGGACAAAAGTTTAACTAAAAAAGAATATTTATAATACAAAAGTGCAATTTATTTCGGATCAGTGTTTAGAGGGAATTCCAAGACAGGCTTTCTATATATCCACCAAAATTGGAAGGTATGGAACGGATATCAAACATATGTTTGATTTTTCCGCTAAACGAACCAGAGAAAGTATCGAAACGAGCTTAAAGAGACTTGGGCTTGACTACATTGATGTTATAAATGTAAATATGCATGTTATATAATATGTTTATTTCATTATTTCACAGTTTGGTTTAGTATTACAAGTTGGAACTGTTCTAATTGACATGCATGTGTTTACGATTCGTTCGCATTTGCTAATATAAATATAGGAAGCACATGACCCGTATCAGTTTTTTAAGTTTTTTGTTCAATTTTAGTGGTAGTTTTGCAAAACAAAAGTTGACTTGGAATACCATTCAAATTGGACCATGACCTACAACATACGAGGGTGTATCAAATATAAACGGGATTGGCTTTGTAAAAAAATCGAACTATATTTCATTAGACTTCGATACATATACTATTCTTCTACATTTTTTTTTTTGTTTATATTATTTCCGAGGAGGGAAAATCTTCAAAAGACACCCCGAGAGGGTAGTGTCGGATTCACCGTACTGCCTACCGACTAAAACCCATCCTCGAGATGGTCACAAAGGGACAAGTCGGGGCTATTTGGTGGATGTTCCAGCGTTTCCCAGCCTAATGCATCTAATTTTTGCCTTGTGGCATTGACCGTATGAGGGGACTCGGGCGTGTATTGGTGCACCCATGTTTTACCACAGGTGACTATGCGATTCAAAAATGTGTCACCCTCTTGCTGGAATCGATTGAAGTGTCGCTGTGAAATCTCCAATCGATGTTGCTTGTGGTCCTACGTTAACAATCGAGGAACCCAAACCCATCTAACGGACTCTCATTTTCAGGTCAATTTATCAACGATTTCCCAGAGAGTCTCAGTCGATTTCCCTCAATGAGATTTCTGACCGCCTCAATGTAGGTTCGGTTACACTTGTTCTCGGGTGACTAGCATTGCTCTCGTTCTCGACCTTTTCACGGCATACAGAAAATTCTTTGTGCCATGCAAACACCCGAGTTCTTGACAGGGTATTGATCCCAAACTGTGCCTGTAATTGCCGCAAAATTTCGGATGGATTCATCCCCTCCTTGGCCAAAAACTTAATAATAATCCGTTGCTCCACGGAGACATGCACTTTTCTTTTCGTACTAAAGCGACTCGAGCGAATTACGGGTGGTTCTCCCTTCTCCCTAGCGGTACAGGCCATCTTCACATCTACAACTACCAGGTCACTAACCTGTCCCGTTTATATTTGATACACTCTCATAATTAGAATTTACAAAAAAAAATTTAGTGCTCTTTACTCATTATTAAAATTAATTCTTCTATAACCTATCCAACTATCCTAGTCTTGTATCTTGCTAGTATTTGGTAGATTATTATCTACGAACATATTTCCTTCTACTTCTCTTATTTTAAAATTTAGGTTCATGATATAGAATTTGCACCATCCCTTGATATCATTTTAAATGAAACGATTCCAACGCTGCTGGAAATGGTTAAGCAAGGAAAAGCCAGGTACATTGGGGTGACTGGCTACCCGGTTTCCACCCTTGCAGAATGCATAGAAAAAAGTAAAATTAAAATCGATACCGTTTTGTCGTACACTAGACTTTCCCTTCTAGATACTACTTTAAAGGACTTTTTGCCGGTCTTTCAGGTAAGTAATTTTTAAATAATCAATTCTTTGTTCCAAAGTTAATTAAGTAATTCTTCCTAGTATGCGATTACTTTTACCAAAACAATATATATATATATATATATATGTTAGTATAGTCCTTTGTCTGTCTGTCTGCCTATAAGTAGTAGGTACAACACTTTCAGAACGAACAATCCGAATTCAGTGCGTTTTTTTTTTTAACTGAAGGCTAGTATAAAAAAAATGTCTCTGACATTTATAATACATAGTTTTGAAGAAAAAATTAAGTTATTAATTTCTACCCCTTTTACCTCCGAAAATGTAAACAGAAAGTATTCAGTAAATTCATCACATATGTATATAGAAACTACAATCTTCTTTTTTTGTTATGAACTGAATAATTCTAATTCAAAAATTACAATATAAAATTTATATCTTATTTGAATTTTTAGGTTTCCTCGTTCAAAGCCTTCTATGATGTATGTTACTACATGTATCCAACATTTAATTTCGTTTTTAAATCATAAACCGTCAATATTATCGTATTATTCTTCTGCATATTATTTATTCACAAAGCTGAAGCTGAAGATAAAAGCTGAACTGTTTTTACATTCAATCGTTTTGTTTGATAAAAACACTTATATTTATCCTTCGCCGGTCTCAAAGTCACCTAGCACATCCAATAGTTGAATAGATATAATCGTCCAAGCAAAATAGTCTCCTTATCTCTAAACAAGAATCCGAGCAAAAAAAGGCATTAGTGGTCGAAAACAAGCAAACAACAGAAATGTATTCAGTTTTCGGTAGAGTTACGGATCGTGTAGTGGATGTATTTAGACTAAAATTGAATGGAAAAACTGAGTGAAATCAATAAGTGCGATTGTGTGAGTGTTAATTACATCATTCGTCACTTACTTCTATGCATTAGAGGTATGTAAAAATATATAGACATTTGATTTGATTTCTTATTTTATTATGTAATACTGGGCAAATGCAAACACATTTTCGTTTCATTGACTACCTTATTGTTCTAATATGAGGGCAATAATTAATTACCAATTATAATTGAAAGTAATTAACCAATTTGCATACATACTGTTTTCATTTTTGAAATAAAATGCGTACTTAATTGAACCCTCCTCTTTCTACTGTAGATAGTGCAGTTATGACAACTGCAGGAGTCCTTAATATAAATCCGATCTGGCTGCTCTGGTCCAAGTTTTCTGTGGTTTCCTTGGATCACTTAGGCAAATGCTGGGACAGTAATATTCCACAGATAATCTTTCACTTCTCTTCTGTTTTCATTTCGTCCGTCTCATCTTTCTCTCCCTAACCACACCACCCACCCATTCCCACGTTTTCTGAAAGGAGACTGAAGAGGGCCTTACGCCCTACCCTCCGGCTTTGCACTACAGTGTAAGTCGGAGTAACTGGTGAGAATGAAACAAAGAAGTTTTTTCTCCTTTATACAGAGTCATTTAAACTGAGTGGTATTTAGACGTTTTAGGGAAACTAAGCATGTTACAGATTTAAAAATTTGAGAGTCATGGATGATCTATTTAACTAAAATAATAAAATTTCAACTGTCGGGTACTTCCGGTTAATTTTCAAAATTATTCAAAGAATTCGTCTAACAATCTTTCGGAATCAACAGTGTAATTCAATTCTTTACCGACAAAGGCTAAAAATTAAACATTTTAGTAGCCTAACTTCTGATTAGCACGTTATGAAAGGTGATGTACGAAAATTTTGAAAATTTGGAGGAAAATAGTAACAATTTTTTTCTACAAATAAAAATAGTATCATATGCTTGGTTATTTTCCACATTTCTAATATTTTTTAGATATGTCTTTTCACAACCCTTGTGCCACGAATAGCGTAAATTGCATTTCATTTATTCCTTACCAGTGTCTGCGATTTTTAATTCTAATTAAAAATTCGGCCACGCGCTTGACTTCCCCAAACTGTCGTATAAATTACTCAGCATAATTACACATTAAGCATAAGGTCATGCAGGTAACAAAAATGTCATTAATGAAATTGAAACATATAAATAAAGAACAAACCCATTTCGAATTGCAAATAAATTGTTGAAATGTATCTATTAGAAAATAGCATAATAAACCTTTCCTGATTGATTTCACATTTACAAATCTGTGTTAATTCGTTACACGCGCCGTTTTCACTGTCGCATACAGTTATGTGCATTCTTGTGCAAAAACGTATCATGACGCAAGGACGGGACGATTAGACAATAAATAATGCACACGTGTACGATTTGGGATCATTGTCACCAACAAATGCCAATCGCTAAGAACAATATCTTTCTATTTATTTAAACTAGTTGAACCCGTCCAATTTTGGACGAATGAGTACAGTGGCCGGTACCTAAGGAGATTCAAAAGCCATAAATCATCGGATACGCAGTGGCAAAGTCTAGCCCCTTTAGGGCGGGGTTAATCGACCGGTAGGCAGAATGATAACTGTTCAGCATGGTTCAATAGCGTAATGGCAAACAGTTGCAAATTAGAGAGAGAGTAGAGAAGTGGTTGTTTGTAAATTGTGTTCGAAATGAGTAATCTTGGGATGAGTAGAATACTGAGTAATCAGACAAGAGAAGTGGTCTACAATGTGTTTTTGTTTACGGTCAATTTAAGAACTGACGGAGTGGAAGGTCCTGTAAATATTATGGGTGAAATAAAGAAGGAAGTTTCCGAAGCAACAGGTGTTTCTGTTGCAAGTATTTCAAGAATTGTGAAAGAAGCTTACATAAAATTAATTGAGTTTTCTTATTTAATATTTTTCCCATATACCTATCCTTTACTAATAATCTTTAAATTAGCTATTATTCCTAAATTTATATAATTAGGTACTTATAACCGTGATTTTCCCCTTATGTCCATGATGATAGTGAAATTTTAATTGTTCACTTCGCATACATCATTAAAATCCCATTAGGGTAAGTAAATCAGTTGAATGAATTGACTTGTGTTCCGTGTTCAGTACTTTTTCTCTCAGTGATACAAGCCGCTGAACTACAAATTGACGTTTCTGTCCAGCTATATTCTTATTGGCTCTTTCATTTATCGCTATGCTTAAAGTCTCCGCCTACCTACCTGTCAATCTGACCATCGCTGAATCTCCTTAGGTGCCGGCCACTGTACCTCCGTCGATGGTGAATAGTACTTAGATTTTAACCATGGCGTTTCTCTATAACATAACCTAATTTTAGTTAGTGATTCCGTCGTTGGGCGTTTATCACAGCTACCATCACATCCCAACTGAAAATTAACATTTAAACACGCTCAACCCGTCAAAACTTTAGTATTATTTAATTAAAAATTCCGAACACAACATCCTGGATATTGAATGTAGGTTGGTGCGTTAGTAACGGGTTAGTCACGTAATTCCATAATTTTGTTTCATAAAAGGAAATAGCTCCATGAAATTACCTTACAAACCTGACCATACGCGAACACTATAGATATGTCAAACATTTGTTGCCTTTGTGTGTAATTCAGCGCTTCAGGTTTAAGTGTTACGTATTATGCAAGTCTTAATTTATTTTTACTTTTACCTATTATAAATATTTATGCAAAATTTAGTCCAATGGCCACGTATTTTTTTGTATAATGGAGGTTATCACAAGATAAAACAGCAATTTTCTAGATGAGAAATTTCAAAACAGATAATGATTATTATTATTGACATTTTAATTATTCAGGATTTGAAAAAATAAAATTATTGTTATGATGTAATAAAACCAATTTACATAATTTTATTGCAGTAATATAAGTGTTTGAAAACAGTAAATAAATTGTGTTTGACACAAGTAATTAACATTGAGTTCCGAGTTTTTACGAAAAAGTAGGTAATATTATTGTTCATTTAGATTCTAAAACTGAAGAAAAATAATAAATTAGGAACTAAATATAATAAACATAAACAGCAATGCCTATTTAACATATCCGACTGTGTACAGTAACTAATTTATGAAAATAAAATCACTATCACGGTTTATAAATAGTAATAAAATTGGTAGATATAATAAATTACTACACAAGACAGTATTGTATAATAAAAATCTTAATTAAAAATAGAACTAAATAATTAAAACATTGACGCTTACGAGATTTTTTATGTATCTTATATTTTCTTACTTCTTAAAGTGCGTTTTTATTATTGCAAGTTACAATGATGAGTGTCTGTACACAGGAGGGAGAGACATGTTTCAAAACTAAGAATCAATAGCATTACACTCACCAACACGTTAAATGTACCTCAATTGATTTACGCTGTCTTGAATGCAGCGTAGATACCTGTGATTACTACGACATACCGCTCCCTTCAAAAAGCATATTTGCTAGTATAAAGCATAGAATTTAGACGAGTATCTGTATTGGATTTCGTAATCGTTTTTGGAGCACTACCACAGGACGGTCGCCGGAAGGCGATTTTTCACAAGCACTTCAGTGTCGGGTGTTGTGTAGATACGCTAAATGATTATAATATTAAAAATATTGGCAGTTCTGCAGCTCTGCAACACCTGTACACCCTTATAGCTAACGACAATATTGGTTTGTATCTTAGCTTAACTATCAATATATTGGGTAAGACTACTTATTTTAAATAAAATTATAAAATATAAAATAATATACATTTTCACGCAAAATAAACTGTTCTAAAGTCAGTCCATTTGTTTTATGACTAAAATACCACAAACAGACAGACAATACTTATTTAAAATAGACGAAGAAGAGCACTACTGCTCATTTGCAAAAAAAGTTGTTATTTATATGGGAACCATAAAACAGGTTTTTTTTGTAATAACACTGTCATCGACACTGAAATATGTATTTTTAGTCGAAAAATATGGGTATTGTTAATGCTTCCCCTCTTTGCATGGGTTTGCTGTCAAGCAAAGGTCCTCAACCATGGAATCCTGCCCATGAGTATATTCGGGATGCTTGCAAAGCTGCCGCCCAATATTGTAAAGTAAGTCAATAAATAGATTTAATCAATGACACTGAAATTTTGTTAAAGAAAAGCAAATATTTAATTCTTTATTGTATTAATTAACATCGCTAATCACATTGGTAATTTCATATCAAACAAGAATAAAAATAAGAAACAAGAAAGTTTATCGCTAACATAAGATTCCACCAATATTCTCTTACCGGCAAGATACTTTTTTGTAGTGAAGATTTGATAATTCTTGATTATTATGTGAAAGTATTTGAGCTAGATCGAAAGAAAAAAAATGCATGAACATTGTTTAAATCCAATAGAATGTTACGGAAAATTAATCGTTTTGGGTTTTTCCGCTTGGCAGGGCTATGCTATGAGGTTAATGTTATATCTTAAAAAGTATAGTCTGTGCCTATACTTTATACACAATTTCATAGGTCACCCTGTATACACAATACTCTTAAAAAACACTAAAATACTAAACTCATTAAAATAAAACAAATTAAAATACAATAATATAAATAAAATAAAAGCCACACTTTTTGAATTTCAAGCAACACTGTGGTTTCACCAGATCATTGGAAATTTTCTTCTATAGTGGTGGAATTGTATTAAATAAATTTTAAAACTCAAAAGTGTTTGTTTCTATTTTATTAATATTAAAATGGATTTTCAACACGTATCAGCACTACTATTAAAAAATAAATACAATAAGGTTTAACATAAAAGTGATAACACAAAATACAAAAATGTTAATTAATTTTCTGGATATCAAGTTTCCATCGCGAACTGCATTTATTACACATGCCATTAAATACTAATTATAATTAGTTAATTTAACGCCACTTGGTTTATCAATCAATATTGATTACCTACTGGTAATTTCGTTTTTTCTTTAGGAACATGGAAATATCGAATTAGGTCGATTAGCTTTGTATTTTTCACTTAATCAACCAGGTCCCCACACCCTTCTTATTGGAATGAATACCAGACAACTATTAAACGAAAACCTAAATGTTTTGTTTAACGGAATAACTGATAATGAGAAGGAAGTTTTAGAGTACCTACAAAAGAAGTAAGATTTTTACAAATATATTTGATTTAGGAAAGTATCAACTAAAATATTAAAATTAATTTTTTAGTATATTTTCAAAACTTAAACAAGGGCATTGGGAAGGCATAGAAGTAGCAGAATACAGAAAAGCTATTTCTTCTTGATTTTTTTTTCTAATAATATATCTGTCGATTGATTTTTTTTTGATGTACCATGTTATTTTTACAAATTAAAATAATAAATCATCTCTCAACATAAATTTGTACTGTACAATTTATTCGACATACGTGGGAAAAATACTAGTAGATAATTGTTTATAACAAACCCCCCACTTTTATAGTGGTAAAGGTAGATAAAAACAGGAACCTTCGACTAAATTACAAAGTTAGTAATTCATAAAAGATTGCTAATGAAGAAAGCAGGTCATTAAGGTAAGCAAGTTTATTTAAGGCAACAATATTACTGCGCATTCATAAAAAAAATGAAATTGTTTCCAAATTTCATGATTTTTAAAACAATACCAATCATGTAAACGTAAATCATTGATTAGAATTTCATTTCTAAATAATAATAATAATTGAAATAAGTTCAGTCATCCCTTAATGGTGTCCATTTATTTGAAATTGTTACTGATTTTTTTTCTGAATCTGTTTTGTTATGGTAATATCCAAAAACATATCATGTAGTTCACAGTAAACCCAACCATTTTAAGTCACATTTTTATGGTTAATTAGTAAAACAGTTTTGATAATACTTTGTATTAACATATTATTGTTTAAACCGTAACCAAAGTACAGCTTTTTATGACTAAAACAAAATGTAAATTATAAGTGATGTGACGTTTTGAAAATTATATGACAAAATGACTTTTACGCATTGAAGTAATTTTATTTAACACATTTCTTTTAACGACGGCTTAATTAGCTCTTACATTAGTTTGTTTACGTTGTGCAATCGCTATTTAATACAATATGCATTCGTGTATAACGACAAAAAAATGAATTCACATCGTGGAAGTATCCACAAAATTTTCATACACGTGTCTAAAATTCAAGGCTGAAATATACCTTTGTATTTGTACTTTCCTTTTACTACCTGAAGAATTATGAACAGCCATGAGCGTATCAAATAGTATACAATGATCACTAAAACTAAAGGTATATAGAGAAGACGATAGAACAGATAAAATTCTATGTATAAAATGAAAAATAAAAACTCGTTTTAAAAAGTATAACATAACTAACGGAATCCTAGCCTTTTTAATAAACAATAAAAATAAAATAGACATAAAGTCAAAATAAAATATAAAGGGTCATTGCAATTTTATTGATATAAAACAACGTATATTCGAACATATAAGCGTATATAATAAAAAAATAAGATCGAATTAACTAATAAGCACAAAATTGTACATAATGTGTTGTTGTATTTCTTATAAAAACCATTTTACGTGCAACATTAAAAAGAAATCTGAGGAGGTACTTAAGTTGCACCCCTGTTTAAAATGTACTGATTGGACACATGGTTTTTAATGACATGCAGACAGATGTATAATATAAAATGTTCTATTCATTATATGTGCAAGTGTCCTATTTGCGATTTATTAACTACAAAATAAAATCAACCACAAAACATTGTACATAAATAATAAATTAAATGTTTAACAAAATTATAATACATCTGGTATTAAAGGACTATTACCTGTCGATCTTTAATTTGACTTTCAAATCAGGTTCTGTTGATTGTAAGAAATTCTGAAATTTGGAGAAAAGATCATCCAGTTTTTTGTATGCATTTATACGTCAATGATCCTTTTCTATTTCGTCTATTTCATATTAAACTTATGGTCAGTTCTCATATTTTAGTTTAATTGAACACAGAACGTGACTAAAAGTTCAGCATTTTTTACCAAGTAAGTTATTCCAAATCATCTAATAACAATAATAATAATTTAAATTTTTTTTGTTAATTCGAGATTCATTTATTTTCTTAGGGGTATTTAAGTATTACGTAGGTAGGCTTAGAGGGTGGGGGTTTCAATGTTTTCTTACTTATGTTGACAAAGGGAGCCAGGAAAAGCAGTATTCATAATCATTGTATAAATTGTGGATGACAATGTATCATCGATCATTACGAATGGGGGTGGTTATAGAAGTAAGTAAAATAGAAGGAATTTTAACTATTAATTTTCGAAAGAAACAGAATTTTATAGAGGCAATAACTTAACACACTTAAACTGAATTTTGAGTGAAATAGATTTTTGAAAAAGATCCGAACAAAAATTTTAAAAGTTTTACTTTTATTTAATTGATTTCTAAACTGTGAATAATGGTGTAGTGGCAAGCGTTAAATGGTTGTCGTGTTAAATAGTGTTTTGTTTTCGTTAGTTTTTAATGTAGCAATAATGACACAAAATAATTTTAATCGTCAAGTTTTGTATCAATAACTCTTTAATGCTTAAAAAAATATCATCCTGGTGTACCGGGTGTAAAAGCATTAGTAATAAAAGTACAAAAATCAAGCTAAATACTTTTGTTTAAGAATTAATGCTTTATTTTTAAAAATAAATTAGCTTTTTAAATTTAAATTTTAATATTTCATAAAAGTTTTGAAAAAAACTGTACGTCTTATCATTTGGGGAAGGTGGGTTCACAATTTTATTATCTAGGGGGTTCTAAAATCCTTGAAGATCTGCTTATGTAATCTATAATCACCTCTTTAATTAAGACTATGCAACAAACAGTCAATAAACCTATTAACTCTCCAAACGTCCATGTTTAATATATTCAATCCATTATTTACTCAAAAATTAAAATAAAATTAACTGCAACAAATGCAAAACACAGTTTCGTAAGCTACCGCGAGTATTGTTGAGGTTTCTATACTTGCACTACGTCAGTTTATCTGTTGAAGACGATTCCTCCTCAATCCTAAATGCCATCCTCAGAACACTTTAAATATACTAAAAGTAACTATGGTGGTGTTGTGATGAAACATACTCGAGAAATCAAAAAAAGGACAGTAGATGTTTCAACAAGATTTTTTATTATTCACTCGACAATTGTTTCAACTAACAAGTCATTTTCAAGAGTACATTGGCAATATTACAGATGGGTGATCTTAAACAGGAAAACAATTGTTCATCCATTTGCATTGGAAAAGCTCTAAGGATTTTCCATGTGATTGAAGACGAAACGTTTATAACATACAAATTGGTGATTTAGAAATTGAAACTGACAATCCTGAACTTCATTAGAACAGTAAACTTTTCAATTTAATTGTACTCTTATGCCATTCAACTTTCTAATCTTGTGGAAAAATTATGGTAAATTCTGTAATTAACGGTACAGTGTCCAAATTATAGAAGAAGAAGTTTGGATGTTTTTTGACGTATTTATATAATGATTAGTATTAAATCTGGCTAATCAAAACACTATTTGTCGTGTTTTACAAAACAGTATTGTTTTCAATGCATCTAGAGACGGCTTCTAGTCCCTTTAGCTCTCCAGTATGTGCGCCACTGTTAAGAAAGGCATAAATTACATAAGATCATCACATTATCAGAAAACAACACAAATCAAGTAAATTAAGGAAGCTGTCTACAATATTAGATGGAAATCTGATGGCACGAGTCGTACCGAACATTTTTCTCGACACGTGTCGTAGCGTGAGAAAATTAGTCGAAAAGCAGTTTTGTGTTTATGTTGTTGTTTGTACGAGACTTGTATTTATCAACTGAAATGAACTGCAAACCTAAAAACCTACTCTCGTGTGCTTAACATGACTGATAACATACAACAATGATAATACGATTGATTACATGAATACCTATTGCACTACATAACATAAAACCGCGTTGTTTGCTAACTTGCACAACTGCACATATTTTTCATTATTTTATTAATAAATAGAAAGAAAAGAAAAAATTGGTAATTCGAAATTCATTGATAGTATATTGCATTCTTGTGAAGCAAAAATTTATGATAAAAACATATATAAGTGTCGGAAGATGTGTCAGTTGCCAGCAGATTTCTGTCAAGTGCACAACATTTTCCGCGGGTAAGGCATAATAAGTTATTGTTTTAAAATAAGTAGGTAGGTGTAGTTGTAAGCATTTTAAGATAACGTTATTTTATTCAATTTTTATTGCGGTAATTGATTTTGTTTCAATAGGCTCTGAATGTCAACGGCCTCAAATAACACGAATAATCAAAGTTTTACGTGCTGATTAGACTATCAACTATGTGAAAGTGACATTAAGAATTCCAGATTTTATTTAAATTATTGCCAATTTGGTTAATTTATGACCATTTTTTCGTTTGAGAATCATATTGGCAAAAGTTTCTTTAAAATAGATTTTAATTTTTTCCTTCAGAAGCAATTTGTTCTTCAATCACAATTTTTGCTAAAACTTTTTTCAAAACAATTTTGATATTAGAGTTGACAAACAATTGTTAAATAAATTTTAATGTTTAAGACAAAACTAATTTTACGCTGATCATAATTATAAGAATAAGAAGACCAAGTTAAATTATGGATCAAGCTTTTTGCACTTTAGTTTCCCGATTGCATCCATATAAAAATTGTCACCTTTTACATATAATAAACAAATTTTTCACATACAACCGAAATTTATCTAGGATTTCTAGAACAAACTATTTAATAAATTTCTTCGAATTTGTAATAAATAGAAAATATTCAACATACCTCTAACAGGACAAATTTCAAATAATGCGTTGCCATATTTTCAACCCCAAATTGATTCTAGATAGTAGTAAATAAAATAAAATTTAAATAATATATAAAATTGAATTCTATTTATCGTTGACCTTACTGTACGTGTTATGTGACACGTTACACGAACCTGTTTAAATATGCCACACTTACTCAAAAAACTTAACATTATCTCAGATCAATTCCAATTTATTTTTATTTTTAAGACTTAAACCATTCAAATCAAAACAATATTATAAATCGTATCAAATTTCAGCTAATTTGATAATAAACTGGGGGATTTTTTTAATTTTCCTTTTGTATAAAAATTCTAATAAGCAAAATCGAATTACATAAAAAAAAATCAACAGTGGAGGGTGCAATGTTGAAGAAACACGTTTTAATAAGTAAAAACACAAAAACAAAAACCTTCGGTTAAGAAAAATTCCCCTATTAGCAAGGCCTGATTAACCCACGTAGAGGCCCACAGGTAATTCAAGTCTTGAGGATCCTCTCCCCCTTTGTAAGTAGGTAGTATTTAAGCCCGATACCAACACCAAGTTTATTTTACCGAGCGGCGTGGTGTAGTGCTCTAGATCATTGCTTAGCATTCGGGAGGCATTAGTCTGCTCTGGTCCAAGTTTTCTGTCTCATCTTTCTCTCCCTAACCACACCACCCACCCATTCCCACGATTCCTGAAAGGAGGCTGAAGAGGGCTTGGCACTGCAGTATAGATCGGAGGGACTTCCCGCCCACCAGTACGAGTAAGCTGATGAGAATGAAACAGAAAAAAGTTTTCTTTACCAATTATTAATATTTAGGCACTAATCCACTAATGAATGTGTCAGTTATTAAAAAGTTACTTGCAAGTGTGTTTACAGTAAAATAAAACAATGATTTGTTTCTTGATTAACTGTAAATCATCATCAGTCATGCACCAGTTCGCATGAAAACTATTTAAATTTCAATTATATTTTCAAAGCATTAACTTCCCTCAGTTTTTTCTTATGAATTCTTTTAATATATCTTAAAAGTCAGTTTTCTTCAGGATATCATATTCAATGGTCATTATTACAGTGCATTCAAACATTTTTAGGCAATTGATGATAAGTTTCAATTTTGAAAAGTTTCTTTATTCAGTCAAAAATGTTTCAATTTTGAACTTGCGGTTTCCTCTAATCACACCGTTCTCCGCACTTCCAACACCCTTTTTCGCATACACTGATTTTCGTCACTGTATTGTATTGCATTAAACCAAGCATTTGTCTTCTATTTAAACATTTCCGAGACAGCGACAGGGTAGTTTTCTGTGTATGTTAATGTCATTGAGTTTTATTCTTAGAGAAACAAGTAGGTAAAAACATAAACCTAAAGCATTTGTAAGTTGAAAACAATAGAGAAGTTTAAATTGGTTTTACATATCTTATGATCAATACATATATTAATCTCAAAATGTATCGTTTGGTTCAGACTTTACTATAGGGAAATTTCGATTCATAATGAATAAACTAACTGTCGATAATAACAAACACACAAAATTTCCACTAATACATTTATTTTAATTAACAATTGATTCACCCTACAAGGGTATTCTCAAAAGAACTAATATTACAATTTCATGCAGACCCTCCACCATTTATACTAAATTCAAGCCTAAACTAAGAGTAGGGTATTTCAATAATGTATCTGTAATAATGTAATCACATACATTCTCAATTTTATTAACTATTCTAGTGCTTCTAATATATCCAATCGTTTTCCTTTGTCTTGTTTCGGTAGCTATAGCTGATTAGAGAACACTTTTTTGGCTTTACACTGAAAATGTATATAGCTCCTTTATTACAGATAAATTAGTCAAAATATCCCCATCATTAATTTAAGCTTGAATTTAGTATAAATAGTAGATTGTCTGGATGAAATTGTAACATCACTTCTTTTGAGGATGCCCTTGCAGGGTGAAAAAATTGTTAAGAAAAATTAATGCATTAGTGGAAATTCCGTGTGTTTGTTATAATTGATAGTTAGTTAACCGAAAATTTATTTAATTAAAGATATAACAGTCACATTATAATTTAGGATGGTTTTACTTCTGATAATGGCTTCTTAGCCGAAACAATTTTCTATTCGAGCCTTTTTTGTGTAATAGGTAAAACAAAATTAAGTTATTGACGAAATTAAGTTATATAAAAAATTGAATAAATATTAAATTTTCGGTATTTTCAAATTAGAAGCTAAAAATTGTCTCGTTTCTGCACAAACAATTTAAAAGACTAATCGTAGTACGTAAGAATATATCGATGTTGTCTTTCTTGTCTTGTATTCAATACCAAGACATCTTTAAAAACAAGATGCTCATGACTAGGCTTCGGATAATTATGCAGTACAAAATATGCATGCAAATATTCATTTAAAATATTAAGTATATCCATTTAAATATGCTTTCAAATGTCGTTTTTTAGACTGAAATAAAACAAATTTTAAGGGTTATGTTTGTCTATTTACAATTTTACATATTTTTGCTATTAAATTTTATTACAATATGATATAATAAATTTTCAAATATAAATTTACGGCGATTATCAAATAAAATATTTTTAATTTCTGAAAAACATCTTTCCACGTCACAGAAAACTATAGGAGCAAATGATAAATCAACTACGTCCGTAATATTCAAATTATTGGGAGCAACAGCATCAGTTTCTTCCTCTTGTAAAACCTTGCAAAAGTTTTTTAAATTTTGATATCCCGTATTTTTTTGTAATACTGACGACAGTTTATTAGCAAAACTGTTATTTTTTAATTTATTTAATTTATCAATTTAGCAATTAACAATTATCAGTTAGGATGTTTACATTACTTTCTCGGAATATACCACTCCGAGGGGGTTGAATAAGTATTTGACCTTGGTAAGCGTATAAATGTTTGCAAACAAGTTTTATGCAGATAAAATGACCAAAATATGCACTTTAACCAAGTAATGTGTTAACTATGCATTAGAATATGCAGTTATGCAAATGCATAATTATCCGAACCCTACTCATGACAATATCATGAACAAGTCGAGAAAGTTGTCTTGTCTAAGTGGCTTGCTCAAGATCACGAATATATCTCATTATCGAATTATAGCCACAGGTAGTACAAAAATAAAACAGTCATAATGTTACAAGGCACTTCTGCAGCCAAACCAAAACAAATCATAACCAAGTTTGCGTACGTGTGGCTTTAACTTAACTATTGTAGGACCTCAGCTATATTCAAAGGCGAGATCAAAATTTCTTGAGGTAGGACTACAAATATATCACGACAATATCAAGGTCACGTAAACAAGAATAATGATAGAACAAGACAATAATGGAGTTTTCGTTATATTTCCATAACAAGACAATATTTTTCAAAATATCGTCTTGCGGCAGCCCTTGTTGCAATGTACTTTCTGAACCTATGATTATTAAATTATTATATGAAAACAAAATTGGAAATAACAAAAAAACATTATTCTCACTAGTTAAAATTACGTCACATTACTTAATACACAGTATACTTATCGGACCGTATAAATGAATAACTGATAAGAAATAAGAATTTGAAAAGAAAAGGTCAAAAATCACTGATTTATTTCTTTCACTTCCAATTAATAATTCTTTGCAAAATGTGATATTTACAAAACGATTACACGATAAACAGTTTACAAATTATTAAAATAATAATTTTCATTTAAACTTCGCAGTCCCGTTAAATTATTTGTTTCTATGGACGTAATAAAATTAACTGCGTTAATGAAAATTAAAGAGTTTTGTTCTTTTCGAGTAGATTTTTAGATTAACATTTGTTGTGGTAAGTAGTCAATATTTTATTTTCTTTTTGTTTCTCTCTAATGATGATAAAATAGCTAGCAAACCACATTTATGGCTTTTCTTGTTTTCTGGTTTTGACGTAGTTATTCGAATTTTAATTTAAATGAATGAATGAATATTTCAAAAGCAAACTAAAACAAATCGCTCTATTTTGTAAATAATGAAATGTTGTATTTAGTGAAATTATTATAGTTATATACTTATATACTTTTAAGGGTATAAGGTGATATTTATTGAAACTTCTCCTCCATAATTTACCAAACTTATAACACTAAGTTTCAAGAAAATTAAAAACAGCCATTGAAACTTGGTGTTTCAATTTTGGTAAATTATAATTTATTTGTTAACTTCCAAAGGTCATCAATATTCAATATTGTGTTAGTTTTACTTGAAGCCTTTTTTATTAATTTTTGTTTATTTATTTTTTTACTAATTTCTTTTTAATTTTATAAACCTCTTAAAGCATTAAAAGTTAGGTTTCATGATTAGTTTAAATTTCCCTGATTTAAAATGTAATCCTACGGTCCTTTTATTTGAGATAATTCTTATATCAGCCCCTAATTTTTGAACTTGGCACCAAATTAGCTTCTACAAAGTTCCCTAATTTCGGCATTTTTGAAAGTTTATTCTATTCAATCAATATTAAAAGATTTAGAAAGGTTTTCAGGACATACTGTGTTTCTTAAGGTTAGTAGGTATCTTAAAGCCTTGAAACGTTTTAATAGTTTTTTAGCAGATAATAGTGACATCCTTATTAAAGATATAAAATAGACCAAATAGCAAATATTTGTGATCTCCTTATTGGGCTGTACAAAAATATACAATTATTCATTAACAAATTTAGATAGTAATTTCCGATACTATGTCTGGTGTATAAACTAATTATACCATTAATAGCTGTTCTTAGTTACCAAAATTAATTAAAACAACGAGTTGATAACCACTTTTAAGGTCTTGATTAGAACTTAATAATTAAATTAAATAAAATGTGGTCAATGAATTGATGAATGTAAAAAATGTGTAAAAGTATAATGCTTCAAGATTATCCCTATTTTTATCACCAATAAGTATTTATTATTATTGCCAATAAAATTTTCTCAAAACAAGATATAATGATAAAAATGACCTGTTTATAGGTCAATATTTCCATAAAGACAGTGTCAAGGTGCAACAAGTCTGCAAAAAGATTTTTTTTTTTTTAATTCTTCAATGAACTGAACCAATTGTGTCCAAGGTAAAGTTGAAAGGTCATGTAGACATCTCATATATCTATAAATATTACGGCTTTATTGTGTTCTTCAAGCTTTACAATTTGTGCAAGTTGATGTGTTGAGTTCGCAATTTTTTTAATTTAAGAAACTGTGTTCTTTCATCTTTTAATTGATTTCCATCTTAAAAGGTAAACTTAATATTAAGAGATTATTAAGATTTTTTTCGTGATTATACATACAACATAATAAAACCCTTGATAGGATAACCCTGTACAACACTAAAAGGTGTTTTCAGGTAGCCGCGGAGCTATGAAACACACAGGGTAGAGCTGAAAATTCCAATACTAAAAACGAAAAGTAACCTAACATAACCCAGTGTAACATTGTAAAAAAAATTTGGTCTCTTTACTACTACAAGTGTAGGTAATGATACAATTTATAGTATAACTACCACTACAAGATTGAATAAACTGAAAGAATTACAGAAATTTTTACATAAACTCTTGAACCATTAAAGATAAGATTTTTTAATTAATTATTGATTACTAAGAATATTTCATAATAACGGAATGAGAGATTCTATTTTTTTTATTTATTAGCAATCTATAATGGTTTCTTTCTTTATTTTTAACATTGATATGTGTGAATTTGCCCCCCGAAATAAGTAAAAAGTATATTTCTGATCGATACATCTTTACAAGGATTATAATACTAAAATGAGGCATTTTGATTCAAGTACTTGGACTAAATCGTACCCTTAAACCAATACGCAGTATTTTTATAGCAACAGTAAGTAAAAAATCATGAATTGGAATACTTGTTTCAGATTATGAATAAAATATACAAAATTGTCACCCTCTTAGTTATATTATGTAGTACACAATCGTCAACGTTCGTTTATCCAGAAATTGAAGCAAAAGTAGGCCGAATAAGGGGAGTAACAATAAGAACCACTTATGGAACCACATTCCATGCATTTAAAGGCATTCCCTATGCGGAACCTCCTGTTGGAGAATTAAGATTTAAGGTAATATCATGTAACACATTGGGAACTGTTTACTGACTCATATAACAGTACCATGTAATTTTACCAAACAAAACTCTCTCGCAAAGTAAACCATCGCAATTGTTCAATTGGATTAATGCAAGAAATTAAAGTTTTTGAATTAAAATATATAAACAAACAGCTCACAAGATAGGAAGTAGAAGATTGTCGTAAAAGAGAGAGACTTACCCCAATGATCACATAAGAAATGGTCGAAACACGTGTCGACTCAGTTGTGGTAAATTGGGGTTAGTCTTTCTTCTTAGTAGAAACTTTTGACAAAGGATTTAAGAAATCAATAGTTTAATCCATAAAAAATAGATAAGTACACAAAGTTCGTAATAATTAGCGTTGTCCTTTTCAAGGCCCCGAAACCCATTGCCAGATGGGAAGGAACCCTTAATGCAACCCAAGACAAACCACCATGTATTCAAAAAAATACTTTATTTATTAATCATTCAGTGGAAGGAGAGGAAGACTGCTTATACTTAAATGTATATACAACATTGGTAGGCTACGGTTGTTTTTTAAATTGTATACTCAACGTTAATTTTAACACAAAGTATTATTACTTTTTTTATAATAGATACCCCGAGATGATGAAACGCGAACAAATGCGGTATTGGTTTATATTCATTATGGGGGATTCTTTGCTGGATCAGGTGATAGTTCTTATCATGGACCAGAATATTTTATGAAGGAAAATGTAACACTTGTCACGTTTAACTATAGACTAGGAGTTTTTGGTGAGATGTTAATAAAACAATTTAGCATCACTTTTTATACAATACATTACCACTGTCAAAATCATTATGAATAACATTTTTGTCTATTCAAGAAATTTTTTAAAAATTTCAATTATTTTATTCAGTCATATTTCAGGGTTCTTAAGTACAAATGACGACGTCGCCCCTGGAAATTGGGCACTCAAAGATCAGACAGCAGTTCTGAATTGGGTCCAAGATAATATTTGTTTTTTTGGGGGGGATAAAAACAGGGTTACCATTTTTGGGCAAAGTGCCGGTGCATCTAGCGTCCATTTGCATATGCTTAGTCCATTATCAAAAGGTAAATTAATATATGTACATAAAATGTATCAAAGAATTTCCGTACACAAAGTTAGGGATAATCCAAACGTTGGGTATACACAATTATTCGAAAATTAATTGAATTACCCATTTTAAAAAATCTAATAATTCAAACTATATGAATATAAATACATATTACAAAGTCAAATGATTCGGAAGTTTATCAAATTGCTGGGGAAAAAATAGGTATTCAATCATTTTTTTGTCAATAAATAACTTATTTTAACCAGAAATATGATCTATTTGAAATGGTTCCATTTAAAATACAAAAACAAAATGCAAAATATCTATTAGCAAATTTATCAATTAAAATAAAAATGACGTTCTGAATTATCGATAACATATTATGTTGTGTTACATAATAATTTACGTATTGCATTTCTTTGTATATAAATTATCATTTAAGGAATCAAATTATCACTCTTACTTTACCCTTTATTTATTTTTAACTATTTAGAAAATACTTATTTTTCATTTTATATTTCGAATGCATTTTTCAGAACAATTTTATATTCAGTATTTGCCAGGGATGAATCCAGAAGTTATTTTTACTTGTGCACTTCCTAATTGATTCTGTAGTAGTGCTGTCGAAAATCAAAAACTTAATAACACAAAACAAGTACCTAAACGTTTTAAATCCCTTAACTTAAACCATAAATAATACCCCATAAGCGCATAAACTAAACTTTTAAAACCCCATAACCCTACAACGTAAACTTTCAAACCTCTTAAACCTGAGAACAGTAAAGAACCACTTTTAAATATTGAATTGATATATAAATAAATTACCATGGCGACATAAATTGCCTTAGCACAACCCCCGGGTTTTGAGTTTTAAAAAGCTTACGTTGTAGAAGGACTAAAAAGTTTGTGTTATTACCTCATGGTGGTGTTCATAGTTTAGGTTAGAGGTAAAAGAGCATTTAAACACTTAGATTATAGGATTATGAAGTCTAAATCAGTTATATTTAATGTTTATGATCGCCCATGCGTGAATCCGCGCCTGATATTTGCACATTTTCAGAACTACTTTTTAATTTAAATATTATATCGAAGATGCGAAAATATTGTTAAATATAGGACATCTTCAGGGTTAGATCTACAGGAGCAAAAGATTAACATGCTTCCGATTAAGTAAATCAAACTGTTCTATTCGATTCAATTTGATTCGAAGATGATGTTCCTTTATTATTTGCTAGGTCTCTTCCATGGAGCTATTTCTCAATCTGGTACAGCCTTATCCGCATTCGCAAGACCATTACCCGAAATCCCTCTTTTGGTAGCCAGGGCACAGGCTGCATTTGTCGGATGTGATAGCAATGCGAACACGAATGCTCTTGTTGACTGCTTAAGAAGCGTTGATGCGCGTGTTTTGGTAAAATCGGTTGACTATTTTAAGGTAATATGTGTGACTTTTTTTGAATTACCCTTATACACAAACCCTGTCTCACTTAAGGAAAGTTTTCATGTTAATACGACTTTTTTATGAAAATTATTATAATTTTACAACTACATGGAAACTGTCTATCAACATTTTAACATAATTTTTAAACAATAATTACTCAAATAATCATTGAAATGTCATTGTAAGGTGGTTACAATTTTGAAACAGTAACTTTTGTGATCATTTTTTAGATTTCGAAACGATAGTTGATTCAAAATTTCCTCAAACTATAATAAATTATTACTACTGTTATTGATCTGAAATTAATCATTATTACTTGTTATGCACAACATTTCCAGATATAAAGAGAACTACTTTTAATTAATTATTCTGCAACAAATTAATTTTCAGAAAAGATAAAGACGTTCATAAATATTATCTTCTATACACTTATTTCCGAATATCTTTGGTTACGTATAATTGCAATAATGACGTTCAAATGTTTATTTCAGAATATATTAATTTTTATTTATACTTTGAATTACTTTGTAGTTACAATGGAAGTTAATAATAATTTAAGTATTTTTTAATAGATGATCATAATTTAAAACTATATATTCCCTTTAATTTATCGTAGCATACACTTACGTCAATGAATCATAATAAATAGTTAATAAATATGCATAGATGCCAATTTACACTTTTAAAAGCGAAAAAATTGAAAAGCGTTTTTTCAACTGTTGCAATTTTAGTTTTTTGGAGATCAACCGTCTGTAGTTTTTATGCCTAGTATTGAAAACCGTACTTCTCTAAATCCGCACCCATTTATAACTCAAGATCCTATAGAAATTATCAAATCGAAGAAATTCAACAACGTTCCCTGGATAGTCGGTTTTGTTCAAAATGAAGGACTTGTCGCAGCAGCAGGTATCTAAAAACTAGAATCCTAAATCTAATGTAAAATAAATAATTAAATTTAAACCATAGAGGGTGCATTTTTGTGAAACATAGGAATATATTTAGTCAAATAAAACACACTGTATGGTAAGTTTCACCAACTTTATTATTGTTCTCGACAATATTGTTTCGAGCTATGTGCTCATTATCAAGAGTACCTAACGTTCTACTAACAATACGAATCTTACATGTTCATTTATAGATAGCTTAAGATAAGGGGGGGGTGAAAAACTGCCTAGTTCTAACTGATTATTATCAACATTTTCTGATTTTCTTAAGGCTTTATCTATTTCCAAATATTCATACAGAGATAATTTTCTACTTTTAGATGTGTTTACATGTAGGTATCTGGTGTTTTCTAAATTTAAATGATGGTTTAAGCTAATACAATGTTCTTAATACTGATTTAACATCTCTTTTAGAAATCGATTTTGCATGTTCACTTATCCTAATTTCAAAGGCTCAACCTGTCTGTCCTATATAGACAGCATTACATTCATTACAAAATAATTTATATACGCCATTATTTCGGTTGATATTTGTTTTTGTTTTGTTGTTAATTAGTAAACTCTTTAAATCCTTATTGTTACACTCAACGGCTGAGATGTTTAGTTTTTTGAGAATGTTTTTGAATTTAAAACTAACATTTTTTATATAAGGTAGAGAACAAAAGGTGTTGTTTTCAGATACCTGATTATTATTGTACAACACTCTTGTTACTTTTTTATCTAATTTATCTTTTAGTAATTTATCAATCATGTGACTCTTAAAGCCATTATTAATAGCAATTCTTTTTATGATATTCAGCTCAATATTAAAATTTTCAATAGGTAACGGTAAGATTATTAATTTTTCTAAGAAAGAATTGTAAGCGACTAATTTTATTCTTATAGAGTGATTTGAATCCGTCGGGATGGTTATATCGGTGATTGTAAGTTGCGATAAATATTAAAATTAAATTGTCTTTGTTTTTTGTAATATTCAGATCCAAAAAAAATAAACTGTTATTGATTTCTTTTTCTATAGTAAATTCGATGTTATTTTCTAAAGTATTAAGGTAACTTATCTTAAGCTATCTATAAATGAACATGTAAGATTCGTATTGTTAGTATAACGTTAGGTACTCTTGATAATGAGAACATAGCTCGAAACAATATTGTCGAGAACAATAATAAAGTTGGTGAAACTTACCATAGCACTGTTGTATTTGACTAAATATAAAATAAATAATATGTAAACGTAGTTCTCATTGGTACATGAACAGAAACTCGTTCGTATTAATATTTTGAATTATTTTTTAGAATTACTTCGTAAGTCATCGTTAAGAAATGAACTTATTTCGAATTTCGACAGTTATTGTCCTCAGCTGTTAGGTTTGAATTTCAGTACATTTCCAAATCAAACTGATTCCGTATGGACCAAAATAAAATATTTCTATCTAGAAGGGAACACCATTAATGTCACGCAGCCTTCTACTTTACAAGGTTTTATCAATGTATATTTTATAAGACAACAGGAAAGTTATATTTTAACGACCGATTTAACCACATTTCCAGCTGTATGGCGATAGATTTTTCAATTATCCTGGCTACAAAGCAATTGACCTACACTTAGCGACAGACCTACATCCTATTTGGGTTTATTCATTTAATTATAAAGGGGAATACTCCTACGTTGATCATTTTGCACGAACAACCGAAGGCAAGGACTTGATCGACTGGGGTGAATATTCATTTTTCTTTCTTTATTTTACTGTATTATTAATTTTGGGAATAATTTTCCAACAATTGAACAGTAAGTTTCCAGGTTACCTAAGGTCAACACAATCTCAGATTGTATATAAATAAGCAGCAGTTTTTAATATTTACCTATATCTATTTAGCGTTTTGATCAGTTTATAAGAAATAATCAAGAGAAATAAAACACTAATGAAACTCAAATGTTTATGTACACGTAACAAGAAAAAGAAGCGTTATCACAGAATGGTCGAGAGCTGTAGAATGTAGTAGACTGTAGTAGACTAACTTTTATAGAATAGTTTTGAGAATTTATAGACAGGGTTGTTAGTAGAAAGAGAGGCTGTTCTATAGAGGGAGAAATAGTGATAGTAAGAGTGGTACGAGTCTACAGACGGTAAACACCTGGAAATAAGCAATGGAAAAGTTTGGTTGAAGTAATTGAAGGTAAAACCAGCTATTAGTACAGGGTGCATGCAGGTAAAGATGAAGATAGATTTCTACGAAGAGGCTACGTGACTGAACAATAGTATTTGGTTTGAAAGGAAACAAAGGCATGCACAAGATAAGAAGTGAAAGTATTTACATTGAAATAGAAATGAAATTTAGAATATTTAAAATTTACAAAAATACTATTTACACATTTGACAAATTATAAGAGAATAATGTACTGTTCCGCTACATCTATATATGTTATAATATTAGCTTTGCCCAGTATTATTTTTACGTATGTACTAGGTATATCATTAAACAAATTATTACTAAATTTTAGGAGTGTGCCATTGCGATGATTTGCTGTATCTCTTTTCGAGTCCGGCCCTGTTTAAGCCACTGAAATATGACAGTATCGATATGCTAATCAACATCTTTATGACCAAAGCATGGACTAAATTTGCAAAATATGGGTAAGTACCGAAACAAATGATATTTTTAATGCTACCAAGGTATCTAATATAAAATATATATGAAGGAGCAAAAGTTACTTAAAATTCGAGGATTGAAATAAAATAATTGTTTGATATCTTAGCTTAAACTCTAAAATACTATTGTTAGTAATACCTTTATGTATAGTCGCCGTAACCAATTGTTTTCTGTAGTGAATATTCAGAATTTAAGTCTGAGTCTATTCTATTACATTGCAGTATATATTCCTTATATATTGTTCTGAAAGAGTTGAAACCACTGGATTGGATTTTCATTAATTTAAAGAATGTGTATGTGTATTTAAAATTAAAAAAGATTTTATTCTTCCATTAAATGTCTTCACCGTTTTCTGAAAAATATTAATAATTATGAAAAGTGATTTTCTAAAAATACGTTACAGTAATATATTTAATTGTAGGTTAAAAAAAGGTTTTAATTTAGTCGGATAGGGTGAGCGTAAGTCATAACTATTTTCGTATGCTGCATAACATACGTTCCAGCTTTTCTGTGCATTATAATATCAAGCACCTTACATTAATTAATACTTTCAATAAAACTCGCGGTGGGAAAATTATGAAACATCTTTAAAATAATGATTAAACACAAAAAATGCTTTTAAATGTTTCAAAAAATGTTTATTAACACCCTACATATGTTTCGACCTACCAATTACTTACACTAATTAGCTTGTATTCGTTTTATTATTATTTTAATTAAAAACGGATATAAATTAATGATTAACACTTAAGGAAATTATTATTTATAAAATCTAAAACAATATCTTAAAACTATCCATATCCTTATTAAAGTTTTTGATTTTAATTATCTTCCTTATTAAAAATAAGAGATGTTTTAAAACTTATATATATTTCTTTTAATTCAACATGATTTCATAATATTTTATATTAATGTATATACAAAATGGCTTCCTTATATTTGTTATTCACCCTTTTCCAGGATTCCCAATTGTGTTATACGTTGGCCTTCGGCTAACAAATGTAATAAACAGTTGAACGGTTATACTGATTTTTGTTATCTAAACATGAGTGGTTCATATGAAACACATATGGAAATTGTCACTGAAAATAATTTTTTTACAAACAGATTGCATTTCTGGAGTGAATTGCCTCTATTCGAGAACTTTCTCTATGGCGCGTAAACAATTTACTGTTACATATAGTATTTTAAATATGATTAGACTGTGTATTAGTAGGTATATTATTAGTAAACTATTTTTTTTACCGTATACAATATATTTTTAATATAAACACCTCTAAAAACAATATCCCTCTCAATAAACCTAATATTATAACATATTCAAAAAAAGAAGGAATTAAAATCCTTATTCGTCTAAATATTAAGATCAAAGATCTCACATTTGGAACGCGTCCTACCAAGTAGGCACAACGAACCGAAAGCCATATCCCACGACCGGTTCGTTGTGCCTACTTGGTAGAGATATCTTTGATCTTAATATCTAGGCGAATAAGGATTTTAATTCCTTCTTTTTTTGAATATGTTCTATCTTCGTCCAAGAATCAGCAGTGTAATTCAATGCAGGTAGGGGTATTAGCCCTCGGAGTAATTGTTTCTATTGATTCCATATTTATATTTATATTTCTAATACTGTAATCTCATGAAAATAAAATATTATGTTATACTTGAGTATAACTCGGCAATGGTTTGAGTTAAAGACCATTAACAAGAGTACCTACAACAAAATATATACCAAAATATAAAACTATTAAAATTTAGGTATACAATTACAAAATCATTTTATATTATATTTACTACTTCTTACACAGAAAATGAAAGGGAGGTTCGGTAACAATTTCAGTCTAATTGTTTACCAAACCAATGTTTATGCCTCAAGCATTTTTGATTTCTAGGTTTTCTGACAAAGTTAAGTTTCTACTTTTTGATATTCTGCAACGTAAAGTTATAATATTGTCAATATCCAAATTGTCCCCTAAATCGATGCAGTAAGTGTTGTAAGAATTGAATTTTATTTTTTTATACTTTGGGGAAGTTCCCATGAGTGGGACATTTTTTTGTTATAGCACAGAACGTTTACATTTTATGAATAGGTAATGTTGTGAACTCGTAAATCCTGTACTTAATGGGACTGAATAAAAATGGAATTTTAGAGTAGCATAGGTATGTTATAGTAAAAAAATGTTTGTTACACATAACGTCCCATTCTAAGAACATGCACCATGAATTGGATGTACATACTCCGTAAATGGGACAACTTTTACAAAATTAATATCCTATTCATATTGTACTAATCAAAGTCTCTAAGTGAACAGCGAAACTAAATAACTTGACGATCAAGATAACAATAGATACATATAAGAACATGAGCTTTCACGGCCGGAAGTCATAGTAGAATGATGATTCGGGCTTGTAGGCCGTGGTTGATGTGAATGGTTTCGTCCAGACGTTAGGTCGGCAACTGCGGCTGACATCTTCACGTAGTCAACACAGACAGCACCCACTAAAGATGTCAGCCGCAATTGCCGACGAAACGTCTGGACGAAACCGTTCACATCGACCATGGCCTACAAGCCCGAATCAACATTCTACTTATAGATACATACTGCAAAGATAAAGACCACTTTGGTAAAAAAAACTTATGAAATAATACATAATAGAGTATTAAACTAGTATAAATCTATTCAGGCTATTTTCTCAATGTGTTTGTCCAATTCAAAAATATTAAAGCCAAAGAAAAGTAAGGACTGTGTTCTTGAAGGTCCTGTGATATATTTTTTGCACGATACTGTCTCATTTAATATCCAAAATATCTTCAATATCTATAAACAACGTTATTCATCTCTAAAAATTTTTCCAACATAGTATTTCTATACTTCGGACTATTTAGTTGTGATTGGAATGTCAATGTCAATGAACTGTCATGCAGCTTCTAATGTAAAAGGATTTAACAAAAATTATTCTAAATTCGAAAAAGTTAAAATATTGCATATAAAAAATAAGTAATTCTAGTTTTCCTTAATTGCATAAGCTTAAACTATAGGTATATAGATATTATGAAACTCATGTTTTTCAAGCAATCGAAGAAGTTGTAATTAAATTATTAAGTATTAAGATTTATGCATGCTTACTTCATTTAATTAAAACTACCACGTATCATTTTACGCAAGCATATAACATAACATAAGTAGTACTATAAACATCTATTACCTGAACGGGAAACAGTTTATTAAACGATTTACACAATTAATATAACCTTCAAAAATAATTTAATTCATTCGACAACTTATAAATTACTTTCATTTGTCGTTTTTCTAATAATAACAAAATTCAGTGTTTTAATTATATACCATATTGAACTAATTTGGTAATCAAACATGTTTGTTATTAAACCGTGGCATGGTCTTAAGGAATACGTAATCACTAATTGCTGCTGAATGCTTTTCTGGTCGATTTCCCCTAGAAAAACTCGCGAATATGCTAACTGTTGTCTACCACTTTATCGAAACGTCGAAAGAAAATAACTCTTAGAGATGGTGGCATATAGACAAAACCAAACGAGTGGTTTCGAAAATCTTAAGCAAATCATAACATGTTTTTGTATACTTGGTTAAATTTTTGAAATATATCTATATTTATATTGTGAATATAAAACAGTACTCTTGGGTAACAAAGTTACCTACTTCAGGAACTGAGGAAAACTAAAATTAAAGGGAATTAATAATATTGTGACGAATTTTCTAGTTCACTTATTTATTTAACAATTATTTATTTACAACTATTTATTTGATCACTTAAACCCTACTAACAAACTTAAACTGTTTATTTATCTAACAAACAATAATACACTTTATTTATATCACTTTGTATCTCGCCGTTGAATGTTTATATTACGCGTCCGGAAATGAGGGACGAGGGTATATAGGTATTTACTGAAAAAAATACTAGAAAACACGCGAAAATATCTCTACCGTTTTACGAGAAAACGACTTATTATGACAACAGAAAATTCTCGAGCGTCTATTGTTTAGCATCAATCGGTCAACATCAAACGCGCCGCCCTCGGAGTGCGTCAACATTAGTCGATACACCGCACACACGTGCACGTCCGTTACAATATAAATACTAACTAATATTATGGTCCTATGAACAAGAATCGTTCTAACAACTGCAATGTTCGATGAACCTTACAAAACAATAACATAACAAATTAAGTTAAACCAAATAAAATAATAAAACAGCTAAATATAGGTATAGGACCTTTGTCACTGTCGAGAGAGATTATTCTATTGTTATAAATAAACATACTTTCAAAGCTATCTAATTTCCTTAACTAATTTTAGATTATAAATATTGATCCTATGATCGTCAGCAATAATATGCTGAACAACTGTTAATTTTCCTGCTATTCAAAACCTATCATGAGCTAAATGTTCTAGTATAGAGCGTCTAGTTTGTCCAACATGTTTCTTATTGAAGTGTTTACAACCAATTTCATATTTCCCTGACTATTCTAGAAAATGAATTTTATGACTGTGATAAAAGAATAATTAAATTAAATAAAGAAAGACTCACCCTTATTACCACTAACTAAATTTTATATGAGCGGACACGTGTTTCGCCCAATTCACACGTCTCGCGTTAATAATGCCCACGTGTGACGTGGGCGAAACACGTGTCCGCTCATATAAAATTTAGTTAGTGGTAATTAAGGTGAGTCTTTCTTTATTTAATTTAATCCTTAGGGTTAACCTAAGGTTAAATAATGTAAATTATTTACCTTTACTATCAAGTTTTGCATTCGTGTAACAAACAAACCCTTGACCTAAAACAATTTCAACAAGTTAAATGGGAAAATCTGTTTCTATTACATATAACATTGTAAATTAACACAATTTACATAAACAAGTTATAGAAAAATAGCAAAATTATGTTCATAATTAATGTTGTTTTCCTTGAAGAATTTGATGCACCAATATTTTTATGAAAAACAAATAAGATGCAACGGAAATGGTGGGGATGTTCTTGGATATAGAAAAACAAGCTTTTCTGCAATTTTTACTTAAATGTACATTAGCACCAAGAAAGTTATCAGTAATTGAAAAGAGAAATATCTACTTTATTCGAATAAAATCATGAAGGCTTTTTACGGGATAAGTGTTGTTTTCCTGTTTTTTGTAGTGCACGTTTCCTCAAAAAAGTTTCGTAAGTACAATACTCTATTCCTATAGTGTTACCTTAAATTAATATCGAATTATTCAACCAATTACCTGCCCTCCTTAGCAGTCTATTTCTAACAGTTGCAACAACGTACCTAACCCACTCTAACTGGTTGTTCTTTTTGTTATCGTAATTATATATGAGATAATAAAAACTTAAAATTATTGTAGAAATTAAAACCAAATTAAGATAAAAATGAGTAATATTTCGCCTTTGATGTAAGAACTCTTCTGGGCAGACTGCAAAGGTGAAGGGTCGATGTTGTTTATTATAATAAAATACATAGGAAGTTTTGCTTTTAAGGCTTTGATTTTTATAATACGTAATATTTGGTGAACCGCAAAAAATAGAAATTAAATTGAAAGAATGAAAGAAGATTGCAATATATGTAAAATAATTATTACAAACTGATAGTATCTTCATAATGATGTATGTCCAAATAATAAGACACAATTTGCACTATTACACAGTATCTTCAGAATATTAGTTTTTTATAATACTGGAAATTATACGGTTGTTAGTATCTTGGTGAAACATGTTAATAATAAAATAAGAATAATAAAACACTTGGATAGGTTTTTCTTTGCAGCTTTTGTTATCTCTAGACTCAATATAACAAACGAACAAATTGATTATTCCCTATCCCCCTTCCTAAAGTCCACCCTCGTGAACACTAGGATCACTTAGTACTTAAGCACTTTGCAACAGTCTTACAAATTTAGTTTTTAATACAAATTGTGAAACCTCTACCAAATGTTTTATTTATCTTATTTTGTTATTAGCTTTTTGCTTCTAATATGTCTCCTTACCCTTATTGACTTCCATAGCGCCTTTTGTTCTCCTCCTCTTTCTGGTACCTCCTCATTCCCAATCTTTTCTATCCACGATATTTTCATCATCCTCCTATAACACCAAATCTCAAAGGCTTCTAATTTTTTTTTCATATTTCGCACATGTACAACAAACACATTTAAAAGACCTATACCCAGGGCCGTAGCCAGCCCATGATATCAGGAGGGGGGCTGAGGAACTTTTTGAGTGAGCTCAATTAAAATAATTGGAAAGTCTCAAAACAATTATTAAATTGTCGCATTAACTCAGACAAATCAATATTCTTCGTATAAACTTTTTCAAATGCCAAATGAATTAAATTAGCTTGTCGTTGGTGCTTCATAGACATTCTTTGGGTTCTGTTGATGGTTGATCCATGTAAGTACCGAAAATGCTGACTTGCAAACAGATGTACTGCATCCAAAGGTACGTCAACTCGCTAAAAGCTTGTAGGTATCCTCAAATGCAGTTCGTTGATTATAAATTTCAGAGAACATATCGTCACGCCACAGTATCTACAGATAAATGTAAATGCATTCATAATCATACCTTTTTGTGATTGTCTTATTAATACGTGACTCCATCCTTGTCGAAGTAATACTCACGTCCGTCGTCTCAGCTAATAATCGATCTCGTCGTAGTGACGATCGCTCCTATTCCGTCCCGTTCGAGCCGAAAGCTAATGAAGTTTGGGGTATTGGCGCAATGGCAAGTGTTATTACAGTGAGTTGGAGACGGCCGCAAACGCGTAATATGCAACAAAACTGGCGTAAACAGATCGCTTTGCATAGACAAAAGGGAGGGGGGATGCGGCGACGGATCGACCTACTTTTTTTTAAATATAAATTCGATGTGAAAATTTCTAAATTTCTCAACTTTCCTATAAATGCCGACTGTTGACTGAGGGGGGACTGAGATCCTTCTAGGGGGGGCTCAGCTCCTGTAGCCCCCCCTTGGCTACGGCCCTGCCTATATCACAATTTTACATCCAAATGTTCTACACATTTTTCAAATTACATTTAATAGTACAAAATGAATTAAACTGTCATGTAGGTAACCATAAAAAATCAGTGTTCCTGACTATTAGAAGCAAATATTACTTTACGAATACTAACTTAAAACTCATCATCAACTTCATGAAGTTTTCACACATTGACTAGTAAAGAGCTTGGTAAATTCACTATTTATTGATTTTCGTGCATTTCTTTACACGGTTTGGTTTAATTTTTAATTCTTGATTGTTATTATTTATATTTTATTTAATTTTCAAGCTTCATCCATTCACCGATGCAAAAGAAACGATCCAAACATATCACAATGTTTTGTAAAAGTCGTAAACGAACTACAACCCCGTTTTGCAAAAGGCATACCCGAATTGAATTTGACGCCATTGGACCCCATGGTTATACCCAAAGTATCGGTAACCAACTATACAGGAGCCTCTTTAGGTGTTGACGCAGAATTCACCAACATGACTTTTTACGGTGGCAAAGATTTTGTCTTTAAAAACTATAGCATTAATTTTGATAAAAGACAATGTTACACAGTGCTTCATTTGCCAAAAATTCATATGGTAACGAATTATAGGATAAAAGGAAAAATTCTGATCCTAGATATCGACAGCAGCGGAAAAGCCGAGGCTTCATTTAGTAAGATAAATACATTTTTTTATTAGACATGTCTTGAATTCGATATAAATTTGTTTTCTTAAGTTGCTGTTTCCAATGTGGACACACATTAACTGACATATACTGTATTTTTATTAAATTGATTTACGTGCCTATCACATATATAACAGGCGGGCTGAAAAGTTCATAGGCTAGCATAGAAAAAAATATTTTTTTTGATAGAATTTGATTTCATTATTCAATATAGTTCCCTTCAAGGCCGATACAACGATTATAGCGGTCATACAATTTTTCGATACCATTTTTGTAATACGATTTGTCTTTAGCCTCAAAATAGACTTCAGTTTCGGCAATTACCTCTTCATCGGTACGAAATTTCTGTCCAGCGAGAATCCTCTTGAGGTCTGAGAACAGAAGAAAGTCGCTGGGGGCCAGATCTGGATAGTACGGTGGATGCGGAAGCAATTCGAAGCCCAATTCATGGGATTTTGCCATCGATTTCATTGATTTGTGACACGGTGCATTGTCTTGATGAAACAGCACTTTCTTTTTCTTGAAGCCGCTTTTCCACGATTTCGTCTTTTAAACGCTCCCATAACGCTACGTAATTGTCGCTGTTTATAGTTCTCCCCTTTTTAAGATAGTCAATGAATATTATACCATGAGCATCCCAGAATACTGATTATGGCATCAGCGCCTTGCCAGCCGACTTTTGCGTCTTTCCACGCTTTGGAGTCGGTTGGTGTGAAATGATGGAGCCATGTTTCATCCATCGTTACATATCGACCCAAAATTCCGATTTATTACGATTGAATAGCTCCAAACACTGCTTATAATCATCGATCCGTTGTTGTTTTTGGTCGATTGTCGATTGAGCTCGCGCGGCACCCACTTCGTACAGAGCTCTCGCATACCCAAATATTCATTCACATTCACGATATGACCATGATCGACACGTTGCTTTGATATCTTTAGGATCTCAGCTATTTCAATAAACTTCACTTTATTATTAATTATTTTGTGGACTTTTTTGATGTTTTCGTCGGTAACACTGCGTGAATCGTCCTCGGTGCTCATTTCGCCTCGTTTAAATTTAGCAAACCACTTTTCTACGGTTGATTTTCCTGTTGCAAAGTCCGAATAATGTTTATCAAGCCAAGCCTTGGTTTCGACAGTATTTTTTTTTCAAAAAACAATGCTTTATTAACACACGAAGTTCCTTTTTATCCATTTTTTCAAAGTAACAAAAGTTCTTTCACTAAAAATGCTATTACTCAGATACTAATAGTGCAACAACTGTCAAATTATACACGCGTCTTTTGAAGGTTAGGGCTAACTAAAAATCATATAATTTTCATACTAGTAGCGCCATCTATGGGTCATCCTACGAACTTTTCAGCCCGCCTGTTAAGCTGCATCGTAGGTTCAGTTGAACAAGTAGATACCTTATCTAAGATATTCTTACAATTAGACTTTCTATAGATTGCAGCGATTTAAATAATGCATATCATGTGTCGTTTTCTATTTTAATACTCTTCACAATCAAACCCCTTGTTTTGAATTGTGTAGTCAAAAAGCAAATCTAAGACAAAATCTAATTATTAACTGCTTATGTTATTTAGTTTAAAAAGACTTAAATATTAAATTACAGATAAATTATTTTGTTCCTAATTTTTTATTCCTTGTAATAATCAAAAACGTTTGTTTATTTTACATTATTTTTGTTTTTGTTTAAGGTGACATTGTTATAACAGCAAAACTAAATATGACAAAATTCCAAAAGCACGGAAAGGACCACATGAAATTCAACACAGATGTTTTTACGATTGACATAGGCAAATCAAATGTGCATTTAGATAACATTTTTCCAAATAATCCAGAAATTACTGAAAATACAAACCTAGTTTTAAACGAAAATATGGATGCCTTAATGCAAGACATTTTGCCTATTGCGTCAAAAACAGCAAAAGATATTTTAGTCAACGTTATCAATAGCGTTTACGATACATTCCCCTATGACGAGTTATGGCCTTTAGAGTAATATGCCTTTTCAGAAAGTACTAAATTGATTTCTTTAATTTAATTATAATAAATGAAATAAATACGCCTTTTTTCTTTTTGATAATAAATCACAAGTTATTATGTCTTTTTATTTACATATGTAGGTTTATATTCGTTATGTAGGTATATAAATATGAAATATATCAAACCACATCTTATAAATATGTTCTACTTATTTATTTATTATTATCTTGCCTTGACAATCGATCACAATTGATTTGGTCGTTACCTCCATAAAAAACTCCCCACACATATATATGTATATGTATTTACCACGATTTCTTACATTTATTTTTAGCGAATGTAATCGAATTTTTGCAAATTTAGATTATCTGTTTCCTAGTAGTATTAGGCAGCCTTAAACTCTTGATTTTGTCGAAAATCGGTTGCAATTCTTGTAAGTGACTTTCTTTATGTTGGCATTCCATTAATTGCATGTACTCTGAATTTGACCTATTTTTTAACTGATAATCAAAATGACCGTCGTTGCAACAGCCAATCAGGTGCATAGACCGGTTTAAAACAATTAAACTTGCATACCTAAGTACAGTGGCCGGCACCTAAGGAGATTCAGCGACGGTCATATTGACAGGTAGGTAGGCGGAGACTTTTAACATAGCAATAAATGAAAGAGCCAATAAGAATATAACTGGACCCAAATGTCAACTTGTAGTTCAGCGGCACGTATCACTGAGAGAAAAAGTACTGAACACGGAACACACGTGAATTCATTCAACTGATTTACTTACCATAATGGGGTTTTAATGATGCATGCGAAGTGAACAATTAAAATCTCACTATTATCATGAACATAAGGAGAAAATCATGGTTATAAGTACCTAATTATATAAATCTAGGAATAATAGCTAATTTAAAGATTATTAGGTATGCATAGAAATAAGTTGTTGACAAACGAAATAAAGTCGACTGAACAAAACTTGATAATATGAATTATGTAGTGTATCTTACCCAGGTCTATTTGTTAAGGCATTTATTAGAAAACTAGTTTGTACAATCGATCTTTATATTTATTATTTTTATATTTCTTAGTTTCGTTTATAGTTGTATGATTTGTGCATGTACCAGATATCATAAATAATGTTGTTTAGTCTGGGTATCAGGTTCGCTGGCAGCGATAGAAGAATATCGTATATTCTCTACTCTGTTAGTTTGCAACTGTTTTCCACTACGCTACTGAACTTTGCTGAGCAGTTATCATTCTGCCTTCCGGTCGATTAACCCCGCCCTAAAGGGGCTAGACTTTGCCACTGCGCATCCGATGATTTATGGCTTTTGAATCTCCTTAGGTGCCGGCCACTGTAGCTATGGAAAGGTGTACCAGGTTATATCAAATATTAGGTTGTAATTACGTAAAAACCTATACTTATTATTTTGTTCGTTAAAATTACGCTATTTTTTTAATCATAAGTGTTTTAAAAACAAGTAAATTCGATTAAGAATCGTTTTAAATTTGTATTTTTCATAGATGAACTAGTGAAATAGTTTGTATAGAACCTTCTAGAGCATAATACAAATACTGCTTTCAAAAAATTATTGTATTTCAATTTTTAATTAAATTATTATTAGAACTTGCCTGAAAACAATCTTATTCTGTAAATTCTCTAAAATAGGAAACCTCTCAGGATTAGATATTTGATTTTTAATCATCAAAGGTAAACATGTTTTTGCTGATACAATTTTAGCCGTTTATCTTATTAGCGAGCTACCACGTTTGTATTAACAATTACTCTAAAGTGAACTAATGCATACATTGCACGTTGAACGCAACTATTTAATTTTCATAAAGTTTTATTTTTATCTAAAATCATTTGGTACTTCCCCACATTTGTACTTCCCTAAGTGACGCGCAATTGCAAAGGTAAGCTGTTTCTCGTAGCTATTTAATTATTTTGTTACCGCATTTAATAAAATTCAATTAAATTTGAAAAACAAACGACAATAATGCCTGTGATTTTTCATAAGTTTGACGAAATTCAGGATTTCTTAGATGATCCCAAGGTAACATTACTATTTTTTAACAATTAGATATTAATTATTCACTGTGTTTTATGTAATTAAATTATTTAGTACAAACATTTGGAATCTGTTAATAAATTATGGGATATATACAATAACGTCAAAAGCGCAAAAGAAGACGTTTCATTTTTAAACCAAAGTGAAAATTTAAGGAGACATCCCTTAATTCTTATCGAGGGCTTGGACGGTTCGGGTATAAAATCAAAAATTTATAATTTTTTATTGAAACGTATATATATTTAATTACTTGCATTATAATTTTAGGAAAAACTACTATAACTTCTAAATTAGCTGAAAAAATTAATGCAACACTATACTGCACTCCACCTCCATGTACGGACGTTTTAAGGGGTTTGTTTGACGATTGCAAACCCCTTCGCAGGGCATTTTACGCAATGGGAAATTATATAGCCGCAGAAGAAATTAAAAAAGCATTGGAAGAAAAACCTGTCGTTTTAGACAGGTAATAAAAGCCGCAAATTTTTAAATTCAGTAAATTATTTTATTTTGGATAGTTCATATAATACTGCACAGTAAAATAAAATTTCATTGTCAACATATGTATATGTTAGAGGTTAATGCAGTCAGTGGCGTACTACATGGCTGTAACGGGGTCCGAGGAGACTTCCCATTGGAATTTAAAAATTAATTAACGAAATTTTTTATTACTATTTTTAATTTTAAAAGACGAATTATGTAAAAAAACTACCTATAAAACCTCTTATCTGTACAGATAAATAAAATTGGAGTGTCTGTTTGTAATATTAAAATAACCACTTTTTACTAAATGCATATGGATTTATACACGGTACATATACCAAAATAACATTTTTTACATTTTTCGTTCTGTCTATTCGTTCCGGCTGATCTCTGAAACGGCTGGATCGATTTTGACGGTACTTTCACTGGCAGATAACATAGATGATGTAATAAGGAGTAACTTAGGCTACTTTTATTTTAGAAATATAAATAAATGTGAAAGTGAAAGTACCGTCAAAATAGGATTAGCGGAACAAACAGACAGACAAAAATTGTAAAAGCGCTTAACACCACTTAATATCACAGAGGCTACCTGTCGCGCGGGCTCAGAACGCGTGAGCGGGCTATTGCTAACGATTGTGTCTCAACGACCTCGTTTAAAATTTTAAAAATAACTTTTTTGTTAAATTCCACGCGGACGAATTCGTGGACACAGTTAGTACCTAATATTTAACAAATATAATTTGTCGGTAAACTGTTATTATAATAATTTATTTTACTATATAGGCTCTTGATTTTAACTTACTTTTCATAGGTAAATACATTATTCTAAAAAATTTGATAGAATTTTTTTCTTTTAGTTATGAATGGAATTTTATTAAATTCTTGTTTTTGTGTTAATGTCAAAATAAAACGAAATTTAATATATTTTCCTTAGAAGAGGTCTCGCCTCTCAAGTGAGTCCAGGGGCAAAATCGGTTGATACACCACTGAACACAATAATTAATTTCAATGTTCTATATTTAGATTCTGGCATTCATCAGCTGCTTATGCACTTGCATTTAAAGTACAAAATGACCCAGAAAATAATACGTTGCCATCAAAAGGCGATATAATATACTGCTGGCCCGAGGATCTTTTGAAACCAAATATTTCATTATTTCTTAGTGTTAATGAACAAGAACGAATAAGACGACATAATAAACGAAATACGACAAACACGACCGATGAACAACTTTTAAAGGACGATGATAACTATAGAGAAAAGTAAGAATACAAATAGGTCTATTATTTAAAAATAATCAATATGTTAGAATTTTCCCAAAAGATTGATATTTGAAAGTACTATAGTAGGTACAATAAGTATAATAATTTTTAATGTTGAAGAAATACACATTTTTAATTTTCACTAATTAATTATTACACTTAACATATAATTCTGATGAAGCTACAGTGTACCGAAACATATGTTAAGTGTAATAATAAATTAGTGAAAATTAAAAATGTGTATTTCTTCAACGTTGACTATTAATTTTCATCAAGTGAACCAAGATACAATTGTTATAATAATTTTTGTTTCTAATAAGATGCAAAAATTAACAAAAACCTCATAACCAGTTGTAGCATCTGTTATTCAAAAATATTTGACGACAGAAAAAGTAAATTTATTATTTTAAATGCGTTATAACATTAAATAGATATGCACATAAGGAATAGATTATTCAATTGAAGTCAAAAAGGCTTTTTTGTTTTTTTCTAAATAATCGAAAAAAATAATTTTAAAGAAAACTCCATTTGATTTATAGAAAAGTAAATAAGACATCATAGATATGTTTCACCGATTTAATAAATATCCTAACTAGTTTCGGTCATACAACAATTATCAAAAGATAAGAGTGGAATCTTATACTAATTGTTTAATGCTACTACGACAATATATGTACCTAATCTTAATAATATAAAATGAAAATGAAGTGGGGAATTCATACCACCTAGCTCTGTATGATTGTCGACTAAAATTAAATTTTGAAATATTTCTTTAAGTTTTTGTAAATCCTTTTATACAAGAGAAGTATTTATAACAAAAACAAAACGAAAACGAAATATTTTAAAAGATAGTTTCCGGAAAGTGTTTACACCACAAAAATTTATGGGTATTACTAATATATCCCTTTAAAATTAAAATTAAACAATTATCGTACAATTAAAACAATATGTGTAAATTCTTGACAAAAATTAAAGAAATATTCTAAAAACACCAACTAAAAAGTTGTTGAATAAAAACAGTGAACTTATAATTAGAATAATTTCATAAACTTTCTGTATAAATATTATAAATTCTCAGTAAAATATGATAATGAACCGGAAGTATATAAATATATGTTACAATATTTCATTTAATGATAACTATTTCCTTTCCGGTTCGGTTTTCCAAATTCCCATAGGTCAACTTTAAATTGTAAAAGTGTATAGATTCAAAAATAACTTTAATATTTTATTTTTTGCAATATTTTCAGCGTTATAAAAGCGTATCAAAATATGTACAATCCATCAGTGGAAATTATTGATGCTAATTCTTCAATTGAAGAGGTACTCGAGGATATTTACCAGAAAATCAAACACCTTCTTTAAACATTAATTCAAAAACTTACTTATTGTACTATTTATCGAATTAATACACTAAAGTTAATATATTTGCATTTAATATTTACTTTAATTACATTACTAATAAACCTGCACATGTATTAAAACAATAAATTACAATAGTGAAAATAATTTCAATTTCCTTATTTATTAAAAATAAATCTGCAAATATTGTTTTTAGTACATAATATACATCTTACAATAAAGTAAATACAAATCATTTACACAGTTCAGGAAGTTCATTTCCGACATAATTTACAACGCTGGTTCCAAATTGACGCAGCATTTCTGGATTTTGAGATATGCAAATTTCAAATTCCAGAAACTTTAAGTTTTAATCCTTTTGTGTGAATTACTGAAATAAAACGACAAAACAACCAAGATAGAAACTATTTCATATTATTATTAAATTAATTTGACTTGTTACTTCATAGCCTAGTTATCGAGAAAGAGGACATTACTGTGAAAATAAAAAACACAACGAGAGTAATTATTTTCGATGGATTTTTCAAAGCCGAACTCGAATGATTCTCCAGAATTGCCCTGAAACATTAAAATTTCAAAATAAGCTAATATCAAATTTATAAAACACAAATTAGCAACATTTAGTTATGAAGCTAAAATTTCTGAAAATCCTAATGTAATGGGGCAATTTTGAGACCAGATTCTTATTCAACAACAAAAGATACATTGGACCTCTTGGTTGTTTTTTTTTTGAGTTTTCAAACTGTATTTGGACTCTGCTTCGTAAATTATGCCGTCCTTTTATTTTTGCCCTTTCAATCCCTGATTTTGTTAACCTCTATTATTTAAGTATTGAGTTTTCAACTTTAATTCGGAATGACTTTGTAAGGATTCAATATTCCGTTAGGATCCATTACATTTTTTAATACCCTCATCAGTTTAGTAGCCGATGGATGGTTAGCCTTATCCAGATATTTTGCTTTCAAAAAACCCATTCCGTGTTCGGAACTAATACTTCCATTGATCTCTCTAACTTTGTCGAAAAGGAAAGGTTCTATCATGTTCTGTATTTCCTTAGTGTGTTCCCTTACACTTATTTGGAGATGAAGATTGGAGTCTCCTACAAAAAAAACAAAAAACAAATAACTTGATACTATCTATCTACAGCACATACCCAAATGTCCAAATCCAAAGACCCTGTGTGCCTTTGAAGCCATGTGGGTCTTCATTAAGTTAACCAATGTGAAAAAATGCTCTAAAGGTACACTGAAATCGTAACAGAACACGTAACCGTCCTTCCGTAAAGCATCAGCAGTTCTTTCACGAATATCCCATATATACTAAAAAAAAGTTAAATATATTTAACAGAAGGCGCTCAAAGACTAATTGAATGATAGAATATTATCAAAATGCAATCATAGTAACGACATTCTGACAATTGAAATTATACAATAAATTACAAAATGCAAAATACCTTTACTATTTTAAATGTCTTCTTCTACATAATAATTATTATTTACATTTAGTAATTCTAAACCTACTTTCCATTTTGAAAATCCTAAACTCAAACCAGTTAAATCAAGTTGGGACATTCCATTACACCCTTCTTATATATAAATAGATAAATATTTGAAAATCTTGATTGGATAACACGATTTGACTTAACTGAGATAGAAACTCGCCATTTATTACATCCCCGATTAGAATTTACTTCAGGTGAGCCTGAGAATATATCAGCATAGAGTGTTAAATAAACAAAAATTGAAACATTTAAAAGCGTTCTTTGTGTTTAATTTGATATTTATTTTAAACGATGTTTCATAAATACCCCACCGAAAATTCAATTGAAATTACTAGATAGATATTATATCAACTTGCTTTTACGAAGCAACTTTGGTCTGGTTGGTGATTTGTCGAAACTGCGTACGATATAATGACGAGAACTGATAATTTCAAAAAATCGCCATCCACGTCTGGTAGTTTCGATAAATTACTGACCAAAAACATATTGTTGTTTTTGTCACCTTGGAAACCAAATTAGCCAGCTTATATCTACATCAACCCTGTATCGACTTTACAATAAGCAGTTATTAACAAATTGACACTGTCTGCCGTTAACACTTTAACATGTTTAATAAAAATTATTTTAATAGAAGAAAACACTTGGAAATATTTCACTTAAATTTATTCACAAACTCTACACGTGTTTCGCCTTTTTATGGCATCTTCAGGAGTTATTGAGTTACAAGTTACTAAATCTAAACTAAAGTAATTCCTATTTATACATCTGTATGTATGTTAATAAATTTAAGTGAAATATTTCCAAGTGTTTTCTTCTATTAAAATAAGTTATTATCAATCAAAAATTGTATTTTAAAAACTGTTAAGATGATACCTATTTTGCATTTTGTATACGGAATGAACTTTTTAGAATAATTTCACATTTAATATTTGAAATAAGGAGTCGTTTCATATTTTTCATTTTCCATATCAAATACACTGTAAGAACTATTTACCACATCTTCTGGTCATTAGGAAATAGTGAAGCTGTTTTTATCTTACCTTCATTTTTGACGGTTCCGAAGTTACTGTACCATTTAAAATCAGATTTTCGTTTAATGACTGTTCCAGAAATTTATCCATTTTTTCTGAATCGTATTGTTCATTGCTACCAGACGTTTCTATAAGCAAATAAAATGGATATTCTCCTATCGGTGACTGTAAACCAAGCTTTTCTTCAGTCAAAATTACTGATTCCCTGTCTAACACTTCCATAGCTGATAACGTCTCTCCTAAATCGAATTTTGCTTTCTTAAACGTTTTTAATACTTTGTCGTAGCTTTCTAACCCTAGAATAATAATTCAACAAGACATTATACTACCATATAGACTTACTTAACTATATATTTTTACAGAAACAGAGAAAAAATTCATTAATTTAATATAGAAATCGATAAAACAAAATCTAGGAGGTTAATGAAATAACAAATTGATTAAGGCTTTCGCGGCCAGTTGATGAACTGATGTTGTCCTTCTTCGGGTGTAAAGGCCGTCGTCGGTTGGAATTGCTTCCTAACGTTTCGCTAGCACGAGTGGCGAGCTTCTTCAGAGGTCTATCCATTTTTTGATAGTCTACAACCAACAGCGAAAATGGATAGACCTCTGAAGAAGCTCGCCACTCGTGCTAGCGAAACGTTAGGAAGCAATTCCAACCGACGACGGCCTGTACACCCGAAGAAGGACAACATCAGTTAATGAAATAATTAAATATTGTTTAAAAAAAAGAAATCCATTTTTCTGCTTGTATTTATTTACCTAAAAACGCAACGTTTTTTGTTTTTGGATGCGGTGGACATTGCAGAGCAATTTTTGTAATTACCCCTAGGGTGCCCTCTGAGCCGATAAACAGATGCTTTAAATGATAACCGGTGTTATCCTTTTTAAACGTACGCAAACAATTTATTATCTCACCATCAGCTTTGACCTAAAACATACTTTCATAACTCAGTAAACTCAAATATATACTAAAATGATATTATTTTTTCAAAACCTGTTACGAATAGAAATGTGAATAAATATGAATTTTTATATATTTTCGGTATATTATCTATTTTCCATTTGCCTCCCCCCTAACAAAAAACTGTGCTACAGAATGTTGTATCAGTCATGTCGGAACATGCTGGAGCAGTAATATTTTACAGATAATCATTCACTTCTCTTCTGTCTTCATTTCGTTCGTCCCAACTTCCACACCACCCATCCATTCCCGTGATTCCTGAAAGGAGGCTGAAGAGGACCTTAAGCCCTACCCACCAGCTCTGCACTACAGTACATGAGAAGCTGGTGGGAATGAAACACCCAAAGGTTTAAGTTTTTATAAAACAAAATGCTACAACGGTTGGGAAAATTTCGTCTTCTTGCCGAAAACAATTAGGAAAAACAAGCCTTTTAAAGAACAAACTGGATTGCTCAAACCCCAACGCCAAGCAGCACTTTTCGCTAACAAAGTTACCTTCTTCAAGGAATGAAGAGAACTAAAAACTAAGGGCAATATAAATACTATGTATAATAACTAATTATATGGTCACAAAGAACTCTGTACAATTAAAAATATTGCTAAAAACAGTGGTTATAACCATTATAGATAAATTAGTTAATAAGATTAAATTAAGAACCTAATGTCTACATCCCCAACTTTTCAAAAAGACCTTAGCAAAACCAAGTTTATTACTATGCCATACGAGCCAAGATTTACTCGAGGACTCGGAGGTATTTTTCATAAGCTTGGTTATCAAATAGCATACAGTTCTAATGCTAATACTCTTCAAGTTCTTCTGGGTAACCCTAAGGACAAAATTCCTTTTCTAGAAAAGTCGGGGATATATGAAATTGATTGTAAAGATTGCAATAAGAAATATGTTGGTCAGACTCGACTCTCTCTTCTGGTCAGGTTTAAAGAGCATTTAGCTCACGCTAAATTTTGTAGAACTGAAAAATCTAGTGTTGCTCAACATATTCTTACTGAAAATCATAGGATCAATATTGACAACCTTAAATTAATTAAGGAAATTAAATATAATTACTTACTAAATAGTTTTGAAATCATGTTTATTTATAAAAATAGATTAAGTTCTCTTAATAGTGACAAGGGTCCTATTCCTAGCTCTCCGCTTTTTAATTTAATTTAATTCTATTGTTATTGTTTTGTATTGTAAGATCCACTGAATATTGCGGCAGTTTGACCGAATCTTGTTCACTGGACCATATATTTACTTAGTATATATAATATTTATTGTCCTTAGTTTTTAGTTCTCTTCAGTCCCTGAAGATGGTAACTTTGTTACCGAAAAGTGTTTCGGATTTTTTGTGTCGTGTTTTGGCGTTGGGGTTTGAGCTATCTAGTTTGTTCTACAACTCCGCCAAAGTTTCCAGCATTTTGATAAGCCTTTTAAAGTTAGATCGTTATGGGGAATAAACAACTCAGAAAACTTTTCAAAACTGGCAAAAGTCTGTTTGAACACCAAAAAACTCAATTAAATTTTCTATAATGACCTTAGAGCATAAAAACATGCAGACAACATTAAATACTATAGCAGTAGTCCTGGAATATCATATAATTGTGGTCCAACTTTCTCGATCTAATGCAGCGTGATTGGCTGTCTTTTCCCTACCCGTATCTCACTTTACCAATCAGGCCGCATTAGAGCGAGAAAATTGGACCACAATTATTTCCTATTTTAGGATCACTGGTATAGTAACGAAACAACAAATAATTAATTTATTTATTTACCGCTTCAAGGCCTAAAACATTTCCATGTAAATTTCCATATCTTACTAATCGCAATCCTCCGGCATTTGTAGATAGGTTTCCTCCCAACTGACAATTTCCTTTTGCACCTAAATCTAAGGGCACAATTAGTCCTTTTTCGGAAACAGCATTGTTCAAATTTTCCAAAACACAACCAGCGTCACATATAACCACGCCTGTTAAAATTAAATAAATAAACTTTTATGTTATTACAACGAGAATATAAGAAATAATATAAAATACTTGAACTAACAATCACATAGTAAAAATTAAAAAAAGAAGGTAATAAAATCCTTCCCCGTCTAATTACAAAGGATCACAGATCCCACATTTGGAACGCGTCCTACAGAGTAGGCACAGCGCACCGAAAGCCATATGCCTCGACTGGTTTCGACCTATTGGGTCTCATCAAATAGGCGCTGGCGGAAAGGCATTCACAAGCTGTATAATAAATATAAATATGCAATCAACAGAAACAACTACTTCGAGGGCCAATACCTCTACCGGCATTGAATTACACTGTTGATTCCGAACGATTATTAGACGAAGATAACAATCCAAAAAAAAGAAGGTATTAAAATCCTTTTTCGTCTAATTATAAAGGATCACAGATTCCACTTTTTTTATTGTTATCTTCGTCTAATAATCGTTTGGAATCAACAGTATAATTCAATTGCGGTAGGGGTATTAGGCCTCAAAGTAGTTGTTTCTGTTGATTCCATATTTATATTTATTAATCACATAGTTATTATTAAATGAAAAAAATTATATAAAACTTAAATTTTAATGCAAGCATTTCAAATATTTAAAGCAGCTTACAAGTGTTGGATGCTTCATATCGAGTTAGTAATTATAGCCGGTTCTTATTTTTTAACTTCACTAAATCAATTTGATTTTTTTTATTGTGATATTTTTGCGTACCGGAGACATCATCAATCTTATGTATTTTATTCATAAGTTCCATTGACAGTATTACTTCATCAAAAACTGGTACTCCGGAAGCAACTACACTAGTATTTCCTCCTTGTGGGCAAACAGCAAGAAGATTTTCATTGCAATAAGACAATATGGCAGAGACCTCGTCTGTTGTTTTGGGTTTAACGACCAAACTGCTTTCTCCTAAAAAAATAACAAAGCTTTTTGTTTTCTGATTACTATTTGAAAGCATTTATTTTCTATTTATTTTGTTTTTACATCTAAAAATAGCAATAGACATGCAACACCAGGCAATGATCAACAATAGTCAACAAATTTAAGATAAATAAGTAAAATTGTGAAACCTTTCGCAAACCCGTACCAATCTTCATTATACTTATCCAAATTATTAACACCAGTTATTGTACGTGTTTCTCCAAGAAGGTCTCTAAAGAACTGAATATGCCGAGGTTCCAAAGTTCTGAAGTTACGTCTTTTAACATTATATTGATCCTTATAAAATAAAAAAACACATTAAGTACCCCTGAATTTATCCTTAAATGAGGAAGTGTTAGAAATTTTGAAAACTTTCATCAAAAAATAACTATTACATTTTTTGATAATCTAGTTGAAATCGATCGTATTTTGTAAATAATTCTGTATCACTATAAGCGTGCTAGTGGAAAACAATTATTTTTCAAAAAGCATACCAAAAGAGTAAGTATTTATAGAAAAACTAGACACGCAGGTGTAGAAGGTCATGATTTACCCATCAGAATCAACGTACTTGCGACAGATGGAATAAATAAGCTGAAACTATTGCTATACGTTGATTGAAATAATATTTGAAGGACAATCGATATCACGGGATTATTAAAAAAAATCAAATCTAAATCCAATGACATTCACCAAAATGAAATATTGTATTGATTTGTTTAATGAATAACCATTTTTTTTTGCTCTTGAAATAAAAATAAGTTTCCAATGTACCTATCAGTATGAAAGTTTCTAAACTTTCTGACAATAATGTACACAGGTATATATTATGCTTTCGTTGCACTTACCTTACTTAAACTTCTTTTGGAAGTGCTATTATATCTTCTGGAGTAAAAAAATATATTTTCAACCACTGATATTCTAGATGGTATAAGTGCATATTTAATCATCTTGTGTTGTTGATGTACTGTACTAGCTGTAATTAAAGTTATATGAATTTATTTTAGATTGTAGTTGTTGAACTTCTTACGGATAAGATAAAATGTTTAGAAAAGATGTATTTATAAATGATTGTTTATCACTTAAACCGTAACACTCTTTACTTTTAATATTTACAATAACAAACAAAGAGACAGTTATTTTTAGGAAATTATGGAACTGTTACAATTCATGGAATATTATAAATTAGTATAAGGACATAGGTTTCCACAACCGAAATCCTTAATAGACTTATATTCGAGCTTAAAGACGACGTTTTGTCGGCAACTACCGCTCTCGTCTTCAGTGACGACGTGGGCGAAGGTTACACCTCGATGTCTCGACAAGAGTTTCAAATTTTTTATTTTCAAGAATTCATATTTTTGAACGGTTTCGCCACGTAGTCAACGCAGCACCCACTGAGGATGTCAGCCGCAGTTGCTGATGAAACGTCTGGACGAAACCGTTCAAATCGACCACGGTCTACAAGCCCGAATCATCATTCTACTATGAATTCCGGCTGTGAAAGCTTATGTTCTTATATTCATATATCTGTTTATAATTTGATTTAAAAATCCTCGTTATCCAGTATTCGAATATTTCTAAATATTCAAGAACTTGAATAATCAAATATTTAATTAGTTTTTATTCGGAAATAAGCACTTAATAAAAAAATGAAACTTGGGAACTACATGATGAAGTAATGAATTTTGCACAAAAAAGCAATTGATGATTTACAAAATGATTGATTAAATAATATTTTAAATGAAATATCTTCTAGAAATACAAAAAAGAAAACAAAACATCTATTTAAATTTCTACCTACCTAAAGCCTACTAAAAGTGCATAAGAGAGACCAGATAAGTTGAGAATTAGGTGTTTCTCCAAGTAAGTTAGCCATAGAACTTCGATCTTACGTTTAAATAGAAATTTAGATATCCAGTTATTTGAACCTTTGAATAATCGAATATTTGGATATTTGAAATTTTGAATAATTAAGTATTTAGATATTTGATATTTTAAATAAACAAGTGTCTGGATATTTGAAATTTTGAATAACCAGATATTTAAAGAATTGAAATATTCATTAATAATTAAATGTTTGGATGTTTGAAATTTTGAATAATCAAATATATATAATACATTTTTGAATTATGGATAATCAAATATTTGAAGCCCAAGTTTCGGTATAGAGTTTCCACAGTATTTACGGTTCTTTTTTTCGTTTTTCTGATTTTAATCATTTTAATTGTGATGTTTACATTCCATCTGTTTTCATTTCCCTGTGCTTACATCAAAACTCAAAAGATAGATTAAATGTTGCATAATTTGTCAAACATGTAAATGTGTGACACAGTAGTAACATTTCTTCTTTAATTTATCACTTAATATATTTATGTTTATTACAAACAATATAATTCACGTAACAATTAAAAACTATTTTTATTGACATTAGATACACTTTGAGAGATAACAAAATACAACATCTGCAATCATTTTTCAGCAGATTTTTTAGAATATTATATACAACAAATATATCAAAAATATTTCTTTTTTTACTTACGTAATTACCTGTATGATTCGATATATGTATAATATAATAAATATGTTATACTTAAATCTATCAGGGAAGAACTTTGTACGGATTGAGAATACCATTAACATCCATTATATTTTTTATATCTTTCATAAGGGCAATAGCAGGTAGACTTTTTGAATATTTAACGTATTTCGATTTCTTAAAACCAATTCCATGTTCAGCACTGACACTTCCTCTAAGCTTTGAAGTATATTCGTAAATGAATGGTTCTATTTTGTTCATTATTTCCTTAGTGTAATTTTTAACTGTGATATTCAAATGAATATTTCCATCTCCTACAAAAAATCAGTAATTACTCAGAAAATTAGTTCTTATATAAGTTGATAAAATTATAGGGAAAAATTGGTTATCTAACTACATAGAGTTTAGAAATAAAAACTGCTCCAAAACAAATATATTTATATGTGTAATTAAGGCAATTTTAGTCCTGTACTAATGATCTCAGACTGTTATAAATGCAAATTCAAAACTTATAAATAATCAACGGGGGGCTCCAAGGGGGACGATAGGATTGATCCCCGCCCCCACTCCTACGAGCAGTACTCTGCAATTTAGCTCCGAAACTTTAGAAATTCAGATACCCAAAATATTAAACACAAGCAATTTAAACCTCGTAATTCTATACCCTAAAAGTTTTAAACCTCTGAACCTAAGATGGCAACCAGGCTAAAGGAATTTTTACCATCATGGTAATTTATTAAATAATATTATATCGTGAGGGAGAGGGTATTTATGGATTAGGTTATAAGGTCACGGTGTTTAAATTGCTTATGTTTAAATTTTTGGGTTATTGTACTTTTTAGATGTTTTTATATCCTCCTTTCATGACCCTCCCTCCCACATTACAGTGACTCTTAAAAGTAGTTTGTTTCTATTTATCATAATCGATACTGTAGATGCATAAGAGTATCTGCTTGATTGCGAAATTTGTGATATTTTTCTTTTTTAGTTCTTCTATGCGATGCTCGGTTATTAAGTACTTAACAAATAAAAATTAAAGTAATTTAGGTATTTTATTCCCTGCTGGAATTGACACATGAATTATCATATCACTACACCAATAAAAGTGTATTCTAATTCGTTGTTTACCTATAATAATTATCTGTTACCGAAATTTGTTAATTTGTGTCACGATATCACAAAGAATCAAATTTAAACTTTCGATAGTGCAACATTTGTGAAACATTTTATAAACTGTTAAAAATAACGTAGAATAAAACACAATGTTATTTCACTAATTTTTATTGAACTCGACAATATTGTTTCGATCGTCAGCGATCATTCTTTAAGTACTCTTGAGAATGATCGCTGACGATCGAAACAATATTGTCGAGTTCAATAAAAATTAGTGAAATAATGTGTTTTATTCTACATTATTTTTAACAGTTTACAAAGAATCAAGTTTTTTAACAGCCACTGCACCGCCAAAATCTTTTCTAAATTTCTATATTCAATAAAAAATTATAATTTATGCTTAATAAATTAATTTAATTAACATACCCAAATGTCCATAACCGCATACCCTCACAGCGTCTTTTCCTACTCTTTCTAACATTGCAGGAACTAACGAGTAAAAGTGATTAGTTGGTAAAGAAATATCGTATTTGAAAACATATCCATCGTATAGCAAACCCCCTGTAATGCTTTCTCTGATGTCCCATATCGCCTAAAGAGTATTTTTACAATAATAATATACCTTTTCCAACATTTCAGTGGCGGATTTACAAATTTGCCGCTAGTAGGCTATTCAGTTTTTGCCACCCCTACTGACCTTTGAAATTCAATACGCTAGTTTAGTTCACAATCATATTTATTCTGAAATTGCAACTTTATGATTTGTGTTCTATCGTCGTCATTACGTCGGCTTTTTCGCGTTATTAGTATGATTGTGAACTAGGGGATAGTTGTGTCAGTTTCTAGATTATTTTTGCAACCCACGTTATTACACGTTAAATATCATTTTTATAGTTTAAATTGTACCCATTTAATTTAAAAAATGGGTAAAAGTTACTAAATTTAAATTGTAATTAATATTGAAACGCTATTGGAATATTTTTATAATTCATGATCGCAAAAGTACCTATATTTTACAGGGTGTTTAGTAATCTTTTATATAAGGATTACGGACGTAAGAGTGTTACTATATATTGTGCATTACTAAAATATTAAAATTTTTGTCACTTGTTTTGCCGCCCTATGCTCCAGCCTACTCAGCCTACTGGCAAATCCGCCACTGCCAACATTCGGTTAATTTATAAGGTAACCTACATTATTGTTGTTATTACCTTTATTTTACTAGGTTCACTAGTAACTGTGCCATCTAAAACAATTCCTTCTGACATCACGTTGTCTAAAAAAGTATTGAGCTTTTCCTCGTCGTGAGTACCGTTGCTTCCAGAGGTTTCTATCAGCATGTAAAAGGGATGGTCTCCGATTGGATTTTTTACTTTCAAATGACTTGTTACCACATCCAATGCTTTGGCGTCAATCATTTCGCACGATGATAATATCTCTCCCAATTGATGTTTACATTTTCTCATGGTTTCAAGCAGTTTTTCAAAAGACTCAAGACCTTAGAAAAATATTATTGTTGTAGTTCTGAAGCCTAGTTTCTTTGATTAATACACCTTATTTGATACAAACTATCTAATTAGGAATTAAAAATGATAATATAAACATTAACCCGAGCGGTGTGGTCTAGTGCTCTAGATCATTGCTTATCATTCGGGAGGACACCGGTTCGAACCCGGGTCGGGCTGCTCTGTTCCACGTTTTCCGGGCATTTTTTACAATTTTTTAAAAAAGAGTGGGGTTTACCAAATATCTTGTAAAAATTGCCCAGCTATTTATATAGGACAGACTGGTAGAGCTCTAGGAGTTAGGATGAAAGAACATCTTAAATCAATTTCACAAAAAAATCTTTGTAGCGGCTTCGCAGAACATTGTATTGTAAATAATCATACGTTAGACCAAGAGAATATCAAATTAATTCACAACACACATAAGGGCAGATTGTTAAATTTACTAAAAATAGTCGAAATTAATAAAGCACTGTTTAATAACAAATTAGTAACAAATGACCAACCAGAATTCTATTTATCCCCACTTTTAAGAGCTAGCATAAACTATTTTATTTTAAAAAATTTTCACCAAGTGGCCAACAACCACAGTATCTCGATTATTTTAACAGCCCCTGTATTCTTGCCTTTGATTGTTATTTTATGACAGATGACAGATTATTTTCTTTTCTAATGATGTTTTTGTAAATATTATGCTAAAATATTTATTAACATTTACCTAAGAATGCTACGTTATATGCGTTTGGTCTAGTAGGGCATTGAATTGCAACTTTGGTAATAACTCCTAATGTACCCTCTGAACCGATGAACAGGTGTTTTAAATGATATCCAGTATTATCCTTTCTAAGGGTACTCAGTAAATCTAAAACCTCTCCGTTTGCTTTGACCTAATAAAACAAATATAGATATTACACACTTAAAACATAGGAACGTTTACAGATTTAATTTCAATTTTTTTTTTAATTAGAAAAATATTGTATTCATCAAAATAATACAAATGGCCCCTCAGAAATTAATTGCGAAAACTAAGATTTTTTATGAATGTTTATTGACCCATGCACTATTTTTTAATCACCCTGTATACGCTTTCGTACCACTTCAAGGCCAAGCACGCTTCCGTGGAGATTACCGTAGCGCAATAATCTAAGACCTCCGGCGTTTGTGGATACATTTCCGCCGATGTGACAGGAAGCTTTCGCCCCCAAGTCCAAGGGCATCATTAGACCTTGCTTTCCTACCTCCTGATCTAGAACTTCTAACACGCACCCTGCTTGACAAACTAGCACACCTACACATTAAAAAAGAAGAAAAAAGAAATAAAAAACAATGGAAGGACGTGTGCCCTAACTGTTGTTATCACAATTGTAATCTACTGATTATGATCATAAAAACACGACAATCATAATGAAAAACACGTAATGCAATAAAAGTTACCTGATGTATCATCGATATCAATAATTTCATTCATTAGAGATGTAGATAAGACCACTTCATCGAATACTGGTACTGATCCTCCTACAAGACCCGTATTTCCACCCTGTGGACACACGGCTAGGTGGTTGTAGTTGCAAAACTTTAAAATTTTGGAAACTTCCTCTGTTGTCTTGGGTTTTAGTACACACTGACTGTAACCTGAAATAAATATTTTCCATCAAAATATTTTAATATTCAAAATGCTTGCATGCATCTTCTGAATTGATTGTTAGCAGGATATGAAAATTACAAATTATTCATGTAACAAAGAAAGCAGAAACAAACAGTAACAGAATTATAATACATGTCTCCAAATACGGGAATAGCAAAAAAAATAGCATAGAAGAAATAAAATGAAAATTATTTCAACACATATATTTTCTCGACGAATCGTTTCGACCAAGACGGCCATTATCATGAGTACTTGTTATATAAGTTTATATGTGTTGAAACAATTTTTATTTTATTTCTTCTATATTAATATGTTTCATCTACCGATCACCACCAACAACATTGATAGTATTAAAAAAAAATAACTTTAAGTAAATTAAATATTACACAAAATTCACTAGTTAACAGAGGATGTATAATACATTATAATCACGCTGATATATTTACATATATAGAACACATAAAACTTTTGTGCTTCTTACAAACTCCCTGTATATTTGAGGGATGATATTTCATACGTATTTCTTTCATTACAAGAACCTAATCATCAATGAGTAGATTGGATTTGTGTCTCGTAAATAGGGAAGACAGGAAAAGCTATGGACGGAAATCTGTCAAACATTTCACATTTAAGTTGATATTCTTTTTGTGATAGTATCAGAACGTTCGGACTTGTGAAAAGCATCAAACGGTAATCCGTACCTACCTACCTACCTCTGACACTTTTAATCCAATCAACGTTATAGCCTTCACAGTCACTAGGGTCGTTTATCACTCGATTTTCTCCCAACAGATCTCGAAAGAACTGAACGTGGTTTTGGTCAAGGGTAGAGAATTTTCCACGTTTCACGTCTGGATATCGATCCTAAAACCAATAGTGTACCTAAATATAAGCAGGAATGATTAATTCATTTATTTTTCTATAATTGAGCACGCCGTGGCTTATCAACCCATAAATTTTAAGTTTCTGCAGACCGTACCCAAAACTATGTGTGCGTATTTCATTGTTAGTAGCAGAGAAAGTATTAGTTTCAGGATGTGGTAGCCTCTCGCCTTTTGTTCTTTTAGTTTTTACCCCTTCGAATAAAACGAACTGTAGTCCTTAATTAATGTTTACATTTACACGATATTTACTTTACTTAAATTTTAATATCTAGATACAAGGCAGTGTATCAGCCAAGCTCGAAAAAGAAAAGGGCGAGCTACATAATTCAAAAACTCTTACTGCAACACACTTGCAGTTTTGCATGTTCCATAAGGCCCCCTGGGGCACCTAGAATCCCACAGTTCATTAATAAACGTGTGATAGTTCAGGAGTTATTAGGCTGTGAATACTTTTTACCATTTTTATCACTGACTCACTCAAAAAAATCAGGATCATACAGGGCCGTAGCAATAACAAAGATCTTTGCACGACCATTATAAACTTTGAGAAACTAAACATCGATGAAATAGGAATTCTGAAGAAATTAGAAATCCAGGTACCATCACCATGCGAAATAAATGTTGTGAAGGATTATTGTTCAAAGTACAATCCTGACTATATGTTCGCTTGTGCCCACCCAAAAAGTCCCCCAGCCCCCCTGATATCATGGGCTGGCTACTGCCCTGGGATCGTAAGACGTTTACAAAGGAAAAAAATTTGAAACCGAATACAAATTATCGATTTTTTGATAAAATCACATGGGGCGGTTGTATGACGATAATGGAGATGACTTAAAACAGGTATAGGGTACTATTTTTAATTGACGGGTAATAAAGCGCAACCTCATTAATGCATGTAAAAAGGATAGTGAAATAAAAATAAAGGAGACTGTGGTGTAAGAATAAACAAAAATGAAAAGATCTTACCCCTTACAAGACCTTTGTTTTGCCTTGAAAATGCTCACAATGTGTAAATGAGCGAAACACGTGTCCGCGTTTTTAAAATGTTGTGGTTAGTTAGGGTAAGACCTTTTCTTTTTTGTTTAAAAATTAGTGATATCAGAACCGAAACATAAAAGTGAAAAAATCTGAAAGAGTGCCAAATTTCCTAAGTACTTACAACAAGAATTTATTTATTTATTTATTTATTTATTTATTTATTTATTTATTTATATATATATATTCATTATTTGATTTAAAAGAAAATTTGTTACTTTCTTTGATATTGAATTTATGATCAGCAAGTTCTATATCTAGAACTAAAACAACCAGCAAAGTTTTTTATTCTTGTAGATAGTTCTATAAGCATATTAAAAGAAGCAATAAAATGGTGAAAGAACAGCAGGTAAATATTTAAGTTACAGTAATTGTATATGTGTAGATGCATACTTTAGTATAGATAATGTCGTTGTTTAAAGACTATGTTCAACGTGTCTTAAATTTATGCAAATGAAAAAAATGTAAAACTTTTGTTATTGTCTTTATAATAAGTTTATAAATACTTCACAATATCTACGTGCCACTATTAGTAAAGTTTAATTTAATAGAATAACTATCATAGGTGCAATTTTGAAGAAACATAATGAATAAAAAACACAAAGTCACTTTTGTTTCAACGTATATTTAAGAAAACTCTTACAATTATTACAGTAAATATAGTATTATTATATATTACTCTTTGATAATGACCTATTGGTTCAAACAATTGTAATAATTTTCTTAAATATACGTTGAAACAAAAGTGACTTTGTGTTTTTGATGTTTCATTAATCAAAAAATATCTGTTTTTTTAAAACCAATAAAAAATAATTTATAGACGTACATTCTGAACTTTATAAATATTCATGTTCTCAACTGAAACCTTTTCCGCTATGTTTTTGTATTATTTGGCGTTCCTTAATGGAGTTATAAACCCTCATGCACATTTTTATTAATGTGTCTCTCAATTTGTACGTATACTACTATCCGTATAAGTTGGATACTACGTCACATTCGTACTGTTCACCTAAACAAAATTACAAATTGTAGAAACTGTTTTCGTAACAACACAATCGAAAGATTAATAAATGAGATTGATTTTGCTGTCGACTCTAGATGGAACATTTTTACAATAAAGGCAAAATAAATAAAATTGAGTTGGTAATTTGAAATTTTACTAAATTATTATGAATACCAATAGTTTATGTACTTTTACCTACTTTAGTCTACATTTGTTACTTCTGTTGATGGCAGAACAGTCGAAATACGTATCGAGTGAAATATACTCAAATTTTATGTGAACAAATTACCAAGTGAATTTTATTTATTTTGCCTTTAACGAAAGATTAATGTTCTTTGAAATGATTAACAAATACAATTGCATAAAATAAGTGACCTGTAAGATATTATTTTGCATGTTCTAGTTTTAAGGAAATGCAATGATTGGTTGAAGATAGGATAAGATGATGTAATGTTGACTAACTATCATTGTCCTACAGATATGTTAATATCAGAATAAAATAGTCAACAATCAATATTTTAAGAAATTAAAATTAACGTTGATCTCAGTTTGGAGTAAGGAAAGGTTTGAACGTATCACAAAACACATCAATTACACCTTAGTTAATTATACTTATACACTCCAGTAGTTTTTTCTTACGGTTTCAAAAACTAATTCAATGCTTATTTTATTAAAATTCTACCTAGACGGCTGTTACCTATAGTAACAAATAAAATATCGACCTTTAAAGTCTCGCTTACTGTATAAATCCCCTCCATAACTCAAACTTTTTAAAATTTCTATACAACATTTCAACTTACCGTTCATTGGGCTACTATCCACTATCCACTATCTCCTGGTGAAGGAGAGTTTAAAATATATGCTGATGAAATGGAAAAAGGTGAAAATGATATAATAAAGTTTGAAGTTTTTGTGCAAGTCGCAAGTTGCAACTCGGGTTTTTGAATACGAATAAAAAATGTGCAAATATAAGTTCTTGGCTTTGTTTGAAAGTGGGTGGCGGACTTGTTCTGCGTCCGTTATTTTGAAACTATAACGAAGACATAAAATGAAAATTTTGAAATAGGATAGCAACACTGTAACTCCTCTAGAGTGAGTGTATATAACACTTTTATAAGGAACACAAGTTACCAGCAAATAATAATAATAATAAATATTTTATTGTAGGTAAAGCGTATTTTCAATAATAATCTTCACGTAATGGCAAACTCAGTAAAACGTACTTTAACGAGCAAATAAACCTGACCTACCTTAGTGAGTTCGGGAAGGGTCGTGTTTGCGCAGGCGTTCCCGGTGGAGAGGGTCCTACACGAAATCCGGCAGCCCCGTTGCTGCTGTGTCAGGATCTCCTGGGAAAGGACTCTCCACGTTGTGTTCGTAATGCGACCATGAATTATTCCCAGCATTATTTATATCTTCGCCAGATATCTCGGAGTCGGTTGTTTGTGCTATTACTACAGGAGATCAATCTGCCAATGTCTTGTCTTCTGCAAAAATTAAATCAAAAGTAGGTACTGAATAACCAATTTACTCGAACGTAGATGTTTTACACAAATGAAAAATGGGTTACCAAATTACGCACTCAAATTTTAATTTAAGAAAAGAAAAAACACAATATGTTTCAAAAATTGTTTAAATGTCCACAACGATTTAGTAATAAGTTCCATATTCTCTGACTAAATACAGCCTATTAACGCTAGGTACCTCACATTAATTAGTCCTTCACAAAAATGGAGAACTGATAGCACAAATAAAGAAAAAAGTCGGAAAATTTGAGTTGTTACCCATAAACTTTAATTTTACATTTATTTTCTCATACACCATATCTACCAAGCTCAGAAAAACTATTTAAAAAATAACAAAATGTCAGTTGCGTAACAATATTTTAGGGCAAGACACCCCGGAACTTAAACGACAGTTAAGGAATAGAGAAAGATGAATAATATCACATCATGTCATAATACAGAGAAATGTGGTGAATTAATTACTATTAGGTATACTAAAATGTTTTCTCACAAAAAAAATAATATGAGAATGATTATGTACCGAAACTAAGAAAAGTTTGATGAATATAGTTAATTATGAAATTTTTTGTGTCAAGTCTTTGCTGTAGTTTTTAAATTTCGCGCGTTTAGAATTTAAATTTAAATAAAAACTTTTTTACATGTATGTTTATTTTATGTGGCCTACACCTACCTTCTTATTACATTGACAGGTTTTTAGAATAATAAAGCAGAATACTGAGGTACCTATATCACTTTCAGTTTAAATGAACTGTTTATTCAATTAGAGACAATAACTGATATTAACCTTCACATTTTTCAGTTGGTATGCATTTCTAATGACCAATTGTCTTTTATATATCTTTTTTGTGTTTGTATTTTAAGGGCAACGGTCAGGGTGTTGCTTTATACAAATTATGGTAGGTTGATAATTTTTCTTACGTCTATTTGTTATTTGATAACAACATTAAATTTCCTTATTTGAATATACTTAAATTTATGAACTTACATTAGTTGAATTTAAAATTAATAAACACAAAACTATATCCCAAAATATTTACCTATAGCTCTTCACCATCACATTCATTTGTATGTAAGTACAATATTGAAATCTTATTACTGCTATAGACTAAAAATGATTACGAAATCATGTCATTCATTAATATAAATTATAAATTACGTGGACAGTGAACGCGACGGACTAAAAGTTAGAAGTCATTGAGATGTGGTAGTATTTGAAATAGCAGGATAACAAAGGGCGCAATGGAATTCAATAAGGAAAGGGAAAGATATGATGCTAAGACACCTTTTGAAAAATGAAGGGGGAGAGGAGGACTTATCTTATATTAGATTTTTACTATCGCAAATAGTTAGGGATGTAGGATTTTCTATTTTTAAAAGTGCTAAGATATAAAGAACTTTCAAATATAAAATAAAAAATAAAAGTAAAATGATATAAATCAAACAAACACTGTTGTAAGGTTTTACAAAATTTTTAATAAGACTTCTCTTGCACTGTTTCGGCTTCTCAGGCCATTGTCAAAGAGTTGAGTAGAAACATCTATTCAAGTTTAATAATGGCCTGATAAGCCGAAACAGTGTAAGAGAAGTCTTATAAAAATTTTGTAACACCTCACAACAGTGTTTGTTTGATTTCTATCATTATTAACATGTTTTACAACTTTCCAACCGCATCCTCCCTAAATCTTATTAAAAGTAAAATGGGTGAATACAGCCAACTAAATGACTATTATAAATAATAATATGTAGTTTTATAATAAGAATCGATGGTATTTATAATGAAGGTGGAAAAAAAACAAGCCTTTTCCGATCCATGATAGTTTATTTTATTAATGATTAATTAACAACGTTTCGAGAATGATTATCGCCATTATGTATTGGTCAACAGATAATGTTCTATTATTCGATCGACTTATCAATATTTACAAAAGTAATAAACGTCGGATTTTTATGTTGGGTAGACTGGTCAATTCGTATCTTCGTAGTAATTATACAAAAGCTCAATAAAATCGAGTCTTGATAACCACTATTATGCTGTACTTGTATGTCAGATAATTCGAATAAATCGCTACTTGTATTATATGTAATAATAATAGAATCTGGCGTACCAGTGAGGTCAACTTAAGTTAAAAATGAAGCTCTGTCCGAGAAGCATCAATTATGAAAAATATACTGGAGCTCTCATTGACCCCTATATTCGATACACTGACCCGCTTCCCATTCGACTTGTTATTGGCAAAGGGTTGGAAGCAAAACCAATTATTTTCTGCGTCCTTTCTTTGTTAATCCTTGCCTTCTTTCGTCTTGACTTTGTAGTTTTCCCCTTATTCTCGCTAAAAACACGCTTCTTCACATTCTTAACTTTTCTACTGGCTTATACAAGAGTGGATCAAATATAAACGAGCTTTTTAAATTGCGCTCCGAATAGTCGTTCAAGGCGCGTCCGGGCGTTAGGAACTTGAAGTGGGGATATTAGGTGGCACGGAAACGACGTGTTGTATTACTGCGTTCGCTTGGTTAATAGCTATCACAATGAGTGAGAAAAAGGTGCACGGGAGCATTGCGCAACGAATTATTATTAAGTTTCTTACACGTGAAAACATGAAACCAGCTAAAATTTTGCGCAAATTCGAAGCACAATTTGGAAATGAAACGCATTCGTAGCTACGTGTAAAAGTTTGGTGTCATAATCGTGTCGAAAATCTAAATCATCCTCGTCATCCGCACATCAGCGTTAGAAACCTTATTGAAGGGCACCGCCATGCTACTGTGCTTCACATATCTGGTGAACTCGGCATCAGCTATGGGAGTGTCCACACAATCATAACGAAAAACTTGGGATTCCGAAAAATTTCAGCTCGTTGGGTTCCACTCGATTTAGAGAGAAAGGTGAAATTTTTTTGCACAAAATTGTAACCTGCGATGAGACGTGGGTACACCATTACACTCCAACATCAAAAATGAATGAAACCCAGTGAAGCCGAAAACACGTCTGTCTGCAGGCAATGTTTTAGCGTCGGTTTTTTGATTTGGAGAGGGGTGCTGTTGGTCAATTTTTTGCACGAGCGAAGAACCATTAACGCAGTCTACTACTGTAACTTTTTCAGTCAGGCAAAACTTGCTTATCGCCGAAAAAGGAGAACACACCCCATTCGTGACGTGTTACTGTTGCACGATAACGTAGGCCTCATACTCCATATAGCCCAGATCTATCCCTTTGTGATTTCCACATGTTTGAGCCTCTCAAAGAATCACTTGAAGGCGAGCGATTTCAAACCTGCTTCTTTTTATGAAAACGGAATGAAAAACGTCAATGCGTTAGAAAAATGTATAGACAAGTAAAGGGGATATGTCGAAAAATATAGAAATTTGTGTTTTTGTGAAACTTTTCAAAATAAATGTTTTATGAACAAAGGCTCGTTTATATTTGATCCATCTTCGTAGCTGCCATTTTGTGTCTTTAATAGGACAGGCAATTTTATCTTGTATCTATTATAAATATAAATATAAATATAGAATCAACAGAAACAACTACTCCGAGGGCTAATACCCCTACCGGTATTGAATTACACTGTTGATTCCGATGGACTCCTAGACGAAAATATAACATATTCAAAAAAGAAGGAATTAAAATCCTTATTCGTCTACTTGGTAGGACGCGTTCAAAATGTGAGATCTTTGATCTTAAAATTTAGACGAATAAGGATTTTAATTCCTTCTTTTTTGAATATGTTGTATCTATTAGTTCATTTCCCTCTCCCTTTCTGGTGGAGCCTTTGGCAAAAGTCTGAGACCTTCCGGTGAGAATTATATTGGAATAAAGTGTGCCTCATTAACAATATTACTCATAATATTATAAATGGACTGGTAATAGATGTATATCGAGAAATATAGGTATTTGGAGTAGGTTCAATAGGATTTACAGCTTGCTCCAGCACTAAATCACTCAAAATACAAAACCCTGACCTTATATCCTACAGGGCCATCCCGAATAAGTTGTAAAGCCACACCATAAAATCTTATAGTAAAAAGATACAAGAGAAAGGAGTTAAAACACGCTGTTTCAAATCTACTAACTACAAAAATTATGCTTTGTTAGAATTTGTGTCTCTTGCAATAACAATTAAACTGCAGCTTAATTTCATAGAAATATGTACCATTATTTATATTATTGAAATTTAAACAAAACATTCAATATTTTCAAATTACACTGTTATTCAGTGTATCATACTATCTTTATCTTTCAAACCCTTTGTCACATCACGTTGCATTTATTACTGCAGTTTCCATATTTAAATATGCCAAGGGCGGTACTTTTGACATCGTTACCTGGAAGGGTGTAATGATCGTATTGCTTGTCGCCTTACACCCTTGCATATACTAGCTGAAGTTATTGTTAACGCCCATTTTATAAATTATTTAAACAGTTACACAGGAACAACCAGGACCCAGCGACGTGGTCTAGTGCTTTAGATCATCGCTTAGCATTCGGGGGTCACCGCTTCGAACCCGGGTCCGACTACTCTGGTCTAAGTTTTCTGTGGTTTCCTTGGATCATTTAGGCAAATACTGGGGCACTAATATTTCACAGATAATCAATCAGTTCTCTTCTGTCTTAATTTCTTCCGTCTTATCTTTCTCTGCCTAACCACACCACCCACCCATTCCCACGATGCCCTACCATCAGGCTTTGCACTACAGTGTAGGTCGCAAAGACTGCCCGCCCACCAGCACGAATAGCTGGTGGAAATAAAACACCCAAAAGTTTTTTTAACAACCAGGAGCATTCAATCTAAAGAATCACTACACTCTGTCTACAAAATCGTAATATAAGTTTCAGTATAGAGCTACCTTTATTTTTAGTTTGTTTTTATCTATTATGTAAGTTGGTATTAAGTGCTGACCAACAAAACTTTAAAATCAGCGTCATAATTTTTTTCTATTGATTTGGCGTTTAACGTGAAAATAACAGAAAGAAATCTTTCACCATTTCATATATTTATCACAACTCAAAACATAATCAATAAATCATGAAATAGAATCTCGTCATAATACGTACCACAAATAAAATATAGATAAATTAAATTAAAGTAAAAATCATTAAACACTTACATTATTAAAAATAACAAATGCTCTAGATACATACCTATAATTTTAATCACTATTTTCCCACGTGTATTTTATACATAATTCACGAGACTTTTTTTATAATTTAGATAAATGAAACTATCTTTTAAAAACTCAAACTACATAATTACAGTTACATAACATAATATATATGCACTGCAATTATATGTATCTTGTGTTACACAAATAAAAGTTAACCACATAGTACGTTTATATTCACCCAGATGTTAAATATTATCTAATCTGACTTACACTATGTATCACGTCATATTTTTATGAATCTGTGTACGTTTGGTATTTCATCCATTAGTCTGTAAAACATATAGTTATCTACCTATCATACATACATGTACAAATATACATATTATGTATAGTATTATATAACACTGTATTACAAACACACATGTTCGGATGACCTTGGCAGTTGTTATCAGTGTAAATAAAAATAAACAACTCTAGGTACTACTTTTGGAATTATCTGTATTAGAAAAATAAATTAATAAATCTCATATTTTTTATAAGAATTCTATCTATCGAATTGAAAACGTAAACTGCTTATTTCTTCACTTACAACAATTCTATAAATGTTCCATGTCTAAGTATGTAGAATTTATTGCTATTTTATAAACATTACATATCAAATAAAAAATGCTGAAAATTTTGGCGGAGTTGTAGAACAAACTGGATGGCTCAAATCCCAACGCCAAAGCAGGACACAAAATGTTCGAAGCACTTTTCGGTAACAAAGTTACCTTCTTCAGGGACTAAAGAGAACTAAAAACTAAGGGCAATATAGATATTATATATATAATAACAGAGAGAACAAAATTCACTGTTTCAGTTTTTAAAACATTTAATTAAATTCTTATCCTAACAATAACTAATATTAACGCCTTCAACATAAATGAATTACAGAAATAAAAGATAAAAAACCTGATAGAGTCTAGTGATGCTTGGTTGAAATTCATTAATAACACATATAAATTTCAACAGGTTTATTTAACTTGACAATTGTTTCGCCAAAACTTTGCCTTCATCAGAAGTTTTACATGAAACTTAAAACTATTACATACAAGTTGACTTATATATGTAGTGGCAGGGATGGGGAATATGTTTAGTATTGGTGATTGACTTAGGTCCATTTGTTCTTTTATTAATAACTAGATTCTTTTAAATTTATTAATTTCTACCGTTTCTAGGAATGATAATCTAGAGTTATTGTTTTCTAAATGCAACATTTTAAATTCGTCATTAAATTCATGATTTTGGGAAAGTAGATGGTTGGCATAATTAGACTCTAATTTTTTGTATCGATATCATCTTTTGTTTTCAAATATTCGGGTCTACTACAAATTAGTATATAAGTCAACCTGCATATAATAGTTTTAACTTTTATGTAAAACATGTGATGAAGTCAAAGTTTTCTCGAAATAATTGTCACATTAAATAAACCTGTTCAAATTTATATGTTTTATTATTTGTTTTTAAAAGATAAAAAGGTTGCATTTTTATGTTTTAAGAAGTTTATTAGACTCTTACTATTAATTAATTTGTTTCATAATTACCCGACCACAGAATCATTACAAATTCGATATTAATAATACAAGTTGAAAAAAAATATTTTATGTATAGAATTTAATACTATATTTTATTGACCACAGTGTAGCTACGGCCCTGCATAGAAGAGACAATGTCATAATTTCCAAAAAAAATTCTAATTAAATATATAATATTAAATTCTCCAAGGCGAATTTCAATTGATCGAGTATTTTCTTTTATTATTACAAAGTATTTTCATTACAAAACAACAAAATTTTACAAATGAAATGTTTAATTTCTGACAGAGCTGGGCAAAGCTTTAATGCTTTGTGCTTAAAACTGTACTTCCGGCCCTTTCAAGACGTAGAAACACTGTACTTCAAGCCCTTTCTCAAACAAGTAAAACGAATTAGTTACTTTATCAAAAGAGCTTTGTAATTTCAATTATACGGGCTTCAATCTCTGTCAGTGCTTGAAGCCCTTATGGAATGCTAAAAACCCTCTTCACAAATGAATCTTTAAAGGCTTTGGATCTAATTACTTTTCGAAGAAATTGGTAATTCGAAGTCCTTGAATAATATAATTAGAACTTCAAGGACTAAAGCACTTTTAGTAAGGAATTTGGATTTAGGCCTTGGAGCTCCTTTGATGAAGGTTTTTCCCAGCTCTGGTCTCCGACTAAGAAACGAAATTGTGCTGATAGCTGAATCCGAAACGTCCCCCAACACTTCCTCTCTCCCTTTTCTATTTTACGTATTATGAAGCAATTTTTTCGTCTGCACAAAATCTTTCATTCACTAGCCATGTTCACTGTTCAAATGTGACATGCCTACCTACCTATGTTACCTATTGTTTCGTTACAAAGAATGGTCGCTCATTACAGAGAATTATAGTCATATGGCTTAGGTATAATGCAAGCGAATCAAGTCCAAGTAATATTATATTCTCAAGTTAATTAATTGAGTGTCCCACTCACTCTGCAACATAATGATTTTAATCTTGATAATGGATAATGAAACAGTTTGAGATTATTTCAGAAATTTACAATAATTCATGACGATTTCGTTTCAGCAGTTAAGCTTATCATTATTCAAAAACTATAGCAGATATCTATTATTAAAGATAAACCTAAAATAAAATCTATGGCTATTAATTTCTAATTTTTTTAAAAATGTGAACTTTCTACCTTTTAATGGAAAGTATAAAATTTTGAAATGGTCTTATCTAATATTGTGGTTGTAACTTACACAATATCTAATTTTTCATTTGAATATCTACAGATATATGTTTTTTAGATGGATTGACTAAAATAAACAATTTAAACACCGTGTACTCCATATAGGTATAGATAGTTTTTTATTATAAAAGAATTTCACCGCGAAATTATGTTGCGAAAAAACTATATAAAAAAACGGTTAGGTTAGGTTAGGTGAAGTATGGTTAAGTAAGGTTAGGTTAGATACATTACTAAACATATTTAGAATTTTGAAAATTCAGTTGAATCCAGAATTGCATTTTGATTGGTATATATCTATAGGGTGGATCAAATATAAATCGGAATTTGTTTTTAATAAATTTATTAACAGAATAAGAAAATTATTAAATACATCTTATTTTCAAATTCCCAACGGATAGGAAGTTTTTTAACGCCGTCATCGAAACATTAATTAATGTGATCAAGTCTCTAACCAATTACGCACAAACACTTCTACGTGTTGGTCGTCATCAAAGTGGCGGTTTACAAGTTTTTCTTCGAGAGGCCCAAACCTGTGACAAATCCGAGCTATAGGGTGGATTATTAAGTATTTCACAATTGATTGTTTCCAGTTTTTCTTGGGTCAAAGCAACTTCATGTGGCCAAGCGTGGTCGTGAAGGAGAATAACACTTCGGATAAACAATTCTTGGTCTTTTTCGCTAAAAACCAAAAAAACTCCGGCAAGAATTTATCTGCAGAATGACGAGTCTTCTCCAGGATTTCACCACTTCGTATTGGTTTGTTGAGATTCTTGAGTGTAATGAAACACCCACGCCCCACCGACTTATGTAACATATATACTGTATAATGTTTTTAATTAAGGTGGTTAATGATTTCTGTTTATTATTGAGGACAAATTAATGTAAACGTCCCGCGTTGTAGCACTCGTCGCTAGCCGGAAAAAGTGTGAAAATTCTCAAACCGTGTCGTTACCCGACAACAAAGTTTTCCTTCCAAAAAATACAATATTCCGGTCTAAAGCACCGTGATCTTTAGTCCATTTCACGCTTCTTTGACGAGAGCAATTAGTCTCTGTCGACTTTACAGGTTAATAAATTAGAAGGTTCAGCAACAGGTTTCATTCAAACGAACTCTCGGTCGACGACGGCGCTTCCTTTCCGCGTCAGCTTGAGGGAAGGAATTTTATGGCACGCAGAATTACTCTCTCATCCTCTTCTGCCACCTTGTTTTCATTCCTGGTTAAACGTTTTTCGCTAGGAATAAAATTCAGCACCAAACGCAAATCAACAGTTGTATTTTTTAATCAACGAAATTTTTTCTTCAAACCAAACTGTAAATAGGTACTTACAGAACATTTGGTAAGACAAAATGGAAGAAAATTTTAATACAATAAAAAATAAAACTAAATATTAATATCCAGAAATTGTATTAAAAAACAATTAACAATTGTTTCGTCTTACTAAGGCTTCATCAAAAGAACAATTGTTAAGCGTTTTTTAATATAATTTGTGGAAGTTAACATTTAATAGTTTTATTTTTTATGAAGTTAACTATGAGTTTCGATTACGGAAAATTAGATATGATTAATTAAAATTTTAATAAATAGTACATAAACGCAGAATAAACAATTCGTAAATCAATATACCTTTAGTAAAAGAATAAAATTGGTAAAATTATTCTTTCAGTCATAACTATTTTTTATCAATTTATATATCTATACAGTAGATGCTTGTTTATGTGAACATCTTTTATATGAACTATCCGTTACAATCAATCTCACTTAAATAAATAGCTTTGAATTGTCTTATTGAAATTTAATATTCATAGGTTATGGTATATGTATGTATTGTAAGCATTTAATAAGGCTATTATGTAGCGTGAAAAGAATAGGTATTAGTATTTAGGATCAATTAGTATCTATTACGAAAATGCAGAGACAAAGCTTGGCAGAAAAGCTCAACTGTAAAAGTTTAAAAATAAATAGGGGAGTGTTTCAACTATAATTGTTAACTTTCTATATTAAAAATTAAACAATTCGATTTTATGAGGCCTGCTGGCTTTTACTAGTTCACCTAATCCTCAATCGTCAAACATCTAGTTCTATCCTAAAGAGTAATTTCCAGTGGTAAAACATTGGAAAGATTTTTATCTGGACTGTTACAATTAATTTTTTACCCAATTTCAACTATGTAAATCTACGAGGGCGACGAAGGATGGAAGGGATACAGCTCCCAATATTCCAAAATATCTTCTCTGTACTCTTATACTTATATTAGGTTACCTTAAGATTAACTAGGAAAGAATGAAAGAATAAAAACTGTAGATATCGCCATTTAGTAGTACCGAGCGGCGTGGTCTAGTACTCTAGATCATTGCTTAACATTCGGGAGGTTACCGGTTCGAACGCGGGTCCGACTGCTCCGGTCCAAGTTTTCTATGATTTCCTTGGATCATTTAGGCAAATGCTGGTGCAGTAATTATTCACTTTTCTTCTGTCTTCATTTCGTCCGTCTCATCTTTCTCTCCCTAACCACACCACCCACCCATTCCCACGATTCCTGTAAGGAGGCTGAAGAGGGCCTTACGCCCTACCCTCCGGCTTTGTACTGCAGTGTAGGTCGGAGGGACTGCCCGCCCACCAACCCGAGTAGCTGATGGGAATGAAACACAATTTTTTTTAATTTTATTTAATAGTTAGAAAATTATTCTTTCGCGTGTATAATTCCAATCGAGTCACAATTAGATCAATTAGATTTTAAACTTATTTTTTTCGATATAAAGAATCTCACCTACATATTTCAACTAAATTTAATTTTTATGCGGCACTATAAATTATAAGGTACATGTACTTATCATAAAAGAATAACAATAATATTTAAAAATGGTGGTAACACCGGACACAATTATATATACAATATATAATTTATTTATAGTTAGAGGCAATAAAAGAAAACTGACTTCTTCAGGTTTAATCCACCTGAAGAAGCCATAGTAGGGTAAAATAATTATTGTGGAATCGTTAAATAATATAAACTTTCAACCAAAACATTGGTTATGATTGAGTTACAAGGAAACTAAAAACTTTCTCCATTAATTTTACCTGAAGACACTTTTTGTTAAATAATTCATCTTTTAGGTATTTCTTTTTCTTTTTTCGTATTTAAAAAAACAAAAATAAATATTTAGTATTTTTTTAATAAAATATATTATTCAGATTATATTGGCTATTTCAAATTCATTTAAGAATAAAACAATTCAGGTAATTGATAAGAAGGAATGTATTCAAAATGAATATATAAACCTTCCTTTAATTAAGTAATACTCATATATCTAGTTAGCTAAAGATGATTTTAAAATATATATTGAAATGACTACAGACAATAAATGTGTCTAGGGTTTCACGGCCGGCGTCATGTAAACTAATATAATCTTCCGGGCTTTAGAGCCATGGTATAGGCTGGTTTGTTGCCTGAAGATTACATTAATTTACATATACTACAGATAACAAATTGTAAATCCTATTCCACATTGTCTAGAGCAGCACATATTTAGGTACAGACTTGGGCAAACCTTGAATATAAGTTGTGCTTCCAGTCCTTACAGGGCTCAAAAGCACTGTACTTCAAGCCCTTGGGGCGTAGTAAATGAATTACTTTATGAATGTGTTTTGAAATTTGTATTTCAAATGTTGTAAGCTCCTTTAAACTACTTGAACACTTTTCAAAGTGCTTGAACCCCTTCCACTTTTAATTCGAAATTAAATAATAAATACATAAAAACAATCTGGAACCTATTTAGTTAAATAAAACACACTATGGTAAGTTTCGACAATATTGTTTCGAGCTATGTGCTCATTATCAATAGTAACGTTCTACTGACAATACGAATCTTACATGCTCATTTAAGATAAGGAGGGATGAAAAACCGTCTAGTTCTAACTGATTATTTACAACATTTTCTGATTTTCTTAAGGCTTTATCTATTTTCAAATATTCATATAGAGATAATTTTCTACTTTTACATGTGTTTACATGCAGGTATTTCATATTTTCTAAATTTAAATGATGGTTTAAGCTAATACAATGTTCACTAATTCATGATTTAACATCTTTTTTAGAAATCGATTTTACATGCCCACTTAACCATCATTTAAATTTAGAAAATACCAAATACCTCTGTATGAATATTTGGAAATAGATAAAGCCTTAAGAAAACCAGAAAGTGTTGTAGATAATCAGTTAGAACTAGGCAGTTTTTCATCCCTCCTTATCTTAAGCTATCTATAAATGAGCACGTAAGATTCGTATTGTCAGTATAACGTTACTCTTGATAATGAGCACATAGCTCGAAACAATTTTGTCGAGAACAATAATAAAGTTGGTGAAACTTACCATAGTGTGTTTTATTTAACTAAATATATTCAGATCGTGTTTTACAAAAAATGCACCATTTATAGTTTAAATTTCATCTGGAACATAATAAAAGCATTAAAGAAGCGTTAATATTTTTGAAGTACTTCTGTACTTGATGTACTTATTTGAAGCCCTCATAGTGTGCTCTAAGCCCTTTTCACACGTGTTTAGGGCTTTGAACGTAATTATTTTTGGAAGTAATTGGTAATCCGAAGTACTTGTATTTTAATATATATATATATATAGATCAAAAATTACGAAACATTTTAGGTTAAACAACAAAACCCCTAAAGAAAGCCAATCTTAAAATCGGTGTCGTCCTATTTGCGGTCAGTCCATTGAGAGGTCAGTGGCTTTTCGGTCAAATCTTTCTTGAATGTAAAAATGGAGGAAGGGTAAAATTTACCTGTCGATTTTTCGGTCAAAAAGGCGTTTCACGTGTATAATGTATACTTCTTTATTAAATAAATATTGACAAAATAAGCTCCATGATTAGTTGTGTTTTATTGGTATTCGCATATTTCTGTTTTATGTTACCTTGACCGCAAAATCGAAAAATTTAAATGAGATGGAAAAAGTGACCGCTCAATCTACAATTTTTACTTTTTACCGCAAATTACACGACCTTAAAATCTTAATTTCAAATGCATTAATTGAACCCGCGGTCCATATTAGCAATTTATAAACGTAACTCCTGCTATTGTTGGGAATTGAATCAATCACAATCACAGCGTCAAACTCTGATTGTTCTTCTTGTCAAACTCGAGATTTAATTAGCCATTGCGTCAAATCGAAAAATTTAAACGAACATCGATATAATTCGTGAGCAACCCTCTCGACACCGTATAATTACACAACCCCTATTATTGCACCCTCGCAGTTGTTTAGTCTTCCCCTCGTTTACGCTTTATGCGAATGCCTACCCTAACCCTATGTAATAAGAGATTGAACATGACCCCCGTTATATTTTTCCCACTTTATAATGGTGTTGCCTGCTAACCTACTTTTGCACTCATTTATGGATTTATGTTCAAGAATATGATTCTGTTTTAAAAAAAAATGAAAAGGTACAGTCACCCTTCCATTAAGTAATAAAATTCTGATAAGAAACAAAAATATTAATATAAGATTGGCGCATCAGTAGCGTAAGTACTTCAAAAAAAATCCAAAATCCTAAATCTATAATTATTACCTAATACCTAATGGTAAAATTTGAAATAGATAATTTATTTTCTGTGACACTAAGAAATCTCACAAATTTATGAAATTTTAGTCAAATTACTGCAAAGTATAAATTATGACTCATTTTTCCTCATTCACGCAGGAGGAATGTGAATAAAGGTAAGAGGTTTGAATCATCAATTAAAAAAACTAGAAAGAAAATAAAAAATGAGCTTTTATATTTCAAAATTCGACGTTGTAGGTACCTACATTTGTGCATTATCACAAATTTACTTACTACTAAAGTTGACATCGACTGTAGAATTCAGATTCAGGTTTAAGGGCCGTCAGTGGTACTGCAGTGACAATGTGGGCGAAGGTTGTACCTCACAGTGACTGAATAACGCTGCCCATGACTTCGAGGTATTACCTTCGCCCACGTTGTTACCGCAGTCACGGCAGTACCGCTGATGATGTCAGCCGCAGTTGTCGACGAAACGTTTGAACCTAACAGTTCAGTTACACCACGGCCCTTTGCCCAAATCTGAATTTTACTATGGAGTGTTCGTGCATACACCAACCAAACATCGTTAAAAAAACATTTAATATATATAATAAATATTCAATGCTTTCGGGGATTTGAAAGCTAATTGCTTTAATTGGGCACTGATGATAAGAGCGTAATGCATTCAAGAGTTTTTGTCAATTATCTCGTTAGCATTTGTTCCTGATAATCAGATGAAAAAATCTATCGAACGCATAAATTATTCTGGTATGTAAAAACTTCCCGAACAGGCAGATTTGGAATTCCTTATTATACATACATTAGCACTGAAGAAGAATAAAATATATAATACCGAAAACAGCTTTGAAAGTTTCCGGATATGAAATCTCTATAAAACTTTTTCAAATACGTATATAAACCTGCTTTCATTTCATCATTAACGACCATTTTTGTATGATTTGTTATACGCTTCCATACCCTTGACATTTTGACGAACAACTGTAAGAAAGGAAACTGTTTTTGCAAACAAACAAACGCGTAGGACAAATATATAAATATAAATATAGAATCAACAGACACAACTACTCCAAGGGCTAATACCCCTACCGACATTGAATTACACTGTTGATACTGATGGATTCTTAGACAAAAATATGCCATTCTTTTTTTGAATATATTATATCTTCGTCTAAGAATCCATCGGAATCAACAGTGTAATTCAATGCCTGTAGGGGTATTAGCCCTCGGAGTAGTTGTTTCTATTGATTCCATGTTTATATTTATCATATAGCCTGTAAAGGCCTTTCTGCCAGCGCCCACCTGATGAGACCCGATAGGTCGAAACCGGTCGTGGGATATGGCTTTCTGTACCCTATGCCTACTGTGTAGGACGCGTTCGAAATGTGGGATCTATGTTTCTCAAAATTTAGACGAAAAAGGATTTTAATGCCTTTCTTTTTTTGAATACAAATATATAAGTCATAATCCATTTTTCCTATTTAAATCAATAAGTACCTAATCCTTTCCTACTCCTACATGCGAATTATTTTATAATTCTTATTTCCAAAGACTGAAGTAAATTTAATTTAATTTCTTTCTACCACTAAAACTATGTTTATTAACTAACATACGCATACGCAGAATTAGAGTTCTTATTTTCATAACTTTTTTGTGTTCTTTAAGCCTCTCACTAAAACATCTCCCTGTCTGACCTATATAAACTTTGTTGGATGTGCCGCAATTTAATTGATAAATTCCTGATTTAGCATCTTTCTTAGTAGGGTCTTTGTTATTTTTGATAAAACTTCTTAAGCCATTATTAGTTTTAAACGATACAAATGTATATATAAATTGAGAAATAAATTTACTTATTGTTAATGAAATATTGCCTAGAAATGAAATTGAACAAAATTTCAAGGGTTTTCTTCTGTTCAGTGGGTATACTAAGTTTAAAGTTTTGTTTTTTAGCTTTTTGTTTAAGATTGACGTAATTAAAGAGGGTTTATAACCATTATTGACTGCAATAACGTAAATCCTATTTAGTTCTTTGTTAAAATTAAAAAGAAATATATATTGTGTTTAATAAAAGTTTTTGTAACTATACGTGTATGTTTTACTTATTATTGAGTTACAATCATTAACGCTTCATATATTCAATTCTTGCCCTTTCGTTCGGTGTTGTTAAGGTTTCCACGGAGATTGACGATTAATTCTGAACCATATAAATTTTAAACATTTTGGGCAACAATAACGGGGTAAAGAAATGGTTGTTACAATCCCAAGTAGAGCAGTTGGAAAGCAAGTAGGAAATGCCATTGGGAATATGGTAGATGTTAGAGAAACATCTAGTTGATTCTTCTTTTATTTTTTGTTTGAGGGTCAATAATTTAGTTTGTTTTGGTTCTGGTTGAATGTTAGTATTGTTTCTTTGCAGCAATTTTTGGGTATTTTGTTTGTTACTCGTTGTTATTCTGAGTTCATTATCGAAATAACAGATACATCCTTCACTCATTTTGAGCGAGGACGGCTGTCGAATTTTTGACCTTTTTATCGGTTGACTATTACATTTGAAAGTTACATTCAACAGATTTTTAGACACTATTACACTCGTAAAAGCGTTGACTTATTAGATATATTATATTATAGCTTTAAAAGTGTGAATTTTGCATTCCTTTGGAAAAAAAATTCTTAGAAGCAGGTTAGCTATATAATGTAAGGAATTTTTTGAATCTTGAGGTTCTGTGTTACCCAATATTGTCAGATTTCCTTGATCACGACTCATTTATTGAGTTTTTTATGTACCTTTAGTGGTTGTCAGAAATTGCCACATAAGGATTATCATGCATAAGGGTGTGATAATATAAATAGGTTAATTTTACAGGAAGATGCAAAACATTTATTCTAGCAAAAGTTACTGTTTCTATAATAAATATTACTTATATGTTTGTTGATTTCAGATGCTACATCATTAATAAGTATTAAGAGGTGTAAAATTGTAATGTAATTTGGTTTTCATTTATATGCTAATTGCGTTTCCGTTTAATGTTTTTTTTTTATTTTAACTATAGCTTTCTGGATAATTTGCTCATTTGAATTAACTTTAAGTAAGGTAGCATTAAAATCTGATACTATCATCTGCGTTAGATGAACTGTTGATCCTGAAGTATTAATAACCTTTTATTTGACGTTTGCAATTCGTTTATTAGTATATCGTACTATGAATTAATTTATATCCACTACAGATTACCTCATACAATGAGGGAAAAAATTGTTGCTATTATCACGTCCTTGCCGGGACTCGAACCCGGGATCTTTGGCTTGTTACTGTTGTCACCTCTCGCAACTTAGTGGCAAAAGTATTGGCGCGTTAAGCCAAAGATCCCGGGTTCGAGTCCCGGCGAGGGCGTGGCAACAGTAACAAATTTTTCCCTTATTGTATGAGGTAATCTGTGGTGGGTATAAATTAATTCAATAATTAATATCGTATTAACGTATTGTTATATAGGTTATTTTGAATAGGAAATTTTTTAACAGCATAAATTCGTTCGGGTTTGGTTTTTTATACCTTTTGTAGTAATAAAGTAGCCTAAAAATTTCGTCTCTTGTGGTCAAAATTCTTATATTTCAGGTTGAATTTTAAGATTATGTTTCCGAATCCTTTTAAAAACGTTTCTTAATTTATTACAGTGATCTTCAAGAGAATTTCTAAATATTACAATAGCATCAAGATAAACGAGGCATTGTGTAGGGGTTAAACCAGTTAAAATGGATATCATTGCGCGTTGAAATGTTGCTGGTGCGTAGATCAAACCAAATGGAAGCCGAAGTCACTCGTTATGACCATTTGGAGTAGAAAAAGCAGTTTTCGCGATAGAATTTTGATGAACTTCTAAATTATGGAATACACTTGTTAATTTTTTAAGAACAATCAAAATAGGAGAAGAATATAGGGAATAACTAGGTGTCATTATTTTCTGATCTAATATTTTCAAAATTTGTTCTTCTACCTCTTCTTTGTAACAATTTGGAAAGCGATATGTTTTTGAATTCATATGGTTTTCGTGAGTAGTTTTAACTTCGTGCTTAACTAGTGACGTAAAAGTTAGATAGTCTCCTAAATAAAACAGTAACAAAGTTTTATGACTTCATTTGATCCTCATCATTTAGGTGACGAAGATTTTGTTTGATTAACTCAAATCTCTTATTTATCTTATAATTATGGGTCTGAAATGTGTGTTTTGAATTTTTTTCTAAATAACCTTTGTTGATTGAAAAGTGTAATTCTTTATCGGTTAAATTAGTAACGGTTGTAAAAATATTAATATTTTCTTCTACTTTTACTAAACATTGTTGAATTAATAATTTATTTTGTGTATTTAATTTGGGTAAAATTCCTTCGGTATATACCGGGTGTTAGATTTGTTTTTTTTTATCACTCGTACTGAACGTGGTTGCAAATTGACTCGGTTAACAATCTTTTGTTTTTTGTTCTTGTTTCAACATTATCGAAATATTGCTATCATCAACGAATCTAATATAGTTATTTGAAAGTCTACGTTGCCAATTGGCGACTTCAGAAATTCAATATCTAAGATGCCATCAGGAGATATATCTAATGGTAAAACATGAAATTTTATATCTTTTACTTTGAATGTTGTGGTAATTGAACCTAAAGTTTTAAGTGAGTCAACGTTAAGTCCTGAGACTGTTATTCTGTCGTTCGTGTTTATGAAGTTTTGGGACTCGGATTTATTTTTTATAAGATTAACGGAGGCGCCGGTGTCAATTAACAAATACATTGGTATATTTTTTACTTTTTATGAAATATAGGGTAAAAATTCTTGTTGAGTATTATGAACTGAACAATGAAATGAATTAGCCAAGAAAATAATACTTATTGAAATTAAAATGTATTTTCTTACTGAATGCCGATACAGAACTGAACATAAAAAAAAATAAAATACTTAAAACTACTAACCACGATATTCATCTATCGCCGCCAGCGAACCTGATACCCAGACTAAACAACATTATTTATGATATCTGGTACATACACAAATCGTACAACTATAAACGAAACTACGAAATATAAAAATAACAAATATAAAGATCGATTGTAGAAACTAAGTTTTCCAACAAATGCCTTAACAATTCTGCAATGATTTTAATAGTAGGAATTGATTTTGAAGTTACAAAGGTTTTTAAAATTTGAAGGATTTTGGTTTAATTGAACGAACAACCGTCTTCTATTTCGTTCATTTTCGAGTTTAAATTATTTTCTTGGATTACCTCATTATCATTTTCGTTTTGATCGTTTGTTATTTCACATGTTTTGATTTTGGGTGATTCTAAAGGGAAACCTTTAAAGGGCGAACCTGATAAACTAGGCCTTGATTGAATATTATTTTAACGAGAAAATTTTGAGGTATTAGGTTGTTGAGAAGTAAAATTAGAATTCATTGCAGTGTCATTAGTTGGTTCCTTGTTGATAAAAGTCTTTTGATTGTAGTTTTACTGGCAGGGTTACTATATTTTTGGGTTCTAAATTGACAAACGATGAAGAACAACTCTTGAGTCCTAACTTCTTTTGCTATTGCTACAATATATGCTGGATTTAGTAGAAACGAAGAATTTACCATTTTCCAAGTCTTTGGTTTCTCCACAGTAAAAAGATGTTCACTTTCTAATACCTATTTGTATATATTCGAATGGTTTTCAAATGTAATACGAAATTCAAATTACAACAACTTAATTTCCACTATAGAAGTCCATCAGTCAACTTGAGTTAAGTATTATATCACAATGTTCTCAATAAATACTTTAATCCTGATTGGATAATAACCAATTTGAATCTTTGACTACATGGACTCCGGTGGAAAAGCATGCAGTCACTGTCTAGTAAGACTTTTTTATAACAATATATGGTCCAGTTATTATTACAATTTTTGTTTTTTACGAAATACATTATTGTTATTTTATTACAACCTACTTTCAAATTCTTTTAACTCAATTCCTTGCAATAATAGTTGATTTCTTCGTAAGCCGTTATACTTTTACAAATTTTTCGTTTAACTTTATCTTTAATTTTCCACAACTCTCTATAATAATAGTCTTTAAACTAACGCTAACACATCATTGACTCACTTTCATAGGTATTATCTTCTATAAGTATAGGTACAGTGCCCGGCACCTAAGGAGATTCAAAAGCCATAAATCATCGGATGCGCACTAGCAAAGCTTAGCCCCTCTAGGGCGGGAATAATCGACCTGTAGGCAGAATGATAACTGCTCAGCAAGGTTCAGTAGCGTGGTGGCAAATAGTTGCAAATTAACAGAGTAGAGAAGGGGTTGTTAGGGTAAGTAAATCAGTTGAATGAATTCACTTGTGTTCCGTGTTCAGTATTTTTTCTATATTCTTATTAGCTCTTTCATTTATTGCTATGCTAAAAGTTTCTGCCTAGCTACCTGTCAATATGACCGTCGCTGAATCTCCTTAGGTGCCGGCCACTGTACATATATTTTATAGTATCGTTCATATCACTGTACCCACTTCATCAAACTCTCTCATTCTGGACTATATAACATTTCTTTTTATGAGTAGAAATGCTAATCATAAAACCTCACTTTAAATCTACTTACTCACAAATTTCACATCCTGATCTTTCAATTAGACAGATTAAGGTGGATCAGGAAGCTAAGATCAACCCTGTCATTTTCGACATACTTTACGGAACTGATTTTGAATCTAGCCTCAGAACTGCCACAGATCCGTATTTTAACCTCAAACTCCAAACACTTCAATTTTTGACCCTATTGTAAGCATTGGGTACCTACTATGTGAAATAAAAGGATAAAACAACCAAGAGGGTAGTCATTTCGGAGGTATCTTTTGTCTCTGACCTCATAATTGTTCCAGTACATCAAGGAGCTTGGAAGATTTTAACTCTGAAAACCAAATATTGCCAATTTGGCTTTTTTAGATTTCAGATTAGGATATCTTGTAATTTCAATAATTCAGTGCTATTCTATAGGCAGATTCGAGTTCACCTTTGATTGAAATTGATTACCTTTGTTGTGTTTTCTGTTTTTAATAGTACATTCGTTTTCGAGTCCCTTTTTCTTTCAAGGACAAGAATATGGAGGATTAAAAAAATAATCAGAAAAGAAAGTAATCAACTTCGGTGGCGAACCCAAATGTGACCCCAGAAAAGCTTCAGCATATTGCGGTGTCGAGAAATCATCACAAGCCAAATTACCGTTAACATTTGGATTTTGGAATTAAAATATTTCAAAATCTACAGAAGTGCTACTGGGGCAATTATGACGCCAGATTCTAACTGAAAAGACAAAAGATTCCTTAGCTGTTTTGTCCTTTTATTTCACGTTGTAATCCTCTCAAAGTGGACAAAAATTATGTTTTAGTAGATACTTTAAATTTTGAGGCTACATTTGGACTTATCGTCTCTTCAATTCCTGATTTTCTTGATCTGCGTTACTAAATCTCTCATAAAGCTAAAATTATTCTTCATCTTTTTTTATATAAATTTAAAGAAATCCGTCAATTTGAAAAACTGTTTCTTTTATTCAAATTCCATTTCCCTCTTCATCTTTAGGGTTCCACACCGTCTGTTACAAGGTTCTGTCTCAGTAATGGTAAGAAGCAACCAGTTATAATTTTGTATTGTTGTACATGCCTATATATATCTGTGCATACTGAAGAAGACTACCAACACAGGCGAAACTTTTCCGATAACCGCAAATTACAAGCATTATCTTTTGAATTTCCTACTTCATAATTCACTTTAATCGTTAATTTCTAATAATATAACCCCTCTGACGTGACATAGGGCCTATTCCCGTTACAATGGCTTTATTATCCGACAAACTTCCTGTCCCTCACTCCGACAAATCACCCTTCAATTATTCCTTCATTATTTCATCGATAAGGAGTGGCAAGTAAAGGTTCTCAATCCAGAGAGAGAGAGAGAGGAAGATAGAGCAATTGAAGCGTTCCTATCTTCCCCTATTTTTATCCTTCATATTATTATCGCCGAGTAGGCCGGTGTAGATTTACATACGTGCGACACGTGTGTCGCGCATACCCCCGCCCCTCTGCTGCCCGCGCGTATACCTCCGGCGCACGCTCTCTCACGAGGCCAATGACAGCTATGCGGGGAACGAGGCGGGAGAGGGGGGAGGCTATTTAACGCAAGCGCCCTAATCCAACGACAAACCCACGAGAGACTGCGATGTAGGAAATTCGTAATTTGTAAATAGCGGTTGCTGTCGTACAGGGGATGTACGCGTGAACGATTGGGGATGACTGCAATTATCGGAAAAATTGGGACTATCTTATAAATAACCTTTCACAATACTTCAGATAAATGCGAAATGTAAATTTATATCTGATTATTACATAAACACGTTCTAGAGATTTTTCACCACTTATCCCCTTCGTCAGCAAAAATAGAAAACCCAAACCACCGTTCCCTTAATTACGTAATAGTTGAATGATTCGCCTCTATTTAACAAAATGTATATTTGTAATGAAACAACCTTTTAAAAATTATACCAGTACAATTTAGAATTTAAATGGGTAGAAATTTTTAATGATGGATAGCTACTAAGTATTATAATTTTTGTCACTATGAGATGTATGAATATATACTACAATGTTATTTTTATTTTAAAAGAACTGCAATTAAAAAAGTATTTGTCTTTTTTTTAATTCTATTGCATTCGAATTTTTATTTACTTAGTACATAAGTAAGTGGATAGGTACTTCCTTCTTCTTAACAGAATCGGTTAATGATGGATGAATACCTATTAAAAATTAAATTAAATTAAGTAAAACTTTAGGCGAAAATTGCTTTAATACCTATCTTAATTAGTAATAAATATCATTAGATCACTAATTTGAATATTTGAAATAATTGCTGACAAGCATTAGATACCACTTTTGCTAAGTACCAGGCTATTTATATTCGAAATTACTTATGTACATTTGCAAACACAGACATAGCACTAGGTATTTCTGAAAAATTATTTAAAAAGTTTCAACAACGGTATCTGTTTTTTATTACTCCTTTTTTAATTAATAACGTTTAACTGGATTAAAAGATTTCGAGATATTGCGAAACAGGTTTAGGGGTAGTTGGAATTTTAAGTTCGTACCTAATGTGAAAAAGGTGAAAAGAGACAAAATTTTCTGTAGTTAAGTATTGCCCTTCTAATTACCTACCCCGGATTATATACTTTCAAAGAAGTATTATCAATATGTACTTATACAAGGAAATTGTTTAAATATTACAGATGACGTAACATCACTTTCATGTTTCACTAATACGAAACGAAAATCCAAACATACTACAGACAGACATGTAGATATGTGTACCTAATTGTAAGTATGTAAATAATGGATGTACGTATCTGGGAATTGCAGCGTCATTTTTATTTCACCAATGAAGTTGGTACGGGAGTAGGATGAAAATTGATTCGATTGTTAGGTATTTGAATGTTTTAAAATGTAACCATAACGAAAGCTAAATGAACAACAGGTGGGGTTATCTCTCGGGGGGGTTGATTTGGCGAAATCTGGGGCGTTTTGACATCCGTCCAATCAGCCATTAGCCAAAGAGAAAACGTAAAGGAACAAAATTATTATGTGAGAGTGCCGTTGTACCATCGCAGTCACCAATCAGTCGAACGTGGTTAAAGAGCGCCTGCGTCAAACTAATACCAGCCATGCTCCGTTTCTGACAAAAGATACGATAGCAGCTGTCTGCCCTTTATTCACCCGTTCAGTGCCTGATTATTGGTGCGCCTCCCCACCTTTCCGATCTATTGCTTTACATGTCGTCAATATACCTATTACGTTTCACAATGCACGTTAAATTTATGCGCATTAAAAACTCAACAACTCCTATCTTCCTCTACGTGCAAATATTTTCCACAATACAATATCCGTTACACGTAAAGTAGGCGATTATCTATCTGGAAGCCCACTTCCCCTCCGCATTTTCCCTTCCCCGCTTATATCTTTACATGGCCACGCCTATACGCTTCGCTGTGGCACGCATTGCTACTGGCTAACGGTAGGCCCAATGAGAAAGCAACGTAATCTACCAGAGGGTTCTTTATACGGGGCAAAGACTTTTCAGTCGCGTATGCCATCAAAGGACAGTGAGACTTTTAAAAAAATCGATATTTTATCAAAATTTTGGTAGCGTTTGATTTTGGTGTGATGTGTTTATAATGTTCGTGCTTATCTCCGGATATCGCGGACTTCAGTGAGGATTAATAAGTGAAATTAATTGAAGAGAAATTAGGCCATACTCTCATTGGGTAAGTTGTTTTGTCCCACACATTGCTATACTTCACAGTTGGGTATCTGAGAAAGCCAGACAGCCATGAACGGAAAGGGGCTGTGTTGATGTCGGACGAGTTCATTTCGTAAAGAGAACCGGTTTTACGGGTGTGGACGGTAGGAGTAACTACAAAAGTTCGGAGTGAAGGCTATTAGAATGTGAAGCGCTTGGTGTAATTCATGGCGGTCTAATAAAATTCTAAGCGTACGTAAAATTTTCGTTGCAAAAAATATCGGGGCGTATTTGCATTAGTGACTTGCAAGGTCAATGCGAAGTATTATGTGATAGTCTCGCGAATGTCTCCATAACGAAAAATTTTTATTCGGTAGGAGGGGCAATTTTATGAGATAATTAAACCGGATATTTTTAATTTACCTACTACCATTTCACCGGAGAATGCTTCACTTTCTACAAAGTTATTGACGCAGTTTAAGTTTATTTATTACTCCCAAGTTTAAAAACGTTGGAATTAATGGATATTGAATAGACAATTGTAGATTATGTAATGTATATCTAAAATTGATTTATATAAAGCTGTATATAATCAACTTTCTAAAGCCTATTATAGGTACGTAGCTACTCACCATATCACGTTGATAGTTTTTAAGTAGGTGGTCTAGTTACTACAAGTACCTACAAACAATTTAATTTTGCGTGTTGCACATACACTTGATATTACGTAACACTATGTATAATTTAAGCATTTGATATTTTCTGTCTTTGCTTAATTTTATCGAGAGTAGCCGAAAATATTCGGTCTCATAGTGACACATCTCCTTTAAATCCCTAATCGAGTTTATTGCTTCTTTCATGTTTTTATGGTGAAGAAAACAATTAATGACTGTTTCATGTCTAAATTTTTGTCAATTGTTTCGATCAAGTAGTATTTTATGACCATTAAAGAGAATAAGAATGAATTGAGCTGAACTTTAAAGGGGAACACTTCTTTGAATACGGCCGTAGTGCAAGCAGTCGCCTACTACGATTTAAAAGCACTTTCCGTCGGATGCCGTAGACTTAATGCATATACGTATGTTATGCTTAATACTTCTGAAAAATGTTTACTACAAAAGTATTTCTATTGTGAAATACTTACATTGTGTGTGTTACTTACTTTTTTTTCTTCGAAATTACACGTGCCTAATAGGTAAATATCAGAGACATCATTTTAGTATTGTAGTATTATTTACAAAACCCGTTCGTTTTTACCTGAACTACTGCAGCCTGTAAATTTCTACTATGAATAGACAAATGCTTTTTTAAACATGATCATAAATCAATTATATTTAAAATTGAAACATATGGAAGCAGAGCCCTTTAATATAATATATGCCTAATACCCCCATGCTACCCTGATATCTCATCTTTAAATTTCAATCAGCTATTGCGGATTTTACAAAAAATTAAACACATTTTTTCAAATGTTTCAACTGAAAATAATCCGGACAAGCAGTTCAAGTACGTAAGCCTGAAAATATTGACAATTCATTTTTTTTTTCATCGTTTTTAATCGTTAGGCCCATAATTTAGAGATCTAGAAGTTTGTCAGCAGGTACCGATGTAAGATAATACCCAACCAGTTGTTGGTCAATGGTACTATACATTGTTCTGTTTGAATGTATATAAATACTTATGAATGTGTGTGTGTGTGTTTGTAAGTGCCCTGGAACAGCTGACCTTGAGCAATGTTTAGCCTAGCAGCGTGCTGTCAGTTCGTTAACCTTCTTTTAGGTGCACATTTACATGACAAAACTCGTCCAAATCAAATGGACTTTAAACGATCACAAACATGTGCACTTTATGAGCGAAAGGTACCTGTAGCACAGAAAGGTACAGACTACATACAGATGTTATGGGAAACATAAACACAGTCAAAAGATAGGTACCTAATTGTAATAATGACACACAGGAAATGAAGATGTGATTTTTTCAATAAAATAGTTATCTATATATACAGAGGCCGTCCAGACAGAGAGCAGGTGGCTAAAGCCCCCTTAACTGAAAAACTAGGTTGAACAGGTCTGAAAAACTGTTTTAAAAGTGTTTGCTAAAAAAATATTGCTGAGAAAAAATGAATCGTATAAATACGTAATCCCCAGGTATTTTCAAGCTCTAACGACTAAATGACTCGGCACTTCCTTTAAATTATTTAGGCGACATAACAACAAAGAACAAACACCTAATGATAAAGCGTTAAAACATATTGTTAAGTATTAAGCTATTGTGTTGAAGTTCTTTTTCTCGTTATTATTTCTACCCAACAATTGAGAAGGCCTAAATTTTTTTGTGAAGGGGGTACCCCCTTCCCTTATTCCAAAGACTTGGGAGGTGCCTATTTATATACCTGCACCCCCACCCCCTTAGACGTTATTGAGATTATTTTATAAAACACTGTTCTTTAATCGTTACGATATGCATGTTGCAGTTAATTGCAGAATCGGTCAATCACGACTACATCTACTCTGTTCTTTATAGCGACTAACTTCATATTTAGGCGGATTGTCGTCCACATACTACATCTATATTGCATTTCGCATTAGAGCCTCAGCGTACCAATAGTGCAAGTCATGGAGCCTTCAGTAATATTCGAGCCTACTTCTTATACCTCAACGTTTGAATTGTGGGGTTTTATTGTAGGTACCTAATTTATTTACGGGCAATACTTCTTAAATATCTGCAGTTGTAGTATGGATTCCTAATACCTAAATATTGACGAAGAGTTCTGAGAAATTCTGGCCTGTAACTTCAACATTCTTTTCCAATATAAGTTTAATTTTTACGGGCAACATAAATCTCAACAGAAACTATTGATGGTTTTTTTTTCTCATATGTGGACAAATCCTCACTTACTTTTTTATTATTTTTCTTTTAAAACTTTTAACTTTTAGAATTGGAAGATAGATAGTTTGATTAACTATTGACTAAGTAGGTATCTGAATTTTTCACTGTATTTTTTTATTTTACAATTGACAACTTTACGCACAATCAATGAAATCAGTAAACCAATAACGGCAATTCCTTGAATATACGCGATCCCTTTTGGGAAAGTTACATGCCGAGTAGATGCACAATAATATATTAACGTATCAGCACAATCTTGTCCTTTGTACTCTACCAAGGGCGATTGATAGCCGACTTAACCGAAAAGGAAGGTTGTTCGTTTGTTTCGGCCGCATGACGCACACGCGACGCGCGATGGGAAAACGGCACAGTACGAACCGTTTCGAGGAGAGAAGAGACCGCGATCAATATGAGCGCCCCTCGCCAACCCCGCAGCCGAAGCCCCAACAACTTGATGCCGGCGCTACGCGCTAAACTGAATCAACTCGATTTTGACGTTCGTATAACGACGACCACGATGACGATTATAATCCCAATCCGAAATACATGGAAAATTATTACCTGGTCTTAAGTTTACGAGCCAAAAAGAAATTGCGAATTATGAGTTCACAAAATATGACTAAAAGGATCGAGTTTAATAAAATAACACATGCCAACCAGACCAGGAATTGTGAAGGAAAAAATGAAAAGTTAATCATTTATAACGTAATTTGCAATGTTGAGTCTAACTGCGTCGAATTGACGAGAATTGCCTTGGGCTCAAAAAATGCAGTTTTTGGTTTCTTTGAGATGATTACACGTGAAATGAAAGGACGAAACAACCAGCTGAATTAGAATTTGGTCTCATGACTGCCCTAGCACATGAATATTTTAGAATAGTTTGATCCCGAAATCCTGATGTTGCTAATTTGGCTGTTGGGCATTTGTGATTAGGCTAACGTCCACTGATTTTAGCACCCCCTTTGCCCCCTCCCATACACAGCTCTGCTTTGCAGTTTCAAGAAATCATAGTTTCAAAACCAAACAAACCAAATTACCATCATTCGAATTTATAAATGAAGATACGTCAGAATCGAATCTGAATATGCTATCTTAACCTAGATCGTAAATACCTCCCATTAGCGCATGACTGCATGACCATATAATTTAAGCTTTTTGAACTCCATAACCTGGAAGATAAACGCTTTATAGATATGTTAATAAATTATGACGATGGCAATAATTGTTTTACCATGTTGGTAAGCTGCTGCCCCCCCCCCCCCGTTTATGAAGTTTAATGTAGGTTATGAGGTATTTTTTATGGTTGGGGGTTAAGGGATTTAAAACACTTAGGTTATAGGTTAGGCTTAGTTATTTTATTTAATTCTTCCTTTCTTTACAAAATAGTGCCGTTTGGAATCATAATATAAATACATATGTACTTAACCAATATATACATATATTATATATATATATATATATATATATATATATATACGTACATGATAGAAATATATGCGTGTTGGGTACCCAGATATGTACATAAGCAACTAATTGTTTATGTACAACTTCATCTGTAAGTACTACCGTATGCAAAGAAATCTGATTGGTGATGGGTCCCTTGTGATGAAGCCATAAAAAACCTGTATAGAAACAGACAGGCCCAGCAGGAGGCATCTTTGCAATGACATGATAAAAAATGACTGACTGGTCGCCAGCACTGGCTGGAGATTGAAGACAATAGACACAGATAATGTTTAGGTTCTTTTTTTTACCATCTGTATTGACACGCGTTAATGTTTCATATACTTGAAACATATTAAACCAAGAATTTATGACCAAAAAAAAAAATTTATTGATAATTCATTATTATCTAATTAATTATTTTTAATAAGTGATAAAATAAGACCAAATGTAAAGTTGTTTTAAAAGCACAACCTTTTTTGAAGCCCCTCCTTTCTTTGTAAAAAACGGATCAATTACAAGACCCCTGCTGAGTATGAAACCTTACACAGTCGCCTAGCCATTGTCTATCATGTGTCTAAATTGCATTAAAAGATCCAACAAACAACAGCCCATTTGTATATTATTGTAGTAATAATGAAAATATTTTTCCTGATGATTTTTTAAGAGAAAATACTGATTAGTGTTATCAGTTACTAAATGCATATTTTTATACCAGTCTCTTTTGAAACTAGCACCGCTTACAGAAACACCTAGGCGAAATTGAAAGTAGCGATTTATTCGAATTGATTGCGACAATTGCACCGATTAAAAAAAAACCGGAATAAAGCCTAGGATTTAATTTAAAAAAAATTGACGATGGGTCTGTCTGTCTTGGAATCGATTTTTTGTTTTCTTATTCTCTTTTGGTGGTTTCATTCAAATTTTTTTATGATGACAGCATGCAACGTAACTCGAAACAAAATAGTCTCAATACATTGCCTGTCGTAACTCAAATCGAATCATCCCATTTCTACAAAACTCGCTTCTGTTCACTCTTTTATCAACATAATCCTAATTATACCACTATCGAAACAAAATTACAATAAAGAATTAAATACTATCAAAAGACAAAATTTTATCCAGAAAATCTTTTAAATTAAGCAGGAAACAACTTATCCATTGAAAATCAAAAACCGCTAAATCATACTGTTCAATACCATTTATAAATAACGTCAGTTTTAAGTATAAAAATAGGTTAAAAAATGTAATATTCATGCCACTCAAGTTAACAACCGTAATCTTAAAAATATATTTAATAATTCAAAAATTAAAACAGATCCTTTTCTTGAAAGCGGAATCTATTAACTATTTTGTAACAAATGTGAAGCAACGTACATAGGAAAAAGTGGCCGAACTTTCAAAAGTAGAATCAAGGAGCACATTTGTTCTATACATAAAAACCTCAAAAAAAAACGGCTTCTCTGAGCATTGTATAGATAATAATCATTCACTTGACTTAACAAAAACTAAAATTTTACGTAATAATATTAAAATAAGAAAAAGCGTTCTTTATATGAAAATCTTGAAATTCAGAAATCACTACATAAGAAACAGGCTTTGGTCAACAATCAAATCGAAATTTACAGAGACTCAACCCCACACATCCCTATGTGTTTTTCTTCTAAGTGAATTTATATCGTGTTTCACAATCAGTGCACGAATGAAAGTCTTAATAGTGTTAAAATTTTAATTGAAACTATGAAAATAAGACGAACCCAAGTGAACACTCTGTATTAAAGCGAGTAAATATCTGCATATTATAAGAATGAAATCCAGCAATTCAACAAAAGGAAGAAGAGGAAGAAAGGCATGGGGAACGAGAGAGAGAGAGAGAGAGAGAGAGAGCGAAATAAATCCTTACTATGGAAAATCGACCGCCAGTTGTGATGACGAAGCGTCGCGTTTCTGCTTCGAATTCTATTACAAGAATTCAAAGAAAAGGATATAACAGTGAGAGAGGACGTGATTTCCAAAGGTGCATGTAAAAAACTTTTGTTGGAATTTTTTTTAATTGTCTGCCTTGTGGCCTTCAGATTTCAGTTTTTAAATGAAGTAGTGCGAAGAGGGTTAAATAGGTACCATAAGCGAAAAATGCGATTTGAACATTAAAACAACAGAATTTACCTAAACAGAAGAAAGCAAATTAAAAAATTATAATCAATTTGACACCAACATAAGAAATTTATCAATTCTATATATTAGGTACTTATATACATCGACTTATTAATTAAAAAATATTTTACGAATTTTTAGAAAAAGTTAAATTGAACAGTAAACAAACCTTATTACCTACCAATATATTGATTATAAATGGAGGTGTCGAATTAATTCTAATTTTATCCTTTCTATGTTTGCTTTTATTATTTTTTTCCGAAGAAACCATTAATTTTGTGATTGATTTATTTAGCATTCAAGACGTTATTTAATGAATATTGCAAAATAGTTATTAACTGCAGAGTGTACTACCTCTACCCATTGTTTCATACAAAATTTCATAGGAAATTAAAAACGCCCCGCTTTGTTTTTATTTCTTCCGAAACAAGAAAGTCACACAAAGCAGTACCTAGGGGTTGCGTGGAAACGACTCTTGATTATACTTATTAATAGAACATTATATAGCTGCTATACGGCAAAATTATGGTGTACGTATCAGCAGGATATTATAAGCCATGATTACAATGTCCATCTATCTACCCTGTTATTATATATGACTCTCTCCTTGCAGTCGGTGGACGCCTTGCCTCCCGCTATATAAGAAAACAGGGGACAGAGAATAGGCCCCCAAGGTTCACCCCAGAGGCCGTTAATTCAATCAAGTATGAAACTAAATAAAAGCTCCTTCAGTTGATACACTTTTATATTCGTTTTGAGTATTTATAATATGTAATTATTAATATTTAAGTATATAAAGTTATTGAGTTCTTCAATAAACCAATACAAAAAGTAATGGCATCAGAAGCACTTCAAACTTACTTGTTATATACAAAATAAATCATATACTTAAGCTCCACACCGAAGAATTGTAGGTTACATCGTTTTAAGAGTAATCAAGCAGGGTAAACGTAAGTCGTAACTATCTTTATATAAGCTGCATGACATACTGTAACGAACGTATACGTCTGTAATGATGAATTGATTAGCGCTGACGCACCTTGAAGGCGGCACGTTTGATGTTGAGACCGATCGATATCGCACAATAGATGCTCGACAATAAAAAATAATAATAATAAATAAAGTGCATTATTGTTTATCAGGTGAATAAATCATTTAAGTTAATTTGTTAGTAATGTTTAAGTGATTAAATAAATAATTGTTAAATAAATAAGTGAACTAGAAAATTCGTTACAATACATTCCAGCTTATTTGTCCGTTGTACAACGGTCACATAGAATACATGTCGTTTCTTACAATAATAGGGTCGTTAATCGAAAATTGGATGGACATGCACTCCACTCCTTCCTACCCTGAGCCAATCTTCGCATTTTCCTTAACCTATAACATTCCACATCCCTTGAGATAAAGACAACATTTGAAACGTACATATAATGTTTATTTTCCTCAGATTTTTAGATGATCTTATTTGGAAATGGCGGGAAGAACACATTGCAAACGATTTTGATTCTTATCGTTTTGCAACTGGGGCGTTAATATAAAAAGTGATACATGAATGATACAATCCATATTAAAGCCAGTGTATCGCCATCAATGGATATTTACTGCTGACTGTTGTATTTCATATATTTGCAAGGACCTTATGATGGTATCGACGGTATTTACCTAAAGAGTTGCAAATGAATACTCAATCACATATGTAAAACTCCTAAAGCACTAAATTCAGAAGTTTATTGTATAAATTGTTTAGACTGTAATAAAGTGTACATCGGTCAGACCAGTAGGTCTTTCAAAACTAGGATTAAAGAACATTGGTCTAGCTTTACCAATAAAAAAATGGAACATTTAATCAATGAAAATCATAATTTTAATTCAGACTACAAAATTTTGCATATACAAAACAAAAGTATAAAATTAACTCTGTTAGAATCGTTGGAAATTAATATATAATATAAACAGGGCTTTCCCCTCCATTTTTAGTTGTACATATGTATATATACCTTGTACACATTGAAGTTTGTCAAATCGTCACCTGACGAATCCAATGTTTGGTGAAATAATATTGTAGTGTCTACAAAATAAAAATTTTTGAAACTAAATGTTTCGTCAGTTCAGTTCGACAAGTAGCTGCCCCCACAAGACCCTGTCAAACATATAAAATACCACAGCTAATAGTAAATTTCTGTAGGTGGAGTTATACTGTCTGTGTTGTGATATTATATCAGCTCCCTTTTACGAAACAACTTCGGCTTGGTCAGTGATTTATCGAAGGTACCTGTGATGTGCTGATAAGAAGTAATAAATTTCAAGTCGCAATCCATATCTGGTAATTTCGATAAAACCATTAACTAGATATTTTTTATTTAAATGTTACCTCAACGAAAAGTTTTATTCATCCTAGCTTATTTACTGCAAATAGAGATACCTATTTAAACGTATAGGTACTTTTAAAGTGAGATTCACAAATAAACCTCATGTTTGACAGCTTTAGAAATTAGAATGTGGAAGACGGGGAGGGAAAAATACCATGATGAAACTATAAGTTCCATTTTTAGGGTTGAGTCTAACTCGCAGCTGAACCATATCGTTGTAGCAACATATATTAACACTAAATTCGCACATAATATGATGAGAGATGAAAATCGTATTTAAAGTTATAAAAACCGACGAAACAGGTTGATTTATGAAGGTTTGTTATTGTGCAACCGTTTCGTCATGGCTAGGTTAGGTTAGGTTAGGTTAGGTTAGGTTAGATTACATAATATGATGAGAGATGAAAATCGTATTTAAAGTTATAAAAATCGACGAAACAGGTTGATTTATGAAGGTTTGTTATTGTGCAACCGTTTCGTCACGGCTAGGTTAGGTTAGGTTAGGTTAGGTTAGGATAGGTTACATAATATGATGAGAGATGAAAATCGTATTTAAAGTTATAAAAACCGACGAAACAGGTTGATTTATGAAGGTTTGTTATTGTGCAACCGTTTCGTCATGGCTAGGTTAGGTTAGGTTAGGTTAGGTTAGGTTACATAATATGATGAGAGATGAAAATCGTATTTAAAGTTATAAAAACCGACGAAACAGGTTGATTTATGAAGGTTTGTTATTGTGCAACCGTTTCGTCACGGCTAGGTTAGGTTAGGTTAGGTTAGGTTAGGTTAGGTTACATAATATGATGAGAGATGAAAATCGTATTTAAAGTTACAAAAACCGACGAAACAGGTTGATTTATGAAGGTTTGTTATTGTGCAACCGTTTCGTCATGGCTAGGTTAGGTTAGATAAATTGGCAGTTTCGATAAATAACCAATTTCTTACTATCTACGTACTTTCTAAGGGTTTCCATAGTATAAAACCCTCATTGCGCCGACTCCAACTTGGTCAGTTTTTGTTTATTATTGTTATGGTCTATTAAATGATAAATATTTACATCTACAATTTCTACAAGTTTTAACTTTCTAGTTTAGCAAATGTTTATACCTAGATTGTATTGTCGTTAATGATTCTGATCTCTACAAATAAATATTTTTAAACGAGCTCTCATTCCGCATTTATCCGTATCATTAAAGTAAAGACTCGTTAGTTAAATCAACATAATAAAACTGGATCGATTATGAATTGTGCGTTGTTTTGAATTTGTATGGAAATTATTGAATAAGAAAGAAAACTTGAAAATTTCCCCTAGAATTACCTCGAATCCGAGCGCAACCAATTAGTAAGTCCAAACTTTAGTTCACGGTATATAATAATTGCAGATAAATTACCAAGTCAATGCCCTCTTTCTTAACGATATCAGAAAAGTTATTAGATATTCAAATTTTCCACTTTCACTGAAATTTGTGGTAAATAAATCTTTTTTTTTTTAATGTAGACTTCTCGTAGTGTTAACGTAATTTGTGAATAATTATTTTTGGTTTGTTTAATTTTCTTTTTTTAACTTTCAATCATCTGATAAGTCACCTACCTGATCTTCAGCTAGCTTGCAAAACAAATGTGTAATAAGTTACGTATTGTTTTAATTTACAACTTTAACCGAACAATTACACCCTTGGGAGCCGTTATAGAGATTAAGTATCCTATTTTACGGTAACGTTATAAGTCTGCGAAGTTGGCCTCCAGCTACGAACTCTAAATTTAATACATAGACTTCTGTTTATCAGGCTCCAGTTTCATTAAACTTAACACTGATATGCAATTTTAGAAATAATCTTATGTTTAACAACGTATGATCGAATGATGATGGAAATTAAATTAGGAGATTTTGTGGAATGAAATTTAAGTAAGTTGTTAAAAAACACCAATTCGAAAGAAATGATTAAAAAATTGATAAATAAGTTAATTTGTAGACAGTCTACAACCAACAGCGAAAATGGATAGACCTCTGAAGAAGCTCGCCTCTCGTGCTAGCGAAACGTTAGGAAGCAATTCCAACCGACGACGGCCTGTACACCCGAAGAAGGACAAGACTAGGAGGGGTTGTTCAAATTTTTTATTTTTTTAATTTAGTTAACCGACAACCCCTCCTAGGTATATTAAAAACATACAAAAATTCTGACAAATCATGTGTTTCGCTGGATGATTTAATGATGAAATATAATATATGCGTCATTTTAATGTTTCTCCTGAAATTGTGAATTCGCTAATCTAATTTATTTTGAGCTTTTTGTGGCACTCATGCAATTAAAACGATATCAATGATGTTTCGGTAGGTAGGTATACACAAAAAAATGATATATCCGTCTTTTGGACAGTCGGTACTTAATTTTTTGAACATAAGTGGAAGGTTTTGTGGTTGGTGTCAATTGTTTTCCGGATAATAATAGATATTTAGATGTACGTACATCCAATAAATTTCGCTGCTTTCCCACCATTGCAGTATTAAATCAATAATCAGCGATAATTGAAATAATTGATTAGATATTAGAGCAGTAGAGCTAATACAACTCATTAATAATAAAATATTTTGAAGAATGTTTTAGTACTGGTAAATTTTAAATACATCAATGTTATATCAATTATTGAGTTAATTTGTACCCACTACAGATTACCTCAAATTAATGATAAAGAACGTGATACTGCTGTCACGTCCTTGTGGGGAATCAAACCCGGGATCTTTGACTTTAGGCGCCAATACTTTTACCACTAAGTTACGAGAGACGACAGCAGTAACAACGACAAACGTACAGTGTCCGGCACCTAAGGAGATTCAAAAGCCATAAATCATCGGATGCGCACTAGCAAAGCTTAGCCCCTTTAGGGCAGAATGATAACTGCTCAGCACGGTTCAGTAGCGTAGTGGCAAGTAGTTGCAAATTAACAGAGTAGAGAAGGGGTTGTTAGGGTAAGTAAATCAGTTGAATGAATTCACTTGTGTTCCGTATTCAGTACTTTTTCTCTCAGTAATACGCGTCGCTGAACTACAAGTTGACGCTTCGGTCCAGCTATATTCTTATTGGCTCTTTCATTTATTGCTATGCTAAAAGTCTCCGCCTACCTACCTGTCAATCTGACCGTCGCTGAATCTCCTTAGGTACCGGTCACTGTACTTACTAAGTCACAGAATCGTCGGAATTAATGTATAATATTATTAATCAATTATAATGAAAATTTTCAATTATTTTTTAGTAGACGCTAATTTAAATGTACCTATCAATGTGATACTAATTTTTAAATTAATTTGTATCCACTACAAATTACCTCGAATTAATGAGGAAAATTTTGTTACTGCTGTCATGCCCTTCTGGGGAATCGAACCTGGGATCTTTGACTTTAGGCGCCAATGCTTTTATCACTATAGCTACGATTCTCGACGAGGGCGTAACAGCAGTAACAAATTTTTTCTCATTAATACAAGGTAATCTGTAGTGGGTACGAACTAATTCAATAATTGATATCACATTGATGTGTTTAATACGACTATTCAAAAAAGAAAGAATTAAAATCTTTATTCGTCTAAATATTAAGATCAAAGATCTCACATTTGGAACGCGTCCTACCAAGTAGGCACAACGAACCAAAAGCCATATCCCACGACCGGTTTCGACCTATCGGGTCTCATCAGGTAGGCGCTGGCTGAAATGCCTTTACAGGCTATATATATATATATTTATAATATGGCTTTCGGTTCGTTGTGCCTACTTGGTAGGACGCGTTCCAAATGTGAGATCTTTAATCTTAATATTTAGACAATATGTCATATCTTCGTCTAAGAATACATCGGAATCAACAGTGTAATTCAATTCCGGTAGGGGTATTAGCCCTCGAAGTAGTTGTTTCTGTTGATTCCATATTTATATTTATAGTTATATTTTTAATACGACTAGCTTGAGAATTGATCATTTCATACAGTAATGTATCGCATGGTTACTGTTATAATTAATGAAGCTGGATTTTCTATTTAAGCTACGTTTAAAAGCATTTAAAAAGCCACAAAAGGAGATAACATTTTCCTTTCATTCAAAATCTCACGGATCCGAAATTTAATTGAATAGTTCCCCTTCATTGCCCCATTTCCTATAACGCACCTAATCCTTTCTCTCAATTTCTTAACCCCCCCATCACAATGAGCAATTAGTCTTCGTTATGACATTATACTTCGCAATCTGGTTTTAAACTTCTGTACAAATAAATCTCTTTGGCGAAGCGTAATTTTAATATTCACATCTATCGGCAAAAACAGAATTTTAAGAGGCTATCACCAAAAGCTTATTCTCATTATTTACTGAATGAATAAAGAGACGAAAGTTTGTTCGGGTACACTTAAGATTTTCAACATCACTTTACTATTTCGGACTTGGCAAATGGGAAACATCCTTTGTCTTTCCCGCGTTCATACCCTTGTTAAAGTTTATAATTTCACTCTTGACAGTTTTCGGGCGCTTTCTAACTTTCCCAAGTGCCGTCTGATCTGAGATCCATCAGCATGAATAATTGAAATACTTCCGTAAGCTCTGCTGCTTCCGGAGAAGTTCAAGGTGAGAGAAATAATTTGCAAACCTCTCCGGACATCACTTTCAATGTTTTAGGACCAACGTAAACTTGTCACGTAAATATTTAAAGGTCGATTCTTATCGCGTAAAAAAAAATTTTCATGTAGATCTGCATCAAGATCATGGTTCTTGATTTTTAAATATTTAATATTTTGGTTTAGTTTCAAATCTGTTATTTATTTGAAATAAAAGAAACATTTTATTAACTTCTGATATACTTATAAAAACGAGTTTTCATTTTACTAATATTGTGGTTCACTCAAATTCTGCAAACATAAACACTATATATTATAAGAAACTGCCATCGACACATACTTTTCGAAATTTCTTTCTATTCCTGCGTTATTGTTATGAAGGTATGCAAGGAAACTTTACTAACTTTAACTATATTGTCAGTTCAATAAGCCTTTACTGTAATGACACACCATACAAAGTGAGCCTGAAGATAATTTTAAGAATTTTTAGTAAGTAACCAGAACAAATTCAACAATCTCTGGCCAACATAGGTACATAGTAATTCAGCATTTGTTTGTAACACATACTTATGCGCGTTTATATAACTCAAATTGTAGAATGCGTTGATAGTAATCAAATATAGTTGTTTTTTATATAATAGGCGGGCTGAAAAGTTCGTAGGCCGACCCATAGATGGCGCTACTAGTATCACATCCATATTATTTTTAGTTAACCCTAACCTTCAAAAGACGTGTGTATAAATTTGACAGCTGTTGCACTATTAGTATCTGAGTTATAGCATTTTTAGTGAAAGAACTTTTGTTGCTTTGAAAAATAGATGAAACATGGCTCCATCATTTCACACCGGAGTCCAATCGACAGTTAACCGAGTGGACTGCACGTGATGAACCGACTCCAAAGCGTAGAAAGACGTAAAAGTCGAGTCGGCTGGCAAAGTTATGGCATCAGTATTCTGGGATACTCATGGTATAATATTCATTGCTATCTTATAAGGGGAAAAACATAAACAGCGACTATTACGTAGCCTCATTTGAAGAAAAAGAAAGTGCTGTTTCATCAAGACAATGCACCGTGTCACAAATCAATGAAATCGATGGCAAAATTCCATGAATTTGACTTCGAATTGCTTCCGCATCCACCGTACTCTCCAGATCTGCCCCCAGCGACTTTTTTCTGTTCTCAGACCTCAAGGGGATGGTCGCTGGACAGAAATTTCGCGCCGTTGAAGAGGTAATCACCGAAACTGAAGCCTACTTTGAGGTTAAAGACAAATCGTATTATAAAAATGGTATTCAAAAATTGTATGACCGCTATAATCGTTGTATCGCCCTCGAAGGGAACCATATTGAATCATAAAATCAAATTCTATAAAAAAAAAATATTTTTTTCTATACTAGCCTACGAACTTTTCAGCCCGCCTATTATAGGAGTCAATTCTTTACTGTTGAGGACACTGTCCCTTTGAATGTTCTTGTTCATGTGTTCCAGCAGTACACCGACGAATGGTAATCATTAGACATCGTCACAAAGTAATCACATGATAGCCATTGTCACATGATTTCTTTATGAGTCATTTCATTTCTCCAGAAAGAAATAGGCTGTTAAAAAAGACACCCTGTATATACAATAACAGAATGAAATCCAGAAGTCTCATGAATCCGATACTTACAATATAACCAAGCATTAAGTATAAGTAACAATAATCTAAGGTGACAAGTGAGAAAGACGAGTCGGCAGAGGGGTGAAATAAAAAGTTGTACAAGAAAAAAAGACCGGCTGCATCACGATTACGGTCTTTACTCCCAAAATTACCGATCGACCTTACTCGGGGTTCGAGTTTCGGCGATGTGCAATCTAGTGCGACAAATCCTATTTAGTAGCCCGTAAGAAAACCTATCCTACCTGCTGCTTGCTTGGTAGTTTGCTAGGCTTGTTGGCCAGCCAAGCCAGTCCCCTATGCTACGTCGCGGCTAGGCTGTGCTCTCCGGTTCACAGGTATCGAATTCGATTACCACGCGAACTGGACTGGCCGAAAAAATGTTCCTTGAACTACACATAAATTGGAAAGAGAAAACGACTGTCACGCATGAACAAAGTATATTTCACGGCCAACGGGAGATGATACCGAAATTCAATTTTGTTATTCTACCGTATCATTCCAACTGGATTTACAGGAATTGTGGTCTACCCTTGACGGATACACTTACAAAAAAATGATGATAGTCTCAAAGTAAATGAAAACCAACAATAAGTGAAAATTTGAAAATATTACAAAGCGGTTTTAGTATCTACATCAATATAAGTGTTCTGTAAATTGTAAAGGTCTTCAAGGACTAATATCTGTAAATCTAGACAGTGTTGAATTTGATAATTTGTATTTGTCTTTGATTGACACGTGCGAAGTGCTTAGGGTGAATAAAGATTCCCTGATTTGTTTCTGTAAAGTTCTATGCACCACCGACGTTGATATCGTTCAAAATTTGGATGGATTATACCTCATTTGGGGACAGTATTTCTTTTGTAGGTTCTGCCCTTCTCCGAAAAACATCCTCCTTTTAAAAATTGGATTGATTCAGCCGTTACTCTGTGATAATTCATCTTAACGATAAATGAATAAACACTACTTTGTTTATTATCACTTTTTTATTTACAAATCCTTTTGACTATAGTTTCGACAAAAAAGTTTGTCATTGTCAAACGAATAATTCAAATTGAATGAATATAAACAGATTTGTCAAAACAAATGATTACTATTCAATACATTTAATAATTAATGGTATTTCCAAAAAATATATATAAACACTACTGTACATCTGTTTATATTCATTCAATTTGAATTATTCGTTTGACAATGACAAGATTTTTTGTCGAAACTATAGTCAAAAGGATTTGTAAATAAAAAAGTGATAATAAACAAAGTAGTGTTTATTCATTTATCGTCCTCCTTTTATATATTTTTAAAAAATCTGTTAATCTCTGTCTTTAGAGATGCCGCGCCAAACTGTTACACGACTGTACATTAGGAAAATTGAGAAATCAAGAGTAAATGTTGTACTCTAGCCACAGCACACAGTAAAATTCAATAATAAGGACATTTATTAAAAAGAATTCATTTAATTACAAAATATAATTAAAAGGGATGTCAACATAATTAGTGTTTGTGAATTTTTGTTTGTTTTGTACTTGTTTCTTATTCTTAATTTTTAGTTCTCCTTTTCAGTGTAAAAGATTGGTCACTTTAGTGATACTAATATTAAAATATTTCGTTACTTAATAGTTTTGCGAAGGAATTTTAATCCGGATATCGTGATTTGCTTATTACACAGAAGAAACCAATACTTCTGATACGGCCTGTGACGTTCAGGTAACATAGAATGACGTGGCGTGTTCGTAGAGATAAGAGCAAAACCAGATATGTATACAAAGAAAGAAAATCGGAGAGAGAGAGAGAGATAAAGAGAGTCAGTCGATGGATGCATTAATAAAGAATAAAAACAGGACGGTGATGGCGTGTCGGAAGCACCATAACGCTCCTCATCAATGATGTATCGAGTCATCCAACGCATCAGAACGTTGTCGGTTGGCTGCCACTCTCAGCGCGTTCTCTTTCGCTTCGTTTGTTACGGATTTTTTGAGAGTGTCAGTTTTTACTTTTAGCGCCGGATGGCTGACTGGCCGTAGCTGAGCTCAGGGTGGGTTGCTTTAGAGGGCTGCGAATTTTTAGTATGCTTCACAGCCCGCTGTGATGTTGCGCCTGAAAGCACCAATTTCGCGACTGGGTGTTGATCGGTAGATTGGTATATAGGTATAGGTATATGTATGTATTCGTGTATCTGTATACATATGGGGATATCTGTAGTATAGAAATACAGGGAGAACTTCAATGACGACGCTCCGTTGACTTTGATCTTTCGCCAGGGGTTTTTTTTTACTAAATAACGTGGCGAAATCACCCTACCGAACGATGTTCAATGTATTCAATTCAAAATTATAAAGAAGGTCAAAATGGCTCTTAAGGATTTGTACATACATTCGTTTTATGCAAGTATTAAGGATGCCATATTTTGAATTGGAGACTGTTGTAAAAGAATAAATAATTAAATAATTAAAAAGAGATTCATCCCAATTACCACCGAAACTGTTTTAAACAGACACCTGTCTCGCATTGTGGGCATTCCCACATTAAATGTGGGCTAAACACGTGTCCGTTTAAAACAGTTTTAATGGTAATTACGGTGTCGTTATCTTTGTAGTATGAAAACAACAACTTTTTAATAAAACTGGCTAAGTGTGAATCTCTTAAAACTACCTCTACAATTTTTACTGTTCAATTGATGTAATTCATTCTCTGTAGAGAAACATTTCTCTCAAGGCTTCAAGCAAGTATTTTTGTTAATATCCTTCAAGGCAGAGTGTATATAAAAGAGTACAATACTTCAATGTTATCGTTTTTTAATTTTGAGTTGAGTTTAAAATTTATAAATGACAATGGGTTTTTATATTCTTCAAAGTAAATATATTTAAAGATATATATAGTTTCCTATAGAATAATGAATAGAAATTATCATTATGGGATTATCAGTCCGAAGACTGACATTTCTCTAAAACTAGAACATTTTACATCCCTAACTATTAGCCTTTTTTAACTACCCCTTTATGTCTCAAAAGATGTCCTACAAATCTATCTTTCCTCATCCTAATTGCCTTCCATATTATAAATAGCAAAATCCAAGTGAATAAAAATCAAAAAGGACTTGTCCCAATTAACCACAACACTTTTTGAAAATGTTCTGATTAATTGGGGTATTAAGTCCTTTTTGGTTTTTATTTATTTTCATTCCACATTCTCCTTTCGAAAGCTGGCATATAATGGAACTTAACAACAGTCCAAACCTCAAGCAGAGACATAAATATAAAAATTAATGTCTTTGGTAATCACGAATCAATCACTAATGGAAATCAACCTATTTTTCAATAAGCACAAAGATACGATAGAGACGCAGATAATACCTAATACGTGTTATGATATCCATCCATATAAGGATCGGTTTTTCCTGAAGCACTTAAAGTTTCGTGTAGGTATAGCGCCTTGTAACTGGAACGTGGCTTGCTTTAGGTCCTTCTCCATTAAATCCATCACTTTACATAATTGCGGCACAATGAGAGGGTGAGATGCCCGCAGTCGGTGCGGCCGACAGCAGCGTCGATACGACGCCGCGGGGGCGCTATGGCAACCCCTTTTCATCTACTGCTATGTGTCATGTAAATGTATGCACGTGGCGAATGATTACACGACTGTTTAAACATTGCATAAACTTGCTCGAAATGATGACTCGGTTACAATTCCCAACCAAACTAACTCCAAATCGTGGATTCCTCAAACAGGAGTTATTAAAAAAAAAAAAAAAAAACAGGCAGCCCTCGAAATAACGTCGTTTATTTTAAGTTGTCTTGAAACTTTTTGAGGAAAATGACGTATCTACCTGTTTGTGGATAGTGTATTATGTTAATCTAAGACATCTTCTCTTTACTCCTGTTTCTGTATTTAATATATCTGTAACTACCCCCTCAAGACCTGGTCAGGCATGCCTCGCGTGCTCTATCTGGATGAAGTAAGGCATATAACGCAGATTAATACTGAGGAAAGTCAGCAATGCCTGATGTGAAACTAACAATCTTTTTCTCATTTAGAAGGCACAATTTTTGATGTACTTAAAAATAATTATAATGCGTTTATATAAAATGGCATTTTTATTTATTACATAATGAAATGAGATTTATATCTAAGCATAACCTGTTAACATATTAAATAAGGTTTTTTTAGTCGAAAGACCGACCCTATAGCCGTCCCAATCTTTTGCGTTGCAAGGTATACGTAGATTTCGTTGTTGGTTTGTTTTTCCATTTTGTGAATTTCGTTAATGTTGTCAGCGACGATCATTTCGCCTCTCGGCATTATCAAGCTGTGTGATTTGTGGTTGTTTGTTGTGGCGTATTTATACTGTTTCGTGTGGTGAGTTTAAGTGGGGTGAATATTGTGTCTGACGTATTGTTTATTTGTATGTTGATTATGTTGTTGTTTGAATATTTCCATGTTTTCTAGGATGTTGAGTTTTTTGTTTTTTGGTGCATATTGTAATATTTGTAGTGTTTCTTCTATGGGTCCTGGGCTGTGTTGGTTTTGGTGCAAATGTGTTGCGTAATTAGAGTCGTTTTTCCATTCTCTGTATGATTTTAAATGTTCTTTGTATCTATGGGCTATTTTTCTGCCAGTTTGTCCTATGTAGTTTTTGTCACAGGTATTACACTTGAGTTTGTAGACCCCTGATTTGTTGTTATACGTAGATATTATACCTTTAAAAAAACCTTTGTTCTCCTAAGTATTATATAGATTGCTATTTAATTTTTGCTGCATTATCTCTGTAAAAGAATAAACATTAAATAATCAAATTCACCAAATGGGTAAGGATTTTTTGCAGCTTAGTCGTATTTTAAGAACTGCTTGTTTCATATTACTCTTTTTAGGAGTTATAGATTGATATCTAGCGAAAACTCATTCCAAACTGCTGTAGTTTAGACGTTTTACATTTTATGAATATTTTTTACAACTTCTGTAAAATAGATAACAATAAGAAACTTCTGAATCAAATAACTCACTTTCGATATAAATGACCCTCTCTTTTAATCATTTTTGAATTCTGTGACCTCAAAAATCGAAAATTTCAAAAAATTAATAATAATTAATTAATAATTAATAGTAATATAATTAAAGCAAATTAAATATAATTAATGATTATTATATATTTTTTTCACTAAACTACATCTGCGATTCGGGTTCTCCGTTCACAAAATGATGATAAGTTCAAAAGGTTACAAAAGTCGTAGAATACTGCCGCAGGGAGACGTAAATTCGCTTTCAAATGTTCAAATTGTGGTTTAGAAGGTGGTCAGGGTCAGTCAACTAACTTGGTTTATTGTTTCGAAGTATTGCTTTTTAGAAAAATGAGATAATATTGTTTCTATAATTTAAATTAAAATAGAAAAACTCTATGATTACATTGCACCACACATTAAATAAATTTGCACACGGAAGCGTATATACCCTTTTAATTACTATACTAATAGAAAAGTAAACTCGAAACAGAAAAATCTACAAATAATAATTACCAAATAACTACTTACTATTTATTAATGTTCAATTTACTAAGTATTTTCTTCACCGAATTTGTCACATAACTTTCAATAGAGCCCTCGACTACCTGCTCTTCGAAAAGTAGTGAAAGGGCTGAAGGTCTAACAATAGATACAAATACCTATATTATTCTTGTAAATTCATGTTAGCAGGTTTAACTTTCTATTGTTTATTATTTTCATATGGGGTTCTTCTGGTCTTATTCTACAGGAGGAAAAGATCTATCTATAGTTAAGATTTTTAACGGGTTAGTTCTAACATATAGTACAAATAAATCATCTAGATCATAGCTTAGCATATTATTACCCGGGTCCGACTGCTCTGGTCCAATTTCTGTGGTTTCCTTGGATCATTTAGGCAAATGCTGGAGCAGTAATATTCCACAGATAATTTTTCACATCTCATCTGTCTTCATTTTGTCCATCTCATCTTTCTCTCCCTAACCACACCACCCACCCATCCCCACGATTGCTGCAAGGAGGCTGAAGAGGGCCTTACACCCTACTCTCCGGCTTTGCACTACAGCGTAGATCGAAGGGACTGCCCGCCCACCAGCACGAGTAGCTGGTGGGAATTAAACACAAAAAAGTTAAAGTTAGTTCTAATCAAGAAAACCTCATGAGACTTTGTTACGTATAAGATAAGGTTATCCTATTGTGGACCTAACTTGTTCCTGAGAAAGCATGCCCTACCAACGTCAGAATGGGTCTTGATATGTTCTCAGACTGTGCCCGAAATAAATTCTAGTCGGGCTATTTCTTTTTGTAAAAGGTGAATCGAACCTGCGCTATTTTTCGTTGTATGTCTCTACCGCTTTTTTCATCTTGACTTATCTGACTTTCTAGATATCGAAAATGGCACATAAAAATAAGAATTTTTTATCTTGGTTGCATTCATACTTAAGTAAACATAACAGTTGAAATACTTGTTATTTACTTTTATCTCGTTACTCACATTTTAATGCAAAGGTCGATTGATAAGCAATGTGAGGAATTATTTGTCTCGTTCCACCGTAACTGTATATATTTTCGTATTTATATCACTGTAGGTTGTTTATTTATAAGTTGGTACAGATATAATTGAACTTTGCTTATAATTAGTATACAAGATAAAAATTACAAAAAATGTTATCTGTAAAAATTCTTTGATAATAAAACTTTATATATGTATATATATTGTCTGATTGGTTTGTCTTATAACCCATATGCTGATTATCTCTCTATAACGAATATTGCATCAATTTGAACTGATAACATGTCTGTCAGAAAAGCGAGAGAGAAAGTGGAATCGAATCGAGAGACGTTTTGGACTTATCGTTAATTACACGGCTGTTTAAACATTCGTCAATTCATTCTCATAATTTTGTTTCAGTGTTGAGCATAAAAAATTTCCACAAAATTGTGTTTTAATTAATTAAAGAAAAATTTCAGTTGTAAAATTCCGTTTTCTTTTCATACTTTGTACCTATAATTAAAACTTCTCAAAATTAATATTTTGTAAGTATTTATTTCACTGTGATCATAATTCTCAACAAATTGGTTACCTACAATTATTTTTCCTAAATTTTATAAATTCAGTTAACCCCCCCCCCCCATATCTAATAAAGCACCTTTCTTGTTCAAAAATTTATATAGGTCAGACGGGAAGAAATTTTAGAATTCGTTTGAATGAACATTTTAGATCATATAGAAACAAAAAAAAACCGATTCTAACTATGCCAAACATGTGTTAGAAGATAACCATATATTTAATTTAGATCTAAAAATTTTACACATTGAAAATAAAAATTTAAAACATACACTATTAGAATCTAAAGAAATTAACAAATATAAAAATACAGGCATATTACTTAATGGCCAAGTAGATATAAACCTCTCACCACTATTAAATCTTTTCTCTCACTCTAACGAAGATGCACCACCCTATTTATAGACGTCTACTCTTAAGTAGTTTTAAGTAAATTTTGTACTTCTGAAGAAGCCACAGTGTTGGCGAAACACGTGTCAAGTTTATTTAATAAATTGTGGAAGTTATCAACTGTGTGTTTATTTCAACATGTTAGACTTCCATCAAGTATTCGCTAATTCAATACAATTTAATAAAGAACTCTTCATTCAGTAAATATTGGTTAACATTTCGTTTGCTTCTTATTTTTGTCTTTGTGTAATATATTATGCTGCAAAAAATGTATTAGCACAGCTAAAATTGTTAAACGAACTATTCCTTCGTGATCTACATGATTTATTATAATTTAAAATTAACTGAAACTAGAACATCCTTACATCCCTAACTATTTTTTTCCTCTGTCTCTTTTTACTCCCACCTCTGCTCCTAATATGTATCTAACTAGCCCTTCATATCTCAGAAGGTGTTCTACAAACCTATTTCTCTAGAAAATATTTTAAGAGAGGTCCGTTGCTCCGGAGGAAATAAACCCGAACGTGATTTGTACCTTCATTTTACATAAATAACATAATAACATAACAATAAATATTTTGTTTTACTCGTTCGTTTTAGTGTAAATTCTCTACGATGAAGGAACTTTTGCTTAGGCCTTAAAATTTCAGTTATTGATGGTTATGACATGAAATAATATCGAGTATCGAATGTAATTAATTATCCCTATTGTTAAGCTGTCAAAGACCGTCAGTCTGCAATTGAAAAGAGAAAATTATCACGAACCAGCGGACAGATAGACAGAAAATACATTGAAAACTATTGTTCATAACTGCGAGTAATATTGTGAATATATTGCATGAGTTAACGCAATACAATATTTTTAAATTTGTAATTGAAGATACAACTTTTCACAAAACAGAAAACAAATAAACAATCGCGGAGCAAAATAAAAGTAACATCATAAAAATAGTCAATTTTTGTGATTGTGATTTAAATGTTTTTTCTTTTTGCTGCATCTCAGGTGAACTCCTCAAATGAATAACAAAAAATGAACAAAAAACAAATTAATTTCATTATCTTGTCTAAAATACAAAACTGGGTGCTTGATCCTGCTATCGTATTATGTATCTAATAATAATAATAATAATAATGCGAATTTTATTTAGCATATAGCTATATAAACAAACAATACAGAGTTTAATATTACTTAATATAAATTGTAAAAATAACAAAATAAAACGAATATACGACACAACAAAACATAACTAATATCAATCTTAAATATAATTAATATAAAAAAGAAAAGGAGAAAAGAGACAACTAAGATCTACAGCTATTATGATTTACATATATAACTTCGTTTAAGTTCTCTTTTAAATTTTACCAAGTTTGCTTCTTTTAGTTCGGTTTTTAATTTATTATACTTTTGTATTCCTTTAAAAAAATTGAATTTTGTGCATTTGTACTGTTTACTTGCAGTAGCATAAAATTCTCTTTATTTCTAGTGTTATGATTATGTGTGTCTACAAATATACACCAATAGGTTTTCAAAATATCGCGGCCTTAAATTTAGTCTGATTTTATGGACAAAAACTAATGTTAAATACTCCGAGTAATCTAGTTTCTTAAGCATTACGCTTATTCTAGTGTACTTATCTGAAGTAACAGATATTTTACAGTTATCTTTATCTAAGGTGACCAACTATACTCATTTACTGAGTTTTGTACTCTTTTTTCGCAAACCGTACTCTTTTCAAATCCTGTACTCTGAAAGTACTCATTTTTATACTCATTTGTATTTCTACAACATTTTTTTAGATTATTTTATTTCAATTTTATTAATTAAATATTTAAAATTATTTTGGCAGTGATTTGAATTTCACGCGCGCATATTGCTTGCCGTTTCCGGCACGTCAGAGGACAGGGCAAACACCAGACACGAGTTTGACAGTGATTTGAATTAAAATGAATTTTTAAAAGAAGTTAAATTTTTTTATAAAATTTGCTATGAATATATCGAAGAATGGATAGTGAACTTTAGAGCATTAAATTGTTTCAAATGGACCCTTCTAAATAGTAAAATTGAATGGAAAGAAGTTTCTTCAGCAGTCGAATTTGTAATGAAGGAAGTAAATGTTATTGTTATTAATGTGTAAATTTTATCTTTGAAATAATTCGAAGAGTAAATTTATATTTAAATGAAGAAAATTTGAAGAAATGGAACGATGAGAAAATAGAACTTGACAAAAGATGGGTAGAAATCTTTCGGCATTTTAGAGTAGAACATATCTTACATGAAAATTTAAAAGTTTTAATAGAAATTTCCTTATATTGTCCAGGCACTAATGCTGCTGTTGAAACGGTATTTTCAATAGGAAATGATTATTGGAGCAGTGAGAAGTCGCAACTTTCTGTAAAAACATTATCTGCCGTCTTAACAGTCAAATTTAATATGCAAAATGAAAGTTGTTTGGATGTAGCTACATTATTAGACGGACATCCTCATTTAGCAAAAAAAATCCACTCACGAAGAAAAATATGTTTTATCGTTTTTTCTTCTTTTTTTTCACCTATGAAGTACTCTTTTTGAACAAAAAATAGTTGGTCACCTTACTTTATCAGCAGTGTATATGAATTTTTTTGCTCATGCTTACTAGACTTATTACACAGAAATATAATTCTTCTTGTTATATTTTACAAAAATATTCCCTCGAATATACAGATACGAACATAAATTTGCTGTGATACTTTTGTTTTACAAGTGCTGACTTGACTGAACGTGTGCTTGTACAAATGATGCAATTCGTATTCGAGGCAGTCGACCCCCCACAATAAATAAATCAACAGAAAACGCTCAAAGACATTCACCTGTTTATACATACTCTGCTTTTGCTCCATATTTCATGTCAATTTATAGCCATTCGCACAAGAAAATGCGAATGGGAACTTGTTGAAATAAGCAACACTTCGAGAACATTTTAGTATAAAACCATATCAAAGATTTTTATAATGGAACAAGTGTTTTTTATTGATATAAAAATACCCCTATTTCATCTGTCCTAATTAATGCTATTAAGACGGGAAATAGTTTGGTCAGTGACTGAATTATGAAACATTATGAAATAAACAAAATATAATAAAAAAAACCCTTTCAAATGTTTCAAATGTATATTAGAAAAACTTTACATATGTTTTGGTGGATAACACCTTTATGAAGAGTATATAAGATAATACTAAAATTTAAAACATGTTCAGGTCTTATATATCTACGGAGGGTTGTTAATATGGGAAATACCCAAATACAGGTCTAATACAGGAGTGTCTTTAAAATCTAGCTGGTCATTCGTTATATTTAATTTTTGACGTAAAACTCTTTTTATTTCCAATTGTTCTAATAATGTCAATCTAGTGCCTTTGTTTTCTGAATGTAATAATTTTAAATTATCGTATTTAAATTATGATTGAAGTCTAAACAATGTGCGCTAATGCCTGTGGATCTAAGTTTTCTATACTTTTTATATGTTCTTTTGCTCTAGTCTCTATATTCCTGCCCGTCTGCCCTATATAGAATGCATCGCAATCTTTACAATTTATTTTGTAAACTCCACTCTTTTTATAGATGCAATTTCCTGATTTGTTTTTTTATTTGTTTACAACCCTCCGTAGATATATAAGACCTGAGCATATTTTAAATTTTAGTATCATCTTATATACTCTTGATAAAGCTGTTATCCACCGAAACATATGTAAAGTTTTTCTAATATACATTTGAAACATTTAAAGGCGTGTTTTTATTATATTTTGCTATTAAGACTTTCTTTGGTATAAGGATTGTGAAACATGATGTAGATTCATCAATAAAACGAAAAAAACATTGGATAATTTCAATTTATTCAGTCTCAAAGACCATTATAAAGAGTACTACTAAATTTAAAACTTACTGTAGACTTGTATATATTTGCACACTTGTATAGATTTCCTTTCATTGTAGGTATATATCGTATTTTGTTTATTTGTCTAATTTTAAGAATTTCTGTATTCATAAGTACATTTCAAAACTGACCTGGTCAGGACCATCATAAAGGTAGGCAAAACTATCCTCTTTGTACTGTCACGTAAAGTGGACAGAAGGATTTCTAACTACCTACGTTACACTCAAATCAATTGTATATTTATTCCATTTGTATGTACCTAGAAATATTATGTTTGTATAATTGTATATAATAAATATAAATATGGAATCAACAGAAGGGCTAATTCCCCTATGTGGGATCATTCATCTTAATATTTAGACCAATAAGGATTTTAATTCCTTCTTTTTTTTTGATATAACTGTATATAATTTGAAGCTTTCGCTTTTGGCCCGTTTGGCCAAAATAAGTTTTAATTTTTGGATACATATTATACACAACGAATCCCGGCGAGGGTGTGACAGCAGTAACATGTTTTTCCTTATTAATTTGAGATAGTGGGTACAAATTAATTCAATAATTAATATCACATTGATGTAATTAAAAACCTATTAATGTGATACACCAGGACACCGGTCGATATTATTTTCAAATTACGAGGGTAAAAACAGCTACAGATACTGCCATTTATATTTACAACCTATATAGGAGAAATGGGGTTGAGTTGAAGTTCGGTTGTACTTGATTATTGGCTAAAAATTGTTTTGTTGCTGTGATTTTGTAATTTCAAGATTTTCGAATAAAGAGAGCTTTTTGCTTACTTTTATATTATCGTGTAAGATTTTTGTTTTATTGGTATCTATATTGTGATTGTTATCCTGTTGTTCTGGGTTTTTTATTGATAGAGTAGATGTGATGTGTTAGTTAATTCTTGTTATTAGAGTTCTTCCAGTTTTTCCCATATAGGTTGCATACAATCATTAGAAAAGTGTTGATAAACTCCACTTTTTTGAAAAGGATCCGTTTTTGTCTTAGAGTTTTTTAGTATGTTCCTAAGGTTGTTTGTGTATGTTAAATTTCTTTAAGTTATTTTTATATTTAAAACTGACATTATCAGATTCATTGTTTGTAGCAGATATTCTGTCGTTATATAATAATTTTCTCGTTAATTTAAAGGTTTTTTAAAATAAATTGTTCTAATTAAATTCGGGGATTCATTCGCTTAGAGCGTCTTAAAAAAATGTAATTTATTAAGAAATAAATATCAAAATTGCAAAATTTACTTCTTTGTTTGCTTATTAGATAAGGTTCAAATGTTTGGGAATATGACGGTCGTTTTCATATATAATAATAATTTTAATACTTTTTAAAAACATATTCAACTGTATCAATCAACGAGTTACGTGGATACGTTAAGTATTGGAAAGAAAAGTGCGAAAAAAATCTTATTTTTCTTATACCTACCTATAACATATATAATTTGTTAAACGAAACTGTAATAAATATAAATATGGAATCAATGGAAACAACTACTCCGAGGGCTAATACCCCTACCGGCATTGAATTACACTGTTGATTCCGATGTATTCTTAGACGAACACGTAACATATTCAAAAAAGAAGGAATTAAAATCCTTATTCGTCTAAATATTAAGATCAAAGATCTCACATTTGGAACGGTCGTGGGATATGGCTTTCGGTTCGTTGTGCCTACTTAGTAAGACGCGTTCAAAATGTGAGATCTTTGATCTTAATATTTAGACGATTAAGGATTTTAATTCCTTCTTTTTTGAAAACAGTAATAAATTGTATAAAATCTGTACCAGTTTTTAAGATATGTACTTCAACAAGAAAAGACTACCCCTCGTATTTTCTTATCGGAATGGCATGTTTGCTCGCATTAAATGCAAATACGCTGGCATGAGAGTAAACATAATAATATCTGTAAGAGTTGACACACCTTTTATGGTCGTGCATCTCAATTTTAAATCTTATTTATTCCAAATATTACAGTTTTCCGAAGACAGGGTAACTGTTCATGCGACTGTTTGCAATGTTATATACCTACGACGGCGACGGACCAAAAGTCGTTTGACTTGGGTTTCTCTATCTGAGCATTTGTATTTTACGACCTGGTGGAAGAATGGAGGAAGAGCAAAGTGCTAAAACGTGTCCGTTACTTTCGAACCTGCTTCCATACATATTTAAAGTCATATTGCACACACTATGCGTTCGCGGAATTCAAATCGACCCTATCGTTCTGCAACGTTGTGTAATTGCTAATTCAGTAAAATCTTTCAAAGAAATCTTTCACGAAGATAAATACAAAAATGACATTAACAAATATTTATAAATACCTGTCTATCAAACTGTTAAATCCGCCATTCATTACCACTACTAGGCGTTTTATAGCCGGACTGTGAACATTTTTAATATATTTGACTAATTAACTACTTCGTTTTCAAATGTGGCCTCCATGGGGTGGGCTGCGTTTTTTTTTCATTTTTTCGTTTTTTCACTTCCACCCCCTGTACATCACTTATCCTCCACCACCTTTGAATTAGGCCAAACTACGCAAGACTAGTTTATCCTGAAAACGGGTGTAGTCGGTAACATTATATAAGAATACCTAAAGTAAATAAAAATGTGTATTAATATGTGGATAATAAGTAGTAGCTACTCAATTTAATATTTTTTTCCTTTTTCGACGGTTTTTTTAACGGTGAGTTATTTTTGTTTCAGGATTTTTCTCTCCTGTTGTAAATGGAAGTAAAAGTTAGTAGATATATAATGTTATGTATGTATTTAATTAAGTTGGCTTCATATCAAGATTTTTGACATTAAATATTCATCAATCGAAAGAAGTGAAAAAGTATTAACTAAGTACCATCCAGAATAAAGACGTTTCTTAATATTTTACTAGAGGAACAGGAATACCGGAATACCTCATTCTACGTCAAATGAAAACAATAGCTACTACACAATGCAATTCGCTTATAATGACTTCGCATATAATGACGATCCGTTTAGTAGGTACATGTCCTAACTGCATTAGATAGTTCGGTTTTAATTTTGAAAAATTTTGTATTTCATTGTTTTTACCGTCGTAGGTTTTTTAAAACTTATATCGAACGGTTGTACTGATGTACCACATTAATAAATTTATTATTTTTCTCGAAGGACCAATGAATTGAGAAATGTGTAAATTTCAATTATTTTATTCTAATTTATTTACACTATATTTTAATGAAATTAGTATGGGACTATTTACCCAGCGAGTCTACAGTAGAACTGTTTCAACAATGGATTGTAAATACTTAAATACAATTTTGTTAAAGCCAGAGGGGCGAATACCGAGAACTATACAATAATGTTTCTAAAACTATGACAAAAATGTATGTAAAATTGAATCCCAAGAAGTAAGGAATTTATGACGGTACGACCAGACCTGGTGAGTCTTCAAATACAATACAGGATACGATAATATTCTTGAAACTACACAACTAACTTTAGGTAGGTATGTTGTAATAAAACAAAAATACAAAAATAAGTCCTTGATACCGAACACATTACTTACAATAAGAATCACCCGAGTTAATGTGACCAACCGGTTGTAATAACGTATTATTTGGCAACTGTCACTTTTCTTGACCTGCTAAACTAGAGCTTTTTTAAATTCAGAAAACTTCAAAAGAGCTAATCGTCCTTGTAGTGATGGACATGATATTTCAATGTTCAGTGTAAAAAATACTTTTTCTTAAATTTTATCGTATCTTAATTTTACGACGTCCTCTTATTAGTATTGTCTTGATTGTAATTTCCCATCGAACTCTATAAGCGAATTTCACTATCAATACTTGCGTTGTCCTTGATTCTTTATGGTGTTATTGAAGGGTGGTTTTTGTACTTAAATTATTATTATTCTACTAGATATTGTTTGTATTTTGAACGTGCTTTTAAGTAAACGAAGAAAGAATGAAAACGAAAATGCTGCGGCTTCGGTGCTGTTGGGGGGTTGGTTGGGTTGCTGTGAATTGCTAGAGGGGTCCGTCGTGCGAGCTTTCGTGTGTACGTCAGCTGCGCCCACTCCGATAACGCGGTTTCGGAAGACTCGAAAGTTCCGAAACGGAAATTAAATTGCTACGAACAGTGCTCTCCCATTCTGTAGAAAGAAAAATAAATAGTGCATTTTTTTGTGTAAAGACCGGAATCCTTACGAAATTTTGCTTTCTGGTCATTGAGATTTTAATATAATGTACTTTATGAACATATCCCTTTCATTTTATTACTGTAGTAGTTATTATAAATGAATATAATTAGCCATTGATCGTTTCAGTAGAAAAGTTATGTGTTTACAATATCAATTGCAAGATGGAGCCTTAATAAATAAAAATAAATTAATTATAATCTAGAGTTGGGTAGGTAAATTGTATATTTAAATTCCCTGAAAGCTTTTTACTACGAAAAATCGCTCTATTCATCTGTTGTGATCGCGATTGTCAATACGAATATAATTGAAACATTTTTGACTTCAAAAGAGAAAATAAATAAAAGAATGGAAAAAGTTTCACCAATTGTTTATTGTACTCGACAATATCGTTTCGATCTACGTGATCATTATCAAGAGTATTACTAATTACTAAACTTAAATCTAAACAAATCACATATTTATAGTCTACTTAAAATAAGTAGGGAGGAGTAGGTTACTAATTCTAGTTGGTTGTTCATAAGTTTTTCTTTTTTTATACAAAGCTTTGGTTATTTCTAGGGATTCTAGAAGCGATAACTTTTTACCCTTTGTTATATTCGTGTGTAAGATTTTTGTGTTTTCTATGTCTAACTTATAATGTTATATGTTTTATACTAAAATTATCATTAAATAGTAGTTTTTGAACTTTCTTGTTAAGTTTTCGATTGATCATTATTAATTAATACTTTTTTCTTGAAATTTGTAACGGTTAAAAGGTAGGTTTATTAGTCTGTCTATCTTGGAATTAAAAATTGCTAATTTTCTTTAAATGAACATTTAAATAATATTAAAAAATCTGACAAAAAACTGGCTGTTCAGATCATTGTCTAAGTCTAGGACATAAGTTAGAAAACACAAAATATAACAAAGGGTAAAAAGTTATCGCTTCTAGAATGTATAACCAAAGCTTTGTATAAAAAAAGAAAAACTTATGAACAACCAACTAGAATTAGTAACCTACTCCTCCCTACTTATTTTAAGTAGACTATAAATATGTGATTTGTTTAGATTTAAGTTTAGTAATTAGTAATACTCTTGATAATGATCACGTAGATCGAAACGATATTGTCGAGTACAATAAACAGTTGGTGAAACTTTTTCCATTCTTTTATTTATTTTCTCTTTTGAAATTAAAAACGTTATTTGCAGAGCGAAAATTACAATTGGTTTAATATTTATCTAAAACAATTTAATAGATAATCTTTTTTCGGAGATGTAAGTTTAATCCGTTGAAAGGTGTACAATACACAGTAGGTAATAAATTTCCCGTGTTTTTTTTAATAACCAGTAATATGAACAGATGTGAACAATATTGGACGACGTTAATTGTAAAAGTAGTGGTTCCAGTAGAACATTATTTCTGTTTATGATCTAATAACAGGTCTCAAGTAACATCTGTTCAATGTTTGAAAGAAATAATGGATCTAATTAGTAACAACCCTCCTCTCTTCGTATACTATACTACATCTAGTATGGTATCGTATTAAGAAAACGTTGGTACGCCAATGGTAACTCCCAAACTAAACTTATTTGCTTATATTTCATCAATTAAACAATAATTATTATCAAATTTCGAAAGTTTCTAATACAAATTCTTATAAATTAAGTTGATAGGTCATAAGAAACTTATTAATTTTCAATAAATATTCATTTTGACCTGACAATTTATGCCAGTAAACAAAAGAAGCTTTTTAGATTATAAACAACAAAATAATAATAATAATAATATACTTACCTGTAATTTGTGTTACAATAATATAACCAAAAGCTCAATCTGTTATATTTAACAGCGGCCGTGATAGCTTACGTGAAATTGTCATCTATGATAATCCTGTATTTAACCAAAACTTTATGATAGTATATTCGATATTTCGGAGTAGTATGTACTTATGTATTCGACAACTACTTCTCAGATAATTATAGGTAGAGTAATTGTTTATCAATTATAAATTCAATGAAACATCGAAATGGAACACAATAGAAGTAGTTTACAACTTAATTGCTATACTACGACAAGCATTTGAAGACTTCCACTTCTTGCAGTATAACAACAATTTTTTTAAGAGAATTAAATAATAGTGGTTTGTGTACCTTTTGGCAATTTTTAGAAATATCTGATGTACCTTCAAATATTAATTTTTTATCTGCCAATGTCAAAAAGTGAAAAGTTGCAGAAGTTCTCAATTTTAATAATTTATTTCTTCAATAAAAAAGAATTATATAGCTGTTATCGTATATTAATCAATATATTATATATAATATAATATAGTTTATGTTATGCTGTGTAAATGGAAATCACATTATTGACAGTCTTTGAACTTCACATTGTATAGTTATGTAAACGTCTTGCAATTGACAAATACTACTTATTCACAATGCACAAAATAAATTTTTCAACTGGCAAGATTTCGAATGAATTTATTTTCGATATTAATTCGCATAAGTAAATTTAAAAGATTCACCTTAGTTTCTCACAAAATGATTACTGATGCTAATATGGATGTCTATGTCTATGTTTGACATACTTTCACAGGAAAAATGGTTTTGAAAGTGGTCTGCTTTAAACATTTCTTATCTGTTTCTGTCAACATTGGCATATAAAATATTAATATTTATTGTTGCTTTGTAGCAATCCATTTAGTAATAAGTAATAACTTTTGAATAATTTTTCAAAAATAGTATAACTAAACAAAAAAATTTATATATACTATTTTTTTTTCACGTCAACATTTTAAATTCTAGAAGTGGATACAAGTTTCAAAAATGAATTACTTAGGTACTTGCGATTACTGAAAGTATATCAGAGGCATACATATAGAATATTTAGGTGTCACTATGTCATGGATAAATAGATAGTGATGATGAATTGTTAATGAGAAAATGAGGTGAATCCTCTCAATTAATTATCTAGAAAATCACAGCTTACTTATAGTAGAATTTTCGAAAATAGTTCAAACAAAAACTGCCGAATTCCCCAAAATCGATATCAGTGTACATGAAACGATTCGGTTAAAGACACTGGCCACTAATCACTGAAAATCTAATTACAAGCACTGGGTCCGGTACCAAGAAGACCAATCTCCATTCCAATCGACCAATTGATGTAGTTGCTGGTATGCAGCCGTAGAACAAAACCGAAAACAAAACGAACACTACAAGAATAAGGCATCTAAATAATTCCCGTCCGTAATATCCTAAAAGCTTCGGTCGAACTGTTCTAAATGTGTGCGCACTGCTGCTGCTGCGTTGCCTAGGCGATGGGGGAGTACAGAAAGCAGGGGGGACCCGAGGCAGACGGGAGGCTATATAGCAGGCGAGTGGGCTGAAGCTGGGCGAACTGCTGCCGCGAACCACGATTCGAGTGAGGCTTTGTGTTTGTGTGGAGATGGATTGGATGACGGTTAGGACGAAAAGTGGAACAGGGAAGGGAGCGGTAAGGCGACGAACGACTTAGCGAGGGGCAACAGCTGAACAGCTGACTTGAACGATCTAAAGCGATGGATGAATGTAAACTCCAAACCTTTTACCACTTTGAAAACCATTAGCGCTTATCAGTTTTTATTATATTGAGAAAATCGTTCACGCATTCGTTATAAACAGTAAGTAAGTAATACGGGCATCTAAAAACCTCTAGGTACCAGACCTACCGTAGAATGTAACATGCGGTAAACATTCTGTGTAAATAAAATAGACCAGACCTGATTATAATAGGGATAAATTATGAGACAAGATTAGAAAAAAGCACTTAGTAACTATCACAAAATTGTATTGTTAAACACCGAACAACAAATTGTTTCATCAACAATCATTGATTAACTAGAGTAAATGTAAAATATATGCCTCTATGTTTTTATAGATCTTATTATAAAAATACCACCAGCAGCTAATGAACTGACAATCAGTACTGTGTATAAATACATAAAACAAACAACAAAAGTTGTTACCCTTTTAATCAATATATATAAACATGTTCGTAGCTATATCGTCTCACAATTAGAAACTACAAGAGAAATTGTTGCTGAATTATTGTTTAGGTTAGATAATTGAAAATGAAAGGGTACATATTTTGAAATGCATATAATTAAATATGCATAGACAACATGCTAAATTATTATTAGTATTGTTTGGGTTTAGGCTTATAAAGACCTTAAAAGCACGAACGATTCTTTGACATTTCGTTGTAAGTCACCAATTTCGCCTACGTCTCAAAGGAAACTTTCCACGAGACAGCAGAGATGGTGACATCTTCTGCTTCTAGAACATGGCAGTCAAAAATGCAGCGCTACTTCCAGCTACCACGGGCGGTACAGTATTAGACAGTGTGGATAACACTTTCCATTTCCTCGTCACAGAAACGACTGGAAAAGATAGTAGGTAATTCCATTTTATTTCTATGGTATCGCATTTCTCCGTGGCCTCTAAGGATTTCTATAAGAGTCTTGGCTTATTGCCTGCATAGGCTGACTATTTGTTCTTCTAAGTCTCTGCAGTTTCTAGGAGAGATAAAGGCCTTTGCCTGTCTTTCGTCTTTATCGAATACCCTCTAAAGGCAATGTACTTTTGCAGTTAGTGCATATGCGTCCAGTGATGTTGTTGATCAGCACTGTCCAGACGTATCAAGTAATGACTAGTATTTCCGTCTGAACACTACCCAAAGGTAGTGAATGCCATTACTTACTTCCATTTCGGCGGTTATAAATACCAGTTCCACACCTTTCAATATTCGTAGACCCATTGGTGAACTACAAGTCGCCATCACATGGAATGAAGACTTTTTCCGAGAATCAGTTCTCTTTAGGGTGGAAGCTGATCCTCTATTGTTTATTAAAGAGATACAGGGTCTTTGTGCGGCCAGGAAACAAGCATCTCAACGCGATATCATCCTTGGGAAACTCAATGAGATCCACCGTACCCTCCTCTCTGTAGATATTAAACAGTTCTTGTTGCGGCTACTTTAAGCATCACTTTGAAAGCTTGTGTGTCAAGGAGCATCCCAAAGCCACAGTAGGAGTAGTCCTTATCAACACGATAATGCTCCTTAGCACCAGGCTCTTTAATTTTTCTAGCTCTTTGTTTGAGGTGGAGAGAACGGTCTTGCTCCAGCAAGCTAATGGAGCATAAATCAATCTCAGTTTCAAAACCTTCTCAAAAATCCATCTCATGGCAGCTAGTTTAAGCCTCCAGTTTTTTTCAATGGCTCTCCTAGTTTACCGAAGGCAGGTTGTGAGCTTTTTTCTCAGGAAGTCCAGGTGGTCCTTCCAGGATAGCTTGCTGTCCAGAATTACTTCAAGAGTTTCGTATCTCGAGTTCCCGCCCTCCAACCCTTGTATTTTCTTGTGAACACAATGACTTCTGTCTTCTTCAGGTTTATAAAAAGACTAGAATGACGATAACTAATATGTCACCCAAATAGCCTATCGCCTGGAAGCTCAGCTAAGAGCTAGAAGAACCACTAATTCAAATTCTGTATGTTTGATAATGGCCCAACAGCCGAAACGGTCGTCAGAAAACTTCAATAAACTTTGTGAAACCTATCCAGTGAGTTTTTATATTCATTAATCAAAATATCTCGAATTTTTAAAATTCTATTTGCATTAGAACGAAGTTTTCTTCTGCTCTTCAAATTCCCATTGTATTTATTTTTTCAAATGTGTTTTCTAATTAACCCCTTCTTTTTATATTGTTCAGTGGTAGATATCTAAAATCGTGGAATTTACGTCTAGTATGACCTTCGAAAATAAAAATGCTCTTTCTCTGTCTTCCTCTGAGATTAGGTGCCATGGCTTGGGCGTAGAGCCAACTTGTCGTTCTAAGATGAAAAGTAAACCAAAAAGAAAGGTCTCTTGCTTACTATACAGTATACAGGCGGTAAGCTGAAGGACGTTGGACTTTCGTAAGAAATACGTGCCTTGAAACGGAAACATCATCTGCTTTAACAGCGTATTATATCGTACCTATACCTGATCGTGAGTTGTTAGTCAGTGAGGTACCTAAATGCACGCCTATTTTAAACATTTGCAACAGTTTATATGTTTATTGAACTTTGTAACAGGTATTTTGATTATTTCTTTTGCTCTTCAACGCGACACTACACATGTAGATATTTATAAAATAGTAATGATTCATTTTTGTAATACCTCACCAGGGAGCATTTCTTCTAAATATGGACCTGAAGAAAAATTTTACCACAAGAACTATTTATTAATTATTGTCAGCTAGCACCCTGTATTATATATGTATTAAGGATTGCGTGGTAAATGTAGAAAGTGATTTGCAATTGAGAGAATATACTAATTTATTCGATTATATCGAATAAATAGTCCAAGTAATTCTACAAGTCATTAATAGAATATTAAGTAAATTAGCCTTTTTCTAACTTTCTCCTCATGTGAGAAGAAGATCCTTGCCTTTGTTATCACAATCTCACCATAAGTGTTTGTTTGTTTGAATTCTAGAAACAGCTAATAGTTTCATAAACATTAAATAAGTGTCTAGGTATATTAATTAAAAAATCGTAGATAATATTTTTGAATAGTGAATTTCGCTTGTATTATATTTTTCTGGAAGTGTAATGTAGTACACGTTGTGTACGATTAACTGGTTAACAGTTTTGCTAATATTGTTTTAAAAAAAACTAGATACGTATGTGAATGACGCTTTCACGCTTTTTATTAAAAGCTTCCATTGGTTATCAGAAGTGAACACCTCTCGACATCGAATTCGGAGAAGGCAGTAAACGTTTGTAGGACAGATAGTATCTTCAATCAGCTGATAGGGGCCACTAACCTACTGACGATCAAAGCCGAACAGGCGGTCGCAGTCCTACGAAAATATTACGTTTCATTAATATGTCTACCTTGGACGGCTAGACGTTTTATACGATAGTACTAGAGTTATTAGAGTTAAGACAGCTGTGAAGCTTGAACCTGTGGGTACTTAGAATTTTAAGCTCGGTAGCAACATTCCTTCCGACGGATCGAACGATCGGTGTTGAACTTTTACAAATCCCCTTAGTGATTGTATCAATAAATTCATGGAAGAATATTTATGACTATTCATTTTATTTCTGTTGATATAAGTATTACCTAGTCATTAGCAATAGCGAAGATGGATTAGTGTGGACAAGGGAACGATCAAGAATTATATAAGCAGAGTTCTGCTGATTGTAGATTTCCGTCTCTGTTAGCAAAATTAAGAAAAATTGGAACCCCTACGTTTGCATACTGCTTACGTAACACTCGAATACCCCTCGAGGATAAAATGAGTGAAATATTCCTGGATGTTTAGTGACTCTAAAAACAACAGGATCGTAGTTTCAATTTAACTCAATTAATAAATAGTGGGTACCTAAATAGAAAACTTTTTGAAACAATGCATTCATTTAAGTTATATATTGATCATTAGATTATCACGAAAAAGGAGAATTTTAAGAAACTATTGAAATTCATTACGGCTTTCTTGTTTTGACGAGTTATGAATTTCTAGTAGCACGCTTTGCTTTTCTGAAAACAAACAATCTATGTCAACATTTACCTATTCTTATAAACATTAGTGAATTTGTATGGCCATTTTAAAATGTTATTTCGTTTCAAAGATAATATTTAACCATCTCTCTAAATAGGTACCTTCCTCTTATTTACATATATATACCCAGAGTAATTTTTGAAACCCAATTTAGTTAAGCCTTCTTAGAAATTCAAAACTAAATTACCTCCTTCGTTTTTCAATAAATCTGTCAACATGGATTGAAGACATGATGAGTGGATAAAGATGCGTTTTTTTTTGCATAAACAGGTATAAATTTTTACGAACAATATTCTGACATGAGATTACAATGAATTTTAATAGAAGATCTAGACTGGATGAGCAAGGTGTTACGTTACATAGCTATTTATGAACTTAAAAATAGTTTCTATTGTTATCCACAATAATATTATTTCACCACACAGTGGCTTCCTCAGGTGGAAATATAATAACTTAAAACTAAATACAAAATCCTTAAATACTAAATAAAACAGGAGGCGGTGGAGGTAGGTGAACAAATTATGGGAACTAGAGATTGAGTAGAGGAGAATTATTTATATCAGTTTGATCATTTGATAATAATAATTTCTAAATTTTCTAGTTCGACTATATCCTTAGAAACTAATAACACGTTAGATAGTATAATAAAAAACAAAAAAGATGTTACAGCGAAAGAACTTAAATCAGGCGTTTACTAATTAAGTTGTGGGAGTTGCAATTTATCATACGTAGGTCAGACGGGTAGATGTTTCAAGGATAGATTTCTTGAATATAAGAAATCATTCGAAAATAAAAAGACTAACTCTACATACGCTAACCATCGTTTAGAATATTCCCATAACTTTGATGACAATTTTAAATTATTAAATGTAGAAAAGAAGGGTCTAAAATTAAATTTGTTGGAATGTATGGAGATTAATAAATTAAATAAATTAGGCTTATTATTAAATGATCAAACTGATATATATAATTCTCCTCTACTCAATCTCTAGTTCCCATAATTTGTTCACCTACCTCCACCCCTCCTGTTTCATTTAGTATTTAAGGATTTTGTATTTAGTTTCAAGTTATTATATTTCCACCTGAGGAAGCCACTGTGTGGTGAAATAATATTATTGTGGATAACAATAAAAGTTTTCTAACCAACTGTTTTGTGTTTAATTTCAATATGGAGGAGTTACAAGAATTAACAGCTAGTTTCATCGCGAATTTCTGACAGTTTCGGTTTTGATACGTCCATCCACTCATATCCTCGATTAGAAAATCTTCTCTACCATTTGAAAATATATATGATTTGCAGTAGCAAAATATTAATTTACACAATCCATTTAAATGTATCTATGTGTTTGAAAAAGCTCACGTCGACCTTGCTATTATTAATGACCTCCGCCACTAATGGTGCAAATGGTATGGAAGAAGATTACTAGTCCTTTTGTGCAAGCAACAAAATGAAACCCATGGTCGTATAGCAGTCAGCCATTTTTAATGATCGATTTTCAGTACCGTGACAAGGGTTCTGAAATGATTAGTATGTGCAACCCACCCCAAACGTTCGCCGAAGCAGCACACAGCAGCACCCTGCTGAGCGGCGACGTACCAAGTTATTTTATCCCTTAAGCGAACACTCCATTCGGGTTTCGTTAGATCGAGGTCGTTCCGAACGTTTATTTTCGACCGTGGAATGCTCTTGCTGCCAGCCAATTCTACATGGAACGAATGTTTTTTTGAAGGAAAAAGAAAGACGATGACGACCTACCATATGTCACTGGAATAGTCAAGTCATCATGATGATAGTTCTTGGGGCACCTCAGAACCGCTTTTTTGTTACGTACCTAGGCAAGGGCCTAAACGTCAACAATAATTTATGCAGAAAGAGAGAATGTGATTGTTAAATAGGATGATGAACAAATAACGAGTCCATCGTAAACCCCAGAGGTCTAAAATACTATGGTAATTTGGTTTGGAATTGAAAATTCGAAATGAAGGATTTTATTTTTATTGCTTATCTAGTCTAATTGTAAGAGCCAGTGAAAGGCGGTACAAAATGACTGGCTCATTACTGCGAGGTCTTATTTATTTTAAGTACCTAGTTAAATATAAAGGTGAGACATGTATTTTAGCTGAAAACCAGAATTGGGTTGTGAGAGTTTACTGTACTAACGTTATTATCCTTTATTGGGTGAAGGCATCGATACTGGGCCGGCTCATTAGTGCAGGCAGAAATAATGTATAATGAAATTCGATTAATTAGCAAATTCTTCTTTCTTTCGAGTATTTCGTAAGCAAAAATTTCCGGATTTTCGATCCCTACCGTCTCATTAGAAGAATGAATAAGAAAATTATGGACTCTCACTCTTCCTGTAATCATAAGACATAAGAGGTTTTTTAAATGTGTTTATTAAAAATTTGAACTGGCAATTACTATTTTGAATCCAAAAATAAGAAAAAATTGAACCCCTTCGATCTCCTGTCTGATTATGTAATACTTAAATGACCCCATTGTACTTATGACTTAAACTCCTAGTCCTTTCAACATGATAAGGAGTGCATATACATAAAAGAATCGAAAGAAACAAACCCAGTAGCCCAAAACAAATCGGTTCTACTTTTATTAGCATCTCGTTTATCAGAAACTTTTGAGAAAATGTCGAGGGCATTCGTTACTTTTGTTATTTATAAATTCGTAAATCGACAAAGTTGAAATAGACCCAAAAATGAAACACCTTATTAGTAAGGAGGTAACAATTTTTTCCTCTCATTATTGATTATTAAAAAATTAGCAGCTAAGAATTTTGGTCATTTAAGTAATTGTTATTCAAATTTTAAAACACGAATAAACTCCTAAACGATAGAAAGTAATGTTCAATCCTCACCTAACGATTTCCTCAAAAATTCATTGATGGGGATTCAAAATTATCATTCCAGGTAATTCGACGTTTTTTTTAACATAAATTTTTATTCCTAATCTAAAAGACAGGTAGGTATAAGTAATTTTTACTGTTGTTGTTAAATATTGAGTACAAATGTCGGCAAGGCACCTAAAGAATAAGTTAACAGTCTTTCCCCAGTTTATCCCATTATAAGTACAACGTGCGATATGTTCCCTAAACATTGGGTTCCTTGGAAAACATATAAATGCAAATGTTGTTCACCTCACTAAGCATCTTATCCAAATTTCATTTTACCGCGGCTGAAGTCTTCCCGATTGTAACATCACGAAGCCAATATAAAAGTTTAACGAATCCGTCAAAACTCGAAATTGGATTATTGGTCTCGTATATCTCTTTTGTTCGAGCATTGGTCATCGATCTCTGTCTGTCGCTAGAGCCCTTATTGCGTTAGCTTCTCTTCTTTTTTTTCGTGGCTTGCATGTCAAAAAGTCGATACCTAAAACAACGCACATGGCACATTTCCCTTGGGTATGGAGCTACGGCTTAAGTCTCGATACCAGTGCTGCATGCTAACGATTACGAGCAGCAGTTCCTTTTGATGAACTGCATGGTTGTTATTTTGCGTAATGTTTTTTGTATTTTCTTAACGAAATGCACTTTTTACAACTTGAGAATTGTCCGCATCACTTTGTATTTGAATTAAATGCCTACGTGATACGATTTTTGTGTAGATAGCTATACAGTGACTCACAAAACATTTACTTACAGGTCTTTGGAATAGTATTATCTACTATGTTTCTAAATTCTTTTTCTCTTAGGGTTGTAGTTTGAATGATCTACGGATTCGAATTCCTTTCCAGAAAAAATAGGTACTAATTTCGATTTAAACCAAAATTGAAGAAAAAAAGGATTTCGTCAGATAGTCTTAATACCTACTAGTAAAATAAGAAAAAGGAACCCGTCAATCGATTCATTGACTGACCATCAAAACCTTTATCGATTAATCTAACACATTGAATTGTTGTACAAAGGTAGGCATCATAGCACATATAAAATAATAATTTCTAATATGTGTGGAGTTATGGAAAATGACTGTGACATGCAAGGCATAGACTTGACGAAACTATAGATTTTCACCATTTGACTACAGAACTTTTAAATGCTGGAGTAATATTGTTCCACATATTCATTCATAATTGACGCTTATTGATCTTCTACAATTAATCTGCGAGTTTACCGATATATTTTGATTGATTAACACGTTAAAAAAACTTAATGCCAAACGAAAAGTATACCATCAACAACACCTCTTATCTTTTTTGTACAAATGTGTATAGGTATGTAATAATAATAATAACAAAACTGTTATCAAGTTTGTAATACGGACATTATACGAATGTAAACATAAAGTTGTGGATGTTAAGTCACCGGTCACCCACATATGATACTAATCGCGCACATCCCGGTGATGTTTGTTGACCCTTCTCTTTCACGGCATCATCAACCACCATGGCTCACGACCATTTGGATAAAAGTGTTAACCGAATTGCGTCACGGGGCGACCTTTCATTATTACAGCAACTACTAAAACACTGTGTACGTAAGTGTTTGCCGCGTCGCATCGCGTCGCGTCACGTCGCGCCGCATCGCTTTTGCCGGTCGTTGTCGATTCGTCCCCTCTCCCGCTGAGCATTGCTGATTGGATGGAAAGGGCCCTTCGCGAGATCGATATCCCGACTGTTCGCTACGAAGGGCTGGAATGTAATATCCAGGCAACAGAACACACTACCACTAGGGAGAAAATGTCCGCTATTTGAAAAAGGGATTTGAGTTGGCCGTAGGGAAAGGCACCCTGCTGAGAAAGAGAGAGCTTGTGAACAGTACGGAGAGGCATTGACAGGCAGGCAGCAGTGGCGTGTGCACTATACCTATACCAGCCCAGCAGCTGCCGTCCGTCCTAAAAACATCATAGCCCTTCGTTCTCTTATTTCCTCCTTCTCATAAACGCAAACTGAACACGAGAGAACAAAGATGCATTTGAAAAGGTTTGATGCAGCCACACCACCGTCGTGTATTTGTATTTGTGTACGTGTACTCGTGAATATATTTACGTATGTATGCGTATTCTTATTATGAATATGTGTGTTTTGTTAATTCCTCGCCAATTAACTCGTATCGTATGTATTCGTCGCAGATAGGTACTTAGTGCATTGTTTGCGACACGGAAATGAGACTTTTAATACCTTCAGCAAACGATCATTTGTCTGTTATAATATATTTCATATATTTGCAGAATAATTATATATATTGACAAAGTAATTGGCCAGTGGAGTAATTATAGGTACATAAGCAGTTAAATTTTTATAAATGAGAGAATATGGAATAGTTTTGATGCCTAATTAAAGACTAACAAAATAAATGAATACTTAATTGTAAAGAAATACAGAAACACTAACGAAAACTAAATTTGATTTTTCCACTGTTTATTTTCAATCTTGACAATTTTTTCACCCTACAAGGGCTACAACTGGTTACGATAGATAACTATTCTAAATTTATACTAGTGTTATGGTTAACTGGAAGAGGTACATTCTACTATTTTATTTAGTATTGAGGATTCATAAACGTTTTCTATATCATTTAAATTTAATTCTCTATTGTGGTTTATCTGCTTTTTGATCTCAAAGGACTCTAGTATGTCTAATTTTTTGCCTTTATTTGAACAATGTAAAACTTTTAAATTATTGTTTGTATTGAATTCGTGTTTTTTATTATTTATATGGCTCATAAAAGCCGATTTATCTGCATAGTTTTTTATGTGTTCGTCCAATCTTTCTTTGAATGTCCTCCCTGTCTGTCCTATATATGTTGCGTTGCATGTATTACAGTGTAACCAAAATAGAGAATTAAATTTAAATGAAATAGAAAACGTTTATGAATCCACAATAGTAAATAAAATAGTAGAATGTACCCCCTCCAATTAACTCTAAACTCTAGTATAAATTTAGAATAGTTATCTAACGTAACCAGTTGTCTTCTGAAGATGCCCTTGTAGGGTGAAAAAATTGTCAAGATTGAAAATAAACAATGGAAAAATCAAATTGAGTTTTATTTAGTGTTTCCTTTAACATGTTTTTCCTTAAAGTAAAGGGCTAAACAATAAATTATAGGAAATACAGAGTAGGTATTCCATTAAAAAAAATATGAGTTAGGTTGACTAATGTCCATTGTTTTTTTTTTGTATATAAAACTTATAAAACTAAAATGCTACACAAAAGTTATCACCAACCACCCCTTATTCCTTGTACTTATTATTATTATTATTATTATTAGCGAGTGCGAAATAAGAGAATAAGGAAATAAACGAGAATGTTGACGCACCCTTCGACTTTGATGAAAACCTTTTCCCAACCATCTCGAAGTACAATACAATATAAATTTGCTTTATGATGTACTAGAAATAACTTATAACCACCCTGAAACTTATTGATTACGTCGTTACTATTGTGGTAAGAAAATTGATAAAGTTGTATTTTAGTAAAAGACAATATATACACCTACAGGGTGATTCATAATATATACATTTAGAATCAGCCTTAGATTCAAAGCATCAAAATAAGACGATTCAGGCGTCCACGATTTGGTAAGATACAGGTTGCTCGAAAAAAGGATTTTTGCAATTAGAAAACCTAACTATAAAATTTTAAATTCAGAATTAATTAATTAATAAAACACACAGTTCAAATGTTCACTAATTTATTTTAAATTCCTCGACAATTGTTTCGGGCATAGCCCATTATCAAGAGTATAATTACTAAAGTTAATGTGTGACGAATCAGCTTATATACATTTACAGTTCACAAAGTAAAAGAGGGGATGAAGTTTGTCCTAGTTCTAATTAGTTATTTACAATGTTCTGTTTATTGTGAAGACATTTATTTATTTCTAAATTTTCTAACATCGTTAATTTTTTACTTCTAGCAATATTAGAGTGTAAGATTTTAACATTGTTTGTATCGATATTATGTTTAAACAAAGTGCAATGCTCTGAAATTCCGGTTTGTAAACTAGTTTTATTTATGTTGTTTGAATGTTCTTTTATCCTAGTAGAGGTAGCTCTGCCAGATTGGCCGATATATATTACATCACATGAATTACATGTCAATTGGTAAATACCACTTTTTTCAAGGGAGTTTGTTTTCTTTTTATTGTTTACTAACAAAGTTTTTATGGTAACATTATTATTTTCTACAATGGTTATTGTTATATTTATTGCTAATAGAATTAATGAAACGTATAGAGGCAAAGTTTTTGTTCGAATTGACACTAAAATCTTCTTTATATTATAACTTTCTAACTAGCTTTTGTTTTTTACTACTGATTAAATTATCGATTAGGGTATCATTATAACCATTGTTTTTGGCAATACTCTTAATGATATTTAGTTCTAAATTATAACTAGTCTCAGACAAAGGTAATTGAAGTAATCTATTAATTAAACTATGAAACGCTGCTAATTTCGTTGCCAAGGGTGGTTGGAGTCTATGGGGATAATTGTGTCCGTGTAAGTAGGCTTTCTAAAGATCTCAAACCCTAGTTTTTTATCCAGTCTTTTTTTAATTGTAAGGCTAAGAAGTATAAGGTACTGTTTACTTCTTTTTCAATTGTAAAATTTAGGTTGTTGTTCAAAGAATTTAAGAAATTTAAAAATAGATCTAATTGCCTACTTGTGCCTTTCCAGATACAGACAATATCATCAACATACCGATGCCACAATTGTCGAGGAATTTTAAATAAATTAGTGAACATTTGAACTGTGTGTTTTATTGATTATTACATAATGTTTCACAATAAATGCACCTTAGAAAGTTTAAATTCCTTCTTTCTTCATTTTTAATTTTTTCTATCCACGTCATTTTCATCAACCACCTGTATAACATCACATCTTAAACACTTTTGAATCAAATAATTAAGTGAAACCCACTTAATATACACTTAAAACATTTATTAAACTCTTTACGATCGTTTCACCCTACAAGGGCATCTTCAGAAAAAGTATTGATACAAATTTGCTTACACTATTTCGTAAATACTTTTATAATCTTATTATATATATTATAATTTTGCACATGTTCTCGAATTCTTTAATTGAACGCTCTTCCGGTTTGTCCTATGTATATTGCATGGAAGAACGTTCAAAAAAAGAATTCAAGAACATGTGATAAATTATAATAAAAATTCATCATTCATGAACCACGTTAATAACAAAATACATAAACTTCAATATTTTACATCAAGAGAAGAAAGGTAAAAAACTAGACATTTTGGAAAACTTTAGAAATAAAAAAACACATGAAAAATAGCAACTTAATATTATTAAATGAAATCGAAAATGTATATAGCTCAATAATTATACATAAAATAGTAGATGCATCTCCACCAAGATTGTAATAGTATTTAAGAAATAGTGTAAACAAATTTGTATCAATACTTCTTCTGAAGAGGCCCTTGTTGGGTGAAACGATCGTAAAGAGTTTAATAAATGTATTAAGTGGAAATTAAGTGTGTTTCACTCAATTATTTGATTCAATATGATTCCTAATTTTTTTAAAATAAAGGCGGAAACAATTAGTTACTGAAATACTTTTTTTTTTCCGCCACGTTTCGTACCCATACAGGGCCGTGCTCTAAACATTCACGTTTGATAATCATAATTAATACATGCATAATATTGAAATCAGCATCGAAATTTATTATCAGGTAATAACTCATTATGCATAATTAATTATATGTCAACCAGATACTAAAACACAGCATACATTGACCTAAAGAAAAAAACTATTTACAACCCCTTTTTTTTTCGTCGACCTTATTAGCTCGTCGGTTACGGCATAAACCCACGCATGCAGCTACTGCTACTGGTAACTACATGTCTAACACCTGTTGTCTTGATACTATGCTAATGTATAACACTACACACAGCATTATTTGTCGTGTGTCTCTGTAGTATTTTTATTAGGGCTTGAAGGCAGCCATCAGCAGCACCAACTAGCATCGAAAAGTTGTTCGTCAACATTTCAGAAAAAAGAAAGAGCAACGAGCGAGCAGGGGAGGGTGAAAGGCACCAGGGTGAACGTACGGTTTAGCCTGTAATGTCACAAAAGAAAGTTGTACCCCCAAGATGCTTATACCTGCGTCCGAAACGTGGGTATTTTGAAATGAATAATTGCCTGTCAACCTTGAGAGATGGCTTTATTTCCATTTCGAGGCAGCTATTATAACTGCTGTGTACCTATGTAGGTATGACGTGCAAGACGATTTAAAATATCTGCTGGCAAGAAATTTTTGTAAAAGCAGATAATTTAGAGGGGAATAATTCTGTAAAGGCAAATCATATCAGGTATCTATTAATACAATCAACTGCACCATCCTCAAAATCAAACAGTATCAGCAAATGTTCCTGTTGTATTTTTGGTGAAACACTGAGTCATAGTAACATTTCTAATTAAATATAAATATGGAATCAACAGAAACAACTACAATAGGTATATAGCTGAAACCTCAACGCCAAAATACAATACTTAAACATCCGAAGTACTTTTCGGTAACAAAGGGACTTTATTAGGTAGATTAGATTATTAGGTATATGGATATGGTAGTAATTTGTGATTATTTTTGAATATTCCATTCCAAAATTAAAATTGAGTATCTAGTCGTAATAGTGTGAAATTTTCCGAAATGTTGTTATCGATGTAGATAATGAAAACTGTTGACTTGTATTCCGATAATAAATTATAGATAGATGAGTATCTTTTCAATTAAAAACGTATTTACAATTTTTAATGTTCCTGTACATGTTAAATTTTACCAAAGCTGCAAAAATTTTAATTTAAGAAAAACAAAGATCCAAATAATCCAACCTCTTTGACATGGGGGTTATTTAGATTAATAATTTTTATGGTTTTATTAGTACCTATGGTAAAACTTGGAAATTAAGATTATGATCTATTTCTTCAGGAATCTATTCATTTTTAAATACAAAACAAAAATTGATTTTTATTTTAGTATTGTTTTTCAGCTAGAACTTTGCTTATGAGAATATGAAGTTAGAAATTACTAAAACCCATTATCCAAATTAATTCGATTTGAAAGTGATTATTGTAAATAAATATGATAAATTGATAAAATTAACATGGCGTCACATATTTATATTCATTTAAACGTATGTAGATACTGTTTAAAAATGCTTCACCTAATTAGGAAAGTTGTCACAGCTTCTTGATGACGAAATAATTCATCAGTTAATTAATTAGTGCTTAAATATTTTCTTTCAAAATGCTTCTTTTCTCGTGTGTCTTATATAATACTAATAGTAATATTGCGTGATTATATAGACCCTAAAAATGAAGAAACCTATTTACTTATTCGTATGAACCTATACTTGCATTTTGGTAATTTTGGTGTGGTGTCTTGGGAATGTTTTGAGATGATTGATGTTACTTCTAATGATCGCTCTGGTCTACTGCTTGCTTGTGCTGTGCCTTTCCTCTACGGATAAGGCGCAATATCATCAATGTTCGTGTTGCGAAGGGAGTAGCTAGCTAAGTATGTAAGTAGAAAGCGGATAGAACGGAGCTGCGATGCGATGGATGGTCGGAAAACGGTCCTTTATCTCGAAATCGCGTGTTCGCGACCTGATAAGCCGTTTGGATGTATCCGTATTACTCATAACAGCAAAACTCTATGCCATCATTAATAAGCTAAGAACAATCTCTGAAATTCATTAAGGCACGAACTGTTGTAGAAAGAAAGAAACGATGATTAGTGAAAGTTTTCGAAAGGAGGGTACTTATAGTGATGGCAACATTAAAAGAAACTGGTTTTTCTATTGCAAATCTTATTGGTATCTGTTAACAGTTTGACATTTACCATGGTAGTAAAATATGTAGGTTGTCACTTATTTTTTTTTTAATTAGATTGTCGTTTGAAAGGACCTCAAAAAAGTGTTTTTTTTTTAATTTTAAGGGACATATTTCTGAAGATATTACTGAAAATGTTCCTGCTCTAAAAGTAGATTCCTTCCCCTATTTCCGAAACCATTAAAACTAAAGCAATGAAGAAAACTGGTTTAAGGGAACTTTATCTGTAATAATCAAAAATTATAAAGAATGTAATGCACGCAGAGAGAGTTATATAAAGACTATTGGTAAAATAATGTGAAAAAAAAATTTGGTCTTAATTTATTTCCTAATAATTGTGGACAAAAGCAATGTGATCCAACCTTGTTACTATCAGAAATATTGGAAAGGTTATACATACAGGTACCTATATACCTACCTACCTATAGGTATTATTTTAAAGTTGAAAGTCAGTTTTACTTATCTTATATATTTATCGTTGTTTTTGTTACATTCATGTTTGCTGATGTTAGAGATTATGTCAAAGTTTTGAAACTGGTTTTTTAACGGTAAAATCACTTTATACCTATTTTGTATTCTACATGGAATTCTAAGCAAAAAAATAATAAAAACTGCTAAGCCCATTGCCCATTGTATTCAATCGGTGATATGCGCAAAATTGAGTTCTAACCCAGAAGTAGCTGGTCCAGATTGAGGAGCTAGGTACCTACTTCTATTTTCAGATTCGATTCACATCTTTATGCATTTCAAATAGAGTACCAACTGAGTTGGTATTCCACTTGTAGATAACACTGACTGTCACTTACCTATGAAAAGGTAAGTGTAAATAAATGCAATAAGTTATCAAAAGGTAAAACAGATAATTAACCCTAACGTTTCGTCTTTAGTTTTAAGGGTGAATTAGTGGTTTTCACTTTTAAATAGCTTATAGTTATACTGATCGTTCTGCTAATGCCAGTACCTAAAAAGAATATGTTCTTATCATAACCAACAATCTTTTATAAAACCAAATTTGGTAATCAGATTTCGTGTAGATATTTATTTTTATCTTAGTAAAATTTAAGGGGTTTATTTACTTCTAAAACATCCAGTGCGTAAATAAAACACTAAAACCCAAAATTCCACACATTCCATGTGATTTTGTTGAACTATTAAGTAGATTCAAATCAAATAAATTAATTTTTTTTTTTACTTTTACTTGATTGTTGTTGAATGATGGGTATTTGTTCAGTTCTTATTTTTATTTTTATGTGGACACATAAGTTTTGTATATATATATTTATTTCACAATATCTTTTTGAAATGTAATAAATAAATAAGAACATATTTAATTGCAAGTAGGGTGTTTTATGTGGAGAATAATATAAAATGTATGAGTAAACAACGTTACCTACAAAAATCCGGATGAATGGACACGTAAATCTCCCACAGCACTTAACACTTGTTTGGGTAATGGGGAATGGCACGAGTACGTTAAACTTTGACATTAAATGGATTATGAGAAAAAGGGTTCTTCCAGTCGTACAAAATTTGCCCTTATCCCCTGCACGTTCGTTTCCGCTTTATTCTTTCCACCATTGTTCGTTATATCCACATACCCACAAAAATCTGAAAAATCATCCTTCTCACAATAATAACCAACTATTTTTGTCTCTTTAGTTTCATTCAAACTTATAATGTCGTCTCAATACAAAAAATATTTTTGATTTTTATATACCTACCTGCCTACCTGTAAAAATAATAAAGAAAATAACATTAAATTAATCATCCCTTGGTTGATTTTTTTATACACTTATGTAAGATGAAACCAGGAAATAATATAGCACCATGTATTTCGGTAATTTCAAGATTACGATTTTTTCAAATTTTTGTTTTTCACTCAACTCTGAACTGTGACGAGAATTCTTCTTATAATAACAGATAAACAGTAGGTGTTATTAAGCATTACTTATTTTATTTCATAATTCTTTTTAAATTTCTTGTTTGTTTGTTTGTATTGTAGTATATTTTTAAATCAATAGTTTCTAGAGGTCCACCTTTGCTGCTCCAATGATAAAAAGTAACCCATTTTTTTGTAACTTTGTTTCTCTTTCCTGTCTCTCAATCTCACTAAATAAATTAAATTTATTAAAAATGTTTAAAATACAACAGCTTTTATAGTATATACAGAAGATGATGTGCTTCTCAATGTTATTGTATAACACGTTCCAGAACTCTAAGAAGTGAAAGCTATAAGCTACAAATATAAACTCTCAAATATAAATAATTTTATAAATCTTTATTAGAATGCAGATACGTATTAGATGCCTATCGCATACCTATGTTATATATAGAAGCAGCAGTACCTATAAAATATAAATAAATGCAGTTGGTAATTATTGTTTTGTAGAATAAGTCCTGATTCTACTTGTTCTTATCTATCAGTGGAGGGAATCTGTGTGAGTAACCTCTGGGTGAATATTTAAATTCTAATACCTTTTTAACACCATAGCAATATAATTGGGTAAAATTTTTTGTACTTTAACGGGTAAACTACCTACACCAGATGTTGAAACCTTTAATATGTTTCTGTAGTCCTGGTGTTGTATCGATCTTTCGAACCGTCTCTTATTTTATGGGTGTCTGTACGAAGTTAGTATCTCATCTGAATCAGGTTGCAAGGACACAAATGTCCAATCGTTCACGAAGTAATCAGAGTTTGCTACATGTCCATTCTATTATTTGGGTCAATAATATAAATTTTTGAAATTAAATAATTAAAAAAAGATACATCCTAATTACCATTTATTCTTTTACCACAATCACCAATTTCTACTATCTTTGAAATTAATTTTTAAATTTTTTGCTAGACAAGTATTATAAACTAGCATTTGAACAATTTCACGTTTTAGAAGAATTCAGAATTTAATTTTACGTTTAACTGATTTATATGACAGCCTAATAGATTTTCCATACCTCGCGCTTGTTTTTAGATAAGGTCAAAGTTAGTACTTACCTAATACCTACCTACTACCTACCTACAGTCTTTCTCAATAAACCGTAGGTCTTAAGTGTAAAATTTAAGATTTAAACATTACAATTAACAATTAGATAAAATCAAAATCCAATATTTACTGACACATTATCGATTACATGAAAACTCTATTAGGCAGGCCATGTATCACTTATTAAAAATCCTAGTGAAACATTATTTTATCTTCAATTTTTATATATTTACTAGAAGTATTTATCTAAAAAGTTTTTACTTAAGTAATTGTTAAGTATTATTATTAAACAAAAATAAAAATGTGCTCTTGATTAATGATCTGCTTACGTGCCTTCCACGTAGTTGCTGCTATGCAGTGGGTTCAATTGAACAAGTCGACATCCTTATTTGAAAAGGACCTTGTTTAACGGTACTGAATCCCACAAATTAGTAGTAAATATCTACAGATGGCGTTTACTACGCTGTCTGTATTTATATGTTACCTATTGTTATTGTTTTGGTTTAGGGTTATTTGGACCTCAAAAGCACGGTTGATTCCTTGGATTTACCCTTTAAGTCACCAATTTCTCCTACGCCTTAAAGGAAGTACCCCATAAGGAAAGTAACTGGTGACATTTTCCGGTTCTAGAATATGGCAGACAAAAAAGCACCGACTCTTTCCAGTTACTGCGGGGTAGTGGCTGAGGATGTGAATAGCACTTTGCTTTTCCTTGTCAGAAAACCCGTAGGAAAAGCTGGTGGTTACCACCGGTATTGCAGTTCTCTGTAACCTGTAAGAATTTCTACAGCTACCTTGTTTATGTTTCTCAGTCCCTGCACACCTCTGAAGCGACAATTTCTTGCTTGATGAGGATATGCAAATGCCAATAAATGATTCTGGGTCAATGAGATGTTACTGGGTACCTGTTTTTGGAAGGTAGTCTGCGAACTCGTTTCCCTCGGCCCCACCATGGCCCAGAACCCAGAAAAAGACTGCCTGGATTTGGATTGCCAGTCTGTTGAAGGCTTGGTGGCAGTTCAGCTTCGACAATTGCAAACTGACCTAAAGGTGGTGAATACCTACTCCCCCATTGGGGCTACTTTAGATGACAATTCCACTCTTCTAAGTGTTTCTAAGCCCATTTATCGATAGGTCATCGTCACACGATTTTTTCCAAGGGCTAGTCCTCATTAGGATTGTATTTCCTATCAAAAAGAATCATTCTACATACATACATACATCTTCTGTGATCACATTCTTGGAGAGCTAAATGAGCTCCACCTTACCCTCCTCTCTGTATACGTTGTTGTTCCTGTAAAGGGTCTTCGTTGCGACAGCTTTAAGGATCACTTTGAAGGGATAGTTCTCATCACCCCAGTAATGATCGTTAACACCAAGTCCCGCAACTGTTTTAGCTCCTTCTTTGAGGGGTAGAGGGTGGTTCTATTCCACCAAACTAACGTAGCATAGGTAGTTGGGTTATTTATTATTATATTATTATTATACTATTTTCCAGTGGTCCCCCTAATTTTCCAAAGGCCAGTCTGTTCTTCAGGAAGTCCAGGTGGTCAACTTGATGTCTAAAATTATCCCATGCGTCTTCACTGAGTTTTGTATTTGGACTGCCTTTGTTCTTCAAGCCGTATTTTTCGGGTTAATAGAAAAACTAGAGTCAGCATACCAACGTTCTACAAGGATGATTGCTCTTTGTCACAAATTCATAAGGTTGTTAAGGAAAGGAGATGGACGAAAACGAGGATGTCATTCGCGTAGTTTATCACCTAGAAGCCGTTTTCCGATAGCTCTGATAGGAGCTCATAAATCACTATGCAACAGATGATGGGGGGACAGGACACCTTCCTAAGGGCACCTTGAATCTACCTTGCCCTAAACGGTAGATCTTTCTTTAGTGGGTTATAGTTATACAGAAGTGTTTCAATGTCTACGGAAAATCTACCTGCTTCATTCTCTCTGCTGTAATCGCATCTCAAGTGAATAGTTTACAACGATTAAGGATAAGGACATTATATTGGAAAAAATATTACTTTGAAAATAATTTCCTTGTAAGCAAGTATTATGCATTTGTTGTTGATAATAAGTCTCTTTTTGTCTACATTTTGACGTTATGATTGCTAAAACCAGCAACCAAACGCAATGTGGCCAATCTTCAAGTAAGTTTTTAAAAACCAATGAAACTATACATTAACCATTACAATAGTTTAGTCTAGAAATCAAGTGACTTCTGTCAGTTTTCTAACTATCAATTCAACTATATCATAATTTATCGGTATATTAGATATAGTTGCATAAGTACTTACCTTGTTCGATAACTTTTTTTTTTTCGTGATGAAATGGATGAGATATTGATTTCTTTTCAAAATTGGTCTTTTAAAAAGATCAGATAAATTACTTATCTTAACACAATTTCGTTCAGTAGTTTGAAATTTAATGCTAAACAAAAGAGATACTTAGTGAATCAGAATGACTAAAAACGTTGTACCTAACAGATGGTTCCAAATCTATGGCTATCCTTATCATTGAGTGTAACTTGTAGGTATTTTTTGAAAGGTTGCAGTATTGTTCTTCAAAACTATTTGAACAATTTTAAGTGATAATCCAATAATCAAAATTCCATATACAGGGTGTCCCACTAAAACGTATTAAGCAGAGGGCCACCAACGCGATCCCAAAGACTCCTTTGGATATTAAAAAGTTTTAAATAGTTACGTAATTGTGTGTGCTTCTCAATGTTTTTCATCCATTTAACTGTTTATTTAGCGAGCTGATTTCAGCTCCATATCTAGACCTATAAACGTGAATATTTTAACATCAGTTTAGTTCACCAATCTACGAAAGAATTGAAACTATAACACTATAATTGTTCATGTCACCGTGAAAAAAATCGTTGCCAAATAAAATTTTGGGGTAAAAATGTTGAAAAAACATTTAGTAGTTTCTCTGCCTTTCTCCTTCCACCTTTACCTGAAGCCTGGAACGTGATGTCATTGTACAAATGTAAGATAAACAATAAAGGGTTTTCAAAGAAGTTGATCTAGCTGGAGTTTTATACAAATACTCAGCAGCGGCTGTTATGGTACTTCATATTACCTCATCAGTAGTTCTAACCCAATGAGACCTAATAGCTCCCTGAAACAAAGCTATCAAGCTAAGAGAACGTTAACCTTGACCCATGTTGTATATATTCGCAGGGTTATAAACGTCATATAATTTGAACATTATTGGTCCATTTCATGCGTGTATAATTAAGCTAATAATTACATTTCAGCGATAAACTTTCTCAAACAGATATCATGTAGGCACATTACATACATATTACATAATAAATAAAACGCCAACAGGTTGTGGCACATAAATTCCAAATGCCTGCTGTAGTTGAGAAGCCCAATTATCTGAATCCCCATAGTTGTGGTTATTAAATCTTTACGTTAGGGACGATTAGATGTTAGTTACTACTTTCTTCTGATACTACTTTAAAACCTTGTACCTGAAGGTACCCAAGTTCGTGTTTAACAGGTTAATACCGGATATTATTGTACATTTTGCTTGGGTAATAAAATAAATGTGGATGGATGTTTATCAGAAGTAAGATCTCGTGAAAAAAATTAAAATTACCTACTGTAGATTCGTAGGTAGGTTCTTATACCTACCCATAAAAAGGGTGTTAGAATCAGATGGAGAATGTTGACTGACCTAAAAATCTCTGTGAATATGGATTTTCAAGGAAAAATTTTCGAATACTTTTCAAAGGTAGATATATTAAGGAATTATTTTTTGTGGACATAGTTCAACTTGATTTGGCAGCCTGAGATATAGACCAATGAAAATAAAACATCGTTTTTTACGTATCTTCATAATATAATAGGTATATATTAAGATTCTAACAAATTGATGATATTTACAAAAGAAGAGATTAAAATAGATACTAATTAGTTACTTCTAGTCATAATTTAATTACTTTTTATTGCTGAATAGATTAAGTAGGTAAATAAATCCTACTATGTAAGGTATGTATGATTTATTTGCTCAAACATCTCCAAATAAGAACGCATTTTAATCAGGGGATCATATAGAATTACGGGTTAAAACATTGATGGGAAGGCTAAATAAACTCACACTTAGCGTCACTCAAAGCTATGAAAGTAAAGATCTGATAATCTAAATAAATAATAAAGCCAGCCCCACATTACGTTGGGTTACCAAATTGGAATTTATGTAAAAAAACATCACTGGGCTGTTTCAGTTAGCCCATAAAGTTCTCTACCTATATCTTTCTGTTGACAATACTTTTTGCGACTGCTGAGAAAAACATGCATTTACTCTAACAATTATATTTGAGATTTTATAAAGTTAACTTTGTGAACCGTTTTGTGAAGACAAAAAGACCAAAATACAGAATTAACTATCAATAAGACCAAATAGAGTAAAGCAGAGCTACCTCCTTCTGTGATTGACAGATTATCGATGTATGTTATTTTTACGGAAAACCTCAGGTACAATCTTTCAATAAGGTAATTCAAAGAGCTCATCTCTGGAATTAATTATATTTTTGAGTACCTAGTACGCCAACCAACCATATTCGTATTTAATTGTAATTAAAAAGAAAAATTCTTTTCCAACATTTATACATATGTATGTGGGTACCTATACCAGTTTAGATAAAAGTATCAACACTGGTAGTGCATCTATGTGCATTGCACGTTGTTTTGTTACAGGTAGGTACTCCATTGTTCCGAGTATTGCAACAAGAATAAATTAACAAGGTTGGTTCTGTTTAAGTGTGGTTCAGCCTAACGACTATTATAGCCATAGTGAAACGATGAAGTCATCCAAGGTTAAACAACGAACGCCATGCTTACAAATAGTGGCAGGCCGTTCTTGGCGCGCGGAACAACTACACAGTCGTCCGATTCATCATCCTTCTTTACCATTCCTTTCCTCGAAACGCTCGCATAGCATGGTCGCCCGTCAATCTGTCGGACTTGAAAGGTTTTTCGTTTACGTGCAGACGCCGACTACTGTGCTGCATCGTGTCTGCATACACGTATACTTCGATATAAATACAGCACGTACACATACGCTTGTGTTTCGTGTGTTGTTCTTTCCCTCGGCCAGCTTCATTTTCGAACTGTGCACGGTCGCAACGACCAATGGGACGTCTGGTAGGGAGACGCTGTCCCTCATTGGCGATCCGAAGGACAACCGGTTTCTTGCCCGTTTAGTGCGCAATCGCGTTTGGAGTGGGACGCAAGTGTGCGCTTTGGGTCTAGTGTGGAAATAAGGCTTTCTCGGAAAACTTGGTTTTGTGTTTACTTCTTGCGTTCCTGTTCTTTTAATGTCGTTTTCGTCGCGATCTGTTCGTACATCTTTATGTTCTGTTTTGTTTAACGCATGATGGAAAGAAGAGGTTTTGGTTTTTTTACGAAAAGGTCAGTTATTTTCAGTTGTTTTTTTTTAATTCGTTATTTTTTTTGTTGATAATTTTACTGAATCGATTTTACTTTCGATTTTATTGATTTTCGCTCTATAAGTACTTTGAGATTTGCGGTTTGAAAAGATGAGTAAATATCGTGGAGTTGGTGTAGACGGTGACCAAGTTCCGTGATCAAATATGGTAGTCAGAAGTGGTACGTACGGATCTACCTCCATGGTATGTTATATTTATGTCCGTAGTGTGCAGGATATTCAAAATGGCGGCTGTTTGTAATGTACAGATGCGGCTTTATGTGAAACACGTTCCTCTATCACAATTTCATGTTTTGTTGCTATAGTAATTTCATTAATTATTGCATGATTATTGTCAGTGTTTCAATTATATGCTATATTAAGTATTAGGAATACATGTTTAACCCAGGTAGATAAGAATTAAAACTTTTTCAAAATATTTACTTTGCTACCAATTTTTATACAACAGATATCTTTTTTTCTCGTGTTATTTGTGTTAACTGATTTGGTTTTCATTATTCTGTTTAATGACTAATTACTATGTATGTGTGCGTGTTGGTATATCTACGTTCTCAGAGGTGTATATCCTATGATGTCAATAGTAGATTAGATAAAGTTATTTTCATCGTCTCCTAGAGACCGATTATTTATTGGAAAAGAAAGTTGACTCTCAGCAGCCGGTTTATGGTAGTGTCCGGTTCTTTTTGCCTGTCCCATGTCTGAGACCACCGCGGGCATTTTAAGTCCTTATAGGATGGATGTACCTGCCTACTTGATTTCTCTGCAGCGGCGTCGTGAACCGGTTGCCCTTGTCCCTTTTGCCGATCAGTCAATCAAGGTGGCCGCCACAGTCGGCAAATGTAGAATGAGACTGGCCTAGTTAAAAAGTCCACCATTCGTCATTCCTAAAACAATCGCATTAATAGGCTAGTCACCGACGTTCGTGTTTTACTCTCGATCGAGTTGGCAGGGATATTGGTTGCTCTGCGCACGCGAAACAACGGCACAGTACGATCACGCGTGTGGTAACAGGAGATACGAATGAAAAGTTCGTTTTTCGCATAGCGAGCGTGCAGCTGTTGTGGTTAGTGCGAGTTCTGCTTAGTAGGGGAAGGAAAGAGCACCGATGGGAAATTCCGCTAATTTACTTCGTATTTGCTGGCAGGTGGAAGGTACTACTGCACTCGAGGACTTCAAGTTTTTCGTGATACCGGACAAATGCCAAAACATCAATAAAAACAATAGTTACGTTACAGCACCCTTTTTTTAAATATTGTTCTGAAATTGCACATGTGAGGTGATCTTTGCATTACTGTAGACTGGTGGGAGGTACAGATCCCATCGTGCAAGTCCCAACTATTTACAATCTTCCTCAAGATGATCGATGGGTGGATTCAGAAGTCTTCTTTAGGGAGGGGGGGTATATCGTATATCGTGGGGTTAGCTCTCTTGAAGGGATGAGGAACTTGTGTGTTTCCTAATTGATTCCAGAGCAGTGCTGTCAAATGCAGCACCCAAACTACTGCCATACGTAATTTAAAAACCCAATAATCCAAAACATTGAGTTCAAGCGATTTAAATCCATCCAGTAACCTAAACGATACAAGCCCATAACCTAAACTATTTAAACCTCATGACTCTATAATCGCTTGGATTTAATGTTTAGGATTATTGGGTTTTTGAATATCGCAGGGCAGTAGTTTGGGTGCTGCATTGCAGTGGAGTCAAGTCTTTGGAGGTCGGAGTGAGGCGACCATCTTTTCCCTGGATCAGGGTCTGAAAAGATCTTTATTGTAATTTAACGAATTTAAGACAAATTAAAACTGATTTAGTAGGAAGTTATAAATTATATCAGTTCACGTTTTAGCGTATTTGCTTTTGTTTAATACTACTCTAAATATAAATGATACGGAATGCACTGAAGATATCATCTGCTAAGAAACCCAAACAAAAACATAAAAGAGAGTTTATCATTCGCGTGTTCTAGAATCTGAATTGAAATAGCTTATTAAATTTTTAGTTGTTAATTAGTACTCTTCCAACATGTTAGAAATATACCTAAAGTAATTTTCACAATATTACTAATGTAATTGACATGTGTATAAATGTAGATACGGAAGTGGGGTAGTTGAACGATGTTCTAATAGAGGTCTAGAAACATGACATCTGACATACAATAGGTTGTATCTCTCATTAACGCTTTTCTGCATGTCACCATTACTTAAAAAATTCTAATAAAGACTAGGTATCTTCTTATGGTTGTGGATATATTCAGGACCGGTCTTTTAAGGAGTCCCAAAAATTTAGAACTTACAACTTTCTAGTTCCGGGTCCGAATTTTCTCTCGTCGGCTATATTAAAAAGGATAAACTGAAGAGAATAATATTTATAATCTTTTATCTTTACTAATTTCGAAAACTGCCCCATAAATTTGGCACCTAGATAGTTAGCTATTCATAGTTGGTACAGACTGGAACAAACTGTAGTTAATCAATGAATGCGTTGTAGGTAAGCATGCAGCAAATAAAGACTTCTTCTCAAATTTTATAACCAAGCACCCCTGTAACATAACCATTTATTTCGGGAATATCACACAATAAATATCTACAAATATTAGGTGAAGTATAAAATGTTTTCCTTTTCTAATATAGTAATAGGTGCCAAGTAAACATGTTAAAACTTAGTTGATGTACAATCAAAAGACTGTTTTTCCACAGTATTATCGTATTTACATATTTTATGTTTCTTTCGTTTAATTAATACGTTCTGATTAATGTTCTTACTGGGTATAAGGCTTACTTATTTATATAGGTGCTCATTGCAGAAAAAATATGTTGTGTACTAACTATAAGTGCAAGCAACTAAGTATGTAAATCAATAACGGTACCAGAAGGTAGTATGCATACGGATGTATTTGAAACATTAATATTAATGCAGGAACTGACTTAGCAGTAAGCAGTGTATATACATGGAATTAGATATTAACGAGAATTCTTCTTCCTAGCTTGCAGGAGGTTTTTTTTTGTTCAAATTACTTCTAATTTGTCTTTTCTTGTGATGTCGTCTTTTTTAGGAAAAAATACCCATATGTAATGAAAACTTTAGCCACTAATTAGTTATCGTGCAAGTATAAGGAAATTATTTTTACACTGTAAGAAACACAATTTTGATAACATTTTCTTGACTTTTGTGGCATATGTGTTTTATCTCAAATATTTGCTTCTTCCGATAACAGAATAATTTGTACTAATAGTCCTTAGATAGATATAGCCAGGGATAATGCTAAATAACTAGAGTAACATATGTTTGATTATTATTAGTTTGTAAATTTCTAAGTTTCATAACAAGATTAAAATATCTTCCTTGTTATTAAAGCAATCACTTTCTTCTGTACCTTTTTTTATGTTCCAATAAACGATTTTTTAATTTTCTCTCCTTATGTACCCACGTTCAATTTAATTTTATGGTTGTTTTGAAAATAGTAAATATCTATAGGTATGCATATGCATATGCATATACAGTGTAAACTCTTTATTACGAAATTTTTTATTATGAACTTCCTCTAACGTAGATGTTATTTGAGCTTAATTGGTTTGCTTTATAACCCATATAATCTTTGTGTATGGATGAAAAAAATGCTGTGATAAGTAGGATAGAAAAAATAAAGATGAAAAGAGGATGTTTTGCACTCGTTCCTTGTTCTTGTTTTTCGTTTTTTATGCTCTATATCACTAAAACTTTCTATAGTGAACCAAAATGATCCCTTTATTGTGTTTTGTTATATTGTTTTATTCGTAAACTTCTTTTAAAGGTACTTATTTCATCAGATTTTGCAAATATTTCCTTGCATATTTATAGTTTACTAATATGAGACCAAAAACAAAAATAAAAAAAAGAGCCAATTCTATTTTGTGTTAAAATGGTTGTCCACCAACAAAAAAAAAAAGGATAAAAGAATGCCATTTCATGTAAGTAAAATAAGGAATATTTTGTTATGTAACAAGTTTTCATGGTTTTTAATACTTTAGAAATTAAATGATACGTAATACCTGTGGAAACTTGTCAAATAAAAAAATAAGTACTAACACCAGTCCACTCAGTTCTGACTCCCGAGTCAAATGAGGTCAGTATCGACCACTTTGAGAAGTTGGCCACTAATCATCATCCCTAAACCCCTCTGTATGACCCCTCGTTACACTTAGGGCAATCTAATATAACCATTATCTAACCTTCAAAAGAAGCACAAAAAAAAAACGATATTAGTACCTAAAAAATTGGGAGCTGGTCAGTGTTCAACTTCCCGACGAGGTGGTCGTAGGTGGTTGGGGGTAGTATCCTTTGACTCGGGAGGTAGAGCTGGGTCAAATGGCACCATGCCTGACCGCTTAGGACTTGAGGGAAAGGTGCTGAAGTAAACCCAAATAATTCAACTTAATTTTTCTTAAATAATTAGAATAGATACAATAATGTATATTTAATATGTACAAATGATATGCGGTTTAATTATGACCCGCATCCTGGTATGAGAGCTTTTTCATCGTTACTAATGATAAATACAAGACTAGTTGTTCTTGTAACTAAATAACTAACTAACGGTTGTTAATAATAATGTATAGTGGAATATATATAATAGTAACAGTAATGACAGTCAGAATGTATGAAGAAGACTAACTAAACCACCTACCATCATTAACGTTAGAACACGAAGACAAAACGTTTTATTTACGAAAGACCTATTGAAGTTCGATCTGGTACGTTCTCCTTTAAAAAGAGCTCTTTCCGACCAGACCGTCCCCTTTAATGTCGAGACAGAACTACCGTATTTATTTTGCGTGGATGTTGTTTCGTAAGCGCGCCGAGACCATCGTCGTGATCGTCATAGTCGTTTTCTTCTTCCGGAATATGATTGGCTGTTTACGATGTCTGTTAACTAATTGTAGGTACCTACCCGTTAAGACTATGGACGAATTGTTATGTAATACCCAGTTTCCATAATTTTATTGCCGTTATGGTGGGATTGACACAGCCGAATACTGAATTGCTTATTCGCACTTCAGTTCTTAGTACCCTCAATAGATAGATACCTAGCTACATTTCGTAGATGTTGTCTTTCCTATAATAGGTCCCAATTTCAATATTGATGAATTTATCCAATAATACCATTAATTTTACTTTTGAAAATGAAAATAATAACTCATTACCATTTCTTGATTTATTGATTACAAAGAGAATAACTGTTTAACATTTTTAGAAAACAGACACACCAATAAGTACTTATCAATTGATACATATCTGTTGGTATAATTAGTACACTTGTTACACATATTAGTGTACCTTCACAGTCACTCAAAGTTAAAATATATATTATAAGTTAATTATAAAAAAACACTTGGTATTGTTTCACTATTTTTATTTAAAAAATTCTAACATGTTTCGGCTATGAAGCCATTATCAAAGAGTTAAATACAGATAATAACTAAATATAATAAGGATGAAATTTTTTTAAATACGTATAACGCTTACTAGGTGGTAGGTAGGAGGTAATATTATTTATTTTGTGTTATACCTGCGACTGATTTTAATAAGGGGGAAACCCTAAAAAATACGTATTTATTATAAAAAATTTCTTGGAGATTCAACTTTTTTGTAAAGATTGTCACACCCCTAATCAATGTTTGTAAAATAAAAATTAATGGTGACGTTTGGGAATTATTTCTTTTTTAAAATGTATTAATGCATTATTTTTTAAAATGTGTTAAGTATGGAGTTTTTTGAAAAATATACTTTAACTAATTATAAGTACACTTCGAAGCATTTTCAAGTTATAAGAAAACACTACAGCAATCAGACAACGTTAATGTCGACGACGCAAATTAAAAACATGAACTTTAATTAAAAATTATCGCAACTGCTAATCGGTCAGTCACTCTAGTTGTGAAATTATTTAAAATGAATATTTTGGTTATATTTCATTGAAATTTGTAGAAAGTGGATTAATGGGAGAATTAAATTAAAATAACGTTTATCCCCGAAATAAAGTATGTAAAATTTAGTTTTTGTATTTATGTCTTAAGGTTTACATTTTTTTCTTTTGGATTCATTTTTCTTATCTTTGCCGCAGATACCTAGAAGTAGGTTTTTAGGTGAACCCACATATCTTTGTTTTAATTTCTGTAACGTAAACCTCACCCACATCTTAGGATTTTAATGCCTTCTGTGTTTTTTTTAATATGGTATATCTTCGTCTAAGAATCCATCGGAATCGACAGTATAATTCAATGCCGGTAGGGGTATTAGCCCTCGGAGTAGTTGTTTCTGTTGATTCCATATTTATATTTATATTCATCATATGGTTTGTAAAGGCCTTTCTGCCAGTGCTCAGTTGATGAGACCCGATAGGTCGAAACAAGTCGTGGAATATGGCTTTCAGTACGTTGTGCTTACTATGTAGGACGCGTTCGAAATGTGGGATCTGTGATCCTTAAAATTTAGACGAAAAGGATTTTAATGCCTTCTGTTTTTTTTTTAATATGCTATATCTTCGTCTAAGAATCCAGCGGAATCAACAGTGTAATTCAATCCCGGTAGGGGTATTAGCCCTCGGAGTAGTTGTTTCTGTTGATTCCATATTTATATTTATATTCATCATATGGTTTGTAAAGGCCTTTCTGCCAGTGCTCAGTTGATGAGACCCGATAGGTCGAAACAGGTCGTGGAATATGGCTTTCAGTACGTTGTGCTTACTATGTAGGACGCGTTCGAAATGTGGGATCTGTGATCCTTAAAATTTAGACGAAAAGGATTTTAATGCCTTCTGTTTTTTTTAAATATGCTATATCTTCGTCTAAGAATCCATCGGAATCAACAGTGTAATTCAATCCCGGTAGGGGTATTAGCCCTCGGAGTAGTTGTTTCTGTTGATTCCATATTTATATTTATATTCATCATATGGTTTGTAAAGGCCTTTCTGCCAGTGCTCAGTTGATGAGACCCGATAGGTCGAAACAGGTCGTGGAATATGGCTTTCAGTACGTTGTGCTTACTATGTAGGACGCGTTCGAAATGTGGGATCTGTGATCCTTAAAATTTAGACGAAAAGGATTTTAATGCCTTCTGTTTTTTTTAAATATGCTATATCTTCGTCTAAGAATCCATCGGAATGAACAGTGTAATTCAATGCCGGTAGGGGTATTAGCCCTCGGAGTAGTAGTTTCTGTTGATTCCATATTTATATTTAATATAACAACGTACCTACAAAGGTTCAAGCTTTATTACAGGGCTACAGATTAAATGTGATTCTTCGATACAAAATAATAAGATTGTGGGGTACCTCATCTTATAAATTACCTATTTGTCAGGCTCTTTTGTATTCTATTTTTTTTTTTTATATATGTACTTAATAAAAATTCTTATTTATGCTTAAAATATGTTTTAGATATAGTATTGTACATGTAGGTATTAATAGATAATAAAACAAAAAGAAAGTCTTTTTTAAAATCTATGAGCTTTCAAAGTTTCTACTAAATTAGTTATTATAATTATATACATATGTATAAGCATTTTTTATTGGATATAAAAGCAAAAGTATCGCTTATATACTGTTAGTTTCTCAAATAGTGAGATCCAAAAGCCTTAAATTATGCAGTATGCAGGGGCAAACTCCAACCCTTTCAGGTGATCACAGCAGTCGTGGATTATGCCTTCAAAAAAGGTGCAGACTCTTCCAAAAAAAACCGAAAATAACTAAACTTAATTTTTGAATATTCCTCAGAATTTGAGCAAATCTCTTCTTATTCTATACAGAGTATTTACTACTAAACAGTAATAAATTTTCCAGTACGGTACTGGACTTACAGGAACTCATCAAACCAACCGAGCGGCGTGGTCTAGTGCTCTAGATCATTGCCTAGCTTTTGGGAGGTCACCGCTTCGAACCCGAGTCTAGCTGCTCTGGTCCAAGTTTTCTGTGGTTTCCTTGGATCATTTAGGCAAATGCTGGGGCAGTAATATTCCACAGATAATCTTTCACTTTTCTTCTGTCTTCATTTCGTCCGTCTCATCTTTCTTTTCTTAACCACACCATTCACCCATTCCCACGATGCCCGCAAGGAGGCTGAAGAGGGCCTTACGCCCTACCCTCCGGCTTTGCACTAAAGTGGAAGTCCGAGGGACTGCCCGCCCACCAGCACGAGTAGCTGAAACACAAAAAAGTTTTAAAAGGGGCCTCAAACCAAACTCATTGAAAGTCTCTGTTATAAGATTTACCGATTTTCTTCTTTTTACAAATCGAAAGTTTATCTGATATCCGTCGACTTTACAAAACGCCCCTTATCATCGTCCTTCACTTGGCCATTTATTACGTATATTAAGGGCTATTTTAAACATTGGATAGCGGTCTAAGCAGAGACATTAATTTTTTATAGTTTTTTACACGAAAGTTTTTCATTTATTGTAAAATAAAAATTTTAAAAAGAAATTATATTTTTATATAATCCGTGGTGAAATAGTAGGTAACTATGCGAACTGAAAAAATGTAATACTTATTTCTTCTTCTGAGACTACCCTTTTTATTTACTTACCGTGTTGTTAGTTTTAGAAATAGTGTTTTTTTCTTAGTAGTTCGTTACTAGTGTTCTAATACTATAGTTAGAATTTTTTCTTTAGCAATTAATTTTCTGTCGTTCTGACCCTGGATAAAAGCTATAACTGACTAAATTAGCAGTCTTTACTATAAGCTGACTAAAGAGCTCTTTAAAAAACGGGCATTGTTTTTTTTACATGGCTTCCCATTCTTTTTTTCACAATGGTGTCGGGGATTAAATTGTTCGAAGACAATGACGCACTATAACGGCTAATTAAACAACATTTTTATTCATTAGTGACAGTCATTACGTTTCGTTAAATCGTCGGAGAGAAATTCAAAACGAGCCGCAAATTTATCAGAGAAAATTGCGTAATAAAAATATGCTAATGTTAGGGGCGGAGTTAGAAATCTCGCTCAAGGTGGCAAATTTGGCTGAAATGAAATCGTAGTCGTCGGTGAGTGTGTGCTTTACGTACGAAACGACAGATGATATTTGTACGCCTTGGCGGTAGCGGGCAGGGAGGCGAGCGAGCATGAATGCGCGGTACCAACCCCTCAGACAGCCACCCCCGGGGTCGCACAGGCACCGGATGCGATCGACGGGAAAATAACTAGGGTTAAAGCCCTGGGGTACAAACCAAAGCTGGCAGCTCTATTTTGATGGGTGTATGAACCATTAAAGCCGATGGCGAATGGAGAATTTTGAAATCGTAATGCATTATGCACGTAAACATATAGCACCTGCCCATGTGCATGGGTTATGCATATTCATCCATCATAATACATATGAATTGAGGGGGCGTGGGGTAATAGGCATTTAAAATTTTTTTTCTGCAGAAACACTTGAATGAAATTGATAGAATATTTGTATAAAAGTGACTTTTAATCTATACTCCATACACATAAATAAAATTGGAGTGTCTGTTTTTAATATTAAAATAACCATTAAATGCATACGGATTTATACGCGGTACATATACCAAAATAACATTTTTTAAAATTTTTATCTGTCTGTCTGTTTGTATGTTCCGGCTAATCTCTGAAACGGCTGGACCGATTTTGACGGGACTTTCACTGGCAGGTAGCTAATGTAATAAGGAGGCTACTTTTATTTTAGAAATTAATTACTATTAATAATAATAATTAATTTCTAAAATAAAAGTAGCCTAAGTTACTCCTTATTACAATAGCAATATTCTCATTGGATTGATTACATTGGAAAAGTAACTGTTGTTATTGCTTGTCGTTTATTTTCCAATATTTCAGATAAGCTTCGCTGAGGCGGGGAGAAGAGTGACTTCTTTTGAAATGCAAATTTCAAGTTTCTTACTGTAACAAAACTGGTCAGAACAGATGTTTAAGGAAAGGAATATAACCATTTCAAAGAAACGAAAAGATTTTTGTTCTATATTATATACTGTGACCTTTGAAAACGATCAACGAGAAATATTATTTTTTAGTTCCTATCTCAATTGTCTTTTTATTTTCATTATTGAGACACTGTTCGAATAATGTGGGAATTTCTTATTATATAACTTTATTTTACAGTATCTTGTTCACACACAATTAGAAAATTGTTAAAGGTACCTATTACTTTAAAAATGATTAACTTTTTTTATTAAACGCGTACGGTAGCCTAATTATTTATCTGTTTATTCCTCAAAAACAGAAGTGACTGATGTAATATTATCTAATAAATAATTTTCTTGTTATTTTATTTTTCTACGTTTATTAATTACCCCACAACACTCCTGCTCATCAAATTTGAACAAATACTGTTTCATCATTATTTTTTTTTATTGAGAATTTTTGATATTTGTGTACCTAACTAAATTGCAGAACAAAAAAATAATTGTATTTTTTGAGGTCATCACTTTTCTACTAAACAAACAAATCTGTCTTATCGAAGTTTTCGTTTTCTTTTTAGTGAAAGTTGTCTTTACAAACTACTGAAAGGGTGAATTATTTTATTTAGAATTGCCTGTGTTTGTTTATTGAATTTTTTCGCTTTATTATTACTACAGAAGTAAAGTAAATAGCAAGGGAACGATAACTGACTGGAGGTAATAATCGTTAATGCAAACATTAGATCGCGTGTAATAAATCCATTTGAAAATGTACACTGAGTCGTTTATTTTTCCAATTTTTGCTTCGAAATGAGGAAACCGAGTTGTTGCCGACAAAGCTTTGGGTGCAGTAAAATTCTAAATTTATGAGGGACTGGTTGTAGAATGTAACATTGGCGTCGTGTCATAAAATCCAAAAGATACAAAGACCAGTAACCATTTTCCACACATCAACAGTTTTAGTTAATGATGATGGCTTCTTCAACGGTTATCTCCAAAAAGAGTTAATGTTAGAGGGTGCATTTACACGTTTCTATTCTACTGTATTCTGATTATTATTATGATACCCGTATCAACAAAACTTTATTTAAAAAATAAACATGTATTTTAACAGTTTCTTTAACAACTTAAAAACAATGAAAATAATAAACAACTTTTCCTTTTTAATGTTTCGATATATTTCAGTACAACTCTACAATTGTTTTGGTTTCTGAAGCGTTTGTCAAGAGTAATAAGTTACAGTAAGATATAAAATAAATTGATACATTAAAAAGCAAAAGTTGCTTATTATTTAATATTAAAAAGTGTTTCATGATATATCAACCAAGTAATCGGTGGAAACCATGAACAGGTTAAATTAAGGCGTCTGTCTGTCTGTCTGTTGTTGTAAAAATCAAGAACGGCTAAGTGGATTTTGATGCGATTTGGAGAGTATTTCCTAATTGTTATAAAATAGATTTCAACATCATTGTTATTTATAGCGGTAGTACATGATTTGCCATTACGTAACTCAAGAATTAATTAATTGTAAAGAATAATTTAAAAGGGATTGAGAGGATTAAGGATGCGATGTTGAAGGCGACAAGCTGGCCACATTGTAGCTTTTATTTAAGTTACGATAAAAAATATATAGATATTTATGAGAACTGGCCCTTCTATTTTTTTCCTCCTTTTATTAAACTAGAATGCAAAGAGAAAAAACTTTGGTTGTTTCATTCCCACCAGAGCTACTCGGGCTGGTGGGCGGGCGGGCAGTCCCTCCGACCTACATTGTAGTGCAAAGCCGGAGGGTAGGGCGTAAGGCCTTCTTCAGCCTCCTTTCAGGAATCATGGGAATGGGTGGGTGGTGTGGATAGGGATAGAAAGTTTAGATGGACGAAATGAAGACAGAAGAGAAGTGGAAGGTTATCTGTAGAATATTACTTCTCCAGCGAAGAGAACGCCCTGTGTATATATTTTTAAAAAGTGTTCGATGAATAAATACAGACAGTGTAGTAAACGTCATCTGAAGAAAATTGCTACTAATTGACTACCCTACGCCGTGGGTTTAGATTGATAATTCAATATCTTTATTAGAAAAGAACCTTCTTTACTGAATCCCACAACAAGTAGTAATTTTATATAGATGGCGTGCATTACGCTGTCTTTATTTGTTCATCAAACGTTGTTTAATGGCAGCAGGCAGGTGTCGGAGCTGATGAAAATAAATTAGTTTAAAATTGTGAACCACCAATGACAGTTTCTATCTGTACTGAGCTAAACATATTTTAATTTCTGATTTATATTTTAAAGTACGTAGCATACATAGAATGTATTATCCTATCCCCATGGCTGTTCTTTGTATTATCTTCTGCATCATACTCTTGTTTTATTTTTTTTATCACAAAAGGTAGAGAGGTACAACTCATTGTCTTTTATACAGCAGTGTTAAAGGAAGGAAGCACTTCAACTTAACCTTACACCCGCATTTTAATTGCAACGTATATCCGGTTTTGAATATCAGCAGCTTTTCTTATTTTTTACACACTATGTAAAAGCATATAAATTATAATTTTATGTCTCAGTAATAGTAGCACAATGTTACACTATTTAATAAGTCATTCCTGAAAAGATCCTTTATACTTTTGTGTAGCTTCTGTATATAAGCTGCTTTATTAGTCAAAATTAAATGTTTTTGTTTGGCCGTCTTATGTCTGTTTTTGACTAAAAAGTGAAACATACAGACAATTGTTTGTCCTAAATGAAACCGAATAACGAAATGAAAAGAGAAGATATTATTCCTTGCCCCTTCGGTCATCCAGATTACATCCATCCCGAAAAATTTAATCAAAGAAATCCCTTCGCGTCAAAGGGAAAATCAAGTTACACGCCTGGGGCAGACTCTGCCTTTCTATTTATGTAGTGAATCCGAATTCACTCTAAGCAAATTTAAATATAATGTGATACGACTTATGCTATGTTTTTTTGCAGAATAACATTGTTGTTTGTTTAGGTTTCAAAACGTTTTTAAACGTAAAATATTGGTAATAAAAAAGGCGAATTCATAGAAAGTGCTCTTTAATATACAAGCATACATATGTCTGTCTTTAACGAGAAAAATTGTAAGTAGTGACGTAACATAAAAAAGAGAATCGATTGAAAAGAAATGGGAAACAAAAATTGGGAAGAAATTCAAATGTAGGATGTACTATATGTAATCGCCAATAAATAACATAGGTCAACGAAAGCAGGGACTAAAAAGGACAGTCATTTAGTTCAAATATATAGCCTCAGAATTACTTCAGTATGTCAATCAAGATTTTAAGATACCATAAACTCAAACTCTTTTGAGACGAGGATTACAACGTGAAATAAACGGACAAAAAACAAGAGAATATTCATTTACAAGGCATCTTTTGTCGCTGAATTGGAATATTGCTTCATAATTGCCCAGGCACATCAAAAATTTCAAATATTTTAACTCCAAAATTCAAATTTTGTCAATTTCACATTTTTGGATTTGAGACTAGGGTGTCTTGAAATTTAAATATTTTACGGCAATTCTGGAGCCATATTCGAATTCAACTACAAATGATATATCAGAAATGACTCTTTTGGTTGTTTTGTCATTTTATTTCAAATAGTAATGGTCACAAAAAGGTCAAAAATTGAGTTATTAGAAAGACATGCTGTTGCAATTCTGAGACCTGATTTGGACTTGGATTTGAACGTCGAAAATGATATCTCTGGTCTGATCCACGTTGACCTTTGTTACTTCCAGATAATTGTTGCTTCTGAAAGTCACAATTATTTCAAAAAATATTTTCTCATGGGATCGCAACATTGGATAATAAATAACAATTCTTATATCATTTTACAGATCTCAACATTACGATAGTCTCCAACAAGTGGACAGTCAACAGCAACAACAGCATCACCACCATCAGAAACAACCCCTGAAAGAAATAAATTCAAATGCCAATTCGACAAGCGATTCCAAACAAAATCGACTGAACAATAATAACGAAGAAGACCATCAGAACCATCAAGAACCAGAGTCAACTCAGAGAGACACTCCCGATAATTCGAACCAGCAACAACAACAACAAGGCAGCAGGTCATTGCAGTGTTTAGAAACTTTGGCCCAAAAGGCTGGCATACACGACATTACCGCCGACGATTGCAAATATGACATCGCCAACACACTTCTAAATCTTGACAGAGGTCACGACAATAATTTAATCAAACAAGATTATCATACGACCAGTAACGGCAACAATATGAGCGAATTAAAAAGTCAACAACAGCAGGTATGCAATGAGACAGAAAAGACTTATTGTTACTATTAGAACGTACATTTTTTTTTATTTCGGTTAGAAAAACACGCAGTGTGTGATATGGAAATGTAGGAAATAACAGTGATAAAAAGGGACTCTCAAAAGGTTACGCATGTAAACGTTTCCAACGTCATTATCAATCATTATTTCATCCATACAAAACGTGTAATTTTCGACTTATCGTTGTGCAAATAATTTAGATGAGGTTTCATCAATTCTGCTGCTACTGATCGTGACTCCTCAAATGACAAGTCTACATACGATTCATCTTGACTTTACTTAAACCCCACCTTTTATCTTCTTTATAATACAATATTAGTTTTTTACCTTTAATAATAATGTCTAACTGCCGAGTAATATAAATTGGAAATTACTAAAATTTGTTCCATTGTAAAGGCTGTTTATATTGCGGAAATTTCGCCTAAATTATCTAGTGCCTGATAATATTTTTAGTCAAAGATTAACATTCCTTACAGATGGTTGATGCAAATGCGCAAGCTCAGGCTCAGGCTCAGGCTCAGGCTCAAGCTCAAGCTCAGGCTCAGGCTCAAGCTCAAGCCCAAGCCCAACAGCAGGCCGTACAACAGCAACAACAGCAGCAGCAACAACAACAACAACAACAGCAGCAACAACAACAACAACAGCAACAAGCCATTCAGCAAGTCGCTCTTCAGCAACAAGATCAGCAAATGGTTTCTGCTCAAAGCCCACAACATTTGCAACAAGTTGCTGTAGCATCTTCTGGTAAAGATTACTGTTGTTTTTTTACTGTTTCTTGTGTTTTTTATTGTTTTTCATTGTAGCACAACAATGTATTCAACAATCTTCCACGATGGGTCCTCCCCAACATACTGTTTCGCATCAACAAGTTCAAGGGGGTCAAGTCCTCCAAGCTCAAGGAGGGCAAGTTCTTACACCTGCACAATCTGCAAATACCACCATAACTACAATGTCTCCCTTGCAGCAAGGCCAAGCCCCTCATCCTCAACAAATTAGTGCTGATTGGAGTCATGGACGTGCGGTATGTTTATATATATATATTGGATAATCGTTTTTTCGTCTATTCTAAGAACACAACATTAACAATTTTTGAGATTATTTCTTTTTATTAAGATGGGTAATATTGGATAAGGAAGGATAAAGGAAAATTGTACATCTGTCTCTAAAAAAGTTGTAATCGTATCAAAACAACATTTGTGTATAACGGACAACTTAAAACCTTGAACCTAAAAAATATGTTTATTTGTTATTACATAATTAACAATCTTTAATCGTAACATAATAATTTTCACGTAAATGAAATGATAAAATTTATCGTGTGTCCTTCAAGGTATTGGCACAGTTCCTACATCTACACTACACTACAGATCTACATCATCTTATCTTATCATTAGTTTGAATTAATTTCGTAAAGGTGGCTTTTACACTTCTTATTCATTATTTAAGTTTTATTAAATTTATTATTATTTGCAATCAAAACCGTAAGACTTTCTTTCATAACTACTTTATTGTAATTTTAAGGTACAAGTGATTCAACAACCTTTACAAAATCCTACGTATTTGCAACAACTTTACAACACTCAAGGACAAATTCTTATGCCTGGTAACATAGCCTTACATTCTGGTATTAACCCTCAGCAAATACAGGTATTTTTTTTTTGTTATTACTAAGTTTAGAAGGGGCTTAAAAATCATATTTCCTTCCTTAGGTTATAACAAAACCTTTTCAAGGAAATCAACTTGGTCCTCATATGCTGACCACAGCTCAAGGAAAACAAGTTTTACAAGCAAGTCAGGGAGGTGAGTTCACTTTATATTAACTTCTTTACAGGTAATTAAAAATATAGTAACGGAAAGATGAAACGTTATAAATTACCTGGAATTTTAAATTAGTTACCTACTAGTTATTTTTATTAATTACTTACTTTTCAATTTTATTGTTTTTTTTTCACATATTAAATGAGAAAAAATGTTTTTTTGCAGCTACGTTTCCAGGATATACGACTATCCCAACGATTCCTACTACTCAGAATCAACAAACATTGGTCTTTAGTCAACTGGGAGTTATTAGCACTCAACCAAACATTTTACCATCACATTCAGCAGCTGGTAATACAATAGCCCAACAGAAACCCCAAGAAATGCATAAGGTAAATTGATCGATTCAAGTAATTACTAAATTTTTTTTGTTGATATTTCTCATTTACAAATATGAGTCTACCTTTCGTCGAGTTCTGATAAACAACTAATGAATAATGGGTGATTATGAGAGACTGTGGTACTACTACTCAGTTCGTTGTAAATCTTTTTTTATCTTATCTCACCGATAAATGTTTATGTGTCATAAAAATTGTTCATATCGCGTAATTGAACGGCGTGTTTGGTTTCGTTGTTTAGGTGATGACGGGACAGAAAGTGATGCAAAAGGTCGGTAGTACGAGTAACGCTGTCACCGGAGCACCCCAACAACAAGGACAATGCGTTCAGGTTTCCCAAGCAATGATCGGATCCCAACCAACAGCACAAATTATCAGCCCTATTCAGGTAGGAATGAATTATTTCTTCGTTACCTGACACATTGTTATTGAAAGAAAAATTTTTTGTATTGTATCTTCAAAAATATTTTTTATGTTCATAACTTATTATTTAATGGTAATAATACGTAGCTATTTATCTTACATGGAGTAAAGTTTCAAAAATATTTTTAATTGTTCACAATAATTGTTTCACCAAAACATTGGCTTCTTCAGGTGAAGATGTTCTAGGAACTCTCGTTTTCTTTATTTTATATGGAGTTTTACAAGTAAAGCCTACTACCATTAATTATTTAAATTACTATTGCGTAAATTCCTAATTTCTCATTCATGTAAACTGAAAATAAAATGTATTTTGATTTAAATCTAGTATTTGTAAATTATTCATGTTAAGCAGTGCTAAAGTTCCTAAATATTATCGAAAACCGCTTTTAAATTAGTTAAAAAATAACTGAGTTACTCATTTTTAAAGTTTTCCTACTTAATTCTTATGAGTGGCGCTTACAATAATGTTTCCTTCCGCATTCCATTAAGCGTCCTTGCACCGAATTTGACCTACTTTTTAACTGAAAATCATAATGGCCGCCGACGCAATAACCAATCAGGTGCCTCGACCGATTTAAAACAATTAAACTTGCATATGTAAGTTAGTCACCCGCGATGCCATAGAGGGGTGTACTTCGTTGCGTCCAATTTTAGGTTATTATTATAAAAAAAGTCTATAATTATAATTTTGTTCGTTATTACGTTGTTTTGTGGTAATAAATATTTTAAAAGTCTCAAAACAAGTAAATTCATTAAAAAATTGATTAAAACGTGTATTGTAAAACCATGTGGTGTTTATTTAACTATCATAGGTTAATGATGAAATAAGTATTTTCGGTGTATAGAATTAACATTGTAGGCATGTTATTTACGTTTACAAAGTTTTATTTCTACTAATGTAATATATAATATGCGCAGTAAATTTAAATCACTCTATAACCTAAAAGTTTTTTCTATGACTCGAACTTGGCAGGTGTTTTATTTTATCTTATTACGTTAAATCAATCGAAATTTGCGTTATTTCAGACGCCGTAGTAGTTCCATTCATGTAAATATTTATTTAACCACTTGTAGCGAGAAATTAAATATTGGTATGGTAACGTTATTTCGTTGCCTGTCGATGTCCCCTCCTTAAAATTCCTCCAACTCAAATACATAATATTATGTATACAATTAAATTTGCGAAAATTAAACAAGAGTCTTTTTGTTACCTTACGTGTCGAGTGACTAAATAAATATAATATGTAAATAAAAAAGTGTGTTGTTTTTGTTTAGCCGGGTGGTCAACCGATGCAATTCGCTACACCGTGGCAGTTCACACCACAAGTATGGACCACTAATGGACTCCAAAGTCAAGCCCTGTTGACGTCTAATCCGATTTTTATAAGAGGTACACAGCCGGATGGATCTCCGGGACCCGGAATGTTTATTCAACAGAGCCCGCAAACTACCGCAATACAAGCCCAACAAAATCGTAAGTTTATGTAACTTTTACATCATCCAAACATACAACTATATACTGATTTTACTTGACTGTTTAATTTACTCACTTTCAAGCACCTTTTAGACTTTCGCTGGGAATATTTTAAATTGTTTGCCATTATGTTTTAAAATTCTTTTAGATTAAAACTTATTAACATATGCCAATAGAATACTTTTCAGGGTTAACTTAACGTTTTATAAGGATGCAGAAGCCTTTCATCAAAGGAGAAAACATATATGTAGAAAGAAACTTTGGGCTCAGAGGTGTATTTTTGGTGTACCATCTATTTTTAATTATTGTAGATTTGAGTCTTATTTGACAGAATAAAACTGAAAAACTCAAAAGGAAAAAGGGAATCATTAAATTGCAATAAATTTTCAATAAATTGTTACATTACAAAAATTGGCTATTTTTCATTGGGAAACGAGTAATTTTTTCGCATTTTTTAATATGCGAAAAGTCTTTACTATCATTGCATTGTTTCCCAAAATTATGAGGAAGATCTCTGTGTGGTAATGCAAAGTGAAAAGTTATCACATCGTTCCCCTTCCTACAAAACCTTCCTGTTAAAAAGATAAATTCTAATTATAGATACATATATATTTATGATATATAGGAGGTCAACATTTTTGTGTATTATCAGTTGATACGTCAGCCTTTAGAAAACAAATGACGTTATATTATGTATCTCGTAATTTTTTACTTTTGCTATTATATTTTTAATTATTTACTTTTTATTGAACTAAATTTATATTTTTATTGGATTTTTTAATTTTCAGTCACTAAGTATTGTTTGAATTAGTTCTCAATGTATAGCTTGATTCTTCTTTTATAATTTTATTTGAAAATTCTTTATAATAATATACTTTTAAGCTATTCTAGTAAACCCTATCGTTTGTATGAGAGTATTGTTATTAAATGGTAGTTTTATTTACAGCAGCTTTATCCCAGAATACAATGCAACAAATGGGTAAACCCAGACCAGCAAACGAGAATATTCAACCAAAACAGCCAACTAGTAGACCATTAAACATTCTACCATCAAATGCTGCTAATATAAGGCCTGCAAGTTCTGTTTCAACCCAAACCATCGCTGCCCAAACCCAGGTTTGTATCAGTTTTAGTTTTTTGGGGCATAACATATAATACAAAACAACAGAAAAAAATAAAACACTAAAACGAATACTTCTCTTCAAAATAATCAAAATAATGTTTATTTATTTGTCCTTTAAGGTTGGAATGGGGGCAAAACCAGGAAATAAAGTGAGGGCGAAAGCTCCAGGAATTCGAACGTCACCTGCACCAAAAGCAGATGCGGCCAATCAAACCCAAATAAAACCATACTCGAATCTTCAGCCTCATCACTTGGTTTCGACGAACAAGTGAGTCTTTGTTAATAATCCTAAATATGTGTCTCGATTTGCAGGTAAAAAATCTCATTTTCTTTTTTATTGTTTTAGACAAGAACAGAAAGACAAAACGTGGTATTTGTGCGTTAATAACGAAAGGTGAATTAATTTTTATTTTTATAACTAAAAGTATCTATTCATAAGAATAAATCTAAAACGTCTTTGTCATAAAAAAAATATTAACGTTGAATGGCAATTTTATCTTTCAATGAAACAAACGTTTGACCAGTACCTAATTATGATTCATTATGTTTTTCCTCGGGTTTGTTTTAATATAATAACCAAATACCACAGCTAAAATAAAGTTTAATGCTTATTAGTTTTAATACACGAAATATTATTAAGAATAGTTTTAATGTGCAAATTACAATATATTTTCTTGTAGTTAGGTTATTTATGAACGAACCGGTTTTTTACAATTTCATTCATCGTTTCTAAATGTTTTTGTTTTTCTTATTTCCGTTTCGAAAAGAAAAGTTTGTTACGATTCTTATATGTATATATATATATATATATATTATATTAACAACAGGGCGAATTAGATAAAAATAACAAAACAAGATACTGATAATTTTAAGTTTTCTTTTACGATTTCACCTCGGTCGAATAATAATAATAAAATATATGAAGACCTTCAAAAGTCGATTATTTTCGTTAACGTTTTTATGCCATTTTAACAATACGTTTGTTTACATTATAAATCATTCTCTTCCTACGTTAATTTTTTAAAATAAAAGAATACTTTAATAAATCCATGTATATCAAGCAATAATATATTAGTTTATGATTCAAAGTAACATATTTTAACAACGTGTAATGTATTTTCGTTTTTCGTTTTGCAGAATGTTAGTTATGAACACTTCGACAGGCATGACGATGACGCCCAACTCTCCTATGAATCAAGATAAACAGCAACAAATGGTTAATCAAACTAAACAACAACAAGCTCAACAGCAGCAGCAGCAGCAACAACAACAGCAGCAGCAACAGCAAGCTCAGCAGCAGGCTCAACAACAAGCTCAACAACAGCAACAGCAGGTCCTTATTCAGCAACAAATGCAACAACAGCAAGCTGCCATGCAACAGTTTCAAATTCAACAACAGGCCCAACAACCACAACATATTCAACCGAAACCCATGATGAGTATGTAATGTTTAAAATTTTTAATTTGATATAAAGGTCGAAATTTTACAAATGAAAAATTCTGACTCGTGGTTCAAAAATTGTATGTGTTGCAATTTTTATTTTTCACTAAAAGGTCCTTACTGTCTAATGATAAGATGGATTTTATCTCTTTCGGTTATGTAACCTGGAAAATAAAATCAATCTATGCCGGTTCTGAAATCCTTAAAAATATAGTAGAATTTCAAATACATATTCTGAATTTCATGTCAGAATTTTTGTGGCAATTTTCAATTACATTTTTATTTCGATAACTTTTTAGTAATTTTTATAACTAAAGGATTAAAACACACCTTAAGTTATTTTTATATTTATCGACCAATCCTCGTATTTTGAGTAAAACTAATTTATTGTCTTGTAGTTTCCTGCTCTTATTTTTTCAAAATGAAGTGTAATTTTCGTTCGTTCGTTTTGGATTGCTAAGTTTAATAAAATTTAAATGTTCTTGGCCATTCGTTATATATTTTTGGTTGAGTTATAGAAATCGTAATTCTTTTTGTCGTTTTATAGCCATGCAAACTATTCAAGGAATTCAACAGCAGCAAATTGTTGGCGATAGACCGATTATGCCGGTAGTTTCAATGGCTGCAGCGCAAGCAAACAATCAGCAAATGCAACAGACAATTCAACAGGCTCTGCCCAATGCTGTGCCCCAAACGTTACCTTTACAACCAAACCTTGCTGTTACTCAACAAGCTATGCCTATGACTATGCAACAGTTACATCCGGTAAGAAGTTTTTCTTAAAATTTTTGTTAAGATATTGTATTTAAAATTAAGAGAAACTTTCCACAAAAAATTTTTGGGTAGCGGACACATATTTCATCCTCTATGAGTGTGAGCATTATCAATGTGAGAGACTGCCTTTTGATTTATGGAAGTGCCTCATTATTCAAAATATAACGTTATATATGTAAAGTTTATTTTATTAAATGACGCATTCCGTAATTATTTCTGTTAATTATTGCCTACGTTTTTGATTGATTTAGAAAAAATATACTATTTTACTTATAACTTAAACTACAATAATTATTGATATGTTGAAGTTGCTGTTCATTTTTTCTTTGTAAAGTGCTTCAGCTGTAACAACAAGGAGAATGTTATAATTAAAATTCATTCGGTAGTTGGCTTTATCTTTCCGTACAATATTTTGAGGATAAATTAATCTTTTTTATTAATGTTCGTAATTTTTACTAAAAATAGAATATTATAGATTCAGAGACAGTTTGGCCATTCCTACCGATCACAATATTTAATTTAAAACATAATAATAAACATATGCTCTGAGCATTCTTGATACAGGAGAAAAGAATGTATTTTTTAAAACAGTTGAAAAAAGTGACAAAAATTAATAAAATGAGAAACCGTAGGTGTAGAGTTATTAATAGAACTTCAAATAATTACAACTGTGCATTTTGCTCAGAATCTGTAAGTTATGATTATTATTATTATAAATACGTGAAATATTATTAATATCAATTACGCTTAATTAATTGGAAATTTTTATACTATTTAAATTAAAATTCGAATGTCAAGATAGTATGTTTAAGATTATTTATTTAGAATTTTTTTCAGCAACTGGCTCAGATGGCACCAGCTGGGACCATAATTGGGCAGATTCAAGCAGCCCCTGCGGGTGCTACAGCGACGATATCTCAAGTGGCTCCCACACAAATACAACAGATTCAACAAAGCAATCAGCAGCAAACGCTTACCATTCCTGCCCCGCAACAAGTGCCTTTACCGCCATCGGTACCGCCCTTGAAAAAAGAAGACGCGAATTCGGAAAACAACGAAAACCACTCCTTACCGTCCACAACCCATGCAGATCCCTCTGACGAAACGCATAGTAAGGACAATACTACAGAAGGTAAGTGCAAAGAAAATACAGTTTAAAGCTTACATAATACATTATTAATTTTTTAATTTATAACAAACCGGAATTCTCCATAACTACTACCGCGTATGTTCCTGTATGGTTTATGTGCAAATTCCGTGTAATAAGCACTTATCATCCTAAACTGATAAAATTATGATTAATGTATCTTTTAGTAAGCCTATCGCTGTCGTTAAAGATAATTCTTATTTTGTGAAGTAAACAAACGTTCCTGCAGAAAACGTTTATCACATTTATAAATTAATTGATATTTTAAATAATACAATTAAGTTGCTTTAATGTCATTATCTAGGTAATATATATCAGTAAGTGCTTTAAAAATAAAATTTTAATCAACGAGGATTTTTTAAAAGAAAATAATTGTATATATATATATTATGTTCCTGGATTTTTTGTGTATGCTTATTGTATTTGCATTACCACTTTTCAGTTTCGAATAGCCAAGTTGACAAGGATAATATTCAAATTCCTGAAATTAAACCGTTAATAAATATTATCGACCTACCTTCAACACCAACTTCCGCAACTCCTATTCAGCCTGTATCAATTCCTGGTACCGTCCCCTCTCAACCTACAACAAGCACTCTCGAAAATGGTCTTCCAATCGCTGCAACTGCAGAAGAAGTGAAGGAGCGGTGTCCTCCAAAAGCAATGGTGAAACCTCAGGTATTAACGCATGTCATTGAAGATTTTGTGATACAGGAATCTTCAGAACCATTCCCAGTGATGAGAAGTGTCCTCTTGGGTGAACTAAAACCCACCCAATCGTCTGTTGACAAGGATTGTGATGAACCCTCTCGTAAGTTGATCTTTTTATGTATTCCTCTTTTTTTTAAATAATCGAACTTGTGATTTTTTTGAAGTATGAGATGCACTACTTTGATATATAAATCTTAATTTGCAAAGTAAAGTTAAATAGTTGTTATTTGAGTATTAATGATGTGTTCTTTTAGGTAAAAAACGTGCTCTATCACCTAACAGCAATGTTGTAGGAAATTCACCGAAGGGTGAGCTGGCCAAATGCGAAGCCTGCGGCACCGTAGATCTGAGGGCGAAGTTTAAAAAGAACAAACGGTTTTGTTCTATAGTTTGTTCTAAAAAGTAAGTTCATAATTATAAAAAAGAGATCATACATAATTGTGTGTTTAATCAATTTTTAGGGAGAAGAAATTGGATGATCTAAAAAGCAAGTGGGGTAAAGACGAAGGGATGGAAATTGATGGTGAATCCGGAACTTCAGGTGGTGAGAGTAATCTCAGCTCAAGTGAACCAGCAGCTTCTACAGAAAATGGAGATGACGGTCCTAAAGTTAATCCACTTAAATGGACGGTGAGTAATCTACAAACCTTAAATAAGTTAAACCGACCGATCAATAAATTGTTTTTTTTTTTTAATTAATCGATTACTGATTTTTGCTAATTTGCTTTAAAAGGTGGCAGAAGTCTGTGAGTTTATTCGCAATTTACCCGGTTGTTCCGACTATGCAGAGGACTTTTTGATTCAAGAAATTGACGGTCAAGCTCTTATGCTCCTAAAGGAGGACCATTTGATGACGGCGATGGCGATGAAATTAGGTCCTGCACTTAAAATTGTCGCAAAAATCGACGACATGAGGATAGACAAGCAACAGCCACAACAATAAATCAACAGCATGGCTTGAATAATCTAATATTGTAAATAGTGTATATTTATTATCTCACTCGGGAAGACTGTTTAAATAATCGAATAGACAAGGGTTTAACAGTATTGGGGAGACGTCCTCCTACTAAACAAACCCGTTTATAATTTTATCATACATACTATAATTAATTAAATAAATGGCCGATGTAAATACGATATTAGTTGCGTAACTGTAGGTTACAGTGTGCTTTAAGAAATGGAGAAAACAATTTTTTAAGTTGAGTTTTCGAAACCAAATTTGTGTTCAAATATTAATTTATAAAATGGAATGTAATGTTGATGAATTTTTGAATATCTGCCGTGCAATTTTTGTAATATTTCAAGTTACAATTTTGTATGCTTGCATATTTATACATACATATTAATTAATTAATATTAAGCGTGAGCGTGTATGAGTAAACTGCCAGTAAGATAAAATGATAATAAAATGTTTGCATATTTTTAAATTGCACTTTCTGTTATGGAAAAAGTGCAATATATTGCATTATTTAAACACCACAACACGTATCAGAAAAAGGTACATATATAAGAAGTAGCATAAAACTACTATTTTATATATACTTTCTTTTACAGATGTTTTTAGTAAAATTGCATCATGTACTGGATGTAATATCTATCATAATCATGTACTTAAAATTAAAATATAATCCTGAAAAAAAAAGAAGTATTGCAGTACGAAGTTTTAGACTGTTAGAAAACGTGTTTAGACTACACAAACAGGTAAGTGCTTTTTATTTCTAGTAAAATTGTGTTTCAGTTTAAGTTTCCATGAGACAGATAACAAAAGATTTTAAATTTAATCCGCCTTTTATTGAAACCTATATAATTATTATTTGTATTTAATAACGAATGTCAAAAATTCATTACAAACATTTATTGCAAAAAATAAATGTATATACAAGGAATTATTTCTTAATTAGATTGCTTAATAAAACAAAGAAAATAAAATATTAATTAACATTTCTTAGCATAACCAGGCACAATTTCATTCAACCAATCTTTTTCAATTGTAAGTATGTTTCTTAAATAACATTTACTGGTCTGAATCACTTCGGTAAAAATAACACAGGCTGGCTGTTGACCATGCAATACGGAACTGGGGTGTATGTTGACCACTTGTTTATTTGACAACTGAAAATAAGATAATTTATTGAACTCAATTATTTGGAAGCTCTCTAATATTGTTAAGTAATATTTTAAACACCTATTGTGGCTTATAAAAATTATAATTTTAATTTATTCTTCATTGGATTTAATCAAATTAAAAAATAATATCCTTTTTGATTTTTTGAAGTTTAATATCAGTAACATACCATAATATATTGCCTGTTTCTGTGTAATTCGGCAACATTCATAAATAGTCCAGTAAGCATACATTTCCTTATCTGATCTAGCTTTTCTTCACAAGAAGATATAGGAATATGGCACCATTCGCAAAGCTCCTGCAATTGCGATCTAATTTGTTTGGCGTAAACTATATTACGCAAATTTATAAAATGTTCTTGACACCAAGATCGGATATTGCTTTGTCCAATTTTACTGAACTCTCTAAACACATTCAATAGCATAATCAGATCTCCATAAGCAGACGAAAATCGTTGTCTCATCATTTGCGCCTCTTCTCTTTTACTTGGAGGATTGAACAAAACAGATTCGCCACTAAGCATCGCAATTATGGTCAAAGCTTCATCAACACATCCATATTCTTGTGAGGTAATCAGGATTTTACTAAAACGGGGATCCAAAGGAAATTGGGCCATTTTTGATCCTAATGGCGTGAGACGTTTAGAGAAAATTTCCTCAACTGCTTCTAGTTGTTTAAGCTGTTCAAATGCGGAAGTTATTGACTCTGGAGATGGCTTATCCATGAAATCGAAATTCAAGATATGGATGCCAAGTGCAAGAAGTTGAAGAGCTACGCTTGCCAAGTTGACCCTTTGAATTTCGGGAATGGTACTTGAATACATCGAGTCGAACTGATTTTTGGTGTATAAACGGTAACAAAAACCTTCAGATTCTCTGCCTGATCTACCGGACCTTTGCCAGGCCTGTTCTTGAGATATCCTATTTACTTTTAAAACTTCAAAACCTGTTGCAGGATTATAGGATCTATCCAAGGCAAGCAAAAACAGATATATTACTTAAATAAAAATTAATTCGTCCCTGATTATTACAAAACAAACTAATAACAATTATTTAAGTACTAAATATTTTACGATTTAAAAACTAGGCTCATATTAATAATGTCGATATGTGAATAGGGCGAAACACGCAGTTTGTTTTGTAGTAAACAGGGACTGGTTTGTTTTTAGTTGTTTCTTTACCACAGTCTGATATTTTCTGTTTGAATATTATTCAAGTTTATTCCAGAAACTTTCAATAAGATAAAAAATGTATAGGAAGGGATGATTAATAGGTAAATTCTTTTTACCTGACTTTCACCATTCCACTGTCAATCACATATTTTACTCCAGTTATGGTAACACTAGTTTCTGCCACGTTTGTGCTGACTATTACTTTCCTAGTATTTACAGGAACAGATTGAAACACTTGCATTTGTTGTGCACTACTTTGAGCAGCATAAAGTGGAAATACTCTTGCGGGTGGTCCTTCCACGTCAGGCTCGCGCAAAAGTGTACGAATATGGTGGCAAACAGCTTCGATTTCATCTTGACCAGTTAAAAATATTAATACATCGTGACTAAAATAAATACTGGATCAGTGATATTTATCATTTATACAAAGACAGCTTACTTTGGAGGTGCTTGTTTATGTATTTTGAAAAAAGTGGCAACACAGGCTGTCTGATAATCATCCTGAGATTTGATTGAATGATAAATATTTACAGGATAAGTTCTTCCTTCAATATACACAGCTTTACAGTTATTAAAATACTTGCTAAAGTGGTCCACATCCATTGTAGCTGACATTATTAAAACCTAACAAAAAGCAAATTGCAATTTCTATCGTTTAATATTTTATATTGTACTCACTTTGAGGGGCATAACTTGTTTATCATTTCTTAACTTTTGGGCTTGTTTTACAATTCCAAATAAAACATCTGTGTGAATTGTCCTTTCATGGGCTTCATCCAGAATTATAACTGTATAATTCATTAAAAGATTGTCAGAAATAGCTTCCCTTAAAAGCATTCCATCTGTAAGGAATTTTATTTTTGTTTTTTTTGAGGTAACATCTTCAAATCTCACTGAATACCCTACTGTATCTCCAACTGACTATAAAATACAAAATGCATTACAATTTTATTTTTCAGGTAATGAATTTGAATTACTCCATTTGCCATTTCTTGAGCCACACGCAAAGCAATACTAATAGCAGCCACTCTTCTTGGTTGAGTAACAGCAATCTTGCCATTTCCTTGTAGCCTTGCTGAGAAGATATACTGAGGTATTTGCGTTGTCTTTCCACTTCCTGTTTCACCAATTATTACAAGAGTATTGTACCTTGTGATGAGATTGAGCAGCTGGTTCCTTTTATCAAAAATTGCTAAACGTCTTCTTTGTTCTTGTAATGATAATTTTCCTCGCCTTTCACTTGAGCCATATTGATTTACTAATGAATTAGATTTGTCTTCGAACTTTAGTTTTTTTGAGTTATCGTTCTTTATGTTGAAAACAATCGGTTCCGGTTTCCTTTTAAGAATTGGTTTAGTAGAAAAGTTGTATTTCGAATCCATTACAATTTTTAAATAAGCACATACTTATATTTCCTTTATTAAATTAAATAATTATCATGCAAAGGAATAATAATGTCTAATAACCTAATAAGATTTTTTCCTCTACACGTTAGTTTTTAAAAATTTAACATAACCTAATAATCTGGTATCTGACGTTTCAATTAGAAATTTGGGGTAAACTTTATAATGTTTAATGTAACTATGCTGTTTCTAGTAGCACCAACGTAATATAGGAAAAGTAATTGTAGTTTATTTGAAAAATAATTTTACTTTTTTAAGAAAAGATGTTATTGTTAAAAAACTAAAATAAGTTTAGCTGTTTTGTTATTAAGATTTAACAGCTCAAGGAACCGGCAACAAAATTTTAATATTTGTGGTGAATACTCGCTCTGTAACGGTTTTGAAAAGTACGAAAGTACTACGAGATAAAAAGAATAAGGTAGTAAAATGGCTGCATGCAGCCAAAAATGGTACTTGAGTTTTGTAATCATTTTGTGGAAATATTAAAAATTTAATTGTTTTTACTGTGATTTATACGAAAGTAGAAGTCTTCCAATTGCTGATATGAGAAGGTAATGTCCACATTTATTACTACCGTACAAAGTACAGCTTATGTTATCGTCTACGTTGTTCTTTGCCGTTCTTAAGTAAATAATATTTTCTCAACCCAACACGGTTAAAAAGCAACTTCCCTGAATAAAAATGTTGAAAGTGTATATAAATGAATGTTTATAGGAGTTGGAATCATTGGACGAACAGTTCTATGTTTAATGTATAGTTTTTGGTGTTTGCTCAAACTGTTTTTATGATTATAAACAAAATGGATAAGATAAAGGATGAGGATCGAAAGCGCAGACTTCGGATGCTTGAAGAAAAAATTCAAGATCCTAAAAGTATCAGCAATGTGGACTGCCTCCTGGATACTGTTCAGGCTCTTTATAGTGATTGCGATCATCCTGCCATTAAAAAAATTAAAAATGTTGAAGTTTACATTAATCGATGTACGTATTTCACTTTATTTATTGTATCTTAATTATCCTATTTAAGGAAATTTATTTGTATTAGTCTTCTTTAGTGATTTATTTTTTAATTTATGCTTATAATTTGGACAGAGCTATTTTTTTCTATATGCTTATCCTTATCTCTGAATCATTTCTACTTTGAATATAAGATTAATTTTAAGAAAAGGTCATAAAAGCAGATTACAAATTCAATTTACAATAGGTACTTGGAGCCTAATCAATTATATTGAAATGACATTCCAATAACAAAAAATCCCTTTAGTTTTTTTATTGGACTTTATAGTTGATTATAATTTTTAAATCTGGTTGTTTCTTTATCAAATTAAATTAAATTTCAAATTAAATCAAAAATTAAAATTCAAATCAAATTAAATTATGTTTTCTTTACTATACATTCTATTTCAGATGATAATTTTGCTAGCAATATAGTAAATTTACGGATGAAAACTGATGATTTTGAGCATATAAAAGTGATAGGTAGAGGTGCATTTGGAAAAGTTCAGCTTGTTCGACATAAAGCAACCAACCAGGTGTATGCAATGAAGCGTCTAAGTAAAGCTGACCTGATTAAACGTTCAGATTCTGCCTTCTTTTGGGAAGAACGACATATAATGGCCCATGCAAGGTCAGAATGGATAGTGCAGTTGCATTTTGCCTTTCAAGATTCTAAACATCTTTATATGGTGATGGATTACATGCCCGGTGGTGATATAGTTAATTTAATGTCAAAATATGAGATACCTGAAAAATGGGCCAAATTTTATACCATGGAGGTAGTTCTTGCTTTAGACATCATTCATCAGATGGGATTTGTACATAGGGATGTAAAACCTGATAACATGTTGCTAGACAAGTATGGCCACTTAAAATTGGCTGATTTTGGTACTTGTATGAGAATGGATACTGATGGCTTAGTAAGATCAAATAGTGTTGTGGGAACTCCTGATTACATATCACCAGAGGTAAGGAAACATGAATTTGTTATAACTTATTTCTTAGTGATATTATTGTTATATTGTTCCCCAGGTGCTTCAAAGTCATGGCCAGGGTGTGTATGGTAGAGAATGCGATTGGTGGTCTGTGGGTATTTTCGTTTATGAAATGCTTTATGGGGAAACACCTTTTTATGCCGATAGTTTACTGGGAACTTACAATAAAATTATGTACCATGAAAACAATTTGACTTTTCCATCAGAAGAAGAAATATCTCCGGAGGCAATGTCGCTCATACAAGGTCTGCTCTGTGATAGAACCAAACGTTTAGGTAGGAATAGTGTGGACGAAATTAAAAATCATCCATTTTTCATCAATGATCAGTGGACCTTCGAAAATTTGCGCGAATCTGCCCCTCCTGTTGTACCGGAACTTACAGGCGATGATGATACCAGTAACTTCGACGACTATGAAAAGGACGAGTCTCCCGAAGAGGTCTTTCCCGTGCCAACAAGTTTCGTTGGAAATAATCTGCCATTTATAGGTGAGATAAAAAATGTAAATAGTTTTTATACTGGACTCCATAAAACTGTTGTTAATTAAATTAATGTATGTCGTTTCATACGTAGTGGTATTTTTATTAAAGACTGTAGTATATTTCAACAAGGTTATAATGAAGTTAGTCTGCTTATATGGAACATGTTTTGTATGTTAATTTTGATTTTATTCTTCGTAGGTTTTACATATAACTCAGATTATCAGCTGTTGTCCAGTCGATCTGATAATACAGATTCTCCACGTCCTACCAACTCTGTCATTTCTATTTCTCAAGTGTCGAAGCTTGAAAAACTCCTCGAACAAGAGCATAACAACGTGGAGTCTTTGGAGCAAAAACAACGCATTTTGATCACACAGTTGGATAACTTGGCTCAACGAGAAAATGAACTTCGCGATGAAGCATCTAAATATGAGAAAGAGCTCACGATATTGCGGCATACATATAAGGAAGTACAACGAAAAGCAGAAAATGAAAGTGAACTCAGGCGCAAAACGGAAAAACTTTTATCAGACCTGAAAAAGCGTCTGGAAGAAGAGCAAAGTAAAAGAACACGTGAAATGAATAACAACCAGCAGCACAATGATAAAATTAATGTGCTTGAAAAGCAGATTGGTGAGTTGCAGGAGAAACTAAAAGTGGAAACAGAAAGTTGTCAGCGATTAAGAAAACAAGCAGCTGAACTCACCATGGCTAAATCGACATCTGAACAGATGGCTGGAGAATATCAGACACTTTTACAAACGGTACAGTTACAACGGGATGCTCTTCAGGCAGAGGTAAGTTTTACAAAATGTTTAATATCGTATATAAACAAATATAGATATATTTTCAGTTTTGTTTTGTGAAATAATGAGTGGTTTATATATTTAATTTCTTACAGGTTGCCTCTCTACAAGGTCAATTAACACAAGAAAAAAGCTCAAGAACTCAGGCATCAGATCAACAAATAGTTTTGGAGAACAAAATTCAAACATTGCTCAACGAGTTGGAACAGAATAGGCAACGGGAAGTCAAAATGGTAACAGATAACTCGCAGCTCTGTGAAAAGATATCGGCATTAGAAAAAGAATGTGCCAGTTTGGAACTCGAACTTAAAGCTGCCCAAAATAGATACCAGCAGGAAGTAAGAGCGCATGAAGAAACTGAAAGAAGTCGCATGCTTAACAAGGAAGAAGCGAATTTGGAAGTTGTAAAAGGTAATAATTTTTATATATATGACAAAAAAAAATACCATTTATTATGACACCATTGTTAATATCGGTATTTTTAGCATTACAGATGAAATTGAATGAAGAGAAAAGCGCGCGACAAAAAGCAGATTTGAATTCTCAGGAAAAAGAACGTCAAATATCGATGCTTTCTGTCGATTATCGACAGATACAGCAGCGGTTACAAAAGCTCGAAGGTGAGCACAGACAAGAGGTTGAGAAGGTTAAGGCCCTCCAGAGCCAAGTGGAGCAAGAACAACAAAAGAAGAATGTCCTTCATTCTGAAATAAGTCAACAACTTTCAGAAATTGCGCAGCTTAAAGCTCGAGAATCTCAATTGGCAAACGAAGTTATTCAGTTACAGGTATTCAAAATATATTTTATAATTGAGTGTCACATTTATTAATGAGATCATTATAATTTCTTTACATTCTAGGAGGCCAAAAAGCACATCGAAGATGAATTGTATAAAATAAAAAGAGAATGGTCGATTGAGCAGCTTCAAATGAAAGAATTACAGGATTCTCTTGAGACTGAACAGTACTTCTCCACTCTTTACAAAACGCAAACAAATGAATTGAAAGAGGAACTCGAAGAGAAAACACGTATAAACAAAGAATTTGAAGAAGAACGCGCTTCTTTGAAGCATCAGTGCCAAATAGCTTTGGCTCGAGCCGATTCCGAAGCCTTGGCTCGTTCCATAGCCGAAGAAACAATAGCTGATCTCGAAAAGGATCGGACAATGAAAGAGCTTGAAATGAAGGATCTTGTGGCTAAACATAGAGCCGATTTAAATGCCAAAGAGACTCAACTTGTTGCTGCGAAAGAACGCGAGCTTGAGTTCAAAAAAATCAACGAGCAACTGATGAAAGAGAAGGAGGATCTAACATGTCAGCTTAAACAGGTGTTGAGTTAAATATATTGTTTAACGCAGAGAATATTAAATCGCCCCGTTTTTTCATATAGGTTCAAGAGGAATTGAGTAAAATGACCGATAACAGTGAAGAGGTCGAAAAGTTACACTCAAAGTTGAAGACGGAATCGTTACTAAAACAACAGGCGGTTAACAAACTGCACGAAGTGCTTAATAGAAAAGATATTAGGGAGGGCAAAGGCAAGAGCAAGGATAAAGTGAGCAGTGCTGATCTAAGAAGAAAGGAGAAGGATTTGAAGAAGTTGCAGCAAGTTATAACGCAAGAGCAGGAGAAGTTTAACCAGATGTCGGCCGCATGGCAAAAGAATATTCAGGATCTACAGGTTCTTATTGTTTTTTTTAAATATAATAAAATTAGTTTAAATGATTTTGCAATTGTTTTACAGTACTGTTTTATTTCATTCTAGGCGCAACTTAATGAAGAAACGTTGGCCAAGCAGAGGTTACAGATGGAATTAGATAGTAAAGATTCCGAAATTGAACAGTTACAAATGAAATTGGCGTCACTGAATAGCGAGACGGCATCTCTCAGTTCTGTCGATAATGAAGGTGACGACTTCAACTCGGATATGTTCGAGGGTTGGCTGTCGATACCCACTAAACAGAACATCAAAAGACATGGCTGGAAGAGACAGTATGTAGTCGTTTCGAGCAGAAAGATAATTTTCTACAATTCAGAAAGTGATAAACAAAATACAGATCCTGTTATTGTATTGGATTTATGGTAAGTGATTAACATGACTATATATATTGGTTCAGTAGTAACTTAAAAGGTAAATTTATTACAGTAAAGTTTTTCACGTGCGTTCGGTGACGCAAGGGGACGTTATTAGGGCCGATTCCAAAGATATTCCACGAATATTCCAACTTTTATATGCGGGAGAGGGCGAGGCCAGGAAAACAGACGATCAGGGAAATAAGTTGGAAGTGAACAAGGACGATAAGCCTGGTATGGTCATGCACAAGGGTCACGAGTTTCTCCAGATATCCTTTCATATGCCTACCACTTGCGAGGTGTGTCCTAAACCCATGTGGCACATGCTCAGGCCACCGCCTGCCCTTGAGTGCAGAAGTAAGTTGTTCCACAATGAATAATTAGGAATGTCTATACAAAAGAAGTGGAATGTTGGTTGCTTAATATATAAATTGCGCTATTACATAATTTCATATGTAGAGTGAAAGTTTAATTTCTTTTAGGATGTCGGACGAAGATACATAAGGAGCACCTGGACCGTAAGGAGGACTACCTGGCTCCTTGCAAATGCCACTACGATCCCACATATGCCAAAGAGTTGCTGTTACTGGCCGGTTCGGTCGAAGAGCAGAAGAACTGGGTCGCTAGGCTCAGTAGGAAAATACAAAAGTGCGGGTACAAAGCCAACAATTCGAATGTAATTGATTCGACAGCCAAAATCTCGCCAAGGTAAGAAATAAAATTTAAATATTATAAACAAGGAAAGACAACTTTTCAACATTTCAATTTATTGCTTGTTTATGCGTGTACTGATGGCTGATTTAGGCAAATAAACCATAGTAATGCACGCATATATTAAATACAAGCACGAATTATGCACATTCTGTAATTGCATTTTAGCTGGAATGATACGGTTATTAGTTCGTAAAATATAAAGCGTGTGTGGGATTATATTTGGTTTGCCAGGAAGAAAGCTACCTTAAAAAAAACAGCTTTTTGTAGAACTTATAGTACAAGTCTAATGTTTGTTTCTATTTTTTTCTTAAAAATTGAAAGCGCTGGATTTTTTTTCTTTCTTCCAAACGAATATTTACAGAGCACATGTAGTTTATAAATGTTTTGTGTTACGTTATTGTTTAATTTATCGTCTCTTTTGTAAAAGAATTTCCAGTAATACTGACAACTTTACACTCTTTAAAACATTCCACATGTATAATTAGAGGCTTTTATTGTATGACTTCCTTATTGTCCACACAAACAGTCAACAGCTCTGTGATTTATAGTTTTTTTTTGTATTTAAGCCAGTAGTAGTGAACTTTAGGTTGCTTTTTGTAATTATTTTGCTATTACTCGTATACATATATATACATGTATATCTTAGAGAATGTTTCTATTTTTGTACCGATGCCTTTGTGGTGTGAATTAGTTTTTATAAAGAAAATTAAGAAAGACAAAAAAAGGATATAAGCTTTTGAAAACAATTTTGGAACATATTGTATGTACGAGCTGTTTTATTTATTTCGATTAATTTTAAAAATCTTTCCTTTGCTTATTTGTATGTAGATGCAGGCTATGTAAATAATACTCTTAAATATATACATACTATATACAGTAAAGGCAGTTTTGAACTTAGAAGCGTTGCTTTCTATTAATTTAGTTCACCCTTCGGTTTTTAAGTGTTAGTTTTGCATTTGAATAATAATGCTTAGTTCTTGCTTATGCATTTTTTTTGGCCTAAGGTAAGTGCACGCTTTTAGATTTCAATCAATCGAGGGCTTTTTTTTTCAATAGACAGGATTTTCTTTTATTATAAATAAATGGGGTAAGTAAGTTATTTGTCTTGATTTTTGAAATAAAATTATATTATAAATATAGAAATTGGAATCTTTAGCAAACTTTTACTAATGGTATACAATGGTACGTCGTGAAAAAATTATTATTGACGTTTGGAATGAGATTTTTTTTATTTTAGGGAGTCGACAAGATCGTCCATGAAACCTTACTTAAGTGTTCAGCAACGTTCTGCAACGTTACCTGCAAACTCGTCGATGAACAATAAATGATAAGTTTTAATGTAGTTAATTAACTTTTTACGAGTTTTAAGCTTACTACTTACTTAACTTACCTCTATATGCTCACATTTTTCCTATTATCTTCCATCTCTTGTATGTTTTACCAAACAAATCTTATTTATTGCTGTAGTTTTACTTAAATAATTATGTACTACCAATTCGATTTGAAAATTGTTTACTACAACTACAATTTTTTTGTAAATATGTAATATTTCTCTAAAGTCAAACTCTTTATTTTATAATAAGGTTTTTATATTATTTGTTTTTGTTAATACCTGCATTTTAATTTTTGTGGCGATTTTTTTTGAGTGATATTATTATAAACGGGGCGGCTGTCTCTTTTTCGCATTCAAAAAAATTATTTCGGAAACTCTATTGAGATATCCAGCACCTCGTGTTTAAAAAGTACTATAAAAAATGAGATTAATTAATTTATAACATGACATATTAAACAATAATCTTCTTTCAATTTTTTATTAAATAATCTTTCCTTTTCTAAATTAAAACATGCAATAATTCAAAGACTGGTGCTCTTTCAGTCCAAGCCTTTTCAATTTCGGAAATGTGTGGAGATATCATAGTCCTTTATTATTATAATATGCAAAACTAAAAAATAACTTACAGGTTCGGGTAAATTGAGAATAAAACTTACTGTCTTTTTCAATGTAAATATGTATTACAGTACAATTTTTTTTTTCGTTTTATGTGAAGTTAAAACATCGACAATAATTTTGTAATTTTAAAATGCTGCAATATTTTAGTTTTATCCACTATTTCTCAGTTTTCCTTAACTGTAAGTTTATGTTTAAAAGTTGAGAACTTTGAGCCTTCAGAAAAAAAGAGAATTTTTGAAATAATACAAAATACCTTTCAAAAAGTTGTTTAAGGATAAGGTTCTTTGTATTATTTAAGTAGAATATGTTTTACTTTTATTTGAAGTAGGCACGAGTACGTTAATTTGTTATTTATTATTTTTTTTAATTTCCATTGAACTTGTATTGCCTTGGGATCTCTTATTTCGTTGAGTTTTCATTTTAACTGAAGAGCTCGAAGCTTTTTATTTTACCTTGAAATTAATGATGTATTTTTACAATTAAGTTTGATAAATACATATTTTAGGGTTAGTTTGTTGTGATCATTTTTATTGTGATATAATAATGACGGTGTAGAAATATGTATGTGGAAAGGAACATATGGTATAATTCTGCATGTTGCCGATTTGAAAATGTTCTCAGTAAATACCTGATTTTTTGTAATAATAAATAATTTATTTGTTTACATTCCGATAGATTTTACAAGAGCATAAATGCATACTTTTTATAATTATTGTACAGATTTATTAATTAATATGTTTTAAGTGTGTCGCCCGTAACTTTTATCAGTGGAAAGAAACGTTTGTGCCTTAATATATCGAGTACATTCACATACATAAGAATTTATTTATTGTCGATTTCGTGCTACAATTTATCAAAAAAATTATGACTTGTAGGCTCTATAGTGATTTGCCTTATTCAAACAATACAAATTAAAACTTATACACCAATTTTAAATCAAATAAATTCCTTTTAAACCCATTTATTGGCCTTTTATTTTTTTACTGTATTTCAATGTTTTACTAAACAAATTTAAATGTAAGATTACGATATTTTCCACGAGAAATGTAAAATGTATATTTCGTTTATTTATTTGTTGTCTTCGTACTATTATCAAATTTTACTCCTTAAAAAGTTTTGCAATGCAGAGTGACTTTAATTGAGGTCAGCATAAATAACACTACATTCATACAAATTTTCTTTTTGTGTTTGCTTGTGTTTTTATTCATTAAATAGTTTTTGTGAAGTTATAAAAATAACATGTTTGGTTTGCTTCATAATTCTTAACAGGTAGTTAATACTTTAAGTTAAATACGGTTATGTTTTATTCTCGATTATAAATAAGTAAAGATTACGTTTAAAATAGTCCAACTCCCTTTTTCAGCTCTTGTTGCTTCCACTTTGGCAGCGACGAAAAATTGTCGTAATTCATTCTGAATACTTTAACGAAATCATCATAGGTCAAATGAAGCTAGAAAAGTTTATTAAGAAAAAAGTTCATTAAGATCAAGAATTGTTTCTCACCTCTTTTCTTGATAAATCTACGTCATCTGGAATTTCATCGTTTGGTAATTTTAGTGTTTCGACAGAATATTTTGGATATTGATCAAATTTTTTGTCTGTTGGTGCTCTGGGTGATAATTTTGGTTTTTGTAGACTTTGTTCATCTGATTCTATTTCCTCTCTCAACTTATCGAAGCTTTTGTATTCCTTAAATATTATTAAAAAGCATTTCTTCAAGTTATTTTAAAAGTTTAAAAAAACTTACATCCCAAAATGAGTCATTCCACGTTTTGAAAAATCCCGTAAAAATAATAGGTTCATTATCCTGTAACACTTGAATAATTGGAATGTTTATATTTCTGTAAGTCCCTTCTGAAAGACAAATATACAAGATTAATAAATAATGGAATAATAAAAATATTTAAATAGTTTTTCCTCACCTTGTTTTAAATGTTCTAAGATGTTTTTCATATAAAATGTATCTTTTCTTTTACTGCTCAGTTTTCCAAGCCAAAGGAAGACCGCAGAGTACGCGTCTAACAACAGTACGTGTTCTGATAATAAATCAGACTGGGTAAAATTAAAAATTTCTTCAGCTGGAAAATAAAGCCAGTAGTGTATTAATATATATTTTTATACGTAAGGTGACTGTAAGTTGCACATATTTATGGCATTAGATTATATTTATATATATTGCAAGACCTTATAAATATTCTAAAAAATATTTAAATCTTTTAACACACACATGGGCTGGGTTCTTTGTTGTTAGATATTACCTTTAAGTGGCATAGAATCCCAATAACACCGATATAACTTTGCAGGTCTACAGGAATAAATGTCGGTCGATATTTTCTCGGTTTTGTAAAGACTTGATCCTCCCAGTATTTCCCAGAAAGTTTCAGTTTCTTTTTCTGAATGTTAATTGCTATTTTAACACACTATGTCAATTGAAAATGTACTCTACTTACTTTCCAGAACGATTTCGAAACTTTTACCGGCAAAACCCTTGGCCATTTCCCTCTGATCTCCTGTGGAATAAATTCCGCACCAAATGTAAACGTTTTTAAGTTGTTTAAGTATATAACAGTAATTTGAATTTAAAGAACTTGATGCCATTGGCACTTGAACAGCTTTGCTTGTGTATGTTGTAGATCCAAACACTTGCAATAAGTATGTGTTGTATAATGGACTGGTTCGACCTAAAATTGCGTATTGAAAATAATTAAAAAACTACATCTTTAATAGGTACATAAACATTTTGGGGCAGCCCCTTTTCGCTGTTTGTTGATATCTATCACGTTGTTTTGTGAGGTGTTTATTTCTATTTTTTGACTAAATATTTTACTTGCAGGGGCCTAGGGCGGCAATGTTTTAGGGGCGCTATTATTTTAGACGCGAGAAATATTTCACTATTTATTTGGACCTTTGAAAATATGTTGTTGTGTTGTATAGAAGATACAAATATTAGTTGTATGACATATAAACCATCTGTACCCACTCAGCAGCAGGGTTACTATATACGGTTACTTATTCAAAGGAGAAAGTGTGAAACATCATCAACCCCAAAGTAATTTTTTTTCATGTCCCTTCTCATCAACACATAGCCACAGCTATATTGTATTTAAAATTGTAAGATTTTTAGATTTAATTACATTTTTGGTTTGAAATTACCAAATTATACAGACTACAGTTACAACCCTAGTTATTTTTTCACTTTTCGTTTATTTATGTTACTAGTATAAATGTAAAAAATGTAAGGATTGTTCGGTCGGATAATTATGAAACATATTTTTCAAAAATATATAAGACAAAGAAAAAGCTGTTTTTTTTTATATTTCAAAAGTTTTTATTAAAATTCGACAATCGTTTCGGCTAGCGAAGGCTTTTTCAAAATTATAGCTTCTAAGAACGGTTACAATCCCATTGTAGTTGATAATATAATTAGAAAAATGAAAAAGAGATTTATAAATAAAAAATTGTATTCAGCTATTCATAATAATGAAATAACGAATTATAGGTTCATTAACTACGTTCTCACTTATAGTAATAAAATTTGTAAAACACTTAACGCTTTGGGTGAAAACACTATTTCGTTAATAAGTGTAACTTTGGTGAATTTTTAGTCAATAATAAACAAAAACAATCATTTATGAACAAAAGTGGTGTGTATAAAATTAACTGTTTAAATTGCGATGTCTTTTACCTAGGCCAGTCGGTACTCTTGAAAAAGATTGGCTAGTCGAAACGATCGTCGAGTTTTAATAAAAACCTTTGAAACATAAAAAAGTAGCTCTTTCTTTGTCTTATATATTTTTATAAATGTAAAATATTTGTAGTATTCGTAAATTAGAGGTCGACCATAAATCCGCCATTGCTCGTAGAACATTATTAAAGAAAGCTGTTTTATCTATTGCACTTATTTGCTTATTGTCGATCTTAATATGATTACAGCTTAAATAATATTTCTTTACGTTGTTTACAATAAGATGTGGCTTCAGTTTCCGTTTCACTTTTATCATTCACCTTGAGTCGATGAAGATCAACCATATCGTAATTTTTTTTGCCACCGCTATCTGTAAACGGTCGCGAATGCCGGTTGTTTCAGTTTGGTTGGTTTTGTGTAAATGGTTAAGATCACGCTTTTAAGTTTTGTCGGGCATTAAATAGTGGCGAGTGTTAGTACATTAAATAAGGAATTCTGGCGAATGGTAATGTTATTTTTTTAATTATTTCTATTTATAATTAATAACTGCGCTTTATTAAATCAGGTTAATAATAGACAATAAGTTCACTTTTAAGACAATAAGTTCACCTTTAATAATCGTAGAGTCCCAAATACGTTTCTTACTTTATCAACACTTTCTAAGACTCTAAAAGACTTTAGTTTTGCATCACATTCACATTCTTTGTATGTAATACAATTTGTTATTTCCGAGCTCCAAGAATCTGATTACCTATGTGTATTCTTTATTATATCGACGAAAAAGTTTTATTTACTTTGAGCATTGTGAAATAATTTGTCACGTTATTAAACAAATTTATTTTGTAAGAAATGCTGTTGACCGTAAAGAATTTAATTATTTATGTGTATTTAATGTAATTACAGGGCGATTCAAAAGTAACTAAGACTATTTTTGAAATAAATTCAATGTCGTAAATCGAGTTTTGATGAATTATTAACCTGATATTACGCGAATAATCACATTTCTACCTATTAGTTGTAATATATATGCATTCTTAAGAGCAATACGGAAATAACCAAAATTAAAGGTTTGGGCATTTCTTTCAAAAAGAGTGCGGGACAACTGGTCATACGGTTCACGCATGCGTGACTAAAAATCGCACCATTAGAATGAATGTATTTTGCATTTTGCGTGTCTCGTATATAAATCTATGGTAATGAGTGGTAATTAATACACTAATTAAAAGGTGTGTGCAAGAAATGTCACAAAAATTATAACTTTTAGATAAAAATTCCAAAAAGAACAAGTTTAATGTTATTTAAACTTTGGACTAAGCATATTTAACAAAAAATTAATGGAAAATCAATTCTCGGTATTAAGACTTATTTTCATTTAAAAAATGAATTACGAAATCACAATTATTTTTAAGATTTTATTTTGGGGACGATGTAACGCTTCATTTATAATATTTTATTGATTTATTTATAATAAACTCTCGTCCGCATTTTAATTTTTTGGATATGTGCTTAGATATTTTGTTCAGAAACTTTTGTACCTTATTTTCTTATGGAATAATTTCAGTTAATACTGCTTAATGTTTAAGTAGTTATTAATAATGCTGACACCAGTTTTAACCATTAAAGTTGAGAAAAAAGAGTGTAGAAGCAAAAGTTCAAGATGGTACTGTCCACATGAATAAAAATATAGAGAGTGTTGCACTTAAAGATGCAACGTGAACTTGGCAAGCAAGGGTAGCAAGGTCACTTGCGGATCGGTAACCCCTAGTTCAAGTTATTTAGATTTTGTAATTTAAGTATAGCGTAATTATTTTTAAAACTTCGATGAGGCTTAAAACTCACTCATAATCCAAAATTGATTATATGTACATTAATAGTTATTTATTAAATTAATATTTTTACCGTCACCGTTGGCGTTGGGAGTTCTGAGTATTAACATCTTTCCTTGAAATATTTGTAGAAAATGTGGTGGCTCATTATTTTCGGTAATTGTTACCAAAACAGCTGATCCTCCCAGTTCTCTATTTATTTCATCTTTATTTATAAAAGCGCCTTCAATGTCTTCTTGATTTGCTTCATTGCCCTGAAACATTACATTAATTTAAATATATTGTTTTTAATGACGCATCTGTTGTTTTTCGCAATTTTACCATCCACGTATAGATGATTAAGTCTTTGCAACCCTTTCTTTTGTTATTATATGCATAAACGACGACGTATGCGCCGTCTGAAAAGAATATTCCTTGGTTCTCTTTGGTTATTTGCACTAAGTCGCGTTTTTTTACTCTCCACGCTTTTATTGTCCCAGCTCCGTCATCCAAAAGTTGACATTCCGCCGCTAAAGAAGTCCTTTCTTGTAGCAAGTCTACATCTACGTTTGTTCCAATTAATTTTGTCATTGTCTTTTCTAAAATATGAGACATTTGCTTAATTGTTTTTTAATAAAACTTGTTCAGTTTTGTTTTTTTTTTTATACTAATTATTTTCTTTTGGAGTCTTTCTTCATGATAATTTAGTACCTAATTAATAAATATTTAATGAAAGTTCATCTGTGTACCTGTGTTATCGTTTTTATCTCTCCACTGGGAAAATAAAAATTTAAATTCAGACGGTTCATTGCCATCTAGGACCCTAGTAACCTTTGTATAATTAGGGTAGTTCTTTTTCTTTACGAATCCTCTCGCATTTCTTAGTGCTTCCGCCTTTTCCCTTTCTTTTGCCTTCTTACCGACCCATACCCAGATTCCGTACCGTCCATGGTCCAATATGTAGACATCCTAAAAAAATCAGAGGTCCTTTTTAATTTATCCTTCTATAAAAACATTTACCTGTACATAAGTCATTTTTTCCTTTATTCTTGACGGTTACGTATTAAGAATATAAGTGTTTCACTTTAATTTTCGTTATAATACTTACATTTGTATCAAGATCGCTTTGGTTCAATGGTCCCGATTTAACTTCAGCCACCCTGTATCTTCCATTATTATCTGTGCATTTGTACGTCCGAAGGGGATGTTTAACATGAGTTTTATCTTTATCCTTGCATTCTGCTGGTTCGTGTGGTTGAACAGTTCTTTTGCTAAGGGGCAAGTGCTTATTAAAGTCACCCTTGACCTTTTCGTCCAAAGTTTGTTCGTAACCATCGTCCACGAATACGACGTGATAACATTTTTTTTCTACTTGTAACTGGTTAGAGACCTTAAAAAAAGGTGGTGATATTTATAGCGAAAATCGATTTTGAGACGTCTATTCCATTTCTTTACAAAATCTTACTGCAATGCGATATCAGGATTAATTTTCTTATGTTTCTAAATAATATTGTTTCCAATATTAAAACTAACTATGGTGGTGTTGTGATGAGACATGTTTAATATTTAAGAAATAAAAAAAAAGAACAGTAGATGTTTCAACAAGATTTTTTATTATTCACTTGACAATTGTTTTAACTAACAAGTCATTTTCAAGAGTACACTGGCAATACTAAAGTTACATTATAACGAGATTCTATTTAAATACCTATTCTAAAAGCGAAAACCTAATTAACGTACATAATACATAAAATTTCCCATAATTAATACAAGTTTAATAAGAGAGGTGTATTCTGAACAAACAATTCTGTGTGATTCGATATTTTGAATTGGATGTCTTGTACGATCGAGTCGAAAACCAAATTATGGAGTCGGAAAAGTAGTTGTCTATTCCAGGAAGCGAGAAATGCGATCTCCAGAATGAACGATATTTGAATACAATTAGAAATCAAAAAATGGCATATCCGGAGGCAAAATTTGGGTGAACAACTTTTCCGACTCCATAATGTGGTTTTCGACTCGATCGTACAAGACATCCAATTCAAAATATCGAACTGTTCAAGACAGCAACGTCTTAGACAGCTGAAGAAAATTAGGAGACCTAGAGCAATCACACAGAATTGTTTGTTCAGAATACACCTCTCTTATTAAACTTGTAATAATTATGGGAAATTTTATGTATTATGTACGTTAATTAGGTTTTCGCTTTTAGAATAGATATTTAAATAGAATCTCGTTATAATGTAACTTTAGTATTGCCAATGTACTCTTGCAAATGACTTGTTAGTTGAAACAATTGTCGAGTGAATAAGAAAAAATGTTGTTGAAACATCTACTGTTCTTTTATTTCTCAAATAATATTCTTTTCGATTCGGATGGCATTGCAATTAAACGACTTGAAGCCTTCAGAGTTAGATGATGAAAGTAATTCAGTACATGTCCTCAAATGAAAAAACTTTTTCCGATTTGAATTAAACCTTGTTATATATTAGAGCTTTGTTAATGGTAATTTAATTTACTATGTAAAAATTATTTTTAGAACTTGTGCCGCGTTGGATGCAAATCTAGTTAACACGAAACTTATTTCGAATTCATATTAACTGTATAATAATCACCCTGTTATGGGAAACTCAGATTTGAACTCAAATGGTAGTTATTTGTAATAGAAATTCTGCTTTTAATTTTTTATTTTAAATTCCCTTGTCGCCCCATGGTAATCACATATTTCTACTCCTATTTCTGCCTATTTTCTAATATGTTATGTGTCTTAACTATTAAGTCTCAAAAGGTGTCCTACCTACCTACCTATTCTGTCTAATACCTTTTCATTTCTAACCTTTTCTATCCATGGTATTTTCAAGAAACAACCGCCTATAACACCACATCACCGACATGTACTGGCTTATGATACAAAATGATTTTTCTAGGCGTGTTCTGATAATATAACATATGTGTAATAAATATAAATATAAATATGGAATCAACAGAAACAACTACTCCGAGGGCTAATACCCCTACACTGTTGATTCCGATGGACTCCTAGACGAAAATATAACATATTAAAAAAAAAGGAATTAAAATCCTTATTCATCTAAATTTTAAGATGAAAGATCTCACATTTTGAACGCGTCTTACCAAGTAGGCACAATGAACCGAAAGCCACATTCCACGACCAGTTTAGACCTATCGGGTCTCATCAGATGGGCGCTGGCAGAAAGGCCTTTACAGGTTATATTTAATTCCTTCTTTTTTGAATATATGTGTAATAGTTTGGGAAATTACAGTAATTCTTAATACGAAATATTAAAAAGCGTGTACAGTTTTTTTTAAATCTAATTTTCAGTTATAGATAGTTATCTACAACATTAATATAGTACAATTAAATTATTTTTCTGGTTGTCATCGATCAAAGGAGTTATTAATCAATTTTTTCTGATTTTTAAATTAATATTTAGCAGTAATTATATGTGTATGTCTCAGATTATCATTTCAGCAATTAAATTTATTAAAATTTGGAATGGAATGTTTGTTTGGTTGTAGTATAAAGTAATTTGTTACTTTCTCTCACGGCTATAAAGCAATTTTTGTTTTGTTTTTGAAACACTTCATGCTTTTTAGTGGTGCTTATTTGAATTTTTGTATCGCTTTTTATTTATTCGAAATGATCCGGTTCTCAGCTTAAAAAAACTGTTGGAACGGCCTACTAAATAGTTTACACTGTTATGTAAAGAACAATTGCGTTGCTGTTGTTGTTGTTGTTGTTGTTATTGTTACCTTGATGCTGTGAATTTTGTCAACGGCGTTGGAGGATCTTCCTATCCATAAAAATAAATGATTCACGGTATTCAGAGCATAAACTGTTTCGCTATTCATCAAATCCCACGATACCTTTTCAAGTTCTATCAAAGCGTTGCTTTTGATTTTGAATAGTCTCGCATCTGAATTTTGGTTTAATTCTTCTTCGTGTGGATGCTTCAAAATTCGCATACCATTTTTAAAATAACTTTTAAATCTGTAAACAAAATATCACATCATTAGTTTATATAATAAGTACTCCACACATTTTTATGAAATTGTCTTTTTTAATAAAAAAAATAAAAAATTGGGAGAGACGTTTTTTTTAAAATAATATTTATGTACCTTGGGCTTTCATGTTCTTGAAATTCTCTGTGCTGAGTTGAAATTCCTCCAATAAATGTGTCCAATTCTACAGTTTTGTATGCAGCAATTCCTGATTTGTCCGAAGTGGCTGAAGCTCCCAACCAAAAATGAATGTGACATTCAATGGTCCCTTTATGAACTTCTCGATTCTAATAAAGCATTCAAAAATATAAATATAAATATAAATATAAAAGATCTCACATTTGGAACGGTCGTGGGTATGGGTTTCGGTTCTTTGTGCCTACTTGGTAGGACGCGTTCCAAATGTGAGATCTTTGATCTTAAAATTTAGACGAATAAGGATTTTAATTCCTTCTTTTTGGAATACATTAAAAATTTATTTGTTAATAGCAGTTGATACGAAACATTGTACACTGAACGTTTATAAGGATAAATAATTTAATTACTCATTATAAACGACATGTAATATATTTTACCATAAACCGAAAAATATTTTCTAGTAAGTATTTAGTTATTTTAGCAACCTACCACAGAATCAGTCCCACAACGTTGCCCATATTCTGAAGCAGCGTAAACAATGTAGGCATTTGTATCATAGAATATCCCATATTGGTCTTTTGGTAAGGACACCACTTTGGTACTCTAAAAGAAAAATAAATAAACCCGTAATAAGAATTTCTTTATTCAGTTTTTAGGTTTCACTCATTTTTTGAGTAGGTTTTCTTTTACTATTTACGTTTAGGCATACATTGTGGATATCATTTTTAATAAGTATGTAGACTAAAAATAAGATAAAATTAATAAGGACCATTTAAGTATCCAGTATTGGACGGTTTTTTAATCTTACGAACATTTTTATTAATTTTCAAAGTTGAGCTGCAAATTTGATGTATGTTAAACTTTTAGCAAACATATTTGTTGTGTATTGTTGTTGTTGTATTTCAGTAGGTTAAAATTTATGAAATTTCAAAATAAAGTTAGGGTATTGTTTTTACGGAAGTCTTTTCAACAAAATTGTCATAATGTGACATATTTTCAAACAACTTGCACAAAAATAGTAATATCTGGATGTTTTTATTTTTATATTAAAGACTACACTATATCATTGTTTTAATTTTAATTTGTTTCTATAGTACACCTTTTAGGTGTCACTTTTTTTACAAAATTAATGCTCAATTTTAAAAGCTAAGGTAGTACTTAATTTTCAAAGTACGATTCGATGACTTTTTCTTATAAAATAATGGCGTTTATATTTTATTTTTTAATTGTCAACCGAAAATCTGAACTAAACATGCTATTAATAATAAACCTGAACTTTGCATTTCTGCGAGTTTATATAAACAAATTAAGTTAGACAAAATATAATAAAAAACGCTTTTAAATGTTTCAAATGTATATTAGAAAAACTCTACATATGTTTCGGTGGATAACACCTTTATCAAGAGTATATAAGATAATACTAAAATTTAAAACATGGCCAGGTCTTATATATCTACGGAGGGTTGTTAATATGGGAAATACCCAAATACAATTACATTTGTCAATAAATGTAACATTGGGAAAATATTAGTTAATAATAATGCTTTCTATATAGGACAGATGGGCAGGAATTTAGAGACTAGAGCAAAAGAACATGTAAAAAGTATAGAAAAAATCAAAAGATCCACAGGCATTAGCGCACATTGTTCAGATTTCAATCATAATTTAAATATAGATAATTTAAAATTATTACATTCAGAAAACAAAGGCACTAGATTGACATTATTAGAAATATTGGAAATAAAAAAAAGAGCTTTACTTCAAAAATTAAATATAACGAACGACCAGTTAGATTTTAAAGACACTCGTGTATTAGACCTGTATTTGGGTATTTCCCATATTAACAACCCTCCGTAGATATATAAGACCTGAACATGTTTTAAATTTTAGTATATACTCTTGATAATGGTGTTATCAACCAAAAACATATGTAGAGTTTATTAATATATATTTGAAACATTTAAAAGCGTTTTTTATTATATTTTGTTTATTTCATAATGTTTCATAATTCAGTCACCGACCAAACTATTTCTCAAATTAAGTTGTTGTAGAATTTTTCGATATTTTTAGTGTTACAATCGTATTTTAAATAAGTATGCAGTTTCTGTGTTCTTTCTTCTGAAGTATTCAAAACAGCAATATTTGTTTTCAATAAGTTAGTAGTATTAAATACAATAAGTTTTATTATTTAATAGTCTTCTTAATAAAAGTTTATGTTTAATTGTATTTTATTGGATAAGGTTAGTGAGGATGTCTTCGAGTGAAACGGTCAGCAAAAGGTGTTTTTAATGTTCACTAGGTGTTAAGTAATAAAGGATGGTATATTCACCTCGATCCTCCATATGTGAAAACCTGTTGTATTTGATTTTATCAGTTTGAAAGCGGTGTCTACCGTGCCGTTTGTTGAAGGAAATCCATCGTCCTATAACAAAATTATCCTTATTTAAAAAAGAAAAAAAAACTTTCCAAACGAAAATAATAAAAAACAAACAATTGGTTACGTTTTAGATATTTACTAAATTTAATTGTTTAAAATTAAACCAGAGACGTTTTCACAAAATTTATTGACAATCTCTTACACTACAAGAGTACTAAATTTATTTATAGGTTAAACTATTTGTTGCATGCCTAATTTCGGCAATTGGTAAGTGCTTGAAATAAGTGGTTGTTGTGCCCTTCGGTTTGATCATTTAATGTGATGCATTTTGTGGAATATAGAGATTTTTGAATTTCTAATTTTTTTTCATGAAATTAAGTTTTTTGCTATTATTAAGGATATGGAGAATTGATACATTATTTTTATAAATGGTGTGTTCTTTATCTATGCAAGGTTGGGATAAGCCTGTATATTTTTTATTATTTCGAACGGATTTTACATGTTCATGATACCTAATGTGGAAATTTCGCCCCGTTTTCCCTATATATTATTAACATAATACATATAATTGCATTTTTGCTATTGTTTATCTTACATTATAAAATTCATTTAATATTAGTCTTTTACGTTTATTTTTCAAAAGCTTATCTATAAGATTTATTTTTTATTTATTTTCGCTATTTGCTTAATTAATAACAATTGATTATTAAAATTGACTTAACTTAATGGGTATGTTGTTAACCTATGTATTAAGCCATGAAACGTGGATAGTTCAATGGAATATTTTTTGATTTGCTAAATTTGGTGAAACATATTAAGTTATGTTTTACAGAAATGCCTCATTTTCAGATTGCATTTTAAAAAAAGGATTTTTTTTGTGAATCTATCAATTAATTGAATGAAATTTTTTGAAAAAAGAGAGGCCCGTCCCATTTTCCCTTAACAAACTATGTTGTTTTTTTGGGAGGTAAATTGGGATGACTTTTCTTTGTCATTTATTTGATTACGTACCATACTCTCCTTTTCTCTATTTTGGATTATACATACCTTCAAAATAATTAAAATACTTGGTGTTTTGTTTCACAAATGTTTATTTAACGATGGAGATATGTTTCGAGCTCTTCAGCTCATTATCAACGACGTATATGTATGTAAATAAACATTTGTGAAACAAAACACCAATTATTTTAATTATTTTGAATTATTTAAAATGTTTCACCAAGAAGTTAACGAAAATAAACTCAAATCAGTTATACATGCCTAACGTGTAATTTTAACTGATAGAAGTGTCTCTTATTAAAAAGTATTCGACTTGTATTTTGACTGCTATTGTGGGGTGAAAATTTTAAATTTAATTTTCATTTATTATGCTCTCGTTATTAATAAAAACCAATACTGAAACGTTTTCACTAAAATCAGCGTGGGTTCTAATTACAATTTTGATCTGATATCCTTTTCAATTTTATAGTAATATGATATAAAAAATATGGTATACTATTTCAGAGCATAAATACGAATTTGTGTTTTATTTTACTACAATAATATGTATTTTTTTCATTCAAAACAATGTCTATTAAACAATAACATATATTTATAAACAAATGATTTCAATACGTACATAATGATACTTATCATTCCAATATACATATCAACCTTCATTAAAATTTAACGTTTTTAAATTTAATTTTGTCCTAGGTAGAATTAATTTGGTTACTTAGTTGTTCTAATTAAAACAATTATTATGGCCATTAACTATTGTAAAAAAACAGTAAAATTTAAACATTACGTAATCTTTCTTTAGAAGATCGAATTCATTCCCATTGAATCCATTCTGTTGGCAATTTCCGGCACCATTTATCCTTATTCCATTAATTTTGGTGATCAGTGACATTTTCGATTAAGTACGTTTGAAACGACGTCAACAACACAAAATCGCGATTGCAAACTTATTATGTATGGTTGAATTATAATAGGTAATAATTTTATTTCGTTTTATCTTTTTACGTGAAATATTCGTGAGAACAGGGGCCAACTTGTCGCGTTTGCGGAAAATCTGATAGCGCCCGACCGCTTTTGCAAACCGCACTTACCTACTTGAATGTGGTAAAGAAAACTGAGAACAACATGAGGAGTAAAAGTCGATGGTGTGGTGAAACCAGTCAAAGAAGAAAAGAATAATGAAATGAATGGTAACTGTTGAACATACATAATTATCTAAAGCGGATTTTGACGCACTTTTCCATTTAAAAAAATTTATATTAGCGCAGATACTTCGAATTTGGAATATTTCATAATGTGGATCAAATAAATACTTTAGATTCCCTATTATGTAATGTTATCTATTTTAATGATTTCCCTAACCAGTAAAAATATGAAAAATTTAATTTTCTCCATTTCTAGAACAATTGCCGTAGGTAATGTGTGTAAAGCTTAATGGTTATTAATAATAATCTATGATGAAAACTAGAAACTTTGGCCGTGTTGTAGAACAAAGTAAAAAGCTCAAACCCAACGCCAAGACACGACACTAAACCTCCGAATATCAAGGGTAAAAAGCTTCTATTTTAACAAACAAAAATTAACATTTCGGCTTATAATGAAATCTTCTACAAGATGCATTGATTGTTATAAGTACATATATTGTATTGTTGATGGTTCACAAGAAGAAATATTATGTTCTAATTCAAAAAAGAAGGCATTAAAATCCTTTTTCGTGTAAATTTTAAGGATCATAGGTTCCACATTTCGAACGCATCCTACACAGTAGGCACAGAGTACCGAAAGCTATATCCCACGACTGGTTTCGACCTACGGGATCTCATTAGGTGGGCGCCGGCAGAAAGACCTTTACAGGCTACATGAAATGTGGGAACTGTGATCCTTAAAATTTAGACGAAAAAGGATTATAATGCCTTCTTTTTTGAATATTTTATATCTTCGTCTAAGAATCCATTGGAATCAACAGTGTAATTCAATGCCGGTAGGGGTATTAGCCCTCGGAGTAGTTGTTTCTGTTTATTCCATATTTATATTTATATTATGTTCTTACTTTATTTCTGCAGTTGAATTATTAACTAGAGTGAATAGTTTTGACTATTTCTACTTTCTTCGTTCAAATCGTTAATTTATTATTGTAATTTTGAATGTGGAATAAAACACTAGGTAATGTAGTTTCAACCACAATTTAACAAGAGTAATACTTGAGGACAGCCTCTGGTCATATTCAAAAGCTACTTAAAATGACCGGTGGTCAAAAAATTTCTGTTACATTATTTTGAAAATACATTAGCGTTTTATATCACAATTCTTAATTATGTTTCAACAATCAGACGCCTCTGTAAGTACTAATGTTATTTTTAGTACCTGCTTAATTTATAAACAATTTTCGAAATCCTTCACAAAAAACGTATAAAATGTTTTAAAATTTTTAGAAGATGCATAAAGATCAGTGTTGTGAAAATGCTTTCTGAACAACTGAGCGACGATGTTAGTGACCCTTACTTACGAAAGACCTTCTTCCGCGATTGTTGTGTATTTGTTTGAGTGTGTGTGTGTGTGTGTATTATTTCATAATGTAATACTGACAGTTAGTTTTATGATAAATAAGTTCTTGCCACCTTAGGCCTTTGGTCGATTAAATTGCAAATTCATTCAGACAAATCCCATGTGTGCAACTCTTAATTGGATCAAAAGTGGTTAATTAGCACGACAAACCGTTACTCGACATTCTCGCTACAATTAGTTATTTACATATTTTGCCACTTTTCCGTTCTACTGTTTTATTTCTTCCGGAACAAATTGGATCCCATATAAGTATCATAATGGGCAATAGATTAGGAAAATGAAGAGAAAAAAATGTTCTAGTCCAGGTTATGTTTAATTAAATAAAGAAATGTCTCCAAAAGAACAGTATCACACTTGGATATACTTCCTTTATTGTTCTGGTTTGTAAGTTTGTATGTCCGTTATTAAGTAAATGTAATGACGTCGAAAACTTAAAGTCTTAATTAGAGAATTGTCGGATCTTGACTCAGTGGTTTTTTAACCTAACCTAACCTAACCTAACCTAACCTAACCTAAAAACTTGTCATAAAACCTTCTAAGTTTGTTCTGTTTTCAATAGTCGTTACGGAATTTGGAAATAAACATCCCTTAAATCAGTGTTTTTTGAACTATTTGGCCCGCGACCCCTTTTTGCACCTAAAAATTTATAACGACCCCTCCTCCGAAGAATGGGTGTATAAGAGTTAATTTCTTTTGTTTAATTGCCTTGAATATCAGATTTATGTTTAGTATCAATGAAAATTAATAACTTGTTAGAACATTTTTGAACAAAATCATTAACTTAATTAATTGAGTTTACTAAACATATTTTAAATTAAATTTAATGTGATGCGTGAGCCTGCTCAATACAGGTCTCATTCCAGTGATTTCCCAATAGCGCATAAATTTTTTAACATATTAAAATATTTTATATTGTTTCATAAAACTTAATAGTTTACAATTTTGACCGTATAATTTTCAATTACATTCGACATTGAACTAAATTATTACATACAAGAACTAATAGAATGTTTTATTAATATTGGATAGAAAAATTAATAGAATACAAAAACAATAAAATTACGTTATATTATCTTTAGTTTTATTATTTAAATCAAATTGCAACAACGCAACGTTAAGATTATAATAATGTATATATATCGAAAGACTTAAAAATCACAATTTGAATATACATTAAAAAAAAATGTTTTGATAATGACCAGAATCTACATAAAGTTTGTAGTTTTTGTTTTTAATAAATTACGCAAACAGAGTAAAAAAGTGGATGAATTTTAAACTTTTTTAACTTTTCTTCCGATGCGTTGACATAATCAATAATTGCATATAAGAATTCAATTAATTAGAATATTTTAACCCAAAATTTTGAGATTTTAAAACAATGTTTGTTTATTAATGTTAGAACAATTAATCATAAATCTTGTGGAGATGCTGAAAACGATTGAAAAGTGAGAAAGTGTGATTTCCAAAGTACATATTTGAAAACTTATATAAGTACTCACAATGATTAGTCTCGTTGGCTCAACCATATCCACAAGATAATTCGATATTTTCTGCCAATTAAATGAAAAACAGTTACAGGAACATTGGTAGATTAAATATTGTCATTAGAAATTTAATTATAAGTGAACTATTCGAACGTTTTGATCGAACAATTTGCAACATACGAACTGCGATCTGGTGCGGATTTTCATGACTTAGGTGGTTTGTATTCAATGACAAATCGTAAGGCTACTACAGTATTGGAAGTGCTCTGCATGTTTTTTTTGTAAAACAATCTATTGACTAATTACATTGCCTTTGTGTATGTGTCTACATACATACACTTATAAATATATACGTGAATGTGTTATTGTAATATCACCGGCATTTATTATACTATAGTACAGAGCAGCATTAGCCCGTTAAAACGAATTTTCTGCTTTCATCTATTATATGATGTAATTTTTTAATGCAGAAGGGAAAAATATTACTTTAAAAAAGATTTATTATATAATGGCAAATAATTATTGGAAAGTTGACAAAATCTAATTCGTTGATTTCGAACCCAGCCTACCTACCCGTTCATAGAGACAAAGAAGCTATAAAAGTAGAACACTTTTTTGTGTGTATCTAATAGAATATTAATATGTAAGTAAGTTATTTAGTTAATTTTATACACATATATGTTACCGGCCAAACCCGATTTCAGGACAAACTAGTTTTGCCTAGGCTAAACTAGTTCTTCCTATACGCGATAGGATTAACTAGTATAGCCTAGTCCAAAACAATTTGTTCTAAGCCCGACAGGATAAACCAGTTTAGGCTAGTCCAAACTGATTTGTCCCGATATAAATAGGTTAGGTTATGATAGATAGGATTTGTGAGATGCAGCTGCAAAGAAAAATGTTCCACAAACAGATTCCAGTGCAAGAAGGCAATGATACTCTGCAAGTGTCACCAAAGCACTCCATGTAAAAATAAATAACAATTTTAATAATTGAGATATGATTATTGCTTCTATTAAAAAAACACTTATTATTTGCTATAGTACGATTATTTGTATTACTAATTATCCATAACTCCTAACGACGAATCATTATGGTTTTAATAAAAATGATTATTTTTCCAATTACGGAGGACCTCTGAAGAAGCTCACCACTCGTGCTAGCGAAACGTTAGGAAGCAATTCCAACTAACGACGCCCTTTAGATCCGAATAAGAACTAGACTAGTTCATCAACTGGCCGTGAAAGCCTTAACCAATTTAAGCTTTGCATTCCAAATTAAATGTTACAAACGACCAAATTGAGGGATTTTCTAGTACGATATTTAGGGCATCGTTCAAGTAAATCTACGAGTAATGCGTAAACAAGTTTTAACTACCACCCTACTCAGGTATAATCTATAAATAGAATTGTCTTTAACTTTTAATTTAGTTCTCTAAGCACTCTTTGACAACGATAGCAAGATCGAAACAATATTGTAAGAAATTACTAAATATATTTGTGAAAAAAAATTCTGTGTTTTGTTATCTTAACCAATTTGTCATACATTTGGAAATTGTTGGGACAAAAGTATCCTGTACCGTTAGATTATTGTTTATATAGAGCTTTTTTAATTAAAATCTAAATATTTTCGTGGTTAAAATAATGAGTTGGGACAACTTAAGAAACCGATCTCAGTAATCAATTATTGAAGTTGAACTATTGCAGATTTTTTACGATATTATTTTATATTTTTCCAGAAATTAGCTTTTTTTCATATCATTATTTCATATAAAGACTCGAACGAATTAAGAGATGATTGGAGAAAAAATTTATGTTGTTAATAAATGATGAACAAGTTAATTTCTAATTAATATGTTTCCTTAAGTATTGAAGGAGTTTGGAGTGAAAAAATTTAGCTTTTTTGTTGAAATGTTACTCAATCCCTCACTGTACGAATATCTTTTACAGTATTCCAAACAATTACGCGAGACAAAGGTTCACCTAAAAAAATACAAAGGGAGCGGATATATGGTTTACGAACAGATCTGCCTGTATAATATGCTGTATTGTTTCCTGTTTATGTATTAGTTGCTTATATGATTGTACCTAAGCGCATTATGTGGACCTTTCTTTACACATATACTTACTTATACATAGATTATCCTAGTTTAAAAAAATCTATTAGTTTTTTCAATGTCACATGTTTAATAGTTGTAGTAAAAGGAAATAACACACCTGTCATAATTTCAACCCTTAATGTTAATATTTAGTGGTTCCTGAACGCAATTTTCCGTTTTCTATTTGATTAAGAATAACGAAGCAATGTACATAAATGCTCGATTCATATTTTTATAGGGAATTTGGTACGCTACAAAAAAAGTATCTTATAATTTAAATATTAAATTAAACACAAAGAACGCTTTTAAATGATTTAATTTTTAAATATAAATATGGAATCAACAGAAACAAATACTCCGAGGGCCAATGGGGTATTAGACCTAGACCAAAATATAACATATTCAAAAAAGAAAGAATTAAAATCCTTATTCTGTTGATTCCATATTTATATTTATATTTACAATATAGCCTGTAAAGTCATTTCTGCCAGCGCCCACCTGATGAGACCCGATAGGTCGAAACCGGTCGTGGGATGAAGTTTTCGGTTCGTTGTGCCTACTTGGTAGGACGCGTTCAAAATGTGAGATCTTTGGTCTTAAAATATAGACGAATAAGGATTTTAATTCCTTCTTTTTTGAATATGATTTAATTTTTGTTTATTTAACACTCTACAATTGTTTCGACTTTCGAAGTCTTTGTCAAGAGTAACATTTATATACTAAGGGTAGGTGTATTCTGTTACTGTTTATAAATAAGACGGTAACATTACAGAATAGGGGCAGGTACAAAACCAAGTATTTCGGAAAAAAAACAAATTAAATTGTGTCTCTCAAATATTACACGATTAAATGAACATATCAAAAATAAAAAAATATCCACAGGAATAAGGTCACACTGTATAGAACACAATCACAAAATAGATAGTGAAAAATTTGAAATTCTACATATAGAATATAAAGGACAACGTATAAACTTTGTGGAACAATACGAAATTAAAAAAACCTTTAAAAATAATCTAAAAATTACCAACGATAAATCGAAATTTAAAGATACGCTGGTTATTGGCCAATATTTGAGACACAATTTAATTTGTTTTTTTTTTCGAAATACCTGGTTTTGTACCTGCACCTATTCTGTAATGTTACTGTCTTATTGTAAACACTAAATAAATGTTACGCTTGACAAAGACTTCGAAAGTCGAAACAATTGTAGTGTTAAATAAAAAAAAATTGAAACATTTAAAAGCGTTCTTTGTGTTTAATTTAATATTTATTTTAAACGATGTTTCATAAATACCCCACCGCAAATTTAATTGAAATTATTATCTTATAATTTATTGATAACTCAACGGTTTCAAAAGGTGGAAGTTGAAACTATGAGATAACTTTTTAAATTGTTTTTTGCGCTAGTCCGTCGGAATTTTTTAAAATTTTAATTTATTTTATTTAATTTTGAGAACGATCCGGGCTTGCTTTCTACTATGAGATACAGTAACATAAGGGATTTAATTATTACTCACTATTGGGAACCTTTCCGAAAGGGTTTTCACAATTGCGCAGACAGAGATGCTGCAGTTTTGTGACAGATTGAACTGAGACAATTCCTTATTGATACCAATATTCGTATTACATTTGTGAACATCTCCTGTAAGATTCATGATATCAAAGTTATCCTGAATTTCTTCTAATGTTCCTGTATCATTAAGGGTCTCAGTGTTACATATTGATTCACTATTTTTGGTCATTTTTTTTGTTATAGTATCATCTGTTGGAGTTTCAGTGATGCTTATTTTGAAGCATGAAGGTTGAACAAAGTCTTCATCGTGATTGTTTTGGTCTGAATTTCCTCCTGTTTGATCATTCGGTGGTTCCATAACACGCTGCACAAATGATTTTGTCATGCACAGGAGATTTTGAGGTTGACGTGACAAACTTCAAAAAGTCTGATATCTAGATATCAAAAATCATATTTATGATTGATGATTAAGTTTTCTTCTGCGATGTGACTGATTATTTAAAGCTTAATGTGTTGATCAGAGCTGTTAAGTTTTTTTTTTATACTACTGATGGTACAAGGATTGTGAAAAGACATTTTACAATATATGTTTATGAAAAGTAACCAAGGATCTGCATCATGTCTCATTGCAATTTGGTTGATTTGTTTTAAAAAGAACGATTTAGCTTATAACGTATTACAAGCGAAGGGTTGGAAATTCGACAAAGATTGTAATAAGGGTATTTTGGGGCACGACCGAAAAAACATGGTTTGTTAAAACATATTAGAAGCAGAAATAGGAGTAAAGGGCATAGGAAGATTTAGATTAAATTATTTTTCGCAATAGTTAAAGATGTGGGTTGTTTTAGTTTTAGAAAAAAATGGAAATTAGTTCAGAATAGAAAAAAGTAGAGGTGCGTGTTTTTGGTGAAGGCGCCGGGAATAAAAAATTATAACAATATTTTTGTGTTTTGTGATTAAGTTCAACCCTTGAGGTCCTTATGAATAACTCAGAATGAATATTAATAATAATAGTAATAATACTTTGCTACAGTCAAGAAAAACAATGTACTATTTGGAAGTTATCGAGGAATATTGTAATGCAGGCTGTTCAAGATTAAAAATTTCAAATCCACATGAATTGCAAGACCAATTCTAGGTTTCATGCTATTGTAAGAAATTTGTTTTTGGGAGAATGTAAAGAAAATGCTTCATTCAAACTTTATGAAGGGTTCTGCTCTTTTCTTAAGCATTCCATAAATACAAGTCTACTATCTTACCACTTCTTAATAATTCTTAATTTATATACGATGTGGATCCTAACAATAATATGATTCGAGTACATTTGTGATTTATAAAATCTGGGGTACCTCGCTTTTTATCGAATATTCAGTTAAATTCTTTGACTTTCCACGTCCACGGGATCCTTCCATTTCATTAACTGTCCTTGACTATTTTGAACTTCTCGGATTTTTCCCTGACTTTCCTGATTTTGGATAATGATTCTTTGAATTCGAATTATAACGAAGATCTCACAACAAGCGTTTTTGTAACACTTTATTTATTTCAGTACAGAATTTTTACAAAAAATGACTTAATCAGGCAATTTAGCTTTCAAAACAGCATAGTAACACGTTGTTGACAAAATCGTAAAGCCTGATAACAATAATATAAAAATGAACTTATATATTTGTTTTTTCAGTTGGAACATGAGACGATTCGAAGGATCAGTGTTTCTTATATATAAAAAACACAGTTTTTGTTTTATCAACTATAGCGAAAAGTATTTAAACTTCGATTTTATTATAAAACTTGATTAGAAATTCGTTGATAATGCTTATGTTATAAACGTTTCCTTGTTAACGTTTCGAAATGAATCTCTTACTACACACTGATATGTAAAATCTTGTTTCTTACAATTTTAAAACTGCATCTGGTACCTCTTATTAAGTAGAGAAGAGGGGTTCGTTGACCGAGGGTAAGTTTTACCACCCGTACTCGACCGAAAGCCTTTCTTGGAATTTGCTGATAGCCAAAAATACGACCAACACTTACTACTTATAAAATAAAACCATTCTAAAAATTCTCAACAATAGTCATAAAATTGATGGTGAACGGCTTTAATGGGTAGCCATAGGGTTATTGTCAGGGTAGATTAGACGGTGTTAATGACTTGCTTCAAATACATATAATCTTGTTTAGTCTACCCTTATCGAAAGTTTACATGTTTACCAGGAGTATCAATTTATTCTTAATAAGAAAACACAAAAATTTAATATACTGTAACATTACCAGGAGGTCGAGGGGTCACTATTAAAATAGATAAATCAACGAACGAAACAATAGCTAAACGACTAAAGAAAATAAACAAATTAAATTAATAAATAAACAACACAAATAATTTCTTCTAAATGTTTACTTTAATATAAAAATTCCTATACAATTGTTTCGGCCTAGGTACTTAGCCTTTTTCAAAAGTAACATAAAGTGAACATTTAGAAGCAATTATTCATGTTGATTATGTATTAAAATAATGGTTCACGATAAGCCATCATTAGATTCATAAAATAAAATTAAATTGAATAAAATTTTAAGAGCTACTTTGGGGTGTCAAGTCGGGAAAGTCCTGCCTTATTTTGTCTGCAGCTTTATGGAATAAATCCGTCTTTCGGGGGGAGAATTCGGGATAGGATTGCACCCAATGCCAGTATTCCTCGCACACGATTATTCCCGAACCCGACAGATCCTTGGACCTTCTCCTTACGCAGACTTCTTCACGGCCTCGTGAACAAAAGACACCCTCGAAAGGGGAGGGGTAGTGTGTTGGATTCGTTTGAAGTGCCTACCGACTAAAATGTTATTGAAACTAGGAATGAACGGGATGACCGCTCAGAGTAGAAGGTGACAAGGCCTACCTAATATTCATTGACTATCTTAAAGAGGGGAAAACCATAAACAGCGACTATACTATTACGTAGCGTTATTGGAGCGTTTAAAAGACGAAATCGCGGAAAAGCAGCCTCATTTAAAGAAAAAGAAAGTGCTGTTTCATCAAGACAATGCATCGTGTCACAAATCAATGAAATAGATGGCAAAATTCCATGAATTGGGCTTCGAATTGCTTCCGCATCCGCTGTACTCTCCAGATCTGGCCCCCAGCGACTTTTTCTGTTCTCAGACCTCAAGAGGATGCTCGCTGGACAGAAATTTCGCGCCGATGAAGAGGTAATCGCCGAAACTGAAGCCTATTTTGAGGCTAAAGACAAATCGCATTATAAAAATGGTATCGAAAAGTTGTATGACCGCTATAATTGTTGTATCGCCCTCGAAGGGAACTATATTGAATAATAAATATATATTTTTTCTGTGCTAGCCTACGAAGTTTTCAGCCAGCCTGTTATATTACAAGTGTGTTCAATGTGCTGTTGTCGCTACTTTTTGAATTGATTCGTACGGAGTATGTTGATGACGTAAGTACAATCTCTCACTAATTTTACTGTAGTTAAATTTGTCTGAAATTCTAACACGAAGTTGATTTTCATTAAACAATTGAATTTTATTATTATTTTTTTACACAACAGGTTGTTTTGTTACATTGGCTTTGGCTTGATAACGTGACCCTGTGTAACAGCAAGCGTTGTTGTGCTGTCTATAGAATAGAGAAAGACGAACAAAAATTTTCTCGTTCTCACAATTTGTATAAGCGCATGCTTGTGCGTTTTGATCGGTCGCAGATTGTTTTGTAGCCGACTTGACAGAAATCGGTCGTGTAATATAGTAGTAGTATTCGAATAAAATTTGCAATTATTTTCGCAACGTTTTTCTAAATCTTCACTTGTTTTTGTGTCATTAGCACAACTGTGTAGTTTTATTGCGGAGTTTTTTTTTTCACATTTTTGAAATATGGGATGTTTCTCTGTTGCCGTAACGGCTTGTATGAAAACCTTGTTAATGATTTTTAATTTTGTATTTTCTGTAAGTATTAAACACTTCTATGTATATCCTAATATAATAGTTTTGCCGTTTTCTGTTGGTTTGAACAATCGAGTTTTGTTTGTAGTTTATGGGCTATATTTAGATTCGGTTATTTATAAACTTGTTAAGTGTTTATTAGCATGAAAATCGTTCATGTGCAATATTGAGATTGATTTTCACCATTTCGTAGATACTTATTGCAGTTTATGAAGGAGAAATTAAATTGAAAAATTTTTTAGTAGAGTTATTTCATGTCATGAGATATGCGTACATGTTTTGATGGTTAATCAGTTCTGTTACTTCCTATTTTACCGGAAGTATAAATTGTGAAAATTAATAAAATAGCGATTTGGTATATTTCTATAAAATTTTATTTTTTTGTAGATCTTTTACAGCGCTTGCAAAACATGTCAAGTGAAATATAATTTTAAGGAAATATACCAAATCGTGGTGTTTTATTAATATTCTTAATGACTTCCATCAAGAATAGTAATATATTTAATTACCTATATAAATTATAATAGATTTTTTCGGCTTAAAATAATTCGTAAAAAACGGTTTTCACAACTTTTTATTGAACTTCCAACATATTGAATAAAATCAAAGATCATCATCCCTGTTTATCACAAACTTTTTAAAAATATAGACACATTTTGCGCCCATTTCTTTTGTGTGAGCATTATTAACGCCCATTATCAGTCTCGCGTAATAAAACACCACGATTTGGTATATTTCCTTAAAATTATATTTAACTTGACATATGTTTGGCAAGTACTGCGACTTCTTCAGAAGTTTTATGTAAAAATTCTGAAAAAATCTAAACTTTTATGGAAATATATCAAATTGCCTTGTTTTGGTGGATACAGAATCCGGTCATGATTTTAATAACATTCATTTTATATACACTACATTTTAACAACAGTGGATATAAATAGTTTTTTTTGTGAATTATTTTAAATTAATATTTCTGCTATTACAGTTTATATTTACCTACCTACTAACAAAATTAAACTAAAATAGTTTTACAATAAATAAAAATACACCGTAGGTATCTATAAATATTGTTTTACACTCAAAACAACTGCATCTTAAGCATATTCCACAAAACAGCGAATTTTTTATAGATTTCCGGGATTGCAGTATTATTCGTAGCATTATGGATGTATATCAGGATGAGTACCATTTTAGAATTAAGTACCGTCCATTCGAGTACCGTATTTTACATGTTAATGGTCACAGGGACTATAACACTCATTGCAGGATTATTAGCTTGTTGCTTTACAGCTAAAGGCCACGCAGGATTTCTATATGCAGTAAGGACATTGAAAAGTATAGAATTACTTTTTACCTTTTCAGTTACGCTGATTTAAATTTCAATTTGGAATTCCAATGCTTACGATTAGTTTGATAATAAGTGTTTTGACATTCCTTTAAAACAAATTTATAAAAAAAGAACGTTGTTTTTCCATGTAACATTTTGAAGATACTTTTAAAAATAGAAGTAAAAGTATTCATGTTTTTTGCTCGTACTTCCTCAATCATGCAAATAATGTCTACTTCTAAGTAATTTTTAAGTTGGAAAATTGAGGAAGAAGAAACAGTGTAGGTAATAAAAATTATAGGAAAATTTAAAAATATATTTACACTTAAAATAAATGTGATGTGTGTATTAACAATTTTATACTTATCGTTAATAAGGAGGCTAGGTATAGTAAGCAACCCTTATGTAAAATCACAGGCAGTTACTCAGGATCCTTGCTATCGCAGGTTGAGTAAGAGCAGACACAGACTAAATATGTACAGTTGTATATCGCATGAAAGTTGAAGAAGTGGTGAATTTAGATTAAAAAAAGATATCGCATCTTTCCCTTTCTGATGTGACGATGTTTTTGTTGGTACACTATCATAAGACACGGGGTTAAACAATAGGTTCGATTATCTGGAACAGCAGGACAATGTGGGGTCTATATAGCCCGCCTGGCCAGATAAAGCAAGCTGATCTCGACGAACCACGGTACCGCAAAGAATATTCTAAGAAAAGAATAATCGTTACGAACATAACAATATCTAAATTGTGCATTACCTATTGTTGTCAATGGAAGTTTACTAAAAGCAGGCAAACTGCCATCTACAAAAATTACAAATAAATTTAAATTTAAAAAAATTTCATGTATTCAAAAAAAATTTAAAGGACCCAATAATAATAAAAGTCTGAAACCACTTACAACCCCAGACACCTTGTGTACCTGTGCTTTCTGCACCGATTAAAAAAAAAAACTAATACTCCTTATATCAAAAAGGGTGAAAAAAGCAAACAATTTTTTCAAATAATTAAATTTTCGGATAAACTTCTGACTAATGCTACAACGGTATGGTTATATTCAGAATATAATAATATATCTGTATATACTGCAAACAATAAGTTAATAAATAAACTGAATAACTTATTGACAGAGGAGATATGAATTTTTAGTTTTATTTTTATCTGATATTTGTATCAAATGTTTTTTTTTATTTAGCTTGTTATATGTAGTGTTCAAAAAATTGTTTCAAAGACACGTATTAATTAATTTCTTTTACCTAACCGTAAGAGCTCAAATAACATATACTGTAAGATTATTAAAAAATTGACATAATGTCTGGCTCAACAACCAACAGCATTTTGAGAATACGGGAACTGTAGGTTACATAATTATAAGGGTAGTCAAGTAGGGTTACACTTAATTAACTTTTTGAATTGTAGACCTTTAATTTGGTAATGTAAAAGATAACTTGATTTGGTAAATTTGGTAATAGAATCGAAATCACAATTGAATTGCGTGATCTTGGATCTGTGTTTTGTGATCTGTTTTAATTTTTTTAAATATTTTTTACTCTTGGCGATCGGGAAAAAATCTTCTGGAAGACATCCCGCACTGGTTTTCTGCCTTGTTTGTATTTTTCCACCTTGACTTGAAGATCGCAGAGAGTCTTCATTTTCCTTATTTGATCGCCTAGGTCGTTTTTTGGCGCGATTACGAGGATCATCGGTAACTCCTGTCCGCGTGACTTCGTTCTGTGTACTTCACAACCTGTAAGGTTGATTTTGTCGAGTTCTTCTTTTATTTCCAGTCGCGGCGGTAATCCTTCCACAACCAACTTTTGACGTCTATTGGTAGGGTCGGCGTGGGTGTAGTATCTAGATTTGACCTTGTCCAAACGTATTTGTAGGTATTTGTGATCCGTTAAGGTTGCCGGGTATATCCTAATTCCATTCTTGGTATCGTAAGCCTTGGTGATATTAATTTTGTCCGATTCAATTTCATCTACTAGCACTCTCCAGTCTTGTTTCTCAAACATCGTGATTGGCGGTACAATTGTTAAGTCGTCCTGGTCATTTAGTCCTTCGAAGCGGTTGCTTGTAGATATAGGTGAGTTTTCCGCATGTTGCTTATCTGTTACTTGCTTTCCTGTCCTTCTTGGCTTCGTCATCACTGTCGACGTTCATCGCGACTGCTGCAGTTTTAGTCTTGAAAAAGACTGATTTCGATTTTGGAATCGCAATGTTGATTATCTTGTTAATTTAAATTGACTATTTTTTGGTTTAATTAACCTCGGCACAAATAGGCTCGCCCCTTCTAATATGTGCACTTTTGTGGTGGCATGTGCATCCCCTCAGGCACCCTTGCAAATTCCTAAATGATGACGTATTAAGTAAATTGGTATTTCCAGGCGATCACATCTGAAACTAATATATACATAAGCAAGAAAGTGCAATATTCAAATACCTATACAACTAAACAAACAAATATATATATACACACTACACACTAGGACGCAACATGCCGCATAACATACGTTTCACTTTACTTGCCCATTGCAATTTGAGGCTGTACGACAAACAAACATGTGGTGTATGTCGTTCAATAATTGGTCCAGATGTAATCCTTTAGTACTGTTATTATAAGAATGTTTTATATTGTTAATCCTGATTTAAATTCGTTATTAATAACTGCCAGTTTCTTTTGAGATACTTGTTATTAACTATTTCTTTGGTTTTTCTGATTGTAATTCGTTTTTAGTACGGATTTTTCATATTTTTAACAATCATTTTGGAAATTGGAGAGGGTATTTATATAGGTGTTTATCGTTACAAATTGGCAGAAGGGTTCTATAAAGGCCTCAATCAAACTATGATCAATTATCGTCCTACAGATTCGCCTAATAGTAGAGAATTAGATTTGATCCAATCAAAGGTGAGTTTTATAATTAACCGTACGAATATGCTAATTGTTACACATTATTAAAAATTACAACAAGGGCCTTACGAACTTTTTTTGTACAAAACTTTATTATGTCAAGAAACTAACAAAAGTCTCTTCTACATTCTAAAATAATACTTTCTTTATTGATAAATCTTTAAAATTATTATAACGATAATTACGTACTTTTATTAATATAAGCTTTATCTAAAACCTTTTTCGAAGTAATGAGATTTGATCGTTCTTAATTTTTCGTAAATACCGATTGAAAAATTAAGAGCAATTAAACGATTTTCCGTTTTTTATCTTCGGATCAAATTTGTACATTCTCATTAAAAAAACGACCTGCAAAATACCTCGAAGGTCGAGGTCGTGGTCACACTTAAGGTCAAGAGCTGATTTGTCCTTTGAAACGAATAGAACTTTTGTCTAAAACTTTTTCTATTCCCTCAAAGATAAACATCTCACCCTGTGTATCTATTTGCATTTTTATCGTGAGTGCTAATTTTTTTTATTAATTGCTAACAACAATATTTCGTTTTTAAAATTTAAAAACATGAAAAAAAAAACGTTTTTTAAAAATGTCTGTAATACAAGTTTTCTTGTGGTTATTTTTTTCTGTAAACTCGTTTCTATTTCTATAAGACAAACTAAACTGCCTTCTGTAATATTACTTTTTATAAGTGATTAATGAAAAGTATGATATAGTATGTTTCTTTTAGCAGTTTGATACGGGAATTTCGGTATTTTGTATGTAAAAGATATTTAATTAACTATTGAAGGCTCTATAATAAGAGTTGGGACTTTTAGAGTACGTTATAAGCGGTTACGTTATATGTAACATTTTCGGAGGACATTTTCACTTTTATCGTTACTTTCAATTGACATAAAGAGTTTTATTAGTACAAAAATGGGTCCAATTAAGAAAATAAGTGTATGCAAGACTTATACTTCTTGAACATATTTCCTTTTTTAAAAATGAAATGGATTTAGCTTCATTGCTGCGGTAATAATAATTACACGGATTGGTTTAATACACACGATGTGATTCCTAAATCTTGCTGCAAAGTGGATTCTTGTAATACTGTCAATGTGGAAGAAATTTATACGCAGGTATGTAAGAAAAAGTGCACCTTATTTTTCTTTATTGTATTTCACATTTATACTTTACATATTTCGATTTTTTTTTAGAATAGTGCTAAACAAATAATATAATATTAATTAGCAATTAACTAAATGATCAGAAATATAATAAATGTATATCTGTACAATTTGATTTACCTATTTGATGACGTTGCTTAGCTTCACTAATTAAATTTTTCAGATGTCTCTCGTATAAATAGTTAATCACTATTTTTTGTGCAAAACAGTGTGAAATTATAATTTTAACTGTCGAAACTGCCATGCGTGTATCGCGGTTTCGATGTCATTGTTTCTAATTAACCTACAGTGGCCGGCACGTAAGGAGATTGAAAAGCCATAAATTATCTGATGCGCAGTGGCAAAGTCTAGTCCCTTTAGGGCGGGGTTAATCGACTGGTAGGCAGAATAATAACTGCTCAGAAAAGTTCAGTAGCGTAGTGGCAAACAGTTGCAAATTAACAGAGTAGAGAAGTGGTTGTTTGTAAATTGTATATAATATACTTACAACTACTAACCACGATATTCTTCTATCAATGCCAGCGAACCTGATACCCAGACTAAACAACATTATTTATGATATCTGGTACATGCATAAATCGTACAACTATAAACGAAACTACGAAATATAAAACTAACAAATATAAAGATCGATTGCACAAACTAAGTTTTCTAACAAATGCCTTAACAAATAGACCTGGGTAAGATACACTACATAATTCATATTATCAAGTTTTGTGCATTCGACTTTATTTTGTATGTCAACAACTTATTTCTATGCATACCTAATAATTTTTAAATTAGTTATTAATCCTAGATTTATATAATTAGGTACTTATAACCGTGATTTTCTCCTTATATGCATGATGACAGTGAAATTTTAATTGTTCACTTCGATACATCATTAAAATCCCATTAGGGTAAGTAAATCAGTGAATTAATTCACTTGTGTTCCGTGTTTAGTACTTTTTCTCTCAGTGATACGTGCCGCTGAACTACAAGTTGACGTTTCGGTTCAGCTATATTCTTATTGGCTCTTTCATTTATTAGTATGCTAAAAGTCTCCGCCTACCTACCTGTCAATCTGACCGTCGCTGAATCTCCTTACGTGCCGGCCACTGTACTTGCAGCCTCTAAACAGCGTCTCATAAATAAATACAGACAGAATAGCAAACGTCATCTGTATTTACTTCGATCTTATTTATTTTACTTATTAATTAATTTTTCATAAATTAAAATGAATTTGTTACTATAATTTAATCAACATTTTTAGGGTTGCTACGATAAAGTTGTAAACTTTACAATATCGCACTCTGGGATTGTGGCTTATGTTGCAGTAGGATTTGCACTTTTTTCGGTATTTGGAGTAATTTTGTCGTGTAGCTTGGCCAGATCCATTAAAAAGGCTAACTACCAGCCAATGGATTAAAATACGTATTTAAATCCCGATTCTGATGATATACCTAACTAAACACATGTACTATATTTAATTCCGATTATTGAATATTGTGTGCAACGTAGCTATTACATTAATTTACTTTGGTAAATTAATATGCTTTGAAAATTTGGAAAAGGTTACTTAAAATCTTTTTTCAAATGCATAAAGCATTCAGTTACAAAATTTTGTCTTGTTTCTATGGTGCTTTTTAATTCTTATTCCTTATATATAAAATTTTAAAATGTTCAGTAATCATACTTATTTATTAGACTTTAAAACATTAATTATAGATAGTAAGAACTACGTCTTGAAAATTTTATTTTATTTTTTGATTAATAAATTGTTTATATTTTCTATAAAAATATGACGTACATTCTTTTTTTTTATAAGAGTAATGAACCATTTCTCTAATAAACGATTTGTACGAAGTTGTCAATTTTCGGATCAATTATATTTTTTGATATAGGATTTGTAGTTAGGTTTTGTACATTTTATATATTGAATGTTATTGGAGTAACAAATGTTTATGCAATTAATGAGAATTATCAACTTTTTAACTAAATGCTCCTTGAAGAAAGTAAAATAGTTAATAAAACATTTGTAAAACGAGTTTGTGTTGACATTGTTAATTAATAAAATATAAAAGCATAAAAACACTGTTCGAAAAGTTTCATTTTATGTATTATAAATTCCTAACAATATTGTTTCGACATTTAAGTCATTATTAATAGATAAAGTACAATTTCATGTATATTTTACGCTTTTATAATTTTATTAATAAAATAGTTATCCGTTACCTATTGTTATATCTATATGCATCTATATATTAAACAGCATTTTGTGCCTAATAATAAAGATAATTTATTCAAAAAGTTTTAATAATTGTAACCCTATAAACAATTCCTACAACTGACCTATGACTTATAATGTAAGTTTTTAATTAGGAATTCTATGAAGTTTTTAGTACGTAGATTGTTAATTGTATTTGACCTACTCCATGGCTTGGTCGAATATTTCTTCTAAATTCTATATTTAATTGTGATTTGTGTGATGAATTCGTTTTAGAACTATCTATGTCTCTATTTGTAGATCTAGACTTATAAAATAAAATCTAGATCTTGTTATATCGTTATATACTGATATCTGTTTCTAACTAAGTTAGACAAATGCCTTACTAAGGTATCTACTAGTCCAACTGAATCGACGACGCGGCTTATATATGTTAGACTTGCTAAGATATCTGCTTGTCATGCTGATTGAGATCTAATATGCTAGAAATCGCGATCTACGTCTGGTAGTTACTAATCATTGTTCTTAGAATCTAAGAGTTCCCTGTATGCAGTTTAATTTTTTGAGTTTTAAAATGACAGATTTGTATTGTGAAAATACAAATAATAAAACGGGAATAATGAAGACAAGAAATAACAATTCGGACGTAACAATTGATAAATATGAAAAATCTAAAATGTTTCTCCTGGTTCTTTTCTTTGTAAGTTAAACGTTTGTTTTAGATAAAAATCGAGTTTTACTTTGATTTGAAAAGGGTTTTTCTTTAAAGTGGTTGCAACTGAAATGGTGTATTTTAGATGTCTGGTTTGGCTATGATTTTTGCAGGATTTTGGGCTGAATTTAAATTGAATCGTTTTTTACAATTTACTACTAAACATTCTTATGCTGCGTCTTATGTTTTAATTGGCACAGGTATAATTGTTATTTTTGCGGGATTTTTCGCATGCTGTTGGTCTAGTGATAAGGGAAATCCTGTTATTATGTATGCCGTAAGTTTTTACGCTTATTAAGCTATTAAAAATCTCGATAGCACTATTATACGTATACCAGTTTTGTGTATTTAGTAAAGAAGGGTAAAAAGTATAACCCTCTTTGCTTATCCTTATTTATAGTAATACTAACCATTCTTTGCCTTTTTAGTGCAGCGTTTCATTGTTTTTGGTGGTAGTAATTGAAGTCAGCGCGGCTATAGCTATGCTGGTTTTTCGTAAATCGTGGATAGATAATTTTGATGCGGGAATGAAAGACGCCATTACAAAATATAAGAAATTCACACCATATTTTGATACTCAAGTTGATTCTTTTCAAATTGCTGTAAGTAGCAGCAATGTTATGGTTTATGAGTACGCTCTAAGGTACTTAATGTGCTATAAATCATAAAACAATATCCTTACTGGAAGTTAGTAATTTTACCTAATATAAAAAAATGTACTGCATCGGATGGGACTCGAACCTGAGCCGCCTGCGTGGCAGATGAACATTAATTAAAAAATTTATTCAAATTAAATTTTGCCTGCTACAACGGGAACAAATGCAAACGATTTTTGTTGTGTGCTAATCTACGGAAAAATATCTTTCGAATGATTTAAGTTTTATTTCCTTTTATAATAAATACTAAAAAAAATATTGGATAAACTAGGACGTTCATTTATATCCCATATCTTGGTAAATAATTGAAAGCAATAGCTATTCCCAATGATAAGCCCTTAATTCAAAGTTAAAGGTAGATCGGATTAAATATTTAATGTTATTTTTTACTCATTTGTTTAATCGATACAAATGTTTAAAATAACTTCTTAATTTTGTAAAAATGTTAATCTCTTAAACAATGACACAGTGAAATTTGTAAGACCAAATGTATTAATGTTAAAAGTCAAAAGCTTGCCTTTTTATTTGATTATATTTATATGTACACACAGACCCAGCTCTTTTTTCCTTTTTGGAAAAATAGCCCATGCCCCCTTTTGCGCTCTTTACTCGCTTATCCCAAATGATCCTAAATTAATTAGTCCTTTTTAAATTATATTTAGTTAAAATGTTGTGGGGATCATACATACAACGACTGGCTAAATTTGAATCCTCCTGTACCTCAATCTTGTTGCATCAAAACGAGTTGTGATACCAACGATGTTAGCAAAATTTACCAAGAGGTTTCAAATGTACTGGTTAATAATTATTCATACTATTACGAAATGTTAATCTTTTAGGGCTGTTATGAAAAAGTAGTGGCGTTTTTTAAAAATAATGTGAAGTACCTTGCAATTGGAATTGCTGTATTAGCAGTTTTCCCTTTATTAGGGATAATTATCTTTTGGGGACTAGCTAGGAATGGTAAAAAGTCGAACTATCAGCAAGTAAAGTAATGGTATTATTACAAATAACTATCTTTTAGCTAGACAAACAACATTAATTATAATTGTAATAAAGGTGATGTTATTAGTTTTTGAAAAGTCCTTGTAACATGTTTCTAACAATTTGATTATACCTTGTAAGTACAACTCTGTGATAAATTCCATAGAATAGTCGCCAAATATTCTTACCCAATTCTTACCTAACCTATTAAATTTTTACATCATACCTATTTAAATGTAAAGTTATACTTCCTTATGATTTATTTAAATTAATATTGGAGTATTTTTAAATTAATTTATAAGATTAATGAAGTTATTGTGTTTAGCTTTGCAAATTCGTTATATAGGGCATATATGTAGTGGTGGGTTTTGTGCGACGAAACGTGTCTGTGAAACTGTCGGCTTAGTGAAAAGTTTATGCACGTCGACATTTTTAAATCAAAAGTGGGGCACGAAGAAGCAGCATAGAGACGTTAAACTGAAAATATTCTTAAAAGAAATGTCCGATCCAAAAATCGAAGAAGTTCTGGCCCCCTTAAGGGCCAATGTTAAAGAACAGGTTAGTGAAATATACTATTTTTTGTATTTATTCACTGCAATATGTTAGCAAATTTTGTGATTACTGTTTAACATTTATTGCTTTTTTAATTATTCAGGGTGACTTGGTACGAAAATTAAAAGCAGAAGGTGCACCTGTTATAGATGTAAAACAAGCAGTAGTAGAATTAAATAATCGTAAAAAACTTCTTGAAGAGAAGGAACTTAGCCTTTCTCCTAATGTAACTTTTGATAGAGCAAAAATGGAAGATCTGCTTAAAAGGAGGTTTTTCTTTGACCAGTCGTTTGCTATTTATGGTGGAATTACAGGTCAATTTGATTTTGGTCCAATGGGATGTGCATTTAAAGCCAATTTGTTGCATTACTGGAGGCAGTTTTTTGTTCTTGAAGAACAGATGTTAGAAGTTGATTGTTCAGTTTTGACACCAGAGCCTGTATTGAAGTAATAATGCTTTTATAGTTAACTTAATCAACATTAATAAATGAAATTTTAGAGCTTCAGGTCATGTGGACAGATTTGCTGACTTAATGACAAAAGATGTAAAAACAGGTGAATGTTTTCGATTAGATCACTTAATCAAAGCACATCTTGAAAAGGTTTCTGCTGATAAAAAAACAACTGAAGAAACTAAAGCAGAATGTAAAGACATAATTATAAAGGTTTGAAATTTGTGATTTTAATTTTAAGTATTCTTTAATTAGTGGTATATGTTCATGATTTAGTTGGATGGTATGAATAAGGAAGAAATGCATGCTGTTATGAAAAAGTTTGATATGAAAAGTCCTCTTACTGGTAACCCATTGACAGAACCTATCGAATTTAATCTTATGTTTGCAACTCAGATAGGACCATCTGGATTAGTAAAAGGGTAACAATATACATATATATATATTAATTATTTGACAAATACATTATTTATAATGTAATATGTTTAATGATGTTCTTTATCTTGATTTATTTTACTTCTGTGATGAATTTTTCAGATTTTTAAGACCAGAAACAGCTCAGGGCATTTTTGTAAACTTCAAAAGACTTTTAGAGTTTAATCAGGGCCGACTTCCTTTTGCCGCTGCACAAATAGGTAATTAAAAAAATGATTGTTTTTCATTTAAAGATAGAGAATAATTTATATATGTGTAGGTAATGCATTTAGAAACGAAATTTCGCCCAGATCTGGTCTGATACGTGTAAGGGAGTTTACCATGGCGGAAATTGAGCATTTCTGCGATCCCAGTGAAAAAAGTCATCCCAAGTTTGAAAATATTAAAGATACAGAGTTACTACTTTATTCAGCATGCAATCAAATGGACGGTAAATCAGCTGAGAGACGAAAAATTGGTGAAGTTGTCTCGCAGGTAGTTTTTTATATATATTATTTAATGTTTCATAATTAAAATGTTTACAAAATACAAGTAAGATATCTAATTAGTTTTGATTAGAATTGATTTCTTAAAACAAATTTAATATATTTTTTATATTTTTAAGGGTTTAGTTGCTAATGAAACTTTGGGCTATTTTATGGTACGAATTCAGAAGTTCTTGCACGATTGCGGTGTTGATCCTGCACGTCTGCGGTTTAGGCAACATATGGGAAATGAAATGGCACATTATGCCCAAGACTGTTGGGATGCAGAGATATTAACCAGTTATGTATGTGTTGCTTTTTGCATTAATATTATAATGTATGAAAATAATATAGATATTTTTGGTTGTATCATTGATTAAAAAGTAAGTCTTTGCTCATTTCTTAAGGGATGGATAGAATGTGTTGGATGTGCTGACAGGTCTGCTTTTGATTTGACCCAACATACCAAAGCAACAGGTATTAGATTGGCTGCAGAAAAGAAGTTGAATGAACCTAAAATAGTGGATTTGGTAGAACCTGTACCTAATAAAGGTGTCTTGGGAAAGAAGTTTAAAAAAGACGCTAAAGTTATAACAGATGCTTTAGCAGTCTTGAACGAAAAAGAGCTTGGAGAGTTGGAAAATTCGTTGCAGCAACAAGGGTATAATTTAAATTAATTTTAGAAATTAACTGGAATAGTTGTTTAATTGATTATTTTCTTTTAGATCTTTTGACCTTTCGGTAGCAAATCAAAAATTCACGCTTACAAATGAGATGGTTTCAGTTAAACGTTGCAAAAAGACGTTGCATGTTGAAGAAATAATCCCGAGCGTAATCGAACCGTCTTTTGGTAAGTTTAATCTACATTTAAAGGATAATTGTGCAATTAATAGTTGTAATTGTCATTTTCTTTTGTCTTAGGTGTTGGTCGTATAATGTATGCAATATTCGAACATAATTTCAAGGTTCGAGAAAACGATGAACAGAGAACTTATTTATCATTGCCGGCTGTTGTTGCGCCCCTAAAATGTAGCGTACTGCCCTTAAGTGCTAACACTGAATTTCATCCATTTGTTAAGGAATTGTGTAAGTAAACTTTACCTTCAAGTATTCTGATGTTAATCAAATTAAAAGTAATGCACAGAAAGTATCTCTTTTTTGTCTTAATAATACTTGTAATTGTTTTTTAGCCGCTGAGTTGACAAAGCTGGATATTTCACACAAAGTTGACGACAGTTCCGGTTCAATAGGTCGAAGATACGCACGTACAGACGAAATTGCAATTCCATACGGTATAACTGTCGACTTCGATACATTAAAAGAACCTCATAGTGCTACAGTTAGAGAAAGGGACTCAATGGGCCAAGTGAGAATTCCGGTAAGAATTATCCTATCCTTAACGTTTTAATTATTTTATTTATTCCTGTTTCCAACTATCCTCCTTTTTGATCAAGTGTCCTTTGCTAACTTTCTGAGTACTTAGATATGTTTGAATTATTTAACATCAGAATTATATATAAAATCACTTTTACAAAAAGAAATTGGAGGGGGAAAAAATAAATGTAAAAGAACGTTAAAAGTGTAGGTTTAGATAATGAATGTTGGAAGCTACAGAAAGGCGTTATTAAAACTATTAATTTTGTATTTAGAAAACTTAATTTGAAACATATTATGTATAAAAGAGCATACTACTGCAAAATAGTAAATAGTTTAGATAAATTTCGGGAGATTTAAAATTAAAAATTATTAAATGTTACCTTCTTTTTAATTCGATATAATTTAAGCTTTTCTTAAACTGTATGGTTTCTCTTTTTTGTGGTTTATTTCCCGTATTAATTATAAAAAGAGTTGCATTCCTGGTATAGTTAATTTAGTTTTACAATTTTCTTTCTATTAAAGGAATTATATTACAATCATTTCTCTTTTTATATAGTTGGATGATATTCCAATGGTTATTCACAATTTGTCATTTGGTAAAGTGTTTTGGAATGACATTGAGGCTCGATATCCGAAATTTGAACAACAGGAAAGTAAAGGTGCAAGTTAAACTGTTACGAAGGTGAATGACCACATTTTATATAATTAAAACATTGGCATTTCAAATCTAATATATTTATTTGTAATAAAAAATTTACACCAATAGTTTTTCTATTTCCTGTCAATCTTATATATATTGTGATTTTTTGCAGTGATTAAGAAAAAAGTAAATTACCTTTCAAGTTTGACAAGCAGGATTAATCATAAGGTAATGCAAAAATTATTTTTCGGTTTTTCAAAATTGGGATTGTTTTTACTTAACTTTTTAATTAAATACTAAAATGTAAATCATTTAAAATTGATATTTTAGTATTTAATGAAGTTTATTTTTTTTTGTATAGTAGTGTATGTACGCCTTTACTTTTTAATGTTTATATCTAATTAAAGAAAACGTTCGTATTTTAAATAAGAAATGTATTTTTACGTAATGGAATACATTCGGTGGTTTTTGAGAATTGTCTTATGCCAACTAGAATGAAATTTCGATTATTTTATGATTACAACCAATCAAACAGTGCCAACAACAAACTAAGGAACATACATAATTGGATGTTAATAAACTAGTCCATACAAACATTTTTGTTAGCGGGTCCGTTGCTTAAAAGCTGACATTTATTTGTTAAAGAGTGTACAAGATACACTCCAAATTAAATCGAGTTCTAATCAAAAACTATATTCAGGTTGAAAATAAAATGAAATATAAAAAAGGTTATAAACAAAACGTAAGTTAATTAAATGAGAACAACCTTTGAAACATACAAAGGGTTAGTTGATGGGTAATTTTTACTACTCAAGATCGGGGATTGGCTCATCATCAGAGTCTGGTTCTTCATCTAAATCGTCAAAGGATGGTTTATCTCCACCACCACCTGCATTTAAGCCACCCATTTGTCGCATCATTTCTTCAAAATCGCCTCCACCTCCAAAACCTCCCTCATCACCTGCATTTGATAGAAGGACTATACAAGAAGTTTGTTAATTATAAACAAATACTAACCTGAGTCATCTTCATCGCGCCATTTATTGAAATCGCACTTTAACCAATGGTACTTCTTCTTTTCTTTGGTTAATGTTGGCCAGTAAGGTTCTTCGGTGTTGGCTTTTGTTAATATAAATTCAATGCATCTACCTCTGTTAAAACTTTTACTTTTCTCTGGGTCAATTTCTTTGTATAAGGGAATGGTTACTTCATATAATTTCTTTTCTACACCGCCTACACCTTTGAAGTATATTTTATCTTTTTCAATTCTACAAAAATATTCAAAGATAATGATATGAAAGGGAAATATTGGTTCAATTGCTTACTTAATATCGGGGTCTTTAACGTCTTCTAAATTTATTGTTAAAAATACGCTTCCAGATCTCTGAGCCCACATTACTGGGGGCGGAAGTAAGCTGAAAAAGTGAGGTTAATTGTAACATTCATGTCTTACATAGTTAAAATTTAAATTTCTCGTCAAGGCTATTTTATAATAGTTTAGTAATGATAGTTAATTAAAAGACTATCATATTATATGCTAGTAATATAAACTGTACGGTATTATTCTAGAAGTTTCTTAGATCGATTTGTTGAAAACCGGAATGAATCTAACATGGCAGATAAAAACTCTTTATCGTTTAAATTATAACAAATTAATTAGGAAGTTAAAATTCCTATAAAGTAGATAAAATTATAACTTACGGTTGATTACTCATGGCTATAGTGAATTGCTCAAAATTACAGTTTTTTTTAAACGACTTTTTGTAAATTGATAAGTAATGCTTCCGAAGTAAGATTAGACACCATAGACACTAGATTGTTGAAAAGCAGTTTTGCCAACGATTTCCATAGTAACAAGTATAGTAACTTAGTCAACACCAACATTAGATTTTTCTTCAAATGTTCGAAGAATATTATGAAGATGGCCCTAGTAGTGGTAGAATTTGTTTGAATATTCATAATATGTGTGTTGCCTACCATTTATTTCAATTGTAATTAATTTTATATCATTGAAAACGCTGTATAACTTTTTGAAACTTTCATTTAGTGCAACTCCTTTTTCGTTGTTATTTGGTTTTGATTTTGCAATATTAAAAACAATTATGTATAATAGGAATTTTAGCTCAATTTTATTGCATATATCAGGTTTTAGGATATCATTAAAGTTATTACTAATTAAATACTCTACATGGAGATAAAAATTAGTTTATGATTTCAAAGTCTTGATTTAATCATATTTGTTAGAAACTAATTATTGAATGGGGATTTAGGTACTTAAGTAATTTTAAATTTTGAGTAAATTATCTCGAATGAAATTAAGAAAGTAGCGCATCGATAAAAAAAATGCGTGTCACAGGTATTTATTACAATATGCTGTTCATCATGAAACGGTAGCTTTTTAAACATCTGAAAATATCTAGATCATTTTCAGTTACTTAACTACTAACTTAGTTTCCTTTTCTTTCCTGAAGATACTAGCCTAACAAGATGTCGATCATTACAAAAATCATTTTGAACGAATGTATTTAGGTTTTTATTTTAATTTTTTCTCAAACGACAGACAGTACTTTTGTTTGGAATATTAATTAATTAATACCATTGGGGGTTTTTGAGCATCGGAACACAATCATTATGGATCTCTAAATCCTTGGGGAGCTAAAGTTAAATTTACGTCATTAAACTATTAAATTCCCAGATGACTTCTGATTTATATACAATACACACATACAATCGTGTTCGTAAACAAGAACAAAATTTTCCCGAAATTGCCGGTTTTGAACAACCAATTAGTAGCATTTAATGCCATTTTAAAATCATATTTGTATTATGTCGTGACAGTATTGTATTTTTGTGCTGTAGGGATTCTCGTTCTTTTTTCTCTTCTTCTATTCCGGGTCCGTCTGCTCTGGTCCATGTTCTCTGTGGTTTCCTTGGATCATTTAGTCAAAGATTGGGGCAGTAATATTCCACAGATAATCTTTCACTTCTCTTCTGTCTTCATTTCGTCTTTCTCTTCCTAACCACACCACCCACCCATTCCCGCGATTCCTGAAAGGAGGTTGATGAGGGCCTTATGCCCTACTCTCCAGCTTTGCACTACAGTGTAGATCGGAGGAACTGCCCATCCACCAGCACGAGGGAATGAAACACACAAAAGTTTTTTTTTCTGTGTATGTTCCACGATTTTTTATAGTTCTCTATTTTTTCCTCTTTATTCTCTGTTTGATGCGATTTTTAATGGTGGTATCAATAACAGCAAGTCAAAAATATAAAATTTTGAAAGGCTTTGTTTTCCATAACTTTTGATCAAAACAAAACACCCTTTTAGGTCTATAAAAAAGTTTCTTTGTTTTAAGTGGTGGAAAATTAAGCCTCTTAAAATTGATATAGCCCTTGAATTCTTCTGCATTTCTGCTTCCATTTGACACTAACATGCAGCATATGAAGATCAAATTTTGTACTGATAACTTTTTAATTTTTTCAATAAGTTCCAAAAACAACGTAGTATTGTTTTTAATTGAGTGAAATGACCAATTGAAATGGCCATCAACAATATCACGTGCTTGCGATGGCCAATTAGAAAGTTACCGTTTTGTTCCAGGTACTGGTGCCGAGTAAATTGTTGACAACAGGTTGATTTCTTCAGTTCGCCAGTCGTTTACCGCAACGTACAAGGTTCGTATCGGTTTGTCGCGAGTGTTTTCTGACTTGACCGTGTCGATCGCGATTTTCTCGATCTGTTTTTCCTTATATCAAACGTGCGGAGATTAGACATGGACGCGTTTTAAAATATTTGTCCATTTCAAACGGTTGTACACAATTAAATTCGTAAAGTATCGAAGTTACTGAAGTGCAAGACTTTTTTTTAATTTATTAAAAAAGGTGTTTTAAAAAAATGAGTTAACAACCATTTTCTCCTCTTGGATGTTTCTGCCTTTGACCAGCACCACTATGTCGATCTTTAAGGAAAGTAACAACAATTGGGTAAGTGGTTTTCCTCTGTCATATTTTATTATAATTGAAATTGAAATCAAACAGGTATTAATTAGGTGGTGTTTTAATTTCAAAAGGACATGTTGTCCACTAGCAAATGACCGAATAAATGTAACTTAAAAAGTAGTTTCTCAGATTTCTTTATATGTACAAAAGTAATGTAGAATGTGCAGTTGTTTTTTTCTTCCTACGTAAAGTTTCACGCCTAGTTAAAAAAACAACTGTTTTCCATTTTGTTGCGTATATACGTATGTTAGTATAGGTACATAATGAGTAACTGAATTCTTGTGTTTATTTTTTCACGTGGATCAACATGCAATGTTTCCAGCTTTTAAGTTATTTTACTCTGTACTGAATAAAAAAAGTTAGAATTACTTTAAAAGGAAGTCCGATTTGAAACTTTTAAATGTTTGGTTTTAATTTTTAATTTTTTATGGTAAATGAATTTAGTAATTATTATTTTTTGGCGTCTATGTATTAAAACAAAGTTGGGTGTGTTTTCGGAGTGGTAATGTATTAGATAGGGATTGAATTAATATTAATTTAATATTGTATTTGTCCTTTGTATGACTGCTACGGAAATTAACACACATGCGTAACAATATCCGACATCCTCATTACAACAAAAATGGGCATACATGCGTGTGTGTAGATGTAAATGCATAGCCGTTCCACATCCGTAATATTTTCACATCACAGTAATCATATATTGTGACCTTATGTAGTACGCATTGTAATAATTGTATTATTTACTTATATGGATGAACATTTTACCTTTAAAATGTTTTCACGTTTAATAGTATATCGTCTATTCTTTTTTGTTAACTTGTTATCGGGTTGAATTTCTAACAAGCTTTGAAAAAACGATAATGATAAAGTTGTCACAAGGACACAAGAGAAATGCTATTGTAAAATTTATTTAAAATTGCTTGGGCTGTATTAGTTTCGTATTTCTGCTAAAACTGCAATAATTTTTAAATTTATGAATTAGCTTGTTTAAATAATTTAGAAAAAAACATGACGGTTTGGCATTCCAACGAAATATATATATAAACTGCTTGATGGGTTAGTATGAAATAATTAGAGGTACGGATGAGTACCGAGGAACTTGTAGTGTGAATAATATAAAAAATAGATTAAAACATCTTGTAATACTACAAACAATGTTTATTGGTACAATCGAAAGTATACATTTCGACTATGAAGTAGTCATTATCAATGGTAATAGTAAACTAAGATTAAGAAAAGATTATACCTAAATATATTCTAAAAAAACTACCTGTAACTTATTGAAGACTACTGAACAAGGGGCTGTTGGTGAACGACAGGTCAAAATATATCAAAGAATCCCTGAATTTATGAATGTAAATATACTCGTAAACTTTTACGTCGATGTAATTGTGACAAGATTTTAATAGTTCAATATTGTCTATGTCCCGTGTTTAAGGCATGGTATGCAACTGCTGATTTTTCGGCATTGTTCTTTTTTAGGTGGTATAGATATTCTTTTAAACGTATGGCTAGATTTCTCTTAGTTAAGCCTATGTAAACATTATCACACTCTAAACAATTAATCGGATTAATTCTGAATTCTGTTGAGCATTGAATACAATTGTTAAAAACAAGTAGTTTATTAAAAAACGATTTGTTTAAACTGTTACAACTCTATGTTTGTTATTGATAACTAATTATAAACGCATAGAAGAATGATAGTGACTAATGAGTAATGACTATTGTTCTTTTTGGTAAAATTGTATCAGAGGTAACATTGAAAACTTTGTTTGGAGTACGTAGTTACCTACACCGAGTAAAAGAAAACAAATTTTGCATTTTTAAAGTTTGGTTTGTTAAACGAATGGTTTTTTAGATTTGTTAAGCCGCTGATAATGTTTAAGTTGGCATTGAATTTTTTTATTTTAATATTTGTTAATCCAATAACATATAGGCATTAAAATTACGATTTTAGTTTGTAAATGTTAAATAAATGTCAAGATTGCTTCATTTAATGTTGCTGCTATTATATTGAAAATTTTATTTTATAGTTGAAATAATTGATAATGAATTATTATTCGAATCATTCAAAACGGTTAAATAAACTTGTGGCAAATAGTAATTACACCATATACTTTTGGTTTCATTTAGCAATTTTGCCTAGGGAATGACCTGTATATTTCTTTCTTAACAACATTTCAACAAATCGGGAATAAAATTTTTTTTTATAAAGTAATTTTTGCTCCATGATTTTGTTAAAAAGTTATTTCTAGACCAATATGGAGTTGTATAAACTAAAAATGACAGAGAAATACAGGTCATTTATGTTGGAAGCGAGATATTTATTTTTTATTGTCATCCATTTTGCAGTTTCGGAAAAATAATCATAAAATGTAAACAGCCTGAAATAGAGCATGGCGGTTTAGAGTGAGCCTTCATGAGATGTCAGTCTATAACTCCTAGCATGTGAAATAACAATACTTGGCTGGATCTTAAACTATGACATTCACAAATTGGGTAGCGGTTTTTGAGTCTTTTTTTGCTTATTTTCTGAATGCAGTATTTTAAGAATTGGTCAATATTCAGTTAACACAAGTAAACCGCATGTTAATCGATGGTTTTTGCTTTTAAACGGCATAACTTAACTTAAACTTTTTTCTCTCAGTGTATGCGTATATGTTGATCTGTTTTGTATTTTTTTTAAATTGAAACAGGTAGATAGATATATAGGAAAGAGGGTTCAATAAACATGATAGAAATAGGTTTATTTTCAAAATTAATTGAAGAAAAATGCATTATTTGGTTGAACGAATATTTGGAAAAGCATAATTTAACAACTTTATTTGAGAAAATTGATAACGCAGTTGCTATATTTATGATGATTGATGAAATCTGCTAACATGGATGATGAGTTAGAAAAAGGAGTTTTAAAATAATTTTAAGGTTGATACCAAAATTAAACTTTTTACCCATTTTACTTTGTTGGGGATTTTGGCCTTGTCAAAACATTTTTAATGGTCGGTTTAACATTCTTAATCATTACTGTTTGAAATATTTAATATACAATTGATTTTATCTACTGATGCTTGATGAAATTCCATTATATACTTAATGAATAAAAAACGCTTTTTCGAATTTCACAGTTTATTGAGTTTAGATATAACTTCCGAAGAAGCTACAGTGTAGCGAAACAATATTGTCAAGTGATACACAATAAACTGTGAAATTCGAAAAAGTGTTTTTTATTCATTAAGTATATTTGATATACATTAACAACAACAATTATTATAAAGTTATTATTAGTTGAGATTTATTTACAATATTTTGCTGCAGTTGCAAGAATTATGAAAATTAATAGAAGTTTATCACTAAGTCCTCTCTCTGTATGTATGTAATTAATAGATGGATATAATGAATATTTGTAATTATTTTTTTAAGTTCCTGATATTAGTTATTGTAATTTTAAAAATCTTGTAGAATGTGTAGACTTAAAGAACTATGCCAAAAAAAAATATTTTTTTAACTTTAGGTTGTAATGAGCATAAAAAGGATAAATCTTTTTATAATTGCGAGAAGCAATTGTTTTTGTTGTCACCAATAATACTCTATCTACTTCACCTTTACTTGGTTTAAACTTGTATGTGCGCAAAGATTTCCAAACATCTTGTTTATGATGTAAAAACAATTAAAATACTATTCAAAATTAAGTGAGTTTGGTTGTTATTTTACATATGTATTATTAATAAAGTAATTTAGGGATTTATTTATTTATGCGAAGTGAACAATTAAAATTTTACTATCATCATGAACATAAGGATAAAATCATGGTTATAAGTACCTAATTATATAAATCTAGGAATAATAGCTAATTTAAAGATTATTAGGTATGCATAGAAAGAAGTTGTTGACAAACAAAATAAAGTCGAATGAACAAAACTTGATAATATGAATTATGTAGTGTATCTTACCCAGATCTATTTGTTAAGGCATTTTTTTTACAATCGATCTTTATATTTGTTATTTTTATATTTCGTAGTTTCGTTTATAGTTGTACGATTTGTGAATGTACCAGATATTATAAATAATGTTGTTTAGTCTGGGTATCAGGTTTGCTAGCAGCGATACAAGAATATCGTATATTCTCTACTCTGTTAATTTGCAACTGTTTGCCACTACGCTACTGAACTTTGTTGAGTAGTTATCATTCTGCCTACCGGTCGATTAACCCCGCCCTAAAGGGGCTAGACTTTGCCACTGCGCATCAGATAATTTATGGCTTTTCAATCTCCTTACGTGCCGGCCACTGTATTTTATTATATCTCTGAGTGATATTAGGATTTTATTTAACAAGAACTGCATCCAACACCAATATTAATTATTAAATGATCAATTGAAGTCTTGGTTTTCAATTAACAAACTTTATTACCCTGCAACATACTTATAAAAAACACCTCTGGTTTTGAAGTAGTTTGATAAGGCATTATATTTTTTAATCAGACTAATCTCGGGCCCTGTTACTCCTTGCATTGTTTTTGCAAACTTTACACGACGTTATTCCTGTCATTGAAAATTGGTTGCGTATGAACGTAAAACACCGTAACAACGAACTATTGTTTTGTTACGAAACTTGTGTACAGTAATTAGTTTTATCTGCGCTAATCTAATATGATTAATTGTTAGATATTATACCTACATTCGATGGAGAACCAATAATTGACAGGACGTTTACCTTTAGGCGTGAAATTGGCCCCTTTCGGTACACCAAAAACTGTTTTTTATTCCTACGATAGTTTTCGATCTTGTTGCGAACTAATTGCTCTTTGGTACCGTTATAATTGAACAATTGATTTAAAAATTACATGACATAACCATGTTGATATTGAATTTTTCAAATTTCGTCCTTGTTAAAGGTATATAGATACATATGTTGTAACTGCCTAGCTAGAAACAGATAGCTTCCTAAAAATTGAAAGTTACGGATTTTTATTCTATATTTTTTCGTAATATATAAGTATGCACTTTTAATGTGCATCATATTTTACCATCTTTAGGATAAGACAGGATAAGACATTACTAGTATCTGGTTCAGCACATCTTAACAAGTCCAGATCAAAATTTGTGGATTTAAATTGCTTGATACGGTCCTGACATTGCCTTTACAAATTTGTGGTGCTTACACAGAGGTAAAAATAATATTTGCCTTTGTTTAACATTGTAGGATTTAATGAATAAATTCAACCTAAGATGAGTATTTTCGAATAATTATCCTTTAACCAGGATAAATATTTCTTAGTAGTTTAAATTGCAGAATATTAAATAAATTGTTGTTACTCTATATAATAATTTCTATTCTATGAACTAATGTAATTTCTTGAGTAGTTAGTACTAATAGTTGATTTTAAAAATCCTTTTTATTAGAAATATTGATTTCTGCGGAATTTTAAAATTTATGTTTAACAGAAATTATGTATGTAATTTGTATATTATTCTTCAACGTTTTGTAGTATGGACTGTTTCGTTATCATTTGCTATGTTTATTGTTTTCGTCGATTTTTATTTAAAATTGTGTATAAATATATCCCAGTTGGCACAAGGAAAGATAAAGTTGTATAATTTTCAAAGGAAAAAGTTTTAGATGAAAATCTATTGGTAATATTTTATAATTTATGGTTTTATTGCCTGGTGTTCAAATATTTAACGAAATAAAAAATTGAACAGAAAATAAAAACATTAGATGTAACTTCCACAATTTATTAACTTACAAATACAATTTATACTTAAAATTACTTATAAATAGTCTTGTTAAGGTGTTACATCACAAAAGGATGAGGGAAAAGGTTTAACAAAATTAAATGGTTAAAATCTAATTGATCATTGAGTAATTTGTCTGTGTTTTTGTATTGTTTAATTAAACGTCTGGACCACGGCCCTACAGTCCGAATCTTTATTCTACTATGGATTCCGGCCGTGAAAGCCTTTGTTTTTAAAACCTAGTGTTCTTGTTTTCTATTCAATTTGTTAGCCTTCTATCAAGTATCCGCTAATTCAATACAAATAAAAAATTGTACCTATTGGTGATCTTATCAAAACATATACTTTATATTTACTTTTAAAGACTCGAAAAGAAAAAGTGAAAGAAATCGTTTTGCGTGAATGAACTGTTTATCTGTTTAAATTTAATGAAGAGGAATGTTCATCATTAAGAAATGGAAAAGATGTTAAACTATTTAATTCAGAGCAGCTGAACACATCACAACTTTAAAAGTTGTTCTAGATCGTTAGCAGCGTTAACATATTAAAGAGTCGTTAAAATCGTATCAGTAACCGATTACACATTTAATTTTTTATTCATCATTACACAACACTATGCCTTCCACGTTATCTGTTTCTTTATTTTTTATGTAACCTTGAAGGGTACACATGGGTTAAACTACTTGGTATCTTTGTTTCTAGCTGTTGGCGTATTAACGGAGTGAACGAATTAGGAAATGTTATTGAGACAATATGAAAAATGTTATTTCTAGTGTTTAATATTCATGTGGTAGCACTGGTATACGTGGGTATTTTTGTAGAATTTTCTTTGCTTTCGCATTTCGAATAATTTGCACTAATTATATGTAAAATTAGCATTCGCAATTTATCGGATAGTAACTTGTTTAGATACGTATATTTTAACAATTTTTCAGACTGTAAATAACCGTTTGCTAATTAGTTTAGATATAGAAAGGTACCGAGAATGGCGTTTTCTAGTTTTGGTATTTCTAAGTGTTGCGTAACAAAATAATTATCCACTTATGTTGTACGAGGGTGGATCAAATGTAAACGAGCCTTTTTAAATTGCGCGCCGGATAGTTGTTCAAGGCGTATCCGGGCGTTAGAAACTTGAAGTGGGGATATTAGGTGGCACGGAATCGACGCGTCGTATTGCAGCCACTGTGCTTCAGATATCTGGTGAACTCGACATCAGCTAGGGGAGTGTCACACACTCATAACGAAAAACTTGGGATTCCGAAAAATTTCAGTTCGTTGGGTTCCAATGTTGCTGAGTGAAGATCAAAAAGCTGCTCGGGTTCACATCTCTCAAGCGCTTCTCACTCGGTTTAGAGAGGAAGGTGATTTTTTTTGCACAAAATTGTAAGCTGCGATGAGACGTGGGTACACCATTACACTCCAACATCAAAACGAGCAAGCATAGAGTGGCAGCGCAAGGATGAATCAAACCCAGTAAAGCAGAAAACACGTCTGTCTGCAGGCAAAGTTTCAGCCACAGTTTTTTGGGACTGGAGAGGGGTGCTATTGTTGGTTGTTGTTGCATGAGCGAAGAATCATTAATGCAGCCTACTACTGTCTGTACTACTGACTTCGCAGTCAGGTAAAACTTACTTATCGCCGAAAAAGGAGGATGTACCCCATTCGTGACGTGTTACTCTTGCACGATAACGCTAGATTTCATACCGCAGCTTTAATACAGGCTCAAATCGGTGAAATAGACTGGACTCAACTGGAACACCCTACATCTCTCCATATACCCCAGACCTATCCCCTTGTGGTTTCCACATGTTTGGGCTCCTCAAAGAATCAGACTGATGAACAGGTGGAGGCGTTTGTGCGCAACTGTATAGACACCCACCCTGCTTCTTTTTATGAAAACGGGATGAAAAAACTACCAATGCGTTGGGAAAAATGTACAGACAAACAAGGGGGATATGTCGAAAAATAGAGAAATTTGTGTTTTTGTGAAAAATTTCAAAATAAATGTTTTATGAACAAAGGCTCGTTTATATTTGATCCATCCTCGTATATAAAGAAAACGAAAATGAAGAACGCTTTCGTTAATAGATAATGGTCCTTTTCCTACATTTTATGTGTTGCTATAAGGGGTGTCTCAGGAACTGGGGTAATGAGGTAAGAAGGAATCACAAAGGTAGAGCGCCTTAAATTCCTTTTATCTTAAATCGAAAAAGCTTATAATTGTTGTAACTCTGTGTTGACAAATATAAATAAAACACCACGTTTTAAATTACAAAAATAATTTGTTGACCACAATGATCATTTCGCCACACTGTGGCTTCTTCAGGTGGAAGAAATACTAAACTAAGACTGATTACAAAATCACTTATATACTATCTAATACTAAACAGGGGGAGAATTTAAACAATTTAAATAGATTACATAAGGTTTTTTATAAATTTAACAAGGGCGAATTGTTGACATCAATGTGGTCATTGATAATTAAGCTTAATTTATTTAACTTATTTATATTTCTAACCATTCAAGTAGATTCAATTTCATATTTTCTTTTCTAAATGTAATATTTATTTATTTAACCTTATGTAATCTATTTTGATTAATTTCCCCCTTTCAGTATTAGTATATAGATTAGTAGTATTAGATTTTGTAGTTAGTCTTAGTTTAGTATTTTGCCATCTGAAGAAGCCACAATCATTGTGGTCAATAATTTTTCTTCGTAACTTAAAATGTGGTGTTTTATTAATATTTGTCCTTTTACCTTATTCTCCTTTTGATTAAATTAAAATTTAAAATATGGAGAATATTGCTTTAAGGGAGGGGGCGTTTAAATAATCAGTCGACATTAATACGAAATGTTTGATGTAATCTGTGGATGCCCATTGCAGGATGAGTAAGTAAATGTTATCGCATTGCAGTTAAAGGAATTACACGCATACATGTGTTGCAATGGACTTGTTTAATTTGTACAAAATTACTACATCCATCGGTGATAGTTAACGTTATTATGTAACTAGTATTAGTGTGGAAAACCGAGAACCTTTGAACTGTATTTTCGTAGGTAATGTAGGAATTTGCTTCGATACTTTCTCTTGTAATAAATATAGCATAAAATGCATAATCTTAAAGAATTATTGCGCTTAATTACTATCCCATGTTGATGCTAAATAACGTGAGTAAATTGCGCTTTTGACAGAAAATGTGTAGTACCCGCTAATCATGAAACGTTTGAGGGTAATTATTGTTTCCGTTTGTTGACTAAAAGTTTCAGTGGATTGTTTTAAAGGAAAGTCTATATATTACATACCTATGTATGGACTATTTGAGGTATCAGTAAAATCATTAAGTAACAGATAAAATAAAATTAAACAAAACAAATAAAGATACTGTTTTGTTTAATAAGTTATTATATAAGATGGTTTGTAGTTAAACTAGTAGTGAAATTTGTACCAAGGGTTACTCTATGCGTCTATAGTATGAAGCGAATACTATAGTAACATATAAATTACAAGAATAACTTAAATCATTTGTTTAGTGTATATAAAAAGTTTCCCGGCTGTGTTATGAAAACAATGGTTTCTATGATAAAAAAGGCACAGTAAACTTCTAGTAATAACATTTATTCTTTTTTAATTCGTAACGCTTTCATTTTATTGTCAGTGAGATCTGTGGAAAATTGTATAATTTTTTTATTATTTCTTTACGTTTTTCGTTTTTTTTTTTTTTGAATTGATGCAACTACTGCAGCATAGAAGTAGGTAAAAAACAGTGGTTTCATTTTTTTGTTTTGCCTTCAGTGAAACTTCCTTTACAACATAGTTGAATATTTGTAAATGTTTTTTATTCAGTTGTAGTTTTTCCCACGTTTTATTGTATTTACCCACAAATACCTAATTATTTGATACTCTATTTATACTTTATGATATTTTGCAGTTAAAGTTTTGGCCTCTTCTTCAAAATCAGTGTTTCATTTACTATTTTGTAAGTATTGTATTTTAATAAACTTTCACTTATTAAGTTGGAGTAAAAATGAGGAAATGGTTTTTACTACAAACTTTGTGATTGATTACATAGGTCAACGCGAATCAGGAAACTAATGGAAATGTTATTTCCGATGTAGTTTGCGACACCATAGAAATGTCTGAGCAGGTCAGAATTTCAAGATATCTTAACCACAAATTCCAAAAATTCAATTTCTAACCCATCTGTGGGAATTACTACCACGTAAAATAAAAGAAAACAAATTTTCCAAGAGTAGTCATTGTTTTGATGTATGAGAAAATATTTTTATTGAAAGTTGTCTTTCTTGAATTCCCACAGTTACACGCCAAAATTAATTGCGAGTAATCTAATTAAGTTGTTGACGAAAGAAACGATGAAGATTGATTTTAAATATTTAACAACAACATTTACACTATTTATATTTATAACAAGGTAACTAAATTAAGTAAGCTCTTTTACTTGTTTGACTAGTGAATAATTGTATGTATGAAATTTGAATGATACAAAGGATCCCTTTTTGAATGACTTTTAGAATGCTCTTAAGAATCTGGCAATTACAATGGCGGGTTGAAAAAAACACGAGGAGGGTAATTATTTTCGATATATTTTTCGAATTACAAAACATCATGATAAGTAGCACTGCCTGAAGATGCCAGAAGTAAGATCTGGCGAAACGTGGCATCGAGAAGAAGGGACGTCGACCACGGCACAACAGCCTGGAAAGTGTATATATGTCTGAATATCCTGTATTTGTTGAGTCCGTGTTAATTTGTGAGGCAGTGCTCGTCTAGTTTTTTATTCTAATTATAAGCATATTCATATTTTATTTTAATACATATTTCGAAGTTTCGTACCCACGTGAAGTGGTATAGGCACCTTTATGTTAAAGTATATATATATATATATATATATATATTTAGTAAATTGTAACGGTTTACCATAGCACGTAAGATTAATTTAATTAGCAACACCTTCGCTTGAACTTTAAGTTTTAACTCCTGGCTAATATGTTACGTAAATTACACAAATACCTTCAACTTGTTGTGGAAGAATTATTGTGTATGTTTTATACAGTTACAGACCCGTATTGTACCGACTTCCGTCTCTTTATAAACTCCTTAATGGGTGAACTACGTGCTGATTTCAATTTCTTCAAATACTACCTATGGGTATACAGTAATATAAAAAGGTATGAAAGTAACTTTGTGCTTTGTAGATCGGCAATATTGATAAACGTGAATTCTAAGATAGATTTTTCTTATAATTAGGCTCATTAAAAGAAATAAACGTTCTACGTTTAACTGAATGTATATTATATAACATATGTACATATTTATACTGGTTGGAACTGTTCAAACAGTAAGTGTCGGCTGTTGACTGAGGGGTGCTGATATCCTTCTAGGGGAGCCCCCCTGTGGCTACGGCCCTGAGCCGATACATGTTGGAACTTGTCCATAATATTTAAAAAATAAAAACAGTTTCAAGTATATTCATCACCTGATGATGCCACTGTGTGGTGAAACAATATTGTTGTGAATACAATATAAATTACTTGAAATTGTTTTTATGTTTTATTTTTTTAAATATTAATATTAACTTCCTTTCTTATTCTCTCTGTTTGATTCAAATTTTGCACCACATATTTTCCTTATAATTCATCAAAATGTTTATAACTGTTTGAAAATAATTATTAAAAAAAAAAAAAATTTAATGGACCACGTTTTTAAAACAGACTAAAAAGTACAAAATAATTTCTCCCAGTTTTGAACGGATTCCTAATATCATGCAGATAATCCTGAAGGTTTGTGATTGTGAATCTTTAATAGTTATGGAAATGGTTGTAAGATTTATAACGAAAGACGTGAGGCGCAGCCATTGGACAACATAATACATTAATACATGGAACATGGGTTCGAAAACATTTTTAAATTTTATTATTTATTTAAGCTGCATATACATTTCCGCTGCTTATTTATAAATATTTGAAATTTTGTTTTCAGTAATGTTTAATCATAAAAATCTCCTTCAAACTGTTAGCTTGGTACATAATAAGACGTTATACCGTGAAAATATTTAATTCGTTTTGTTGTAACTGAATTTTGTTAACACAATTTGAAAAGGTCACTTTTGTAACATGTATTCGATTTTAATTTTCAACGAAAGTAAATTCATGTTGTAAGTGAAGGAAAATGTTTTGAAATACGCGAATTTCTATATATTGATGTATTGTAGTAATTAAATGAATAACCACGTCGACAACATATCACGCACTTTAATTTTATAAAATCATACGTTGTAATGGTATATGCACGGAAAAAAGACAAAGAGTAGTAATAACTTTCTCTGTAAAAAACATGGGTGAATTATTAATTTTGAGCTTCTAGACAGTGGGAAATGTATTAGAAAAAGTCCATGTGAAATGCTGACAATAGAAATGCGACTCTTATATACGCTTTCTATAAGTATACTGTTATCAAGTCCACACTTTCTTCAAGTATCTGATTTAAATAATTAATGAGTAGGTGCCAGGTTTTCAGATACGTGAACTCGCTATTACCTGGGACGTGAATACATGTGGTATAAGGGTTACATTGAGAGAATTTCGGTTTTAATGTCTTTAAATCAAAAAGCGGAGTTTATAAAATAAATTGTAAAAACTGCGATGCAGTTTACATAGGATAGACAGGGAGATCTGTCACTATCAGACTAAAAGAACATATTTATGAAATAGAAAAATCTAACAATTGTACTGTAATCTGAACATTGCTCCTCCGAAAAACACAAAATTTCAATAGACTCCATTAAATTAATTCACTCCATTCCGAAAAGTAAAATGGTATATTTATATGAAACATTAGAAATCAAAAAATGTATAAAGAACATCGTCAATATTGTCAACAATCAAACAGAGATGAACAATCATAACTCACCCCTACTCATCACACAATTTCGAAATTTAGAAAGTATAAATAGTTATAGAGCACATTCTAATGTTTAGTACCATTACTGTATATTATGATTATGGCTTAACGGCCGAAACGATTTCGTTAAGAATATTTAATAAAAAAAGTTTGTGAAATTTTACCCAACGTGTTTTTGTACTCATTATACCCAGGGGGGGGTCATCAGAATCTTGTGGCATATAAAATAATTATGAGAAGGGGTTGGTGCTTTTTGAATAGCAATTTTTAAAAATAAAAATATAAATATGAAATCAACAGAAACAACAACTCCGAGGGCTAATACCCCTACCGGCATTGAATTACACTGTTGATTCCGATGGATTCTTAGACAAAGATATAACATATTCAAAAAAAGAATGCATTAAAGTCCTTTTTCGTCTAAAATTCGGTCGAAAGCGGTCGTGGGATATTGCTTTTGGTACGCTGTGCCTACTGTGTAGGATGCGTTCGAATTGTGGGATATTTGATCCTTAAAATTATACGAAAAAGGATTTTAATGCCATCTTTTTTTGAATACAATTTTTGTAATCGTTATTCATTAGTTTACCTTGTATATTATTTAAAAAAAATCTGATATTGCATCTAAATGAGGTCGGCTACAGAAACCTGATTGGTGCCTACTCAAATAAAAGTGAACAGTGTGATACGAAACACATAATATTTTAGAACAAAACAAGAATGGTTCCTAAGAAAAATTTCAATTTGATTGCCTGTATCTAATTCGAATTTGCGTTTGACGCAACACAGCAGATATGTCCGAAATTTGAAAAGTTGAAATTTGATATACATCAATTATGTAACACTGAAGGGACGATAGAGGTATTGAAATGATAAACATTGTGCAAAGAATATTAATTTTAGTTACCAGTAGCTTTTAATTCGAGACTTCGCCCGCGTCAAAGAAAAAGCGGTATAAATCCTGACAACTGTTCTCTTTATGCCTGTAGAGATGTTGTTCTTATTAATTTGGTTTTTCTGCCTATCAGCTATATAAACTACTTGAATTGACGAGGCTTCAATTTCTTGTAACTCCATAAAATAAAACAAACACACGCAATTTTACAATTAATTAAAGTTTTGTAACTAAACATTATCTACTATATCTATACTATAACGTCGATTCAGTTGGATAGGTAGATAAATATCTTTATAATAATAATAATACACTTGTATGCTCATTTAAGAGTATTTACATTTTGCTCCAAATTTACATTTATTGCAGTTATCTTAATTTATAATCTATTGTATATTAACAATAACCTTCATTCTCTCTAATTTTTGTCTCAGTTACTCATATATTGACATATTTCCTCGCATACCTCCCCTTTTAATGTCTGTATAATCAACCCATCCATGTCATTCTCCAGCCTCACCCTTCCATTCCATCACAAATTGTCTTACTTTATTTGCTTGGCTTTGTATGGCTATTCTGTAACAGAACAGGTGAGCTAATGTTTTCTCAATCCCTCCACATAGTCTACATTCCCAATCTCTAAATCCTTTCTTATACCCTCTCCCAATATTACCACATCTTATTCAAGCCCACATTTCCTTATTCTTTTTCTTATTACATCTTTTATTTAAATACTCTGCGCCATTAGAACCTGGGATAAGATACATATCTTTATATATATAAAAAGATAGCATACGCTTTTACAACTTTATGAGATTACCTTTACTATAATACCAGATGAACCAGTAAGTTAATTTTCACCCTTACCTTTAATCAGTCATCCTGTAAAAATAGATACCTAGATGACACTAATGGTTTGATTGTTTTTATTGTTTACTATTAATCTGTAATATGAAGTATATTTAACATTTTTCAAAAGTGAAAGGAACTTGTTGCTATTAATTTCTTTTAATGTAAAATTGTTTAATCAAAATCAATGATTCGGTCAATGAATCGATTAAACTACAAACATGTAATTGCACACTATTTGGGTTAAGTAAAGCGCTGCGGTGTTGATTAAATTAGTTTGATTAAACGATATTATCCAGTGTATGTTGATACTCGTGTTTGTATTAATTTCATAAATGACGGGTTAGATTATTCAACTATTTTCAAATTGTTCAGGTTGTGCTTTATTTCCGTATGAAGGCAGTACACAAGCAATACCATTTCGAATTAATTGGATATAAATGTTATTAGGTATCAAACCTTTAGTTGAATTAACATCCATTTGCATGTTCGTTTTTGTTTTTTATATCGTGGTCAATTTAAATAAATTACAATTTCTATTCAGAGGTTTTCAGTTAATGACGAATTATGAAATGGGGTTCGAAAGTGGCATAAATATTCTTATGAATGACATTTCAAATGTGCTTGACTGTAGGGTTTATGTTGGTAGTAAAATTTGGTTAGAAATTAAATGTAATAGTAAATTATTTTTGTTATTCGTTTTGTCAGAAGTTTTCGAGATTTGTAGTTTTAATTAAATTTACACTTTTGCATCTTTGGATTGGAGAGTCCTGCTAGACAATTTGTAAGACAATTTGACCATTTGATTCTAAGAAATATTAGTTAATTATAGTATAATAATCAGTTCGTTAGTAAAAAAGTTTTGGACCTCGTAAGTTTTATATTCAAATTGGACGCGAGACTCCGCAGTCCACACTATTTCGAGTTTTTAAACAAAACAAAATCGCTTAATAAATACTTAAATAAATTTGATTAGATATTCAAAAAAGAAGGAATTAAAATCCTTATTCATCTATGTATTAAGATCAAAGATCTCACATTTGGAACGCGTCCTACCAAGTAGGCACAACGAACCGAAAGCCATACCCACGGCCGGTTCGTTGTGGCTACTTGGTAGGACGTGTTCGAAATGTGAGATCTTTGATCTTAATATTTAGACGAATAAGGATTTTAATTCCTTCTTTTTTGAATATGTTACGTGTTCGTCTAAGAATACATCGGAATCAACAGTGGAATTCAATGCCGGTAGGGGTATTAGCCCTCGGAGTCGTTGTGTCTGTTGATTCCATATTTATATTTAAATTTGATAAGGTATAAATAATTGAGATCCACTTCGAAATTTGCCATGATGGGCTACTTATTACATTCTACTTTCTGTTTTCTTATCTATTCTGGTTTTTATTGATTTGATTGAATGTGTTTAAAAAAGTTTTGTTGTTAGTTGGTTAAAAATTGTTGCAGTCAATAGATACTATGTGTTAGTCAAAGTATTGTTTTGTTTGTATTAGATTAAGAAAGCGTAAAAACGCTTCGATTAAATAAAATACATAATGTTCTCTATCGATTAAATAAGCAATGACCACAATTAAATTAGATTTACAGCAAGCGTCAAGAGTTATAATCGGATATAAGACTTTCACGATGCGATAGTAGCAAATTCTACCGGAGATTTTTAGTGAAAAGTAGTAAAGAAGCGTTAATTACTTTTTAGGGTTATTATATAACAAGATTGACAATATTATACTTTTTTATTACCCTTTTAATAAAATAATTTTTAAAATATTGTCAAAATACGTGTTCGGTAAGCATACAATCCATTTCCGTAGTCGTGAAATAAATGAACATAAAAAATGGGGTTTATTCAGTTCACTTTTTAATTTTATTTCTTACGCAACTAATTCCTAAGTTAAATTAGGAAATTTAAAAAAGCCATACGACAACGTTTAGGTTTATAAGATTTTCTTGTAGAGAATTTTACCGACAAAACCTAATTATTGTCGTTAGTACTTACTTGGTATCGCAAAAACAATGTTATGATTGTAACTTTGTGACGTTTCTTGTAGTATATGTTTAAGATTGTACAATATGCGAGTTTATTGATTATAGCATATCATGGTTTTGTAGCAGCCTTGTTAATTTATATAGTTTTTAGCGTTGTTTTCAGTTCAGAAAGTTAATTACAAATTAAACGGTCTAATTACCTGTACAAACAATTAATTATATCAAAGCTGATACAGATTGTTATAACTAAAGTAAGGAAGTTTGTTACAATTTAATGACGCATTTGTTTATAAAAGAGCACCTCAGAATCAAGCAGAAGTTTTTATATTTGACAGGAATACATTATGTCACAATAAAGATGAAATATAAATTAATTATAACACTGGAATTTACAAATAAAATTACAACCAATGCACGGACATACATTAGATTTAAATAACATTAAATTAAGAAAAATAAAAACTTAAATTTACTGGAAAATATAGGAATTAAGAAATTATTATAAGGAGGAAAACACATTACTAACTACCAAAACAAGTATAAATAATAAGCCCTTACGTTTACCGGTAGTTAACAGTAGTTAACATAATGTTTGGAAATTCTTTCCCTAATAGTGTATCTACGAATGTACATTTGCCCAAATGTAATTAAGACACCATAAAACAAGTAATTCGTGTGTTTCATAATGACTATCTAGTCGAAACATTTATAAGATAATGTCTTTAATGTAATTTGTTGAAACTGATTTTAGTTGAATTGTATTTGGCAATAAAAATTAAATGTGTTCTTGGTCAGTATTTTATCGAAACTGTCGAACGTGTATCGCGATTTCGAACTGTTTGGTTCTCATCAGCAAGCTGCAGACGGCTATTACAGAACACCTAAATAAGTGCAGACATCTGTATAGCTTTGCTACTAATTGTGGGATTCAACAGCGTTCAAGAAGGTCCTTTCGTAATAAGGACATCGACTGTCATACGCTGTCTGCTTTTATTCATTGAATACTGTTTAATGGTGGCAAGTGGGTTGGTCAGTGTTCTGTCAAGTTGATAAGATCCAAAGAGTTGGAAATCGCGACTCATGTCTGACAGTCTCGACAATATACTGACAAAGGAAATATTTTTAGTTTTTGTTCCATTTGGTTACGTGTCTATCATGTAGATAACTACGCCGTGGGTTCAGTCTTATAAGTCGATATCCATATTAGAAACGGACCGGACCTTGTTGAACGTTACTGAATCCCACAATAAGTACCAAATTTAGCGTAAATTGTAGCGTTCACACATAGTCTGAAATTTTCCACATAAATCTGCATTCAAGTCTTAACAATGGTTTTATTTACAGTTTTTTGATTTATTCCAAAAAGTAATTAATTATCTAAGGATGTAGACGTATGTAGTGTTAATAAATAAAACACTTTGTGGTTTCATCAGAAGATACACAAGTTCTTTTTCAAAATAATAAAAAGTGTGGAAGTTTGCCTTACTTTATTTGCCTGACTTTGCATGGCTATTTTACAACAGAACAGGTGAGCTAATGTTTTCTCAATCCCTCCACGTAGTCTACATTCCCAATCTGTAAATCCTTTCTTATGCCCTCTCCCAATATTACCACATCTGATTCTAGCCCATATTTCCTTATTCTCTTTCATATTACATCTTTTATTTAAATACTCTGCGCCATTAGAACCTGGAATAATTTCCTGGTATATTCTATTGCAAGAAGAATCTAATATTGTCTTCCACTCTGTCTGTATTTTTTTACTCCACCATACATTCAAGCCCTCCTTACCATCTATTGTAAACTTCCTCTCCGCTCCTTCTCTCCCATATCATTCCACACACATCCGTTATTTCCATTTCACCAAACATTTCCCACGCTTTTAAAACTCAAAATTTTAATTTGATTGCTTTAAAAGTTATTGATTATAAATGTATTATATCTTATATTGCTTATAAATGTTAGTCAATTAAATGGTTTGTTATAGAAAAAGGCACGGATAGATATATTAAATTTAAGGAAATTAGTTGTGTTTATCGTTTTTGGTTATTAATGATACATTGTACCCGCTATTTTTAGCAACAGCGTAAATGCTATTTAGTTCTTTATCATTTTATTTTGAAAAGTGTTGATTTAGTTTATGACAAGAAGATGATATTATTTAGCATGTATGCTTATTGTTTATCTTTTAACAATAATGTCTAAGAGAATAACTGATTTTTTAAAATAAACAGTCATTTTTATTCCCTTTACTTATATGTATAGTTTTCGGGCAAATGACCTGAGGTTCCTGCTTTAGCGTTCGTACAGACATACATACATTCATGTGTATGATCATGACATGTCCCTAATTGGAAGTGTAACTAATATTTACGTGTTGGGTCAGTCACCATTATTTAATCTTTTAGTGACTACCGGTAATTGTTGCAAAAGACCCCAATCCTGTGGCATTAATGGCGTACGTAGCCATGTTATGGCACTAATTGGTTCATTTAGGTGCTAAAATGAGCCGTTTATGAAATTCTAAACACATATAATTACTTAATTGCATATCGCCTTAAAAATTTCGATTAAATTATATTGTAATTTGATATTATTATTAATAATAGCGTTTAGTTGTAAGCTATAAAGTGTAAATGCTTCATTCAGGTATTAAGTAATTGAAGTAAAATACATTTTAGCTGTTAGAATAGATCTTTGGTTTATACTGAAATAATTATACATTTAGTTTCATTGAAAATTTTAATCTTGTATTTTTTTATGAGCGTTGGTAATTTCAATAGGGTACAGTACTTATTAACCAAAATTTTTGTAAATATCCTTAAATTCTTAGTAGTTTGTTTAAGAATGAGACATGTATTTACAAAATACATTAAAAAACTAGTAAAATCGAAACCTGAAGCACTAAAGGTCGTGATTTCATTGTCGATGAGAACGCTGTCTTTATCATTTATGCTTATCAATAACCAGTCGCTAGTATTAAACGTTGATAACACTTCGATAAAATCGTTTCATTTTTAGTGTATTTTGGGTCATGTTTAAGTGAACAAATAAACTTTTTAAGTAAACAGTGACCTGTCGGTTATGGAAAAGAACATTTTTGATCATTTTCGCAATGTTTGAGTTCTTAAAATATTGTCGTTTTATCACAGTACCGCACTTCAATTAGCGATAGGAATGTTTTTCACAAGGTATTTTTGGAGGACGAATAAGGTAAAGTAAATAAACGACAATGTCATTTTGCGGAAATGATTACCCGATTTTTAAGCAAATATATAGTGCCTACCTGCATTAGTTTGTTATATACGTTTATGAGCAAGCAATTAAAAAAGTTATTGTTAAATTAATCATTCATATTCTTAATTAAATGATTTGGGATTATTGAATTGACGTATAAATTTTTTATAGATATATCTTAATTATGATTGAGACTGGTCATGTAAGGATGAAAATTTTAGGAAAACTAGACTTAGAAAAGCTGAATTTTAGTATAGAAATATAGTGAAATTTATTCGTTATTTCAATAAATAAAAGGGAAGTCATTAACGATTAAATCTGCCATGGACTCGCCTCAAGCTGTAAGGATTTTAAGATATCCTACTAAAAAGCTCAACAAATTGCAGTTTTTCACCTTTTTGAGAGGATTATAACTCAAAATAAATGGATAAAACAACCAAGAGGGTTTTTATTAGCCATTTCAAAGTAAGTATATTTTGTATATATACCTCAAAAATGGTAGTTCTCTTGGTCGTTTCTTCTTTTTATTTTATACAGTAATTTTTACTAAATGGTCAAAAATTGATATTTTTGAAATTTAAGGTATATAGATTTTAAAATTGCTTAGCATTCGGGAAGTCACCGGTTCGAACCCGGGATCGGCTACTCTGGTCCAAGTTTTTTGTGATTTCCTTGGATCATTTAAGCAAATGCTGGGGCAGTAATATTCCATAGATAATCGTTCACTTCCCTTCTGTCTTCATTTCGTCCGTCTCATCTTTCTCTTCCTAACCATACCACCCACCTATTCCTACGATTCCTGAAGGAGGGTGGAGAGGGCCTTACGCCCTATCCTTCGACTTTGCACATCAGTGTAGGTCGGAGGGACTGCCCGCCCACCAGCACGAGTAGCTGGTGAGAATGAACCACAAAAAAGTTCTTTATTCAAAAATTCAGATCAGATTGTTTAACCACAAATGACAAAATGTAAATTAAAACCTTTGTATTTATTTAATGTTGCTGTTTTTTGAGGTAGAGACGTGTAACGGTTTTATTGAGTCGTAATGAAATTCTTTGAAAGGTAACGTCTTTTAGTAAATATTTACGCTTTCGTAACAATTTCAAAAATGACTTTTTAATATAAAAACCGCAAACACAAGTTGTATGTTTGCAACGTTTGCAATTAAACAGTAGCAATTACTTATTGTACATTAAACATATGTTTATCACGAGATAGACGGTTAGGTACAGTAAATTAACTAACATTCAGAAAGTTTATTTTCTCTTGTTCTTAGTTAGCAGCAGTGTCATTGGCATTTCATTGCCAGTGTCAGGTTGTACTCGGGCTTTAATTTAGTCGTAAAAGACAAATTGTTACGCGTCATTATTCAAACGAAATAAATTGTGTAAGAAAGTAGAGTCGTGCATTAAAATGTAATTCATAATATGAGCTAAGCGATAAAATTTATAGTTACATACTTTCTATAAGTGTAGATAGCTAATTAGACTTAAAACCGTAAAGAAAAAATCGTTAAAAAAAAGTTACTTTCATTGATGAAACTCGTTAACGAGTTAAAAAATTCTTAATGATAAATTTAAAATCTATACAACTAAATATATATGCAAACAGTATAAGTATTTAATAAACAATATTAAGAACGAGAAAAATAAAACACATAGAAAGTTTCACTAAAAATTTACTTCGAGGACAATTATTAAAAAAAAAATCACTTAATCTAAGTAATCTAATTATTAATCGTAAATTTTGTTCAGAACCTACTGAGGAAAGTGGTGTCAGATTTTTTGTAAAGAATGTTATGCTACGTATATTGGTCAGTCAGGTACGAAAATAAACAAACGTGTGGCAGAACATTTGGCAGCTATAAAAAACAATAAAACCAACTCCAGTGGTATGGCGGAGCACTGCATTATATTTAACCATTCATTAGACGAGTGGAATGTTAAAGTTTTACACTCAAATGTCCCTAAAAGTAAAAAGTTATATCTTTTAGAGACATTAGAAATTAAAAAGACCTTATATAATAGAATAAATTTAGTCAATAGTCAGGTAGAAATGTCTATTTATGATTCCCCTCTCCTGTTATTTAATTTGTAATAGTATTTAAGTGTAGTTTTAGTTGTAAATTTTAGTAATCTTTTTGTATTCCTCTCTAAATGATCTCGTTTAGGTCGAAACAAATTTGTTTAGGTTCTCGAAGTAAATTTTTAGTGAAACTTTCTATGTGTTTTATTTTTCTCATCCTTAAAATGCAGTTTCACAAATAGTGCACCATTCAAAGTTTAAGTGTTATTAAAAAACAATATTAAGTTCCTGGTTAGAAATTTATTGAAATTAGAAGGTATTTGTTATTTGTAAAAAGTGCTACAACATTTGCATGATATACATACATACTGGCACTTTCTTCATAATTCTATCTTTACTTTTGTTTTTTGACTCTCAATATTAATGAGACAAAGTAATTAGACGATTTTGATCCAAAATATACGTTTTATATTCTTTTCTGGCTATCTAAATATTTAGGAGAAATGGATATTAAAATAATATTAATTACAAACTAGGTTAAGTAGGGTCTGATATTTAATTTATGATTTTAGAAAAAGGAAAAGTTTCCATTTAATTTTGTTTTAGATGATTTATATTTTTGTTTTAACAAAACAACGAGGCGCTTAGTGAGAACCTCTTAAAGAGGTTTTTTAAGTTTTTTTTAAGTTCTTTTTAAGTGGTTGTAGTTAGTAAAGGTGTTGCTAATAAATCTGTTTTGTAGATATCTGAAAATTACATTTACTTAATGCTGTGTGACACATTATACAGTGGAATTCCAAATTAATTTCAATAAATTACTTTTTGTTAATTAGTAAAGATAACTAAAAAAAACAAAAACAAAATAAATTACAGACTTTCAAAAAATAACTGCTGTTATTTGTGCTTAGGAACTTCGTTTCTTTCAGTGTTTTCAAATGCATAATAAAATATGTACAAACATATTACATAATTCGCTGTACACCAGTATTATTTTACATTTCGGTAAATTTTTCTCTACAAAATATCTACACCTTGAACTAACAGAGGTTCTACTGTATATTGAAAAGACAACAAGGTATTTTCGTTTTATTGATTCTATTAATACTTCTTATTAACTAAACTTAAATTAAAAAATTAACATAGTATACTATAACATAGATGTATAATATAAACGTACTACTTACGTTCCCAAATACCTTGAAAAGTACCGCAATTTAAGTTTCTTTCTTTAGGTTTATGTTTCTTCATAATTTTCAACATCAATTTCTTCCTTCACACTTTAATAACTGTATTTGTTTTATAAAAAGAGTAATCCGAATTAAATTCACAATGTACTGTCAATGAATTTAGAAGTATCCACGTATAAGAAATATTTTAGGTGAACGATGACCTTTGGCTATTATGTTATATGTGTATAACACAAAGGTGAGGAAATCGGTTTAGAGAATGCGACTGCTGCGGTCTAAAGAAATGTTCCGTTAATGCAAAAATATGCAAATTGCATCTACATTGATATGATTACAAGGCTTTCTTGTAAGATCACCACATAAATCACTTTTACTTGCGGAAATTTAATAGAAAACGTTAAGTATATGTAAGATAACTGCACTATATGAAAATAAAAAGTATTTCAAGGGGAATTATTTACCTATTCTACTTCCACGTGTGCGTGTGTATAGGTAATATTATTCACGATGCTTAATTAATTAAGTAATTTCTACAGTTACTGATTGTTTTCAAGCAATTACATTTATTAGTTTTTTTTTTATTAAGAAATCACGATCGATTTCACAATATTCAAGTTCCCTCCACATTCAATTTGTTTATAAGTTAATTAACTGTCAGACGGAGTAGGCATTTAAAATTTTAGACTTCCTTGATACCCATTTCAAATTTTAGCAGCTTATATATATGTTATGTTTCATTAACATTTATAAGATTACTTTCGTTTTAGTATTAATTACTTTATAAATCAATGTTACCCATAAAATATAGATATGGAGGTATAGCGTTTTTATTTTTTTGGTTCTCTCATTCATTAAAACTTCGTCACAATAACTACAACACTACCATAGCATTTTCGTTGTCATATTGATTACCTTCAACTGTAATATTAAAGATTAACATATTCTTGGTAAAGATGTTGCGTAAACAGCAAATGGATTAACTTTTATAAAACGGTGAATGTTAGAAAAAAAAAATAATTAATGCGTTTCCTGCTGTTTGTATATTTGTAGATTATTTTACTAAATTAATTTCAATTTATTTATTGATTTCTTTTTCAATATATACGTAATTTTAGAAGAAATTTCCGTTTGTCATAAATTATAAACTTATGATAAATATCACTCTAAAATTGAAGATGTTGGCAATACCTACAGATTAACCGATAAACTTCAGAATATTATTTAATCTGTGAGTTTTGCCAAAAAGTATACATTGGCCAGAGTGGTAGGAATTTTAAGAAATTGATGATGGAACATAGAAACAGTAACAATATAAAAAATAAGTCAGATTCAGTATATGCTAATCAAGTTACAGAAGAAGGTCATCTATTTAATAATGATTTAGAAAAATTTAATTTAAACAGATTAACATTGTTAGAAAGCTTAGAAATTAATAAATATAAATACTTAACGACGAAACAGAATTCAATAATTCCTCACTTTTAAATTTATTTTGATGTTTACCACTACCCTTATCTTCACCTATTTAAACGTCTACATAACATTATATATTTTTTACCGAGCGGCGTGGATCATTGCTTAGCTTTCGGGAGGTCTTCGGTTCTATTCCGGGTCCGGCTGCTCTGGTCCAAGTTCTATGTGGTTTCCTTGGATCACTTGGCAAATGCTGGGGCAGTAATGTTCCACAGATAATCTTTCACTTCTCTTCTGTCCTCATTTCGTCCGTCTCGTCTTTCTCTCCCTAACCACACCACCCACCAATTCCCTAATGCCCTACCCTCCGGCTTTGTATTATAGTGTAGGTCAAAGGGACTGCCCGCCCATTACCACGAGTAGCTGGTGGGAATGAAACACCCAAAAAGTTTTATTGTATATTTAGTAGTAAGTACTCTCGTCTGATGACGACAATGTTTGGCGAAATATATGTCAAAAAGAATTTTTTTTATGAAAATCATTGCTTTGTGTTTTATTAGTTAGAATGGATTTTAATTGCGTAAATGTCGAAAAACAATTAGATATGTGCATTTTTGCATGTAATTTCTAGTCTTATTCGTGCCCCAACTGTAAATAGTAACTTCATCCCTTCAATGATCGACCATGAACCGTTTTCTATTGTTCGTTTGTAATTGTGTTAGTTTGTTTGCCTATTAATTTTATTATTGTCCTGTAATTGACGTTTATTGTAAATCTTTATTCATACTATAGTACTTTAACATTTAATATTAACTATGGTATAACATATGCGATACATAATATATATTTCATTCAATTAAAACGGTACTGTCATGGTAGGTATGGTATGTTACCAAGGTACGTACCCATGTTATTATTATTCTCGGTACGGAACGGTACATAGCGGTCTCGTTTATGAATCGTTCGGTATGATCAGGAAGCGATGCGATGTAATCGTGTTAATGGTACACCTACGCTAAGGAATGAGGTGGTGGTTATGGTAACGAGGCAATTATGTAAGAAGCTCATGATCTCGATTCTTCTTCTTCGGCTAATCGGCATTCGGAGAGGACCTGCCTTATAACTGTGACTTTTCTGTCGAACGTGAGACACCAAACTGCATACATATATAAATATATGTTGTCTTTAAGTATTTTTTGAACTTCCAATGACACAAACTAAAAACTTAAAATAGTTTGACACTAACACAATCAAGAAGCAGTTTTTTTTTTGTTTTCGTGGAGGAGAGGAAATCTTCAAAAGACACCCTGCCGCCCGTGCGACTGGGTAGTGTCGGATTTCTACCGACTAAAACCTCTCCCCTCAGGCCGTTATAGGACCGTTTGAAAGCAGTATTATAGTATATAACGTCTGACGTATTTTTCGGCAACAAAGTTACTATTAAATACATAGCGGTTGAGAATGGTTATCATTCTATGTTAATAGATAAGATGTTAGCCAAAAAAGTCAAGCTAATAAATTATTATATAACAACGTCGTAATTGATAAAACTATCCCTAAGTTTGGTAGTGTAAAATTTATTCAAAATATTAGTCCATGCAAACATTACTTATATTTGTTGCTTAATTTTTGATTCGTTGGTAGATTTTCATTGGATAACTTTTTTATGTTTTATACGTATGTATATAATAGGAATTACGTGAATTTACGTCAGATACAACATAACTTCGATTACAGTTTTTATATTATGGCATCAAGAGCCTGTTTTTGATTTTGTAACGATTTATGATTAGTAAACACACAGTGTAACCTATAGTTTTAATTGACAGAATATGTAAGTTTTTATTGAGGCCAATGTTCAAAATTTTGTAATCACAATATGTCCCCTGTTTCATAAAAACTCGTTTGGTGCACTTAACGATTTATGTGCTATTATTATTTTAAATTAAAAAATAGCAAGAATTTACGGATAGGAAGATTTAGTTATTTGTTGTTTCGGTTTGCATCTAATACAGATTAACTGTGGAAGAAATGGTTTTGCGCTGGTGTATTATTGTTAGATGACCTTTTGATATTCTTGAATGACCGGCATAAGTAAACACTGTAACGAATGGAAAGTGTTGCAAACATCATGATTCAAAGTTTGCCAGGAAATGCTTTACCTGTTTACAAATGATCATGCGTTACAAAGCACGAATTTATTTATATAGAACACCTATTCGATAAATAACTGTCTCTTCTTAACTATAATATAAATAAGTACTACCTACAGTAGTAGTTGCTTTTACCGTTTTTTTTATAAAGTTACTTTTATAAAGATGTTATCGGAATAAGGAATAAAGTTGTAGGATTTTATTGAGATTATATTTAATGTTCTAAACAAGAATCTGAAAGATATTTTTAAAGAAATATAAAATAAAATAGTTACGGAAATTTCAAAAATTAGTCATTCTTGATCAGATTTATCATGGTCTGTTTACCATCATTGGTGAAATGAAACAGCAGAAATGTATTACGTGGTTTGTTGGGTTGTCCATCTGGCGAATTTTGTTTCGCCTTTCGGCTTTATCAAGCTGATTGATCTGATGTTGTTTGGTGGTGTGAATTTATACTGTTCTGAGCGATTAGTTTGAGGGGGGTGAATATGGCGACTGAGGTGTTATTTATTTGTACGTTGATGATGGTGTTTTTTATTTTATTTTTGTATATCTTCATATTTTCCAAGATGTTTAGTTTTCTGCTTTTTGGAGCGTGATGTAAGATTGCGAAGGTTTCATCTATAGGACCTGGGCTATGTAGGTTTTGGTGTAGGTGAGTAGCGTAGTTAGAGTCGTTTCTTCCTTCTCTGTAAGATTTTATATGCTCTTTGTATCTCTGTACTATTTCAGCATCCACTTCTTTAGGATAAAAGATGAATATAATTTTTTGTCATAAATAAATGTTAAAAAAAATTATTTCTTCATGTAATTACTAAGCTAATTTTTCATTATGTGTCATTTTTTGTCACACTTTAACATAACAAATTAATAATAATATATGTAACGGTTCGTATCTTAAAAACACTACAATTTTTTCCTTTATTGACACAATATTTTATCAATAAATCTTTTTGAGTCATGTACTAATCGTAAGTAATTTCTAGAAGTATATAAGGAAATTGTGACTTTTTGTTATGTTTGTACATAATACAAAACCTACTTTCGTCTTTGATATTCCATTAGGTGCAACACGCCCATGTGTATACCATTTATCTCGCCCATCATTGCCATAAAGAAATGCAATTTATGCATTTGAAATTGCGCATGTAATCGAAATGAAATATACAAACTAAATAACAACATACGGTCATGTAAGAAGTGATTTTGTGATTACGTAAAAGTGCCATGTATGGAAGAAACCACAATATGAAAGTATAATTATTTCATTTTTCTTCTTACGGCGTTGGAAATAATAAATTTCATTTCATTTGTTCTTGGAAATATTGCAGAATAAAAACAAACAAGTAATAGATAAGGTATCTATAATAAAGCTGAACCACAATTATAATTTCTTTTGTTGTACCTGATTGATGATCCATTCCGGTTTTGTAATTAGAACAAGGTTAACACAGATTCAATATCAATAGCAAGTTCTTCTTCACATTTTAAATTAACTCTACTATAGAATGTTAATAGAATGGCTATAACCGGTTGACCTATTTCTGCCGATCATTTTATTCAATTCTGTATAAAAAATTATTTATTTTTGGCATTTAGCTCGTTTAAAAACTTTAATGGTCGCTCAAGAATTTTAAATATTCTAAAAATGTAAAACACACTTAATTAATTTTTATGTTTGACAACGTTAATCTTTTCTACATTAAGAAGAAGCTGGATTATTTCCAAATTGCATATTCTAGCTCGATAGTCGTATTTAGAAGTCGCTCAAGAATTTTTAAAGCTGTTATACGTTACAATTTTCTCAAAAATCTATTAATATTCTATAGAAATGCTGTGTAATGAACAACTCGATCGACTTTTTGTTCAAGTATATCTATCTTTACATGTACTCTATCTACCAGTAGCTGTATAATTTGAGATGTAATAAAACTTTCATGTTTTTTCCTTGAATTTGAGTTATGAAATACCTGGAACGAATGTCCTAACTTGTTACAGTAAAGAGCTAGTTCCCTTTCCGTACTCGATTGTGGCTTCTACAATTTAATTTATAACCGCAACAAAATAAAATCTTAAAAAAAATAGGCTTTAATGCAGTGGCAGTGGAATTTCTTTTTTATCTAGTTACACAAAATTGTTAATAAAAACACATATAATAACACATAATACAGATCATGAAGTCAATACTAGAGAAATTTTGGAAATAATTCGATTCCGAATGTAGCCTCAGAATTGCTACATCACGTCTGGATTTTCAGATTTCCTAAACCAAAATTCCTGAAATTTTAATTTTTGACCTATTCGTGAGGATTACTTCGTGAAATAAAAGCACAAAACAACTAAGGGAGTCGCCATTTTTGAAGTACCATTTGAGTTGGATTAGAATCTAGTCATATACTTGGCCCAGTATTTAAATTTCAATATACCCTGTCAAACCCAAAAAGCCAAATTAGCAATACATGGATTTTGGAGTTATAAATCAGCGACAATATATATCTCAAAAAGGGCTAGTGTTCTGGTTGTTTTATCCTTTTATTTCACTTTCTTATTTCTCACAAAGGCTAAAAATGATATTTTATGAGTTTTGGGGATAGAATTTCATAAAATCCTGACGAAATGAGGTAATTCTGAGGCTATATTTGGATGCTCAAATAATGGCTAAGGTAGGAGGAGTTACTCGTTATAACGGATTTCGTTACTGAGAGTTTACATTGTATGTTAGTTACGATACACAATCGTTTTCTGAAAGCATATGAAGGTTACATATTTATTGTTACAATATTATCAGTATTGTATAGGTGCATCTTTTTATCAAATTGCTTTTGTCTTTTTTTGATACATAAGATACCCAGACTTATTTAATGGTTTGGTACATGTTTTCTGTGGTTTTCTTAGATCACATAGGCAAATGCTGGGGCAGTAATATTTCACAGATAATCATTCACTTCTCTCCTATCTTCATTTCGTCCGTCTAATCTTTCTCCCTTAACCTCACCACCCACCCATTTCCCCGATTATTAAAAGGAGGTTGAAGAGGGCCTTACGCCCTACGCCTTACGCTTTGCACTACAGTGTAGGTCAGAGGGCCTGCCTGCCCACCAGCACAAGTAACTGGTGGGAATGAAACACAAAAAAGTCTTTTTTTAATTTAATTTTAAGTGTAAAAAAGATGCATTTACTTTCACCTGAAACAATTATTTTATTGTATTATATTTGGTTAGGCAACAAGATTAATTTTTGCAATCTGGCAGATAAGATAATTCTTACCAAATAAATCTGTTTTAATTTTGCCAGTAAAACAAAATCGATATTTATAATGATTATTTATCACCTGCATTAAACTGTTTGGTGTATGACGATAGTTTTTTGTGTCCAAAATTTACAAATCACAAGTAGAGATTTAATTGTGTATTTTTGTTATAGTGTTATTTTATGACATTATCTGACAAATAAAATCATTGATCCCACTAATTAACCCATCACTGGCGCGTTGGTAAGCAACCAAAGGTCAATCGTATTTCGTGGGAAGGCTTATGTAATAATAAGCAAACTGTACAATATTAATGTCTTAATGAAAAATGAAAAAGATCTTTCATTCTACCAGACTTGTAGTGTAGACGTCTATCATTCTAACGGTTTTTATAATGGTTAGACCCGATATTCAATCACGTCTCAGTAACTAGGTAGGTATACCTATTGTTGTTTGATTAACAAGTGTTTAAAAATCAAATCATTGGCCAGTGTAGTTGTTCGGGTCTTTCACACATACACAAGAGAAATGCAGTAACGTAACAGTTGAGTAATAAAAACCTTGGGCTATTTTGTTGCTTCCTCAATTTAGGGAGATATTGTTTATGTTCTCTGTAGGTAACTGTCCCACTTTTTGTGTAAGGCGTATCCTGAAGGTATTCTATTTACTTTTGTTTTGTATCACTTATAAAGGATTTAATGGAGAAAGTTTACGCTGTTGATAAACGAATAAAGAAATAGGATTACACATACAGGCAATGATGTTAGTTCGTAGTTCTACCTTGAAAAATAAAAATTAAAACCAATGGTTGTAATAAACTTCCGTTTCTATTGGGTAACTATTGTAATCAGGAATTCGTATAGTCCTGAGTTGTAAATAACAATACAGTGATTAAGAACAGTTTCTTGACAAGTATAACTGTTCGATTAGCGGTACACTCCAAGAAAAGAAAGCTGCTAATTAATGATATTTTATCAATCAGAATTAAATAACGTAATTTAAACTGTTAGATTGCAATTTTTATGAAACAATGCCTTTAATACAAACATAAAAGAAAACGGTTGGAAAGATTCACGATATTTTGATCGAAAACGTTGACTTTGTTTTGTTTACAAGAATACTATACAAGATTACTAATTGTAACATTTTTTTAATTCAGATTGAGATACAATTGATGTGTCTGCATGTGAAGTTCAATTTTGCAGTTTCTAAAATTATCAATATTTGAACTTCAAAATCCAAATATTGCTATTTTGGCTTTGATTTTTAAAGTATCTTGAAATTCTTATATTTTAGGGTAATTCTTAGTTCAAATTTGAGTTCGTTTTTGTAAACCACATCGACCATCATTATCCTGTTTCTTTCATCTTTCTAACCTAACAATAAAAACAATAATCGGCTGTGTTAAAATTCATGCTTTCAATTAATTTTTATTTAAATCTAATTAAATTGTGAATAAAATGTTTGCTGATGTATACGACAGCAATTTAAATGTATTTATAACATTCAAAAAGGCTTTGACCAATTCAGAAACAAACAATTGTAATTCGTAATCCATCATAACAATGAAGAAAGTGAAAATCAACTTCTTCTATACATGAAATGTACATCGGGGATTTGTAGGTGGTACCTACCAACATTTCACACGTTGTCTCCTTGGGGCTATACATATATGTACATCTACGGATATACTAGATATCATCTGTTGAAATTGTTTTTACGTAATAGATGAAATGACCGTGCATGTAAGCACAAAGTTGTTTGATAGATTTATAAATATATACATATAATATGAATACATGGTTTGTTCAGTAAGTTATAGTATAATAACATCAGTTACAGTTACCGTTGCCAATGCTCATTTCTGTCACTGTTAATACTCTTCCTGTAAATCCTTAACTATAATATTTGGGATATTTATTCGAGCCCATTTCTATTCCTATACAGCCCCAAAATTGTGTCCTTTGAGGCCCTTTTTCAATCATGTGCTTATCGTAAAACATTCTAAACAACTCTGTATTTTACATACACTCTGAAAATAGTCAGAGGATCAATTGCCTGGTCGAGTTTTATACCTAATACACCCCCATTATCGAAATATCCCTCTATTACTTTCCCTTGGATAGGAAAATCAGTCCAGATGCTTGTTGGCAAAAGCCTTTATGCATCAAATAATAAATAATAATGTTGAAACATTAATAATACGTTAGGCCATAAAATATAAAAACATTCTCTATTTGAATGAAGATTACTAACTGAAGGAGCGTGAAAGCGTGTTCGTATTAAATCTTGCTTCGAAGGACCACCTCAGATATTGAGGAAAACGATATTGTGTTTGTTTAATTATATTTATTTGCATTAATTAAAAATCTTCACTTTAACTATCACTAATTATTATATAAAAGCAAAAACTTATATTTAAGTATAAAACTTAACTAAATGAAATCTACGATTATGTTTTGCTATCGAGTGGTTCGTTCGGTGGTTCTATTTCATCTCTTATTTTTAACGTTCGTTTCTATGTCCTCAAGAGCCCTTACCGTTCTCACGCGCTTATCTCCTGAAGACATAAAACAGACCATCTCGACAGCATTAGAATTCGCATGACAACTAACATGAACGTTTGACAAATTTATGATTTTTCTTAAACGATAATTTGGAGACTAAACACTAACAAATGCCAGAAGCAACCGTAATATATTCCTGTAATATGTTACTTCAATATCCCTCCTCATTTACCCGGTTTGGTTCATTGTAACTTTCTACTGTTTTTCATGAAATAAAACTGTAGTTCTCAAGCTATCACGGCCGGCGTATGTTGATGCAGTGTATTCTTCCGGGCTGTTTTGCTGTGGTCCATGGAATTTTTCTTTTCCAGACGTTTCCTCAGTGGTGAGCAAGCACTTGCAAAGTGCTCATCAGTTACGACCACTGAAGATGCTGTCAGCATAGTACGGCGAAACGTCTGGAAAAGAAAAATTCCATGGACCACAGCAAAACAGCCCGGAAGAATACAGTACATGAAATAAAACTGTCAAGGATTCAGTTAAGGATATTCAGCAAAGTCGTAACAAAAATATAAACTTAATTTTCAATTGTTACATTTATACTAAAGCAAACTATGTCAAATGAAATATTGTGGTATTCAGAATGTTACATGCATAAGTATATTACAATTGTATCTTTCCAATTCTAACATTCTTTTTTTCTTATGGATATAGGAATTACTATTTTGAATGTTGCATAATTTTATTTGTAAGCTATACCCAGTTGTTGCAAGTATGATTTTATGTTACATATAAGCATTGGGTAGTATATAAACATACAAATCGTCTTAATATAAGTACAATGTTTTAGTTGTGTAGCATTGTGAAACATGCATTAGCTTAATGGCGCGAGGAAAGTACATAACCGATCATGAGATATTCTAATCTAATGGACAATCAGTATCGGTTGTCTTTATTAGTCGTTACGTATTAATGGATAACAGAAAACTTACGTACAAAGTTATTATGCTCATGCAGTATGAGAATTGTGAATATAAAAATCAGTGGCGGTTATTCAGGTGAAGTACCTATTTTCGGGGTAGTATAAGGATTTATTTATCTTACATAATATAATTTTTTTGTTTTACAACAAATGATGAAAAGCCGTGTAAAAAAGTATAAAAAACTGTTTAGAGCACCTTTTAATATTTTAAATAGCCTATGTAATGGTCTTAATATACGTAATAAGTTTCCAAGTGAAGAGCTAGAGCGTTGCCGCCGCTACCCTACCAGCACGAGCAGGGGAATGGGATTAGTTCGCCACGGGTCGACCAGTCTGCTGCACCTGAATGCTTCTTCTACGTTTACGTTAGATGTTTCTCGGGGTGAAAATCGGTTTACCTTATTTTTAAAGCACGAGCCGCTACTGACACTAACACTTATACGTATGAACCTAAAATACAATAGCAGGATTCATTCATTCGGAAACGAATGTGCCACCAAAAGTTATATTCGATAGATAGGTATATTAAAATGTTCCGTTTGGAAATGCCACAACTTAATATATATCTGCATTAGGTAACTAAAGTAGTTAAAAATTAACAATCAATCTCCCTTTTTTGACAGATAAATCTCGCCTAAATAGTTGTCTTATTAAACACAAAACTTTTGTTCTTATTTCAATTAAAATAATTTAAATTTGAAAGTTGCTATTTTATTAATAATACTTGAAATTATTTATATTTTAAAACTATTTCAATTCAACACGTTTTATATTGTTGGAATCAAGTAAACTTTAAGCTAGTTATAGTGAGCAATAAAATACAAATTCTATTACTAATCAAACATAGCCACTTAAAAAAATGATTGTAAAAAGTACAATATTAGTACGTATGTTAACAAAAAAAAATGTTTTGCAACTCAAAACGGTTAGTTTCTATTTTAAATTAACAATGTCGCAATCACTTCAGTATGATTCTTACAAGATAAGGTTTACTAATCACTCATCCTAATCAGCAATCACAGAAACTAATTATTGCATATCGAGTGCAGAAAAATCTGTACATGTAAGTGTTAGGTATTTATATCATTTTAGAGTGATAAACTACAAAATGCGCGATTATTAATATTTTTTGAGTTTAAAAATATCTCTTTTTCACAGTTTAGTAGTAGTAAACATTGAAAATACTGTTGCGAGTGTTACAAGATACAAAACAAAGAAAGTGCGAGAATAGTAGAGAGCTGTGTGTTGCCTCTAGAAAAACACTACAGTATTCTATGATAATGTATTTTTTATACTTACCAATATATATGATTAATATAATGATTTCATAGAAAAGATCTCCAGTAAAAAAAAACAAACTTTTACTATCACGAATCACCAACTGTTATACATAATTCTATTTGTAATTCAATGAATCTCTTTTATCCACATCATCTGCTTCGCTGCTTGGTGAATCAATTTCATTTTCAAATCACTATTAGTGCTAGTTATCGATGCTGACTTAATGCGATTGCTTTCTCAATTTTTACACCTGTTACTCACTTGTTTGCTGTTTCTGTGCATGCATACATTTCTATTGATTTGTTTGCTAAATTAGGAATCACAGCAAGTGCTTGTGGAGGCGAAGATATATTATGATAAATAAAAATGAAAGTTTTACATTGTATCTATTAATAACACTATTTTTTTTATGACCACTATCAGAACATATGACATTCTAATAAAACAGGTTATTATTACTTGTATTTTCATTAGTCGATAATGAAAATATCGATAAATATAAATATGGAATTAACAGAAACAACTACTCCGAGGGCTAATACCCTTCCCGCCATTGAATTACATTGTTGATTCCGAAACATATCCATAAAGAGAAGGTATTCAAATACTTTTTCGTCTAAATATATAATATACGAGTATATATATATATAATTTTTCTTTTTCTTACATCCCAACCCTTCTGTTCCACTTTTGCCATCTAGTATCATTTGTTACTTATAAATTTTAAACTTTAGTAATCCAAATTGTACTGTTGAGAATGGCCGTATGGGCCGAAACAATATTGTTGAGACAATAAAATATCTGTGTAAACATTCTTGTGTTTCTTTTTCGACAACAATTTTACTTTGTTTCATTGTACTTACCACTTAGAATTAGTGAAATTTTATTTTGATTTGTTTCGTCTGATTTACTGTCCAATTAATTGCATGATTTGCAACCCTTGATTATTTTATGTAACAATTGTTTTTTAACATTGCAATGACGATGAAGTATTTCTTACACATTGTAATAGGTTACATTATTAATGTTTAAATGAATAGATAGTGATATACTTGTATTACAAAGCGTATTATGAACCTATTGTGTAATTTTACTTAAATCGTAGGCACACACACAATTGAAATAAATATTTATTACAATATATTTTAAATAATTAACATTGTTACATTCATAAAGAGTGTATTTTGTGTTTGTGTGATGTAAATGCATCTTCCTACAACTACTTAGGAACATACTATTATAACACCAAATCGAAGAACGTGTTACGCATCTCTGAACTGTTTACCTTACTTGACCTGGATGTTCAACGCTGCGGTTTTCTTTTAGATAGTGATTTGTGCAAGAACCGTTATTCACAAAAAAAGGGACAAATGAACCGTTTAGGTGTGTTAAATGTTACCGATCTAGATATCTAAGACACCACACAGTAAGTAATAGTTTAGTTTAAGGGGTGCAAATAATAGTAATTAATTGTCAACATGCATTTAATTAGTTATATCAAACAAAATATAAAAATCAATTATAATTTCTCATTATCATTTTTTGTGATATCATAGCATAAAACATTTCAGACTATCTTCGAACCCCTCCCCCTAATAACTCAAAAATTATTTAGAAAAAAAGAAAAAATTAAAATTCTTATTCGTCTAAATATTAAGATCAAAGATCCCACAATTTGTAACGCGTCCTAAGTAGACACAGCGTACGGAAAGCCATATCCCACAATCGGTTTCGACCTAATGGGTCTCATCAGGTGGGCGCTGAGATATATATATTATCGTTTACTTAGTTCATAAAAAATCTAGACCACTTCTAGGTGACTTAGAAATAAAACAAAAGGAAAACTATAAATTATTGATTTTTGACAAAGTTATTGGTGCAGTTAGATGACGTTAATAGAGATGATTTGAAACGGGGTATCCTCTGATTGTTATTGGCGATAATACAGGGCAGCATCTTTGAGACGTGCAGAAAAAGTATAAAAGTTTGCAAGAATCCATGATATTTCAACAAAACTATAAATGTGAAAAGTTGGTCCAATTCGGTCTTTCGGGGTTGTCAGTCCAGGAACCAATTTAATAAGCTCATTGTGAAGAATCTAAAATAAAAGTATTTGTTTTAAATACGTAGACCGAGCGGCGTGGTCTAGTGCTCTAGTTCATTGCTTAGCATTCGGGAGGTCACCAGTTTGAACCCAGGTCCGGCTGCTCTGGTCCAAGTTTTCTGTGATTTCCTTCGATCATTTAAGCAAATGCTGGAGCAGTAATATTCCACAGATAATCTTTCACTTCTCTTCTGTCTTCATTTCGTCCGTCTCATCTTTCTCTCCCTAACCACACCACCCACCTATTCCCCCGATTATTAAAAGGAAGTTGAAGAGGGCTTTACGCCCTACCCTCCGGCTTTGCACTACAGTGTAGGTCGGAGAGACTGCACGAGTAGCTGGTGGGAATGAAACACAAAAAAGTTTTTTTTTTAATATGTAGAATACCTTTAAACCCATGTACCTCTATTTACTATAAAAATATCAGGATCAATAATCTTTTCCTAAACTTTGTGTTTTGGTCCTACGTATCCAGCTTTTAAAATGCTTTTTTGCATTGCATGCCAAGTAATACAAAACAGTAACGGTATAATGACTTGTCAAATTAAAAGATTAATTAATTTGAAGGCATTTTTCTAGCATATGCTTGCCAAACTGTACAGTTTCATTTTTTTTTTCGTTTTCGTTCAAAGATTAACGAAACAGGACGTGCATCGTGACGAAACAACCTAAATTTTCTAAGAGTTGGCGAAACGGAACTCAACTCATTACATGTATTATAAAAGGGAGGATTTACACGTTACTGACTTGTTGTTAAATAATAAGTCATTGTTTGGGACCCTCCGTTATTTTCAAACAGGGAAAGGTAAATAATGCATTCGATAAATGATTTGAAACAGTAATATTTTCTACTTAAATTGAAAAATTGACTAAGCCAGTACTATCTGGGAAGATAACAAAAATTAAAGCCTTTATGAAGGACATTAAATGGACGAGACTGTTCATAAATAATTTTCAGACTAAAATTGTTATCGTGTTCCTTCGAATATGAATATATATAATCTTTTTGTTTCAGTTTTGCTAATCGGATGTAATTATTTATCAAAATTGAGTTAAGTTTTGCGGATTAGGTACTGTATGTGATTATTTGCAAATGTTCTACAAAAAACTTTATGATTCTTTTTACTTAAATAAACCAACGACGATTGGCAATTAATTTAAATTACAGTATCGATACCGACGCCAGATTATATTTGTAATTATGTACTTTCTCTTTTGTTCTTGAAACAATTACAAGGTTCGCTGATTTTGAGGTAATTAAAACGTTTGTAAAAATAAAAAAAAGTATTTTATATGTCTGCGGTTTTATGGCCTAGCAAAATTCACGGTTTTTTTCTCGTAACGATAAGTTTATTAAGTTATTAAACTGACTTCAAGTGCAATTTTCTAAACATCAACCATTCGAAATTTATTATCGGAAAACAATTACCTTACAATTAGGTAGATTAAGATGTGTTCCAAAAATGATTCAAAAATTGTGCACATTCGATTTTTTATTCCCTTTTTTGTTTTAATAGAATTAGTTATTAAGGTACTCGACAAAACAGAGAAGGATTTTTTTTACAAAACTACAAGAGTAATTAATGTGCATTAAAATACTTGAAAGAGTTTCTGAATTTTCTGTTTAATTGTTATTGCAATGGGAAACCTAAACAACTGCAGATGTAATCAGGGATAGGAAAATTCACATACATGTTTTGGACGATTCGAAATTGAATAATTGTCGGCACAATCAATTGACAGATTGCAGATGAATCATTTGACGACTTACGGTATACAAAGATTATTCAAACAAAAATTTTAAATCAGCAGTATATAAATTGAATTGTGGATCTTCTAATTAATCCTATATAGGACAAATAGGCAGATGATTTAATGATGGGGTAAATGAACACAAGAATAGCTTTAAATAACTTACCACTTTTAAACATTTAATTTTTGTTTTCACTAAGAAAACGCAATTTGGATAGTTTCACCAATTTATTCAGACTCGATAATATTGTTTCGGTCTCAAAGACCATTATCAAGAGTGCTCAGTAGCACAAGCACATCCACATTGCGTCTTCTTAGTGCATTTACATCATATTTCACCATACTTGCACCAAAGAAAGTCTCAACAACTTTATTTTTTTTGTTGTACGGTTTACTCCTTTCATGTTTAACCTTAAGCTGGTATATAAGTGATTTTGTATTAAGCTGAGTTTAGTCATTTCTTCCACATGAAGAAGCCACTGTGTGGCGAAATTATCATTGTGGTCTTTAAAAAAAATTTTTGGAATGTAGGGTTAGTGTTTGTTTTCGTTGTTAAAATGGAGTTACAAGAATTAAATACTTCCTCAATTCAATAACTTTTTAAAGTTTAAAAACGTTGTATCATTAGTCTACTATTTACCATTATATCTTGTCTTACGTTAATTTGGTCATAGTGTTTAACTTTTTCCTCTCTAGATGTGCTCTAGTTTCTAAAACTGGCCGCGATCCATTTTCACTAATTTACACGTCGGTTGGTCTTGTAATCTTTTTACTTCGTACAACATTCTAAAGGATAATGATGGCGTCGGTGTCGTTATACACGTATTATCTCCGTTATAATAATTGCAACAACGTTTTTGGCGTTGGTCAACATGATACTTGTTTGTTGTGGGCAATAAAAAGTTCGCATTGTTGTTGTTCCAGCATACGGAACCAATGTTATGGTAGTCGCAATTCTCTAGTGTAATTAACCCTCTAAGCTTCGAAGTGTGTCAGATCGAACAGGTACATTTATCTACCCAAGTATTAGATTTTTTACCTGAAGTGTACAATCTAAAGATGTGATTTATCAATGTACTATACATGGAGCATTATTATAAACATTTGGAATATTAATACTTTATAATATGGAGATATAATCCTCTGTGAAAGATTTTTTAAATAAATTTTAATGTAAATATAAATATAAACAACTACTCCGAGGGATAATACCCCTACCAGCATTGAATTATACTGTTGATTCCGATGGACTTCTAGACGAAAATATAATATATTCGAAAAGAAGGAATTAAAATCCTTATTCGTCTAAATTTTAACGCGTTCTACCAAGTAGGCACAACGAACCGAAAGCCACATCCCACTACCGGTTTTGACCTTTCGGGTCTCATCAGGTGGGCGCTGGCAGAAAGGCCTTTACAGGCTATATTATAAATATAAATAATGAAAATTTAATGGTTTGAGTAACAAAATCACTGGGAATTGTTTCACTATAGATCTAATAACCTCGACGACATTGTTTCAACCTTTGCGGGTGATTCTCAAAAAAACAACAATATTGTTGAGGTTAATAAATCCCAGTTTTTGTTACTCAGACCATTAAATTTTAATACGGAGACGATATTTCCGACGTAATTCGCGACTTAGCTTTGGAATTGCTTTAGCATTTCAGAATTGTGAGATAATTTAACTTGACCTAACCCAATTTTACTTAACCCAACCTATTTTTAAAATATAAAAAGAAGTTTTTTGGACAATATTTTTTACAGCAGATCTCGTTTATCGGCAATTTATGTCATCGCCCACGTCTATTGATTGGTTCCACCCATTCCATCACATCATATAATTTATTATTTATTGTATCGGTTAAAGAGACAATTGAGTGCGTGGCGCATACCAGAGCACACCTGGATGGCACGCAGCCATAAAACAGAAACAAAAACGCGCATGATTACCTATCATAAACCGTCATTGTCGCTCTTATTGCCGGACATATCGACACGGTGACACCATTTCTCTTTGCCTTAATATAATTATGGTTCTATGTGTATGTAAGCATTTATGTAGGTAGAAGAATACCTGAAGACAATTAGCGCTTTTAGTGCAGTAGCGGACTTGAACTTGTGTCTCTTATGCATGCATTGTAGTCGGTCTCTTTCAATTTTCGCGTCGGTGTTTGTGAAAATGAAGAGAAATATATGTTAATAGATTTCAAAAAGAAGGTCGACAATGCTGTTGTTTCTTACATCAATTATTCAGCTATTGATTTGGATAGGGATGGTTTTACGAACATTTTACCAGACCAGGTTCATTAGGATTACAAAAATTGAAGGAAATCAGAAGATTAAATTCCAAACTCGAATAGGTATAGCGGAAGAAGTAAAAACATTTTAAGGAAGAACACCGAGTTTAGTGCTCTTGTTTGTGGTCAATTGTCTTTTAAAATGTGTTATCGTCGACCGCTATATTGTTTCATTATTTTCTTTTTAAGTTTACCATGATTGTTAACTTGAAAAAATTGGTTTGTTAGTATCTTATCTTTTCCGAAAAAAAATTCCATATTTCTGCAAAGTTATTTCTATGAGTAAACGACAATAATAAAACAAAGATTTTGTTTAAAATTTGTTCGTGAAAATAATATTATATTCGTATTATAAATCGTGACAGTATTGTATTTCTGTACTGTAGGGATCCTCGTCCCTTCTTCTCTTCTTAGAATTCTGAAAGGAGGCTGAAGAGGGCATTACGCCCTACCCTCCGGCTTTGCACTACACTATAGGTTGGAGGGACTGCCCGTCCACCAGTACGTGTAACCGGCGGGAATGAAAGACCCAAAAGTTTATTTTTCTTCTTCAGTACACTTCTATTTATAACGCATATTGGGAAATATCGATAAGAAAGAATTAATTTTATTGGTCACTTTACGCAAGTCTATCTGCAACTTATCTTGTTCACTTTGGATTATACTTAAAAAGGTTACGATTATTATTAAAGCAGCTTTTGCAATAAATAAAACTTTCTATGGTAGTAACGATATTAACCTTCACATTTCACCTGTTATTGGAGCATTGTATACATATATACTAAGGAGGATAGTTAATAACTGTTTTTAACTAACTTTAACCATATATGCGTGATGAAATGTTTGCATGTAACTCGGCTAAGTCACTGTATTGAGCCATCAAGGAATTACAGGTATGTTTGTGGTAGTTACAATCAATATTTCATAGCTATATTAAAATATAATGATTTTTAATTAAATGAAAGAATAGCGCATGGTTCAGTCGCTATTAACAAAAAGAAATCATTTCCGTGTTCGCGAATGGTTAATATAAAAATTCAAAAAATATTAAAATTGTATATTAGGAGCAAGGCGTTGTATAGTAGATGGTGGGTGGTTAAAAGCGTTTGAGATGTGGTGTAAATGTTAGAAATGAGTTAACAAGCAGAAGGAGAGATAGAATTGTAGGACACCTTTGAGACTGAAAGTTAGAAACATATTAGAGGCAGAAGTGGAAGTAAAAAGAGGCAGAGGAAGTCCTATATTAGAATGCTGTTCGGATATGGCGCGTATCAAACCAGTCATCTAAATTAAAATGGAGAAATTGTTGTTCAGTAAGGGTGTTTTTAAACTAATTGATTGAATGCTTCTTGTTCTGAAAGTTTTAAACTCATGATGCTACCGTTTAATGAAACCGTTGGATCGTTTTATCAGTTTTATTATGACTTCTTCAATTACATAACAAATTAGTCAAATCTGATTTTGTGTTACAAATTGTTTTTGATGTATACCTTTGCAATAAGTAGGTATTAATTTATTCGGTATCTGCGGAGCTGTCTTAAGGATGTTGACCAAACGAATCATACAAATCAAATTATTATAATTTTTATAACTGTTCGCTAACGTGAGATTCAATACAAAAATTATTATTGAAAATGGATAATCTCATCATTGTTCGATTTATATATATTTTTAGTTTTACCTTGAAAAATGATTAGGACGTGATAACAATGAAACACTTTATTAAAAATATGCAGTTATAAACCAACGACTATTATTATTTTTTCGCATATTTAATTAGTTATTATCCTAATGAATCTATTGTCTTCAATGAAATATCTATTTTTTGTTTGTAAACCGTACGAGTCATTTTAACTTTCTTTTAATAAGATTAACAAAAGTAAAAGTCTATTTCTCATTTGATTGACCTTTTTAATTACAGAAACCATTGACCTGTTAATTCTATTATTAAGTTCATTGCAGCTATTATCATCACAGCCTGAAAACTAGGCATAATACTAGAAAGAAAGTTGATGCACCACAACATGAATGTAAACTGGCCGAGGCAATAAAATGAAATTTAATACTTTGAGCATGCAACAATATGCCACATTAGATACAAATTATTATAGCCATAATTTTCAACTTAAACGTTTACCATTTGTTACTTTTTACGATATAAATTATAATTAATCGTTATTTAATTCACCGATCAGTGTACATCTGTTGTAAATCAACTGAGTATTTTTTAAATAGTTGTGAAAGAGCAAAAAGTATTACTCTCTGGTCATCTGGTCTCAGAGAGAGAGACCTTCACCTTCAAGTTTTTTTAACCTTTTTATTTTCGTAGTTTAAAAATTAGCAGGTCAAAAATGTAAACATGGCAGATTTGCAACTAATTTGTGGGATTCAGTAATGTTCAACAAGTTCCTTTAATATTAAGGATATCAACTTATTAAACTTTACCCAAAAATTTAAAAAAAAAATCATTTCTATTTGATTACGTGCCTATTACGTAGACAGCCATGCCTTAGGTTCAGACTGACAAGTCGATAAGGTGCGCAATTCATGATACTTCTTTTTTGAACAAAGAAAATATTTTTGTTATTCGCAGTTTGGAAATTCTGTCTTCATTTGGTCCGTCTCATCTTCCTCTCCCTAACCACACCACCCACCCATTCCCACGATTCCTGCAAGGAAGCTGTAGAGGGCCTTACACCCTACCCTCCGGCTTTGCACTACAGTGTAGGTCGGAAGAACTGACTGACTTAAACGCACAAAAAGTTTTTGTTTTTTATTCAATCATTATTCAATTAGTATCAATATCGAATCAATCTTTCTAGTATCGTTGTAATCGTTAAGTCTACTAATCGTTGTTCGTAATATCATAAGTCATATAGATTATTAATTAAGTTATTTTTCGGTGATAGTTTAAGTGTAATTTTGTTTAATTAATAGCTAAAAATTATATGAACTATTATTGCTCATTCTTTCATTTCGCGAAGACCACAGATAGAAATTATTCGGCCGTTATATTAAAAAATATCGACTTCGTTAAATTAATTTTCACCGAAGAGGTGCAACACACCCGCATCATTCAACAAGGTCCTTTTTGAAAACTATTAAATTCCACTATAAGTAGCGAAGTGCTACATAGATGGTGTTCTATCTACAAAGCGATGATGAGAATTAAAGAGTTTTCTGAGAATAATTTGATCACCCTCCGTATAGTCCCGATTTAGCACATAGAGACTGCCACATGAAGCATGTGGATGGTCAGGACTAGGACAAGACGCTGAGTTCAGTATTTGCCAAATTAGTCAGTAGACTTCTACGACGATGAGATGCAAATTATTTTTTTAAACAAAAGTCTATTTGTTGTTTTTTTTATTCCAAGACGGTACTTATTTAAAAAATATACCTTGTAAGTCGTAGTAAGTAATGTTTGTAAAGTTGCATCAAATTTCCTAATTTTTATTCTTCGTTATTGTGTTTGTTAAGAATCTACATGGTTTGCTGTCATGTGTGCTTCTGTCTCGTATCAGTATCCGATCGAATAGACTGTTCACATGTGCGTGTTTTTCTGTGTAATATGATAAGAGGATGTGCGCAAGCAAGTTAAAAAAGAGGATTATTACCGTAAACCCTCGCCGAGTATCGTTTTGCTTTTTGTTCTTCGTTTTCATTCTCCGCGACCGTTCCCGCCTGACGGCCGCGTCGCGTCACGTCGTATCGCGTTCATCGCTGTTCATTTTACGTGGTCGTCCGCGTATCACATTGCGTGTTTGTCGTGATATCCGTGACTTGTGACTTCTGGCAAGCAAGCGCAAATCATTGTACAGTTGTCGGCATTTTAGCTAAACAGTTTTCCAATTTGGGAAATTGCAGTTTTGTATAGACACTGAACGAAACAATTAACTAGACTATTACGACACTAGCTAGGTAGTTGACAGTTCTACAATTAATATATTTTAATAAATTAAATTAAAGGAATAAATGTAAATTAAAGTTTTTTTTAAGAAAATGGAATAAGACATTTAAAAGCAAAAATAAAATCGAGATTTTCCCATCAAAGTATTGGAAAGTAAAAAGTTTTACAAACATCGCTATCTATTCTAATAAAGCCGTAGGCAAAAATTATGATACTTGCATGTACTTATAAGGAGAACTGTTCAGCAAAAATGCCCTTAACTTTATAGTTCCGGTTGTTTCTTGGTTGTACAGCTGGTGGTCGGTTTGAGCGGCGTCAAAACGTCACTGTGATGAAGAGATATATCGGTTTACGTCTAAAAGTTTCTCAGGCGTGCAATCTAAACTGGTTCGTGTTTAAAGGACTAAAATAAGACGTGAAGAAACATGACTGAAACTTATAGATAGAGAAAGAAGTAAGGAAAATTTTAGGCATCACGAACGATGCAGACACGAGAGACTAGAAATTAATGTTTCCTTTGAAATTTTTCTTTGGTGAAAACGACTGCAGTTTTCATGCAATAGTATTCACTGCCGGTCTTTAGGTAGGATGGGGGGCTCGGGTGGCTTCTGGGGGGCTCTAAGGTACCCAAGAGTCACATATCAGTAAAATTTATAATTTTAGAAATAGATTGGTTGCTCGGCACTTGATGAAACATATTTATTAATCAGCTGAACGAAACACTTTGTATATGTTTCATAAAATTTTATTTAAAAGAACCTTAACAATTGTTTCGACTATGACGTCGTTTTCAAAAGGATGAAATTTGAAAACGTCACTGGTTCGAACCCGGGTCCGGCTGCTCTGGTCCAAGTTTTCTGTGGTTTCCATGGATCATTTAGGCAAATGCTGGAGTAGTAATATTCCACAGATGATCTTTCACTTCTCTTCTGTCTTCATTTTGTTCGTCTCATCTTTCTCTCTCTAACCACACCACCCACCCACCCATTTCTACGATTCCTGCAAGTAGACGTAAGAGAGCCTTACACCCTACCCTCCGGCTTTGCACTACAGTGTAGGTCGGAGAGACTGCCCGCCCACCAGCACGAGTTGCTGGTGGGAAAGAAACACAAACTTGTATTCTACAGTCTTGCCTTTTTCAATTCGCAGAAACAGCTTCCTTTTCTTTTCTTTCATTCACAAGTCCAAATTTTCGTTGCGCAAAGTGTGACATAAAATGACATACGCAACTCAAACGTTAATCTAAGTTTATCGCGTTCTTGTAGCGCAATAGATAATTAAAATAATAACTTATTTTAACTTTTCACTATAACATTTATAGAAAGGGTATAATTCTTCTACGATATCATTTAGTATAAATAAACTGATAAGACTTCACAATATACCTCGTATCATTATTGTCCTCATAAAAGTTTGAATTAATTCTATTTTTGAAAAAATTTACCTTCCGGTAACTGTAGTGGCGAAATTAGTAAAAAGAACTCGCATTGATGTCCAAATATTTTGATAAATTTAGAAGACCTAGAACACAATTCTATCCTTGGGTGGTGAATTCAGGAAGGCAAAGTTTGTAAGTTTGTGTTTAAAGGACTGCTGGTAAAGGACTCTTTCTTTATGATTAAGTTTAGTAGATTTTAAAAGGATGAATTGCCTTATATTAAAATGTATTAAAAAGATTGAAGTTGAATATATATACAAAAACGTACAGAATGTTCAGCTTCAAAACATATTTGGCCTAATGTGTAAATAATATATGGAATTCTAAAACATAATAGTATTAAGTAATAACATTTACGTAGGTATTAGTACACAAAATGAATTTTCAAAATTAAAACAGTTGTTTTATTATTTACTGGGGTTCAGTAACCGTTTACACAACAAAATACCTACCTGTACTAACGTATCAAAGCATGTAAACTCGTATTTTCCTATAAGAATAGTGTAGTTAATTTGTTTTTTTACTTTAAACAATTAGGTACTTATGGTGTCATTTCCAGTATTGCATTGATCGCAATTTTGTCACAATTTTCAATTTTGCAGTCAATTTGCACATCCTGTCGATATCAGAAGGCCGTTCCATTATTCCACAGCCCATGGGTAACAAAACAACTACAATTAGTGTTAAAACAACGTAAGCCTTGAACATTGTAATCGTTTGTCAACTATCTAGACTCACATTTGTTTTGTGTTGTCGTACAACAACTGTGTGCATCTTCATTCAGTTAGTTGCGTGCGTTCTTAAGACAGTCGCGGATCAACGCGCACTAGATAATTTTAGAATACACAAACGTATAAAATTTGTATGTATTTATGTCGGGTTAGTAAATATAGAGAGTTTGGCTTTGCGGGTGGTTATGGTGATGATATGCGCGATGAGATAGAAGATCGAGATGCGGCAACTGATTACGAAAATACACGCGATTTAGTTGTAATCGTGTGTTGTAAGAGCGAAGAGGTTTTTTAATACGGTGCGGTAATAAAAACATTTTTTTAGGCTTTCTGATGTTGACAAAACATGTCGCACGTGCCTTAGATACCCAGAAATCTAGATAGGAAAAAGACAGTTGGTCGTGTCGAGACGGTTTTCTTGTTTTTGAGGTTTTGGAAAATGTCCAAAGAAATCACGAGGCCAACGTGATGTTTCGAAATAGTGACAAGTTTTTCGTTTAGTGTTTTTACGAACCTTTCTCGGCACCTACGTATACATACGTGAATGTGTAAAATATCGAGTGAAGTGTTTCGTTAAATTAATCAAAGGTGAAAATTGTGTTAAATAAATACATATACGGTTTTTTAAATTAGAAAGAAGCGAAAGAATAGGCATCTACATAAAATTAGCAAGAGAAAAAAGCAAAATTTGCTTCATCTGTCACAGTTATCATAAGTTGCATAATTTCTACAAAATGTATTAGGTACTTACTTTATTTATTACCAATAATCAAATCGTAATTTTTGTTTTGATTTGTCATTTTTACAGCAATGAGGAAAACGAAACAATTATTGCAATTTAAATAAGCCTTGATATAGTAAACAAATTATTTCTTTAAAGTTTCATTACAAATTTGTATATTTAATGTTATGTCCAATTTTTAATTTCTCTGTGTCAAAATTAAGTTACCTATAGTACTAATTTAACGGTTAGTTAATATAATAGTTATAAAAATAAATAGAGATTTACGTATCCCCCGAGTATGTAGTTGAATTGCTTACAATTAGTTAGATACATACTTCTTTCTAATTTACCAAACTGAGTTTTATTAATACGTTTAAATACATACATACACCTGTCCATATGCCATATACACAACCATTAATTGCATATAGGTATCTAATGAGTTTTTCACTTCATTAGATTCAGTTGACCTTTAGTATAAAAAAAACAATTACATGCATAATAATGTTATATAACAAAAGTGCTTTTTATCGAACAAACTGAAGCATGACCTTGAACGAACAAGCACGTAACACTAGGTAAATAGGTACCTGTAAATTAACCTGCTATGAAAATTATACCTGTTCATATATTTATACTACATATATCATCTCGTTCGTCCGTTCTTGTGTTTCTGGCAAATAATAATAACAAGTTGTTTAATTAAGTAAATGTTTTCTGTTTTGATAATAACATCCACAGAAGTAACTTTTTGTCAGTCCCTTACTTTTCTTTCTTGAACGTATCTGTAATACTGTTTACCTTACCTGGTGTTTGCGTAACATGCTTTAAACGTCATTGACGGCTTCTTATCTCTAATGACTTGTAGCTATTTGGTTGAATGTCAAAACAGAATGTTAACATTAAACAGAGCACTTCTGGAGTTATAAAACTTCCAGATTATTTTGGTTTACCGGTAAGAAGCGAGGATGGTCCATTTTTGGGTAACTTTGTTTTGTAACGATAACTTGTGAATCAAATTATTCATTTGGAGTGAAGATTTTAAAAACTAGTTCTAATAAAAAAAGTTATTTCAAATTTATTACTTTCCAATTACATTGTTTTTATTTTTACCTAAAAATTGCCCTACTCGTCAATTAGAAATTTTAAAAACTCAATAAATGTTTATTAGTTTTAATTCCTTGTTGCTACAAAAAGTTCTATAGTGCCATTAATTAATTAATTAACAAATCCGCCAAATCCGCTTTGGTTTTTATTTTATAATGATCTATTTTTGCGACCTGTATCTTTCGGTTTCGATTAAAAGATTTATAGCGCCATTCTAACAATTTGTCGCTAGTGTAATTAATCTACATTAAAAAGACAAATAAGTACGCCTTCGCTATTACGGATTTTGTAATTTAAGACATCTAACTATAGGCAATTTGCATTTTTGCAGGTCAAACATTCTATTCTTTATAACAACAACAGAGGCTTTTTTATGTCTAACCTTGCCATAGAATAGTTTTGATGAATTGATGAAAATTAAGAAGTTTTAATTCAATAAATGATATTATTAAGGGGCCAAGGCGCATCACAATATGTTTTTAAATCTCAGACTAATTGTAAACTGTACACAGTTATTAAGAATACAATATTAGGTGATTAGATGTTTTTTTTTTTATTGAATTGAATAAAAATTATAAAAGAAAAGCGTGTTAAATCTATTCCGAAATCTCATCAAGGACTCACTTAAGACTTTTGCATGTGAATCATATCGTATAGTTACTTCTGAAACTGAATAACGGATTTTATTTAGAGTAGGTACCTATATAATCCAAATTTTGAATTATTTTTGAAAATGTATTCAGTTTGGTAACTTTCATTTACAATTTTTTAGTTTAACACTATAACTCCAAATTCCACCTAAAACCTAAGACGCGATTCGACACCCTAGGTCTCATGACCAACTAGAGACTGGCAAAACTTTGTTTGTGATTGTTTTATAGTGTTTCTTCTGTTAAATATTAGCATGGCTATGCATAACACTAAACATAGTAGCAACAAACTTCCTTTTGCTTTTATCGAAACGGAGAAGCTCATTGTGTCGATATTCACAAAAATTTCTCTCATTAATGGCTATATTATTTTCTGTAAGTAGTGAAACAATGAAAGATTATTTCCTTTTCCAACAATTAATCTTTTTATTATCAGAAGGTTTTCATTTTCATAACTAGTTTGGTAGTTTCATCCGATAATACTTATATGTATAATTCCATTGTTTTGAGACGGGTAATTACAAATTTTCTTGCGAAAAAATTACTATCGGTGGTAACCAAATGACACCCGTTTGGAGTACGTACATCTAAGAGGGACATATTATTATTATTATCATTGTAATTAAGTCACGTGAATTTAAATACGGATTCCGTTATTTGTTCATTACTTAACCGCTTCTTTTTCATTTGCCGTCATTAGAAAGTATGAATAATATCTAGTTCATCGAGCATGAACTCATCAAGCTTGCCATAACGCACACAATCGCATCATAGCAACAACAACAACAGCTGCAACTAATAACATAACGTGATGAAGAAGTTTTATAATAAAATCTCGAAGCCTCAGTGGCGAGTATCCATAGTCAACGTTACCAATCCGTCCTTCTTCAGACGATCTCCGTGCAGCAACAAAGAAGACGGTGGTGCCATGTCGGAAAAATCATCGTACTTGGAAGTTCCCAAGAAGAAGAACAGAAACTCGAGTGGCAGCTACGATCTACAACAGGCTCAGTTAGAATTTGATAAAAACAATGCGATAATTGATAGTGTTGTAGTTGAACCGAATTCGAGCGAATCGGATTCTGAAGAAAATTACGAAGATGCGCACGCAAATTCTGATAAGATGAGCAGCGCTGACGAACTTGAATCTTCTTTCTATGCAGATGCCATTTCGTTAACTCCAAACAAGCTGGAATCATCGAACAGTATGTCGTTGGCCAATAGCCAGTTTCACTATGATGTTCCGAAAATTAGTTTCTCATTTTTCGACCACACACAAAAATCAACCTGCGACGAAGCAGCTAGCGAAGAACCACCAGAATATGAAATCGTTACAGTGAGAACAACAGTGTGTAAACCTGCATTAGATGACACAGAAACAGTTGCAGAAAGCGAAGAAACCGTACCGTTGTACTGTAACACAGAACAAGAAAATGAAGTTCCTCGAGAAGATGAATCTGATTTACAACCCGTTGCAAATGGTTTACAAGAAAAACCCATCGACAAAGAACAGTTGTACTCACAGGTCAAGTTTCGAAACAAACACAAAAGCGAAATGAAAATCGTTTTGAAAGAGTCAGAAACATCGAAAAACAAATCACAACTAAATTATGAAGAATCTTTGATCGAAAGTACATTGGTCGACATGTATTTAACCAAAAGTTTAGAAGAGTACGATTCTATGTCCCCCATGAAAAGTGGCAGCGATCCTAACATCTCACACAGTCTCAACGACATCCCAGAAGAGGACGAAGAAAACATTTATAAAGTTCCTGTAAACAATAAGAGGTACCGTCTGTCACAGTCGTTAACCGATTTCAATTTAGAAGACGTGATAAATGCAGAGATCAAAACAGCTAATTCCGAAGATATAGAACACATTTCTTGCAGTCAAATATTGATAGACGGTTCGCAAGACGGTACGGATTCCGCTCAAAATTTAGAATATTGTAAAGCGAGAAGTAAGCTTCCTTTAAGATTGAGGAGGGCAACGTTTTTACGGAAACCGAGGAACAAAGCTGCCGGAACTTGGTCTCATTTCAGAACAAAAGTGAGTAACCTGATGGCCGAACATGCTGCCAAACAAAAAACTGAAACATACACGTCTAATACCGAAACCGATTCGTACGGGATAAGTCTGGAAGAAATGTATAAAAACTCGAAAGACAAATGTAAAAAAGTACTCAAAAATACCGGGAAAATGTTTAATAGTAAAGTGAGAAGAGATAATAATAATAGTAGGGAACATGGTGATGGTGCAGCTTCCTCAGAAACTTCATCGCAAATAATAAAGAACGATGCGTTCTTTGCTAAAGTGCGTCTAAAACCGGCGGACATTGAATATAAATTTAACAATAACGGTGACAGTAGTAACAATTATTGTGATAACACTAATGGTGTCCTAATTAATGATCGGAGCACGACTGTCGGTAAAAGTGCGAACGAGGATGCAGAAAAAGAAGAAAGGAACGGCGGATTGGATATGAACACATTGAAGGTTCCGTTCAAAAGATCAAAGTCAGTTCCTGAGGTAGGATTTTCAATTTTATGGTTTTGCTCGATATTAATTATGTAGTTTACCTGCTGCTGTAATAATGCAAGTAGATATAGAACGTTTTCTAACAAAATTACACGCTATTTGGAGAACGATTTCTAAGATATAACATAGTAACATTAATTAGATCAGTTTTTTTTAAGAACATACAGTCCTTTGTAAAATTATATTTTATCTCTAACAAATCCCATACTTTTTAGTATTTTATATTAGTTCATAGAAGGATTGATTGTGGGAATCGTTACGACTGGACACGCCGTTTTGAAGTATACAAAATACTTATTAACAAAATTATCTGTAACCTATAGCGTAAGTTGGTGGTGGTTTTGTTAGTTTTCAATAAAAATGTATAATATTTGATAGTTTCGACCTTTACTTAAGTTCATAAGCATGGGGCAGAATTATAATTTCCAAGTCAATACCATAATCCCTGAGATTGGAAACAGTAAATGGGGGTGCCGAAGTTTGTCACTTTTTATACAGTTACCTAGTGTTACTACATAATATGAATTTTTCATTTAACTGAAATTCATTTTTTGTTATCAAAAACCAATAAGTAGTAAACGCAATCCGACAATTCGGATTATATTATGCTATAGGGTGCCTCGAACATGTGAAATATCACCTACAGCTTTTTAAAAAAAAATTAGATAAAGACTTTTGGCCTTTTAGTTACACTTTGACAGAAGTTGTATTTTTTATTTTAAAATACAATTTTGATTTTTTAAATTGAGTGATGCGATTTTTTCTTTACGTTCGAATTCAGAAAATTTTATTGGATTTCATAACTAACATTCCTAAACAATTAATGTATTTTATTTTCACAATGTATAATTAGAAACCTCTAACAATTGTTTCTGTTTTTTCAAATCATATTCAAAGATCAACAGATTAGAACTAAACTAAAATTCAAAAATGTGATATTTATAACATACATTATTCGTATCTACAATAAAAACATTTACTGCAGTACAGGTTATAATTACTGATCTACTCAGTGGAAATGAGGCCCTAAATAATCAAAACAATTGTTAGAGGTTTCTAATTATACGTTGTGAAAATCAATTGTGTGGTTTTATTAAAAACATTATAATGTTTTTTCACAATCAACGTACCGCAATTTCTATTGATTTTATTAAAAATTAATGTTTTTAATTTTTACGCAATATTTAAAAAAAGACCACATTGTTCGATTTGAAACATTAAACTTTTTGAAATAAAAAATGAACAATGGCGTCAAAATGTGACAAATATACACCCCAAAAATCTCAAAGCCATCGGAAATATTTTGTTTTCAAAAGTTTTTATTCAAAAAGATATTTGTCATATTTCGTACGTTTAAGATACCTACCCTGTATAATATGTATAAAATTTTATGATAACGATTAATTAATCAGTTAAAATGACTAGTAAATTTTAAGTATGACTAATTATTTATTTTAATGTAACAGAATGAAGAAATTGTTTATTGCTGTTAAATAGGAGTTGGTTATTGCTTTAAATTTTTTGTATCGTTCAATCACGACAATTTTAATTTAATGTATGATGAGTTACCGATGAATAAATTTTAACTTCACATTGATGTAAAAATTGACAAGTTAAATAAACAAAAAGACTAATTTTAGTAGAACCTTTCGATTTCGAACATGTATTTAGTCATATTGGCAATTGTCCAAACAACTGTTTGTTACCCCAGAATAGATTTTATTTTCTAACTGTAAAACTATAAGTATATATTTTGTATTGTAGTGGTTGGTGCCTATCCTATGCCCATGTGAACACATATTTTGAAAAAGCAAATATAGCTATTAATAAATCCACCTTTAGATCAACTCAATGATTCGTTGTTATTAAATGAATTGAAAGTAAAGTTTTTTCTTCGATGAATGTTATTCACTAAGACGTGCACTTTTCTTTTAGTTTTGAAAAAATATACCAACATAAAACTGTTTCTACTTTTAACATACCAAAGCATGTCGTATCACAAAATCGAACTTTTTCTGTACGTTCAAAGTAAGTTATAAGCTAGCAAAGTTTGTTTCCGCATAGCGGAACCTAAGCCATTTACATGGGTAACTGCTCAGTTGTTCCGTAATGTCCGGTTTTACACAGTGTAAGTACGGTGCTAATAAAACTTGTATAGATACGTGGCAGTTCATGAACCCATTGGTCATTCAATGAGAAGACGACAGACGACGATGAAACAGTTCATATAACTAATACGAATTGACAGTTTCATGTAGAGGATGTATCTTCGAATCTTTGTTTATATTATCTGTGTTTCTCACGTAATTCTTATAGATTTGCATGTAAAGAAATAGCAATATTGATGATTTCTTAAATCATTAAGTCGCAAGAAAAACTAACAAAAACAGATATACATATTGTGCTCTACCTGTACAAAGTGAGAGCTTTCTTGTTCTTATTCTTATTTGTTGTCTTCTGAATTTTAAACTGTAATAAAATATTGTTTTAATAGACATAAATAGTAGGATTTGAGAAGTGGTGTTATAGGCGAGTGTTGAAAATACTATGGTTAAAAAGAACAATCTTTTTAAGTTTCAAATTTCACAACGACCGTTTCGCCACATTGTGGCTTCGTCAGGTGGATAAAATACAATAAACTATATTACATTTTTCAAACCTTATATACTAGTTACAAAATTATGGGGTGGGGTTTAACTGTAAATTTAGTAAAGGGGAGTTGTTTACATCGAGTTGGTTGTTCAGTAAATTACCTAGTTTGTTGTGGTTATTAATTTCTAAACTCTCCAATAGGTTTAGTTTTTGACTCTTACTTGTTATGTGTAGAATTTTGAAGTTTTCATTAAAACAATGGTTATTATTAATTAAGTGTTTGGGATATGTCGAATTACCTTTTTAAGATTCAAAACTCTTTTTTATGTTCTTTAACACGTTCTATAAATGTTCGACCAGTTTGTCTCATATGTACAGATTACAGTTACTACATTCTAATTTGTACATTCCTGATTTGAGTTTATTATCTAACTTATCTTTATTTCTAATTAATGACCCCCAAAAATGATTAGTTTTGAATGAAATACAATTATTATGTAAGGTACTATTCCCTGAATATGTGAAAGTATTAAAGTTTCTTTTTGATTTTATGATAGGATATATTGAATTAATTGTTTTTCTGTGAAGTTTTTTATTAAGTAATTGTATAACAATTGTTTTATTATAACCATTGTTCTCTGCAATTTCAATTATTTTATTTAATTTAAAATCAAAATTGGTTTTAGAAAGAGAAACACAAAAAAGCTAATTTCTGTGAATATGGATGAAAAGAGTCGTTATGTATTATTGTGACAGTTTGTGTAGGTTTATAATAAATTGAGAATTCATGTTTCAGATTCACGTGTGAATTTACTTTTTGGATGAATGTTGTTGAGGTATGAAAAAAATTGATTTGTCTGTTTGTACCGGTAAAACAAATGAGAAAACGTTTTAAATGAAGAGGTATAAGAAAGAGTAGGAGACTAAAGGGTATTATAGAAGTCAATAAGAAAAAGAAGAGATAGATTGGTAGGACACCTTTTGAGACATAAAGGGCTAGTTAGAGACAAATTAGAGGCATAAATATGAGTAAAAAGAGACAGAGGCAGGCCTGGATTAGATTACTGTTCGCAGATAGTTGAGGATATGTAAAAATCTCAAACCACCAATATTTAAAAAATTCTATACTGTAAAAATTGCATCTACGTCACTGACATAGCCTGTATGAACTAATCTAAGATGGTAACAGCCCGTATAAACTATGAGTGGTAATTGTATGTTTGATTGTTCTAAGTGAGGTCAAAAAGAATAAACGTAAGTAATAACTACTTGGATTGGTATGCTACAAAACATACGGTGTAATATGAAGCAGCACGAATGATAGAATACGTTCCGTACGTCTTTGAATAATTGGCCCACACGCAGACTCTCGATAATGTTACTATAGGTATTAATATTAATTGCTGAAGTGAGTACAAAAACACCTTTTGGGATATTTCACAAAACTTTATTGAACTTTCCTGACGTACGTTTCGGCTATTAGGTCATTATCGAAGGATACAGATGTTTGTACTGATTTTTACATTTTTCGCTTAACTATTTATACTAGGTCTGTAAATGAGAAGATTTGAATAGTAGTAGGGGTGAATTGTTGGTGTCTAATTCTATTTGGTTATTTACTAAATTAACTTTGTTCTTTTGACATTTTTTAATTTCTAATATTTCGAAAAGATTTAACATTTTACTTTTTGGAATATGGTGTAGTAGTTTGACTGAATTATATGAGATGTTGTGTTTACTCTTTAAACAATGTTCGGATATACCTGTCGATTTTTTATTTTTCTCTATAGTATAAATGTGTTCTTTCACTCTTGTTCTGATATCTCTCCCTGTCTGACCTATATATATTGCATCACACATATTACACGTAATTTGGTATACCACGCTTTTATTCATGCAATCAACCTTAGATTTAGTAATAATTTATGTAGATTAAATTTATTTATTTGTATGCATTGTAATCCTAATTTCGTTAATTTATTGCATACTTTATTACTTAAGTTACCTATATAATTAATTGTACAGTAATTCCTTGCAGTTTTATTTACTTTTTGCTTTTATTATATAACATATTTTGAATATGTAAGCGCTTTTTACGTTTAATTATATTGTTTATTGTATGTGGTTTATAGCCATTGTTCGACGAAATATTTTTTATATTATTTATTTCTGTTTGAATTAATGTATCTTTTGCTTCTGACCAATTTTATGTTAGAAACAGACCGATGGGCAGATATACATCTCCAGGCAACTTGCATTATATGTACATATGTAACACAAAATAGTAAAAAATAGGAGTAATAGAAAATAAATAAAAGGAATAATAAATAAAAGATTATTTAACATTTTTTTTTAGTTTTAGAGAAATGTGTGTCCAGTCAATCTTTAAACGAATCGAACTCGAACTTTTACCTATTAATAGCATTGGTCTGTTTCGGATTTAGACAGCAACTTACGTGTAGCTACTCGCAAATTCTTCAGCTTACATACATGAATATTTTTTATTTATTTATATATTATTGTAATTATATGATGCCGTTCTATAAAAATTGAATTACTGAATTTTTTTGTGCTTTGATTATTCGAGTACAAGCAACCGGAACATCGCTATCGATCTGATCGAAATCGATTTATAAAATCGATTCCTCATAGCCTACTTGCCTATTTAGTTTTACCGGTAGGTATATGTAAGTAGATGAGAAACAAACTGTTTTATTCACAAATGATTAATTTAGATCAATCAAATTACCAGTGCGTAACCTAGAACGTCTAAAAGCACTCAGACTCTTATTAAATTCCTGTTTTGCTGCGATTACCTCCAATCAGCATATAAATTAATGCCTATTAAATTGAAAGAAAACTCGTTGTCGCACTATGACACCTGATAAATCATCATTATTTCTATTAAGAAGAGGCAGTTTCTCAGATATAATACATTATCAGAATTTAAAGGATTCATTTATTGATTGATGCATTTCGATAAACTTAAATTGTTATTACTGTAATTGTTTTGTAGAAAGATTTACAAATGATCCTGTTTTTTCAAAATGTTGAATATATATATATATATATATATGCAAGTTACTTGGAGACGTCTATCTGCCCGTCGGTCTGTTTCTAACATAAAATTGCCCAGAACCAAAAGATACATTAATATCAATAGTAACATTATCGAGAAACTGCGTGTGGGCCAATTATACATACATACATTTATACCAGTCGTAGCCTATACGGGCTGTTGTCATCTTAGATTAGTTCGTACAGACTATGTCAGTGACGTAGACGCAATTTTGTCAATATTTTTACAGTATAGAATTTTTTAAATATTGATTGTATGAGCTTTTTACGTGTGTTTCTTTAAAAATTAATTATTTCCCTTAATTTTATCTGAGTTAAAAAGTGACAAGTAATTTAATTATGATATGACTGATTATCTTCATCGTCAGTTAACCTTTATTCTTGTTTTGTTGGTAGACGGTGAGTAATTGCCTCGATAATTAAAATCATCCATAGTTAACCTTTGACTTAACACCATATATAGCCCTAAGCTCTCCGTTCATTTCCCTTTCGTTTCAGTTATCTAAATGCTAACGTTGCATTGTTTTATTTAGTAAGACAGTAATATCAAACAGATTTTAATGTTAAGTAGGTACAAAAGTAGTTTGTTATATATATTAATTTTAATTAAAGAAAGGTATAAAGGCACTTGCTGACATGTGGATGCATCTAGAATTTCGTATTAAAAACAATCGAACATTTTCTACCCCGATATACAGCCAAGAAAAATACATTACACACTTACACTTTATATGTGTCTGGTTTAAATTTTTAGTATTAGCAATTTATTGCATATACCAACGACACACACGTTGAAAACTGTTCCAGTTTCTTACCACAACAAATCATACGCCACATGGTAACCTAATTAAGTCGCCAACCAAGAAATCTACACTTCGCACTTTTCATTTGCGTAATAATCAAACAAATTGTAACTTTTACAACGCATCTAGTTTCAGAAGTAGCTTTTAATAAGTATATACATCAAAAACTAATTTTATAATTTTAATACGTACCTAATTTAAATTAGAGGTTCCCGATGCCTTACTATGGGAGTCTCATCCAAGTGATTTTGCTCAAAACATCCTTCTACTTCTACAGTGTTACGATGAACTTTTTCGATTTTTGAGAGATTTCTGCCTAAATAGAGACATGTATCATTCATTTGATACCATGTATGACTGTGTATACTTGTGATTTGCTCATCTCCAAGAACTTTTCCGCGCCAAAATTTCACTACAATACATATATTCTTGCACCCCATAAGAATTTTTATTCAGGCACGCATGAGCCGTGTAACCAGTTGTTCTGCCCTCTTTTTTAATGAACGTAGAATTCATTTGGTAAATGGTACCTAAATGTTTCATTCTTTATATTATTATAAAATAGTTCGTTTATGTCGAAAGGAAGATATTTTCACTAGATTTCAGTATATAACTCCTTAAAAGCACAATCTGAAAATACTGTATTCAGAAAAAGAGCAAAAAGATTCAAAAAACCGCTACCCATCCACGCATTCTTGTTTAATTTTGATTCTTATATAGAGGTATTAGGCATTGGGCGAAAACTAAATAGCAATCTCGATAATCCTTTATAAGACAAAAATATTTTAACGGTATTATTATCTACATGTACTACATATACTTTGCAACGCAAAGATTGAGACGGCCATAGGATCGTTCGATTAAAAATAAAACCTCATATAATAAGTTATGTTAGTAATATTACGTTTTAGATAGAGTTAGATTTTGTGTGTTTCTGCAATCGCTTTTTTGGATTCTAAGCTGCGTGTGCAACCATTACAGCTTACGTATTAGATATAAATCTCATTGCATTATGTGGTATTTAAAAATGCCATTTTATGTAAACGTATCATTACTATTTTTAATTATAGCATGTTTTTGAAAACTCTAGGTATTTATTAAAAGATCCTTACTGTAACGAATTGTCTAGTTTACTTATTTATTTAACAATTATTTATTTAATCACATAATCACTACTAACAAACTCAAACTACTTATTTATCTGACCAACAATAATGCATTTATTTATATCACTTTGTACCTGGCCGTTGAATATTTATATTATGCGTCCAGAAATAAACTGTCTCGCTGACCCGGAGATGAGCGTATTTATTTATAGAAAGAAATTACTAGAAAACACGCGAATATATTTCGACCGCTTTCCAAAGAAAACAACTTGTTATGACAATAGAATATTCTCGAGCGTCTATTGTTCGGCGTCGATCGGTCGAGATCAAACGCGCCGCCCTCGGAAGGCGTCAGCATTAATCGATTCACCGCACAGGAAATCCTGACCAAGAAAACATTATCAGTTCAGCCTTAGACATCAGGCATTCCTGACTAGTTCTTCAGTATTCATCTGCGTTACATGTTTTATTTTATTCTGATCGGACACGGGACATACCTGTCGAGGTCCTGATCATATTTAGACAAATTTTTCTTGTCGGTTGGCTTATGTGTCGTTGCGGTTCATTTTAATATATGATTTACACAATATGTTGTTCTTAATATATAGTTATAGTTAATTATAAAAGCGCAATAAAAATTTAATTAATTCTGATTGTGTTGCAACAACTCAGCTGTCATTTTAGATGATCTGTTTTGCTATTTAAGCAACACTGATTTATATTTCTCAACATGGAGGCAAATGGTTAGTGTGTTAGTTAATAAGATGGTGCTTTAATAAATGTGAATATTCATTTGAGCAATTGACCGAATTAACCGTTTTGCCTTTGAATAAATAGCTATTTTGTTTTGCAGGTGGCAACCTTGCCCGTAATTTTCAAATAATACTACTAGTTTCCTAATTAGAGTCAACTAATATTTAGCTACAAACATAATAAATAAGTATGTTATTTATATAAAAATTACATAATAGTTTACGATTAAAGAGTGTGTTTTTTATATATATTTAGTAGCTTATTGTTTGAAAATTGATATGAGAATAACAAGTAGATACATTAAAACATCTACAACAAAAGAAATTGTTTTATAATTGCAAGTTATACAAAGATTGCGTAAAATTGAAATATGTGAACTCCTAAATATTTAACTTTACATTAACGAATCTTGTGAGTTTGTCAAACCGAATAAAAACATTATGACAATAAAAAAGTCCAATAAATAGCATATATAAGAACTGTACAAGTTCTTGGTCAGGTAGTTCACGATATATTGCTGTAACTAGATTGTTGGATGAAGTCAATTATTTTTGAATAACCACTATCACCAATTTTTCTCCAATGTGAATAAAATCAGGCACTTTCAAAACTTAAAATATGTATTGTACAAGAAAGTACATGAATATTTATAAAGTTAAACATGTTGCTTTCAGGGAGATTGTTGCACTGATTCCTAACACTATTTACCTAATAACGACACATCTGTTTTTCCTACCAACTACAATTTTAGCAATAGAAATATAACCTGTGTAAAAGAGCTATATACATGCACAATTCTGAAAATACCGAAGGTATATTTCCTTGTCGGGACTTCCAAATGTGATTTTATTGGGGTGGGTTGAATTGTCCTATTGTGTGCAAAACATTCCATAAACATCGAGCGACGTGATCTAGTGCTCTAGATCATTGCTTATTAGTATTCGGGAGGTCACCGCTTCGAACCCGGGTCCGGCTGCTCTGGTCCAATTTTTGTGTGGTTTCCGTGGATTATTTAAGAAAATGCTGGGATAGTGATATTCCACAGATAATCTTTCACTTCTCTTCTCTCTTCATTTCGTCCGTCTTACCTTTCTCTCCATAACCACACCACCCACCCATTCCTACGATTCCTGATAGGATACTGAAGAGGGTCTTCTGCCCTACCATCCGGCTTTGCACTACAGTGTAGATCGGAGGGACTGCCTGCCCACCAGAACGAGTAGCTGGTGAGAAAGAAACACAAAAAAGTTAAAGTTTTCCATAAACAAGTAAATACAGATAAGTCACTGAGACAATGATGAGCACTGAACATAGATGTTATATAAAACTTATCAACTTGTTTTGAAAGAGTTCCTTCGATTAGGTCGTTGATTTATCTATGGCATGTTTATGATATCTAGTAAGATCGAAATTGCGATCCACATCTGGTAGTTTCGACTAATTACTGACTAATAACTTACATTGTTCTTATTAATTTGGCTTACGTGCCTATCGCGTTTATAAGGTGCGTCGTCGATTCATTTGGACAGCTAGATACCTTACTGGAGTCTTTATCTATCACGTGACATACTTCAGTTAGAAGCAGATATCAATAGATGACGATTATTGCCATAACTAGTTGTTATATCGCATACATTTTTTCAAATAGTACTTTTCTATCATATATTAACTTCAAGTGGTTAGAACGAATGAAAATGTTAAAAATTGTAAATTTTAGCACAAAAAATGATTTCCATTGTTTTATTCAACTTTAACAGTAATCTTTGTAGAATTTAAGTCGACGATGTTATTTTAAAAATGAGGAAGCATAATTGTTAACCATTAAATTGTGATTTGATGGCAGAACAGTATAATGACCGATGTTTTTCTCTACTTTCACCGTAATTGCATAAACTGCTTCTTAAAAATGTCGAATCGATCTGTCTTCTCTTTTTATGAATTGCGAACGTCCCGAAATGTGACGATTCATTCGAGACGCAGAGTAAAAGGCCATTTAGTTGTATTTCGACAACTATTGTCACTTCAATCTTATCTAATTTATTTTAAATGGAATACACTTAGTCATGTTTCAATAAATTTTGAATTGTTAAATTTATCCACAATAAGAATTTAATCTGACAATAAGGAAAAGAAATTCAATGTATCAGAAAAAACAAGAAGATTTAAAAAATAAACTGAAAAGTTCATTTACGCTACAAACAAAAGTTCAACTAATATTTCTGACAATTCTCCGCCAAAATAAGTAATGAAATACGATGGGTAATGTAACAATAACATTACGTACCAAGTCAAAGGGGTTAAGAATATTGCTCGCTGTAGCCAAATGTTCTGTATTGTTGATTTCCATTAATTATATTTTTATATATTAATTTCTACTGGAATACATTTTTGAAAAAATATTTATTTCCCAAATACAAGAAAGTATGTTTGTAAAAATAAATTCAATTTTGTAATATATAAAGATTTGTCAATTGTTTAAAAAACTTATTTATAATTTATTAAGACAGAATAAAAAGTTAGAATAATTGGTCAGATAGATACAACAAATAAGTTTTAACATATTCAAAAAAAGAAGGCATTTAAAACGCCACTCGCCTAACTATAAAGGATCACAAATTCCACATTTCGAACGCGTCCTACACAGTAGCCACAGCGTACCAAAAGTCATATCCCACGACCGCTTTTGACCTATCGGGTGGGCACTGGCAGAAAGGCTTTTACAAGCTATATAATAAATAGATCTCGGAGTAGTTGTTTCTGTTGATTCCATATTTATATTTATAATATAGCCCGTAAAGGCCTTTCTACCAGCGCCCACCTGATGAGACCCGATAGGTCGAAACCGGTCGTGGGTTTGCCCTTCGGTACGCTGTGCCTACTGTGTAGGACGCGTTCGAAATGTGGGATCTGTGATCCTTTATAGTTAGACGAGTGGGTATTTTAATTCCTTCTTTTTTTGAATATGTTATATCTTCGTTTAAGAATCCATCGTAATCAACAGTGTAATTCAATACCGGTAGGGCTATTAGCCCTCAGAGTAGTTGTTTCTGTTGATTCCATATTTATATTTAAATAAGTTTTAGTTGATTACAACCGATCGAATCTGTTGATGTCATGTATGTGTACGTTATATCCCAATGAGACAAGGACGTGTTTAAATGGGGAGTAATTTTGTTCGTTAAATTTCATCTCTTACAACCGACCGTTCTTTATGACTCGTTTTCGTCATAACGGAGCTTGCTGTCCATAAATTTTTGCTCATATTTTGTTTTAGGATTCTGTGTGAAGATTTGCTTGAAATAATACGCAGATGGAGTGTAAGGATACTATAAAATGAAAGGGAATTTTTTGGTTCTGTATTTCCAATGGTGACAGACAGCACTTTCGTTTGTACTTGCTTACAATTAATTGTGGATTTTTTCTATTTTACAGTTGCAGGTTCTTGACATTTCCTTTATTGCTTTGTTAGTTGTATTTCCGATAGTGTTGGCTTGCTTATTCTATTTCCGATAACAATAATAATTGTTAGAATCGAATTTTTGCTGATCAGCTTAGTGTTTGATTGTATCTGTTATCATTGGTTAAAGAAGTTGAAGTTAAAAAATTTGTTCTCACAGTCACGTCAGTGACCGAGTTACTTTTCGAAGTGACAAGTCATGCTAATAGAACCGCTCGATACTTTCAGTTACGTCCGATTTCGTTGACTTTTTTTTGTAATTGATAATGGATGTTAATTCTGAACTTTTATTTTTTAATGTAATAGCCGTTACTGAATCTTTTGTAAAGTTTGAAATGACATTTTACTAATTTTGTTTTTGCGTTTGTGACTTAAAACATTAAACAGGTGTCCAACTGCTAAAATTATTTATATTTTAATTAATACTCTTCTTATACAAGTTTTTTGACTTTGAAAATTTAATTGCAATCAAAAAGTTTATCTAATAACGCATTTTATAAATTCACGATTTAGATAACAAACAGTAGTGACGGTAGTGGTACTGTTCATTACTGAAATAGTAAAATTAATTACATTTTAATTAATACACTTCTTATATACATATATTTTTTGACTTTTTAAATTAGTTGTAAATTTAATGAAGTTTATCTTAGAACTCATTTTGTAAATTAATAATTTAGATGTCAAAATACAAAGAAACTTTTAAAACCTTTATTTTATATTAATTATCAGACTATTTTGAAATTTTAACCACTTAAAACCCACGTCTTATCAAGATATTTTATGTTGTTTCCCAATTGGGATTTTGGTTATTGTTTTAATTTATTTTTATTTCAAAATTTTGTACACCTTTGTTATTTAGCGGTTTGAAATTTGATGCCGTCAGTATTTCTAGTTTGTTTTTATTGTACATAATATTTATATAATGAGTGTCAATCAATTTCTAATTTAACAAGCGTAGGAATTTACGAGTGGCTTTATGAAAAAAATAAATTTACACATTTACATATCTGATAACGAATTACATGTGTTAACGAATGCTGGCATTAACTTTTTTTCGCAATACAATTTTTGAAACCGCCCACTTTACGAGTTTTTATAGGTGTATTAAAATGGACGCTGTATTTTTATGTGCATTCGTTAATAATTCATGATTTTTCGATACCTGAAAATATTGTTGAAAGAAGAAACGATTTTTCATTTCCTTTTTCCAGTATTATTTACCTTTTCTTGAAAGTTTGTTCCGTTTCAGTTGCTTCATTTAATTAAATGTTGTCAATTAGTTTCCTTTGCGGATGTTTAATTCAACCTAAATATGAATAAATTTTCAGGTTGTAAGTATTAGCTAGCGTTGCTTCTATTTTTCAATATTAGATTACGATTTCTCTTTTTAGGCGTACATAAAATAAATTTACGTAGACAGTTTAATATAAAATTTGTTTTGATATTGATTGTGATATTCTATTGTTTTTTTTTTATTAGAATGAAAATAATGGTTCAGTTTTACATATCAATATCATTTTTCCATAAATAATGCTTTCCTTTTAAAATGTTTACGAACAAGGCGAACTTTTGATAAATATACCGTATAATCTACTTGTACAACATGTTTCCTGTTATCAATTACTGAGGAAGTTGTTAAAAATATATTCTGAATAATTCCGAGCAATCGACATATACTTGTGAATAGATTTTAACCAGAAACATTTTTAGTGTAGTAAATTCGAATCAGGGATCAATGAACTAGAAATAGGTATATATCTAGGTGAATGTTTAAAAATGTTTGAAAACTATTATAAATCGACGAAGCAGGTAACTAAATATAAATAACTCATTAGTCTTTCGTCGTTTTTCCCAATGATAAAACAAGTGGCGAAAATATTTATATATACGTATATGTAAATAAATAATATACAGCCTACAGTGCTTTTTTCACGGTCAGTAGTTTCAGCGAATAAACAATATTAGTTCGAAAATTTTGTAGATTCAAAGATAACGAAATTACGAAGTAAAACACTGTTAATAATAAATAAATAACAGAACAAAGTAGAAACTAGGAGACTGTGGTAAAATAATAATTAAATAAAGAAAGACTCACCCTAATTACCACTAACTAAATTTTATATGAGCGGACACGTGTTTCGCCCACATCACACGTCTCGCGTTAATAATGCTCACGTGTGAAGTGGGCGAAACACGTGTTCGCTCATATAAAATTTAGTTAGGGGTAATTTAATTAGGGTGAGTCTTTCTTTATTTAAAATAACAAAACAGTTTTAGAGAACGTTTGTGTTTGTATGTATCATATTGAAATAAATTGTTTCGCCTTGCAAAAAAATGTATTTATATTTTCCACCTGAATAATAAGCCTTTGCAAAGAAAAACAATTATAGTAGGTAATATAAAAATTATTTAAAACTGTTGCGTTTTTTATATATTATTGATTTGGAGTTTTAATATGTAGGTGCCTTAAAACAGCCGCGAATACCCATGAAACTTTAAAAAGAGATCACCCCTATTCGATATTCAGTCCCACATAGGAAGTAGGCCAAACGAACACTCGTTAAAGTTTTTGTGTGGTGAATAGGGGTGAGTCTGGTTTGATTTTATTTTATTTTATTTAGTTACCACAGTTTCTATTTTTCTACTCTTCTCTAAATCGTAAAGTAACACTGTAGTTTTCTATTAATTTTAAAAATTCTATGATTCTTTGCTGTAGCTTCAAATCATTCATTCACCCACAATTAATAAAATTTGCTGTTTGTGAAAAGTTGGTCAATTTACAAAAAAGCCACGGATATCTATGTATCTATTTTATGTAGGAAAAATTAAAATCTCTTATCATGTCTAGTTTCTCTATTTCCGAAGGAAATGTTTTCTAAAATAATGTGAAGTATGTATTTATATATCTATATTAGATCCTTTTACATTATTTCACTTTAACTTACATCTATGATTATAGTAAATAATTTATATACTCATTTTTTCATCAAATATTTAGTTATCGTTAAGTTTTACTAGGTACTTACCCAAATAGAGACAAAGGCAATCTTCCAAATCAATGATTAAAGCGGTTAATGAAAGAAGAAACCAAAACAAAATTGTTGTTAGCTGTTTTAAAAGTAGAACTATTTAGTTAGTATTAATTAATACAATTAGCGTCTAGATAAAAAGAAATTATCATCTGTTTTTTTTTGCTGAAATAGAAATTATATGAATACTGAATATTTTCAGAATTTACTAAATTAAAATCCACCCCGTATAGCAGAGTTTCATTAAATACAAAAAGTCCAGTTGTACATACAAAATGGAACTGTAGTTCGATATATGTAATTCTTGTTTAATTACCAACTTACTCTATTATGTAACATTCAAAATTGAAACAAATGCAATCGTTTTAAAAAATATATATTCAAGGTATTTTTGAAAATGAGAAAGTAGGTTTTGCAGAAACTGGTAATTGAGAAATAGATATAAATAAATCAAAACGCAATATCCTGATTTAATTCTATATTCATTTATTTAGTACATTACACAAACATATAGTTACATATGTGCATTTGTGCCTACTTCTTTGGTTCTTTTTGCTTTGCAGTGGTATTCTAAAAATAACTATACTCTTAATGAGTTCTATTTATGTATTAATTCATTCATATCTTCCAGTTGATCGTAACTAAAAGTTTTCAAGAAGAACGGTTAAAGAGCAAAAGCAAAAGTTATTAGACTGTAATACTTTAAACTCATATTATTTGACTATGGAGCTTAAAAACAATTGGAAAAAATATATGAAATGAAAAATATTTTTGTTTTCATATAAAATCACGTCTTTACAAATCAAATTCTTGATTATTTTTGAGGTTTTGAAAGATACCTACCTAAACTGAACTTTTTTATGCTATTTTGCTTATTTGAATATAGTTAATCAAACCAAAGTATCTTTTCTTAAGTTAGATTTAGAAGGATTTATATTTGTAGCACAATGAGAGAGAGAGAGAGAGAAATAGATAGATAGATAGATAGAGATAGAGAGAGAGAGAGTGAGAGACCTGACTACAAATGTTTTGACCTATTTTTAAAAAAAAAATTATACACAATTAGTTTCATGCTTCGTGTCGATAAGGGATTTATATCTATCGTAACATATTGTTTTTAAACACAAACTATTAGTTAGAGGTTAGAGTCTTGCTTGCAATGTACAGAATGTTCTTGCGCAAAAAATCTGCACCAAAAAAACTTCTTGATTTGCATTCAACATATTTATATTATATCACGAGAAAATTTTTATAGCGCCACATAAGTAATAAGTTTGTTGATATGTTTCGGTAGTTTAAAAATTTATATTCTACTAATTTATGTAGTTGTTATAATATTACATTATAAATGCGAATTTTTAACGTTCTTTTTTATATGTTCATATAAACTTTGTGGTATTTTAAATCATATGCATGCAATATCTATTGTATATATACATACATACTTTCAGTTTATAGGCAAAAAATGACTCAATTCTGAATAGATACTACGTGTGTTTTTATACAATTTCACAACGTAACATAATTACGTAATGTTATAGTTAGGATACTCAGCAAATACGTATTTTAAACGTATACTTTGTTATAATAAAACTAATTTTGTGATAAATAAAGTACATATAATAATTAGTGTAGCGATTTCAGTCATAAAATTAATGTAGACATGTACTTACATTAAAGTCGACTATTAATATACGTAAATTAATGTTTTAAAACATAAAAGATCTGTTATATTTACAAACATTAGCAGTAATTTATATATGAACAAACATATAAATATATAATGAGGGTCATGTTCGGTACAAACGACTCGACGGTAGGGGTTGTCGATAAAAGTTTTAATTCAAAACAGAAGGTAATATAATCCTTTTTCGTATAATTATAACGGATCACAGATCCTACATTTGAAACGCGTCCTACACAGTAGGCACAGCGCCATACCTTACGACCAATCGGGTCTCATCAGGTGGGCGCTGGCATAAAGGCTTTTACAAGCTGCATAATAAATAAAGGTAGTGGGTATGGCTTTCGGTGCGCTGTGCCTACTATAAAGGACGCGTTCCAAATGTGGGATCTGTAATCCTTTATAATTAAACGAAAAAGGATTGTATTACCTTCTTTTTTGTATTATTATCTTCGTCTAATAATCTTTCGGAATCAACAGTGTAATTCAATGTCGGTAGGGGTATTAATCCTCGGAGTAGTTGTTACTGTTGATTCCATATTTATATTTATGATAAAAGTTTTGAGAAAGAAAATTTTATACGTTTATGAAAGGATATATGATATATAATTGACGTTTTAGGAATAATAAGTGTGTTAGAGACATATATCAGAATGTATCGAAAAGAAAAAAAAAAGGGATAGAATGACAAAGTAAAATATGGTAGGTGCCATTTGAAAAAATGAAATTACTCGTGTTTGAAGCTTTCGAACTGTTTTTTAACGCCCTGGTAAATTATAGAACTTAATTTTGGCATGACGTTAGCCTTAACATTTGACTGTAACTAATAAAAATTTCAATACTCTTATGGAAGTTATGATTTTTTATAGTTTGAGTTACGATAGCGATTATTTCTTTATAAATTAAATTAATAAATAAGCTTGTAGATATACGTATTATATATATATTTATATGTACCTGTTTACAAGAACACAATAAAACCAGGTTAGTAAAATTCTAATGTTTTGACCAAATTCTCTTGGGTTTTGAATAACAGATTGTTGTGTTTAAAATATAACTAGGTAGGTAATTAAAAGTGTCTATTGACAATGTTTATTTACAGAATAGGATGTACAATTTGTTTCACAAGATTAAATTGCCTCTGTGACACGTTTAAACGTTTGACACAGTTGAAATGGTGTCTAAATCGGTGCATCTGAAGCAATCATTCCATTTTTAACTTTCTCATCGAATTCACTTCAAATCTACTATTTTATTGCAAGAAATTTTATATTTTTAGATGTTTTCGTTACTAAATATATTTAATTGGTGATGGTAGTTCTTTAGATGCCAGGTACATTTCCATGCTTTGAAACAGTGATTGGAGTCTTTTTTTCTTGATCACTGCTATTTTGCGTTTATTGCCCAATTAACTTGACTATTTTCTATGGGCTATTACTATATATATAATATAGGTAAATAGGTAATAAATTTTTAATTAAATTAAATAAATATATTTTGTTGCAGAACCAAAGTGGATTTGAAGACTTACGAAAATATGTTAAACAAGGGAGTGATTTCTGTAAAGAGCTTTCTACAATTCTTCAAGAAAGGTGAGTTAAGGTACTTTTATTAATAATATTATTTTTATTATTTAAATTGGGGTTAGAGTTATTATAAAAATTGGAGACGAAGAACTAGAAGAAGTAGGCGAGCACTGTTCATAAATAATAGTTAAAGATGTAGGATATTCCGAGCGGTGTGGTCTAGTGCTCTAGATCATTGCTTCGTATTCGGGAGGTCACCGGTTCGAACACGGGTCTGGCTGCTCTGTCCAAATTTTCTGTGGTTTCCTTGGATCAGTTCGGAAAATGCTGGGGCAGTAATATTACACAGATAATCTTTCACTTCTCTTCTGTCTTCATTTCGTATGTCTCATCTTTCTCTCCATAACCACACCACCCACCCATTCCAACGATTCCTGCAAGGAGGCTGAAGAGGGCCTTACGCCCTACCCTCCGGCTTTGCACTGCAGTATAAGTCGGAGGGACTGCCCACCCACCAGCACGAGTAGCTGGTGGGTATGAAACTCAAAAAAGTTTTTTTTTTTCACTTTACATATCGGATATCATTTTTTCTAAATTATATAAAATATGGCAACTTTTTTGAGTAGAATGCATTTTAGGTTTCATACTGTCTCATGTTACAGTGGCAGAATAAGCTATATCGTATTATTGAATCTCTCGCAATAATAATTATTTAATTTAAGTAACCAGTTTCTTTTCATACAAATATTTCTGTTAGTATCATATTATAAACATTCTATTGTTTAGGTATGAAAGGTATCTTCTAATTTCAATGACATTTGAACAAGCAATTCCAACATTTCTAACTCGGGGTATTTTTTCATTTATTATTTTATTGTAAATTCCGCTCCGTTTCTTTGTCATTGAAATTTGCAAATGTACAAATTTTTGACTGAACAGTGCAACGGCCTTGTTGTTACATTCCCTTATATTTGGGCTACCATATTTTTTTTTAACGCTCACTGCAGAAGTTACTTAAGTTTTCACAATTTAAAAACCATTTGTTAGCATTCGGGAGGTCACCGGTTCGAATCCGAGTCCAGCTACTGGGCAGTAATATTCCACAGATAATCTTTTACTTCTCTTCTGTCTTCATTTCGTCCGTCTCATCTTTCTCTTCCTAACCACACCACCCACCGATTCCCACGATTACTGCAAGGAGGCTGAAGAAGGCCTTACGCCTTACCCTCCTGCTTTGCACTATATTGTGAGAAGCTAATGGAAATGAAATACTCAAAACTTTTTTTTTTTTAATCAAGAAGGAATCTTAAAATTTATTCAATTCAACTTCGCTATATTACAATTCATTTCAATTCAATGTAGAGCTACTTACTTTTACATTAAGTTAACAATAATTTGTTTTTATATGTATGTTAGTTAAGTGTAGACGTAGCTTAAATCGTATTTTCGTTATTACAAGTAAGTTCAATCTGTAGTTAACGGTATTTTTGAATAAGTTCATGCAGAGAATGTAAACGACGTAAGCGCAATCTTTCAATAATTTTACAATATTCATTCGGTGTTTGCCTTATTCACAATTTTACGGTTAATAGCTAGTTAGATGAACCATCAATTTCTATTTAAAACCTGTTGCTATAAATTATGTAGGTATCTTATTGGTTGCTGTCCTTTTAAAATAACAGTATGGTGGGAATTAAACACAAAAAATTTATATTTATAAATATTGTTACTATTGTTGATGGTATAACACAATAGGTCTGTATTCTGTAGAACTGTATATAGGTACTATTTAAACTCTAAACTTTCCGGTCCAGTTCGTGTAAATAGAGAGTTTTGTTGAATGTAGAGCGATTTCGTGTCCGATCTACAGCAATTAAAATACCATTCGGTATAATGTCGTTGTATAATCAAACTGTTTAAGACGCCTCAACTTTTTGCAAGAAATTTGCGGTACTGTCGTTTGCAGATTTATATAAATTGCTGTGACGTACTGAACGATTTCATAATGCGGATCTGTTAATAGATTCAGTTGAAGGATGTGCCACTGTGTAAAGACCTCATTATACAATTTAATAATAGCCTAATTAGTTATCTAGACTAATTAGAAGTTTCAATTTGAAACCGATAGGATTTCAAAATAATTTTAGAATCGGTAAAATCCGTAAATATTTGTATGTATTATAAAAGGATATTAACAGGCACGAAGATAGACTTTTTTGAGAGGTGAATGGTTTGTTATTGTGAAATTAGTATTATTTATTACAGTTAGTACATTAAGCCATGCAACTTTTCATTAAGATTAAAATTAAACTTAAAAAGTACAAATTAACATTGCCCTTGCCCTATTCGTATGAATTTTAATTTTGTAACTAACTTCTACTACTTCCAAACCTGGTACTAATTTAGTTGGACTTTTTGTCAGTATATTTTAATTTATCCTTGAGGTATAGATATGGTTCACCGTTCAATAGGGAACATTTCAAAGCAATATTTCAGAAGATTCAAAAACATTATTGCATAATATACCCAAAAGAAGATAATTAAACTTATGCGAAACGTTAGAAGTCAAGAAATGTCAAAAACATAATGTTAATCTAGTAAATAACTAAATAGAGTTCAATACTAATAACTCACTCCTTCTAATAGTACCTCAACTTACTGACCTTAGAACATTACTAGATTCTAGCTAGCTTCGTTGGTAAGTATGAATTGCTGTTGGGAGTGAAACACCAAAAAAGTTTTAAGTAAGGGTTGTTAAATATGGTACAAAAATCCCGTATGTTTTGAAAATGACTTAACAGCCGAAACGGTCGTCAAGAATCCAAAATAAAAATTTCTGAAATAATCCCAACGTATTTTTGTATTCTTAATACCAAATTATCTAAAATGTTCCACAGTGTTTGTACCACGAATAGCATCAGTTACTTATTATGGGTGATGGAAAATGTTAAATCATTTTTTTTAATAGTTGATTTGAACTAATTTACAGTAATTATTTTGATTTGTGAGAAAATATAAGTTTTGTGAAAGAGTTCTTTCTGTTATTCTCACGTTACATACCAAAATTAAACTTAATGTAAAAGTAGGCAGCTCTATGTTAAATTGAAATGAATTGTAATACAACGAAGTCGATTTGAACAAATTTTAAGATGTCTGATTTTTTTTTTTGTTTTCGGGGACGAGAGGTAGTTTTCAAAAGACGACTGGGTGTCTCTGCCCTACCACTTTGTCCAATATAGCAAGCATCGCAACTGTTACAATGTCGAAGTGCAACATAAGGTCAATATATTCAAGAACCACACCAAAACCAAATATATTGGATAAAAGTGGCATTTATAAAAATACATTGTAACAATTGCGATGCTTGTTATGTTGGACAATTGGGAGGGCAATCAACGTTACAATATCTGAACATGTAAAAAGTATAGTCAAAAAGGACACCAAATCGGGCTTTTCAGAACATTGTGTCTTATCTAACCACCACCTGGACATAAAAAATGTTACTGTACTCCATAGTAGTATCAGAAAAAGCAAAAAATTCTCACCCTTAGAAGCGCTAGAGATTAAAAAAGTCCTGTCCCAAAATCTTAATTTAGTCAATAACCATACGGAATTAGATTTTGTAAACTCCCCATTCATTTTAGGCAATTAAGATTAAGTATATATATTGTCGCACTAGCTTTTATAATTTACCACAAGATTTTACTCTAATCCTTTGATAATGGTCGTCTGACCCAAACTAGTTAGGATATATATTAAATCGGTGAAACATTCTACGTTGTTTTATTTACTTTTGTATACTAATAGAAATATTTGTATGAAAATAAACTAGTTACACAAATTAAATAAATATTATTGCATGAGATAGAACAGTAAGGAAATTGACAATAATGCACACGTAACTCTCGATAAAACGACTTGAGGAGTTTTTTAATTTTTTGTTTTAATAAACTTTTAGTTTTAAAGAAATTTGTAGTTAGGCTCCTGTGAAAGTTATTGTGTAAAACGTATAAAATGTATTTTATATAAAGCTCTAAAAATGTTCCATTCGATTAAAAAAAAGAAAATTCGTAATCCCAACGCGCTTAACTATCTTAAATAACTGATAATAAATATCTCTTTCGGCTTTTATTAATATGTACTTAATAAGTTTGTCAGTGTGTTGTAATTAATTGACCTTAATAGGAATCGTTTGTATGTAACCTCTGTTAGTTGTAAATGGATCAATTGATTTGGATTTAGTTTTAATTATAAGGCCTATTTTAGAAAGTTTGTTATAATAGACTACATACTAGATTAAATAATTATAGATGGAAGACAATTTAGAAGGACAAATTTATATCCTAGTGTAATTATAATAGAAAATATGAATTAAATAAATTTAAATTGGTTTAATCCGAAGAAGGAAACGTTAAATAAATTAGTGCAGAAGAAGGGTTAGCGGGTATAATTGTGTTTAATTACATAGGTAGCTACATATTAAAAATTAATTACATATATGAACCATGTATTTAACTGTAAATAGTTAATAACATCAAAGGTGGGGAGTCAATTTTGAACTAAAGTCATATAATCCGAATATCAAGCACTCTTTTAATCTAGTATAATTATTCAACAATTTCATTCAGTTCATTTTTTATATATACTTAGTACATTTAATTGAAAATAGCAGTTGTCAATCACTGTTTTATTTATTGTGACTCTATCGCATACATTTACATTAATAAAAATGTTGAATTTTGGAATTCTGCCTCCATATTTCATCGATCGCCATTCGTGAAAATTTGAAATGTTTTTGAACTAAAATGAACGTCAAGCAATTTTAATGAACCTGTGTTTGAATTCTTTGAAATAATAACTCTTACAAGGGATACCACAAAAGGCTTCATCACAGAATGGACGCCATGAAACGGCTAACTTTTGATTTATAGAATTTTTACTGAACGTAGTTTAAACTTTACAGTTTAAAGTGTAGCTATAATTATTATTATTAAAATTGAGAAAAAATTAAAACACTGAGGGTTTCACTAAAACTTTATTGAATACTCGATACGTATTTCGCCTTATAAGGGCATCTTCAGGAGTAACGAAATTATACTAAGTACCAAACAGAAATACATTAATTTATAGTACATACTAAGAGGGTGTGGGTATAGTATGTACTATAAATTAATGTATTTCTGTTTGGTACTTAGTATAATTTCGTTACTCCTGAAGATGCCCTTATAAGGCGAAATACGTATCGAGTATTCAATAAAGTTTTAGTGAAACCCTCAGTGTTTTAATTTTTTCTCAATTTTGAAAAATGTTTCACCAAGTGATAACGGCAGATACCCTTTAGTTATATTATTATTATTTATAAAGAGACCATTTCAAGTTTCACTATGATTTTCCTAGTACAAATATATTTATGTACCCCTTTAAACGTCAACTACTAAAATACTTTAGGACATCGTTTCGGCAAAATAAATTAGTTATCAGATATTTTGTTGGCTGTCAGTTTTGTCTGTTTTACCAATGGAAAATAAATAATTCAGTAGGTTTCATGAAACCGTCCTGATTTGTAAGAAGTAAAAGGGATTATTCAGGCTTTCGTTTCCTATTGATAACCCCCCCATTTAAGAATTCAATTTTCCAATAGATCACCCACTGGCAGCTGTTGTTCGCGATCTCGTTCGGATAGTTTATAGTTGTATTTGTCTCTTGTCGTTCCATCTCCAATAAAAATTAGAAATTCCCTCCTCGTTTGAGGACGAAACAAATGATAGATCCGTTGTTTACTGTTCAACGTAAATGTTAAAGTATTGAGTAGGTAGTGAAACTATTTTCGTTATATTTCCCAAAAAAAAAACAAATTTTTTGTGTTTCATTCCCACCAGCTACTCATGCTGGTACACTGTAGTGCAAAGCTGGAGAGTAGGGCATAAGGCCCTCTTCAGCCTCCTCACAGGAATCGTGGGAATGGGTGAATGGTGTGATTAGGGAGAGAAAGATGAGATGGACGAAATGTAGACAGAAGAGAAGTGAAAGATTATCTGTGGAATATTACTGCCTAAAATTTGCCTAAGTGATCCATTCCCCTAAAAAGAATCAAAGAAGAACTTGTGAATCACCACGGTGTTTGTCTCTATATTAGTCTGTAACAGACATAGTCCGTTTGCCATATAAAGTAAGTGTTTGGTAAAATTGTTAGAAAATGAAACCCTTTCAAAAATATTGAAAATTACCCTTTAAAATTTTCATCTCTTTGCATTAACAATCAAAATATAAGTGTATTTTATAAATTCAATACTTAATAAGTTATATAATATACATTGATTCCGACGTTCTGTGACTTAGTAAGTACGTCATCTCTCGTAGCTTAGTGGCAAAATAAAATTTCTTCTTTTGTTTTTAATTATTTGTTAGATATAGACATTAACGGGGTCAAAAGTAGATTTAAACGCCTATTTCTGTAGTATCAAACACAATAACGTTTATTGCAACATCGTTATTGTTGCAACAATAGAAAAAAGCAGGTGTGTTTTGTTTGCTTGAAATAGCTATTACGTCCCCATCGAAGATTAGAGTCTATTTCAAATGTTCCCAATTTTCTAGCCGTTTTATTTAGCTGGTAAAGACTCGGACGTATGTACTTAATTGATATTTGCTTTTCTTGTGATAAACTTTTTGAAAAAGATGAATGAGTGTCTTAAATAAAAGCGATGTCGTAATGTTATTGTTGTAAATTAATTGGAATAGGTTTTTTACGTTCGTCCGCCTATGGAACTCAATTAGTTATTAGAAAGTTACATTAAAACGCCAAAGTATGATGTGAATGTAATTTTGTGGTATCGGCAATCAATAATAAAAACTGTTTCGAACTTTACCGATTTTATTATATCTATCTATCTGTATAGATATTGATCCAGCAAATTTCGAAATAAATTATTTGCTTTTAATGACTCGGTTAAAGCGTTTTGTATGGGGAAATCAAAATAATATACATTTCACGCTTATACAATTGAGTTAACATCAACTTTTAGTACCCTAAAACAATCACATACAAACTTGTTACAATCGGAACAGTTTGTACGTATGCAAATCTGCATTAGTATATAATAAACTCCCCTGCTGCGAACGCCGTTGTCTAATGCTCTAGATCATTGCTTAGTATTCGGAAGGTCACCGGTTCGAACCGGGTCCGGCTGCTCTGATCCAAGTTTTCTGTGGTTTCTTTGGATCACTTACGCAAATACTGGGACAGTAATATTCCACAGATAATCTTTCACTTCTTTTTTGTCTTCATCGCATCCGTCTCTCTCCCTAACCACATTACCCACCCATTCCCACGATTCCTGCAAGGAAGCTGAAGAAGCCTTACGCCCTACCCTCCAGCCTTGCACTACAGTGTAGGTCGGACGGATTGCCCGCCCATTAGCATGAGTAGCTGGTGGGAATGAAACACAAAATAGTTTTAAGTTTTTCCCCTGCTGCGCAGGTGGTCCACGTTCGACTCCAGACCGATGCAATACCTTTTTTAACCCTTTTACTTTTTCATGTACAAACATAATATTTTATTGTCCCTAACAATATTTTACTACGATTAGGGTAATTCTACTTACGTAGTTGAAGTGATATTGAAAAATAGTCTCTTCACTAAATATACATTTATTGTAATGTTATTGGTTAATTCATAATTGAGAAATATTGTTATTTACTATTTTAATAAAAGAATTGATTAATTGAATAATAGTAATTGACTGATAACAAGAATGACTCACCGAAGTTGAGTGAAAAAACCTACTGTTAAGATGCTCTGTGTGTATCTTTTTATATTAAACGATATTTCGGTTGATTTGGGGAACGGAAGAGATTACTTCCGTTAGTAGAAAAATACATAAAAGCAATGAATTTTGAATCACTTACGCAAATACTGGAGCAGTAGTATTCCACAGATAACTTTTCACTTCTCTTCTGCCTTCATTTCGTCCGTTTCATATTTCTCTCCCTAGCCACACCACCCACCCATTCTCACGATTCCTGAAAGGAGGCTGGAAAGGGCCTTACACCCTACCCTCCGGCTTTGCACTACAGTGTAGGTCAGAGGGACTACCCGCCTATGAGTACGAGTAGCTGGTGGGAATAAAACACCCAAAAGTTTTCTTTTATTAAACCGACCGATGTCTGGCAAACAAAAACGCTAGGGGTTCCGCTATTAGTACCTAGATATAACAAACATGGAAAATAAATATTCAAAAAAGAAGGAATTAAAATTATTATTCGTCTAAATATTAAGATCAAAAATTTCACATTTGGAACGCGTTTTACCAAGTAGGCACAACGAACCGAAAACCATATCCCACGACCGGTTTCGACCTATCGGGTCTCATCAGGTGGGCGCTGGTAGAAAGGCCTTTACAGGCTGTATTAATTCAATGCCGGTAGGGGTATTAGCCCTCGGAGTAGTTGTTTCTGTTGATTCCATATTTATATTTATATTTGGAAAATAAAGATTTAAGAACGCAATGAAGTAATTAATCAATATTCGTACAACATTTAACAAAGGAATACTTATACTACAATAGATGAAATTTCGAAAATAATACAAAGAATGCGTATATTGACCTAGCTTAAATGTGTAAGCATAAAACCCTACAAGCTAAAATGGTAAATAAACATTTGAAATATATAATTAAATTATTCGATAAAACACAAATGAAATATTGGAAAATATAGATTCAAATAATTAACGAAACAGAATTAAATTGATAGTCGAAACACATAATGAAGGGTAAATCAAAATTATTTATTTTATTAGTGTAGTAGTATTCGATATTAAGGAAATTATTGCTAGGGAATTTAAATTAGTTAATGTAAATAAGATTTGTATACAATGTTGGAAGCAAATTGCAAAAGCTCGATGTAAAGGGGCATGTAATGAAAGTAATAAAAAAAAATAGTATTCGATGTTTGACATCAAATTATAGTATGTTTGGGTTTGTTGTAAAAACATTAAATTAAAGACACGTAAATTATAATTGCTGAAGGAAAAAATATGTTAAAACGTGTGACTTAAATGTATGCAATGATTAGATACAATATTTGTTTTCTTTTTTCACCAATAAAGTTGATATGAGGTTCCGGTATAAGCGGAAGTGATACGTAATTGGAATTATATTTTGTATTAGATGACCAGCTTTCTTTATCGTAAGATTATAATTCTCTATTATTATTATTAAATTAATTATGATGTAATTAAATTAACTGTGAAAGGATGGCCGCACTTGTTAGTGTATAGAAAAAAAGGTATCTATGCCTAGACATAAACCATTTTTAGCCCTGCTCTTATTTTAGATTACAGTTTGAAAATGCGATGTTGAAGAAGTACCAGTTGAAAAGAGAAAGTAAAAAAAAATGTAGAGCTCATTTCTATTGCAATTAAAGCACACTTTTAAGGTGAACAAAGCTGTGTGAACAATTTACTTTCTTCAATTACAGACATCAGACCTTTCTTTAGTCGACATTTCTTTCTATGTACCTCTACAATAACAGCACACGCAAGTCTTTACTTAAGATAGTAGGGTCGAAACAGCTAAACAATTTTTTGTTCAATTCTTTTTCACGGCATGCTTGCGTTTACTTATAAGTTTTTTTAATCGACTTATGAAGTAATGAATCAAATAGCACATTTTCTGTAAAAAAACGGCGATTGTCATTCAATATATGCATAATTACGTACAAAATTATAAATCATGATATTAAGTTCATGTTTCTTAATTCTCTTTTCTCTTGTAAATAAAAATTAAGGGATGATTCACATTTAGCGATTTCTTCTATTATCGCGGTGGGACCGAAGTTGCCATTAAAAATAAATATCTATTTGTACCTGCTACAAAATTGGGGTTTTAAAAGTATACAACCAATCTTGCCACCAGAGAAAAGGGTGCTCACCTACCTGATAGATAGTGGTAAGGAGTGTGGTCCTTGTGTTATGAAATCGACAAACGCGTGTGAATCATTTCACTCAAAATTTAACGAATCCTTTTACACAGCTCATCTATCAATATTTATATTTGTCGTGAAGTTAAAAGAATTTCAAATTGACACTTATGTCAAGATTAAAAGTTTAAAAACACCTTTCAAAATTAAGCCTCCGTAAGAAGTAAAGTGAAAACTATCATGGAATTGTGTGAAAAATATAAAAATAAAATAATATCGAACATCGACTATATAAAATGTGTATCATATTTACGTTGAAAAAATTGTTGACTGATATATGTTATGTATAAGTATGTATTTATAATGCCTTATTAATTACTGGTAAATAAATGCCATAAAATATCAATAAAGTATTTTTCTCCCTCATTAGAATAATTTCTACCTATTAGGTGTTAGTGGCACAATCGGTTATACCTTTTCAAAGATCCTTTTTGGTCAGTGGCAAGATCGGTTGTACCTTTTTTCGTCAGGTATAATTTGATGGCACTTTCGGCTACTACCTATTATCGAAACCATATTTGTACAAATTCTTCGAACTTACTACCGAGCGGAGTGGTCGAGTGCTCTAGATCATTGCTTAGCATTCGGGAGGTCACCGGTTCGAATCCACCTCCGGCTGCTCTGGTCCAAGTTTTTTTGTAGTTTCCTTGGATCATTTAGGTAAATGCTGCAGCGGTAATATTTCACAGATAATCATTCACTTCTCTTCTGTCTTCATTTCGTCCGTCTCATCTTTCTCTCCCTAACCACACCACCCATCCATTCCCACGATTCCTGAAAGGAGGCTGAAGAGGGCCTTACGCCCTACCCTGCGGCTTTGCACTACAGTGTAGGTCGAAGGGACTGCCCGCCCACCAGCACGAGTAGCTGGTGGGAATGAAACACAAAAAAGTTTTTTTTTCGAACAATTCAATTGTTGAGAATGCGTCAGATGACAAGATTAGTAGTTCTTTTCTGCTTTTTGGACTCATTTAATATTGAGAATCTTTTGTTTTAATATTTCACATCGTAGAATAATTATTCTAACTCTGTCTAATGCAACTATACTCAATGGTTCATAACCTTGATAAATAATCATCAATAACGTCACCCTTAATTCATTATCACTCTGATTTTTTTAATTCTGAATTACAAACGATTTATCATAAAGGGTAAAACGCAATAATTTTTTAAAGCCGTATTTTATGTAAGTATTGACAAGGGCAAAAATTACTCAGGCTGTATATGCATAACACAGATAACACAAGTACTTACAACGAACTATGTACGTATCTAAAGTGCTTACATGAGTAAAACATCTCTCCAGCTAATAATTTGAATGGGAAAGTACCAAGGATATCAAGGATTTACAACAATGGCGCAACAACAACAGTGAATTATCTATGTTTTAGGCCAATAGACATGTGGCGTTACGTGTGATTTAATAATGTTGATTTGATAAAAACTGGTGGATGTTAGTTGATGTCTTTTATTTACACAACTGTTAGTATTAATAAAAAATAATGGGATGAATTTCATTGAATTGAATGTTGAATGAAAAATGTGTACAATGGTCGAAACAAGTTATATCGATATATTGATTCAAAAATAGAAAGTTAGTATACCAAGAGTGAAGGTTGTTTCTTTGAAAACTACAGAGGGAAGCGATACAAAAAGCGGTAACTTTTATGGTTGACCGTTGCTGACGATCAGCACGAAGGGATAAAAATTTCCACTTGTTTGTGAATGAAAGAATGTTTCTGATAATTGGAAAAGGCAATACAGTAGAAAACAAGTTTGCAGAAAAGACATGCTCAAGGGTGTTAGTAACTTTATACAAAATATATACATAGAATTTATACAAAATAATTTACAGAAGCGAGCTATTTTTATGTTAAAATTTATAAACAAAATTTAATTAATATGAAAAATAAGATAGTGGGTGTTAAGATTGGTAATAGACTTTGTTTGTATGTTTATGGTTTTGTTGTTATTGGTTACTTTCAATTAATGTTTACCGTCAATTCAAATACGCTTTTTTCTACATGCCTCATTTGTTTCTTTCCTCCGATATTTAATAAGGATGCTTCTCAAGAATAATGGTTACTGTCAATCGTTGAAATGAATAATATCGATACTGTTCATTATAATTTTTAGTTGTTTTTTTTTACTGTAGTACACTACCTAAACGTACAAAATACAGTGGGACATAGGTCCCAACAGACATTTGTTTCTATTACCGAATGTTTAGTCTGCTTATGGTATAATTAATATGCTGTTCGCGTTATACGGAGTTTCCTTTATACGATGTTCACACTATTGCGATTTTAGTATAATTTCTTTTTATTTACAGATCAGATGCAGAGCTACAGTACAGCAAAGCCCTAGCTAAATTAAGTGCCAAGTTGTCACGTGCTTGTCGAGATAATGTTGGAGCTATAAACGAAGCTTGGAGAGCAGTGGCGTACGAGCTCGAAGCGCGAGCTGAAGCTCACAGGGTGTTGGGTGGAGCCTTGGCCGAAGATGCGGCAAGGCCTCTGCGAAACCTCACTGAAACCCAGCACAAGAGTAGGAAGCAAGCGGAAGGGACGGTGGATAAAGCCGCGCGTGCGTTATCAGACTGGCGTGCAGCAGAAGCTAAGGGCAAAAAACACAGTCATGCGTGCGCGAGGGATAATGAAAAACTACAGGACCAGTTACTAGACGTCAGGTATTTTTTATATTGACATTGTTAAAATTACGAAAATAAGGCTCGCGTGGGTTTCGAAATATTACTCGCGTCATCCTCAGAAACAGAAGAAAAGCACAGTTCTTGGTCAATAATTTAACGAAACTATTACACGAAGATCGCGATTTCGATTTTTTTTTGTTTGAATTTAACTCGAGGTGGGAAAACCTTACATAGGCACCCCCTGAAGGGGGGTAGTGTCAGATTCTTAATGACTAAAAATCCACCTCGAGTGGGGATTATCCACCAGAAGGTTTTAAACATCCCCAGGGTAGATGTGGAGAGGGGATAGGAAAGTCGATTGAGGAGAGGGCAGAGTTGTGGGGGGAGGGACGGGAGCGTTGGGGGAGGGCATTAGCAAGACGGTGGCCCACCTCTGATATGAAGGGTGGGCCTCGCACTAAAAAGCGAAACAAGGACTGAGTTCAGGGTACTTAATTCTCATCACCGGTGAAGTTACTCCATAAATGCAAGTTAATATTAAATCGAACTGTAGCTAGAACATCGCCATCTATTAGTATAATTTACATCTAAGTGTAGTATTTCAAATGCTTGACAAAGGTCTCACGACACTACCACACGTGTGTCGGAATTTGGAACTTAATCCTTGCCCAACAGCATGCAATAGAAAGGAAATTTCTAGAGCCTTAAAGATGTTTCACTAAACCATTGAGGAAACATTGATATTTTCTAAACATTTAACGCGATTGTAATTCAGGAAGCTGATGATTCGAATGGGCCATAATACTAGGAATCCGACAATGGGAATATCTTACTGAATTTCATTTTTTTTGTAGATTATCGAGAACTAGTAGTCTAATACAACTAACACATATGCACAACCAAAAATCAGCTTCAGAAAAGGAGACCGCAAAGGTATATAATCGTTATTCTTTTGTTACGATTTTTTTATTTTTAATGTTTTTGTTATAGTTAGAAGGGAAAAAGCGAAAGGCTGAAGATGCAGTTAAGAAGGCGGACATCGAATATTACACTCTTTGCGTAAGAGCAGAACGAGCAAGGTACAGTAATATTGCATTAATTAGCACCGTTACTTATGCGTTGATGTATCGAAATTAATTCCTTAGAGGCTCGAAAATTCAGGAGCGCTTTTTTCCGTCTATTATTTTTATACGATTTAAAAGGCGTACTCGTTGTATCGTTATTATTTGAAACGCCACCGAATATCTGTGGGCACCACGAGATTCTACGTAAATTTTATTATCATTTCTGTGTGTTAAAGTATCAAAAATATTTTTATTAACGGTCGAAAATTCACGAACGCTTTTTTCCGTTTATCATTTTCGTGTAAAATTTATTTGAATTGTTTAGTTATTGTTTGGACATTATTTTAGACTGGAATGGGAATCGGCCGTTCTAAAAGGTTCCAATGCCTTTCAGACATTAGAGGACGAACGACTCAATAATTTAAAAACCATTTTAACTGCTTATTTACATCACAGTAGTGAACTTGGTCCCAGACTTATTGAGGTAAAAATAATACATACATTTAATTATCCATTTTCTTTTAATTACACTGTTGTTCTTAACTAACTATTTCGTTAATAAAACTTGATAGGCGACCGAAAGATTGAAAAGTCCTTTAAGCCTATCGGACCCCACGAAGGATTTAATATTGTTCGTTAATCTACGAAATTCATCACAACAGTTGTCCGAACAGTTATTACCTGACTTTTACTGTGAACACATCACACTGGCAATGAATAGGGAAAGGCGAAAACAGGTAAAAAAACAACTAATTATTTTTATTTTTTGTAATCATTGTGTCTTTTGTATTTTAGGCTCTAATTAAGCTTTTGCATCTTATAAGACAAGATATAGAAAGGGAAAGGAAGTCGAAGAACGGGTTAGAAAATTTGTCGAAAGCCATGAAGCAAACGCCCAATTTTGGAGCCGAAGATTCGCAGCAAAACGTTTCCGAAAAGCTGTATCATGTAAGTTTATTTAAAATATTCCTCACATCAGAGAAAGTTGTTATTTGATACCACGAGAATCTATTGTAACTAACTGAATAATGTCAACTGATTATTATTTCTTTTAAATTGTTTTTTGAAGTGTTTTTAATTGTGTTTATTACGAACAAGTTTTACCATGTAACAGATTTTCATATATGTAAGGTTTTTGTTTATGTTTAAGGATTTTATTAACTATTACTTTTGTTTAGATGAAATCCATGTTGACTTATTTTGAGGGAGCAAGATACAAAGTGCAGAGCGCCCTTTTCGAATTGGACAATCGACCAAAGGCTGGACATCCGCTAGCTCCACACATCACAATAACTAGAGATAAATCTGGACTTCAGCACAGTGTCCTAAAGGTAAGAATTTCAATATTTTTTTCAGTGCTTTGAGACAATCGAAGACCTTCATAGATAATAACCCTTTTTAGTTTTACGAACATACAACTTTAATTAAGTAATCTATCTAAATGCATGAATATACATATAAGTTTATGAAGAAAAGTAATGAGAAGTCCTGGAAAAATGTTTTTAGTTACCTTTCTTGGCGTATGATATTTATATTAGTATGTGTATATTGATTTTGACATTTCTATTTATATACTTATTATATATATTTTTTTATTTCAAGATTATGGTAAATTTTTTAATAAAGTTCGTGGTTTTTAACATTAAATAGATATAATTTTGTAACTTTCTCAACCCAACTAAAATTAATATTAGTAGATACTAGTTATAGCGATTGATTGCACGGTTCTTAAAGGGCTTTTTAGTCTGGTATTTCTTCGTAAAATGTTAATTTTGTGTTTTCCTTGAAGGTACCTCAATGGCTACGTGAAGAATGGACTGAGACAGAGAGGAGTCCCGTTAGTGAAAAATCAGAAAAATCCGAGTATTACAGCGACGGTGAGTTGCTTGAACCAGAACCGGACTGGACAGATCGAGGTGCCGCTGATGGTAACTCCAACCAGCCAGATTCGGACTTCGGTTAGCTTTTTGTGTTTTGTTACAGCTTTTATCATTTTGTTATTACATTCTTTTTTCAATTTTAATTACCCTTCGACTATTTCCGTTTTTCTTATTTTTCCTAAGAGTTTTATGTTACCTGCATAAAAATACTTATGTAAATTTTAGCTTTTACATGTACGCCTCTGATGATTTTACCATTGAGCTGTGTATGATAAAAATTAATTCCATTGGTTTGTAAAAAAGTATATTCATTTACATTGAAGTCCGAGTCTAAAATTGTAAATTTGTTTAAAACTTATGCTTTATATGTGCTCCTAGTGCTTTTTAATTGTCATTATTGTTAACCAACTTATATTTTTTAACGCAAACATAGGAAATTTAAAAAGTAAGTTAATAAATAATCTTTGCTTATACATATATTTATCAAATAATTGAATTACAAATACCACTTTGGTATGATTACATTTACAAATATCGTTTCAAAAAAAAATTTTTTTTTTAATGCATTTAATTACCTAATTAAATGTTTTTTTTCTTTTTCTATTTAATTATTTAGATGAGTTCTCCTCGCAAACAAGCAGTACTGACGGAAATTGTGACGAAGGAGCTCCATTAAATCCAATCGCTACTTGTCGAGCTCTTTATGCATACACTCCGAATCTCCCCGACGAACTCACCCTTCATCCAGGCGATATTCTCTCCGTCTATAGAAAACAGGACGACGGCTGGTGGCTGGGGGAATGTGATGGGAACGTCGGGATTTTCCCCGCAACCTACGTCGAAAACGTCGTGTCAACCACCTAAGAGACATATACCAACCCCATTTATTAAAACTTCAGAAACTGAGTTTTTAAACTAAATTAGAAGGTACATACCTACGTTACGCCCTCCCTGTCCTGTAAATATCGTGTACAATTGTTTCGATGACTTTTTTATTTTTAAAACGTGTAAGTATTCATTAAACTTTTAACAGCACCAGCGATACAAAAGGTATTCACCTGAATTTGTATTTTTTTAAAAAACCAAACAAAAACAAATAGTTACGAATAATGTCCAGGAAGAAAAAACATTTAAATTGTTACTAATTCAATTTTTCACACAAAACATTAAACTATATAATTTATTATTTATTTATTACAATTCAGACTTTTATTTAGATTAATAATAATACCTTTTGTAAAACCAGATATAAATATCTGCTGTTGATAATGTTTCTACTTTTTTAAATTCTCAATTAACTTGGATAATACATAATTCATATAATTACATAATTTGATGTCTTTTAAGTCAACAACCCTTAGAAGGGCCAACCGTTAATATTACGTATTTTATTATTAGATTAATATCAGTCTTTTTGTAATGTTATCATTGTATTGTAAAAAGATATGAAATATACACTGTTAATTTGATACTTGATTTTTTTTATTTTATAAAATAAGAAAGAACCCTCTCCTACTTAAAAAAACGATTGAGGGGATGATTATTAATTGGTATTTAATTGGGAAGTCCATTTTCTGATAACTGATGGACTGTCTGTAAAAATTAATGAATAATTTTCCAGTGATTTTAAATGAGGAAAACCTCTTCATGCTCTAGTCTGACTTTTTAATCCAGACTATTGAAGCATTTTCTATTCAGGTTTTCAACAGGATAGAAGGAACCTATATTAACAGCTCTAGCTAGGAGGTATTTGTTCCAAGAAGTAAAAAGGGCTCCCTATTTATTTGTTCCTGTTCTAAATCGATTACTACTTTCTTATCAAATAGCTTGGATTTTTAAAAGACCTAATATTATCATCGTCATTATAGAGTTATCAGTTCACAGACTGGTTGGATACATAACAAGCGGACTGAAAAGTTCGTAGGCTGACCCATAGATGGCGCTACTAGGAAAAGCGGCCTCATTTGAAAAAAAAATAGAGCTGTTTCATCAAGATAATGCACCGTGTCACAAGTCAATGAAATCGATGGAAAAATTCCATGAATTGGGCTTCGAATTGCTTCCGCATCTACCGTACTCTCCAGATCTGGCCCCCAGCGACGCTTTTCTGTTCTCAGACGTCAAGAGGATGCTCGCTGGACAGAAATTTCGCGCCGATGAAGAGATAATCGCCGAAACTGAAGCCTATTTTGAGGCTGAAGACAAATCGTTGTATCGCCCTCAAAGGGAAATATATTAAATAATAAAATCAAATTCTATTTAAAAAAAATATTTTTTTCTATGCTAGCCTACGAACTTTTCAGCCCACCTGTTACCTCCACTCCTTTCTATACTTAGACAACATTCGTATTACTCAATAACTAGAACAACTCACATACTTAATTATTTGCCACCAGTAATCTAATATAGGTCCTTCCCTTATCCTTCTTACTCCTATTTCTGCCTCTAATGTATCTCTAAAAAGTGCGTCATGTCTCATTCTATCTCCTTGTTTTTCCTGATTGATTTCCATAGCGCCATTCTTTCTCCTACATTTTCCAATATATTTTCATTTCAAACCTTATCTATCCACGGTATTTTCATCATCCACTTATAGCACATCTTCTTCACCTCGCCCCATTATCTACCTTTTGTACCCATATAGAGTCATGCTCCAAATATACCTTTTAGTAATCTTTCAAATAGAAAAACTTCACTTATACTTTTTTGTTTGTTTTTGTAATGTGCAGCCTAACAGTCAGTCAGTTGTATTTTGTTTAATTTTTTTTTAGCAATTGTTCTGTGTAATGTTGTGCTCCAAGTGTAGAAATAATGTTTTTAACGTGTGGGTTTATAGTTAATATATGTATAATAGTGTTTTTACCTATTGGTATGGCAAGTGGGAGACAATACGACCTCGACAAATTGGTTTGAAAATATAGTTGATGTACCATAACTAATACAGTTCAGATGCAACATTATAACCATCTATGTCTGATGTCATGCATACGTGTGATCCTAAACCGTGAAAATCTCCACAAAAGGTGAGTAAAGCTTTTTATCATATTATGGTTCGTAATGGTTTACACTAATAATTTTAAATAAAAGCTTTATATTTCAAAACCAACATCACTTTAGCTACTTGTGAATCATGATAGCATAACTATTTAAAAAGTTTTGTAAAGAACAAGTTAAAAAAAGAACCTTTTTTATGGCCGAGGCACCTAAGAGACTAACTATTATAGGTATGATAAGAGACTACATATATGTGTGTGATAAAATAAACATTAATAAACCATTATTTTCTAATTGCTGCTAATATTGCGCTAATGTACTATTGCGATATATTTCCAAATACAATTAATTACTTACTTTTAAATTTTTTTTTACAAGTTTGAATAAAATGCTTTAATGAATTTATATATAATGATTCCCAAATAAAAAAATGAAAATATTTTTTTTATAAGTTTGATTAAAATGTATTAATGAATTTATATACGATTCCCAAATAAAAGATTGTAAATTATACATAATTTTCTATGAGTCAAGTTTACCCAAGTCCAGATTTATATTTAAATAACATTTGTATATTAAAAATTTAAGGCTTATATCTGTTTGTCGACTAAATATTATCTGAAACTCATTCGTTGTCTAATGCCCTTGTATTGGTCAAGTACATTAAAGGTGATAGACGATAGTGTGTGTGTGTGTGTTATTCGAGCAAACAAAGCAAATAAAATAGATTTTTGTATCCAGATGTTTCATGGGTGTGGTATGTATGTTAAATTAATAGAAGAATTTGTTTAGGTAAAATTTTTCTGCTATTGTTCAAGAAGAATCGGGAGTTACACTGTTAGAAAAATTAGTTTTGTATAAAAATAGCAAATAAGTAATTGTACGAGACGTATCTGTAAAATTTGATTGAAGCTGTTAAAAATTAGCAATGAAATAAAATAAACGCAGAATATCTATCGAAAATCATACTACTAAATGAAATAGAAAACGTTTATGAATCCACAATACTAAATAAAATAGTAGAAGGTACCCCCTCCAATTAATCCTAAGATTAGTATAAACCAGTTGTCTTCTGAAGATGCCCTTGTAGAGTGAAACAATTGTCAAGATTGAAAATAAACAGTGGAAAAAACAAATTGAGTTTTATTTAGTGTTTCCTTTAACATATTTTTCAATAAAGTAACGGCCGAAACAATAGATTATTTGAAAATCATAGTGTTAAGAATGCAAAAACAAATATGGATTTTAATATTTATCAGCTATTTTGTCTCATTGCTGATTTCAGGCAGTTTCACTTCACCAAATTTTGCAGACGTTTGTCGTACAATTAGTTATTTACTACTGTTTGAGCAGAGCGAGGTAGAATAAGTAAAACAGAACAAATTGATTGACAAAATTTGAACGTAATACTTACATTATTAACCCTAACATGCAGATAAATCTGTAGCTCAATTTATTTTAAAACTAAAGGTGATCTGATCGAATCTTTATGTCAAATGTTTTTAAAAAAGGTAATAATTTAAATTATATACATAAAAGTAATTAGCGCCTATATACAATAAGAAAAGTATTCAAAAAAGAAGGAATTAAAATCCTTATTCGTCTAAATATTAAGATCAAAGATGGGATATGGTTTTTGGTTCGTTATGCCAACTTGGTAGGACGCGTTCCAAATGTGAGATCTTTGATCTTAATATTTAGACGAATAAGGATTTTAATTCCTTCTTTTTTTGAATATGTTATTTCTTCGTCTAAGAATCCATTGGAATCTACAGTGTAATTCAATGCCGGTAGGGGTATTAGCCCTTGGAGTATTTGTTTCTGTTGATTCCATATTTATATTTATATTTATAATATATCCTGTAAAGGCCTTTCTGCCAGCGCCCACCTGATGAGACCCGATAGGTCGAAACCGGTCATGGAATATGGCTTTCGGTTCGTTGTGCCTATTTGGTAGGACGCGTTCCAAATGTGAGATCTTTGATCTTAATATTTAAACGAATAAGGATTTTAATTCCTTCTTTTTTTGAATATGTTATTTCTTCGTCTAAGAATCCATCGGAATCAACAGTGTAATTCAATGCCGGTAGGGGTATTAGCCCTCGGAGTAGTTGTTTCTGTTGATTCCATATTTATATTTACATTTACTGTTTTACTGGTAAATCGGATACGTATTTTAATTTTCGGGTATAACTAAAATACAAAAGCATTAAACGCATAATGGCTTATACTTAGTCAAATTATCTATTTTTGAACGTATAATTTAATGGTAACAATGATAAGAAACGAAGAGCTCGTATATAAAAAAAGAAACATAAAATTGTCTTTCTTAATTTATTACTTGCTTGTATTACTTAAATAATCTGAGTTAATTTTTTTTCCTACATACGTAATAGTGTAGAATATTGTACCGTTCTAAAATATAATATAATAATGATTCACTTATATAATTAATACATTAACGCTGATGTAAAACTGTTATGCATAGTTTTTTTTTCGAGTAAATCGGTAATAAAAATTTATTAATTGACTCAAGAAAACGCTTTTTTTAACTTTTTTTTGGACAATGTGTAATTTCAAATACCGGCTTAATATTGATTACAGAGGACTCGTTAGACCATTTTCATTCAGTCTTTATATTTATAATAAAATAATTATTTTCCAATAATTTGTTTTCTATTAATTGACTGCGTAATTGATAGGAATTTTTTCGGAAGTAAATTAGCAAAAACTCAAGTTGAATAATCATTTTGTTAATTCACGACATTTTTCAAAATTAGTTTAACATATTTCACATAATTGTAAAAAAATATATAGAGTCTGTCCTTTGTTATTATTTGATGATTAATACGAATTTTATATAAATAGTTCGTCGTTATTGTCCGTAGTAGTGTCGTCGATAGCGTCAGCAGCTTTTCGAGATTGACGGCCGCAGTGGTACGATGGCTTTTCAGTGATCGCAGAGCAGTTAGGAGGGCATCAGCGCGTTTTCGTGGAAATTAACCGATCTTGTATGGCAATTGTTTCAAACACGTGTACGTGTTTGATTCCAGAAGTAGGATAATTCTGTAGGAATTTCATAAAATAGAAGGTAGGCGTTTGTAGCTATTTTATAAACGTATGTAAATAACAAAATTACAAAACAATTGATAATTTATTAAATTAACAGGTGTATATACAATATATACTTGCTCTTATCAATCAAATTTATTTTTAATTTTAATCCAACTTAAAACGATTGCTGCACGATTTTTTTATTAGGATCACATTTCAACAATTCATCCTGCTAGTATCCCATTTATAACAAACGAAGCCTTGCACTTTTGATTATGTATTTTGACATCTTCGGTGTTTATTAGTATTTAAGAAAATATTGAGGACATTTACTGAAGTTTGTGAACAATCGTGTTCATTTTAATGGTCAGACAGTGTCAAGGTAGTTGATGAAATAATAAATCGAATGGTATTTTTCCTAGATCATGAAATGACATTAAATTTATAACTTGTGCCGCCTTAGAAACAAATCTGGTTAACTTGGAAATTCATTCTAATTGGTATTAACTATAATAATCATTTTATATGAAACCCAGATTTCAATTCAAATGTTAGTTATTTGCAGTAGGAACTTTGCTTTTAAAGATTTATTTAAAAATTCACCCTGTTATCGCGGGGTAATCGCAAATTTTATTGCTTTTTTGAATATAATATATTGGAGTTTACACAATTCATCACAAAAATTAAAAACACAAATTGTAAATTTCAAGAGAATATATTAAAACTTGACAATTGTTTTGCCAAAATTTAGCTTCTTAAGAAGTTATACAAGAACTTATTTCAAGCCAAAGTTTGGCAAAACAATTGTCAAGTTATAATATATTCTTTTGATGTGTGCTTTTAATTTTTCTTTTTCGAATAGTATTAATTATGTACATTTTTGATTATACTTAAAATCTGCGATTACCATAAAGTTTAATTTTTAAAATAAAACTTTAAAACCGGAATTTCTGTTAAATTAAAATTTCTGCAGACTAGAGCGTTTGAGAACGGTTATTGATTGATAAATTAAGAAAAACATTTATTAATATGTTGCGTGATGGATGTGTTTATTTGTTTCAGATATTTTGCTGAGAGGACTCTTGAATGTGGATGTAAGTCCATTTAATCATAAAGCATCTTCTAAAATTCATTGGAAATATTTTGTAATTTTCAGAAACGATGGTGATGATTGTATTGTCAATCGAGATTACATTATTAATTAAACGGTAATAGTTCTACTACCACCACCATCACAGCCACCACCTTCCAACCAAGATGGCGAAATGGATCAATCCTGGATCTTGGATATTCCATGGGAAGTGAACATTTTCCAGTGGGTCGTTTTTTATTCATTGTATAAATGTGAAAACGAAGGTGGATTTATTTTTTGAACAAAATTTTAGTTAAAAAAACTCCTTTTCTTAGTTTATTGCATTTTTATTCAGTAATTTATTCATTTTTAGTACTTACGTTATATTATTTCGTATGTCCAGCTTTAGTCTTTTCAGTTACTACGTAAATACTTAATTAATTTCGTGTATCAATATTTTGGTTATTTAATAAGTAACATTCATATCTTAAGTTAAAAAAAGTTAATAATATTTTCAGACAGCATTTCTTTTTATTATTTTAAAGTTAAATTTTTGTATTCGATTAGTATTTTGATATTTTTTTATTCGTTATTACAAAAATTTGAATATTTTGTATTAACAGACACGACAAAAATTTTACAATACGAAGTAATATGTTCTTTAACAATGTCATTGTTTTGTTAAATATTAGTAAATATTTTCAGAAATGTTTACAAGTTAGTAAATCAACAATAAGTCCACTTTTGAAACTAACACTTATTGTTTGTAATAAAATATTTAAGAGATTAAATTAATTTATGTTATTAAAATAATTTTATCATATATTCATATAGGTTTTGTAGGATTATTAATCTAATATGTATATTTTAGGAATCAATTTATTTATTTTGAAAGAAAATAGGAATACTTACTTAAATTACGTTAGGCTAGTATGTGATATACATGTTTTTATTTTTCTATAAATGTTATTGTATTAATAAACCAGGGGAAAGGGATTTTTTTTGGGGAGAGATTGAGGGCGTAAAAGCAGTTTGTAAGGGTAACAATGTTAACTGTTGCAGAATGAGGATAAGATTGAGAATGTATGGGGTATGATGAGAAGTGAAAAATTAGTGGTGTGAATGAGAAAATCTTTGTGAGGGAGAATTGGACCGCGAATTTGTGGGGTAGCGAATGTGTGGGTGTTGTGTAGGCGTACATCTGCGAATAAATGAGGGTAAAAATGAGAACTTGTGAGTAAGTTAATGTAGGTATGTGAGAAAGATAGAGTGAGGGAAAGAAAATAGGGGTGAGAATGAGAATTGGGAGTATGTATGTATGTATGAAAGAGAATGGAAAGTTGTGGAGATGAATGTGTGTGTGTCTGTGTGATTGAAAGATAACGAGGGCGAGAATGAAAAATTAACGGGGTGGATGTGTGTTTGAAAGAGAATAAGGATGACAGTGAAAAGTTGCGGGGGTGGTTATGTGTCTGTGAGTGTAAGCAAGAGAGTATGAATGAGAAAGAGAGGGAGAATTCATCCTGTTTCTCTTATTCCTACTCATACCCCTTCTGTGTGTGTATGTCTATTTGTATGTATGTGAGAAATAGAGGGGTAGATGTGTGTGTGAAAAAGAATGAGGGTGAGAGAGTATGAATCAGAAAGAGAAAGAGAGAGAATTCATGCTGTTTCTTTTATTCCCACTCCTACCCCTATCCCTTCTATGTGTGTATGTCTATATGTATGTATGAGAGAGAGAAAGATAGAGGGGGTGGATGTGTGTGTGAAAGAGGATGAGGGTGAGAGTATGAATGAGAAAGAGAGGGAGAATTCGAGAATTCTTTCTCTCTTTTTCATTCGTATTCTACCCCTTGTGTGTATGTATGCGAAAGAGAGTGTGGTGTATGAGTGAGCGCATAGGTGTGTGTGAGAATGAATGAGTTGAGTGGGGTGGGCAAAGGGGGTGGGGGGAGGGTGGAGGGCAGTAAATAAAGAAGACACGTAAAGCTCGATTTTTTTTTATTTAAAAAAAAGACAAAAATGAATTTTTCACGCCTACCAGGTTTAGTAAGTTACATTTTGTTATTCGAAGACCGTCCGGGTCCGGACCCAGACGTTGGAAGTTCCAAATTCGAACTGGAAGTTCCAAAACACGAAATTCGAAATTTCTGAGATCCTGGGTCTTGAAAACTTCGAAATTCGTACCTTCCGATTCGAATTCCGAAGTTTCCAAGACTCAGAAACTCGGAAATTCCGAGATTCCGGGTATTGGAGACTTCGAGTTCGAATTCGAAGCTTCCAGAACACTCCCGACGAAGTAACTCGCGAACACTACCGTCCCCTGATGAAGACCAGCCCCTGGTGGACGGAGAAGAGCAGCACCCTGGTCCGGTATAGATGTTCAACTGTAATAAAAACATAAAAGTGTTGCAAAAAATGAGAAAAACTAAATTTGAACTAAAAAGTTTAAATATTTTTAATTATTTAAAATAATAACTTCCCATTACTCCTTAAGTGGGTAAAAAATATCATTAAATAAACCAAGCATAAACGAAATAATTAATAGAAGGCAAGTGAGATGATATAAAATTTATGTTAAGTTGAGAAGCAGTACCTATGATGTTAAATCAAATTATCTTTATAAATGATTAAAAAGAGAACTTTTTATAATTAAAACCTGTAAGGAGAAGTAATTACTATAAACAATTTAAATTAATTAATATTGTTAATATTCGAAGAAAAGTTACGTTAAATTTAAAGAGAAATAATTTTTATAAACTACTATTAACAAAAAAAGTACAAAGTTAAAAAAGGAAAATTGAGTCGAGGTGAAAAAAGGCAGATGAAATAAAAAGTTAAATCCTACAAGTACAAGTTCATGCGTCCCTAAGAAATAAAATGAATAGTTCTTAAAATAACGAAAAAGAAATACTTTGAAAGTAAGATTATGTAAAAATACGTAAAAATGAAAAAAGACATGATAAATTAATGTGAAATTTAATTAAGATTAATTCTATAAATTAAAGTAGTGTGTAACAACCAAACCTAAATAATTATTGTAAACAAATGACATATGAAATTAAGATAAAATTCTATTAAAATAAAAAGAGTTTAAATAATTGCATTAAATAATTCGAAAGAATTTGTTATAAACCTATGAAAAGTGCAAAAATACAATAGGAGAAAAAGAAAAGAAAATGTACAAGTGTGATACTATAAATCCATAATTAAAAGAAGTAATTTTACCATCAACATTGAAAAAGTGAAATATTAAAACATTTAGATGAAGAAAAAAAATACATTAAAATTTAAAAAAAATTGTTTGTTTCAGTAAACTCTAATGTATGTATTCACTATCTGAAATAAAACCAAATAATTCAATAGACTAACTAGTTGAAACTATTACATTTAAAATATTTGAATCAAATTATAATACGTAAAAATAAAATACGTAAATTTCATTATTATTTAAATAACTGCTACAAATCCAAAAAGAAAATATTGTAAGAAATAGTAGAAGGTTGAGAAGTTACTGTAAAATAAAAAAATACTAATGTGATGAAAGAAATATTTCACTAAAGTAACAAAGTTTATGGATGTATTTGTTAATTGAATTATGAAACTTTCTTCGTTGATTTTCTCGAATGACAAATTCAATCGAAGAACAGCAACTATTTTTTAATTATACATATATATTGAGGAAACTCACCCCTCACCGCTGTTGTAGTGTCAATAGGACAATTTCTTCTTTTCCAGGATGAACGTTGCATTGAATTTCTTCCGTGATGACATCGCAATAGAAAATAAACTGCAACAAAGTCAAAAATTAATTAAATGTAAAATCAACAATTTTGAATTAAATAAAAAATAGTAAAAACAAAACGTGTAAATACAGCATTTGTTTAAATAACTGTTAATAGTTCCAAAAGATAATTGTAAGAAGTAGTGAAAAATCAATAAACTTAGGTAAAATAATGAAACACTATAACGATATCAAAAAACATTTTACTCTCTTGAGAAAGGCTTAAATCAGCCGAATAAATTACCGTCATTTAATAAAATTTCAAGTGTGAAACTAAAAAGAAGTATTATATATTTCCCTTTTTTATTTTTAAAAAATATTTCATTAAAAATATACGACTTGCTGATTAAATTCACTATTGAACAAAGAAACAAATTTACATTTAATTTCCATTAATTTCAAGATCATTGGAACATATAAAGTGAATGATAGGCAATACACACCATTGTAGCTCCAATGTGCTTATCATTTTTCTTCTAGGAAGGGCGGACAGAAAATCAACTGTAAAAAAATCAAAAATTAATTTCCAAAATTCACAAACCCATTAATTTTTTAAAAATTATATTAAGGAACCGTTTAAATGAATCTTATGCCATCCAGAACTAAATTAATAAATGATAAGCAAAAAATTTTTATAATGAAACACTCTTAATTTTAATATACAATCTATATGTTTAGCTATAAAATAAAATAAACATTTGTACTTACGATTAATTAAGGGCACATTAATGGTGTTGGTTTCTGAATTGGCATTCAGATGTTGTGATGGGTGTAGACGGTCCCCCTGGAAAGAAAAAATTACTATTAGCTAAAAGAAAAAGGATTTTCATCAATTTTAATCAAAGCAATAAAAAAATCATCTATTATCGCAAATTCCATAACGGAATAATGAACAGAACAGATGTTAAAGTAATTGATTTATGAAACAGATATCAAACAAATATGTATTACTTCTGAAGAAACCCAAGCTAGGCGAAACAATTGTTAAGTTTATTAAATAAATTTTGTGGAAATTTCAAGTGTTTTATTTCTTACTAAGTATTAAAATGATTTTCCATCAAGTGAATGTAGAAATAATTAACCATATCAAACAAATATTGTTAAAAATATATTAATTATATAACTAAGTATGTGGATCAGTAATAATGATGCAGTTAACCGTCTTGTTAAAATTATATTAAATAAATTTGAATGAATCCTAATTAATATTTTCATATAAGCATCATTAAGTTGTAAATACTACGTTTCACTAATTATTTATGCCCTACGTTGAGTTTTCCTGGTTTTCGCAACTTTTCCAAGCTACAAAGTACTACCATTATACGTCTAGAACAATTGTAAACAAGTCAATCTATTCTGTGGTCAATAGAAATACAACCGCCTTAAATAATAACACCCAATACAAATAAGTGACTGTTGTAATGTAAAAACAAAAAGTGTTCATAGAAACATATTTTTAAATTCAAAATTTACTTCAATTGTTGATAAAAGATCTGATATTTATGCATAGAATCTAATTCTCAAAATTACGAAAATAAATAAATAGTCAAATACAAAAGTTTTCAGAATAATATATTTTTTTAAATTTAAAATACACTTAAATTAAATCATTTATAAGAAAGCTGATATCAATGCCTAGAATCGTATTCCTAAAATTTAATGTCAAGGTGCATAGAAAGAAACAAAACTTTGAATTTTCCTGCCCGAATTTTTAAAAACACTAGCAATCTTGTGGCAGTAATTAATTTATTTCAAGTCCGATTTAAAATCCGCTTGAACTATCGAATGAAAAATCAATATAAACTTTGCAGATGCGTTATGGTCCGTAAATATTTGAAAATGTTCTTTCCTAAAAACAAAATTTACTTTACGTTTCTGTAATTCTTACATTTCAACTCTGACATAAAATCCCATCAATTCCTAAAAACAAAGTGAGAGTTTAATATGTACAATGCATCATTCAAAACTCCTAATTATAGTTTTTAAATGAGCTAGAGATTCCAGTTAACTTAAACGCTATACCTTCAATTTCGTAAAATTCGATGCACGTATAGTGCCTTTAACAAAGTTTGAAAAGAAAATTTCTAAATGCTTGAAGAAGTACCGAACAAAGCCCTCATCAAGGAAGCGTCATGCTCTATACTTTAAATCCTTAGTTAAAGTAAAATTAATGCTGTTCGAGGTGCAAACATTGTGAAACATTATAACTAATTTGGTATTATGAATAGAAAAATACACTGGGATTATTTTGCGAATTTTTATTTCAGATTTCTGACGATCGTTTTGGCTGTTATACCATTTTCAAAGATACAGAATTTTTGTACTTACTTAAAGTGTTTTGGTCCTTGGCGTTATAACTACATTTTGAAATTGATTATGTTCAATGCTTTAAGCATTTATTAAAAGTGCTTCAAGTATACTTGAATTAAACTAAAGTCTTCAAGAATATATAAAAAAAAACTTTAAACACATGGAAAATATTAAACCAGTTTTGATGTCCTTATTATTATCTCCGAACATTTTGTTTCCTTTATTATGTTTTTCAAGTGTTGCAATTTATTAATACATTTAATAAAGTAATCGATATGAGTAAAACACAAATGATAAAAACTCACCAGTATCTAGTTTTACTGTTATATTTCTAATATAAAAAGCTGTATTACACTGTTCGCAATTGTACCATTAATTAAATTAAATAGTGTCTTCATTGTCAATTAGTATTTCTCGTTTGATAATAAATACCTTTGACTTTACTAGCAAAGTTTTTATACAACATATAAAAATAAACAACTATAACGATTAAAAGGAAAAAAAAATGTTTTCATGCAGATCTCACGGGTATTTCACTAACCTGATAGGTCTAAATTGTTACAGATTTTCCGATACGTTTAACACAATAACAACTGTTAACATGAACACACCAAAAATTGACACTGTAAAACTATCATGAAAATTTCCAATATAGTAAGTGTGTGTGTGTATGTTTAAGACACCATCAGTCGAGGTAGAACACTGTGGTGCCATTGGCAAGCCTAACTACGAAGACTATTCTAAACAGTAATATCGTTTTGGTTGTGACTCTTTCAAAGTTTAAATAAAAATTAATTTTCACTATTTACTGAAAATGTCCACGAAAAGTTTATATTTTCGTCGAGTTTTTATAAACAGAGACGTCACTAAGCTGGCTTTAGTTTCAAGCATGATATAAAATTTATTCGAACAATTAAAAGAGTAGTACTTTCCTGTATACATTCAAAATACCAAAATAATATATCTAAATGCAACAAAATGCCTGGAAAATTTTTAGATTTTTCATAATGTTTTTAAAAAATACATCTTTCACTAAATTGACTTTTTTTAAATATCATAATTACATTCGTAAATGTGCTAGAATTATCGATATTTTCAGACTATTATGTTGAAAAACCAATTCTAAGTGTACAATGTGAATAGTGAAGCATACAATTAAGAAAATTTTATTTAATTAAGAAAATGTGGAAGTTTGATCTTACAAACCGAAATTTCTACGTAAAATACAATAGAAAAATAACAAAGTTACACTTTCACTTTATGATACTGGTATAGACAAGGAAACTGTAAATTTTATTCCTACAAAAATAACGCAAAATATTTTTTGTACAGCTAGTAGTAGTATATAAAATCCACTTCATAAAAATCCAAAAAAAAAAACAATTTTACATTAATTCAATAGTGTTAAATTTTACAAAAAACTATTGCAATAAATAAAATTGATTTTGTTGTATTTCTATAAACCTTATTGCGAAAAATTGCAAAAAACCCGCATTTTATGCAATGTTCCACACATCAATTAAGCGCCGAGTTACCTCTCAGTTCCTCCACGAACTCTCCGTGAAGGAAGAAGACCTGAGAAGTTGATCTCGACGATTAACCGATGAATGAAACAATGTTAAATACGAGGATAATACAACGCCGGACTTATAGTCGTTTGTCCAGCCTGCCCCACCAGTCATAAACGCTTCGTTAAAGGTACCCTCATCCTGCGTCTAGGTGGAACAGCCTTCTACCAACGACCGTATTACCGCTCGATTAGCTAACGAAACAGCCTTATATACTATTTCAAATGCGAAAAATAGTGGCAAACAGCTTCACTCCTATACAGTTATTTAATATTGTATAATTCAATAAATAAAATCATAATCCTACAACCTAACAACTAAAGGTTATTCGAAGGGAATTGTAGAAGGAATTTTTTCTAATATAATTAAAAACTTAGAAAACAAATTATTGATTATAAGATACAAATAAAAATAGAAAAACGAAAACAAATTAACTTCTTTACCTGTAATACTTTACTATAAAGCTCTGTTATTATTATTATTAAGTGTGAAGGACTAAAATTGGGGAACGGGGATAGTTTTTCAGTGAATTTTTACTCTCAGTCGATTTTACCGACAGTTTCACAAATTCTTCTTGTTACCACAAAAGATGTTATTTTTTATTAAATCTATGGATTTTTAGTAAGATATTTAATAAGAAATATTAAAAATTTCGCGAGAGTAACCAATTTGAACAGTAAACATTAAATGTAATATAACTCACCAGCAACTACTTTCACCGTTAAATTTCAATCACAAAAATTTTCATAGCACATTTTTGATTAAACAAAATAGTGTCTTTTTCTCGTTTCATAACAACACTGGTACGTTTTAGTAGCAAATAAAAATGGACAATTATCACGATTTTACACCAATTTCACTGAAGGCTTTACGATGCTTACAGGCGCAAATTTACTACGATAAATGTTTTCAACATGAACACATTAATAGCCGACATTATAGAATTATTAGGAAATTTTTTAAGCCAGCAAACATGTTTGTATGTAAGCCACGATCAGTGGACTGCGAAAGCTGCTAGCACTCTCAGGAGCCTAAGTACGAAGAGCTATTGAGCTATCAGAATTCCTATTTTAATGTCCCAAATAAAAATGAAATTTCAACACGCATCGAAAATATTAGCGAAAAGTAAACATTTTCCTCGATTTTCTAATAAGTAAACACACCAATGCGGCCAACTCATTCTAAGTCTGGTTTCAAATTCATTTAAACAATTATGTAGAAAAGCTGGTGCATACAATTACTTTTAAAAATTCCAAAGTTAAATCGTTAATGCAATGAACATCCTGCAAAATTTTGAATTTTCTACAATTTTCAGTAAACAGGCTTTCTCTTTCGAAACTGTAGTGTTCTTGTATTAAGTTTAATTTAAATTCGTTTTAATAATTTAAATACGCTTTCTTTGGCACATGAAATACTTTTTTTTAAAGTTCAAAATAAAAGTTGTGAATGCGGCAAACAAAAAAATAAAAAAGTAATTTCTGGTCAACTAAGAAAATGTGGCTGTTTGATGTTACAGATTATTACATTTCTGTAGAAAATACCGAGGAACTTAACTAAAAATGGGAAAATACAACGTAAATGTCAAATGTAAAATACTGGTAATTAAAAAAATTGCAATTAAATGTATAAATTAGACGATTAAACAGTGTGGAACGATTTTAATATTTACAAAACTATCGCACATAAATTTGAAACGATTTCCTTTTTTTTATTGACTATAATAACAGTCATATATATTGCAAACTATAAGAGAGCTTGAAAATGAAAAACAGTATATAATTTATAAATGAAATTATAGGTGGAAAATCAGAAAATTTTATGTTAGAATCCTTAATATCTAAAAACATTAATGTAATTACCTAATAAACAGAATAAAGTTGTTAAACAAAAACACTCACCGTTGTTATTGTTGTTATGGCAATAAGTTTGTCGATTAACATTGGAGGTTAAACAATCCGTTGGAGATCCCGGATGAAAAATCAGAACTGACTGCAACAAAACCAAATATTATTTTTCATAGCTGTTTTATAATGTTATTTAATTATTAGTATAAGTTTCATAAACATTGTGTATAGATAAGACGTAAAATACAATAATTTGTAAATAAGTATCGGTTAAAAGTTAAAGTGGGTTCTGCAGTTTCCCTGTGTGAAAATTTTGTTGTTCTAAATGTGCTTTTATAATAACAATTTTATGTAAAGTAACGACAATAAATTAATAATTTGTTTATAATAATAGAAAGCCGTTCGCATGATATTTTCCATCTGTCTGCCCAAACGTTCGAGTAAACAGAGTAAGTATTCGGAAAATAAAGGATAGAAAATGCGCTCGGTGTTTCTAATACAATATTCTCAATTTTTCATCACAATCCTATTTTTTTTTTAACTAACTGGCTATGTGCCTGTTGGTGTATAATAGTATAGGTTCCTAATTCAGTTTATTCTCCAAACACTAGCTAGTAAAATCGACATTAAATGTTCCAGTTATTGAGCTTTTTGTTCTAGTTTTCTAATTTTATTTATAAAACAAAACTTTTTTGTGTTTCATTCCTACCAGCTACTCGTGCTAGTGGACGGGCAGCCCCTCCGACCTACACTGTAGTGTAAAGCCGGAGGTTAGGGCGTATTTACGATTGAAATAAAACTATTGTGTGTGATTAAAGGAAAGCTTATTAAATTTGCTAAAATTTCAGTTTCTTTACCTTTTTCGTTGGTACCAAAGTGAAAATTTTCATATTTTGTAAGACAAAATATTTTATTAAATTTTTGATATCGTTTTAATAAAAATTTATAATTTGTGCCTGATGAAGAAATAAGACAGGCAAAACAATTTAAAATTGTAAATGTTCCCTTATTTAGATTCATAACACTGGAAATGTTTCACATCAATTAATGGTTTTTAAGCAGTAGCTAAACGTTCATTTTTGAAGATCGAAATTAGTAAGGGCACTATTAATAATTACATGCAATTTTGTCATCAATTTCTTCAAGCGATGACGCAAATTATCACCAGGACACGCGTTGGGCACTTTAGCACGGAAATAAGTGGTCGTGTCATGTGGGAGTATTGCTGGTCCCTTCGACTGCCAGCGTCCCTTTTGTCCCTGCCGACGACAAACGTCACGCGTCAGTCGCGTGGCAGCATAATACGCGGGCGTCGTCACTTACATGTGTCAAACATGGTTTGCGGCATTTCTAACCGCCTATACCAACGCCGTACGGACCGCGTTCAATTGTTCGGAAAGATAAGCCAACTGGATCACGAAGCGTGCGATTGAAGTTATGAATTTGGTCCCGTCTATTTTGCAATTGTTTATTGAAAATGGTCTTAATTTTAAGCCGAATATTTGACAGTTTTGTAAATAAATAAGCTGGTTATTGAAAGGAATTATTTTAAGTCTCATGAATTTTAAATGAACTGGAACATGGTATATGTATCAAGAAGATTGGAAACTTTGGCGGTGTTTAGTTGTACCAGTTTGATGTAGATCTCACGTTGAAAAAATGATTAATAACACTGATTCAAAGTCAAAATAGTATATTATACAAGTCGAATCTCTCCCTAATTTCCAAAAACAGCGTATTTATAGTAATTGGTAGTACAGCTGTTTATGGTAATGTTTAACATTAAGTTTAACAGTTTAATAAAACAATTACACAAATGATTGAGTTTTGACATTAATTATACGTTTAGACCAAATACATTGGAAACAAAACATCCGGGAACAGAATTTGGTACCTTAAAGGAAAAAGTTCAGTATGTTCAAAGGTGATGATACAAATTAAAAGATTACATTTAGTTGTTGAGTTTCCCATGGTAGGGAAATAATAGTGTATTTAATGTAGGATGTGTATTTTAGTCAGGATCATTAAGTTGTAAAAAGTTAAGGTAATAGAGAATTCGAAACATATGTCGCATGAATTGACAAAATACACGGTACCTGGATATTAACTATAAATGTCTAAACATCTAAACAGTTTTAAATAATAGGTAATATGAAACATACGTCTTACCAACAAACAACGTAAACTATACCTAATGTTTGTAATAAGTCTAAAGCACACAAATGTATGGGTGGATCCTAACAGAACACAGCAAATAGCTCAACTGCAATTGAATTCTCTTCAGTCCCTGAAGAATAACAACGGTAATCATTAAATTCTCTTCGGTCCGCATACTTGTAATCATTTCCATATTACCTGCTTATATCATATGTGGTCTACTGATATTTAAATTAAACGTAGCGTTAATGTGAGAATGGAATGGAAACTGAACGTCAAGTTTATTTTTCAGATTTAAGGTAGAAGTGGTGCATTTTTGTATATAATGATTACTAAAATTAAGAACTACTCGCTGCTATTTAAGTAATTACAAATTAAAAAATAGAAGGGGGTGTTATAGGTGGTTAGTTCTAATTGATTGTTAACTAAGTTAAGGTTATTTAATATAGCTTTCTTGATTTCATAATTTTGTAAAAGAGACAATTTTCTTAATTTGGGAAAGTTTGAATGTAGAAGTTTGAAATTATTTACATCTATAGAATGACCTAACTCAATACAGTATTCAGCTATCCCACTGGAATTACATTTTTTGTTTCTTATAGCCGTATCATGTTCTGATTCTTTATCACCTGTATTAGCTGAAGTGTTTATGGCTGATTTTGAAAGCAAATTATTTAGTTTGGTAAATCCGTTAATAAGTTATGTATGGAAAGGTACAGAACGTCAATTAGATAATTTCCTTTTACTTTTAAATTCTTTGAACAACAACATCTCTTTTACGATCAAAAAAGAAGGTAACAATAGTATCAATTTCTTGGACATATCTTTGAAAAAAGAATGAAATAAATTTGTCTTTAATATCTTTCGTAAACCTTCTACAATTGACATAGTTATTCCGGCAAATTCTTCACATCCCAAACAAGTAAAGCATTCAGTATTTCATTCCCTACTAAATAGACTGACTAACATACCTTTATCAAATACAGATTTCAATACAGAGTTATTAACTATTAAATATATTGCTTTTGCCAATGGTTATTCCCCCCTGACTATTGATAAATTACTAAATAAAATGTTGAAAAAACAAGTTTCTAACATATTGTACAACAGTTCTTCCTTTTGTCAACAAAAAACTATCTTTTGTCCTATCAAATATGTTAATAATTTTAATTGTATTGAATTGACGGATAAATAATGGAAGTCCAACATATTGAAATAAATACACAGTTGATAACTTCCACAATTTATTAAATAAACTTAACACGTGTTTCGCCAACAATGTTGCTTCATTAGAAGAAACCCGTGTTAAGTTTATTTAATAAATTGTGGGAGTTATCAACTGTGTATTTATTTTAATAGTTTTAGCTATGAATACAAGTTTCTTTTACAAAATAAGTTCAACTATATATAACCGAAACTAACTCCACTAATCTTAGTTTAATGATATGTAATCTTAAAGTTAATGTTCCCCAGTCTAAAAAATCGGATATCTATTAAGTTTTTTTTGTAACAATTGTGACGCTACATACATTGGACAATCAGGCAGGGCTATCGGTAAACACATTTCATGTGTGGGATAGCTGAACATTGTATTGAGTTAGGACATTCCATAGATGTAAATAATTTCAAACTTCTACATTCAAACTTTCCCAAATCAAGAAAATTGTCTCTTTTAGAAAATTATGAAATTAAGAAAGCTATATTAAATAACCTTAACTAAGATAACAATGAATTAGAATTAACCAGCTATAACTCCCCCTTCTACTTTTCAATTTGTAATTACTTAAATAGCAGCGAGTAGTTCTTAATTTTAGTAATAATTTGTATTTCTCTTGTAAATGGCCTTATTAGGCCGAAACAAATTTGTCGAGTTGATAAATAAACTAGTGAAACTTGTCCTTTTATTTTCTTTCTTCTGTTTCGTATTTTTCAGATGTTACAATTAACAAAAGGAAAACAAGAATGTACTGAAAATAGTCATATTTTTTCTGACTTTAATCACCCTCCCCGTTACCCGGAAAAATATTTGTAATATTACTAATATTTTAAGAATAAGCGTAATAGTTAGTCGAGAATTTCAGATAGGTTGTAAATTCCCTGCTGTACCTAAAGCAGATACATTATTTTTTTCACATGTTTGTTTATATTTACGGATATTAATTTTATTTGCCGTAGACATAAATAATTCAAAACCGCAGACCCTGTCAGACAATATAAACCTAGAGTGCCTGTTTGCGTTCGTACGTGTGCAATTCTTAACGCTTGTGCTTGCTTATGTACCATATTGTATGTTAACCATGACCGATCAATTGTGGCAGTTAAATCTTTTTGTAAACAATCACATAACAATTATTCATGTTAACGACTCTTCAACAGATATGTTCCCACAATCGGAACTGGTCCAGGAAATAGAGGATTGCACATCAGACCCTCTCTAAAAGAGGCGCCCGCTGGGCAAATGTTATTTCCTCGAAATACTTTTTTAATTTATATATTGATACTTATATCTATACGTGATTAGTTTAATGATTTTTTGGCACATAATATAGAGAAAATTAGAGATTTGTTGGTATAAACGGTTAGTGTTAGAGACGTATTAGAAGATGGAACAGGAGTAAAAAAAGGCAGAGAAAAACCTAGATCAGCAAATACTTATGGATGTGGGTTATTTCAGTTTTTGAGGAATTCGAACAGAAACAAGATTGTGCTGATTAGGATAAATTAAGTTAAATTAAGACTAAGTCCCTTTATAAAATGGTAAAAAGTAAATTTTCAAACTAGTAAGCCTTAAATGAGAGAGTCCTGTTAGACTTTTGTGTATATTTTGTGGTTTTATTTGAATCTAACCTAACCTAACCTTCGTGCCTACTGTATGAGTGGTGCAAACATAATTATTTACAATATATAAATTGTATGAGAAATTTGGGGTGGAATTTACATTCGGCCGGTCACCGTCACAAACATATTTCGCGGGTACTCTCAATTGTGAAAGGTCACGTGGCCTATTAATTAGGGGCAACTAAGTGTAAGCCCTTGTACAAAGCGGTTTGTTTCTCTCTTTGCCAGATTTAGCGATTGCCACGAGCCTTAAATAATCAAAAGTGTTGTGGACAGACGTCAAACAGAACGGAAATAATTTGAGGAAACAATCAGAGCACATAAATAAAAAATAAAACACATATAACTAGCTCTTTACATAAACAATAGACCAGAAAAATAGAAGAAATAAAAAACGTCTTTACTTGCTTTTTTATTTATGAAAGCTAAATAAGTTAAGTGAGCAAAAGCGAAAAATCTTAAACACTGATTTTCAAAGAAAGGATGAGTAAATTTAATAATAAATAAAATAAAAACAAGAAAGTCGATCAATCTATAGATACTTAGTAGCGTAAGACGAAAACAAATTTTATGATCGATTCAATACAAGTAACTTCAAGAGGATTATACAGAGTTTTGTTACGCCCAAAATTAATAATAGTACTCCAAATTTTTAAACACCTGCTGAAAATAAATATTTTACAATAATTTTTAATTAAACGTAAAAAAGTTTAGAAAGTTTTGCCTTCTCCTCAAGAGATGTCAGTTTAGCTGTACAGAAATTCTTCCAAACTTTTGACGGAACTGCTTTTCTAATCTTTTATAAAGAAAAATAGTAGGTAATACATTTTATTTGTGATTCTTGTAGTTGGCATAAACATATAAGAAAATATACATCAAAAAACACTTATTCCATTTCGAAGCAATAAATTGAGAAAAACAGTCGTTATGAATAAACAGAATAAAAACTTTTAACCTACTTTTCATTTTATAATAAATGTGCAGCATATAAGAAAAAATGTCAGATCTGAGATCCTCAGTGCTTTCGAAATAAGTTTTTATTAATTATAAGTTATAAAGTTGTGTTTTTCTGATTTTATTTTTTTCTTCTAAAACTCTCTTTTTAACAAAAATTCTTTTATGGCGATGCAAATAATTACGATAGACACTCGAATTACTTTTGAGATTTGTCAGAGGTACAAATATGGCTCCAAAAATAACAATAAAAAACAAACAACTTCTTATAAATATAAATATATAAATATAAATATGGATTCAACAGAAACAACTACTCCGAGGGCTAATACCCCTACCGGCATTGAATTACACTGTTGATTCCGATGTATTATTAGACGAAGATATAATATATCCAAAAAACAAGGATTAAAATCCTTATTCGTCTAAATTTTAAGATCAATTATCTCAACTTTTGAACGCGTCCTACCAAGTAGGCACAACGAACCGAAGCCATATCCCACGACCGGTTTCGACCTATCAGGTCTCATCAGGTGGACACTGGCAGAAATACCTTTACGGAATCAACAGTGTAATTCAATGCCGGTAGAGGTATTAGCCCTCGGAGTAGTTGTTTCTGTTGAATCCATATTTAAGGCATTTCTGCCAGTGCCCACCTGATGAGACCCGATAGGTCGAAACCGGTCGTGGGATATGGCTTTCGGTGCACTATGCCTACTTGGTAGGACGCGTTCAAAATTTGAGATCATTGATCTTAAAATTTAGACGAATTAGATTTTAATTCCTTCTTTTTTGGATATAATAACTTCTTATGCATTTCAAAATCGGTGAAAAACAAATCGTAAACAATTACATGAGTAGCAGTACCATAACAAATGACTTGTTTTATAAAAAGTTTCTAAAAAATAGAAAAAGAGAACAAAAGGAATGATCGAAAAATAACTTAACATAAACAGAGATATTTCATCTTATAAATTACTATAAAAAATGAACAATAATTAATTAAAATGGAAAGTCACATAAATTTAACGGGTATTTGATACGATTTATTCGTTTTCTTTAATAGCATCTTGTTACGTAAACTTGCGTTAACAACTTATTGATTAAAATATGGAATATAATTCTAAAAACATTTCTTTTTCTAATGATATCATCTGGTTTTGATATACCAGTCCGGAGCAGGCATATTTCTTTTGCACCACAGGACCTGTCAAAAACACCACCCTCTTTTACTCAACTGTGTCGTACAGCTAGCCCTTCAAAAGCCCTTAATAACAGAAGCCACCAATGGCAGTTCTACATTTACTTTTCCATTTCATGCTCTCTCCCTATTGGTAGACATACGTTGCATCCACCCCCGATCAATATTAAACATTGATAGGTCCTTTGATACGAAAAAGGCTCTAACATTAGATTATTATAAGGAGGACAATGTTACAACATTAAGTACCTACACCATAATATAAAGGAATTTAAGAGAAGGGTGGTTATGGCGTAATTGGGATTTAAAAGTGGATATATAAACAGGAAATCCCCTGGGATTAAATTTATTCTGTTATCAGATTTAATCGAGTGATGTGGTTATAATAGTTTACGTAATTTTGTTATAAGGGGGCTAAAGTGCGAACGTAATAATTATTAACAAGTGCATCGGAAAAATATTGTTTTAAATATTTATTCGCTAAAATTATGAAAGAAGCTGATCGATATGGGCTGAACTCTAGCCGAACTCATCAACTTCCTGATTCTTCATCATCACCAGTAACGTAAGTCTGGTTTAATTAAATTATACAAAGAAAACATATTTTCAAAAAAGAAGAACATACATGTCCAACACTAACTAAATAATATTCATGTTTTTTTTGATAATATTTCTGATTTTTTTTTCAGGTGAATAATTTATTATATTTTAACCAAACCCAACATTTCGCTCAAACGTTTAGAGCTTCTTCAAAAGAGAATCGTTCTAGTCAAACATGATTACGTGAAACATCAACGCTGTTCTTTAAACAAATGTATAATATTGAAACACTATTTTGATCTATAACTTGAAATGGTTGTTGTAAAAATATAAAAAAATAATAACTTAAAAGTAAGTCAATAGAAACAAACATTTTTTAAATTCCATTATTTATGTATATACTGCTCTGATTTGAACAATTTTTACAACAACCATTTGAAGTTTGTGATACAGTTAAAAATATTGTTTAAATTGTAAACATTTAAAGAAAGGTGTTGATACTTCACATAAACAAGTTTGACTAGATCGATTCACTTTTAAGGACGGTCTAAACCTTTGAGGGAAATGTTAGGTTTGGATTAATAATAATAATCAGAAATATTTTCATCACTAACTAAATAATTTTATTAAGACAACAAAGTTAAAAAAACAAAAAATTTAGTAGAATTCTAAATAATTTTTGTTTCTAATAGTTTTAGTTGGTTATAGTAACTGGTAGATTGAAACATTTTTAATATAAACTTTACATTCAAACAAAAGTTGATGATTTATAATTTTTGATTATTAATTAATATATATAAAAATGTGAATATAAATTATTTATCAAAACACGGCATTAGATGTGTACCAATTTCTATGGTTTTCGCATTTTCCTTAATACCCTCCTGTTAATCAAATTAGTCTGCTAAATATATACCAAACATTTTTTCTTTCATATTTAGTGTATTAAGATTTAATTTCAAATCGCAAATTGAAAATAACAATAGTAAATCCTGTATATTTTTATTTTTAACGCATTGAATCAATTATGTTATAGTTGAAAAAAGAAACAAGTCTTTAATTTACATATTATATCATCATTAGAACTAAAAAAACGTTTTGTTTGAATTTTCTAATACGTAGAGGGAAATTGTCTAGTTTTTGAATCATTTCTGACTTTTTTCATATTTAGATTTATATTACAAAAATTTTAGTTTTCATTATGGCGGATATAGCGGCAATACTGGAGGAGAATTGTCAGAAGATGAAGTATCAGATTTACCAAGTTGTGCGTTCGCAACGCGATCTACAACCGTACAGCATCACTATCTTACATCTTTACATCACGCAGCAGGTATATTAAATTATAAATAGATTAAATAGATTACTATATAAGCTACAACATAGGTAGTAGAGTCCGTTCAATTTAATTTTTCCAGTTTTGTATTATAAAGTGAAAATTGTAAATCTTTTACTTTATTATTTATTAGTGGCGCAATAAATTAAACCCATCATTTTTGATGAGGATGAGATACAAGTGATGCAGGTAATATTTCAATTCTGCTCATTTCTGTTCTACTTTTATAGTTTGCGTATGTTTGTCTCGCTTTTCGTTTTCGTATTAGTGTTTCATAAATCTTCACAAATTACAGTGTCGTTCATAATTTCGAATGTGAACCTTTAATTTTAAATATTGACGAATTTTGAGAATATATTAGGCATTATCAGACGTCCCTTATTTTTATCACACTACAATTTTTATTTTTTAAATAATTTATATAGGTATTTTTTTTATACTTGTCAGTATATTTTAACCGAACTATGTCATTGAAATTCTTCTATTTCTAAATTGTCTTTTCTAAAAGGTGCATACCTGTGTAAATAAATAAATAGACAACTTCCAATCCAAATAAGTAAGTGTATAAATAATTGTCATTTAAAATTTTGTACTTTTATGTGTTTGTTTTTTATCATGACTATCTTTTAATACTCTCATTACCTACGGATGAGAAATTAATAAGTTTAATTACTTATTGTAATGAACACAAATATTTTTTATAAACTCTGTGGCTGTGGGTTTTACTTAAAAGATAAAAAAATCAAACAGAAATGGTTGTAGTGTCACAGAATTTAATTTAAATAAGAGAATGAAATTGAGCATTTTTTTTTTTAATTAAATTATGTGAATACAAAATTGTGAACGCAATAGTAGTACAGCAAATTAATAAGAGACAACTCAAACAAGTTTCAAACATAGAAGAGAAAGATGCGACAACATTATAAATGGTACCTGCACTGCTCATTACCTCCGACAAGTGTATCCTTCTCTTTCTTGTAGTACGTTAAGGGATGAATTAATTTATAGTGCCAATAATAAATAATAAAGTAAAAGATTTACAATTTTGACTTTATAATACAAAACTGGAAAAATTAAATTGAACGGACTCTAGCAGTGGTAGTATGTAACAATTGTCTTCAGGCTTTAGGCTTCTAAGGTGAAAAAGCGGAATAAACACGTATTTGATATAGGTTTCACTGTAAGAACCTCACTTACGTTTAACAAGCTTATGATATTGTTTTAAATAAAACACAAAATATAATATGTTCACTATTTTATTCTAAAATACTCCACAATTATTTTGGGAATTGCCCATTATCAAGAGTAACTAATACTAATAATAATAGTAACAGTAATAGTAATAGTATTACTTACTCTTGATAATAGGAAATGCCCGAAACAGTTGTCGAGTATTTTAGAATAAATTCGTGAACATTTTATGCTGTGTGCTTTATTTATGTTAAACTGCAAGTTTAAAATTGATTAAGATATTGGACTTATTGTTTTAGTGTATGGAATTTCATACAAAATTAATGAATATGGTTTCAATTGATACTACAAATTTTGAATACACAAACTTATGGGATCTCTTCCACTATTCGAAATCCCTATTCCTAAATATAGAATTGCATTTCTAATATTAGCATCTTACACATATTTACCCCACACTAAGCATGAACTTAAAAAACAATTGAGTATTTAATTTGCCCTTGTCATTAATATATTGTTGTATTAACTATCCAGGCGTACATATCCCATTACTATAAGAAAATTTTAGGCTTTTATGTCAAAAACCTTAATGATCTTAAAAAGGTTTATTTTTATTGGTTCTTCCTTTGCAGTTATGGAATCCAAAAATCACACATTAAAAGACAAATTAATTAGTTTAAAACTGACACATGAATTTGAAAGATTGGCGATAAACCAAACCACGTTACTATTTATTATTATTTATAATTTTGATGCCATAGACAGTACCATTTTCGTTTCAAAATTAAGTTATTAAAAGGTAGTTTTTTACATTTAAGAAAGTTCACAATGCCCTGGAAGTTCCATGTCAAGTACCGACTATTACGGAGGATCGCCGTACAGAATTCAAAGACATGCAGCCAATATAAGGGAAAGGAAAAGGATGCTGAGGTCTGCTATTGGACCCACCGGGTATCCAATTCTTATTACGAGTATGAAAAAATGAAAACATTCGGTTAACGTTTTGGAAATATTAAAATACTAAGTTTTCGTAACGAAATTATTATAAAGAAAAAGGTTTTAAGAACCAGGGGCGGATCCAGAAGTATTCCTTTAGGGGAGGGACGGCGATGGTGAAAGAAGAATACAAAAAACATCTAAAAAGACAATAACCCAAAACATTAAATCCCCTAACCTAGACCATAAGTGCCTCCATAAATCCATAACTTTTAACTATTAACGTTTGTAAACTCTATGACCTAATATCGTATTTTTTTTAAACCCCATAATCTGAAAGGCAGTGGTCAACGCCTTTAAGTATTTTATTATTTTGTATTGATGGTGGCACAAATTGCTAGCTGCCTTCCAAGTTATGAGGTTAAAATAGTTTACGTTACAGGGTCGTAAGGTTTATTAATTTAGGTTATTAGCATATGGGGGTAACTACGATTTAAGTTAAGGGGTTTAAAACGTTAAGGTTTTAGGGTTGCAAGGTTTAAATCGCTTGGGTTTGATATTTTGGGTTATTAGTTTCTTGGGTTTTGGGGGCTGCATTTGAGAGCGATGCTCCTGAGTCGCCCCTATCCTCCCCCACTCTTGGATTACCCCTGATTTCCTTTCAATTTGTTACATTTCTTACTACAGTAATCAATTTTCCGCTTTCTCGTTTTCTGTATATACTAAATACGTTTTATCTTTTTATTATTCATTTTTGAAATATTTAGAAATTTATGAGTAACTAATCTGTGCATCTTTTACATGCATTAGCATTTCCAAATTGACCTAAAACGATTTATTATATTTGACCATCAATTACCTGACGTACTTGTGTCTTATAGCAGTATAAACTCCGCTTTTGACGAACTGCGTATGCATGTTCCCACATTTCCCTACGAAAAACGACTAAGTAAAATCGACACCCTTCGATTGGCTATTGCTTACATAGCCCTTTTGAGAGAAGTCTTGACCGCTGACTGTGATCCTTTAACTTATGTCGAGAGATGTTTAAGGGGTGAAATTAAAGCAGACAGGGCTCATTGGAATACAAGTGGTAAGTAAGCATTTCAATATTAAATTATTCTTTTTCAGTATTTTTGTGCTACTTATAAATTACATATAGATATTTTTTAAATAGCATATTGTTAAAGGGATAATTTAAAATGTAGCATTTTGTTGCAATTTACAAAAAATCCATTTATAATAAACTCAAATGAACGAAACCGTCAGCGTGGTAGTACTCTTAATATTTTTTTTAGCTTATCGAAATCTCACTCATATGTGGCCAATATAAATTGGGAGTAAAAAATGAAAACAACATTTTTAATGAAGTGTTAGCAAATTAATATTATCTCATTCCTATTTGTGTTAAACAGCATAAAATTTCCTAGATTTTAATGAAAACCGCATCTAAATCGGTTAAGAAATAACAGAATTACATCTTTTTAAAATGTTCCTTCTTTAATTCATATAGTGGCGCCTAGTTTTGTTTATATGCACATTCCATTGAGTGCATTAACCCCGAACTTGACCTAGTTTTAATGAATAACATGATGGCCGCCGATGCAACAACCAATAAGATGCATCGAAACGCATACAGCCGCTTTATAACAATTAAACATGTGTACCAAATTTAGTAACTCTCGATGCTATTGTAGGTTGTACTTCACTGCATCATACTCCAGGTTATAATTACGTAAAAACCTTAAATTATTATATTTGATTTACCGTGTAGTTTAATTTATTATTATACTTGATTTAAAAATTTAGTGTTGAAATTAGGTAAAAGTAAATTAAGTTGAACATAAAATTTAACATTAAATGGTGTTACGTTAAAATTCAGTGTTTTGAGTAACCCGTACAAAATCTTCAATTACTTTTTTGTACTTATATTAATTTTATTAAGTCAATTATTTGCTAATTAACTAAAAAAAAATACACTAATCTAATAAAGTAACTGACTACTTGGACCACTTGGACTCCCTGAAACATTGTCGGACTGCGAGCCTTGTAATTATCTATTCTTTTGTCTAGCGCAGAAATTCATTTGTTACTTTCAGGTATTAATAAAGTTAACCAGATACAACGTATAACAAAACACATACTAAAGCTCTTACCTTTTTTACTGCAAGGATGCGTTGTTTTTAAGGCACTCATAACGATATCTGATGCATTGTATAATACTAACACACATATGAAATGTTTATAACTAATACGAAACATAAATGGGCACAAATGTCTTTCGATCTAATAAAAGCACAAATCGCGTGAGGACCGATCTCCACGAACTAGTCACGACTGCTTTTTGTTCACAAATTCTAATAAAGTTAAGTGGAAAAAAAACATTGTCCTATTTGACCTTTAACATCTGTTTACGATTTATACCGAATATTATACGGCAACTTAATTCGAAGAACTTGAACAGATAAATTCGTATAAACTGTTTTACTTTACAGGGTGTTGCTTTTAAAGCGCAAATAACAACAAAAGGTATATTTGATTGCAGATATAAGCGCTCCTATTAAAAGTTAATCATTTCGTTACTAATTTTCAAAATTCAGTATTAGATTGAGAAGTAAACAAATAATTGCATTTTTAATATTTCTTAGTGGAAAATGCAAATTAGAACTAATTTTCTTTACTCTTTTCTTTATATTTAATAATTTATAATTGTTAAAAAAAATCAACTTGTAATTTAAAAACTAATCAACTCTTTTTTGAAGATTTAACAGCTCGACTATCATGGATAAACTGGGAAAATCTGGGAGTAAACCCAGGAAGAAGAAGTACTTTGAATGCTTTAGGCTTAACAGCAGACAGTTTAACTCATTAATTTATAAACATAAATGGTAATCAGTATACATATAAAAAAGTGTAACTGTGATGTAAACAAATGTATGTGTAACCCTATTATTTATGTGCAATACATTGCTGTAATAAAAACATACACACATAATAAAAAAGTATTAAATTACTGTTTGTAATTAGAAAATAGTTTAACTACATTGATGACTTCTTTTTATTTTTAAAGTAAATACATTACATTAACAATAAATGGTATATAAAAATAACGCCAAAGAAAACAATAAAAAAAACAACTTATTAAATAAAATAAAAGAAATTTGTTTGGACATTTTGAACAATGATAAGTAAAGCTTTCTTTGTATGTACTCAATTTAAAAAATTCCGTCACAACCAACGAGATTAAAATAATCTTCTGTTATTTAATAAAATTTGCTTGCTCTAGTACTTGCCTTGCAGCATTATTTATATGCTGAAAACGTTTAGGTCCTAAATGAACTCCTCCATACCACCTTGTAACAACAACAGCCACATTAGTAACATTTAAAATTTGCAGCAAATGTAATAAACGCTGACCAGCATGAGACTCTCCATCATCATTATAGTCCTGCAAGTAATTTTTATTGTTATTTGTTGAAATAATTAAATTTAAAAATTTGTTTTACCTGATACCAAATATTGTCACATTTAACTCGATAAGCACAGATATTGTGTTTAGCTTGGGCAACTTTTTTATTTTGTTTTAGAAAATTTAAGAATTTCTTAACTTCTACTTCGCTGCAAACAGGACATGCATGGCCCTGAAAAACACTTTTTCTGTCTTCAATAACTGGCCCATGAGTTACATTAAATTTTACAAAATATTCGCTTTCTTCTAGGACTTCTTTCTTAGTTTCTACTTCCTTTGGTATTTTAATTTCTTCGATTTTCTTCGTATTTTGTACAATTTCTACCAGTCTGTCAAGCCATTGGAATATAATTGGTGTTCCACGATTTTCATCAAAAATACGTTTAAATTCATCATCTATTTCTTTTCTCACTTTTGAATCTAAAGCTGGAGCAAGAAGTTGATAAGCAGGGGGACTCTCTGAAGGGTAGTTTTTATTTAAGGTTACATATACCTGCACCTCAGAATCCATTTGAAAAGTAAAACTGTTCTCAATTTCTCGATCACGCTGCCATTGGGAACCATAAATCGCACATAACGCTTCAATTTCGTCTTTCTGCAGAGAAACGTTACTTTCCATTTTTTATAATATTGATGTTACAAACTTTTCTAAGGTTATGTTATTAAACATATATTTTGAAAATGTGGAAGTGGCTACATATTCATACATTTCTTACGGTACGGACGTTTAAAAGGTACACCCGCAGATTTTTTTTTTTTCGAAATTGTATTTCCATTTCGTTTCGAAGCATAATAACAAGCAACTAATAATTTAAAACTAACCTGTCCAATTTACAAGCTCTCGTTTAATTTCGTACCAAAAAATGAGACGTTTCATGTTTAGTTAACTTTAATAATTTTGGGATGCTAATTATTTAATAGAGGCCAAAAGTTGAAAAGGAAAATTTACTGCAGATTTCGTAAAGAACTTTATATGAGTATAATAACGCAAAGTTTAAAATTGAATAAGTAAACGATAGGTGTAACTAGGGAAAAACTGTTAATAATACAGAATATCCTACATACCCCTACTTTCCATTTGATATTATCGATAACAATTAATAAAAGATACAAAAATTCTTTTAAGGAACTATGCTGCATGAAAGGTTGCTAGGGAAAAGGGCACTGTCGTTGTCGGAGTGCAAACCCTAAAAATTTCCTGTAGCAGCACCCCTCCATTTAAGCTACAAACCGCCATCAATCATAAGGAATACAGGTACTTACATCAAATTCATAAAAACAAAAAACAATTAACTGTAATATATTTATGTGAATTATTGATATGAAATGTAAAGTGTCCCTCAGGACTACATTCATTACAGATTTCTCCAGATTCTACTTATAAACAATGTACAATTCTTATTTACAGCACTTGTCAAAACCATTAAGACATTCGATTATATTTAAAAAAATCTTGATAGATTTTTATAAATTCTACATTCTACAATATTAATAGTAGTGTAGTTTAGTAGCAGCTGATCTTTTTAACAGGAATGTAGACAATTTTAATAAGTATGTATGTATATATGTATAGTCTATATATAATATGAATTTCTATCGTTAAATAGTTTTTAAATTCGAAATTGGTGTGTGGATTAAAGTCAGAGCATTGGTCCTGCATTGCTTCTATAGATAAAATATAAGTGCAAAAAATTTTTCTAAAATATTTGAACAGGGCAATAGACTCTCTAATATCATAAAAGACAAAAATACACGGTTTATAAAACGTTTTCTTTTTTTTATATGGTACAACGTACAGAGCAAGTGGTGTATACCTTTCACTTCTCGAGCTATGTACTTAGTAATATGTTAAATACAATATTGGTACACTAACTAGAGATAATATCACTCCATTAAGCCACTAATTTTATAGAATGAGAAAGATTCAAAGAACGACAGTGTTTAAAAATCACTTTCGTTGATTCGGGTGTCCAATACTGTCTCGTCTATAAAACTTCATTTTCATTTTCATATAGAAAAGTAATTTCAGAAATCACCGAGGTTAATACTAATGAGAAATTTTTCCAAAATGAAACTTCGAATACCTAATTCGTTGTAAATCATTGAAAATAACAACTTTGTTAAAGTCATATTTACGATGTAACTGTTCTTATTCACAGAAAGCGTCAGAAAATAAGACTTTTTTCTCATTATCTAATAGGCGCATTAGAAATTTTGATGTTGTTAAGAAGCATTAACGAAAAATCTTACCGGCTGTCGTCATGTCGAAATAAGCTTCGTGTTCTTTACGCTACGTCATCGAAAGTATTGTTCTTTTCTGTTCTTATTTTTTTTTTCAGTGAACTAGACCGGAGCCGGGTGATCCGAGATTATCGATTTCGCGTTGCGCTCTCGAAATTTTGCTTTTATCTTTCGGCGTGTCCGCTTCACCCGTTTCCATGGCAAACATTTTCATTTTTTCTTTGAACGACAACTTTTCAGGTACCGTTTCAGGTTTGCACTGTGCTTGTTGTTCCGCTAATCTTCTGGTACGTGGGTCACGGTACACCTCTTGAGCTCCTATTACTCCTGGAGTTGCTTGCGCAGTTCCGTGGGGCGAGTCGATGGGGGTTGTGGGAGATGCCAGCATTGATTCAGCTTGTCTTATAAAGCTCTATAAAAATATGTTAAACCATAATAAGAGAAATAAATTAAACACACCTTTTGAATAATTACTTAAGTGACACAGAAAACTTCGTACAAAGAAACAGTATTTAACAAATTACGGTATAATGTAAATTCAAACTTACGTTGGGATCTTCCCTGACGGTTTCTTCAACGATGAGTGTCTTCGGAGGCGAAGTTGTAACAATCGCGGATGAATCGTCAAAAGTTACCCTCTTAATAGCATCTTTATTATGCATTGACATTACAGCAAAGCTCGAACCTCTTTCAGGGGGAGGTGGAGGTGCCTCTGGTTCGACTGGATGACTGTTTGCAACCCCGGGTTTAAGAATCGACGGAGGGTGCTCAATTTTCGACGTTATCGGTGTCGTATGAGCTGTTGTTGTTGTATTAATGTTTGAAGAAGCAGGAGGTTGGACGGACTGAATCGATGGAGTAGATGTGGGACTTTCCTGTAAATACAATATTAAATTTATTATATTACGAAGTGGGATTTCTAAATATAATTTTCACATGTATAATTAAGAACAATGTTTACCTTTTCCTCGGTATCGTCATCATCCTGTTCAGCCGCTTCGAGTGCTCTCCTTTGGAACTCTCTCTCTAACTGTAGGACTCGTAATTGTTCATCTTGCTGTGATGTACGGTAAGGCAATGACATAAGTTCTCTGATTTGTTGCTCCTGCCATTGACGTGCCTGTTCCCTCCTCATTTCCGCCTGTTTTTCCTGTTCTTCGCGAGCCCAAGGATCTCGTACCGGCAACTTGTTCTGAACATTATTACAATTCGGATAGAATGCCATTTTAGGCGGGTCGTGCATACTAGCCGTATACAGAGGATGCGTGGCGGGAGGTGGAAGTTCAGGTGGGTCTTCAATTTTGCGAGAGTTTTTTACTATGAGATTCGGATGGGATTTCGATGTTGTGGGGGTTGTTTGAGTTCCGCCATAATATGCAGACTGCGGTACGTAAGTGTTTAGTGGTTGATTAAGATTCATATTTTGGAGATTCTGAACGTTTTTGTCCATTTGCATTTGGTAGTTTTGAAGCTGCTGTTGCGGATGGAAGTGTTGATGTTGCGGACCTGTTGGTACAGACGGAGAGAGGACACGATTTTGCCTTCTGCGCAATTCTTCGCCCATTTCAACCAATTTTGCTTGACCTCTTATATTTGAACGTAAATCATCCTTACGCTCGTCGTTGTAACGTAGTTGCGAAAGTTCAATTTTGGAGCTCTCTTGAGATCTTATGTTCCCACTACTTGCGTATCTCATCATTTCGCCACCAGGAGTGTTGTTGTTGATTGTGTGCTGTTTAAGTAAATCATCGCTTCGAGACGTCCTCATTTCGTTCTGGATTCGTTCTTCTGGTTGTATTCGATGATGGTATTGTTGTGCTTGGGCAATATTACTAGAACTGGAGTATCTCATCATTTCTTCAGTTCTATTGAATTGAGAATGTCTGAGAACATCTTCACGTAACAGACCACCTCCACTGTACCGATGGGGTTCATCTGGGTGACGTCCGCTAGGATGAACGTGACCATTGGAATAACTCTGAACACTTTGTGTTGGACTTGGATATGAACTGTTAGTATTGGGAACGTATTGTCCATTATTAGGATAATTTTGTTTCATATTTACTTCAATTTCGTGAGACTTTGGATAGTGATTTTGGTTTGGTCCCGAGTAACTTTGGTTTTGTGGCTGACTTCCGTAACCACTATGGCCGTAAGTCTGCTTTTGAACATTATAAATGTGGTTCTGGTGAGGGTGAGTTGCAAAACTCTCGTGTGGTTGGCCTGGTAAGTGTTGATTAGTTTGTCCTCCGTAGTTCTGATTAGTGTATGGTGAATTATAGTTTTGATCATAGTTTTGAACGCCATGACCTCTATTATATTGCCCTTGAGGGGACATCCCGTAACCGCTGGTATTGTTGGGACTTCCGTAGCTGCTATTTACAGGTGGTTTATGGTTAAAATTTTGTGGATATTGTTGATTAACACTCGGAAAAGAACCAGAACGTGAATCATCGTTCTGGAGCCGCTGCGTTGATGGGGGACTTTTGAGATTTGGAATTGACTGATGCAAATTAGAACGTATTGTAGGAGACTGAACAGAAGTTTGAGGATAATAGGCGGACACAGGTCGCTGAGGATTATTTTGAACTGTTGACTGTAAAGAATTCTGAGAACTTCTTAAAGCCGATGTCCTGTAACAAAACATATTGTACACAGAATAAGAAAATACAAAAAAACAACTGTTATTTACCTGTCACCCAATTGTTGAGGGTTTGGTATATTATTACGATAAACGCTGAGATTTTGATAAAAACCGGAGTCCTGATGAAGGTTGTGTGTTGAACGACTTCGAAGATTATTAACCGGATTGTTCACTGGATTGCTGTTAACCACTTGAGGAGCACTACCACTACCACCACCACCACCAACACCTCCACCACCACTACCACCAACGGCGCTGTTGGTATTAATGCTATTATTCGAAGAAGTTCGACTGTAGCCAGGGTTGAAGACGTCGTGGGCTCCGCCACCTACTCTAGAAGGTTGCTCCGCACCGGGTGAAATGTGATGCAGAGCGGGTACGGACTTTGAAGAAGGAATACTACGCTCAGAATCTACTCGTGACGGGAGATCTCGCTCTGACATGCGTCTAGGACCTAAAATACGAAAAAATATATTAAACGGACGATATTAATAACAATAAAATAAAGAGAAAAATGGTACAGAATGATTTGTGACAAAATTCCCTGCCGTTTATATTAAGAGTAATTCTTAATAAAACTGACAGGAAATTTTTAATGATATATCAAAGTTAGCAGCCACTTATTAGTCATTTTAAAAGGACTGCTAAGTCTGTTCATGTGGCGATTAGCTAACATTACATACTATGCTAAAACACAAATAATAAATAAAAGGAAGAGGCTTTTCAGATCTATGAAACACTGATTGAATGCACTGTGCTTAACATGTAAATAAAACAGATCAAGTCTAAGAAAAACAAGCGAACGTCTGCTGAACAATATTACGTATAAACACTAATAAAAATAAAAAGGTACGAACAAGGTGCAACATGGATCTCCAATCTTACGATCGAAACTAGCTAAACGCAAGCGCAATTCCGATTCTTCGATGTTGTCTTTATTTATATTATCGCAACTGAAGAATTTGCGGTCTGCGTTTAGCAATGAACTCCTAAGTACCAGAGGACAAGTATTTCCGGCATTTTTGCAACATTTCCTAACTAGCTGATGTTTAGATTTTAAATCGGAGCAGCTTTTCCAACCTTTAGAAGACATATTTTTGTACGTTATAGCATCATGTAACTTTTCTGTAAGAAGGTTATCATTTTTAGGTCTCCTAACTATATATGATTCTGGAAATTTTTTAATTCCAATGCATGTTTTATTTCTATCCTCGCTCAGTTTCTCCAAACTGCCGAAACGAACTAAATGATTCATGAAAGGAAGAGGTACGGTGTCGCTGTGGCGTCTATTTTCTATAGGTCTGTCAGTCTTTTGGTTAATGTGAGCATTAAATAATTGATCCCTGTTAATTTTTAGTATGCCTTTAAGTTTCTTTGTAGGTGGGAACGACTTGCTAGCCGTTACTGTTGTCTTGTTGGAATTGAAATTGGTCCCGATTGTTTCAGTTCTGAACTTCTTATTGAATATGCAATTGTCAAACGAACACTCGTGATAAAAGGAATCATCACTTAATTTGGTTAAGTTTTTTTCTGAGGAATGTTTCTTTATATCTGCTTTCATAATATTTGGCGACAGATCACTCTCAGATTTGAATTTCACACAAGGAATTCTATTTTTAGTAGAATAACTCCCATTTCCATCTAGAGTTAGTGACGTTTCACTGTTCTTTTTGTCAACTTTCTTTAAGCAAAATCGAATACCCGTTTTTGAATCGGATCCACTAATACTCCAATCATAAAGAACTTTCAAAACTTCTCGTCGCTCATAATCATTTAATTTATTATCGACTAATCTTTCTGCGCTGTAACTTTTTGGTTTGGACAATATATCATTATCAAGTTGAGGAAAACTTGATGAGCTTCCAAAACTGTGCCTTTTAGCCATAACATGTTCAAAATGTTTTGCAAGCACTTTAACATGCCCCTCTCTAACATAATCAGGCGATTTCCATCTTTTAACAGGTGTATTGGGATCTATTTGTGTAAGATCAAGATTTGATTCATGGACGTTACTACTCATACTCGACGTAGAACTAGATAACTCTTGTAAGGAAGATGAAATACGAGATTGAGTGTTCAATCGTTTTCCGCTGACTCGTAAAAGATTTGAAGCGCTGCCGCCAAAAATACCGTAATTTTCAAAGCATTTGTCAGTCCTATCGAGAGATAGGCTCCTTTGGCTTCGTGGTTCTCTAACGGGAACAGAATGTGCAGAAAATGTACTAATTTCAACTGTTTTCGGAAAAGGTTCCGAAAAATCTGTAACTTCGACGCTTATTTCCGGTGCCTGTTCGACATGTATACGAGGAACAACCAATTTAGTCAATTCAGCTTTATACAGACTGTCGTCTGAATTAAAAAAGACATTCGATTTAGTTTTGAACGCGGGAGCAGATCGAGAGTATTTCGGAGTGTTTGTGAGCGAATCTTCGGAATCGTGGTAATAATGAGGAAAATCCCAAGCTGCATGTGAGAAGGGAAAAAAGCAAATGCTTAATTCTAGCTTACATAATGTTTTTCTTTTAGCATACATAAAATTAGTAAATATACGCTTCAATTAGCGATACAAAGTAATCAAATAATCAGGTACCTAGTAAATTATGGCACTTGCAACTGCATCTGTAACCTTTTGCTTGACCGAAGAAAATTTTTTAATTAATAATTCTCGATCAACTACTAATTTAATTAAGTAAGTATAAACAAACTTATTGTATTATTTTTTTCAAATAGGTTATTGCAAACTGACATTTACGATATTCATTAAAAAAAATAAAATTACAAGATAACACACCTCTATTAGGCGTTGGACTAGGTTGTTGCAAAAGAGTTGCCAATCCATGATAAACAGCACCTCCCTTTGCCACTTCCAACGTTACCACACTTCCTGTTCTTACAAGAAACTCGGCTGCCTTTTCTTGCGTTATTCCTAGAAGCGACTGTCCATCTACAGATAATAGTTGATCTCCAGCGGCTAATCTTCCATCACGATCGGCAGCGCCCCCTGGGACAACTGACTTGATGTATATTCCCAGTCGCTCCTGCCCCGCTCCTTTGGCCGCTACAATTGATAGTCCCATTCCGCCTCCTGCTTTGTGGAGCCTTATCACCTGTATCTAACGAGAAAAACAATTCTGTAACAATTACTACTTATTGTAAAAGTAATTAATTATTTTGTATATATAAGTAATTACACAACTGATTAAAACAAAAACATGTTTATACACATTATCGATGATTAAGACTGTTTATTAGCTTTGCAGTTATTAATTATTCATGTTCTGTAGCAACTAAAATCATTAAAAATTTAATAAAAAGAGACATAATAAGCTTTATGTAATATTTAAAAAACAAAAGAGTATTTACCTCTGGTTGTGTGGTGCTAAGAGCTGAAGGCGGTCTGGGAGCGTTCATATAGACCGTCCAATGTCCAGAACTAGTTGGTTGGGTGGCTAAACGACATAATCCAGAAGCTTGGAGGGGTTGAAGGAAGTCAGCTAGTCCAGGCGGGACACCTTGAACAACATCACAACTAAAACCATCATCTGGAAGAAGTAACTGCAACGGTGGAGCGGGATCTTCGTGTAATCGCACTTCACGACCTTCAGCTCTCGTCAGTTCATCAGCTACGCCCTCTGCCGCGCGAGCTGCTTGTTCTAACATAGCCGGTGGTGCCACCTGTTCACTCGGTTCACCTATATAATAAAATAATGTAAGTCATGAATGCTAACAACTGCTAATTTTAGTCAATTTTCCACCTTTATATTGTGTAAGCAAGGCCCTGAGTTGCAAAGAATTCAGCTTAAAACAAGCAGCCGATAAATTCGCCAATTCTTCAGCTGTGCTCTTCGGTGCTTGTAGTAAATGGGAACATTGGACTATTTTGGCAAGATGACATTCGGCTGCCAATTCCAATCCTTGAGACTCAGCCCAAGCCTTCAAATAAAAAACAATCTTTAATTAATAATCGCTCTATGTCATGAATTAAATACAATATAAAATGTACCTGTAAATTTCTCAGCTTGTTAAAAAGTTTCACACCAAAACTGCGATTGCACAGGGCCGGATTGTTAATAATAGCGGAGAGGGCTCTAGCCGAAATCCAGTGAAAGAGCTGCGAAAACAGTTGAATGGTAAGGGCGGCGTTTACACGACACTTGCGCAAAAGATTCATTGCGACACCAAGTACGTTGACGACATCGCGAGGATGGTCGTCACCCGTGCCATCTGACACCAAATTGCTCATGACTGCGTTCAGTTCGCCTGTAAGACATGCCACCAGATTCCGGAATGCTAATTGAACGGCGTCGGCAAGAGTGTCTTGGGCTTGAATCGAAAACGCACTAACATGTCTATCAGACTTGAGAAAATGAAGTAGTTCGCTGGCGTTTGCAAGCCAAAATGCCTGAAATGTACTTTCGGTGCTTCTGAAAAAGAAACATTGGAAGATAAACAGAGAAAGCACTAAAATATTTTCGATCAAATGCATTTGTTCATCAATTATTCGTTACTATTATAACAGAACACTAGCTTAGTAATTAATGTACTTATTATTACTTTGTTATTCATTTCTTTTGCAATGGATCGTCTAATTCTTAATTCATTACAGTCCATTCTTGTAATGGTTTGTGCATATTTAATCCATTAATCATTTCTTTTTTAATGAACAACTTTTTCATCATGTGTAGTAACACATTATTTCAGTAATGAGTGGTGGTACACACATTTGTAAATCAATTAACATTTATGTTTTAAAAATCTGAAATAGATATCTATTATTAATTCTAATTTGTTTATATCTCTGAATCTTAATGAGTTTTTACTTCCTCTGTTGGCTATTTGAATAATATATGTAACAGTAAAATATATCTTACTTTTAAGATTGATAGTTTCTACGTTTAATTTGTAGCATTTTTTAATGTTAATGTTTTCATTACATAAACAGTTTTTTATTTTTTTTTTTAGAAAACATTTATTATTGCGAGTGGTGTACAGTTCTTACCTATCTTGGACGGTGTGCCTGATAAGCATTGCCGCGTGCTGGAGTAGGAGGGTGAGCTTGTGCGCTCTTTCGGTTGGGGTGAGCTCGGGCCGATAGTGGGTGGAGGCACGATATCGAGCGCATAGGTAAAGAGTGTAGGCGGGTGCTAGACGAAACGTCGGCGTCGTCACGTCAAGGTGAGTGATTACGCGCGCCAGAAATTGTTCTTGTGGCTCCTCCGGGAACTCCAGAACCGCTGGCAAGATTGGATCTTGGCCACGGGGATAGCGGTCTATGCCGCTTAATCTGGAAGTATAATAAAAACGAAAAATTACTTTCACAAACGTGGTACTTTATATTAATGTGCATTCTCTTTCAATTAGAGGAATGTATTGTTAATTTAGATCAGGCGTTTCTTCAGCAGTGAGTCTGAGGACTCCTGGGAGCCCGTAAGTATATTATAGTGGCCACAAGGGCCCCCAATAATCAACGGATGTTGCGGTTCGATGATTGTGAAACATTTTAGTATTATGTAGTGAACACAAAGTTGCATGTTCGCAAATACATTTAGAAATTTGAACATTTATGTTTCTGTAAGAATTTCCAAATATTGTTTCCATTTCATAATAAAATAATAAATGAACATCAATTGTATTGTATTAGCGAATACTTGATGGAAGTCTAACATATTGAAATAAACACACAGTTGATAACTTCCACAATTTATTAAATAAACTTGACACGTGTTTCGCCAACACTGTGGCTTCTTCAGAAGTAAGTAATATGTATTAATGACCAAGTAGATATAAACCCCTCACCACTATTAAATCTTTTCCCTCACTCTAATGAAGATGCAAGATGCACCACCCTATTTATAAACATCTACTCTTAGGTAGTTTTAAGTAGATTTTGTACTTCTGAAGAAGCCACAGTGTTGGCGAAATACGTGTTAAGTTTATTTAATAAATTGTGGAAGTTATCAACTGTGTGTTTATTTCAATAAATGAACATGATTAAAATTAATCCAAACTGATATAATAGTAACATATAAAATATATAAAAGAAGCTTTTTTTGGTGGAATAGTTCTTTAAATAAAGTATATAAGAAAATTAGAATGGAATTATTATTTCCATTATTAGATACTGCACTATATCTTACCTTCAATGTGATTACTAGCTAAAAATACTCGAATACAATAGACAAAACAGATATCAAGCAGAAAATTTAACAAGCCCACATGTTAGCAACTTACAGCTTACTTGACGTCAGTCTGAGATCGTTTACATATGTCGAGTCTTCTGAGTTGTTATCCATTTTTAGCAAGAAATGAAAATAAAACCAATGCAAAAGATGGAATTCTATACTAATATAAGTATGTATTTTTTGTTTGATAAATTTCAGCGATGGAATAAACGATAGTCATATTTATCTAATCTGGGACTAATCCTTTCAGTTATTGATTTGAAGTGGAAATCAATATTGTACATACAGTCGATGCATAAAATTTGCGAAGTGTTCAACTAACAAGATCTTAAAAGAATAACGGAAAAAATGTTTTTTTTTAAACATTGTACCTGTAGTTGGTTTATGATCTATCTTTTATAAATTACCCTGCATAGTTTTTTTTAAATTTTGTTTAGGAGTAGATTAAAAAATTTGTGGAACTAAAACAGAAATTTAATTTAGGAAATACCTATACTATTATATTGAAAGTGAACTTAAGCAATGATGTAAAACAAAGTTTCATGGAGCGCAAAGACGCGCGTTCAAGTGTTAATTAACGAAAAAAAATACTTAAATAGTTGTGAAAGGTTTCAAAACTTTCCAGTGAGTTCCCTTTTTAGCGGTCTCACCATGATATGACAATACACCACAAAGACCATCACAAATCATCAGTAATCCAATATTAAAAAATACGTCCTACATTTCTTTTTTTAACCTGTGTATATACAAATATTTCCCGTTGTTGGGGAAACGTGTTTCAATTTTCTAGAAACATATAAGTTGAGATTTAGCAGATCAGAGCAGAGGATAATCGAAATTAGAACAAACCTGTTTTCCGATGTCGAACCAAGGGACCTGTTATCCTCTCGAAGTCCTCCGCTAGCTGTGGAAACCGTTTCCACATTACCTTCGAGGTCGAATGTTGTCTCGAAATTTTCCTTAGGAACCTCCGCAGTACTTAACGTTAAGGGCGACCTGCTGGAGGAAGTACACAACGACACTTAGCAAACAAAAAGGAAAAACAAAAAAAAAACAAAATAACTAAAAATAAAGCTACAGTACACAGCAACATTATATAGAAAACATGGAACGTTTGAAAAGCAACATCGAGCCACGCACGGGGGGTTAAAAAGCTGATTTTTCTTTAGAAACCAAAAAGTTTTGATATACAATGCGATTCAAAAAGTACGAAATTATATTTTCTTTATCTACGAAGATATGCGATTTAATTGTATTAATAAACATCGTTATTCGATAGGTTTTATGATAATCGTATAATAAAATCGTTACAAAAATACAATTAATAACGACAATGTGATTTCTTCAAACTAATTGATGAAAAAGTATTAATAGTCTTCTAGAAACATTTTTAAACACACTGTGTATAAGGAAATGTTTATGAGGATAAAAATATCGTGCTATGAAGGCAGACAGACACATGTGTTAACATTAATTGACGGGTGTTTAAAAACCTTACCCACCGATTGATTGATTGTATCACTAATCAATTATGTTAACGTCATGGTAAAGTAAATTAACGGTAAAACAATAGCAGAAGCTAATTGCTAAGTAACTACTGCTAATTACCTACCTCGTTACACCCTACAAAGTCGCTTTCATTAATGTAAAATGTACCTACAATATAATATGATAAATATCTACCTTACTTATAATGTAGGTATAAATTTATCATCACCAGTAGGACAAATAAATGAATTGAAGTAAAAAACAAACAAAAGGAATTTTATTAATAAAATTTGGTGAAACTTTCCTTTTGTTTGTTTTTTACTTCATTAAGTATGTTTCACAACAGTTACACCCCACAAAGTGTTAAGTTTAATAAAAGAATTAATTAAAAGAAGAATATGAACCTACGGGACTATTAAAAAAACTACTTTTAATGCGATTTTTCTATGATTGAAAAGAAAACTCAAACCAGAACATTATTATCATCTTTATATTATTTTAGTAAACTAAAATCTATTTATGTATAATTAATGTTAATCGTTAATGTTAATCTACAGTAAAATTATATCCTGGATCACATTGTTGAAAGTGAAAAATAGTGACAAAAGTTAAATGTTTTTATTATTGGTACTGTAAATATGTACCTATCAAATACTTTATTTTCTTTTATCAATAATAGATACAAAACTTTCTATTTGTGTAAACTTTTTTTTTTAGATATTTCAGACTGTAAATTTCGGAAATATGAGGGATGGAGGTATTTACAGTCACAAATAAAAAATGTGTAAACAAAACTTCGACCCTAGCATCTCGCCTTTATATTTCGACAACCCGTTTTGAATCATTTGCTATTTTTCAATCTTTTATAACATTTCGTAAGGAAAATAAAAATATTTTTTTCACCTGGAACAAATATGGATAATGTTTAAAAAAATTCTCATTTGGAATAGATGTAGACAAGTTTCAAGCGATATAATCAACTGTAATATAGACAGATGGATGACAAAATGTCTCACCATAGCTGTTCATTTACGGAAAGCAAAAAATTGAGTGTTCTTATCTAAAACGTTCTATCATAAAATATTTCAAAATACTCATTTGAATTCTCTCTTGCCAGGTACATTCGTTTGTTAAATAATTGCAGACGGCGTAGTGAATGCTATCTGTAGAAATTTGTTGTTCATGTGGCATTTAGTAATGCTCAACAAGGTTAATTTCTAATAAGGATATCGATTTGTTAAACTGAAACCATAGCGTTTCTATCTACGTGGTAGGCACATAACAAAATGGAAAAATAATAAAAATATGTTCTTGGTCAGTATTATTCGTGTTCTCTCTGGTTATCTGCCTAAGATAAGTCGATATCCTTACCAGAAAAGATCTTGTTGAAAAGTATTGAATCCCACAACATTGTTTAAAGATATCAGGTAGATAGAAATCGCGATCAACGTGTGACAGTTTCGACCTATTTTAAAAAAGCTAGAGGTAATGGAGAAATCGAAATATTTTGGCAAAAGTTGTTACTTACCTATCGTAAACGCTGGCATTATCAGCTCCACCCACCGACGTTCGTATCGGTCGGTTTTCTTGCGAAGGGTCCAGGAACCGATACGCGTTACTATGTCCGAACTTTATAAGATTGCCATGACTGAGGATGGTCGTTTGATGTATTCTTTGTCCGTTGACGTAAGTGTGGGCGTCCGCGTGACAGGGTGTGATTGAAGTTAGGCCGTCAGTGTTCGCGATGACTGCGTGTCTGGGCTGGATGTGAGGCCCATACAGTTGGAGGTCGATGCCGTTCGCTGAGCCCACCTGCAATAAGTGGAAAAAATATGGGACATTACAAAATACCGAAACCGTTAAATTTTACGAGGTTTAATAAAGAAGAATTATAAACTTCTAACGAACGAATCTATTTATTACAAAGCCGTGGGCAGGTATTATGAATAACAATATATATTTATATATCCTTTGATCCTTTTATTACTATTAATTCATGTAACACCAAAATACCGTATTTATTTTACCATTTTTTGATGGTGTAAATCAAACGAAGAGCGTGAACAATAACATTCCATGTACTACAGATTAAAACTATGAAATGTTAGCATGCATTCGCCTTATTTGAACTATTTGATTCGTTAAGTGGTTGTGACCATAACTTTTTAAATCCCCTGGGTCTCCTTTGTATGTGATGGGATACGAACCAGATTGCTCCTCTCGCCATCATCCAATTACCAAAGTTATTTAGATAATTGGGAGAGACTGACTAAATAAAGTATGTACTGGGTGTTTAAATTTTTATTAATAACATTCGCATCTATTAACTCAGTAGGATGTTAAATATAAGAAAGATTCAAAATTCTCCAGTCGTTATACTAGCTATCAGATATGGATTGTGTTTTGAAAACTTCAATTCTAAAAGGATTGCGAAAGAAATAATATTGAAGAAAAAAAATATGTTCAAAACTACCAATGCAATATTTTTAAAGGAATTTCATTAAACAAACTAATTGAAAGTCGCGCATGCTGAATTATTTTTAATATTACGTTATTATTTTATTGTCGTTTCGGTCAAACTTTTAATTTGTTCTATTTGAAAACCCGAAACACTAGAAGTGTAAACGTAACAGGCGGGCTGAAAAGTTCGTAGGCTGATACTAGTATCAAATCTATACGATTTTTAGTTAGACCTAACCTTCAAAAGACGCGTGTATAAATTTGATAGCTGTTGCACTATTAGTAACATATCTGAGTTATAGCATTTTTAGTGAAAGAACTTTTGTTACTTTGAAAAAATGGATAAAAAGGAATTTCGTGTGTTAATAAAGCATTGCTGTTTGGCGAAAAAAGATACTGTTGAAACCAAGGCTTGGCTTGATAAACATTATTCGGAGTTTGCACCAGGAAAATCAACCATAGAAATGTGGTTTGCTAAATTTAAACGAGGCGAAATGAGCACCGAGGACGATGCACGCAGTGGACGCCCCAAAGAGGCTGTTACCGACGAAAACATCAAAAAAATCCTCATGGTGAAGTATAAAATTCATTGACTATATTAAAAAGGGGAAAACCATAAACAGCGACTATTACGTAGCGTTTTTGGAGGGTTTAAAAGACGAAATCGCGGAAAAGCGGCCTCATTGAAGAAAAAGAATGTGCTGTTTCATCAAGACAATGCACCGTGTCACAAATCAATGAAATCGATGGCAAAATTCCATGAATTGGGCTTCGAATTGCTTCCGCGTCCACCGTACCCTCCAGATCTGGCCCTCAGCGACTTTTTTCTGTTCTAAGATCTCACGAGGATGCTCGCTGGACAGAAATTTCTCGCCGATGAAGAGGTAATCGCCGAAATTTAAGCCTACTTTGAGGCTAAAAAAAATCGTATTATAAAAATGATATCGCAAAATTGTATGACCGTTATAATCGTTGTATCGCCCTCGAACTATATTGAATAATAAAATCAAATTCTATCAAAATAAAATAATTTTTTCTATGCTAGCCTGCGAACTTTTCAGCCCGCCTGTTAAAAGCAATCTAAAGTATAATTTTTAGATCGATTTATCAATCCAAGAAGTCAAACAAAAGAAAGTAGAAAATGCCCTGACAGTATCCAGAGGGTGAAATTTCTAAAAGATAATTTGAAACGTAAAAGATAAAAATTAAAGCAAAATTTAATTAAAACTACTGTCTAACGGCAATTTGAGTTTTCTTTTTCATTTATACTTTATATATAATTTCATTCTCTCTATATTTCCATCATTTTCATCTCGTCCTTAACTGTATATTTTACTTTGAAGAACTTTGATGTTTCAAATATATTTATTTGAAGTTGTAGAAATTAAAATACAAAATATGGATTATTCTCTTTAATTACTACAACTTTGTATTAAATTGATCTTCATTACATTATTAATTACCGTAATAAATACAAGTAGCGTACGATATTATGGCCAACAAATAATTTCCCGATTGCGTCAAACATCATACATTAATACTTATTAACGTTCTCCTGTCCCAACAATTTTAGTTATCCGTAATATTGACGTAAAACCAACTTGACATAATCCCTATGCACACTAAATTAGCATGCGCACATATTTACGGATATAAGTTATACGAATAATCCATAAATGTCATTTTGAAATATATATGACTTAAATAGCTGTCGTGATATATCCGTTAATAAATGTATGTTTAATGTTTCCAAGATTAATCCGAAAATTTGTTGTATGAAACAAGTCACACTTCATAAAACAGAAAAACTCCTCCAAATAATATAAGCTTGTAAAAAATATGAAATGCCAGAGATTTCTATTCTAGTAATCGTTTGTTCCCCAAAGGCCCGAAGATTTCGTGCCAAAGTTCCCCCATTTCTAGAGATTTGACCTACATTTTTATATACATATATTAACTTCAAAAATTGTATGACTTTTTGAATGATTAAACATTGAATGAATTTTTTTGTTTCGTCATACAATTACTAAAGGTAAAAAATTAACCCTCCTTGAAAATTTGGAAATTAAAAAAGCAATAAATTTATTGTAAATAACCATTTAGAACTCGAAACCAATAATTCTCGTTTACTTTTATACAATTTATAACTGGTTTTACCATAATACCTGCTTCGAAAACCTATTATACATACATTTGGAATTTCCACCCCTATATGTATATATATACAATTTAAACGTATTTAATTTTAGTAATAGATGTATACTCTATGAAAATAGCCCGTTGGCCGAAACAATTATAGAGTTCTTTTAATAAACTTATTAGTTGGAACCTTTCTTCGTTTTATTTTAAATTTATAAAAATGTATCATCAAAATTGCACCATAGACAGTTTAAATTATATGAATGACATTATTTTATAGCAGTTGAAATGCTTTACAAAAAAAAAAAACTATGTCTAGTGGTCAAGTCTCGAAAAAAATGTGAATAATTTCAACCTTTAAAATGCTTAAGCTGTCAAATTCCCTATAAAAATATGTATCGTACGTTTATGTACAATGTTACTTTGTTGAAATTAAAAATTCAGAATTAAATAAAATAATTTTCTCATAATAATTACATAGAAAATAGAAACTTACGTTCAGGAACCACTAAATATTAATATTATGGACTTAAATTATAACAGTAGTCTTATTTCCTTTCCTCTTCGTTGAATAAATAAATAAATATATATATTTGAAGATTTTATCAAACTAGAATTACATAAAACAAATTTTTTATTTATAGATAGATATAAGATAATCTGAAAATGTTAGAGCTTATTTCGAGGATTATTGTAGACAATAAACATTAAACAAGGTAAAGGCATACAATAAAATTCGGTTCAGAAGTCCTCAAGAAAAGTTCGAAAGACAAATGTAGATAAAAGCGAGAAACAACAATTTACGTTACCTCCATGACATCCTTCGACAGTCGTAAACTTCTGGCGGTATCACCGGGGGACGGAGCTGATCCATCGGGCCCCAATTCAACTAGCAGAGGGGCAGCCTCCAATCTCGGTTCCCGTCCACTTCCTGTCGCAGTAGCTCCCAAGGCACCCGGCTTTTTCTTTCTTTTTCTGGGAGCACAATCCGCCGGTCTTCGTCTAACATGGAACATGATGGAGCCTGAAACAAGAGAGAAGAAATTCTATTTTAAACAATTCGATACAATTGGGGTTAAAATAGATCTTCGATAATGTCTGGAGTAATTTTATCTTAAAGTTACCACCTATACTAATTAAAAAACAAAATTTCATTCGTGTAGATATTATTGAAAAAGCGTTGTTGATTTAGATAGACTAGTTGAAATATCTCTGTGAGGCCTTGTCTAGTTTGATATCTTCTGTAGCGGCTAAAATCCACTAGATGGCAGCAATTGCCTCTATGTTGTTATTATATTAACTGTTGTTTACGGAACATTTCGACTTGGTCAGTAATTTATCCATACTGCCTATGCCATGCTGATGAGCTTCTAAAAAGAGCGAAATTGCGATCCGTGTCTGGCAGTTTCGATACATTTATGACCAAAAGCATAATAATTGTTATAGAAAAAGCTGATTATCGAGAATTAGAAGTACACTCAATACTGTGACCGTTGCATAATGTGAATATCATATTACTTATGATAGGTCATCGTAAATCCCTGATATAAGATTTAGGAAAGATGTGGTTGGAAAGTTGTAAAACATGTTAACAATGATAGAATTCATAGACTTATTTCTCTTCCACTAAGTGATAAAAATTATAAAAAAGAAATACAGTTACTAAGTCATTGCATCTAACAACGGCTACAACCCTAACATAATAGATAAAATTTTAGCTAAAAAACTCAAAAATTATACACTTAATCATATATATTACGAAAAATGCTTCGATAAAGAACCCATAAACTGGACCTTTATAAATCATTATAAAAATATAAGTACAATAATTTGCAAAAGGTTAAATAAGTTAGACATTAATAATATACGTTCTAATAAAACAAATTTAGACAAAATTCTAATTAATAGTAAAATCTCAACAACAGACAAACTTCAAAAATCAGATGTCTATGAGATTCAATGTTCAGACTGCGATGCTATCTATGTAGGGCAGACAGGTAGATCCTTTAAAACTAGACTTAAGGAGCATATAAAAAGGTCTATTATTGATAAAAAAATGTAATACTGGTTTTGCCCAACATTGTTTTGTAAATAATCATAACTTTAGTGAAGATAATTTTAAGATTTTGTATTGTTTACGTTTCTTTACATTAAGTTAGTTTCACTTAACTCTTTGATAATGGCCTGATGAAATGTAGCTTAAAAGATAAAAATGTATTACTCCTTAAGTATAACTGAATTGTATGTCCATTTTGTTAATTATATATTAATATAACGTTCGTTAAGGTGAACTAATTACTGGATAATGTGAATAAATGTTATTTTTTTGGTCCAAACTAACGAGTGGTTACTGTATTGTAATTAAATTTTCCATTAGTAAAGAAAAGAAAATTAATTACTTTGGAATGTTTTACTTAAAAAAAAAAAAACGTAAATGTAAGATGTAAAAATATATGAACACAGAGCAACGGGTTCTTCAAAAACGTCACTCTTCCCTATGAAGCCACTTGAGCATTCGTTTAATCGAATTAATTGTCTTGACAAGGGACGTTTTTTCATTTCAACTAGCAAACGATTTTTCGCGAACGATGACTTCAACTAATTACCTGACTGTGAGTGTTACGATCTCAACGGATAAAGAGGGCAATTATTTTCTAACGCGGTGACAATGCGTACTCAGAAAGGAAACTGCTGAACCAAGCACCAAGCACTTTACACAAATCTGAAGTGGTCGTAGAATGAACGAGGCGCTACTTTTGACGTAAACACCATCACAGAAACAATGGAATAACATCAACATACAAGCAAGCTACAATTGTTTTCTTTTTTATTGAATGATTTTTTAATTACATTAGTAATAACAACTTTACATTTATAAATATAAACATGGAATCAACAGAAACAACTACTCCGAGGGCTAATATCCCTACCGACATTGAATTACACTGTTGATTCCGATGGATTCTTAGACGAAGATATAACATTTTCAAAAAAGAAATATCTTCGTCGAAGAATCCATCGGAATCAACAGTGTAATTCAATGCCGGTAGGGGTATTAGCCCTTGGAGTAGTTGTTTCTGTTGATTCCATATTTATATTTGTATTTATAATATATCCTGTAAAGGCCTTTCTGCCAGCGCCCACTTGATGAGACCCGATAGGTCGAAACCGGTCGTGGAATATGGCTTTCGGTTCGTTGTGCCTACTAGCTAGGACGCGTTCAAAATGTGAGATCTTTGATCTTAATATTTAGACGAATAAGGATTTTAATTCCTTCTTTTTTGAAAACTTTACATTTATTTATCAGAATCACATCATTAGCAGTTTGAGAATTAGTAGAAATTTTAAAAATAATTTTTATTTCAATAAAGATCCAAAACGGTGAATAACTCTTGAAATTTCACGTAAAGCTTATCAAAAACAATTATTATGTTTAATATCTTCTGTAGCAGCTAAAATCCACTAGATGGCAACAATTGCCTCTACGTTATTATTATATTAACTGTTCTTCATGGAACATTACAGCTTGGTCAGTAATTATTCGAGAGTACCTATGGCACGCTGATGAGCTTCTAATAAGGTCGAAATCGCGATCCATGTCTGGTGGTCCCGATAAATTTCTGATCAAAAACATAATAATTGCTATTGGAAATTTTTGCAACTCGAAATGTCACAGCAGCTTGTTTGAACAAATAAATACTCGTGATTAGATTACCTTTAAGAGAATACAGTTTTAGAATTCAAATTTTTATTTGTAAAATATGTTTTTTGATTTAAATATGTTTTTCAAACATTAATGGCCTTGTCATTTATGGTACATCCAACTTTAACCAAGCGAAAGCGGATAAAACGCAGTTTACCCGGGTAATGCCCGAAACGTGTACAATTCCAAATTTATTTTGGACTTTACCCAAGAGTCTTGGATATTACGCAGTTTACCCGGGTAAACCTAGGTTTACTCGCTTATCTAACTTTACTCGTGACATATACATTACAGAAATAATAAAATGATACATTTAAGTACTTCTTTTCTCAAATATTATGCATTTATTTTGACATAATTGATGGATTAGATATTCTTCAGGTTGACTCTAATAGTAATAAGTGTTTCGAGTTTATATTTTATGTTTTTATAAGTCATTTTCTATCATTATTTGGAATATGTGTCTAAGAACACACCTTGCATAATCGTTGTGCTTTTCATAAATGAATTCTATTTATATATATATCTTTCCAATGAACTTTCTTTTTTCAGTGTTTTTACGAATGTAATTAATACAAGTTTCAATCGTTTCGATTAGGTAAGCAAATTTTACCACCCCCTAAAATATGTTATATTACTATACCTATACGTATCGTGGTAGAAACGAATGAATAGTTCATTAAGGGAATTCTACGAATATTTCCACTAATATATACATACAGAAAGTCCTACATTTGTAAAATATAGGTCGACTAAAAAGGCCATTCTATAAATAACTCACATACGCAAACAAATACGGAAGTAATGATTTTTCCAAGTGGAAATAACAAATAAATGTAAAAAAGAAATGAAAATTTACGGATATTCAATTAAAAAAAAAAACTTTCAAATATCCAATGTTATTTATTAGTTTATCGGTTCTTTAATTAGGTTGCTCTTTGAGACACGTAGTCAACAGATAATATTTTGACAATAATCCTCTGTAAACTGACCGTTTAAATGATACAAATTTTAATATAAGGCTAACAGCAAAATCTAAATACAAAATGACAAAAAAATGAAATAAAGAAACTCCGACTGATATATTTTCCAAACCTGTCCTATTCCATTTCATCGATTATATTACAATAGATAAACTGTAACTTTTTGTAAATTTATATTAAACAGTTGAATGTCGCTTCATATTTTATTTAATGTAATCTGACTTCCAACAGTACTTCCATCTACTTCTCAGGAAGAAGTTTTACAATATGGGATTCACGGTCGGAGAGGGTGAAGAGGAAGGGGATGACCTTTTAGAATGCTAAATAAGTGCTTTTAGGTGGGGGGCAGACAAATTTTTTACCGTGTTAGATTAGATTAGATTAGATCCGTTTCGTTTTGTAACTTTTGATTTTTCATCTTCACCCCCTGTGCCTTTAACCCTCTGATCCCACCTAAACATACTCTTTAAGCTTACGACGTCATCCCTATCCCCATCACCTATTTCATCCCCCACTAAAAATACTTGTTTTTGTTTAGTCTTCTATGAATGAACAAATTATAAGGTGGATGATTAAAAATGAAACAGAATCCTCTATGTCTTAAGGAATGGATTTGTTTTATAATATTCTATTATTATTTTCCAGATCTTGCATTGAGAAATTACATACAAATTAGTGCAGAATTCAACAACGTTGTAATTCGCTTACTGTTTTACTCTTTATTTAGAACAAACTTTTTAGATAAAATATAACGGAAATACTCGTTTGTTTCTGTAATTGGTGGAACATCTTTGTACGTTTTATTGTTATGTGAGTGCTTACAGCAAACTTACCCAGATAAATTACCTGGACAACAGTGAGATGGTTAAAAACAAAGTTATGTTTACTATAAATGAATAAACACTACTTTGTTTACTACTCCCGTTTTTTCAGTTTTTTCAGTTTTATCTTTTGAATTAAAAAGTATGTGTTAAGACAAACACATATCTAAAACACATTCTTTTTAATTCAAAAGATAAAACTGAAAAAATTGAAAAAACTGGAGTCTAAGCTAGAATGTACAGAATGTGATTCCTTTTACTTAGGCCAAACTGGAAGGTCATTTAGAACTCGCTATAATGAACACTATAGATCATTTAGATTAAGAAAAGATAATTCCAATTCTGCAAACCATTTTTTAGAAACAGGCCATCAGTTTCCTACTATAGAAAATCTTAAAATTATTCATAATCTAAATAAAGGCTTTAAACTTAATATTTTAGAATCATTAGAAATATATAAAGCATCAAAAATTTCGGAAAATAACTTGTTAAATGACCAGGTAGATTTATACCACTATGTACTATTCAATACATTTAATAATTAATGGTATTTCTAAAAAATATATATCAACACTACTGTACATCTGTTTACATACATTCAATTTGTAATCATTTGTTTTGACAAATCTGTTTATATTCATTCAATTTGAATTATTCGTTTGACAATGACAAGCTTTTTTGTCGAAACTATAGTCAAAAGGATTTGTAAATAAAAAGTGATAATAAACAAAGTAGTGTTTATTCATTTATAGTAAAGATGAATTATCACAGAGTAACGGCTGAATCAATCCAATTTTTAAAGTTATGTTTGTTTTCTTTTTGCCAAAGAAACGAAATCTAAGAAAGAACGATTAAATTTGCTTGTAATTTTGTAAAAAAGTGCTTAATTTGCACAATTAATGAAACCGTTTAACAATATTATGACAACAAATCCTTCTTGGAAAATAAATTTCTTTTCTGTTTACCTAATCCGGAAAAGCTACGAGATAAAATGAACGAGCAAGATATATTTAGCCATCATAATTATAAAGATTTGAATTTTAATGGCAACCATTTATATTTTACATCTTGGTGGTACAAAACTTTTTAATTCCATAATATAATTAATTTCTAAATAATCGGAAAAGTAAGAGTGCGATTTACGTAGTTAGGGTTTTGCATCAAGGAGCAGGAACTTCTTTATGATGCTATTAATATAAAAGGATTACTTTTAATATTTGAGTTTACGTGCGGGAAGGTTTGAGGAACATTACAGAGGAATTAGAGTTTCTTACATAATCGCCTTTTAAGACGTTTTGGTATAGGTGGGTTCTCACGATCCGATCTTGGTTAATCAACTTTCGTGGATCAATTAAAATCGAATAAAAATCGTTATGAAAACTTGTATTTGAAGTTTTTAAAAGATTAACTCTAATAAAATATACTATACCTATACTGCCTGGTGGCAGGCAGAGAGACACACAACTAAGGGATTTCAATTGAGAACGCTACACACCTTTTGAACTTAAAACTTTAATTATAAAAAACGTCGTTTATTATTTATTTCTAATTTTTCCTAATAAAGAAATTACAATGAATGTTTTAAGAACAAAATTGCCTATATCCTTTTATTTTTCAAATTCAAATTCTATATTTTAAAAATTAGGTAATTAATAGATACTGTGTTAAGAATTCGAGAACGTGTCATTCCTTTTTTTCATTTTTTAAACGGATTACATACAAACCAATGACCAATGAACTTAATAATAAATTAAATTATTTCACCGGTTCGTGAACAAACTCCCTAGGTATTAATTTATCAGAAATGCTATAAATAGTTTTCTTTATAACGTCAGAGGTCAATAAATTAAATCAACCCTTTACGAAGAAAAAATAAAAATTGGGTCGACGAGGACTGACGTAACTCTGAAGGGAAAAATTAAATATTCCATTATGATGTAACGTTATAAAGTACATATTATGGAAAATAAAACAAGTAGACTGGGGAATGGTATTGATTAAGAAAATTATTGTCTTGTTAAATATTTAAATGATGGTAATAACATCAAAACGAAAAACAGTTACAAAAATGTTATATCAGCCAATCGTATATATAGGTGTGTAGGCGGTAATAACGGTTTCTTTCTTTTAATTTGTTATTCGCTGTTGATACGAACTTTATCTGATAATTAAAATGGTTAGGGTGATGAATTCTTTAAGACAAATTGTTATTATTATTATTAGTTTTTAACGTACTATTAACTCCCCAATTATAATTTCCATTAAAGTCGCCCAAGCAGTTTATAAATCCTAAAAATATAATTTTCAACATTTAGTTTTAACCGCGACAGTATTTTCTACATTCAGAATGAGGAACTTTTGTTTATTTATAACAAAATGAAAAATAAAACCTTCAAATTAATAGTATTAACACAAACTGGAGAGAATTCGCCATTCTAATGTAGGAACAAATGACAAATATTGGTTTTCCTATAGTTTTCGGATTTTTAGAATACTTGACCAACCGTTTAAAAATCCTTACTCAGGATAATTAGTAGAAAAGCCAGTGTGGCGAAATAATTATTGTAGATTTACAATAAAAAAAGTTTTGTGACCGTTTACTCTCGTTTTACTCTATTTAAAATGGAGTTACAAAAAGTGAAAGCATCATCTATATTATAATATATAAACATCACCTGGCATTAGTAAACAAGATAATTTATACCGTAAAGAAGGATGTATTCATGTAGATACCCACAATAATCCTTTGGGACTTTAAGACCTTTTGTTGAAAAGCCGTAATAATTTAGATAAACCGGAGACTAAATATCGGAATCTCGACCGAATTTCCTATTAATCATAAAAGCGTTGCTGACCTGTTGTTATAATTTATTACCCCAGCATTCAAAGAAGCAACAAGTAAATTGAAATAGTAGTAATAAGATAGACACAAGTATATAGCAGCATGTGCTGAATATCCAAACAATATTTTAGTAGGATATCTAATACACATCTAACACGTATAGGTAAATAAAATAAGTCTCTGTCTGTAATATATAACATATATAAATGCCTTTTTAAGCTCATATGATTATTTGAATGCTATGAAGACGTAAATTATTTTATCTGTACCGGTTAATCTTCGAAACTATTAGTGACTCAGCATTCGCCTAATTGATCCATGGAAACCACAGAAAACTTGGATCCGAGTCGGGCTGCTCTGGTCCAAGTTTTCTGTGATTTCCTTGGATCAATTAGGCAAATGATGAGGCAGTAATATTCCACAGATAATCTTTCAATTCTCTTCTGTCTTCATTTCGTCCGTCTCATCATTCTCTCCCTAACACAACCCACCAATTCCTACGATTCCTGGAAGTAGGCTAAAGAGGGCCTTACGCCCTACCCTCCGGCTTTGCACTACAGTGTATGTCGGAGAGACTGCCCGCCCACCAGCACGAGTAGCTGATGGGAATAAAAGACAAAAAATTTTTTTTCGAAACGGCTGAAACGATTTCGATGGGATAAATTTGAAGACATCAAGTTGATGTTAACAGAAGTTGTTGGTTACTTTTTAAGTGGTCTATTAGTTATAACAATTGTATTTATTATACATAATTAGGATAAAAGCTGAAAAACAAATAAAATCGAAAGTGAACAGTAAAAACAAAACTATTTTTATAGCAAAAGTTATTATTATCAAAATCAAAGTTACTAATCAGCATAAAGATCGTATCACTGGACACTTAAATAACTTTTCTTTGAGTCAACCTTTGCCACTTATTTTCTGAAAACGCAAATTTGAAATTTCTTCTAAGAATCTTATTTTTTGATAAGTATTTATTAAGTTTATACTGAAAATAGTTTGAAGAATGTACATACTTAGTAAATAAAAAGAAAATTTATTTTGTATAAAAAAAACAATTTTTAAACATTACCTTATTTTCCCTTGCGCAAAGCAGTAGAATCGATTTTATTTGAAATTTGATTCGCAACTCTCTGTCTGCTACTCAAATTGGTATATTTATTTTCAGTACAGATATCTTTCATACTATTATTGCAGGAGTATATATTCTATTAAGTAAACATAGAAAGTATTAAGAATTCGTTTAAATACTGTCAAAGTAGCTCCACGGATGAGACCAGAATTCTACAATTTCATGTCGTATGAAATACGAGGATGGATCAAATATAAACGAGCCTTTGTTCATAGAACATTTATTTTGGAAAGTTTCACAAAAACACAAATTTCTCTGTTATTATTATTATCCCCCTTGTTTATCTATACATTTTTCCCAACGCATTGGTAGTTTTTTCATCTCGTTTTTATAAAAAGAAGCAGAGCAGGTGTCTATCCAGTTGCGCACAAACGCCTCCACCTGTTCATCGGTCTGAAATCGCTAATCGCTCGCCTCCTAGTGATTCTTTCAGGGGCCCCAACAGGTGGAAATCACAGGGGGGTAGGTCTGGAATAAATGGAGGGTGTTCCAGCCGAGTCCAGTGCACCTCACTGATTTCGGCCTGCCTTAAAGCTGCGGTTTCAGGCCTAGCGTTATCGTGCAAGAGTAACGTCATGAATGGGGTGCGTCCTCCTTTTGCGGCGATAAGCAAGTTTTACCTGACTGAGAAGTCAGTAGTACAGACAGTAATAGGCTGCATTAATGTTTGTTCGCTCGTTCAAAAAATCGACCAACAGCACGCCTCTCCAATCCCAAAAAACCGTGGCTAAAACTTCACTGGGTTTGATTCATCTTTGCGCCGCCACTCTATGCTTACTCGTTTTGATCTTAGAGTGTAATAGTGTACCCACGTCTCATCGCAGGTTACAATTTTGTGTAAAAAATTTCAGATGCTAACTCGAGCAGCTTTTTGATCTTCACTCAACAACTTTGGAATTCAACGAGCTTAAAGCGTCTCAATTTTCACATTTTCACGTGAAAGAAATTTAATAATAATTCGTTTCGGAACGCTGTTATATGCTATGCACCTCTTTCTCACTCTATGTGATAGCTATTAACTAAGCGAACGCAGCAATACCACGCGTCGTTTCCGTGCCACTTAATATCCCTACTTCAGGTTCCTAACGCCCGGATGGGCCTTGAACAACTATCCGGCGTGCAATTTAAAAAGGCTCGTTTATATTTGATCCACCCTCGTACATATTGATTCTGCGGTAGGTTCATTGTGAAACATTTTGTTTAAAATTAAACCAGAAACGTTTTCACGAAATTTATAAGCAATCTCTTACACGTGTTTCAACTTTTCGGCCATTCTCAAAGAGAACTACAAGAGTACAGTACTGATATTAATGTAAATTCCTGATTATGACATTATGAGTTGACGTTTCCCATTTGGTGTACCTATATATACCTATACATTTTCGTGCTGGGGTCTTATTTTTCGCTTCACTGAATTTTCCATTTAATAAAGTAGCTTTCGTTTCGTCTGAAAGAAGATTCACCCTGAAAGCTTTTCGTTTCGTTAATTTTTATTTGCCGTCAGTTATTCTGTAAAAGGGATCTCCAGCCGGAATAGAGTTCGTTAGGAAATGAAACGTATTCGCAGAAAAATTGAAAAACTCATGAACAGTTGGGAAAAACGGTCCTCACCCACCTTTTCTGTCTATTGTAGATGATACACACACTAAATAATATGCACATCAAAATAACTTCATATTTGTATATTTAATGTCGGGGAAAACTCCGGTTATTAAACGTTAATTTACTATTCATTCCGTTATCTTTCATCCCGATAAACGGTTTTGAATTATCAACATTTTCGGGTTTAATAAGGCATTAACCCTCAAATTAAGCCTCATCATATTTTCAATATTCATAACGTCTTTACATTCTCGAATATTTGAGAATTAAATTTTTATATTCATTAAAAACTAAATAACATTTTTAATAATGAAATATTTGAAGAATTTTTAGTAGGGGAAAATTTTAAATACATCAATGCGATATTAATTATTGAATTAATTTGTACCCACTATAGATTACCTAATATTAATCAGCATTTGTTACTGCTTTTACGCCCTCGCCTATCGGGGAAGCTTCAAACATTTTATTTTTATATTTTTCCAGAAATTTGAAAAAGGTCTCTATCTAGATCGATTATTTTAAATAGTTAAAGAAAAATAATGATACTTTTTATTAGTAACTTTAAATTTCTGGGCTTGGAAATGTGGATTTTTTTAGTCATTATGTTACAATAAATATTAACAATCTAACAATATAACTGCGCGTAATAAATATTGTTTTGAGTTTGAATGGTGGAATATGACTTTTTTAAAAAGATTGGTGCTTTTAACGGTGAAATAACATAAAGATTTATTAAACAAAGTAATTAGAATCATGAAACACTTCTGTATTTTTCACACTAGCAATTCCCCAATAAATGCTGAAGATGTCACAAAATGAAACATACATTTACAATAAAATAAAAATATTGATTCTTTGTTAGTAAATATTAAAAAGTGAGAAGGTTATCGCGAACGCCATCGATTTTACATAATTTCCATACATATCTACATATACACCGTAAATTATTTAAGGGTGATGTTCGTATTTTCCCTCTATAGGGAAAAAAACCTTGGTTAGAAGGGCTAACTTCATACATATAAATCAACCTTTTTCTACTTTAGTTAATTTATGGAAATTTCATTAAAATTTATGTTCAAAACTTTTTATAAACTAAACCAATTAAGGGCTACTTTATTTTAACAATAAATTAGAAACACAACCAAGATAAATAAAAAAAAAAAACTCTTACCAAGCACTATCTCATACTCAGCATGACGAAATCTATTAATTTTAAAAGTCCTGAATCCCAGCATTTCGACCACTTATGTTATTTTAATGCACAATTTTCATATAACTTTCCAATAAAACTAATACGTTTGCAAAAACACTACTGGAATAAATAAATTAATAATAACTAAATTTATTCAAACGTCTATCGGTTCTTTCTTGTATTCATAGGCACATGTGCGATATACGAAGTTAGGTACGTCACAAATTCCTCCCAATTACGCGCCAAGTACAATTTCCACAGAAATTAGCTGAATAACAAGGTAAGCGTCATTTAAGCGCGAACCGCAGCATTTTCCGCAACGAAAAACAAAAAGATGAAAATCGCAACGACAAAATCCAATTGCGCGAACTTCAAACAACAATCGCAGCGGGCCATCAACTCCGCTGTAACAAAAGCCAATTACGATGAACAGCAGCGACACCAGTAATTGCGGATCTTCGGCCACGTGAACGTGTTGGCAAAAACTACTGCGTACATACAATCAAACAAATACACACGTACGAAGACTCATACGTATTCAACACGTATGTATTGTCGCCGTCCGTTATTATCGGATCAATTTCAGGGTTTGAATTATTCACTCTTTTTACGGTGAAGGGAAAATGTGAAAAATCGATTTACAATCACATTATTCCACGGGAAAACGTAAAAGGGACGATCCCGAGATCATAACTGGACCTGTACGCATCATGGAGACAAATTGAAGACTAATAGTAACAGGTTTGAGGAAACCCCCGGAAAAGAGTTTGTTATTCGTTGGCACCTCGTATTTTATTAATTTAGGTTGGTGTGCGTGTCAGTACGACAGCATGTACCTACCGACCAATGTCATGTGCCACTACGGATACAATTCGGTGAATTATTAATTCCGACCTTAGTCCCAATGTGCGCACCTGTATTCCCATAGAGTAGTAGTAGTAATAGTAGCAATATAAAGTAATTCTATGTATTATGTACAATGGTACGTACGTATATAAGCCATATCGTGACCAAGGATTTCGTGAAATGTCCTCTCGTTCAAATCGATACCAAACGTTTAACCAATCATGTCTGATGAATTCAATTAGTAAATGGTGGCATATAATAAATTAAGACATTCACAGATGAAGCACAGGAACAAAAAGTAAACCGTTCAACACAACATTCGGTGGTAACATGAAATAAAAGGGATTAATTATACAAAATCATTGGAGGTGTGGGCGGACGTATCGCGTCTCAAATGGAATGAGAATATTGATCGAAATATTCGGTGGTAGTCGAAGTAAATAATGAAATTTTTCGTTTTTTATTCACGAAATGTTAAATGAAACGCGTTATTATACCGTCGCGGCTTAGAAAAACTTATTATTATAATTAACGAACGTATCTTATGGACAGGCATTGTGGTTAATGTGCGTGACCGCATGTTGCCCCTGTGATCAGATCACTAACATAAAGGCCGATCAAACGTCAGATAAAAGTTTGAGAAGTTATTCTATTATTATCTTAATTTAAGTGGACATTTTACGTGCTGTTAATCAACTCAGTAGTTTATCAACGAACAAACAATCTATGAACTTTATAATTTGGTATTTTCCTATTTAATCTAATCTCTCACACAAGAACCCGCAAAACTCCACTATAACCGATAAAAATTAAGACAGGACTTTTTATTTATAAAAACCTGTAATTTACAGCCCAAATAAATATCATTCATTCCATTACCATCTAGATCATTGCTCATTAATATTCGGGAAGTCACTGATTGGCTTGCCCTGGTTCAAGTTTTTCTGTGGTTTCAATAATATTTCAGATAATTTTTCACTTCTTTTCTGTCTTCATTTCGTCGATCTCATCTCTCTCTCCCTAACCACACCGCCCACCCATTCCCACAATTCCTAAAAGTAGACTGAAGAGAGCCTTCCGCCTTACCTTCCAGCTTTGCACTAGAGTGTAAATCGGAGGGACTGCCCGCCCCCTACCAGCATTAATATCTAACTGGTGGGAATGGAAAACAAAAAAAAAATTTAATAGTTCATGTCGTTTCGTTCCTGCCTTATCAAAAAAAAAAAAACTAGCACTTTAAAACTGTAATTGAAGAGGAACATTCATTAATTAGAATTCGAAAAGATCATTTCGTTAAATGGAAACAATTTCTCGACGGTTATATAAGTTGGTGATTGAAGGAATATTAGGTACGTTCTTTATGAAATAGTAAGCACTTAAATGTGGGGAATCTCTAATAAAAAATTCAGTAGGGAGTGACATAATGTTTTTGAATAAAGTTTAACAAGTTTCGTAGATACGTAACAAAATGTTTTTCTTAAAAAAAAAAAAAAAACGTTCGTGATGACTCAAACTTTTAAGTTTATTTAATGTTTTTAATAAAAATGAAACATTCCATACCTCTTTAGGACTACATTTTGAGAAAAGTATAGAAATAAAAAATGATATATGGAATGCTCAATATAGACCAGAACATACTTAGTCGTTTGGGGTGTAACAAAGATTCATATTTCGCTTTTCATTTCACCGTGGTTGCAGGTATCCCAACATTTCTTCCATAATTTCTTATTAAAGGTATTTATATTTAGTTTTATCAATGATTTTCCTGATAAACTTTTAAAGAAGAATGACAAAAGAATCTTATCCTGAGGATGGAATTCCAAACCGAAATTTTAGCTATGTAAATTTTTTGTAATGATCTATCTATCAAACAAATCGTACTCAAAATATATCGACCGGCCTCTATGGTTATATAATACTGGAAGTTTACAAAATCCTTTAGTTTAAATGATTTTTATACAAAATATGAAATTATCCTGTTTTCTAGGGGTCTGTTTATTAATCATACTTTATCGCAATTCTGAAGTAATTCAAAATTAATGAAAAGTCAAATTTTCTGGCAGTTCGGGAGTAACCAACAAAAAATAACTTTGTTTTAAAATTAATTGTAATATTCTTATTTTAAACTTTTATACATGAATGAGATATACATTTCTTTTTAGATTGGACCGACGAGTTTTTTATTGCAGGTACGTCAACGAAGCCTTTATTAACTGTAGTAAAATACAAGAGAAAATCCATCATCTTTCAAAACCAGAACAAACATAAACTAAAATGCATAATTAACGTCCAAATTTCATTTTTATCACTAATTAAGTTCGATGTAGACGGTAATTACTTTCCTTAATAACCAACTTTAGCTAAACGTGCCGGAAAATTTCTGTTGCGGTTCATGTCGACCCTGAAAACCGAAGCTTTGGGGTGGTAACTATAAAATGGAAAACGGTTAACTATTTATCGTCGGGGTTTAAATGGAATATTAGAGAAAAGAGGGACAAAAAAGAAAAACACTTCGTTTTCATCCGCAGTCTAATTCCTCCGAGGCATCGCTTATATAAAGCTTTATTGCTTCGATCTCTTTCGCTTTTATTAAAACTTTACTATTTTAATTACCGGAATTTACACATTGTAATTAGAAATTAGCAAATTTTACCTACTGAAAAAAAAAAAGATATGAACATTTGAACTTTAACTAGAGAGGTATAAAAAAATAGTGATATTAATCTTAGAGTTTGCTTTGCGTCTATTGACTCTAATCCAAAAAGTAAACGTAATAGAACATTGAACCCGTTTATTGTTATATAGAAAGTACGATATAAGTTACGCCCAAGAATTGTAGGTTACATTGTTTTAAATAATCAAGAAGACTCGAAACTTTCACGGTGATGTAGAACACAGTAAATAGCGTAAACCCCAACGCCAACACGTGACACTAAACGTCCGAAGTACTTTTAGGTAACAAGGTTACCTTCTTCAGGGATTAAAGAAAACTAGAAGCTAAAGGCAATGTAACCAACCGATACAACTGCTGACAATGTTATGGTCCAGGGAACTTAGCTTGTCTAACCTGTGATGTTAAAAAAAAAACGGGCAGTCCGTCCGACCTACACTGTAGTGCAAAGCCGGAGGGTAGGACGTAAGGCCCTCTTCAGCCTCCTTTCAGGAATTGTGGGAATGGGTGGGTGGTGTGGTTAGGGAAAGAAAGATGAGATAGACGAAATGAAGACAAAAGGGAAGTGAAAGATTTTACTGCCCCAGCATTTGCCTAAATGATCCAAGGAAACCACAGAAGACTTGGACCAGAGCAGCCGGACCGGTGACCTCCCGAATGCTAAGCAATGATCTAGAGCACTAGAATACGCCGCTCAGTGATGTGATATTCAGTGTATCATACAAAACAAATTGAGTTAAAACTAAATAGCGGAGAACTAGGGATAGGACCTTTATCACTGTTAAGAGAGGTTAATCTATTTCTATAAATATACATACTTTCTAAAGTATCAAGTAGGTAATTATTTCCAACTTCCTTAACTAAATTAAGATTATCAATATTGATCCTATGATTTTCAGTAAGAATATGTGGGGCAACACCTGATTTCTCTGTTCTACCAAACCTGGCATGAGCCAAATGCTCCTTGACTCTAACTGGAACAGAGCGTCTAGTTTGTCCACCATATATCTTATTACAGTATTTACAAACAATTTCATATATCCCCAACTTTTCTACAAAAGGAATTTTATCGTAACGATTGCCAAGAATGTTTTAAAACTGTAGGCTATTTGAAAACCAAGTTTACAAATATTACTTTTTATGGATAGTTTTGAATGTATGTATGTTTATAAAAATAGTTCAAGGTCCTATACATAGTTTTTTCCCGTGTAATTTGTTTTGTAAGGTTCGCTGAATATTGCGGGTTAGACTAAGCCATGTTCACTGAACCTTGACATTAGCCTTTTTTATTAGTTTTAGGTCTCTTAAGAGAGGGAATGAACATTTTATTACAGAGAGTTGGGCAGTACACATGCATAGGCTGTAAAGGAAACTCAAAAATATCAAGTAACGTCTGTTTTTTAAAAGATGATTTGAATGAATCGAATCCGTAATGTTTCCAAAATCTACCATCAAAAAATGATTCTTCTGGGTCTCCTGACTGTTTATTTCGTGAGAATAAAAATATTTCCCAACGTTTGTACTGCTGAACCACGTAGAATTAAATTATACTCGAAGGACCAATGTTTACAGTTGAACACACAAAAAGAAACTGTAGAAGTTGATAAGTGTATATTTGCAACTATAAACATAAAAGTGATAATTGTTTAAGAAGTTCCTTTCCTCAGCTTTTGTACATACGGAGTCTGTCTTGAAATGTTATAAAATACCTTATATTAATTTTATTTCCCTAAACTGGTTTCAATAAGATATGATGTTGAAGAGAGAAAAAAAGAACAAGATAGTACAATACAAATAACTGCAAATGGAATGTAGCAGGGTAATAAAATAATAATAAATGCAGTTCTAAAATAGAATATTACGGTACAATAACCCTAAATAGCATGCAAAATAAGAAATGTTATAATGGTTGGAAAGTCTAACCCTAACGGGGTTTTAGGAATGTGTACTCCTAAATTCAGGTAGAATTTCACTGTTGAAATTGTATTAAGATTTACTAAAAGTCGAACTTACATAAATGTACAAACAATAATAATGATGGTTTGAAATATTGAAAAATAAGCCTATGAAATATGAATATTCAATGATTAAAACATGAATATATACAACACAACTATACGAATTTTATTATGTATAACTTAAATTCTAACTATAGATATACAAAAAAAATAAAAATAAAATAACGACGAAAATTTTGTTTTGTTTCAACTATTATAAGAATCTCTTACAATTATTTCGATCAACAGATCATTATCAAAGAGATCGAAACAATTGTAAGTTTTTTCGTCGTTATTTTATTTATTTAACATGTTTCATCAAGACTGCAACATGAACAGCCTTTCTTATATTAATAAAAAAAAAATGTTTATTGTGCCGTAACATGACTATTGTTACACCACCGTTCGTTTATTTACCATTTGTAGGGATTTTAGTCTTTTATAGATTGTTTGTGTCTCTTTTTGCGCTTGTACCCGATTACTTTACCGATTGGCAAGTCTCCGCTATTCACATTATATCATAACAAAGTCATCGTGGTGTTGCATTCTTGTTCGCGCATACGCTATTCAAAATGCAGAGAGAATTCGCTAAAACAAGTCACGATCGGCGATTTTTTCAAAACAACTCCGCCGTTGTCGTCCGTCCCTGGCGCCGCGCCGCCTTGGGTCGTCGTCGGTCGCGCGTTTTTCGATGGAAAAGGAAAAGTACTGTCGTTTCTGTTGTTATTATTACCATACACAACACAACATATATATGTCATATATATACACACGTAACGCCGTCTGGCGATCGTCGTTTCTCTTGAAATTTTGTTGCTTCTCTGCGCGCCCCTAATAATAGAAGCAAGTGCATCTGCGGCAGTTCTCTTTAACGGGGTATAATAATAAATTTCAGTGGTATTCGTACTGGTTTATAGTATCGTTCAAAGAAAACATGAAATTTCGCTCTTTCATGTTTCAACGACGCGGCGCACGGTAATTACGGAATTAGAAACTTTTTACCAGATAGGTAGATAAAAATACATGTAAATGTTACTGGCCAAACCCGATTTAAGGACAAACTAGTTTTGCCTAGGCTAAACTGGTTCTTCCTATACGCGATAGGATTAACTAGAGTAGCCTAGTCCAAACTAATTTGTCCTAAGCCCGATAGGATAAACCAGTTTAGGCTAGTCCAAACTGATTTGACTGGTGTGGCCTAGTGTAAACATTACAGTCTATCTAGATAAACTGAATAAAATACTCCGTAATTGGAAAAATATTCATTTTTATTAAAACTATAATGATTAGTCGTTAAAAGTTATGGATAATTGGTAATACAATCATTCTATAACAAATAATAAGTGTTTTTTTAATAGAAGTAATAATTATATCTCAATTATTAAAATTGTTATTTATTTTTACATGGAGAGCTTTGGTGGCACTTGCAGAGTATCATTGCCTTCTTGCACTGGCATCTGTTTGTGGAACAGTTTTTTTTACAGCTGCATCTCACAAATCCTATCTATCGTAACCTGACCTATTTATATCAGGACAAATCAGTTTGGACTAACCTAAACTGTATCGGGCATAGGAAAAATTAGTCTCGACTAAGCTATACTAGTTAATCCTATCGCGTATAGGAAGAACTAGTTTAGCCTAGGCAAAACTAGTTTATACTGAAATCGGGTTTAACTTGTAACATATATATATAAATAAGACGAAACTTTGTTTCATCATCTTTGCAATTACTACCAAATATTATATGGTGTCATAAAACATAATCACAATGAATACAGTTAGGCACTATTATGATATATACACTTTAATACTTCCTCCGAGATTACAACTAAATTTTTGTTACTATACTGTGCTAGAAAGATGTAGACTATGATGTCTTGCATGTTGTAAATAAAAGTTATAGATTGTCTCTTCTAGAATCAATGGAAATTAACAAATGCAAAAATACAGGACAACTGTTAAATGAACAAATTGAATTAAATAACTCACCACTTCTCAATTTATTTGTTAAATTACCTCCCCCCCTAGCCTTAGCTATATATCTGTATAAATATAAGTCCGATCTGTATTAGTTTATTATACTTCCGAAGAAGCCTAAGTTAGGCGAAACATATGTCAGGTGTTTTAATATATTGTGGAAATTAAACTTTGTGTATCATTTATTTGTTAAAATGAGTTTTCATCAAGTAAACTTAGATATGATAAATCATGCCAAAAAGAAGACCAAAAATAATTTATTTAAAACGAAAACTGAGCACTTAATTGGTTTTTCAAGTAGCTATAAAACTCTAAATATAAATGTAAGATATTCAAACGAAAATCACGGACAACTACAATACTGCAAAAGTATTTCACCGACTACAATTCTTAAAGTTTCGATCTGTTCTTTAAAGAAACACATCGAATCGTTCATTTTTTCATTTCCTTTTGCTTTGATGACATCTGCAAGCATTGATGCGTAACACTCGTCAAGTGGAATATGATGTGCTTCTTTCTTTGATGTCGAAAGAAAACTTTTCTCTTCGATGGTTCCGTCACCTTGACTTTTTTAAAAGAAAAAATATCGCTTTACAAAACTTTATCAGATTCCGAGAAAATTGAAAAGTGACATCTTTGAAACATAATCTTTGGTAACTCTATCACCTTTTTTTCAACTGAATGGTTGTGAATTATTTCAACATCCAGTTATGATAGGCTCGAGAAAATAGAAAAGAAACTGCAAGCAAGCATATTTTTTCCTTTCCTCCTTCCTGTTTCCTTTAGGTGTTTGCTCACGAATGTATCGACCGTACTATTTATAGGGAGTCGTTAAATACGACGCCCGATGGAGACATAAACAATGGTTAATATAACCAATCGCAATTTATAACCCCAAGGGATTTTTTAAGGCGATATAGCCCCATAGGTGCTGGTATGTAATTACTAACTAACTTTAGTGTATTGCTTAAACCCGGAACGATAATAAAATTTTTAATAACGGCCCCCATTATCAATTTAGGCTTACGTTCATTGATCTAAACAAGAAAAAAGGACGTAAGACATTCAAAGCTTTTATTTAAATTTGTTTTTATTACTGGAATTTGGAAGTTCATATTAATATCGGAAATATGGAAACTACATTAATATAGTGTCTCATTTTTGTTTTCTTCACTGTATCTTTTTGTAATGATCAATTTTTTTGTAGCTCTTAGCTAGGCCAGAATAGGTTTATTTAAGTTCACTATTATTTGGAAATTATCATCATAGTTTCGTTAGTCCGACGATTGAATTAAAAAGTAGCGGTGGCCATGTCCATCCTTGTCTAACTTCCTTTCTAATATAAATATAAATATACAATCAACAGAAACAACTATTCCGAGGGCTAATACCCCTACCGGCATTGAATTACACTGTAGATTCCGATGGATTCCTAGACGAAGATATAACATATTTAAAAAAAGAAGGCATTAAAATCCTCTTTCGTCTAATTTTTAAAGATTTTAATGCCTTCTTTTTTTTAAATATTCCTTTCTAATATTTACTTCTGTACGTAACTGCCCAACTTCTATAATTACTTGTTGCACTTCATATACATTATATATTACAATTATTACCCCTCTATCCCTAACTTTTGCAATTTTTCCCATTTAACATTGATAAAAGCTTTTTCGGAATCATACGTACGCCCTCTTCTACCCGTAAAGCTAAAACATCTTCACGCGTTTCGCTATTTCTTCTAAACGAGAATTGGTCATTCCCTAATATTCTTTCATCCATTTTTCCATCCTTCCCTGTACTATTCCAGTCAGAATTTTTGACGCTAGAAATTACTTACTCTAAAACTCTCGCGACTATATTGTATTGGCATTTTAAATAGATTTTTCAGAACAATTTTAGATTTGAATATGAAGGTTTATATTTTCCAAATTCGCTTGGATATTTTGTTTGTTTGTTTGGTGTGCCATGTTGCGAATTTTGTTGTATTTGTCAGCGACTATCGTATATTGTATATTTTCATGTTTTCGAGGATGTTAAGTTTTTTACTTTTTTGGGGTGTAGTGTAATATTTATATTGTTTTTTTTTATGAGCCCCGGGCTCTGTTGATTTTGGTGTAAATATGTTGCGTAGTTAGAATCATTCAATTAGTCTAACAATGACAATGAGTCAATAATATTAAGTGTAACGAATTAGAAAAGATAGGAAATATTTACAATGATCTATTCTAAAAAATATATACAGTTACACACAAAAATTAAAAAAATATATAAAAGATAAAATACAAAATTACATTACACCCAACAGTTACACCCTTACAGGCTCGTATGTTTGTACGGTTGATAAAATTACACGCGAAAACCACGGAACAGGTCAGAAAGGGATTTTTACTTGAATGAAGTTTGAGTCCAGATAACAAAGTGGACTATCTCGTTCGAAAGTTCTTTAAGAGAAAAATTCAATTATATACACATCTACACAGCAAGAGTCCGAGTGAGAGAGGGTTTACTAACTAATGGAACGGATGAATACTGAAACAACTTTCAGTTACCCATTTAAAGTTACCGTTAAATTACAAACTACCCAATATACGTAACAATCCACATTTAGACAGTCAAGACAATAAATAAATCACAAAACTCAATTTTACTCTGGCTGATTTTAAATTTTAAGTAACACAAATTTCAGGAACGAGAAGTTTAAGTTCAGTTTTGCATAAATTTAACAAAATAAAACACTATTGAATAAGCGGATATTTGATGGAAGTCTAACATATTGAAATAAATACACAGTTGATAACATCCACAATTTATTAAATAAACTTAAAACACTGTGGCTTCTTCAGAAGTACAAAATCTACTTAAAACTACCTAAGAGTGGATGTCTATAAATAGGGTGGTGCATCTTCATTAGATTGAGAGAGTGAAAAGATTTAATAGTGGTGAGAGGTTTATATCTCCTTGGTCATTAAGTAATAGGTCTGTAACTTTATATTTGTTAATTTCTTTAGATTCTAATAGTGTAAGTATTAAACTTTTATTTTCAATGTGTAAAATTAAATATGTGGTTATCTTCTAACACATGTTTGGCATAGTTAGAATCGGTTGTTTTGTTTCTATATGATCTAAAATGTTCGTTCAAACAAATTCTAAAATTTCTTCCTCTCTAACCTATATAAATTTTTGAACAAGAACCACAATTGAGTTGATATATGCCTGGTTTTGATAATTTCTCTACTTTGTCTTTATTATTCTTTATGTGTATGCTAAGGTTATTATTCGTTTTGTATGATACATTTATATTGTTGCCTCTGAGAAATTTATTAATTGCTAGTGATGGTTTCCCTATATATGTTGAAGAAACCACAGTGTTAGCGAAACACGTTTCAAGTTTATTTAATAAATTGTGGAAGTTATCAATTGTGTGTTTATTTCAAAATAAAACACCTTTCTTAAAGATTAATTTATACAACAATGGTGCTTTTTAGAAAAAATGAATGAGCCTCATTACCTGCACCATTTAGGGTAGCTAAGGTTCATTAAAAAAATTTTAAATGTGTCAATAGAAACAAAACAGGTCATGTGACTTAACAGCAAACTGGTTATAATTATCACTTATACGAAAAAGGAAGACAAAATCTTTGATTAAGTGTTTTTGTGTATTCCTATACCACTAGAAACAGTACCTTAAAATGAGCAAAAAGGATCGAGGTAAAGAAAAGGTCTTTAGACCCTCTTTCACCCATTATCATTACCTTTAAAAAGAACACAAGAGAAGGAAAACTTCATGTTAGTAATTTTTTATATCCATCTAAAATAATGCAAAAAATATTTGAGGAATTCAAGGAAAAGTGAAATACAGTAAGACCGTTTTAGGGCATGTTTTTGTTTTGTTTGGTACTTCTCACATAAAAACTAGTGACCTAAACACATAGGGCTCAACGTGAAGTAACATTTAGTTTCCATAGGTTCTACATAGTGAACCTATACGTTTTTCAGTGATATATGGGTACGAAGTTGCGGGCAAAGATTTGTATTTAATTTACAAACATTTGCATTACGGCTAGCTCCATGTGCGGCATCTTTAATTAAAAATAACCAGCATTTAACGGTAAACTCGAGAAAATCTGGAAATAGTTGGCAAGTTTGTGAATCTCCGAATGAATCGTGATTAAAATACAAGAGTAGTTCTGACTTTAATTAAATGTAGATAATAATTCGTTAATATGTAAATTGCAACGCGATTAATTTAATTCTAAACCTTACGATAATTAATCGGAATTCAACTGCTGTTAATAAAGACGCACACAAGTTACTAGACATTATTAGTTATAAAAATATCAGTTCGTAAGCATCAACTCAAAACTACATACACGTTTACGACTTAAGTACAATCGTATTCCTCCATGACATTACATTTTACTGTCAACATTCGAGCGTTTTATGGTGTCACACGGCAGTAAAAAGGAAAATTGTCGGTAATTTCGCGAAATAGTAATAGTATAATGCAAAAATGATGGCAATCGATTATATCCGAATCTCTTGACATTTCGAATCGAAATAGAAATTCGCTAATAAAATATCCAAATTAGTTTTATTTCAAAACAATTTATGTGTCTCTATTTTATACTATGAGAAAGTAATGTCATTCAGAACAAAAAATTGCAATGCAAAGCAGCGTTTGGAGCTGTTCAATCGTAATAAATCCGAATTTTTGTGTTTACGTCGATATGTGACGATGGATGAAACATGGCTCCATTATTTCACACCGGAGTCCAATCGACAATCAGCCGAGTGGACTGCACGTGATGAACCGACTACAATGCGTGGAAAAACGCAAAAGTCGGCTGGCAAGGTTATGGAATCATCATCAGTATTCTGGGATGCTCATGCTCATGGTATAATATTCATTGACTATCTTAAAAATGGGAAAACCATAAACAGCGACTATTACGTAGCGTTCTTGGAGCGTTTAAAAGACGAAATCGCGGAAAAGCGGCCTCATTTGAAGAAAAAGAAAGTGCTGTTTCATCAAGACAATGCACCGTGTCACAAATCAATGAAATCGATGGCAAAATTCCATGAATTTGGCTTCGAATTGCTTCCACATCCACCGTACTCTCCAGATCTGGCCCCCAGCGACTTTTTTCTGTTCTCAGACCTCAAGAGGATGCTCGCTGGACAGAATTTTCGCGCCGATGAAGCGGTAATCGTAATCGCCGAAACTGAAGCCTATTTTGAGGCTAAAAACAAATTGTATTATAAAAATAGTATCGCAAAATTGTATGACCGCTATAATCGTTGTATCGTCCTCGAAGGGAACTATATTGAACAATAAAATCAAATTCTATCAAAAAAAAAGAATAATTTTTTCTATGCTAGCCTACGAACTTTTCAACCCGCCTGTTAGGTATACGTTAGTTAAGTTCTTTCGGAGAAAGGCACGACTGGATTTTTCATGATCAAGACCATCATATCATGGTTTAGGTACCTAGACAAGCCCAAGAACAAGACTGATTCAATGTACAAAATCAAAACCAACACGAAGAGAAAATTTGTCGGTCGCTTGGTGAAACACTTAGTTGGTTTCAAATATTGACAATATTGTTTCCTCTATGGTTATACTAGTTGGTTTCAAATATTGATAATATTGTTTCCTCTATGGTTATACTAGTTGGTTTCAAATATTGACAATATTGTTTCCTCTATGGTTATACTATATTCAAAAGGAAGTACTCATTGGGCTTGTTTTGAAAATTATAACTAGCAGAAACAATACTGTCAAAACAGAATTAAATAGTTATACTATAAAACCGACCAAATGTTTTCTTTCTAATCCGTATTTATTTATGATAATAATATGGTCTTGATTTGGTATTCACTACTTGTAAAAAATAACATTTTTAAATGTTATAAATCGGCACTAAAGGTAAAACGACGATATAGGTAATCAATGAAACAGTTGCATCATTTACTTCAGTCGGTAGTAAATAAACCGTTAATAGGGTTCGCTATTTACAATAGCTATAAAGCATTCTGATTGCTCGTGTTGAACAACAAAACATTCTTCCAGAACAATCAACTCTGAACACGAGCAATGTCACATTTACAAATAATAGATGGATGTGCAGTCTATATGTAGTTTATCACTTCTAACAAGTATGAATTTGGCATAATGGGATTGATTTGAATTTTAAATTTCGATCTACCCAAATAATTATTTATCAGTAGTATATCTACAATGACATCTTAAAATGTCTCTTTATTTATATTACAATGAACCATTTTGCTTCTGCGTGCTTTTTTGTTCGAAGTTTTTGCAGAGGTTCGGTCACTAGATAAATATGCAAAGACGCTTAATCCCGAATAAAGAGATTTTCTTTCTTTCTTTCATATATATGTTACAGTACTAATCTACTTATGCGGCCTTAAGTGTTCAAAAAATTTACCTCTCGAGAATTGCCATTCTTCCCAAGACACTATTTATTTTGTCCTGAATTCTTTATAATACTCTTGCTCTTCGCTCTAACTCCTCTAAAACTTTAAATCAATTTTCTTTTTCAAAACAGACGAATGAAATTAATAAATATTTTTTTAACTATTTTTTTGTTAAATATTTTGACCCCCTTGTTGAGACACTAATTATAAATAAGGACAATGATAAGTGGTTGAAGTTTAATTCTCTTCTCATTTTTGTAACTGTAGATGATACTTAAGGTTACTAAAAATAAATTTGTAACTCAAAATTCTTGAAAATAAACAGATGTAATGAGGTAAGCATTAAATGAACGCATTTTAAAATCTTTCTAAAGTTTACAAGCGTTTAAGTGAGAAAAATATATACAGTAACAGTACACTAAATAATACTAGTAAAAAGTATTCGATTAACTTACGATTAGGAAAAACATCAATGTTTTAAAAAAATACTTTGTAACTTAACCAATCTGTTAGTACTTAAAATAATTTTCTTTTAAGAAACGGAAAGGGTTGGCATAAAATGGGATCAATAGCAAACTCAATATTAAATCAAATTCAACCAATAGAAATTACATTAAAAGGATGAGATTCCAATTGGATAATAAGGAAGAATAATGTATTATACCAGAAAACTTTTTGAACAAACTAAACAAATGGTCATCACAGGAATCTATATGTCAGTTTCATTGGTTTGGACAAGAGACTAGGTGTTTAAATATGGAAACATACTTTATTCAGATTCTAATTGCCTTGGGTTCATTTACAAAGTTCATAACTCTGATTGCCTCTATATCTATCACGTGATTATTGATGGGTTTTATATAGAAATCCAGAAACGCCATTCAAAGTTTCAAGCTGTTAAATTTCGTACTCTCGGTGGGACCTAAGTTGCCACTTAAAATAAAGATCTACCTGCTACAAAATTGGGGTCTTAAAAGTAAACAACAAATCTTGCCACCAGAGAAAAGGTAGTGGTAAGGAGTGTAGTCCTTGTGTTACAAAAACGACAAACGCGTATGATTTCAAATTGACACTTATGTCAAGATTCAAAGTTTAAAAACACTTTTCAAAATTAAGGATGCCTCCGTAAGAAGTAAAGTGAAATAGTTTTCCATGATACTTCATGGAATTGTGTGAAAAATATAAAAACAAAACAATATGGAACATCGACTATATAAAATGTGTATCACATTTACGTTGAAAAAAATGTTGACTGAAATATGTATTTATAATGCCTTATTAATTACTGTTAAATAAATGCCATAAAATATCAATAAAGTATTTTCCTTTCCCATTAGAATAAATTCTACCTATTAGGTGTTAATGGCACAATCGGTTGTACTTTCCAAAGACCCTTTTTGGTCAGTGGCAAGATCGGTTGTACCTTTTTTGGTCAGGTATAATTTGATGGCACCTTCGGCTAAGCCCAACACTCTTTAGTAGATCTGGATAAAAATTTTTAAATGTATGTATAATCTTGAGGTCCAACCATCTCTATTAAGATACATTAATACAAGAAAATGAAATTAGTTTGTAAAACATTTTAACGTAATTATTAAGATAATTTGAACGGATGGAAGGCCATGACGTTGACAGGATATTAACATTTCAAGAATCAAATGTAGGCCTAAGGCGTTAGCTAGTCCCATCTCTTAATTAGACGTTTAAATGATCAGTTAACTGTTGAGTATTGTATCATAGGACGAGACAGCTCCACCGATTTGCTTTACAAACCTACCTACACTAGCTCCATAGATATTATCACATTATTATATATTTTATTTGCTAAGGGTTTTCGCTGTTGTAAATAACAATTTCTGAAGAACTGACTCAAAAGCAGAGCCGGCCGAATTAATTAATTTAAGGAGAAAAACAACCCATGTTGAAAACATTCCGAGTAATGCTGATAAAGGACCAGCTTTTAAAAGATAAAATCAAACATCTAAGGCAAGCAAAGAGCAGACAAGAAAAGTTTACAAAACGTCAAAACGATATTTAAATATGATTTTCGTTAACTGTTGCGGTTACGTTACCAATGACATATAACATCTACAATAAACGGTACTTCTATTATCCGGGAAAATTACTTGTTATCAACAAGATACAAGCATAAAGGTTTCCAGGAATCTTCCTCTCGATCATAATAATTTATTTTTAGTATCAAAATAAACAGTGGCTATTTTGTAAGCAAAGGAAGTGCACCATGCTCGGTAACATCGTCTTATTATCTGCTGGTGCAAGTCTTAAGTTACGGTATGATGACTATCGCAAAGCAAGCTTGAGAACATTATTAAATTGTATAATTTACTGTGGGAACTATTTTGCTTACAGATCCAATCTTATGTCAACCGATGCAGCGCGTTAATGTAAATATAATTTAACTTATCATAATATGCAACTTAACAAATATTTACGAATTCCTGTTGCACTACTAACTTACAACTGATAATTCACAAATACAAATTTATTTCCATCTAATATATGTCAGAGACAGGTTTAGGACTCGGGGTGAACATCGGCCTACCAAATGTAGCCACAGTCATAGAATATTTGTTAGTGTTTGTAGATTTGTGCATAATTATTAACAAAGACACCTGTATAATGTAACTAAACAAAACACGAAATTAAGCAATAAGAAAAATTATGATGATGCTCTATGAGTCCGAAACGTTTTCCGACTAGTTCGAACGCGGGATCAGAACTGGTGTCTCTGGTCTCAGCGATCGCAGCCTTTCGTTGATTGATGTGGCCAGAAGGGGCAACACTGCCCGGTGATATTATTTAAATACATGGTTTAAATAAATACACAATTACTATAAGCTATATACCGGTTAATAAATATGTAAATAAAAGTGGGTACCTACTTTTTTTTTCGTCCACAAACAAAATTTTGATCTCACTAGCGACGTTCATTATTCAAATATGGCGTATAGAGTTTCGCTACAGGAAATTGCCGTTTCGGTACATAGTTAGTCACTAATTGGGTTATTAGGAAACAAAGGTAGTTTAAGTAATGTTTACGTTATAGGGAGTTTTTTGTTACAAAGACAAAGACTATATACATATTGTAGTTCAATGTGCCAAAATGTTTTAAAATAAAAGTGTTGTGTGCGTAACCTAAATATTATATTAGTGTAATAGCAAATATTAAGTACCTAATACTGTTTCCCTTTTAAAAAACTTGTTCATTATTATAAAATACACTTCCATTTGTTTATAACGGGTGTGAAAATGCAATTGTTTACTTTCAATGTTTAATGGCTGTTATGGCCCAGAAAACTTTTAAATATTAATAATTATCACGCACAACATTTGCCGGACGAAAAGTTTTTTGGGTCAAAACAATTATTGAAACAAACAAAGAAAAGAAACAACTAAATCTGGGTTTTAAGATTTTGAACAGAATTCTTGAAGACTTTTATTTTCAATGAATTAATAAATGAATAATATATTATCCAAAACGATATTCTAAATACCCTAAATAAGTCTTAGATTTTTACTGATTTATGATTCATATTCATATAAAGACGGTTTGCGTGATTGAAACTATCAAATAAACTTCTGAATTCCTGTATTAATTTCCTGTATTAATTCAACAATTAATTCCGTTGCGTAAAACAAGCCAATAAAACCTTTCCTCCTACCTTTACCTAGTGTAATTTATTCAATTAAAAAAAAAAACGGATATAATTGAATTAAAAAGTGCATAGTTCCTCCCCGACAACAGTATACTATAGTTATTGGCAATGAACTCCCATAACCAATTGTAAATTTCCTGCTCGTTGTCTATATATGTACGTTTATGTGTTACAAAGGTTCTGCATTGCCCTTGCAGGAATAAAAGTTGCTAATATAAAGTACACCATGATTACTCAAGGGTGTGTGTAAGAAACAATGGAGAATAATGTATGCACCTATAAATTAATACGTACAATAGAACAGACTTCAACAGAAACTTTTGCAAACAACATGTTTAATATTTGAGAAATCAAAAAAAGAACAGTAGATGTTTCAACATTTTTTTTTATTATTCACTCGACAATTGTTTTAACTAACAAGTCATTTTCTGAGTTGAAACAATTGTCGAGTGAATAATAAAAAATTTTGTTGAAAAATCTACTGTTCTTTTTTTGATTTCTTAAATACTTATACAATTGAACGTTAAAAAAAACAACTATACAAAAATTTCGCCTGTTTCTCCATTCAAAAAATATATCTATATAATTTATGCACATGAAGATTAATAGATTTTAAATTATTAATATTTATAAATCAAAATTTTAATACAGTATAAACTCCTTGCAACGAAATTTTCTTTTAATAAAACATCATATGATGTAAACATTACCTAAGGTTTGGTTAGCTTATAACCCCTTATAATTATTTACTGGCTAACTCCCCATAACGAAATGGCTATTCTCTGCAATTAACCAATGAACTACATTTTAACAGTAAACTTAGGTGGTAAAATGGATACTTTGAGCTGGGAGACGTCTTTATAATTTTGCATTAGAGTCAAAATTCACAAAATTGAATTTGTAAACTTCTGTTGTCGCAGGTATACATGTACCATGTAACAAATTAAAGGTCTAGACATTCTACGTTCAATAAATAAAGAAGAGTGCGGGACGACTGGGTACCAATGGAAAATTTTTGAGTTTCGAGTCCTTGCATTTTGCAAGTATCGTGTACAATATGGTCGTCTAGATACGTGCAAAAAAATCAAAAACACCCAAAAAATTCATTGTGGCATTATTCAAATGACAAAAGTACTTATAGAGAAGTTGGACGGACCAATGAATTATTCACTCATGCGAACAGTATTAGCTCATTTCATTAATAATTTCTCCGTTAGAACATCCTTTATGTTGTTATTAATACAAAAACAAAATCAGGTGAAATAATTAAATTACATTATTGATTTCCTAAATACGGAAGGATTAATCTGCTAAATCAAGCATATTAAATTCATTGTACCCGACGCAATAAAAGAGTTAGTTAGTTACATAAATGATCAATTTAATTACATTATAAGAAAAACTTATATTCAATGAACAGTAACTCGTTCATATTTGGATGCTCATAATATTAAGATCAACATCAATAATTTTATTGTTTTGCACTTGCTCCTTTAGTATCATACAGTCATATTTCAGTAATTAAAAGCAGCAAATAATTATAAAATACATTTTACTAAATAGAAAATTTCGAATAATTCGTTGCTAACTGGATGTAAATTCATCGAAAGATGAATGATCACTTTTAGACGTTAAGTAATTATTAAAATTTTCAGTACCCATAATTCTTTTTCAATGGGGAATATATTTATAAAACTGATTTTTTATTTATTACAATTTTTTGCAATTCACCCTTTAACATTTAGAATATAATAAGTAAACACTATCTTATTCAATTAAATATTACAATTACATTAATGTTTAAATTTTAGAAAAGAAAAAATAGTTTAATTTGCAATTAAAATATTGTGAAAAATTACCTACCGAACAATCCAAAAAATTATTGCAATGGTTCGGGATTTTTTTTTTAATTCTTTAAATTTTTAAATGGAAAATGTATAGAAGTACCTTTTAACTACTTTTTTTTTCAATTGACTTTTAGAAAATACGTACGTCTAATGCCCCAGTCCAACATTATTTCTTGATGGTCTCATTACTATCATTATTATCCATCACATATTGGTAATTGAAAAACAATAGGTACTCAAATAAAAAAAATAGTAAAAACTCGATTTGGACACCTTGCGACGAGCCGGTTATTACCGATCAAACAATGGACACAATAGCAAACAACTGAAAGTCGTCGTACGGAGTGGAGTCCACTACTTTGTTGCTAGCGAGCTTTCCGCAAGAGACAAGCTAACACCCGTTTTCCGGAGCCCGGAAAAGCGCGAGGACGTTTACTTTCTTATTATCCTCCATAGGTTCACTTACGTCCTCGCGTCTTTCCTCCATCACTCACGTCACCATTCTTCTATACGCCTTTAAACGACATTGTACTACCGTTCTATATAGAAGTTGTTCTCGGCTTTTAATATCAAAACGGCACGACATGCACCTCCTCTTATTCACTAACCAACTGACTGAGTGAATGCAGAGGAAAAGAATCAGGTCCGGATCGGCGCAAACGGTAGCGCGCTTGCGCGCACAACTCGACCCCTGTGTTTGTAAACAAAACAAAAATTTGTATATTATGGCGAATTTTGTTGAAGCCGAACCTGTATTTTTTTTTATAGGCAACAAATGCTCATATACAAGGTGTTTGTTTTTATTAATGTACGCTGATTGATATCTTGTTATTATTTTATCCCAAACCTATTCGATTTTAATTTAATTGACATAGTTTTAATGGCATTTCTTGTAATAAATTTAAATAAAAAAAAAACAACAGTATTATTCTACCGATTACTTGTAATAATCTAAGACAATTTTATTATTGAGTTATTGAGTTATTGAGGTACAGCTTGTATTTTCCGATTTTCTTTTTCTAAAGAGCTCAAAAAAATATATTTTTTATTATTTTTGCAGTGTCGTACCTCAAAATTAAAAATGTGACCCTTTTGTTTGTTTAGAGATACCGCGTTAATAACATTTTGATCCTTTTTAGTATTAAAATTACTGAGATTAAATGCACACGACTTTTAGAAGAAGACAATCTAAAATGAGCTGGAAAGTTATAACGAAGATTACAGAATAATTATAACTTTCGAGAAATCCGCACTTTTGACGCTATCAGTTTTGAATACCACAAAATAAAAACTTATGATGATATTTAATGATTCTATGGTTGTATATTCGTGAAACATTAAAATAAGTAAATAATGTTCACTATAATGTAAAATAATTGTTTCGGCCTACTGAGCCATTTTCACGAGTTATTTGACATTATAGTGAACATTTAAAAGCTTATAAGTTGTTTTATTTATTTAAAAACAGTTAATATCCTGCAAAATTATTGTTTTTCAACAATTTTATTAGAACAAATGAGTAAAGGAGCACTGATAACAAAAAAACTTATTATGACATTAATTAACACTTGTTTCGCACAAAAGAAATGATAAAAAGATACGTTTTGCACTGCATAAAATATTTGCGGTTGTTTCCAGGGAAAAATGAACCATTTATTGTCCTTATAATATCTACGTGTATTACATAGATTAAGGTCAAATGTAACAATCAAGACTGCAAATAATGCCCGGCTCTACGATATTTACCGTTAGTTGCACAATTTTAATTAAAAGTAACAATTAAACGTAACTGGAGCAGCTGCTCTAACAAGATTTAAAAAAAAACAACTCTCTAAAATTTGTTTTAACGAACATACCTCTGCACCGACGCGACGTGAAACGTTTAGAAATGCTTTTAGATTTAATTTTGTGAGTAATAAAAATTATTTAACGTAGGCTCACGCACCCTCAGAATGGGCTTTTATAATTAGTTCTTTTTCTACGTGCGAATTTCCTACATCATTTCTACGTGCAAGAATACGGAACAGAATTTGTTGCTTAAAACAGTGGTAATAAATGAGACAAAAATAAAACAAATGATTCATTTTTCACATTGGAATTTAACATAATAATATGTAAGGGACGAATTTGTGATTGTAATCATGCGGGGGTGCGTTGAATAACGTTGAATGACATATACAATCAAAGGGGAAAATATTTTGTAATAAACAAAAAGGGTATAAAGTTTTATAGGACGGTTGAAATTAAATACACTAAATCCATTGTATATAACGAGAATGATAAAAAGTATTTTAGAGTATGATATAAACCAGACACGATTTGGTAATAGAATATACCAATAATATAATATGTACCGTAAGGGAAAAGTGAAACTGATATATATGTATTTTAAAGTGATAGCATTAAAATTCAAATTATTTTTGTAAACTATGATTGCACATAACATAGATAGGTATATGCCCCCTTTTTAATTCTTGTAAAGTTGAAATATTTAATTGATTGTCACAAAGATACCTAATTAAAAAATACATGTTTCATACTAATATCAGAAACTTTTTTTTTTTTGAGGGCAATAATTAAAACTTAACATACTAAAGATATGGCAAATGAACAAGATTACTTTCCCTTTCTAAATACTTGTTGTAAGTTAATTTTTATTTATTTTCTTTAATATATAATCGATTAGAACTTAGATTCGTTGAATTAAGCAAAATTAAAGTATCTTCTTTTTTTTGAACAACTCCTTACAATAATCAATTTAAATATTTAGCATATCTAATATTTAATCGATATTTATACTACACTTAAAGGCACGCATCCGCATCAAAAATGTCGAAGCGGTAAACTCCTATTAGAGTAAAATTAATATCAAAATATCAATTGGATAATGTAGTATAAAATAGTACAACAGATTTTTCAGGACTAATAAATATATAGCTCTTGAGATAAGATAAAATGAAAGTAATGAAGAATTTCTTCCAAGATTGACCAACTCGTTTTAAACAAAAATTATTTTAATAGAAGAAAACGCTTGGAAATATTTTACTTAAATTTATTAACAAACTCTACACGTGTTTTGCCTTTTTATGGCATCTTTAGGAGTTATTGAGTTACAAGTTACAAGTTACTCAATAGCTCCTAAAGTAAAATATTTCCAAGTGTTTTCTTCTTTTAAAATAATTTTTATTAAACATGTTTCACCAAGTGTTAACAGCAGACAGTTTCAATTCTTTTTAAACCCTTAAAAGCGTGGATTCGAAGGCTACTTCCTACTAAATTTCTTTGGCACAACAATAATTGTTACCATAAGTAAAAAATGTACACATAAATTTCACTAACCTTCCACTTCATCTTTTTTCCTTCTCCCAGCGCATCCGCCAAAAATCCGATTAATCTTTTTCAAAGTTTGTCTCATTTTTGTCGTCGACTCGACAAAAATAATTACCGACAGACACTTGCCCACGTGAACGCTTGTTGACAATACTAGTCCGAAACGAACGAAAACATCTTAATTAAATTCAACGACAAACGCGACGTAAACGTAGACTGGATGGATAATAACTACTGATGGGGAGAACGTTTAATCAAACACGTTGTTATTAACCCACTTTCTTATGTTGCAGCATTGTCCGTTTGATCTCAGTCGCTGTCGACAAAGTAATGACTGAGGTTAAATTTTTTGTCCGCTTGCCAATCGAGGTGCTACCTCCAAGGAGAAAAACAGTCGAGACTCGGATTTGACTGGCAGATTTGCTGAACTTAACGCTAACTAATTAGTGACACGACGAGATCTGTACGAGCATTACGAAGCTTTTCGGCACAATTTTCAATGAAAAGATTGAATGAAATCAATCTAATCACATTGAAAATTACAATAAGTATATATGTACTAAATCAATGTAGATGCTGAAAAAACTCTTATAAAAATAAGTCAAAATACATTTTTTTTAAAGATTTATTAGCTACCCTTCTTTTAGTTTATGGATTTCTATGAGACACAAAGTCCAGAAGTGCACATTTCAATTTTTGAACATATTATTGCTCCTTAGTAAGTAGTCCCTTACAAAATAAATTGAAATGGTACCCCAAGCACTTCATAAATTAATAAAATCCAGAATCTCCGTCAAAAAATGCTTTCAGACGATTTACGTTTTCGAAATATTTTTTTTTCGACATTGAAGCAGCAAAATAATGGAGCAAAAATTATTTCGTAATTTTTTCGTCCCCGATTTTGCTGAAAAGTTGTTTCTAGAGGGTTCGTTTATGTCAGAAGCGAGGTAGAGTTCAGAAAATAAACAAACAAGACTAGAAAAACAGTTACCCATTTTGCGATCCGGCCAAGTATTCCTATTGAGTTTTGATTTCTTTACAGAGATAGTGCACATTGCGGCGAAAACTAAACGACAATCTCGATAATCTTTTGGGAGGACAAAATTATTTTAAAGGCATTATTCTTCGCAACGCTACGGGGTCCTTTGATTAAAAAAAAAACTTATCAACTTGTTAGTAGGTTATGTATTAGATAAAAATTTCACATCATTATGTAATAAATAAAAATGCCATTTTATATAAACGCATCAATGTTATTATTTTTCATTATATCAAGTTTTTGAAAACGCTAGTTATTTATAAGGAGAACCACCTTACTGATTCCAAATTAGGAAATCCTGGCCAGGAAAACATTATCAGTTCCACATAGTTTCTCAGTATTCATCTGAGTTATATGTCTGACCAGGTCCTGATCTAATTGAGACAAATTTTTTTAGTCGGGTATTTTTGTGCTATATTCTATAACCATTTTAAGAGTTTAAAATTAATCAATGAAGGTAGTTGAGGAGTAAGGTGGTATTCCTGATCAGCACACAATCAGGGAATCCTGACCAGAAAAACGTCAGTTTCACATTAGGCATTCCTGATCAGTGCATATCAGTATTCATTTGTATTAGACACCTTACATAATCCTCACTGGGCATGTCCAACCAGATCCTGATATTTTTCAGACAAATTTTTCTAGTTTGATTATCATCAAAATTAATCCAATAGTTTTCGAAAAATTCCAAAAATTATAAGGACATAAGCTTTTATAGTAGAATGATAATTTGGGCTTGTAGGCCATGGTTTCGTTCAGACGTTTCGTCGGCAACTGCGGCTGACATCTTCAGTGGGTGCTGTGTGAGTGTTCCAGTCAGTTGCTGCCGAGACTTCGAGGTATAATCTTCGCACACGCAGTCAACACAGTACCCACTGAAGACGAAACCGTTCACATCGACCACGGCGACCACGGCCTACAAGCCCGAATCAACATTCTACTATTCCAAAAATTATTTAAAATTTTATAGATTTTATTTTAAATGTGAAATGAAGAAAACACAAATGGACAATTTCGATAATTTATTTGTCTATCAATTTTATAAAACTATTCATTTATGCCCTGTATATAATAAGACTCAATTCGAAAAATTACACAATCTTTGATCACTTAAATCAATAATTAATATATAAGTACCTACAATAACTATGTTGAACGGAAGTGGTCCACATACCATTATCAAAAACTTACCAGGTGTCCTTCAGTATTCAGATATATGTGTGTAACATACATACAACAAGTGCATTCTAATGTCATAAAAGAACAAGAACGATTGATTGAAGAAAACATTTTTATTGCCGTGCTGCTTAATAATAAGTTAAAATATAACGACATCGATCAATATTAGTCTTTTGTCTGTAACATTCTCTAGAACGAACATGCAATTTTTCACGTCCGTCCAAAATAAAAATAATTTCAACCATTTTAATTATCGATTACGGTGTAAATAACTAGTTCGTGCACGCTAAAACGGACGAACATATTTTAAATTATAATAGTTGGATATAACCCACGTTAATAACAAGACTAAAATAGCGGACAGAAATAAAAATAGAGTTATGGCCGATAGGGAACCTTGCATGAATACACCATCCGGTTACAATAATAAAACCGTGATTTACTTAAATAGAAGCAAGTTCAAGAGAATTAACTAAAAATAAAGATTGATCGTTGGTAATTATGATAGGCGCGTTAATCATTTAAATGGAGTTCTAAAGTAAGCGCCACGATAAAAGGAAATGACGTTTCAACGTCGCTAATAAATTTAAAACTTAATACTCCCAAAATTATTTCAAAAGACAAGATATAAATAATGGGTCAGGGTAAACAATAAATCAAGAATTAGTCGCAGATTTACGAGACAAACAGGTACAGCAACAAAAATTATCACAATATTCTTATTTAATATGAAGTTATGAAAGGGGACTATCACACAGCCCCCCCCCCCCTTCGAGCTACCACCAGGATTCAACACTGGTACTATAAAATATACATAATGAATAAAAGACACTTTTTCGAATTTTACAATTTATTGTTTATCACTTGACAATATAGTTTCGCTACACTGTAGCTTCTTCGGAAGTTTAGATATAACTAGAAATACTTTTACAGAAACGGAACCTAAACGGACCCATTCTTTCTGACAAGAATTTTCTTGCATACCTCACCCTTCTTCTTCTCCTTATCGTAATTAATGATCAGTTTAATTTATTATGGTCACTGGAGTCATTTACATTTTGAAAACCAATGGTCATTTGGGAATTACAATCAAGACAAAAGAGTGTTATAGGTACGGTTATTAGTTCTCGAAATGCATTGCTTCGAGTTACGACAGGCAATACTTCATTTGTTTCGAGTTACGTCGAAAGGAAAATGAACTAAATTTCGAACCAAATTGTAATGACGAAATATATAGGATAAGAAAGAAGAAGACAATCTTACAATAAGTGTAGGAATGACATGTAATTTTTATATTTATTTTTTAGTTGTTAGATGACGATGAAAATCCGAAACATCGTGGCGTTATCCTCAATTTCGTAGTTCTCTCAAGTAGTAAATGTAGATCCTTCAAATATTAATTTACTTAAACTTCTACGGTTCCAGTGATCACATTTCCTATTTTTACCAACCTCCTCTTCATAAATCTTGGGATTTACCATTATCTGGACCTTTACATACTTCACAAAATTATCTATGCATATTCTTGTGTAAAATATCAATAAATTTTATGACTACCACTTAAGCCACAATCACAGTCTATAAGTTGCTTAAAAAGTCAAGGAAAACGAAAAAAAGATCGCCAAGCAGATGTTTCATCTACTTATGTGTAATGTTCGCGATAAATCTTGTTCTTTTTGCTTTTGGCCGCGTGTAAGAATCCGAGAGTGAGCCTCAAGAAACCAAAAACAGGTTTCTCTTCGGCATGTCCACACAACCATAGTAATCATGACCTATACCATGAGTGCAACGACTTTGTGTACAGTATGTAGTATAGTAGACACGAGAGAGAACCGAAGAGTCTTGAAATGTCATTTAAATTTAATTATTACGAACCACGTGAACGATGACACAGACATCAATTATATACACATATTTGCAACTGACAGACAACTCTAATAATAAATTGCCAGTTCGGAAAACAATCGAGCAAACGAAAATATAAGTGATGGTTGTATCTCACTCACATCAACCTATTTATTTTATTTTTTCTTTATCATTATTGAAACATCGACATTTATGTTCGTGCCTTATCAGTACAAAACTTTACAGTTTGTTAATCAAACAGATCTGATTAAAACTTTGTATATTAATAATAGAATATAACACGTGGGCTGAAAAGTCCCGAGCCTAACAAAAAAAAAACACTGTTTTTTTGTTCAAAATTGGCTTTATTCATCAACGTAATCTCCATCACGAGCAACACAATCATTCCAGCGGCGCTCTAACATTTCAATACCACTTTTGTATAACAATTTATCTTTTACGTCAAAATAGGCGCCTCAGCTTCAGCGATAAAGCGATAACCTCTTCATTCGAGCGAAATTTCTTGCCGACGAGCATTTTTTTGAGGTCTACGAACAGCCAGTAGTCGCTGGGAGCCAAATCTGGAGAATACGGTGGATGTGGGAGCATTTCGAAGTTCAATTCATGTACTTTTACCATTGTTTTCTATTTGCCATATGCGGTCGTTCCTTTGCAATTTTGGTTTTCAAAAGCTCCAATAACACTATGTAATATTCACTATTCATGGTATTTCCTTTCTCAAGTTAGTCGATGAATATTACACCACGCACATCCCAAAATACCGAGGCCATGACCTTTCCAGCCGATTGTTGTGCTTTCGACGAGCTTTTGCGCTTTGGACGAGGTTCACCAGTTGCTGACGCTGCCACTCAAATGACGATCGTTTTGATTCCGGAGTAAAGTGTTGGATCATGTTTCATCCATTGTCTACATCGACATATCGACAAACATAGCCAAACACTGCTCAGAATCATCAACACGTTCTTGTTTTTGGTCAACAGTGAGCAAACACGGCAATATAAATCCAACACGTTCTTTTGATATCTTTATGATTCAGCTAACTCACGCAACTTCACTTTTCGGTCATTCAAAACGATTATGTGGATTATTTTGATGTTTTCTGGTTCTGATGTTACCGCCTCATTTGGACGACCTCTGCGTTCATCGTTCTGCATCATCAGTGTCTCTACGACCACGTTTGAAGTCAGCAAACTAACGTTTTATTTTGTTTCGATTGTTTCCGATGGAGCGGACTCTCCACAACACTTTTAAAGCCATTGCTCATTGCTTCGCTTGAACGGTATTTATACCCATCAAGAAGCAGTGCAAAATTAAAACACGAAATTGTTTTTAAACCATTGTTTTGAAAATAACAAAAGTCTCAACAAACTATTGAATAGAATATCATGAAATTTTAACAGCTGTCTTTTGAAGGTTAGTACTAACTGAAAAAGAGATGAATGCAATAAAACTAGCGCTATCTATGTGTTAGGCCCGGGACTTTTCAGCCCATGTGTTAATATATGACACACACTCTTAACTCCTAATCAAAAAGATCATCTACTTTTTCCTATTATTTTACAACTTGTGGACCATGTCAAAAAAAATCGATAACAATGTTTATTTTACTATTTCCACTTACAGAAACAAAGAATGCCTTTTGAAAACCCAAAATTTTGAATTGTCATTTTTTAAATAATTGATGACGATAGTTGTTGTACGTAATGAGAAGTGTCACAAGAAAAATATATTGTTTATCATTAAGCTTATTAGATTAAGAATATTTAATTACTAGTAATTCAAGTATGTAGATGAAAAAGTTCAAAGAGATTCGTTTGAGATGTGGTGTTATAGGCGGATGACACAAAAAACATAAATAACAAGGGTTAAAAATGAGAAGTAGGAACAGGAGCAAATAGTGACAGTGGAAGACCCTGATTACTGCTCGCAAACATTGGCTCTGGATAGGAAGATGTGGAGGAAGTTCTTATGATGATATGATGATGTAAAATCAACAAAATTACTTTTTCTTCTGAATATCGACGAGTCAATACGTAAAGTAAATTTAATAAAAAAATAATTATAAAATACCAATCGATACAAGAGACGAATTGACTAATTAAATAATATAAATATGGAATCAACAGAAACAACTACTCCAATGGCTAATACCCCAACCGGCATTGAATTACACTGTTGATATTAAAAAAAGAAGTTTCTGTTGATTCCATAATTATATTTAAATTTATCATATAGTCTGTAAAGGCCTTTCTACCAACGCCCACCTGATGAGACTCGATGGATCAAAACCGGTCGTGGGTATGGCTTTCGGTACGCTGTGCCTACTGTGTAGGACGCGTTCGAAATGCGGGATTGTGATCCTTAAAATTTAGACGAAAAAGGATTTTAATGCCTTCTTTTTTTTAATAAATTAAATAATAAATCAATCCACTAAGTTGATGTAAGTATCCAATTCAATTGTCTAATAAATTGAAATACCTTATCAAATAAAACTTTCCATGTCGATTTGGTTTCTGCATTTCAATCTGTGTATACAGTAGAACAGTAGGAAATAATTTTGCCTTATATAGATTCACACTAATGTTTTTCGTTATGGAGGTTGAAGAAAATTATTAATTAATTGAGTTTGCAGTAATTAAATAAAGGAGTAACATACGTGACATAATCAAAATCGGTACGTTTATGCAATAAGAACGATTATGCATCAACCGAGTATTTCTCAATATTGATAAAACATTTTTTTAAATACATTAATATGATATTAATTTTCACTTTTTTTACGTTCCCTGGTATCAAATTATAATTTTAGGAAGTGCTTTGAAAATTATTTTTTCACAACCTAAAAGCTAAATTTTATGTCGCAATAATAATTTGACGAAAGTAACCAAAAAGTGGTAGTAAATATATCGTCCAAACAACAAAAAATTGTATAACATTATGCCCTTCTATTAGAGCTAAAAGATCATCATCTCGGAAAAAGAAAACACATTTGAAAAAGCACTTTTTCCACAGTGCTATACATAGGCTAATTAATACCCCCTCAGTCATAACGATTTCATTTTAGAAGTTAATACTATTAAACAAATAGCACAAAACAATGGATATCACACTAAAATAGTAGATCACTTGATCAAACTTAAACTAAAACAAAAAACCCGACAAACTTTATACAATGTAAAAAACGAAAAACCTGAACACATTTTTCATTCACTACAATATGTACCCTTAACAAGTCAAAAAATTAAATCAAATTTGAAAAAAGACGGTATTCAAGCAATTATTTCGAACAAAAAATCTCTAGGTAAGTTACTTGTTAATAATAAACAAAAAACAGATATCCTTGATAACAGTGGCATATATAAAAAAATTTGTAAACAATGTGATGCTTTTTATATTGGACAATGTGGTAGAGCTGTTAAAACACGTGTAAATGAGCACCTATATAGCATTGTGTCTAAGAAGAATTGTACAGGAATGTCAGAACATGCTTTAAATTATAATCATAATATAGATATAGATAATACAGCCATATTACATATCCAACATAAAAGCAAAAAATTAAGCCTTCTAGAAAACCTAGAAATAAGAAAAGCTATTTTAAATAAACAGAATATCGTAAATTTACAAACAGAACTGTATAACAACAATACACCCCTCCTGTTGTGTAATTTGGGTAAAACCCAAAACCAGGTATAAATTAGATAATACCCATTATAACTTTAGTATAATTTTGTTGTACTCTTGAAAATGACGATATTTCGTCGAAACAATATTGTCGAGTTGATAATAAATTTAGTGAAAATTAACCAAGTGTTTGTTTTATACCTTTTATTTAATATGCATTTTCACACTGAATGCACCGTACAAAACTTAAACTTTATTAAAAAAGCACTTACTTGTATTCGGGGAGTTCATGAGTATCGACAGTGGACATTCGTCTTCATCTAGGACGTATTCCGTATCAGGCGATCCCGGTTGTGACGTAACTTGTACCAAGCACCATTGCGATGGGTCAGCCTTGTTAAGACCGTATTTGTCGAGCATTTCGCGCACCACAGAACCCGCGGTGTCTCTTATAGACAATAGTAGCGTTTTGTACGGCACATCCCTGCATAAGGCTTCGCCGTATATTTTTAGAGTACCCCCTGCAACAATATAGAAAAAATCCTAATAATCTACATCTATCGAAAAATATATACATTAAAATATACATCTATACTTGTTCACTTAATTTTAAATCACAAGCGCAAAGAATTATTAATTTTACTAAGGCGTGAGAATTTTCAAAGTTCCTCAATAACGTTCGATAAAGGACCAGGGTTGATAAGAATAAGAAAATGGCCCCTAAACTGCAAGTTTTCTAAAAGAATATTACTTTTTACAAGATATAAGGAAATTGGCAAAAAATCCCAAGTTTCACCACCAAAATAATTGTGTTTACCTATTGGAGTGATCCTAAAATTTACAAATCATTATAACAAGTATAAGGAATAATAAAAAAATTATTGCAAACTTTTTAAACTGACAGTTAAGGGAGTCATCTTCTTCATATTTCTATTGATCTTAGTCCTTTATTCCAAAGGTTTTCTTGAAGATGCAAAAATGTCAAAAAAGAGCAGAATTTTAAATATTTTTGGCAAAATTAAATTATAGGGGAAAATAGAAATGATTTCTCATTTTACTCTATTATTATTAAAACTTCTACATAAAACAAATAATCGACGAAGGTCAGTTTTAAATTATTCATAATAAACAATAAAGACGCAGATATCGTATATTTATCACAGCAATTTTTATAAATACTATGACCTTCTATTAAAAGCCACCTGATAAGAAGCATAAAGTACAAAAATTAACATCAAAGTGCAGTAGCAGTCTAGTTGCAGACAAACATGTCGACTTTACACATATGTGTGATAGGAGCGGGGGTGGTTGGTTTAACCACAGCGTTAGAGCTACAAAAACAAATACCGCAAGCCGACGTTTCAATCATAGCCGACCGTGTCCTCAGCGACACCACTAGTCATGTAGCAGCTGGATTATTTTATCCGGGTTCAAGTTTCAACGCTCCATCTGAAAAACTGAAGAAGGAATGGGTGGAATTGTCCTACAATTATTGGAAAAACATACAAAAAACACCACAAGCATCCAGTGCCGGCGTCACCACTATCTCCGGATATATATTATCATCAACAGATCCTCGAAGTGTCAGAAATCAATATTTGGAAGAACTATTACCAATATACCGACCAGCTACTGAAGAAGAACTCAACTTAGTTACAGGAGATTGGAAATATGGATCGTTTTTAACTACTTTACTTATTGAATGTGATCGTTTTCTACCATGGGCCACAAACAAATTTCAACGACGTGGAGGAAAAATAATCCAACAAAAAGTAGATAATTTTGCAAACCTGCCTTCAACATTCGATATAATTATCAACTGTTCAGGAATTGGGGCAAAAGACTTATGTAAAGATACCAAACTACATCCATTGCGTGGGCAAATAATAAAAGTAGAAGCTCCATGGTTAAAAATGTTTTTCTTTGGAGATGACGATATTTACATCATTCCCGGATTTGAAGGTGTAACTCTTGGAGGTATATATCAATTTGGATCATATAAAACGATTGTGGACGAATGGGATAGTAAAACGATTAAAGGCAAGTGCGAAAATTTCCTACCAAATTTGAAAGATTCCAAAGTCATAGCAGAAAGGGTCGGACTGAGGCCATACAGATCAGTAGTAAGAGTGGAAAAGGAAATAAAACAGCTGGAAGGGAACAGAAAATTAAAAATTGTACATAATTACGGCCATGGCGGTTGTGGTATTACAATGTCCCCAGGAACTGCAGTTGCTGCTGTAAACTTAGCAAAGGAACTTTTGATGAGCAACAGTAAATACTAAAATTAAATTATTCTAATATAAATAAAATTATATATATATAAACATTTTCACTTTTCTCTTATTATTCTAATCTAATGGGTACAACTGTTACTTAAACAAGAATACATTTAAAATTACTTTTGAAACACCAGGTATACTTTTATTGTATCCTACTGTATATCAAATCGACTTGTTCTAGACATATTGATAGGCAACTGTGAGAAAATAAAATGTACAAAAGTAAATTCACAATAAAATCTCTACTTACGAATAAATCGTTTTTAAACACCCACGAATTGCTTTACGATTATTTATCTTGTTACTGCCACGTATCTGATTACGTGAGCTGTTTACAAACATTATTTATCATAATTAAATTCTAGGATATTTTACATTCCGGTGTTTATACAACTGCCAGTACGTTGTAGAACGTCGACAACAAATGTCGGATTTTAATGTAGGAATTATTGGTGCTGGTGTCGTAGGTCTGACTACTGCTCTCGAATTAAAAAATCAAATTCGCAATGCTGAAATAACAATTATCGCGGATAAGTTCCATCGTGACACAACTAGTTTTGTTGCGGCAGGTTTATTTCGGCCGGGAACAAGCTTTCGGGGGCCAACTGAAGAAATTACATTTGAGTGGATTCAAAACGCCTACAACTATTGGAAGAACATCGAAAAAACTCCTGAAGCTCACAAGGCCGGGGTGAAGGAATTGTCAGGCTACATCTTTTCAAGCACACATGTTAGTAATACAAAAAATAGTTTTCTGGAGAAAATACTGCCGGTATATCGGACTGCTACTGAAGACGAATTAAAGTTATGTCAGGGTACATGGAAATATGGTTCATTTTATACTACTATCCTCACAGAATGTGATTTATTTCTTCCTTGGGCTACACGTAAAATTAAAGAGTTTGGAGGAAAATTTATTGCACAAAAAGTGGATAGTTTTAATAATAAAATAAAGGATTTTGATATAATTGTTAATTGCACAGGTTTGGGGGCTAAATATTTATGTAATGACAACCTATTGGTACCTCTTCGTGGTCAGGTGTGGAAAGTAGAGGCTCCATGGATCAAACAATTCTTTTATGCAGATTATGACACATACATAATCCCAGGTTTTGAAGGTGTGACCTTAGGAGGGTGCAGACAGTATGATTCCTATAATTTGGAAGTGGATAAGTATGATGGCCTAGCAATTAAAGAAAGATGTGAAACATTTTTGCCAGAGTTGAAAGATGCAAGAGTTATTGGACAAAGGGTAGGATTGCGACCTCACAGAGATGTGGTCAGAGTGGAGAAGGAAGTTGTAACATACAAAGGAAAACGACAGAAAATTGTTCATAATTATGGACATGGTGGTTATGGGGTGATGGTGTCTCCAGGAACTGCAATTTATGCAGTGAAACTAATAAAAGAATTGTGGGTAGGAAACAGCAAATTGTGATTTATAACAACAAGGAAACAGTAACAATGCCATATTGTAATTAACCATATTCTACAGCAGCTTTTCCTAAGGAAGTCCCCAAAAAACTAAGTATTTTACATATATTTCAATGTGATTTTTGTGTAAGAATGTATGTGAATTGGTTCATTCATCATATTTGCTAATTAAGTTTTGACTTAGTCATCAAAAACCACACAAAAAAGTCAAGGTTGCAGTTTCAAAAATTATAAAACATTGATAATAATAATAAATAATAAAAACTTATTTTCCAATATTAGTAACTACATATAGTAAACTACGTTATTATAAATATTTATAATATAATATAAGTATATTATTACTTTTCAAAGGACTCCCATATCAAAAAGTTTGGGAAGACTTATTCTAGATATTTGCTATTGTACATTTTTAATATTACAAACCGTAAGTGCTCCGTTATACAGTGTAACTAAAATTACTCTTTACATAAGAAATACTACTTAAAATAATATTATCACATTACAAATAAAGTTATTAAGCTAATGATCGTCTTTAATTTTACATACATCTTTACTTTCTAACTGATCGTCAGACATTATTGAAGTGTGTCAAGGCCAAACAAATGTTTGATTTTCTCATATTTTGTAAAAATAAACAATGATTTGCAAGAATGAAATGCAAGAAATACGTAAAATAAACACGTTTCAGCATCGACCGTGAGAAGGTCAATTGCAAATGCAAACATAAACAAAACCTAGTGGAAATGTATTATTATTTTCATTGTTTTTGTCGCTAAACTTTACTTAAGACATTTTTGCAACTCTCTTTTGCTTCATTAATAATTTCCTGTTTTAATTAAAATTTAAAAAAAGAAATAAAACCTAATTTGATTTGAAATAATACCTGTGTCTGGTCCGCCATCTTTTGATCGAAACTGTTGCAATTTTCGTTCTAACTTTTGTTGTCGTCTTCGACGCATAACAGCTTCTGGATTTGATATAGATCTGGTGAATGAAGTTTCTGGAAGCTCTGAAAATAAATAATAAAAATGAAAACAAAACGCCAAAGTAAAAAAGGACGTTCATAAAAAAGTTTTATATTACACAAATTAAAATATCAAATCAATTAACCAACAACAAGATATAAATAAGATTTCATTCACCATGACGTCTAAAAAAACGTGATAACAATTTGTACCCAACTAATGAGACATCTGTAACCCAGCTTAATATTTCATTACATAACGTGATTTAAAAAAACGTTTAGAGCCATATAATATTCGCACGTGGCATCACAAGGAGCGCTGTACCCTTTTTACGAGGCGGAATACTCTTCGTCCGTTTTAATGAGATTTATGTTGTAAAAAACGGCTTGTTTTCAAGTTGTGGCCGCACGTGTCGATTAAACGCATCTGTGTCTAACCGATAAAAACACTTAAAGCTAACACCATCGCATACAAACCGTGAGCAGGTTACAGTTGACCCACCAGACAAGTTTCCAATAATTGTAATTTTTGCAAAATCGGGGATGCTGGTTCTAATAAAAATAAAATAATTTCTATATAATGAATACATCCCCTACTACTTATACGCAATATTCCGTGAATGAAATTAAATATCCAATTACCTATTGAAAGATGCATCTCAACACTTAAAATGTCTGAAGTAAGCAAAAATAATAAAATTATTCTATACGTAATCAACATCCTTCAATACACCTTAATTTAACGAAGAAAAAAATTGATGAAAATACCTGAATAAAGTTTTTCAGCGACCCCATCACCCTTCTCTTTGACTCTACCATTTTCGCTCTTCATTCGTTGTAATTTCTCCTGTTTCTTTAACTGCTTTTTCTCTCTTTTCGACAATTTTCGTCGGAAACTTGCATTGGAATCGTGAACAGAATTGTGCTAAAAAATAAAGTTTATAATTATATTGTTTTATTTGTTAAAAAATGCTGAAGAATAAGTAAAACGATAACTAGCTTCGTTAAGCAACTCATTGTAACGTATAATGCAGAGGAATTATTTTAAAAACAATTTGTTATATTATACAAATTGTTTTAAAGTGTGGCGGACTATTAAACAACTACTGTTAAAAGTGATCTTAAAGATCAAGAAAAACTTGTTTGTAGTATAATTGTATAATAAAAATACATCATATTAATTTCCCAAAAAATACATATAAGTATAAAAATTATGCGAAGTTGTGAAAAATAATGTATGAAGATAACACCCATTAAAATTGATTATCAGAAAAAAAGGTTTCTCTTTCTTGGATAACTTCGCTCGCTCGCTTCATATGGACTGCTAGTCCCCAATGTGGACTACAGATGTCTATAGCATTACTTGTTACATTTCTTTGAAAGTTGTATGTTTATTTTTTATACTATTAAGAACAATATAATAAAATCCCTCTGCTAGTCTGCCACTTGTTTACAGAAAACATTATAAAGATTTAATTTTTACTTCTTTTCTGTTGTGCAAAATTTTCTTGTTTAATTATATGTACTTCCAAGTATTTCTTACCGTTTTCTCGTCGACGTTTTTGAGTAAAAACCGCCCCTCTCGATCGTCTACGTGCCAATTAAGTTGGACAAGTAAGGGCTTTTCGTCAGGGGCCATCCTACGTTCCGGACAACCCTCGTGCAATTCGTAAAGGGCATATGAGGGTACGGACAGCATCCGCATGTCCGGTCTAAACTTTTCTACTAAGGTGCCGATCACGTCCTCGACGGTGGCGTCCGACGCGACGCGAATACACTTGGTAGCCACCTTTTGACCCGAATCTTGGAAATAGAAACGCATAACGCCATGGAACTCCAAATCCTGCAAATACATAAAAAATATATGTGAATTAATTTAAAGCATGATAACAAAAAAACAAACAAGCTTTTACTATAATTAAAAAAATTGCAATAAATAACTTGGTAAAGGCACATGTTTTAGAATTCTTTTGTTCAAAGGTTGAATAAAAACATGTGAAGTTGAACAAGGCCTTACCGAGATCATTAGGTATCTGGAAGATATAATTAACAGCAACAAAAGAGGAAGGTATAAATTATCTAAATTGCTGTGTCGCGCAATTCTAAGATGTCGTTTTTATGAGAAAAAAATGTCCAAAACTATTAAATTTAGCCTGATACGAAGAAAGGGTGTAAAAACAATGGAAAAATGTAATAAGTACTGTAAATTTTGAACTCTAACGAACGTTACTATTAGATGCGAACCCACTTGAAAATTCAACATTACATTTCATATTTTAAATCTTTCTATTGACGGATTCTATAACCGGATTCTAAAAGTCAAAGCAAATTATAAATTTTCGTCTTTATTTCCATTTATTACACCAGACAATAGAGCAGCATTTAATATTCCAAACATGGTAAAATTTCAAAGTAGGTAACGGTATTTAGAATGACAAGAAAGCAGAACGAAGTAACTGCAGCAAGACTCGTAAGTATAATACAGTCGATGAAATAAATTCTATTGAATATTGTCTATATCATACCGTACTTACTACTGAGGCAAGTATACATGGTTTGTATAAAAATAAAACTGTTTATTTGCGATAATTTAAAATCAACTATGTAACTAAATGGACATTGGCAGATTAAGAATAATGTTAATGTAGAAAGTCGACAAAAAGTGTGTTCGATAAGCATAGAATTTTTTTTCGCATTCTCCCTACGTAGATTAATAAATAGTTTGGCCAATTTCACCTTCTTTTATATGTACAAAAGAATAAATTTAACAAACAGGATTTACCTGCAATTTGGTTATAAGAACGAAAATGGACATGATTACATTACCACCACACTCACTTTCAAGATTATAAAAAATCCTTCTGTATACCAATAATTTAAATAAGCTACATCCGAATATAAATTTTACTATAGAGGAAAAAGTCAATAATTCAGTAGATTTTCTTGATTCAATCAACAACGGCTACACAACTTCAATGGTCACAAAATTACTGAATAAAAAACTTAATAAAAAAAACCTTAACTTAGCTTACCCCACCGACAGTAAAAAATTAATCACTTTTGAACTCGTTAACATATCAAGGTAATATTTCTCTCACTCTAGGCAAACATATTGCAAAATTTACAACCTCCTTCGTATCATTCAAAACGGATAATTCTTTAGGAAAATTTATTAAAAACAACAAAAATCCCACCAAAAAAGAAAATAAATCTGGAATTTATAAGTTAAATTGCGGTAGTTGCAACAAATCTTACATTGGACAGACTGGAAGAGCTTTTAAAAATTGTATAAAAGAACACAAGAAATGTTTTGAAAACAAAAATGATCAGTCTAATTATGCTAATCACTTAATTTCTAACTCACACAACTTTAATGATAAGTTTAAGATACTACATACTGAAGCTAAAGATATTAAATTTAACTTACTAGAAACTATGGAAATAAATAAATTAAATAAATTAGGATTAATTTTAAATGACCAAACAGATTTGAACAATCCTCCTCTACTAAACATTTAAACTTTTCACCCCCACCCTTATTATTTAGTATTTAAGTCAACTTGTAATTAGTTTAAGTTTAGATTACTTCACCACCTGAAGAAGACATTGTATGTCGAAATAATATTATCATGATATCAATAAAAACATTCTGTAACTCATTGTGTTTCATTAAATATACCAATAGGTTATTTCATTTAGAATATTGCGACTTAAATCCTGTCATAAATTCAAACGACGTCGACACGAGGGTCTAAATCATATCATATGTAATATAACTGTAAGATTTATTTTCTTTTAGCAAAAACCACGCAGTTAATCAATATAAATTTAAATGTTATTGAATTTCTTTATTATTCTGTCATTTACCAATATTACTTGCTATGTACCACGTAGATAATATCAGTAGAAACCCACAGTGGTCATTTCGCCAGTACCCCGAGTGCCTTAGTACAACAGTAACTCCGACCATAGATGTTACGCGGCAGGATGACAGCTATAAATCTAGGATCGTGTTAATGTGTCAACAAAATTGTGTTGTAAATAATAAAAAGATAGCAAATGTGGTAAAATAGTGATAAAAATAAATTAAATAAGCTATCAATTTGTTGAAAATTCAAGTCCCCCTTTTTCATCGGCCCCGCTACCGATAGAGCCCCCTAGTTCCTGCCAAATCACCACTAATATAATAAAATTGTTCGCTGTCATGATCTTGAAGGGTCCCATTATTCTAAAGTGCCCAAGATCTCCAATAAGTAAAATTCAACCCTTTGTACGGTCACGCCTACTAGTTTTTCAAATTAATATGGAATTATTTTTCCTATAACCCTCGTATTTTCAAGTGGTTTAAGGTGAGAAAAATGGTCCATAATGCACGCTATCTTTCGAACGTGGAATGGCGGCTTAATAAGTAGAAAGTGGGTTGAACAGGACGATGACGATACGATACGGTAATTGTGACGATGTGTTTTTAACACAAAATGCTTTTGCTTTTGAATGCATGCAGTTAAATGAATACAATGTCTTTGTACATGACATCAATCAAGTTTGAAACTAAGGCATATTGTAATACATACATGAATTAATCGTAACATGCAATGCACGTCTATGGAATGACGGATTTGGCTAAAAATGGAACTGATGTTAGAGAATCGGTAAAGAAACATACAATACGAACCAAACAAGGAAATCATTTTTATAATTCAACTGTTTTTACACGATCTTATTTTAATAAAAATGCAGACAATTCCTGTTTTACGAAAAGGGGACTTACATATCTTATTATCTTTTTTCATACTGAAGAAGACGGATGGAAAATTAAAAAGTAAAGCAATTCTTTCGTAACATTTTAATGGAAGTAACATTATTTTTAAAAACTTTTATCAAATTTGCTTTGATAACTGGCGCTGTATCTGTATCTGTTATCTCTTGCAGAAACAATTTTTTTGAAAAGTAAAGAAATATTTCCCCTCCCTCCTTATTTAACTACTACGTAATTTTATTATTGATTGATTTAGAAAAATATTTACATACCAGTAATTATAAATTCATTCATGTTACCTTACCGGTAGTGTTAATATATTAATAGAATTGCTTAATTAAATTCTTATGTTTCTTTTTTTTTTTAATTACTACACCATAAGATTTAATAATTAAGAAGCTGTCGTCGTACGGTAAACGTTTTTTAAATATTAAATAACGTATTGACACACCTTCTTTTTATTAATCTAATAATATAAAACAACTCAATGGAATTCCAATTTATTTGCATAAGTTATAGTAAAATAGTTAAGTAGGTTATAGTTGTTTATGCAAAACACATATTAAATCACAAAATACACGTATACTCTCTTTAAATACAGGTACGTTTTCCTAATATTTTTAGGCATGAACTTGACCAAATAAAATGTGTTCCATTTAACAAAATAATTTTATTTTAATCACTTTACAAGCAGTCTTTAATTTTCACATTTTATATGGGTGGGTACTTACGGTCTACTTGCAGATATAGTAATTTTAGAGAATTTGCGTGTATGTCGAGAGAAAGTTATGTTATTTTAATTAAATAATAATGTAAAGGCTTGTTAAACTTTCCTTTGAATAACAACAGTTTGTGGTACAGCTAATTGGCAAAACCAGAAAAGTACGTCAAAAGAAACATGAACATCGAATAAAAAGTCAACAACACTGTGTGTGGTAAGTCTCCCTTTTTCTAATCGTTGATGTTTTGTCTGATCGCGACCTAAATTTATTGTTGTGGAGACAAGAAATTATTTTCAAGAAATCGTAGATGTGCAAGTAAGCAAAAACAAATAACTTTTGATTATGTAAAAGAATAAATAAATACAGACAGCGTAGCGAACGATATCTGTAGATGTTTGCTACGTATTTGTAGGATTTAGTAATGTTAAACAAAGTCCTTTTCTAATAAGGATATTTATTGATTTGTTAACCTGAACCCACGGCGTAGCTAACTATGTGGTAGGCACTTAACCAGATTGAACAAAACTAAAAATATGCTGTTGGTTAGCGTGTTGCCGAAACTGCCAGACGTCTACCGCGATTTCGAACTAATTGGTTCTCATCAGCAGGCCGCAGACAGGTTCGGCAGAACACCGCTACTACTATATAATTAACAAAAATCAACAGATGGCGTTTACTACGCTGTCTGTATTTATTTATCATTGATGATAACCACAAAGTTCGAAATCAGTATCCACATCTGACAGTTTTGACAGAATACTGACCACCACCAAGACCTTGTTTGTTCTATTATAATCCTTTATGTGTATTCAAACATTGACAAGCCGATATCCTTATTAGAAAATTATTAAATCCTACAATAAGTAATTTCTACCTACCTACCTTCTATATATACGTAATTATAATATACTTTATATAAAAAATTGTATATTTTAGCTCTTACTTCATGTGTATAAAAATGTATTTGCATAGATGAAGAGTTTAATGATTGTAACTCCATAATAAGTAAAACAAACACGTATAGTTACAAAAACTTTTATTGAACGCAATATTATTATTAATATATAATATATTATATACTAAACTTAATAGCTAAAGAGAGAAGAGGGTTGAAAAACTAAATATTTAATAGTGGGGTATTTACAACGTCTGTTTGATTATTTAAAATAACTCCTAATTTATTAAATTTGTTTATTTCCAAAGACTCCAGTAAATTTAATTTAATTCCTTTCTTTTCTAAGTGTAAAATTTTGAAACTATCACTAAAACTATGTTTATTAACTAACAAATTTTCCGCATACGTAAAATTAGAGTTCCTATTTTCATAACTTTTTTGTGTTCTTTAAGCCTGTCACTAAAACATCTCCCTGTCTGACCTATATAAACTTTATTACATGTGCCGCAATTTAATTGATAAATTCCTGATTTAGCATCTTTCTTTAGGTTTTAGGTTTAGTTTATATTACTTCTACGCCTGAAGAAGGCACAGTGTGTCGAAATATATTTTGTGTTTAATAAAAATTTTGGTAACTATACGAGTTTATTTAGTTAAAAATGTATTTCACGTGAATGTCTAACATCCTACTTAAAGAGGAAACTACCCAATTTTATAACACTTTTTTCTCATTTCCTGCTCCAATTCACTGCACCACAACGAACGCGTAGGTTTTTGTAATGGACTTAATGTAAAGCTTCCGAATGTTTACACATTTCTATGTAGGTAACTAAAAATGCTCTATTCGAAAGAACGAATAAAAGCAAATGCAATATATCTACGCAGGTATATGACTAATTTAACAGGTAACATTTCGGAAAAGGTAGAAATTCTTAAGTTTATTAATCGAACAATGAATTGCTGCATTTTTGTATTGTGCAGAAATGCGTGAAATTTACAAAAACTTACACACACTTATTACAGTGCAGTGAACTGAAGTAGGAAATAAGAAAAAATGTCATAAAACTGGGTAGCTTACTCTTTTAGTGGGATTTTAGACATTCATGTGTAATACACTTTTGTATTTTTGGAATACACCACTCGAAAAAATATCAAGTAATAAAATCAATCACTTCGAAAATGAATCTCTATTAATAAAACAGCTACTTGGTAATATTTCAATAAATTAAATTGCTTCAATCTTATATACCTATAGAACATTTTCTAGATGAGTTTTAATGACATACCAGGGAGTATCATATATAGGGGACTGATTTTTTTTTTAATTACTGAGGCGTCCACGATTTTGCAATTCGTTTCCATGACAACGCCAGCGTTCATGCCAATGCTACAAGGCAAAAATTGGATGCATTAGACTGGAAAACGTTTGAACACTCGCCATATAGTCCCGACTTGTCGTTTTGTGACTTCCATTTTTTTAAACCCCTCAAAGAAGCGCTTAGAATCTAATGTTTCGACAATTACCACGCGGTGGAAGCATTTACACTCCAACGGTTACAAGAAAGACCGAAGAATTTCTACGACGATGGTATAAAAAAGCTCCCAATCCGATGGGGGAAATAGTTTTGTAGGACGGGGGAGTATGTAGAAAAATAATTAAAAAAATGTTTATATTTTATACAACAAACCAATTCAATTGAATATTTTAACCGTACCCTAATATTGTATAGTATTATGGAGCGCTGATTATGTGCAAAACGGCGAGCAGAAGTTAATTTGTAAAATTCTAAAACAATTACAGTTCTGCTATTACTTAAACCTTTTGTCCGTTAATTTCTATGAGTTTCTATCTTTTTAACGATCGTACACTTATTCTTAGTGAGAGTATTTAAAGAGCACATTTCGTTCCATTAGCTTAAATTAAATTCTTCCGTAAGGCGTGTGCATCTAGGTATGTATGTATGTATGGGTATATTAGTATCTGCTCAGGGAAAGTAGCCAAACGGTTAAAGATCACGATTCTTCGCTCAATGGCCTGCTGGAAAATCGCGCAATAATTATTAGACATTATAACCGCACCGATAAACATCACATGGAATCGACTGTGTACATTCACCGGAGGCCAATTTGTATTATTAAAAACCCAGGATTATTGTTTACCCTTTTAAATTTATCTAATATAAATCTAATTTGCTACGAGTTTCATACGCATTTATTTTTGTAAAGAGAAGTTTTCAAATATCTTTAAAAATACTTATTAATTTTTTTTTTCTATTGTTACTATCACAAAAAGTTTTGGTATTTCTTGTTAAAGTAGATTTACGAAAAAATTGTAGTAGAATTTTAATCGACAAAACATGCATCTATTATTAAAAAATGACGACGCCTTTATGTTTACATTTATAATGTGTTTCTTAAAGAATGTAACAGACCTAATTTGCAATGAAAACACAGGTCAATCAAACAAGGGGTTGAAAATGAAAAACAAAACGGTAATGTAATCATTTACGACTCTTAGTCCAAATATAGCCTCAGAACACAGAATTGCTACAGCACGTCACGATTTGAAGATAACCTAAACCAAAACTGTTTTTTGAGAGGATCATAAAGTGAAATAAACCACCAAGGAAGTATCTTTTGTCGCTGAATTTGAATCTGGCCTCATAATTGCCCAGCGACATCAACATTTTGAAATATTTTAACTTCTAAATCCAAATGTTCCCAATTGGACCGAGCGGCGTGGTCTAGTGCTCTAGGTCATTGCTTAGCATTCGGGAGGTGACCGGTTCGAACCCGGGTCCGGCTGCTCTGGTTAAAGTTTTCTGTGGTTTCCTTGGATCATTTAGGCAAATGCTGGGGCAGTGATATTCCACAGATAATCTTTCACCTCTTCTATCTTCATTTCGTCCGTCTCATCTTTCTCTTCCTAATCACACCACTCGCCCATTACCAAGATTTCTGAAAGGAGGCTGAAGAGGGCCTTACGCCCTACCCTCCGGCTTTGCACTACAGTGTAGATCGGAGGGACTGCCCGCCCACCAGCACGAATAGCTGATGGGAATGAAACACAAAAAAGTTTTTTTTCCCCAATTGGGATTATTTGAATTTGAGATTAGGATATTTTGAAATTTTGATATAGGTACCTCTCTGGGTTGTTTTGTTCTTTTATTTCAAATACTAATGTTTACAAAAGCGTTAAGAAATTGATGTTCTCAAAATCCAGTTATACTGTGGTAATTCTGGCTCCAGATTCGGAATCAGCGTCATACAGTACGTCAGAAATGATAAATCTGAACTTTTCTTCCTGATCCACGTTAACCAGCGAAATTTTATACCTTCACACCAAGTAAAACGTTTCCTTTATTAAATTAAATCTGCACTGGCTTCTTCGTTTGTTCTACTTATTAAATTTTCATCGTATAACATGGTATAGCAAACTGTTGAATAATAAATGCGATACGTATTATTTACCATACTAGCACTAATTTATATGATTAGGATTTTATCAGCTTCTACAGCATTTTCTTATGCGTGGGCGTGGTTTGCTTTTGCACTATACTGAAGTAATAACAATCAGTTATTGTCTGGACAGTAATTAAAACGATTTTAATTGGCATTCAATCAACACAATTCCGATATTTCTATAAACATCGCGACACTTATTTATAACGCCTTCGCTTATTTCGATATTACAATTCTTATTGTATTCTTGAGCAATTTTTAGTAACATTTTCATTTTTAATTTTTACTATATATTTATTAAATATAATATTATTGAATTGTAAGCTATTCCCATAAAATATTCATTCATATAAGAAATGCAATTTTTAGTTTACTAAATTAAGAATTCTAAAGAAGTTGTCATCATTTTCAAAATTATAGTGATATTTACGTTAAAGAGGTTACACTTATCAAGCTTCTCGTAAATACTATATAACGTTTAGTTTTCTGGTTTAAAAAGTAATTAATGTGTAATCAACGATTTAAAAATAAAATAAGTAAGCAATAACAACCTCCATTATTTTTTTTTTCATGGAAAAATAGACAAAACGCTTTCAGTAGCACACTAATTTTTTAAAAAATATTACAAACTCCAATTCGTAACGCATATTTTGTATTTTTTTGTTTTTTTACTATTAGTACTAGTACTCAATTTTTTACAAGAGCGTTGCAGTAAAAGAATCTGGGTCATTTTATAGTTTCAAATTATGAAAAGTGATGAAATCTGCATTCCACAACAAATGAATGAAAATAAAACAAATAGGTAATCGCTATATTTCACAAATTTAAGTGCTTTGACACCTAACTGTAAAAAGGAACCGCGGCTGTTAATATTGTAAAGAGACAAATTGAATAACTGGATTGAACTACACCCATATTATAAATTTTATCTGTTTTAATTGCTCTTTATGTTTGATATGTTGTTATTTGTATGCTTGATTTTTCTTTTTTTTTGGGGTCAATATGATGTTTTTACTTAAAGCATTACATTCAAAATTCTCATTATTTTTGAAGCTTTACACAATTAAATAATATAGAACCACAATAATTTTCAATTTATTCAAGGCCGAGTTTTTATTTACATTAAAATACTAAAATATAATACAGATAATTAGTAAGATATTTTAAATAAATGTACTAAATAAAACAGAAACAACTACTCCGAGGGCTAATACACCTACCGGCATTGAATTACACCGTTGATTCAATTGAATATTAAATTAAAATGAAACATCTTCATTAGATATTATTGTGGATAAATACATTTTAGGACTCATATTGTTTGTTCTCTCATAAAAAGCAGGAATATTATTTTTCACATTTGGAGTAAGTACGCTTTTATTTCTAAAATAACAAAAAATCTATATCACACTTCCTATTTCTGTTCTTTTGACTTTCTATTTAATGATTATACCGTGTATATTGCCGTTTTTTTAGCTCATTATCACGTTATAAGTACCATCGTGGGTTAACAACATAATAAATATGTTTACATTAGCTCATAAGCATAGGTGCACATTCTATTATAAAACAAATACGCGACGTAGAATAAGAAACTGTGAAAATTAAGGGACCCATTATGCCCGTAATAACGTAGGATAATGAGTTTTGTTGGAGAATTAAAATCGTTAGAGAAGCCGATCAAGCGTAAATGCAACTTCCGGTCGACTCTAATACCTTTATTAAACAGCTATATTAATGGCAATGATCAGAACTTTTGCGAAGGCGCTTTTGTACTACACAACGCAAACGAAATACACAATAAGAAAAATTACTAATAAAGAACGCGCATGTTAAGTTTAAACTAACAATAATTGTAATTGTATTTTGGCTAATCACTTGGTAAAACGATTTTAAAATTAATAAGTATAAAAAGTAGCAATTTTATTTGTGTTCTGACATATGTTTCGGCTATGATGACATTATCAAAGAGTTATAGATACGTAACTGAATTTATATTTACAAAAGTTCTTAAAAAAAAAACTTCTTTGTGTTTCATTCCCACCAGCTACTCTTGCCGGTGGGCGGGCAGTCCCTCCGACCTACACTGCAGTGCAAAGCCGGAGGATAAGGCGTAAGGCCCTCTTCAGCCTCCTTTCAGGAATCGTCGGAATGGGTGGATGGTGTAGTTAGGGAGAGAAAGATGAGACAGACGAAATGAAGTGAATGATTATCTGTGGAATATTACTGTCCCAGCATTTGCCTAAATGTTCCTTTAAATAGATGAAATTATTATGCTAGGTGGTAATGGTGTTATTTATGTTTCTCTTACCTGTGACCGCTTTTATCAAGGGGGAAACCCCAGAGTCTATCTGGTCGTTCAATAAAACTTTATTGTTGTTGTTCGCTTTGGTTATTTCTACAATATGTAATCTTTTTCCTTTCTTCGTAATATGTAACAATTTTTAATTATCTGTATCTAATGAATGATTATTTTGTGTGAAATATTTTACTAACTAAAGTTGTATTTTTTGACTGTTGGATAATTGATTTTTGATGTTCAATTAAACGTGTTTTGATTGAACGACCAGTTTGACACAAGTATATAGAATTACAATATTTGCATTTCACTTCATATACACCGCTTTTTTTGGTATTATCTAATCTTTCTTTATTATTTACTAATTGAGAGCTTAAATTCTTCTTGTTGACTAGTATGGGTGTGATATTGTATTTGTGTAATCTGTTTTTAATTTTTGAACTTATTTTAGGTAGATAGTTCACACAAAGCAGAAATTACTGTCGTTTTTATCTTTTGTTATAGTAGCATAGAATTGATAGTTTTTTACGTTTTTTATTTATCATTTGGTTAATCAAAGAGATATTATGTCCATTATTACTTGCTATTTGTTTCAAAATGTTAATTTCCTTTTTAAAACTTTCTTGAGATAAAGGTATTGAAAAAAGTCTATGAATAAACGAGTGGAAAGAACTTAGTTTTATATTATTTGACTGTTTTGAACTAGCATGTGGTACTATGTCTGTGTATGTGATTTTCTGTAAATTTCATAAATGAGGTAATAGTTAAATCTAATTTAAAGTTAAAAGATTAGATACATTAGAAATATTATAAATAACCACAGCGAACAACAATAAAGTTTTATTGACGACCAGATAGACTTTGGGGTTTCCCCTTAATAATAGCGGTCACAGGTAAGATAAGAGAAACACAAATAATACTACTACCACCTAGCATAACAATTTCATCTATTTTAAGTAACTTTTGTAAATATATATTCAGTTACGTATCTATAACTCTTTGATAATGGCATCATAGCCGAAACACGTCAGAATACAAATAAAATTGCGTACTACTAATACTACATTGTAAGAAATGGAATACAAAGCCTTACAACGCTACAAACAATATTTATTAGTATTTGTTAATTACTCTTCGATAATGACCGGTTAGGTCGAAACAACTGTCACAGTTGATAATAAACCAGTTGAAACTTAAGTACTCTTTTATTTTATTTTGATTACCAATAAATATTGTTTGTGGTGTAGTGTTGACTTATTCCATTTATTATATTTTTAGTATCTTGAGCCAAAAACGAAATTCGTATGAAAATATTTAAACAAAAAACTTTAAGAAGCGTTCAATTTCTGTAAAGCAATATTTCTTTGTTCGTTTTTTATTAGAACACAAATAATTTATTTTTTCATTCGTAGGCGGAAAGTCGCAAATAGTATTAGGTCAACAAATGTAGTAGCTGTAGTTGACGGTTATAGGTCATGGTATATGATTTTGTCATCATTATCGCTTACGATCTCAAGCATTTGTTCTTTAGACCGCAAATCCTTTGCCTAAATCGAACGGAACCATCACAGTTAAAAGCTCTATTTTTTCTTGGTTGGTATCTCTACTCAGTTCGAAAACCGGCATGTTTGTAAACAAATAAGCCTTTAAAAGAACACGAATTAAAGCACGTTTACGTGCAAATACATATTATCAAAAAATTTGGAACCACACATTTTTAGCTTTATTTTTTTTTGCTGAATAATCGCACCTTTCAAAATTTTAGAAATGAGACATTGGAACTGACACTTACATTACTTTGTCTACAATAACTGTTTAGAATTGTCAACTTTAGAGAAGACTAAATATGAATTTAAATGTAAATGTGGAATCAACAGAAACAACTACTCCGAGAACTAATACCCCTACCGGAATTGAATTACACTGTTGATCCCGTGGATTCTTAGACGAAGATATAAGATATTTAAAAAAAGAAGGCATTAAAATCCTTTTTCGTCTAAATTTCAAGGATCACAGATTCCACATTTCGAACGCGTCCTACACAGTAGGCACAGCGTACGGAAAGCCATATCCTGCTGTGCCTACTGTGTAGGAAGCGTTCGAAATGTGGGATCTGTGATCCTTGAAATTTAGACGAAAAAGGATTTTAATGCCTTCTTTTTTTTTTAATAAATATGAATTCCTGAAACAACAATTTCTTACTCTTCGTATTTGTAAATTTCTGATTGTATTTTTGATGAATTTATGTATTCTTTCTTAAAGATATATACATGATTGTGTGTGACTCCCTCATGTGAACATTTTGTATGAATAGGCCCAGTTGTCGATAAATTACGAAAATTGTCGTGGATGAAATCTAATGGGTTACGATATCTTTTCAATGATATCTTCCTACTAACTGGGATTCGAAAAGAAAATCTTTTAGTTTCAAGAAAAGCACATGTAGCATTGAAATTATAATTCAATTTAAACAAAAACACTAGAATGTTTTCACATATATTTTATTTTGCTTCGACAATGTTTGTATACTTGTTCATTGAAATTATAGTGATTTTACTTAGAGAACTACGAAGTAGCCGTTTATAAAAACTGTTAGTTAAGTGAATTATCTAAAAATATAACATAATACTGAAATGGCATTATCAAAAAGCGTGAACATGAAACATGATAGGTAAGTACCTCTTGTGTATAAAGTAACATATAACCATCAACTTCTTACTACATATGACATACTATATTACCACGACCTTGTGTTTCTGCATTATGATGACTTACGAATGATGACAGCCGTATATGAGATTTTTTTTAGAGGTACGGTGAATATTTACATACAATGTCAATTTGACAATAAAAATTTGTTATTCGTATGTTTTGTCACCTCGACAATAACTGATTTGCATACGTATGTAGGGCGGAGGTGTCATCACCCAATATCGTCCAACCAACCAACCAACAAAAGACATATAGCTTTACACGGGGTCACGTACAAGAAATAACTGTTTTTCGTTTATATCTATCTCCTTTATCAAAACCATCGGAATGTCTCGCTGATATAGAACGAACATGCAGTACAAAACCATCACGTAGATGCAGTACAAAAATATACGATACTCTATTTACAATAATGACTATCTTAAGATAGGAAGAAAATAAAAGAAGAAAAGTTTCAAATTTAATTTATTGAACACAACAATTGTTTCACCAATACATTGGCTTCTTCAGGTAATCAAAATCAATTAACAAAAATAATCAAATAGTAGAATCTTTGAACTCTTATTGAAGAATTTATCTACTTATTTCTAGTACTATAGCACGTATGATAGATATCCTTTGCGACCATATGAAGATACAGCCTTCAAGCTTCTCGTCAAAAAATAAGCTTTTACAAAAATATAAATTATACAGTCAAAATTTTTAAATAAATATCCTTTTTTTATTCCTAAACCAAATAAGTATCCTTCTTGAACCATTTTCCAGTAAAATGAGTATTTAAATCGTGTAAATAGAATAAAATGTTAACATGATCTCGACAACTGCAGCAATCTTTATTAAGATTATCATGAAATCCTTTAATGGGCCATTCCTTCTCAATAATTTTAAGATCAATAGTACTTAGTATATATATAAACCATATAAAAAGTTGAAAAAATTGTGACAGTAAATAATATTATATGATCTATTCTTTCTACACTCACTTCATTCAATATTTCAGTAAAATAATAAAAACAAAAAATTTCCACAAAATTGGTATTTTTCGACACTTTACAATTGTTTCGCCTAACTTAGACTTCTTCAAAGTAAAGATAATACAATAAAATAAAATAAAAAGTTTATTGTATTATCTTTACTTCTGAAGAAGCCTAAGTTAGACGAAACAATTGTAAAGTGTCGAAATATACCAATCTTGTGTTTTTATTATTTTACCAAAATAAATAACATAATATTAAGAGGTTTAATGACAAACAAAGCTTACCTCATTAGGTTCGGATAGTTCGAAGAGATCAAGTCGATTGGCGTTCCATTGGGCGATAACGTTCCGGAGCGCTTCCCGTTCGAGGGCGCGACGGTCGCGGTCGGTATTCCCCCCGCCCCCACCGCCACCCCCGACGACGCTCCCGTGCATTTTCGCCACCAGTATCACCTCACTATCTCAATTTCGAAATCACTGTAACAAAAAAAACTGTTATTAATAATAATTAGATATTGTATCTTACTAAATTTTTAAAACGTTTTTTTTCTTCGCAATAATTTCAGCACATCTCTAAAGTTGTGCTTGTCCTATTTTTATTCAGAATTCAGAAGTGTCGAGAAAATATAATCGTAATCAGTTAGGTAAAGAGGAATGCCATGGCCAAAATGAATGTGTGTGTATACCATAACAGGCGGGCTGAACAGTTCGTAGGCTAGCATAGAAAAAAAATATTCTTTTTGATAGAATTTGATTTTATTATTCAATATAGTTCCCTTCGAGGGCGATACAATTTATAGCGGTCATACAATTTTTCGATACCATTTTTATAATACGATTCGTCTTTAGCCTCCAAATAGGCTTCAGTTTCGACGATTACCTCTTCATCGGCGCGAAATTTCTGTCCAGCAAGCATCCTCTTGAGGTCTAAGAACAGAAAAAAGTCGCTGTGGGCAGATCTGGAGAATACGGTGGATGTGGAAGCAATTCGAAGCCAAATTCATGGAATTTTGCCATCGATTTCATTGATTTGTGACACGGTGCATTGTCTTGATAAAACAGCACTTTCTTTTTCTTCAAATGAAGCCGCTTTTCCGCGATTTCGTCTATTAAACGCTCCAATAACGCTATGTAATAGTCGTTGTTTATGGTTTTAGCCTTTTTAAGATAATCAATGAATATTATACCATAAGCATCACAGAATACTGATGCCATAACCTTGCCAGCCGACTTTTGCGTCTTTCCACGCTTTGGAGTCGGCTCATCGTGTACAGTCCACTCAGCTGACGATTGGACTTCGGTGTGAAATGATGGAGCCATGAATCATCCATCGTCATATATCGACGCAAACGCAAAAATTCGGATTTATTACGATTGAACAGCTCTATACACTGTTTAGAATCATCGATTCGATCCGTTGTTGTTTTTGGTCGATTGTGAGCTCGCGCGGCACCCACTTTGTACAGAGCTGGAGCTTTCGCATATCCAAATATTCATTCATGATATGACCAACATGTTCCTTTGATATCTTTAGGGTCAAGTCTCAGCTATCTCAATCAACTTGCCTTTACGGTTATCAATAATTATTTTGTGGACTTTTTTGATGTTTTCGTCGGTAACAGCCTCTGTGGGGCGTCCACTGCGTGCATCGTCCTCGGTGCTCATTTTGCCTTGTTTAAATTTAGCAAACCACTTTTTTACGGTTGATTTTCCTGGTGCAAAGTCCGAATAATGTTATCAAGTCAAGCCTTGGTTTCAACAGTATTTTTTTTCGCCAAAAAACCAAAAAGCAATGCTTTATTAACACACGAAATTTCTTTTTATCCATTTTTTCAAAGTAACAAAAGTTCTATCCCTTAAAATGCTATAACTCAGATACTAATAGTGCAACAGCTGTCAAATTTATACACGCGTCTTTTGGAGGTTAGGGCTAACTAAAAATCATATGAATCTGATACTAGTAGCGCTATCTGTGGGTCAGCTTACGAACTTTTCAGCCCGCCTGTTATTATGTCAAGGGAGTAAAAAATAAAAAGGGGACCAACTCATACGAATGCAATGAATATATCTTTGCAAGGAACATCCAACATTTTACCGTAATAGTGATAATCTGATAATTTAATTCGTTTACATAATAGATACTGTGCCAGTTCTCATGCAGCCTAGCGTGAACTTGATTTGCACCTGCTCTGTCTGTCTGATGTTTTTCTAATTTATACCCATACGAGTTTCATCGTTTGCAAAGAGTTTAATACTGATTATATTAATTAGCATAAAATTACGACACTATTAATTAATGTCATTATTCATTTTTCAATGCAAGTGTTTATTTGTATATAACCAACGATTTTCATCTTGATGATATATCCACTTTTACAAAAATGATGAAAATTTACTAAACTTTACAGAGTCCCGTTATTTCTATTTAATTTCTTAATAATTATACAACCTCTAAGAGATATTGGTAAAAATATTTTCTCCACAATGTTAGGCACAAGTTAAATATTTAACTATTCATTTTTATGACCACACAAGAAACCACAAGACAAGTACATTAAATAATAATCAATACTCCGCCAATAATGATATACTGTATACCACTTTAGTAATCCAAAACAGATGTAAATCTACACACACGACAGTGTGTCAGCCAGGTTCAAAGATATAGAAAAGGGCCACACTGCTAGTGTGTACTTTACAGCAGATATGAACGACTGCCAAGTTCAATTTCTTCGATAGATTTACAAGAAATTTTGTTACGTTCTTTGATATTAAATTGATAATTTGGCAAGTTTTATACCCAACTAAATTGTTTGTAGTATAAAGTAGAACAAGTAGCACAGTTAAATATTATGCTTTTTAGGGTAGTAGCTGATACTTGCGGAAACTACTCCATAATATTTTACGAAATAAAACACAAAAAGTTTTAAGAAAATTATATTATACTCACAAGAATATTTTTTCACCACACAGTAACATCATTAGGTGATGAATTCAATATAATGTAATGTACCATCTCTCAATTATGTATGAATAAAATGTATATTTTTATATTAATAGAGTATGGTTAATAATAATAATAAAAGAACACTCTGTATGTAACTTCTATAAGATAAGAATTTACCAACATCATTATCTAAATGACTGTCAACGCCGATGGATATGTTTCCAAAAGTTTTTTATATCTAATAGAATCACTTTTTCCTTTCACTTTCAAAATTTAGTATTTTTTAAAAAACTGTTAGTCATTTAATTAAAATCTTGTTGTTCCAAATCCTATAATGGCCTGAATGGGAGAGGTTTTAGTCGGCAGATTCGAGGATATCTTCCTTGGCAATCCGACACTACCCACTGGCTTCCGAGGATTTCCTAGCCCCCCCCTTCACCGAAAACAAAAAAAAAGTTGTTCCAAAATTTAATGTATTTACGTCAAAGATTATAACCACAGGTATAATATTTTTGTATAAAAACTTACAAAACTTTAATCTCAGTTAGTTCCTAAAAATACTGAAACTGTGTTCTATCTTCATTGTAATCAATCTCACGTAAGTCAAATTTTTAATTGTTCGTTCCCACTATTTCTATAAGTTTCAACTAAAGCGTTTAATATGTATTTGTGTATGAACTTTAACTTTATAACTTTAATAAATATTAAGTGGAAAAAGTGTTACCTATTTCTTCAACCAAGGAAACGTTTAAACATCAAAAACATCTACGTCTTCTGGTTTGATTCAATTACAATAATTCTGTTGAAACCTTTTGTGTTTTATTTCGTAAAATATTAAATTTTCAGTTTGTATTAAATATCATGTTAAACGTAATTTATTGTACTAAAAATAACAAGTATGTTCATGAATAAACACCAAAATTTAATTGAAAATAAAAAGAGAAACAAAAGATGCTTCTTTTTCTCACAGCACGAGTGTTATCTACTGTCTATGAACTTTGGGTCTATTTATAGTAGACTCGTGATTTTTCACGCCTTTTCAATCTATAGCGCCGAAGTGGTAGTTTATTTTTCGTTAAGCTCATCTGTCTTCGTAGGGTTATTTTTGTAACGTAATAAGGGTGTATTCAACGCATAGTTTGGCAAATGAATCTGCTGACATGTGCAACTAACATTCCTTATTACACATTCCAATGAAGGCATCTGGAGTTTATTTATTCTGATTTGGTTAAATGAAAACATAGGAAGTACATTACACCTTCTACAGCGAAAAATATACGTATTTCGTTGAAATAGAATTAAGTTATCAGCACAAAACATGTTTGGTTTTTTGTAATCAAATTACAAAAAATCTACTACAGAAAATTACTTTTGAAAACGACTGTTGCTATGTACAGTGGCCGGAACGTAAGGAGATTCAAAAGCCATAAATCATCGGATGCGCAGTGGCAAAGTCTAGCCCCTTTAGGGCGGGGTTAATCCAATGCCTTAACAAATAGACCTGAGTAAGATACACTACATAATTCATATTATCAAGTTTTGTTCATTCAACGTTATTTTGTTTGTCAACAACTTATTTCTATGCATAACTAATAATCTTTAAATTAGCTATTATTCCTAGATTTATATAATTAGGTACTTATAACCGTGATTTTCTCCTTATGTTCATGATGATAGTGAAACTTTAATTGTTCACTTCGCATACATAATTAAAACCCCATTAGGGTAAGTAAATCAGTTGAATGAATTCACTTGTGTTCAGTACTTTTTCTCTCAGTGATACGCGCCGTTGAACTACAAGTTGACGTTGCTAAAAGTCTCCGCCTACCTACCTGTCAATATGACCGTCGCTGAATCTCCTTACGTGCCGGCCACTGTAGTTTAGTAGATGTGTCATTCCCAAAACAATATTTAAAATTTCAACATTGATAATGAATACGAATTAAATGATCTTTATGTTCATTTAAGGAATCATTGCCATCCTACTGTGAAAAAATAAGTTCTTTTCTTTACCCCCCCCCCCTTCTTGGACTACAGATTCTTACATTATTATTACCTTAAAAGGGGGAAGAAATTAAAATAAATAAATTATTTTTTCTCCCAATCTCATTAGAAACGAATATGGCTGATGTTTTTTCAATTCGATTTTAAATTGTTACCATGTTTATTTCATTTATATAAAGTAAGTTTTAACATACAACGAAAGATACAGTTTGGCATTTTAAATTAAAAAAAAGTTACAATACCCGTTCTTTTGCATAATAAAAGGGAATGTAAATAACAACGTAAGTGTGTCAGACCGGCTATAATACATAATAATTGTGCGTTTATATTTGCAGTTTTGTTTTCTGTCTCTGTTATTTCAATAGGTCATTCCTTTAATCCACATATCAGACAACTTATATCATATGCAGTCGCAACTATTGTACGATTATTATATCACAGCTTCAGTTATAAAAAACAACTAGCGTAAATAAACATATATCTCAAACTTTCATATAAAGACAATAAGTACCTAATAATTTTCTGATTTATTTTTTGTAATAATACAGACAAATACAAAAGAAGTGTCTATTTGCGACTTTCGATTTTTTAAATTGGTACTCTTTTTAATAAAATTTTATTTTCGGAGTCTCTAGTAATACTGGTTCAACTTCCAAATAAGCATTAGTACAATCATTTTTGTAACCCTGTGCCCTAAAATCACAATTTCAGTGCTTGAATGGTTCGAAAGTAAAAAATACAACTTTCCACGGGTCCCAAAATTTTCATTCTGCGAAAGAAAGCGCGGATTTGTGTTGATAAACACACGAAAACTTCCTTTTTCGTCACGATCCGGTCTAATAAATTTGACAAGCTTATTATATTACCTTAGATTGCGAGTTACAAAAGGCGAAACTCCACTATTATACATGTACAATAATATTGTGGTTATACGTCTTCTGACAACGAAATTATAGGTTCGCATTCGAATTATATGATGTGACGTCTTCTTTGTGTCCAATAATTAGATTTTAGTCAAGCAAATCGTGGCCTATACAATACACGTTCGACCGACGTGAGGGGTTGTCCTAGTCATTGTCACTATTCATTCGTATAAAAAAAAAAGAAAACATTACTTTCAAGCAGGCACTCATTCAGTAAACTGGCGACGACGTTGTCCTGTTTTTATATGTCTGTTATAAGGATGTCGGCCAAAGAAAAAGTAGGACCGGAAGAAGGGATCGACAATTTGGACGGATTAGTACTTTAAAAGTCGATGGGACCTTCGTCAACTAAGAAACCAGACATGATTTATTGTGGTTTGCATTTCACTTCTAAGGCCCACTTAATACTCTCCATTTACAGGAAATGCAGGGCGATATAATAGAAAATATCGATCTAAAATAGAAGCAAATCATCAAACAACTGACTTAAAAACAGAAAGAATAATTCAAGTTATTTTCGTAATATATAATTACTCGTTAATTAAAACAAATTGATACAATATGATGTTCCACAAGGAATAGTTGCTGGTTCTCTATCTTTTAGGTGATCAATCCTATTATATATAGGACAAAAGATTAAAAAACACTCGGTGAAAATGTTCCATAAATTTATTTAAAAACTATACGTATTTCGACAGTTTTTTTGGCTTAAATCTAGTTGTTCGTTTAACAAGTTACCTTTATCGTTGCAAAGAGCTCTTTTAATTTCGAAATTTCTGAAGCGTTTAATTTAGTTCCTTTATTAGCAAAATGTACATAATTAGGAATATCTTGATTTTGAAAATGACGATTATCTTTTAATAAATGATTAACAAAATTAGAATTCTCTTTTATTAATCTATAGCTTGCAATATGCTCTTTGCAACGGCTAAGAATGCTCCGACCAGACTGCCCTCAATAATAATATTCACACTGCTTAACATACAATTAATTTTGTATACACCAGTATTATGCAAAGGATCTGATTTACACTTGTTATTGACCAGAATTTGTTTTAGTGTATGATTATTATAAAAAGCAGCGGTTATGTTATCTCATTTTAAATGTTTCACTATGTTTAGACAGGGACTTCCTATATAAACTATTTTCCTATAAGTTAGGTCCTCTTGTATAGGGTTGTAGGGATAAATTGGCTTTAAAATAGTTTGTTTTTGTTTTTTGTAGAGTATCTTATCAACTATATTCGTATTGTAGCCATTGTTTTTTATAATCTGTAATTCTTCTTTAAAATTTTCTTCAGAAAGCGGAATCTTTAATAATCTGTGTATGAAACAATTAAATGCTGATAATTTTGTTTTATAAGGGTGGTTTGAAGACGCTGGAATTACTGTATCAGTGCAGGAAGGTTTTCTATAGATCTTAAATTCAAGTTTATTTGACCTTCGTATTGTTAAATCAAGGAAATTAAGTTCAGTGTTAGATTCCATTTCCATAGTAAATTTAATAGTTTTGCTTAAGTTGTTAAGAAAGATTTCTAATTCTCTGTTTGTTCCCGTGAATATACAAAAGATATCGTCCACATAGCGAAACCGTCTAAAGACATTTTTAGCGTAACTAGATAATAAAATTCTATTTTCTAAATCATCCATAAATATATCAGCTAAGAGAGGCGACAAAGGAGACCCCATGGGTACCCCATCTCGTAAAAATAGCCAGTCATTACCACCGTCACATCGACCCTGACAATAACCCTATGGCTACTCATTAACGCCGTTCACGATCAATTTTATGACTATGTAAGTTCATTTTTACATTATTGTTATCAGACTCTAAGTTTTTGTCAAAAACGTGTTACTATGCTGTTTTGAATGCTAAATTGCCTAATTAAGTCATTTTTCGTAAAAAATCTGTACTGAAATAAATAAAGTGTTGTGAAATCTTCGTTATAATTTATACGACAATCTCACACTCATCATGAAAATAAAACATATTGAATACGAGATTCTACAAAAGGAAAGCCCTTAACATAACGTCTATCCTTATCTAAATTCGTCAAAATATGGGTTATAACATTTATCAAACATCTGATTAACTATGAAGTATAGGCATGCACTGTTAAATTTTGCATCTACTGTTACTCTACATTAAATACCTAATCAAATTCCCGTGAGAGTTTTCCAAGCGAAACAACATCAACATATTTTACATAAAAAAAAGTATACCTATCTAAGAATTTATGCACCTCCTAGATGATGATATTCTTGGACGTGCTAAGTAGGTACGCACCTTACTGTTGTAACAATTAATAATTACTTTTATATGTAGGTACGTATTTATATACTTAGATAAGTATAAATGGTACAATCTCTTTTACGAAACTCAATTAATGAGTTGTAGTAACGACAACGTATACATATCGTCATTAATTAACAGGAATTAAGTAATTGAATTGCAAAACACTTACGATTAACTGGACCATGAAAGCAATATCTTTTACGTTAACATCACTTAGAATAAGATGACCAACTATTTTTTGTTCAAAAAGAGTACACTTTGCAAGTATTTCATAGGTGAAAAAAAAGAAGAAAAAACGATAAAAACTTTATTTTCTTTTAAAAACATATTTTTCTTCGGAGTGGATTTTTTTTGCCAAATGAGGATGTTCGTCTAATAATGTACAACTTTCATTTTGCATATTAAATTTAGTTGTAAAGGCGACTTCTCACTGCACCAATAATCATTCCCTAGTGAAAATACCCTTTCAACAGCAGTATTAGTGCCTGGACAACATAAGGAAATTTCTATTAAAACTTTTAAATTTTCATGTAAGATATGTTCTACTCTAAAATGCCGAAAGATTTCTACCCATCATTTGTCAAGTTCTATTTTCTCATCGTTCTATTTCTTCAATTTTTCTTCATTTAAATATAAATTTACTCTTCGAATTTCTTCAAAGAGAAAATTGTCATTAATAACAATATTTCAATTCCTTCATTACAAATTCGACCGCTGAAGAAACTTCTTTCCATTCAATTTTACTATTTAGAAGGGTCCATTTGAAACAATTTAATGCTCTAATGTTCACTATCCATTCTTCGATATATTCATAGCAAATTTTATAAAAAAATTTAACTTCTTTTAAAAATTCATTTTAATTCAAATCACTGTCAAACTCGTGTCTGGTGTTTGCCCTGTCCTCTGACGTGCCGGAAACGGCAAGCAATATGCGCGCGTGAAATTCATATCACTGTCAAAATAATTTTAAATATTTAATTAATAAAATTGAAATAAAATAATCTAAAAAAATGTTTTAGAAATACAAATGAGTACTTTCAGAGTACAGGATTTGAAAAAAGTACGCTTTGCGAAAAAATAGTACAAAACTCAGTAAATGAGTATAGTTGGTCACCTTACTTACAAGGATCTTTCAAGCTCTAACCCCTTTTGGTGCTTAACATATAATACTATTTTTTAAACGAAAAAGTGTAATGTACTTATTGTTTAGTCTCCAAATTATCGTTTAAGAAGGTCATAAATTTGTCACCTTACTATTTTAGTTGTTACATGCGAATTCTAATGCTGTCGAGATGATCTGTTTTGTATCTTCAGGAGATAAGTGCGTGAGAACGGTAAGGGCTCTTGAGAGAATAGGAACGAACGTTAAAGAGACAGATAAAATAGAATCACCGAACGAACAGGAGTCTCGATAGCAAAACATTATAATCGTAGTATTAATATTTCATTTCTTTTATTTTTTATAAATACATCTAAGTTTTGTTCCTGTAAAATCAAATTGGTGATGGTGAAAGTGGAGATTTTTAGTTAATGTAAATAAATATAGTTATACAAAACAAATATCGTTTTCCACAAATTCTGAGGTGGTCCTTCGAAGCAGATTTAATACGAACACGTTTACACTATTCTTCACCTATCTCTCAATTATGTATGAATAAAATAGAGTATGGTTAATACTAATAATAAAATAACACTCTGTATGTAACTTCTATAAGATAAGAATTTACCAACATCATTATCTAAATGACTATCAATGTCGATGACTACGTATCCAGTAGCTTTTTATATCTAATAGAATCTATTTTTCCTTTCACTTTCAAAACTTTATTTATTTATTTTTTTTTTAATTAAAGCCACATCGTGGTGAGACATATATTAAGTGAAATAAATAATTTTATGGAAATTACAAGTGTTATATTGCGTTGTTGGTTTTCGGGTATTGCCGTGTCTGATCGGTTTCCATACTTGACGTTTCGCCGATCATACTGCCGGCTTCTTCAGAAGCATTGCTCAGAGTAACTTCTGAAGAAGCCAGCAGTAGGAAACCAACAACGCATTAAACGACGGCCGTGAAAGCCTAAATTATAAGTGTCATATTCTTTTCTAATTACAATCAATCTCACCTAAGTCAATTTTTTAATTGTTTGTTTCTACTATTTCTATAAGTTTCAACAAAAGTGTTTGATGTATTTGTGTATAAACTTTAACTTTATAACTTTAATAAATATTAAGTGAAAAAAGTGTTACTTATTTCCTCAACCAAGGAAACGTTTAATTTTCAACATCAAAAACCTCCACGTCTTCTGGTTTGATTCCATTACAAAAGTATGTCGATTAAAGATTTAAAAAAAAAAATGTAAAACCACAATCCAAGGGATGCAATTGATGGATGGTGGCATCCATCATCCATACTTTTATGTGTATTTTATAAATATTTTTGTTATTTCGGCAATGTATGATCTCGATTTCCTAATACGTGAACTTCTGGAGTGAATATAAAATTGCCAAACATTTTCTTTCGCAAATGAGTTTAATGAGACCTTTTGATAAACGAACATCAAAACTACCGCATTTATCATTCGCTTTTAAAATGTGACCTTGCTGTCAGAAATTAAGTTGTACATGCGCTCATAATTTCATCAATCTTAACTATCATTAATCAAATGTAAAATCGTTTTATAAACAAATGCACAAAAAGATATATGAGCCAATAAATGAAGATCAAATAATGAGCACCACTGTGATGATTAATATCAATATGGACTATATCTGCAGTAAAAAATAATAAAAAACACTTTCTGTGGATTGTTCGTTGTATTTTGGTAAAAGGTCTTGAAAGTATTTGTCCATATTAACAAATTAGACTGGTATAAAGTCCTTCGACGGTAATAATAATTTTAATATACGAAATATGTATATTTGTACATCATTATTGTTAAATTTGTTAACGCCCCCATAATGTCATTTATATTTTACAAGTTAAATGATAAATTGTTCCGCAGTTATCTAATACAGACTCTAAAATTGAGTTTATGTAAGTTGTATTTTTTAAACGGGACATTATATAAATTGCGCATAAATGTATATGTCGGAGCCCAATCGTGCTATTGCTCATATCATGAAATGCCCAGCAATGATATGCCAATCAAATTAAATTGTTAAGAAAATAAATTCGAAATAAGATTTTTGGATTTCAAGAAACGTGAACATCAATTTTGATTAGGTATTTACATCTCTTTTGTTCATTGATGTTGAAAATTTTACATCTGAAACTATAAGAATGTTGGGATTTCGTTATTTCTATAATTATTTTTCTTAAAGGACCTATTTCCCAATTAAACGTAATTTATTTATGTAATGTAGCACATATTTAGGATAACAACTATTGTTTACTTTAAGAGCAATTTTAATTATAACTATTATTCAACAAAATTCAACCAAACTTTGATTAATGAAATACGTTGACAAGTTTTTTAAAAGAAATTATGTTATTTTATTTAAATAATGTTAAACGCAAAAAAAGAAACTTATAAAATAAATAACATCTTTAATATCAATAAATACTGTTTAAGTAGCAAAACAATACACGCAATACATACAATTAGATACTTATACAGTATTGTGTAGAACGAATGCCTTTTTGTCGTTTTATTAAACAACCTCCAGTTGTTTTTATGACTACGGAGATGATTGTGCATGTTGGTAAGAACAGTTGTGGAGTAGTTGTGGTTCGCCATGGTAGAAATCGTTTCAGTAGGACGACGAAACAGACGAAACAAAATCAGCTTCCGGGTGCAGTCAAAGAAAACAATAACAACGCCGTGGGAAATACCGAGCAACAAGGGGACATACAAAATCGCGACACCCTATTGTTCTTTTTACCAACAAACACACCCCTTCATTAGCAACATGGGGAATACATGAACGCAATGAAAGAAACCACTCACTTACCCTAGTACTGAACATGTGCTTTTATGTACGATAGGTTTTTAAATTGCATCACATTAACGAAAAATAAGAACATCAATAGCTAACAATACTTTTCAAATACATTAATAATTAAATAAAATATATGTACAATGCAACAATAATCTAAAAGGAAGAGCTAAGTTCGGTACAAACAATGGGTGCCAAGTTACGCAGGAACTTAACAAGAACTCACAATAGGAATGTATAAGTTCTTCAAATGATTTAAAAGAAAATTTGTTTCGTTCTTTGAAATTGAATTTATAGCTTGACAAGTTTTAATAGTAAATAAATAAATAACTAAAGAACATTTAGTTCTTGGTCAGGAATTTATCGAAATTACCAGATGTGCATCGCGATCTCGATCCTTTTAGATCTCATCAGCACACCTAAATTTCGATAAATGTTTGACCAAGAACGAACTAAATGTTCTTTATTAATTTGGTTTACGTACCTATCACGTATTTATAACCTACGTCGTAAAAATTCAATTTGTCAAGTAAATTACGTTTAACGTGATGGTATTTAATACAATCTTAAAATATAACTTCGGTAATTGTTCTACTTTATACTACAAACAATTTAATTAGATATAAAACTTGTCAAGTTATAAATTCAATATCAAAGAGGGTAACAATTTTTCTTTTAGATCAATTGAAGGACGTTTTATCCTTTCGTGCTTTTAAGTTTTTGTAGTAAGTTAACTACTATGGGGTCAGTTATTACATAAATTTCCGCTATAAGTTTATATTTTGCTCTTTACAATTGTTTTACCCTACCAAGGCATCTTCAGAAGAAGTATTTACATCGATTGTTCCATTCTTTCTTATTTATATCTATTACTAGTATTTATTCTAAGGGTGGAGAGATTTTATCTAAAATTATTGAACTGTAAATATTTTCGATTTCATTTTTCATATATTTTTAATTTCTTTTCCCTTATTTTTGTCTGTGTAAATCATTGTGTTTTTTTATGTATTTCTGTATGCTTTCATAAAACGATCTCTCTGTCTGCCCAATGTATAAGTACCTAAGGTAATTGAAATCTCTGCATCATTAGAATATACACTAAATAAATAAGAAAGAGAGTAACAATCGACGTCAAAACTTGTACTGAAGATGCCATGGTAGTGTGAAACAATTGTAAAGAGCAGAAGAAAATTATAGTGGAAATGTGTGTTATTACTCGTATTTTACTATTCAATATCGTACGTTTATTCACGAAATTTGGGATTCCAGGTGCCCGAGGGGTTTTTATTAGACATGCAAAATTGTAAGTGTGTAGGTGTATAGTTTTTGAATAATAGGAGGTTCAAAAGTAGCTCAAAATGGATCGTGTAATATACACATTGCCAGTGTCGCCCTTTTCTTTCCCGAACTTGAATCTTTTCTTCCAAACATGTGTCTAGATCATTAGTTGAACGAGATGAAAGAATAACACGATGCAAAAATTAGACGAAATACTGTACGAATTGTCTAAAGTCTACACTAAAAGATAGAATACTGATTTGATTAAGAAAAATGACCTTTAGCAGATATGAATCATAAATATAAAAACATGATAAATTTAGTTATGCAATCTTCCGTGGAATAATTGCCGGTAGACAACATACATGTAATTAACGTTTTGTAGCAAAATTAGTCATCGAAATATGTTTTTCTTTTTTATTTCAAATTAGAATGTAATTTATCTAACGTAAGAACTTGTTTTATGTTGGAATCTCGTACGTCGGTAATTAATATTCACTTGTATCCAAAAAATATGTATGTAATATACCTATCGGAAAAAAGTTTATTTTAGTATTACCTACAAGCAAATCTAAAACTTTAATTATCCGAAACCTATACATAAATCTTATTTTTGTTTTCAGATTTATACCAATATAAAAATAGTATAGGTACTTCTCTTAGGAAAAATAGTACATTATTTATTCATCTAGGTACTTACTACTTATATCTTTCAAACAATGAAGTATTTATTACCAACAATATTTTTTGTTGTAAGTCTTACTATAGTCAATTTCACCAAACACCAGAAGTTCTTCGGTGTTTCCGAAAATAAAATAGAAGATACGAATTATATATTTTAATAATATATTAAAGAAAACACTTATTAAAATTCGCAATTATTTATTAGAAAACTCCAACACATGCGTTTCGACCTTTCGGTCATTATCAAAGAGAAAATCGGAGTGTACTAAAATTAAAGAAGGCTAGGAATGTATTTATTTGCAGGTATTAATGGCTGGAAATTCCGATATTACCTGCAATCGCACGGAATATAGGGCTATTGTACCCTTCAATTTGGTCGTTTAACGTTGCTTGGAGTGGCGAAAGCAAAGACTTCTGAATTTCTAATTTTTCCAAGAAATTTAACTTTTTACTATTGTTTTGAATATGGAGGATTGAAAAATTATTTTTGTTTATAGTGTGATTATTTTCTATGCAATGTTGAGATAAACCAGTATATTTTTTGTTATGTGAAATCGATTTTTCGTGCTCTTGTCATCTAGTATCAAAATTTCGGCCCGTTTTTCCAAAGTAGACACCATTACAATCAACACATTTGATTCTATAAACACCAGATTTCTTAAATATATCAATATTACGTAATTTATTATTTATTAATATATTTTTCAAATTACTTTTGTTTGAACTAATAATATTTAGATTTAATTGTTTTTTTAAATACCTGAATTTCTATAGATTCTTCCTAGATTTCTCTACTTAGATTATTAAGGTAACCTACAGAATGCTATTTTTCTATTTCTTTGGTATTTGTACTATAAATTTCTTTCATAATGAGTTTTTTCCGTTTTCTTTTAAATAGTTTGTCTATAAGATTCTTATTATATCCATTATTTACCGCTAATTGTTTAGTGATTGATAATTCATTATTAAAATTTATTTCATTTAGAGGATACGTTACTAATCTATGTGTTAAACTATGGAAAGTTGATAATTTAATAAGTGAATTTTGATATTTTAATTAGAAACGGGGAAAAAGTTATAATTCCGGTTCGAGTTGGTGAGTTCAGTAATCCCGAGATATTGAGAGCCATCATCAGTTCCTAGTTTAGAATTTTTATCACAAACTACTACCATTTACCTATTAAATATTATGTCTGTCCGTCCATCAACAGACACATAAGTTTCTTAATTTAATTGCCTTGTTTCTCGGCGTTTTCAATTTCCGTACAAAACCAGCCAAGTATTTTTTTATCAAAGTTCATGGAACTTTAAAATGGTCAACGCCGCCAGATAACATCCTAACTCCTAACTCGAACTATTTTAGATAAAAGTGTGTACGATTTTTAACACCTGTCATCGACTTTAATGTTTATATAGCTATACCTGTGCAGGTATCTACTACATAGGTAAGTATTTATTTAATGTATTTTACGATTAGTTAGATAAATTTATCGTCAAGAAGCCACAAAACGGTTCTGGTATCAGGCAAGTAATATACAGGAGTTCTGGTTTACAAATTGACTGCGTTTTCTTAACAGTTAACACGTGGAGAATAGATGAAACTCGCAATTAAACGGTTGAGTAGTACATCAGCAAACAGCCTTTCAGTAAATTTACATACAAAAATAAACACGTGTTTCCTTCGCGGAAATTAAAACAAACCAAAGAGTGAAGAATACAATTTTCCGAAAATTGTATTGCTTCACTACAATATTGTTCCGCCACACAGTGGCATCATCAGGTGATGAATATAGAAAAACTAGACTTAACTATATACAATATGGGGGTGGGGGAAAATTCTTACAATTTATTACAATTTAAATTAAGTAAAGGGGAACTATTGCCTTCTAACTGATTATTTAAAATTATTCCTTTTTTCTGAAATCTATTTATTTCCAGTTGCTCTAGTAAATTTAATTTGAAAGATATGTTTTGCCTATGTAAAATTTTATAATCTAAATTAAAGTTGTCGTTATTTTTTATAAGATGTTGTGCATAGGTAGAATCTACTTTTTTATTATTTTCATTTATGCGGGTCTCAAATTTCCTACCAGTCTGAACGACGTACACTTTAGGACAATCTTTACAAGTCAATAAATAAACTCCTGAACATAAATGTTTAGGAGTTTTACATTTATTATTTATTATATATTTTCCTAAAGTGTTGCGAAGAATGTTCTTACATCTCCTTTGAAAGTTTGTTCATGTTCGGTTTGTAGGTTGTTTTAATTTTAAGCACATTTCCAGGTTCTCATCAATGAGTCGACATCTCAGTTTACTTTTAATAATAGTCATACTCGAAAAAGATTGTTCGAATGAATACGTTAGACCGAATAGGGAAAGAACAGCAAACGTGAGTTTTTTCAGCTAATCATAAGCGTCCGGAATACTAATCCAGGCATTGAACATGATCATGTCTTCCTTTTCCAGGTTTTCCAAAGCACAGCACTTATGTTGAGAACTTAGTTTACATTTATTCTTCTCTAATATTTCCAAATCAACGCAAAGATGTTCAAATTTAGAGCCCGTATTTCCTTGTTTTTCAAATTCAACAATTGCATTTCAAAGTTACCAATGGCAATGCTAAAAGGAGAAAATTTCAAATCTGTTATCGTAGCATTAAAGCCACACTCAATACGTCAAAGAATCGCACTTTGCCGACCTCTGGTCTAGATGATTATTTTGCAGCACCGTATTTTATTTATCGGTTTACAATTACATTTCCTGCGATAATGACACCTGTTCATAAGAAAAAAGATGGCAACAGTCGGTGGCGGCGGCGGCAAATAAGAAACAAAGAATAAGAAGAAAAAAGAAAACCGAAACCGAAGGAAATCCATCCTCTACGTCACCGTAATCGCTCGGCAATGGGAGATCCAGTTACGTACCTGTCCGTACACACGCAAATAAAAGCAAATCAAGTCCGCAAGTATATCAAATACAATACCAGTGGATAATATCGTGTTGGTAAGCATTTATGCCCCTGTCATAAGAGTAACGAAGTTACAGTTAGTCACACGCACCATTGGAAATGGCAATACGTAATAATATTTATTGAACGACCATCGAAACTAGAACGTGACATGCAAACTGGCAATTTTTATCAAACAAATTGAAATAGTGATAATGTGCCTATTAAATCACTTATATACTGACAGAAATCAAAGACACGGATTAGATAAAGCACGAAAAATGGTTAACAAGTGTTATTAAAAAGATGAGATGACAGAGGTCATTAAAAAATTTAACACTGTAAAAAAACGTTACCCAAGAATTTTAATGGTATCAAAAAAACATTATTAAATCAGTTAGAAAAGGTTGTAACCGTTGAAAGGTAAAATTATCTTACTGACTATGTTATTCATACCTGTTGTAAACACCTAAAAAAAAACTTGAAACGTTTATGTGGTCAAAATTTTTTGAGCCAAATCGAACTAATTAGCGTCAATTAAAAAATTTTAAAAAATCATCAAAAAATCACCAAATCACTCATTGTTATGCCCGAATAGAATTTACCTCCTTAAAACCAAATTGCGTTTGTGAAACAATGCGTAATCATTTCGGTAGATCAACGTTCCACAAATAGTTGTAAAGGATGGTTTTAATAACGCGGAGATGTCAACGGACCGGTAGCTATGGCAGGCTGTATAGGAAGTTGGCTTTGAAATTGCACACGTTACTCTAGTGGCTACTGACTGATGATGGCCGTGAGAAATCTTTATGATGTTATTGTACGTTCTTCATTCATCACATTACGTTAGGAAATATTGCAATTCAACCTTGAAAGTCAACGTATTGGTGAGAATTCACAGTATTTACATAGCTACTGCACCCAGAAACCATTTTACCGAGCATTTTCTTTCGTTATAGACAATTTTACGAATAAAAATTCTCGTTAATTAATTTTTCAATCATCAATCGGCATTCTTCAACGGTCTTTTCAAAAATCAGAATCATCCAATTATTTTCTAGCAGAGTACCGAGCGGCGTGGTCTAGTGCTCTAGGTGATTGCTTAGCATTCGGGAGGTCACCGATTCGAACCAGGGTCCGGCTGCTTTGGCTAAGTTTTCTGTGGTTTCCTTCGATCACTTAGGCAAATGCTGGGGCAGTAATATTCCAAAGATAATCTTTCACTTCTCTTCTGTCTTCATTTCGTCGGTTTCACCTTTCTCTCCCTAACCACACCATTCACCCATTCCCACGATTCCTGCAAGGAGGCTGAAGAGGCCTTACGCCCTACCCTCCGGCTTTGCACTACAGTGTAGGTCGGAGAGACTGCCCGCCCACCAGCACGAGTAGGTAGTGAGAATGAAACACAAAAAAGTTGAAGTTTTTAGCAGAGAGCTAACACTCTTAACGTTAAACAGAAGTAGCGGTACCAACCGTCGTAACAGGAATCAAAATAAAAATAAATAAAGTTGTTCATATTGGTAGGTACATGTATACGTGACATCTTAAGAATAACATTTGAAATAAAAATAATGCCACAGAAATTTCTATTGTTTGGCATATTGAAACAAAATTGACATGATGGGATGAATTTGAAACATCTCCCATATCATTTTCTCTCTCACTTTTCCATGGTACCTGCCTACTGTAAAATTATTGAGATATTGGATCACTTATCGACATGTACCCGCTTCGCCAGGCGTGGTATAAAGTAACAGAATCGAACTATTTGGTCAAAACACTCCGATAAAGCAGTCAATCGACGTTTTTTCTTTCTATTTGTTTTACAAATTAATATTGAAATTTAGAACAGAAAACTCATTTTTATCAGAATAAAATATTGCCTTTATTACTCAGGGATAATGTAACTTTCTGTTGGATAAAGAATTTTTAAATTTGTTTATTCAATTGTTGAAAAAAAACTTTTTTGTGTTTCATTCCCACCAGCTACTCGTGCTGGTGAGCAGGCAGTCCCTCCGACCTACACTGCAGTGCAAAGCCGGAGGGTAGGGCGTAAGGCCCTCTTCAGCCTCCTTGCAGGAATCGTGGGAATGGGTGGGTAGTATGGTTAGGGAGAGAAAGATGAGACGGACGAAATGAAGACAGAAGAGAAGTGAATGATTATCTGTGAAATATTACTGCCCCAGCATTTGCCTTAATGACCCAAGGAAACCACAGAAAATGATGTTGTCATTCTTCGGGTGTACAGGCCGTCGTCGGTTGGAATTGCTTCCTAACGTTTCGCTAGCACGAGTGGCGAGCTTCTTCAGAGGTCTATCCATTTTCGCTGTTGGTTGTAAACTGACAGTCTGACAGTTTACAACCAACAGCGAAAATGGATAGACCTCTGAAGAAGCTCGCCACTCGTGCTAGCGAAACGTTAGGAAGCAATTCCAACCGACGACGGCCTGTACACCCGAAGAATGACAACATCATTTCATCAACTGGCCGCGAAAGCCTTAATCAATTTGTCAACCACAGAAAAGTTGGACCAGAGCAGCCAGACCCGAGTTTGAATCGGTGACCTCCCGAATGTTAAGCAATGATCTAGAGCACTAGACCACGCCGCTCGGTATTCAATTGTTAGAGACTGCCACCTATATAGAACAAACAAACACAAACAAATTTTACGTCTTTTGAAGTTAGGATGGTAATGCATGCCAACTAAGTTCAAGTATTTAATATGCACGTGAAAAAGAGTTTATTGTAATGAAATTATCCCTTATAAAGAGTTTACGCTGTTTATTAAATATAAGTAGAAGTTAGAATTATCGAAAATCACAAAGTTAGTTTTACCGAATTTCTAAGACTAATTTGGGCGATATTATCGAAATACGAATAACGAGCTTTTACATTTTAAATTACCTACCCGTAAAAAATCTTTTAGTTCTATAAGTATTTAAATTATCATCAGTAAAACCATGTACATTTTGATAACTACGTATGTAGATGATATCACGTCGAACAAAGCAATTTTTATTTCTAATATACAGGTACACTACACGTTATTATTATTATTGTTTGCCGAATTGAAAACTTATCGATTAATTACGATATATTTATGTACCTAGGTAGAAATGTATGATCGAACTTGTTTTCTAATTGTATATCGTATTCAGTTAATTAGATTCATTTCTAAATTCACTATTGTTTTCGAAACTTTACATAAACCGTCTTGTCTTTATGTTATAAAAGGGGTATATATTAAATTTGGCAAAAATCCACAAACATTCTGCGCCTTTAACCGTTCCATCAATCACCCGGTTCCTTCCACGAAAAAAGGAAACTGGCACTTTTATAAACTTCCGAGTCAAGATGAGCCGTGACTGGTACCAGAAGCGGAACATATCGAACCAGTTCACATAAACTTAAGTTTTACGTGTATATATATAGTAGGAGGTACAAATGTATATCTACTTACAATACTTTTGCACACACCCACTCACTCACGCAAATATCAAATAGAGGTATGTAGTAGTAAATTACATTCTTCTTTTATCGCCCTATTTTTATACTCCCGTTTGTTTTAAACGTAACGACGAAATAAACATAAAATGTATAAAGAATATGCCAGTTTATTAGAATTATAGCTGCTTCCTGGAAACATTGTTAATATTTTATTATTAGTTGGTAATATAAATTACCAAGAACGCACATCAAGAAAGACTAAGGGGATATTCTGTTAAAGTGGATATATCATAAAATTTCTTCGAATTATAATCATTCTATGCTTTATTTGTCAAAGGAACATGTTCGTTTCAATTTCATATTCCTTCTATTGATGACAACGATTGATGCGGTATGCATTTAGTTTGGTGTTGAGCTAATTGTGACTTGCTTGAAGTTTATCCGAATCAAAATAAAGTAGCACAATGCTTGGAGACTTCACGATTATGACAACGCTACAGAGTAGTAGGAGGGAGGGCAACGGGCAATGATTGAACGGCTCTTAAAAAAGAATAGCATGAATCGATTCTCTGATTATAGTGTAGCTCGTTCAAATAATTGCACAAACTCCTTGAACTGTAGTCGTTTAAATAAACGAATCGAGAGAATCGATTCCTTTTACGAAATTGAATCGTTTGAATCAATTCACACGAAAAAATCGTAAAGAGCTACGGGTAGCCCTTCAGATTATCATCCAGGTAGCTCTAATAGCTCTTTCCGAGTATTTCTAGAAAGTTGGGGAAATAATTGTACAGCTCCGATTGACACGAGAACAACGGTCTCTCTACGATTCATTTCTCAGAAAACTAGAGATTCAGAATGCGACCAGATATTCGGATATTGAGAGTTTGGCGCCAACGCGAAAAGAATGAGATAAATTTAAGAAGTGCATTGCTACAGAAGTGGCACATTAATGGCTTGGGGAGGAATCATATTGGGTGGGAAAATACAATACATGTTTTAAACCAATTCGTCAATGTTGAATCGCTGTAGTTGTACCATTTGCCGGAAATTTTATACTTATGCATGATAATGCCTCCTCTCACAAGGCGAGGGTTGTAGAACACTTTTTGGAAGATGGTATTGATGTTTTAACATAGCTAGCGTAAACCCTAGATCTCCAAAACATATTTGGAACATGCTCAAGTGAGACTGCTTATTATACATGTTGAGTGTCCACATTTGTGAACTAAAGAAAAAAAAAACTTCTTTGTGTTTCATTCCCACCAGCTACTCGTGCTGGTGAGCGGTCAGTCCCTCAGACCTACATTGTAGTGCAAAGCCGGAGGGTAGGGCGTAAGGCCCTCTTCAGCCTCCTCGCTGGAATCGTGGGAATGAGTGGGTGGTGTGGTTAGGAAGAGAAAGATGAGACGGACGAAATGAAGACAGAAGAGAAGTGAACGATTATCTGTGGAATAATACTGCCCCAGCATTTGCCTAAGTGATCCAAGGAAACCACAGAAAACTTGGATCGGAGCAGCCGGACCCTGGTGAACACCACCAACAGGTTCCCTTGTACTATTGCAACATTCTTCTACAAGATGATATAGACATCTTTATTATGTCAATGCCTAGACGGTGCAGAGCAGTTTTAACTGTAACTTTATGTAGTAATAGTTAAATTTTTCTTAGCTAACTATAATGCTTCACGTTTAATATTATCGCTTAAGTTAATTAAGAAAACGAATAGCTTTCAAGATTATTAATTTCATTTTACATTTTTTTAAAATAAATTAATATAACTGTGTGTGATTCCGTTATCAATGTTGTTTGCAAAACAATTGAATTTGAAAAATATATATATGCAACTTGATTCAAAAATTAAGATATTTCCAAATATTTATAATAAATAGAGGTAACTACACATTTAAGAGTACGATAGCTTTTCATCTGTATCTTTTTCTAGATGCTCGAGATATAACAATATGCAATCAGAATTTGTTAAAAATTAAAATGATAGAACAAACTATACGAATCCATTTATGTACTATAAATTCTGTTACGATTTATTTTGTAGGCTTTGTTTCACGTTTATATTTATAAACGGAACATTATGTTTATGTATTGTTCAATTATTGAATGTATAATAAAATTAAGATTAGAGCATGATTAATGTGTCCGCTTTCGGTGCTTGTATTGTTTTGTCTTTCTGTCGATTTTTAAAACAATATGACATATTCCGAAGGCAGTTTAAGTGAAAACAGATGGGTTTTCTTTTGTATTTAGTTAGCAACCAGCTTTTGAACGGGTTAAATGCATTTCTTTTTTATCCTTAAATAAAATACATAAAACACAATTTGATTTATCAAAGTTTGCTCCATCCAACTCAACAAATTCCTTTTACTTTTTCGTTAAAATGTTGATTTAATCAAACTTTGTAGCAATATAATAAACACGACTAATGATTTATTATTTAATATTTTATTGATAGCTGTTTATCTAAATTGTTAAAGGCAGGCGAATTAAGCAAAGGTTAATACTGAGTCCAGGATTATATATAAACATTGTTAATCACAAATATTTGGTTGTAAATAATTACTTAAAGGTCATTTTTTTTATGCTTCAGAGTTATCGTAAATAACGCAGAAATTAAAGCACATATTTTCGTATCTTAATAGATCATCATAAACTCGCTGAAATACTGAAAATTTATTATGTTTAAAGTACCCTCGTTAATGGCTGCGGTGGCAGATCAAATTTCGAACATAACATTTGGTTTAATTAGGCTCAGATAAAATTCTTTAACGTTTATAATAAAATTCAGTGCACGAATGTTACATAAACAATGCATTATTGATAACAATGTTTTCGTTTCTCTAAATTAATGATAATTAACTAAGTACAACAGTACCGAAAGAATTTATAAAGTGGGTAATCAAATCAGCAATTGTAAACATTGAACTGTATTTATTGAACAAAACATTCTATAAAATGGAAGATTTTTGTTACACATAGAAGGCACCAAACTTGTATCTATAGGTGTTTAAAATAAAGTTGATAGATAGCGTATCGCATTCTTTGTGAAACATTTTAAATAAAATTGAATATGTGTATTTTGAGTAACAAACAAACATTGGGTTACGTTTCACGAAAAAATTATTTATTCTTCTCTACAATATTGTTTCAACCTTTGCGGGTCATTATCAAGAGCTATGGTGTTACTAAAGACGTAACAGACATATAAACGGATGACAATAGCAATGGGACAAATTAACTGCAGGTAGTGATTATCTATTTTAAGGTCCAATAACAACGGAGAATCCAAAGTGAACATTTCAATTTGAATATTTACAATATTTTGTTCATTACTGATGGATGGCTTTCTCAATTTCCAACTTTGAAAAAGAATTGAAATTTATAAAAAAGATTTCAATCAATATCGGATATAATCCCAACATAATTGACAAAATGTTAAAAAATAAACAATGTAAACTCATCGAAAAACTGTACAATGGTAAATCAGGAAGGAGATTTAATTCCTGAAAGTAAGAAATATGCCAATATTAGCTACCTAAAAGAAGTTGGATACAAAATTAAACACCTTCTAGTCAAGTTGCATATTACACCAATTTTAGTCAACAAAATTAATTTAAAAAGTCTGTTAGTTAATAACAAAAATAAAACAAATTCAATAGATAAAAGCGCCGTTTATAAATTGTACTGTAAAGATTGCACAGCCTTTTACCTAGGACAGACAGGTAGAGCCATAAAAACTCGACTTAAAGAACATGTACTTTCCTTACGGAATAAAAACAATAATACAGGAATAGCTCAACATTGCTTAGATTTCAAACATAATTTAAACACTAATTCGATTGAACTTTTACATTCTGCACAAAAAGGGCGTAAATTGAGATTGCTCGAATATTTGGAAATTAAGAAAGCCATTAATAAATAATAAGCAAAATATTGTAAATAATTAAATTGAAATGTTCACTTTGGTTTCTCCGCTGTTATTGGACCTTCCAAATAGATAACCACTACCTGCAGTTTATTTGTCCCATTGCTTATTGTCATCCGTTTATATAAGTATAAGTCTGTTACATTATTTACATCTTTAGTAACACCATAGCTCATGATAATGACCCGCAAGGGTTGAAACAGTATTGTAGAGAAGACTAAATAAATTTTTCATGACACGTAACCCAGTGTTTGTTTGTTACTCAAAATACACATATTCAATTCTATAAGTGTTTTCTATTTACTAATACCCATTTGATAAAAAAATTAATTTTGGTATTTTTAAAGTGCTTTTTGTGTACACGGTAATAATTTTTTACGAGAATGTGTCGAACAGATATTGATTTTATTTAAGTTTCCAAATACAATTATGTAGAAGAAAATATTACGAAAGTCTTAATCAAACGACGTCAATAAAAGCAATAATTTAGAGATATGAGTCAGTTGATGACTACTGCAGTTTCTACTCTTATTTGCCGCGCTTTATAAAATTGTTTTACGACTGCTATTATTTATAGATAGGCAGGACTTCAGAAAATTAATTGCACAAAATACAAGACACTAATTTATCTAATTGTAAATATAAGGTATAAATAATATTGTACACATCAGATACTAAAAATTATTTCTAATCTAGACATTATTAAACTTTAAGATTTCTTGACCACAATAGACCAATAAAATGGGCAACATTCACTTACGTCGGCAAAATAACACACAAAATCACCAACATATTAAAAAACGAAAAAATAAACATACCATACAAAACCAACAACAACATAAAGAACAAATTACTCAACAACATAGAAAGAGAAGATAAATTCGAGAAATCAGGAATATACAAATTAACCTGCACAACATGCGATAAAAAATACATCGGACAAACTGGAAGGAAAGTTAAGCAGCGGTACGAAGAACATCTAAATTCATATAAACTAAACAAAACAGACTCTAATTACGCCGAACACCTAACCGAGTAACTAGTGAGAATGAAACGCAAAAGTTTTAAAAAAAGATCATTACCAGACGCTTGATAATGCCGGATGGCGAAACACGTGTCGCAAATACGAATATATTAAATTCACCAAATCGTGAAAAATCAACAAAATAACCAGATTAAACTTTATTCTTCTTCCTCTTCCCTCCAATCAAAAAATTAATCAGGTATTCCCCAATATTTACTTACTACACGTTTTGTTTTTATAGAGAACAATGTTTCTTTTTCAAGAATTCCACATGTTTGGAGCTGTATTCAAAATTGTTTGAGTTTTCACGTTTTCACCCCTAAACTTTTAGTAGGTACGTAATTACCGTACAGTTGAAGACATGTAAGAATTTTGAATTCAGCAACGTAAGCGTACATGTTAATTGAATAATTGACTTTGAAAATTATTAATGTTGCAAAGTGTACAAGCACAAGTTATTTTTTTTGTTCAGTTATTATTATAAATAACCTACAAAGAGTCACCTTGTATATCCAGACGCGAACATTCTCAATAGCATTACATTACTGGAATTTACATCACCGCTTTTGTTGCAAGAGTTGAACCGGAAACAGTTTTCAATTGGTAACTTTAATTCAGAGTTCATAAGCCACGTCATGCAGCCATGTTATTTCACACTTCTGTTATACATATAATACAATAATATATTGCTATTACCTACCAATAATTAAATACTTGACTCTTGTTTAGGAACAATACAATTAATATTATAAAAATAACTTTTACATAGTAGGTATTTATGTGGTGTGTTTTTATTTTCTAAATCCGGCTTAGATATTTGTATTAGCTATAAAACTATTTTTAATTACAGAAAGGTTTTATTTCTTAGTAGAAACGCATTATGTTGAGAGAGTTATTGAGAGAAATTTTCAGTGCCCACATTAACAAATGTGTAAGGTAGGTAGGTACCTTATCTTAAAAAATATCAAGAGGATTATGAAGCATGTGACCTATATAACCTGAAATTCTTAAAAGCTCTTAAACCATAATAATTCTTGAGCATCCAACACGAAGGTTTTAAAGTGGATAAAATTCACATGATGTGTAATGTATAACAACTAACTCCAGCATGCTGTATCACTTAAGTCTTATTAAGAGAACAACCAATTACTAAAAAAACATTATAAAGACTCGTATTTTCTTGATGCCATTTTTGTCTGGAATCATTGATTAGTTAATATAATAACAACATAGAGGCAATTGCTGCCATCTAGTGAATTTTAGCCGCTACAGAAGATATTAAACTGGACAAGGCCTCACTGAGGTATTTAAACTTGTCCAGCCTACATACGTGAATTCACGTAAAGCTTAATAATAACAATTATTATGCTTTTGGTCAGTAATTTATCGCGACTGCCTATGGCACGCTGATGAGCTTGTAACAAGAGCGAAATCGCGATCCATGTCTGGCAGTTTCGATAAATTTCTGACGAAAAGCATAATAATTGTTATCATTGATTGGATTAATTATTTTTAACATTGCAAGCCGTCAATTTTTCTTAATAAATTATCTAAATAATAATTATGTTGTAAGTATACACAATGTATGTTCACTTTCGTAAATAACTACTATATAGAGTGAATTTCGGTTTCTTTTTATTGCCCCAACGACATCGCCGATACGATGTAACATCGGCAGTTGCGGATAAGGCATCATCATAAACACAGAAACCTTCTACTAGGACTACATTTGCTTGGTTTGGCTTCGACATCGTATAAAAGATTATAAAGTCGTATCTCGTTGTAAACAGGAACAAGTGAAGTATTCATAAACCGAGACGATGTGGGTCCAGTCTATGAAAGGCTTTTAGAGAGAAAAAAAGGGGGCAAAGGCATTTACGTAACGATATATATGTATGTAGCCTATTCATATGGTGTTGTGCTTGACATCGCCGTATCGTATGCACCTGACTTGCATTCCATGAGGGTGGCGGCTTTTAAGCGTGAGAGAAAACTTAAAATAGTGTTTACTACCATCGGGTCATTATACTTATTTCGACTATTTGCACTAAACCGTATTTTTTATAAAGAAGACACAAAGAATTTTTTTTAAATGCGATACAAATTGAATGAGAACAATAATACAGATAAGTATAGGGTAGAATAACCTATTTTATCGTAGTCTATGTGCGTTTTTGGGGTTTCGTTATCCCTCTGAGGTAGTCTACCTTCTTATATGGGGTATCATTTAAAAGGGTGTGTCATGAAGAATGATACAATAATATATTTTTTTAAATTAGCATATTTAATAGATATTCTGACAAATATGCGAAAATAAAGCATTCTTCCATCCCCTTATTTCCGAAACAAGGTAGTAGACTTATAATTAAAAAAATAATAATAATAGGGAAATATCTCTAACGCCTTACATTAGGTTTAAAGGAAAACCATAACGATTTTTTGATGAAAAAACAAAGGTTCGATGCTATATGCCTGGACAGGCAGGTTAGAATTTAAAAAATGCAATGATAAACGCGAAAAATTAAATATCTATGACAAAACAACCGATGTTACAAAAGTCGAGGAAATTATACGTTTTAAACCTCCCTACTCTGAAACGTTATTATTATACAATTCCTTTAAACTTTTACTAAGTCGAATAATATCTTTAATAGAAATTAAAAATAAACTGACAAAATATTTATGAAAAGGTAAGTATATAACAAAAATTTTTAAATTACCAATAGGACATGAAGAGATAGTTAGAGACATATTAGAGGGTTATTGGGAGTAAAACGAAGTAGGGGAATATAGACATATAGTAGATTGTTCGCAAATAGGCCGGGATTTTTAATTTTAGAGAAATGCGAATATTTTTTTAAGGTAGGTCCAATATATATATATATATATATAATGAACCATATATAAATATTCTTATTACAATATTTGGATGTTTTAGTATCATTTTATCCACTTAATCGAAGAAAACGTACTAGTTATATTACAGGCATATGTATAATAAAATATATAAATTTATTCAACCGTTCTATTGAGTTAAAAGAAAACACTTTTGCCACCAAACGCTTTTAAAACATTAAATTGGACGGAAATAAGAAAAATGCATCTTATAAATTCCAATAAACATTTTTTCATATTTCTTTGTTCAGGTTCAATCGCATTTTAAAATTAACCCAAATAAATTCATGGTTAGTATACGATTATATGCATCTACCTAGTTTCTTTCTTGGAACCACAAAAGCAACGTTTTTACGACATACGTACAAGTAAGTATCTACTTGTGAATATTATCTTGTAATCTGTCAACATTTGTAGCGATTCCATTTAGCGACATTCCTGAAATGAATCAGAGCTGAAGAATGCAAATACACGGATGCAGGTGTGTGTATGTGTACGTCACGAGTATTATAAGGACGTGTCTGCAAGTAGGTAAGGTAAGGTAGGTATAGCTAACAGGATTACTGCTAAAAGGATTAAAGAAGACCTGCTAACCTCTTCGGGAAAACTGATTTCTTCCACATTACGCTATTCAGTCATTTTCATTCTTATTCTTGTTATTAAAAAGCAAACTAATGACAGAATACTGATACGCGTTATTTTAAATTGGAACAAATATGTATACCTTGCATGGAACTGAATTTGTACAAAAATAAGTCTTGCCCTGATAAGATTAGCTAAAATAAATAAAATAAAATTGAACTTTAATTTTTGTTAAGCAAAGAACATCACGTTAAGAAATGATAACGGAATTTTTAGGTTTGGCTATCGATAAATTAGTAAATTTAATCAAGTCAGACGGTCGTCAAGTTGATTCGTCGTATGCAGTGCAGAAATTTTAAATTTATTAATACTGTAATCTTCAACAAAACTAATGGACATGATTCACAAAAGAACACGTAACCAATTTAAAGTCAAATGAGAAGGAACAGATGACGACAGCGAAAACGAAAACTGTTTAACCTCGCCCTAAACGTTTTAATAAATTAGATGCTGCAAGAAAGTTTGACGACACTTTAACTAAGTAGTGTAGGCGTACAAGTTTACCACCGTTCTTGGAATCGACGTCTTATGAACAACCACTTTGGATGCATTCACTTCGCAGAAGACACTTCGTTAAGTATTTTTGTTCGTTATGACTATTAATTGATTGTCTTTTGACATATGCATACCTGGAGGTGTAGGGTTTTAGACAAAAATCATATCAAAACTTAAACCTTTTGAGTATTTCATTCCCATTAGCTACTAGTACTGGTGGACTGGCAGTCCCTCAGACCTATACTGTAGTGCAAAGCTGGAGGGTAGAGCATAAGCGTAAGGCCCTCTTCAGGCTCCTTTCATGAATCGTGGGAAAGGGTCGGTGGTGTGGTTAGGGGGCGAAAGATGAGATGGTCGAAATTAAGACAAAAGGGAAGTGAAAGATTATCTGTGGAATTTTACTGCCCCAGCATTTGCCTAAGTAATCTAAGGAAACCACAGAAAAATTTGGACCAGAGCAGCCGGACTCGAATTTGTACTGATGACCCCCGAATGCTAAGCAATAATCTAAACCACTAGATCACACCGCTTGATAAAGATCCTAGTATCATCATCATATTTACCTATATACCTAAAGAAGGATCTCCCCTATCTTTAAACATCTACGTTTACTCTAAAAAATAGTCTCCAGTAGGTTAACTTTTTTGTGTTTCATTCCCACCAGCTACTCGTACTGGTGGGCGGGCAGTCCCACCGACCTACACTGCAGTGCAAAGCTGGAGGGTAGGGCGTAAAGCCCTCTTCAGCCTCTTTGCAGGTATCGTAGGAAAGAGTGGGTGGTGTGGTTAGGGAGAGAAAGATGAGACATACGAAATGAAGACAGAAGAGAAGTGAAAGATTATCTGTGGAATATTACTGCCCCAGCATTTGCCTAAGTGATCCAAGGAAACCACAGAAAACTTGGACCTCCCGAATGCTAGGCAATGATTTAGAGCACTAGACCACGCCGCTCGGTAGGTACAAAATTTATTGAAACGATCTAGAGCCCCACTTATGTAGGTAACTAATTCAAATTTTGTTTATTACCAGCTTATCTAGCTACAACTTCGAATTAGGTACCTGTTGACATTTAGTTCTTTCAGAACATTAATTCAGCAACAATTTTCATTATAAATGTTATCTATTGAATTACATGGAAATGGTGCAGAATTCATATGAACATCCTATTTCTTAATATTGTCTCTAAATGAATACTAATTCGATTAACGGTCCTTAATTGGAATAAAAAGGGGCCCGACCCGTCCAACCATTTGACTCCATTTGAACTTGTCCTTTCGTTTCATACTCGACGCGCTACTTTAATTTGCGGCGTGGCTTGCCGAGGAAATTGTGAATGGAGATGTAGAGAGTGGAAAGACAGATAGGTCAACGTCTTTGTCAAATAGAAATTTAAAAAAAAAATGCAACAATGTTTTCTCGAAATAAAAATAAAATAAGTACCTAGATGCCTACCTAATCTTGAACTTCACACTAACTTATAAAATTACAATAACCCACATCGAACTTTGGTCGACTCCCTACACAGTAAGTCACATTTCCCTTTCAGTGAACTTCTAATTTTACGTAATGGTTGCTATTTAAAATGGAGTTTTTATTTTTATACTCATTCTTCAAATAACTATGGGTCATTTTAATGTCAACGATATAACAAGATAAGTATGTACAAATAAAACAAAATTCAAATAAATCCGTTGATGGTTAAAAGGACATTTAAAAGACGTTACCACAAATGAGGACCACATACATCCACGTACATAAATACCTATCGGTAAGGAAGGCTCTTGGTTAATATTTCTAAGAACAATGAACAAAGAAGGTAAGAACAATGCAAGAATACAAAACAGGCAATGTCTGAATGACCCCGCCAGAAGAAACATTTACCATTACTAGAAGTACCTATCTAGGTACTCAAATGATATGTTTGCAAGAGGTTTTTCTGTTACGGAAGCCCTGGAAGTCTTTAGAATTTCAATTATGCACCTACCTATATGTTTCTATCTATCTATTCAACGATCATAAATTATAAAAATTCACATCTGTAATTGTCTCTATAACGATATTTGTGCATTTTGTAATGTACCTAGGTACCCGGCGGTTTTCACAACGAACTTGCCTAAATAAATTTGCCAGTTAGAACTTATGAAATAAATAATCTATGATTTCTTTACAACGGAGTTCAAAAATTTATTTGTTTTGTCTAGATGAATTTAAATAATGCGCCACATCTTTTTATTCCACGGGCAGCCAAGAACTTGACCTTCACTGGACTTTTAAAAATCTCACACGTTTTAGGTTCAAACTGCTGGAACATTCACTCTTGCGCGTAACATCATCTTCAAATTCAAAATTATTTCACACATCCAAACTTGTAAACTTTTCTTTCCACAAATTCAAGACACTGACGACTTTGTAAATGTGCCGATTTGGTTTAGATAAAACAGAAATAACGACACCTTTGCAAATACAAACGTCACCGAATTCCAGGAATGTTTATTAACTTACCTGTCTTTTATCCGAGAGGTAAGAATAATGTAAGCATACATAGAACAACAGAGGCACTTAGTTGTTTATTAATTGTTCGAGAGGCACTTTGTATCACTATTCCGACAATCACACAAATTTACATGTTGGGTTCACTAAATTAGTTATAAAAACACGAGATATTGCGAAGAAAACACGTTACAACTGACGCGCACAGCACAAGGTGTGTCAACACGTCCAACTAGTCTTCTTAAAACTCACAACACACATTCAAGGTAGTTATGTGCCACGTTGCCACTTATTCTGACACAAAAGTATGGCAGAAATTAAGTTGTCTGGTATCTTATCGTACAATGACCATTAATATCCTTTCATTTATCTACGTGCAATATTTTTAACCTTTATCAAAGAATGAACTAAATCAACACAATATAATCCCAAATCCCATTAAAAGTATTTTGTAAAACAGTTCTCATCCTACTTACAACATTAATACAGCGAATCAAAAAGAAAAATTTCAAAAGAGTAAATTGAAAAATATCTTACAGGCCACAAAGTGCCTAATATAATAGTGAAAACATTGCATTTCTCAGTCTTAACTATTTTTATTCCTGTGAAAGTTTTCTTTTGTTTTACTTCTGATTATTTTTATTCCTTTCACGATTATATCATATGCTCACCTATTTAAAATACGATAATTGATAATGATATTTCCATATTACTACAAGTACGAATTTACAAATGGAATGAATAAATGGAGGAATTGAGACATTAAATAAATTTACAAACACACAAGAAAAGAAAAGGTTCATTTCGTTTATTCAGTTTTGTAAGTTTCTTAGTCATGCATTATTTGATAATATTGGCAACTAGGCATAGAAGTTTTATGACCTGCGCATTTAAGCTTTATTTGGAGAAGATTTTCCTTCTGATTTTTAAAATCACAGGTTTATTAATGGTTTGTTATTGTTACAGCATGTTTTTTTTTTAATAACATTAGAATAATACTTTAAAGGTTTCATTCCTGTTAAACAACATTTTTTAAAATGCTGAACTGACCTACGTTAAGAACTTGAATGATGCAAACAAGAAGAATTTGGCGGTAGTTACTACCTTATATCACTGATTTGGACATTAAAGTGAATTTATAAATATAAATGATGGATACTGAAAGTATTTATAAAGGTATGGGTGAAGTCGATCTTGGAGAGAAAGTTATTCAGGTAAATTTTGTAAACATTACTGTAAGTCCTTTAACCTAACCTATAAATTCAGTTACAGGAAGAAAAGAGCAAATTATTAGAACATGTAAGGAAATTAGAAGCCGATGTGGAGAGACTTTGCCAAGAAATCATTATCATGAAAAAGGATAAAGATGCCTTGTCCAAAAATATTTCCGAATTATTTAATACTGCAAAGAGAGAAATTGACAGAAAAAATGAAAGTATTAATCAACTCAGAGAACAATTAGATGACGTCTGTTTTAGAAGGAACAGAGCTCCTTATAATGGTTCTCGGGAAGATAGACGTGAATTTAGCAAAAATAATCACATTGATGAAGTAAAATGTGCAACATTTATAGACAAACGAAATAACTCAAAATCACCTCAGCATTCTCAGAAGGAAAAGACTACATCAAAAACACCTGTAAGACAAAGGAGCAGATCACCTTCTTCATCTAAAAATTGTCATAAAATAAACCATTCTCAAAGAGATTACGATAAGAAAAGGTCCCCAAACATGCGTAAAAGTAGATCAAGATCTCCATACAGGTCTAAAAGAAGAAGAAGTTCGTCTCGTAATCATCATGGAAGTAGGCCAAAAAGAGGTCCTTTCCAACGGCGCAGAAGTAGATCAAGAGAATACAGTTCAAAGGGACACCAGAGAGAAGAGTACCACCATTCCTTGACTACCAAATACAGGGAAAAGAAACAAAATATAAGAAACTTTAGTCATAGAAATGATAGTAAGGAAGTAGAGTCTGATCAAGAAATATCTAATCAAAGGATAAAAGAAGTAGAAAGAAAGAGTTCTAAACACAAGCACTATCTCCTTCAGGAATTCGAAAACTTATATAATGAAGACATCGACATAGAAGCCGGTCCTTCTCCATTTACTGATAAGGCACCTTTCAAATGTGCTCCGCATGACCAAATTAAAAGTGATGATAATTGCAAGGCAAATTCACTATTGACAGAAATATATAGAAAAAGTGAATCATTGATTTCTGAAGGAAATTCTATTGTGCTAGAGGGTACATTAAAAACCATGCAAAAAGACTGTGAAAGTAATAAAAGCTGTTTAGGAACAACTGAGAGTAGTACAGGAATATTTGCTAAAGATTCATTATCAGTTAAAGTAAAAGATTCTGACCCTAATAGCACCAATACATCTGAATGTATAATTGAAAATGGTAATAGTTCCAATGTACAACTATTAACAAATACAGAAAATAAGAATTGTAGCACTTCTATGACAGCAATACAAACAACTCAACAAAGTATAGGTCGAAGGAGAAGAAGATGTGTTTTAAAGATCAAAGAATAAATTCTACTTTATTAGTTTTAGTTCTAATTTAGTTTTAAGAGGCCCAAACCCATATTATTACTGTAAGAATAATTAAAATATGTTCAATGTCGACTATTGTATATTACAATTATATGGTTGTAAATTATAAAGTTTTCGTTTTAATTTTATGGCTTAATTTTTTTAAATTTAAATTAAAAAGTACAATTGCTTGTCCCAAACATCGTACGTACATCTAGAAATTCAAATATTCTTTATTAACGAGTTGATACTTGTTGCGACATCTAAACGTCTCAAATATTACTTATAGTATGCGGACAGTATACGGACATCTGCTGATATTTACTACTAACTGTTGTATATCATGCTTGACAAGGGTGTTACGAAGGTACCTACTTGACAAATTGAATCTACAACGCACCTTATATAACGCGATAGGCACGCAGACCAAGAACTAAATGTTCTTTATAAATACTTATTACCCACACGTACTTGATCTAAGAAACCAATTTTAACAATTCATGCAATAAAGAATAGATGTCGCTCGTATGTCTGTTACGAGAATTATTTTGAATTTAAATAGAAGCCGGAGAAGATAAAAAATGTATATTTGACTAGATTGCGTTTACAAATAAACGTAGAATTGTTTACAGTCGCACCATCGTATTTATAATGCTTGCATTAGTGTAAATCATGAATCATTTCGCGAATTGTGCCAAAAAATAAATTCTATTAAACGTCGCGGCTATTTTGGTACTCTAGTTTCAGTAAGACAACTTGGTCAGTGGGACAACCACCTGAAGCGTCAGAAATAGTTTGTAATAATAGATAAAAAAAGGACTACGAGTCTGGAAATGAATGAGTAAAGGAAAACGATGAAATACCACAGTAGTTTATTGGAGATTGGAGGTCATTCAAATATGATGACAATAGATTAAAAACCCCGTGCGCTAAAAGTATGCTGAAATAAAAAGTTACCCAGAAGATAAGATAAAAACTATATATTTTCTTGTAGTATGTAGGCTTTCACGACCGGCGTCAATCGAATTAAGATAACTTACCGGGCTTTTGGGTTGTGGTCTATAGGCTTTTTTGTTGCCTGACGTTTCGTCAGCGGCTGCGGCTGACATCTTCAGAAGCGTTTGTGGTTTGCTCGTTGTAACAGCTTTCGACATCGCAGCCACTGACGAAACGTCATGCAACAAAAAAGCCTATAAACCACGACCCAAAAGCCCGGTATTATATATTTTCTGTCTACCAAATGGTATAAAATAGGAAAAACTACCCGCTTTCTATATAAATAATAAGTAGCACAGTTTGTACAGTACATAATGTAAAGACTTGTTAATCATTTTCAATGATTAGCAAACATATTTTGAGAATTTCTCTAACTAATTTAAGAATAAGAATAAGAATAAGACATTAGTCATTATGAGTAAAACAAATGGCGGAGGAAGTCCTACATTAAGATAGAAGATATTCTAGTTTCAGAGAAATGGGAAAATTGGCTCAGGGTAACAAGGAATGGAGGTGTGATGAAGACATTAAAAATTAAATTTCACATTCCTTCATTAGGAAATGCCAAGAAAAAAAAAAACGATTGAACTCGTACAAATTATTATGAATAATAAAACTTAAACTATACACATTATCCTTCCAAGTTTTGGTGTAAGTTTTAGAAACATGATGTTAAATAGAACAACAGAATTAACAAACATAAATAGTTTCAAAAAATTAGTGTTAAAAACCCCAAATAGGAATCTCCAAACACCCTGTATAACCCAGCGAATAGTTCTAGATATGGCAACGACGCGGTTCGCAACCCGTTCCTATCGATTAATATACCCCGATGCGTCGTCGTTCTTACAACAGGCCGTCGCGACGTCGAGCGTCGCGTCGGAGCGCATCTTGCATTAACCGTGTCCAACACCGATACAACATACGTATATGATGTAACCTAGAGGACCCATCCCGTGTCGTGTGGAACGAAATGTGGTACCTGTTCGAATTTTTGCGCTGCCGACAAAACGGACTTTTCACGATCACACGGTAGTTTTTAACGAATAAGTATAACAATTACGAGTGTCGCGCGTGTGTTTGTGTCGATGGTACGCGCGCATTAACGATCAAGGAATAAAAACGGAGGAAATATGGGCTCGATAGTGCTTAAGTCGCTATCTGTGCTTTTGGGACTCTTCTTTATCTTCGTCGGTTTTATGAAACTGTCCAGTTCCCTCTCCAAGGACCTCCATAAAGACCTGGTAAGAGACCGTTACACAATTCAAACGGGTATTTTTGGGTTGGCTCCGTGCCTATTAAGAGCAACGGTCACTTTAGCCATGCCAGTGGATGTGAATCGAATTTTTTTGCAATTCATAAAACGAAATGTTCAAAAGATAAAGTAAAATAAGAAAATGTTACAATTTTGCTGTATTCCCACACCCTGTATGTGGAAGTTTAAATCGAAAATTTGATGCTTACAAAAAATTAATTGTACAAAAAAATTGTTACAGTCTATTAACTATTAACTTAATTGTTTGATAGAAATAATTAAAAAACATGCCAGGGAATGTTTGAAGCAATTCTAAAATAGCTACCCCTTGTGAAGATGAACAACGTTTACCTTTAAATGTAAATATGCAATCAACAGAAACAACTACTCCGAGGGCTAATACCCCTACCGGCATTGAATTACACTGTTGTAAATAATTCTAATAATTCATTAATAAACTATTATTATATATGTAAAATAAATCAGTGGATCTGCAGACACCCTCTTATAAATATTAGAAAATGCGTCATTTTATGGTTTTAAAATACATAAATGACAATTTTAGTACTCGCAGAGAATGCCCATAAATTGTATTGTATAGTCTTTCCAACTAATAGATAGTTTTTACTTTTAGTACATAGTAAAAGCAATTTTCCAGTAAAGTAAAAATAATCGATGATAACTTTTACTTTTGGATAAAGTAGTTTGATCTATATTGTCGTATAATAATATTTAGACTAATGCAAAAATAAAATAGTATGTTAGAATCTATATGCATATTGTTATAATCTAACCCATTTTTTCCCCGTATATTATTTACTGCATGGGTTTTAATTTATACGACCTTGCTAACCAATTTGTTTAAGTTGTTATTAAAAGAATATTTTAATCACACATTTGCTGAAGGCGTCGGGTTTATCAAAGCTATATTTCGATTTTCAGTTTTTTCCTTTTGAAGTATCAATGATTTTGTAAAAGTGGTTTCGATATTATCTAAAAAGAGTATGATTACTTGTTGAAATATGTATGTTTGTTTTTTAATTATTAATAGCAGAATCGTTACAATGTAAACATTGAATAACGGAAATCCAACATAATTTGTGACCAGCATATTGATTATATGCTAGACCGCCGTATAGCGTGAACAAACTAAATTTTCGGTTATACAGACGAATTTCCATTGCATTAATTAAACATTCGAATTAATTAAGACAACGGTTTTAAAAATAATAGTCTACATGAAAATAGCAGTTAATTATTCCTAATTTTGTACAGAGTGATGAATATTTAAAATCTGTCACAAAATATTAAGTACAGGAATGTTGGTGGAACTAAAATTAATTAATTGTAAAATTATCTTTAGTAAAGATAGCCATTCGGTAAAATATATTCACAGATGAATGATTTTACTTTAAATTTGCAAAAGACAATCACTATGTACTCAAACATCAAAAAAATATTCGCCTTAAACAAAGAAAAACAAAACAAGACGAAATGCGCATATTATGGAAGAATAAATAATAAAGGTATCTACAACAACCTAAGCATTCGTGTTATCCAAATTTTTTAAACTAAAATAGTATTTACAAGAGCCCAAAATGAATTTTGAAGGTTTCATAAATCGTTTTTAAACGTTTTATACATAACATAATTCATATTTTATTTAAACCCATAAGTAATGATAAAAAATGTTCTATTCTAATGTACAAGTTATAAAGAATGGATATATCTACTAATTTAGTAAAAGTCTTCGTTACTTTTACTTTTGCTAAACACATCCATAACCGGGCGAAGCCGAAGGTGCCACCAAATCATACCTGACGAAAAAAGGTACAACCGATCTTGCCACTTACCAAAAAGGATCTTTGAAAAGGTACAACCGATTGTGCCACTAACACCTAATAGGTAGAAATTATTCTGCTGAGAAAGGAAAATACTTTATTGATATTTTATGGCATTTATTTAACAGTAATTAATAAGGATAGAAGTTTAAATTAAAATCCTTTAAATTTTTGGATTTTAACAGATAAATAATTTTTCGTATGTTTCTGATTGTTTATTTCTCAATAAACAATATATGTAAGGCACATTGTCACCATTTTCATATCCATAACCTGGTGGCAAGATTGGTTGTTTACTTTCATAACCCCAATTTTGCAGCAGGTAGATCTTTATTTTTAGTGGCAACTTCAGTCCCACCGCCTTAACCACGGTTACTAGATTTTCGTTTTCCAAGTTTGTTTTTTTATTTTCGTAACGCATACTGAGTCAAGATCAGGAAGGTTGCAATGTATGCATGTGTGTGTCTCCACATAATTAGTATATATATATATTTTTATACTTTACTACGTTCGCACTATAAATTCAAACACAAGCCATGTCACCGATAAATTCGCGAAACTGACATCTGTACATTCTTTGGCTGAAATTCAATTCAGTATGTTATATTCAGAAAACAATTTCATTACAAATTCGTCAATACATTAACAATTCATTGTAATAAGTTATAAGCATAAGGCAAATATTAGTTGAGTTAGCAGTCTGCACTCGTTAACTCATTAATTTTATATTAGCCCCATAAATATTAGAGAAGTTATTTTATATCGCTTGAATTAATTTTATCAATACTTCCATAAACTTCAGCGACGGTTTTCTCGGTGAGACCGAAGTTGCCACTAAAAATAAAGATCTACCTGCTACAAAATTGGGGTTTTAAAAGTAAACAACCAATCTTGCCACCAGAGAAAATGGTGCTCACCTACCTGATAACGTAATTATAATTAAATGAAAATATATATAAACAAAATGCTTTTAAATGTTTCAAATATGTTTATTAACACACTCTACATATGTTTCGACTTCCGAAGTCTTTCTCAAGAGTAATAGATATTTATAATTATAATTATCCGGTGATAAAATTGAGATCAGTAATTATTTACAATTATATCATAAGTAAGGATTAAGTAACTTAAAAGCAGGTTATGGATATGAAAATGGTCATTATGTGCCTTACATATAGTGTTTATTGAGAAATAAACAATCACAAACATACGAAAAATTATTTAATCTGTTAAAATCCAAAATTTTCAAGGATTTCAATTTAAACTTCCATCCAAATGAAGTTTTTGTAGACTTTGTAAGAAGTAAAGTGAAAACTATCATGGAATTGTGTGAAAAATATAAAAACAAAACAATATCGAACATCGACTATATTAAATGTGTATCATATTTACGTTGAAAAAATTGTTGACTGATATATGTAACAAATAAGTATGTATTTATAATGCCTTATTAATTACTGTTAAATATAAATGAAGTATTTTCTTTTCTCATTTGAATAATTTCTACCTATTAGGTGTTAGTGGCACAATCGGTTGTACCTTTTTTGGTCAGGTATAATTTAGTGGCACCTTCGGCTACGCCCGGTTTTCTTATTAAAAATGTTATACATATATATATATATATAAAAGAATTGAATATATATATATATATATGAAAATGCACTATAGATGTTATTAATGACTTTATTAATTTTCTTTCAGCGAAGAGAATATGTAAAATACGCTAAGGTATTCCCCCTATCTGATACCTTCGATTTTAAAATTCCAAGTAAATGGTATCGACGGACAGTAGGCACATTAGAAATTATTTCAGGAATAGCTATGGCTTTTATTCCAAATCGTAAGTAATATATAATTATCGATTATATACCTATATACACAGTAAAACTAATTTATAACTAACTAATTATAACGTACAGGGACTATAAAGAATCGGTACGTTTTTTATGTATGATTACATGTTTAGCGATCTTCTGTATTGATTATACTTTCTATAAATTATTAATAAAACGTACTTAAAAGTTTGTTCTTTTTAGACTGTCGGACCAGGAATTTTGACACTTTATATCAAAAGTACGTAATAGCACAGTCCGTCATAAAATAAAGACTATGTAACATAATAATAGCCGAGACTTGTTTTTTTTTTTGGTACATTATAATTAAGCTTTACCGTATTTGTAATTATATCATCTACCTTTGTTCTTTTTTCAAATTCTTTGTACGACCCTATCAAAGAAAATTAAAGTACGAATTATGTTTTTTTAATAGCACTATTAATTATGTACAGTTCTAAATTTTATTTTGAAAACAAGGTAGGTGCTGTTTATAAAACATTTATAAAAATGTAACGCACATTCATATGTTTATTTATCTATCCCACTAACAGATGTTTTTGCAGTCCATTTTAAATAGTTTTAAATTTAGTTGACATTGACACATGCATGTTGTACTTTCTCAAATGTATAGATATTTTTAACATACCGCACCTAAGTCACCATTTACGAAACCATTACATAAAATGTAAAGCTAAAACATCGAATTTCTATTTCTATAAAGTTAAAAAGAATGTTAATATTTATTACCCAGACGAGATTACAAAAACCCTCTTCCTTGATAATATTTTTAGTTAATTGTTTTCTATTGATCTTAAAGTAAAACGACTACAAATAAACGTTTCACTAAAAATTTATTTATTCTTCTCTACGATATTATTTCAACCCTTACGGGTCATTATCAAGAGCTATCTATGATGTTACTAATGATGTAAATAATGTAACTTTTAACATCAAAATGGCAGCTTTTAATAGTTTTTTACACAGGTTAATAACGTTACCCCTTTCTAAAACCAACTTTGAAAAAGAATTGAAAATTATAAAACAGATTTCCATCAATAACGGATATAATCCCAACCTAATTGACAAAATGTTAAAAAATAAACAACGTAAACTCATTGAAATTAAACTGCACAACGGTCTCTTTCCGGATTTAATTCTTGAAAATACGAAATATGCCTTTATTAACTATGTAAAAGAAGTCGGATACAAAATTAAACACCTTCTAATCAAATTGCATATTACAACAATTTTAGTGAACAAAATTAATTTAAAAAGTCTGTTAGTTAACAACAAAAATAAAACAAATTCACTAGATAAAAGCGGCGTTTATAAATTGAGCTGTAAAGATTGTAAAGCTTTATACCTAAGACAGACAGGTAGAGCCATAAAAACTCGGCTTAAAGAACAGGTGATTTGCATACGGAATAAAAACAATAATACAGGAATAGCTCAACATTGCTTAGATTTCAAACATAATTTAGACACTAATTCGATTGAACTTTTACATTCTGCACAAATCCGTTTATATAAGTATAAGTCTGTTACATTATTGATATCTTTAGTAACACCATAGCTCATGATAATGACCCGCAAGGGTTGAAACAATATTGTAGAGAAGAATTAATAAATTTTTAGTGAAACGTAACTCAGTGTTTCTTTGATATTCAAAATACCCATGTTAAATTTTATAAGAAAAGTACATATTTTGTGAAACACTAACAATATATGCAGTTAACTCAAAGAAGAGTTTAATTCTTTGATAGTCCCGATTTAAAAACTTCTTAACAACTTTTATTATATTGCGTTGTGTAATCATTTATTGTTAATGTTTGTCAACTAGAATAATGTTTGGTACAGTGCTCAATAATATAATGTTTCTTAGGCGATATGGTTAAATTTTTATGACTCTGTGGTATCTCTGAAAGTCCCAGCCTGGGACTATTTATTAGCTATATTTTTGGTGAATGGATTCATACGGAAATTTTATCCCTACATTTTCTAAATAGCAACGAATAAAACCAATCAGCATTCATTAGAAATATTACTTTTTATTTCTGAATAACATCTAATCATGTATTTTGTACAATATGCTTGAAAGCAATACAAAGTAGAATGGTTCCAAACAAAATAATTGCTATATTTGAAACTGTTAGCTCACTGGGCAGTAGATAATTAAAACAAAGGGCATTTATATACGTCAAAAGATATCAAGTATTACGACAATATTAAAGTTCTTTTGGTGTTTTTACTACGTTCTAGATTGTTTTTATTACTTAATTTCGAATTTAAAGTGAGAGACAATTCGAACGAGCTTGAAGCCCTTGTTATACAAATTACAAAGCACTATTATAAATTAATTTGTTTACAAAGTCCCAACCACTTGTTCATGAAAGAGGTTGATGTACAGTGCTTCTAAGCCCTGAAAGGACCAAAAGCACATTTTAAAGTATAAAGCATTAAAGCTTTTCTGTGCGTGGCACCATGTGAAACATTATTATAATACCTGAAAATAACTAACACCTTTATCGTTTCAGAAAATTCCAAGGGTCATAAAAATTTTAACCGCGCCCAATAGCATTTTCCTAGTAAATATAACGCTTATAAAATACAGAATTAACATAAAACACACTTCAGTTTACCTCTAGTTCTATATCATCGCAATTTTTTGTAGTTTTTATATAGAAGTGTTTAAATAACTCATAAGAGAATTCAGTGCGTGTTAATATGGAAATTGGCTGTACAGTTGTTATGATAATTTAAATATATTCTTTTTACAGATAAAGTCAAAAATACAGGCAATTTTTGTCTACTCCTGTTGACATTGATGGCAGTATATTCACATTACATGGTGGCAGACAAGTTAGAGAGAACTGCACCGGCGCTTGTCTTCCTCTTCATGCTTAGCGGAAGACTTGTCGTTTATTATCAGTTAAGTAAGAAAGACGCAGAGCTTGCGCAAGCGCAAGTCAACGGTTTCAAACAAGAATAAACTATTTGAAGTCATCGACTGATCGGAAAAAAAATATATACAGGGTCATTCAAACTGAGTGGTACATTAGACGTTTTAGGGAAAATAGCATGTTACATACTTGAAAATTTGGGAGTAGGGGTTATCAAGGATGGTCTATTTAACTAAAACAATTTCAACTGTCGGGCACTTCCGGTTATATCGGAAGCTGATGTCAACTTTCTTATTTTAAATGGAATGGTATATTTTTTACAATGAATTCGTATGAAACATAAAATTTGAAGATGACTTTGATAACTAACTTGTGTGCCTACAATGAATAGCTTCTGAGATAATTTAATTTATAGGAAAAAAGATTGCACCGCAACCCAAACAATAAAATATCATAACTTCCATACAAAATGACTTAGAATGTTGAAATTTTTACTAGTTACAGCCAAGTCATAATGTTAACGTCATGCCAAAACTAAGTTCAGAAAAAAAAATCAAAAGTTTAAAAACTTCAAACACGAATAACTTCATTTTCTCTAATAGCACCTAGCATATTTTATCTGGTCATTCGATTCCTTCTTTTATTCTCTTTCGATACATTGAATGCTTTCTACTCTTTATTTAAAAAAAATTCAAAATTACTATTATTATTAAAAGTCATTAAAATTTTATCATTTTATCATACGAATTCATGGTAAAAAATAAGAATGTTGACATAAATTTCCTGTATAACCGGAAGTGCCCGACAGTTGAAAGTGTTTTAGTTAAATAGATCATCCTTGATAACCCCTACTCCAAACTTCCAAATTTTCAAATCTGTAATATTCTTAGTTTCCCTAAAACTAATGTACCATTCCATTCACCAGTTTGAATGACCCCATATATACATTAATAATGAAAAATTCTGAAGAATTTTTAGAAGAGGTAAATTAATTCAAGAATTGGTATCACATTCATGTATATATACACTTGGGCCAAGGGCGTGTACGAAGAGGGTAGCAGAAACTCTAGCCATACATTTGGTTTTAATAGTTACTAGAAACGCATAATTATATTGTATATACATTATTCTGTACTGAACTTAGAAATTGCTGTATAAAATTGTTTTTTTTTGTGTTGATCCTTTCACCTGTTTAAAATGACTTACTGTAAACGCCCCTGACTCGCAATGAGACATGTTTGACGTCACACGTCCACAAAACGCTCGCGCAAATTGTTTTAGCAAATTTTTCAGGACCCCCCTATGTATGCTAATGTTTTTTCTTAAATTACTTAAAGTACTTACTTATCGACGAGGTTACAATACAAGTAACGCTCCGACTAATGCCGAGAACTTGCCTTAGTTACATCTTAGCAAGCGTTTTTGTTTTATTTTTTCAAAACAAGACTACATCAATAAAAATCAAACATTCATTATATAAATCGTCTAGGAGGATTTTTCACAATTTGAGACGAACGGTGAAATGTTCACGAATAAAATATTACAAAAAAAAACCAAAATGTCCAACAAAGATAATGATAAAAAAGGAAAACAAAATTAACAGTCACAGTTAATGACATTTTTTAACAACGTGTAAAAGTATGATGCATAATGAATGCTAAATACATCATCATAGAACCATAAGTCCGAAAAATGGTTGGACACATCCCTTCAGTATTTTCAATCGTCGCATTTCTCTAAAACCAAAATATTTTACATCCCCAACTATTTGCGAACTGTAATCTAATCTGCCTCTTTTTATTCCTATTTCTGCCTCTAATATGTCTTCAACTCTAGCCATTCATGTCTCAAAAGGTGTCCTATCGATCTGTCTCTCTCTTGCCTTTGTTCTCCTATTCATTTTTAACTTTTTCTATCCATGGTATTTTCAACAACCACCTATAACACCACATCTCAAACGCTTCTAACTTTTTCTTTTCAATACTAAATACAAAAATAGAAAAACATCTAGTCGCTCAGAATTATCTGGCGTATTTATCTCGAATGGTGGAAAATCCTATACTTCATGATCAGTTCAAATTAATTTAGGGTTGCCACTTTTTGATTACATCATGGATACTTACAGTTTAGACAAAGTAATTGTTTTAATTGCGAATTCTTTTTTAAAAGTGTATTTGCTGTGATTATGTTTTGATAAAATATTTCAAAGCATTTCAATACTATCTATAATCTTTTATTTTACAATCAATTGCAATTTATAATATTAGTTTAAAAAATATTAAATATCATGAATCCCACCAAGCGATTTTGTGGACTCCAATGTACCAGATTAATTATTAACAATTATAGTTGTAATGTCCGGGCATTGCTCAGGTGACAATATATCCCTAAAAAATCGGAAAATTTTAGAAAGTAGTGGAAATTTAGAAAAAATTTTAAAACATTCCAGAAATTTTGACAAACATTTGGAATCTTTTAGAAAATTTTAGAAAATTCTGGAAAAGATTCGAAAATTCAGTTCCTTAAAAAATATGTAATCATAAATCGGGGTGGCAACCCTAATATAGATATACTATGCATCTACGTAAACGTCCCATAAAGGTTATAATTCAAATTAAAAATACGTTGTTCTTTAATAAATATATAGATAACATTTTAGTGATAAGAACAAAAAGTAAATTTAATGCATGACATGAGTTGAAATGTACATATGTAGGAGAATTGATGGTCTACTGTAGTAGGTGTTAGATTCTATACATTCTATTCGTTTCTACTTTTATTTAATAATAAATTTATTCTGAATGTTTTTTGAATGTAATTAAGTACTCTATAAGGTGTTTTAATAATATAATTTAAGTACGAATAAGAAATAGGTAAAAGTCAAATTCAAGATATTAACATAAAAAATCAATTTCACCAAGTAGATAATTTAGATGTTTTAGCAGTAAGATATGTATAGATATAAGGGCAGTATGTATAGATACCTAGGTAAGTTAAATTTGAAAAATTTTTTGCACTACTACGTATACAAAAATGTACCTAATAATTGTAGAGCTAATTTAATAAAATTTAAACTAATTCTAAATTACCCATAAATTGTGAAGTGAAACGTCAAACATGTCATCAACAACTTGTACTAATGATTCGAATAAAAAACTTTTTGTAAGAATAGATATTAAATAAATTGTTTTAAAAACAAATGTATCACCCATAAATACATACACATACATACACACCTACACACAAACACACACACACACCCATACATATACATAGACTGTCGTTGTAGAGTACATTATTATTTATTGATATAGTTTACATTGCTTAGAAACAATTCATGATCAAAGTGCGCTGTGCAAAAGTTACATATTAATGTACGAATGTTGTTAGATTAGGAAATAAATGGTGATTTTTTTGAGTCTTACTGCTTTTAAAACATATTTTAAAGTTTGAAATACAATAGTTTTAGCTACAATTAATAAACTTTAGTGATTTTAGAGATGGAATAGTTGCTTGACAATTGATGAAACATTTCGATTAATTAATTTAGATCAGTGACTCTCAACCTTTCCTTTATTGCGGCACACTTAACGATTTTAAAATTTGTCGGCACACAAAGAAAAAGATCAGTTTAAAAATATTTGCTTATCTGTGATACACTGCGTAAAATAGTTTATGATAATAATTTTAAATGTGCGAAATAAAATAATATGTACCTACTACAAAAATAACAGTACGTTTATGAAGGGATTGATTACAAGAATACTTTTAATGCGAAATTTGAGCTTCATGTTTTTTGATAATTTCCTTATATTTGGTCATAAAAATGACAATGCTACTCTCATATCGTCTTCTACATTTAAAAATCTTGATCTTTTTTAGTTTTACTGTTGGTTAATGCTGAAAATCCGAATTCACACAAATAAGATGTGAAAAATTGTAGTAATATGTTTAAAGCTTTTTTGACTATCATTGGATAATCGCATCTAATGTTAATCCAAAATAAATTAACTGATTCATCTGAATGTTTTAAAATTAAATCTCGATTATTGGAAAGCAAAATGAGTTCCTCCTCTTCATTCAAAGTTAAGTCAAATACAGAAGTATCCGTTATGAGAAATGGATTGCTGGCCTTTATTCTTCCATAAGGTTATTTATTTTTGGAATCCCATCAGCTTGTCGGTTGAGTTTAAGATATTTTCATTAGGCCCTTATATACTTGAATGTATGTTATTAAAAATAACAAAAATGTTGATAAGTAAGCCAGTTTAGTGCATCATATTTTATCTTCCAACAAATGAACAAATTATTCATAATTTTTATTTTGTTAAAAAAACATTTTCATTTCGTCTTTTAATTCCAGCACACGAAATAAAACTCTTCCTCTGGACAACCACCTTACTTCCGTATACAGTAACAAGAATTCTTACTTGGCTTTCATAGCCAGGAATAATCTACTAAATAAGCGACTTTTTAATGGTCTTGATTTTATATAAGTAACCATTTTAACACATTGTTCCAGAAATTTTTCAATTCCGATAACAAATATTTTGTAACAAGTGCTTCTCGATGCAAAAAACAATCGGTAACTAATATATATCCATCCCCATTCAGTTCTTTAACATGTGCTACACATCTTTTTACATGTCCAGTCATAGCTGGAGCACCATCTGTACAAATGCCAATACATGACTTCCACGAATCTTTAATTTCTTTAATATGAACTAATTATATCAAAAATATGTTTGCCAGTTGTAAAATTAGGTAACTCCCGACAACATAAAAATTGATGAATTATATCATTTTCCTGAATAAATCTAACGAATGCAATTAATTGAGTTTCTCCTGTAACTGTGGTTTCGTCGATTTGACATATCTTTAATTCTGCAATACGGCTGCAGCAACGCTCTCTTCGCCGCTATGTAAAACGCCTTTCTATAAACTCATGCATTTATTCCTACTGGTTTGAATAAAACGCTATGCTCTCCTCTGCGCTCTCCCTATGTTCGCCGCTTCATTATAATTCAGCACTAAAAAAGAACGCGTTGCAAAACAAATAATGAGATAATTTAATTTTTTTAAGGATTTAAATATCTATTCCTGTTAAAAATATTTTTCTTTTTAAATCATATTATTTAATAATATTAACATTATTATATATCTAAAATTTGGCGGCACACTTTTAGAATTACGGGGCACACAAAAGTGCCGCGGCATAGTGGTTGAGAATCACTGATTTAGATGAATAAAGAAAACATCTGGCTTCTGTTTGATATATTTAATCAGAAAATATATTTTGTACTCTTTGAAAACGGTGTAAAAGTCGAAACAATTGTTAGATCTTCTGATTAAATACACGGATCAGAAACCACGTGTCATCTTACTTTAATGATTATTCAACTTATAAAACAAGAAGAATAAAACAAACCGCAGTGCAGGCTTCCGCGGCTGTTATCTGTAAAAGTTGTTGGCTTACTAAATATTTACTGCATCAATTGTAACACAAATTTACACAGGTCAAACAGTTCAAAGCTAGTGTAAGGATTCCTTCGAGGAACAACCTCCTATATCAATATCACAACGAATCATAAGAAGCATAAATTCAAAAATAATTTTATATAGATAGTATACGTTGCACAAATAATTAAATAATTTATATCTAATAATAATTAATGACTACAAAAACTATTTTACATACACGCTTACAAAATTGAAGGCATGAATCAGTTTATATGTGCACTGTCTAATTAGCCGCCAATATGCTTTTACTGAAGCACACATAAACTGAACAGTCATGAGAGCTGTTACATAATTAGTTGTTGCATTAAACAGACTCATTTGCTGAATAGGCAAAAAGATATCAAACTTTCATTGGTGTATTCTCCATGAAACATTTTTAATAAAGGAAACGGAAAAAGAAAAGAAATGTTTCAACAAAATTGTTTTTTTCTCGACAATTGTTTCGACCACTAAAATGTCATTTTAGTAACAACTAGTTACTATTGTACTCTTGAAAATAACCTTTTAGAAGTCGAAACAATTGTCGAGTTTTGTTGGAACATTTCTTTTCTTTTTCTGTTTCCTTTATTAAACAGATATTCTTTTTGTGGTTTTGAATAAATGGCTGACTTAATCCTAATACAATTAAATAAATGAAACAAGAAGTGAGTAAAATAGGGGTGGTTTATCCAAAACAGCTGAGGGGTTGCAGAACACAGAAACTATGATATTATCTTTCCGCATTCACTTGTATACAAATAGTTACTATCGAATCTTTGCTGAAATAGAAACACACGCCGATCAAATACATGCGGAATATTATGAAGGGGATAGAGAGACATTTAACGTAATTTGAAACTCTAAAATGATGTTTACATTGAAATCATAGAAGTTGATATAATTGACTCACATGGGATTTGGAGCATATGTTTTTTAAGGTTGCGAAAATTCCCGATTATTGTGAGTGAAAATTGACAATACTTCAGTCAGTTGCTGATATCAGTACATTGCAATATATCAACGTTCTTTTAAGAGATTCTTCGATTTGATCGGTGATTTAATGAGACCTAAAGTGCGATCCACATGGGGTAGTTTCGATAAATTACTGACCAAGAACTTATTATTATTAATATTCTTATTAATTTGGTTAGGTGCTTATCTCGTATGGCGACATACTGTCATTACAAAAATTATATTAAATTGTTCACGAATGGGATAATGGTAGTATAATTTTCTAGTTCGGTTTCTACTAAACCATTTGCAAATCCTGAAGTAGAAACAATCACGGATTTAGGCGAAAATTGTCAACTATTTGAGACTCAGAGTAATAAAATAAACAGAATGATGAAGTTTTACACTTTATTTAGAAATCTCTAACAATTTTGTTTCAACTTTTCGGTTATCTTCAGAGAGAAACTATATAGGAACTAACTTAAAGATAAAAAAACTTCTTACTTACCATCTTCATTTTCATTTAAACGGTTCCCTCATCTTCTCAAGTAGAATTGCACTTTAGGGGAATTATCCTGAAATAAATACAAAAAATACACTTATATTTAAAAACAGCAAAACATGAACTTATAGAATTGTTCATTGTTAAAAAATATATTAACATATATAGGACACATTTATGTTAATATAAATTACAGGAATATGTGTTTAATCCTTTCAAATTACACTTTTTCGTTGCAAAGCTACTGCCTTGATCTCCAGAAGATACTCGAGTGTAGCATTATCTACATCAGAATTGATTAAAAAAAGTGTTACGAGTTTTAATGAACTCTTTGAATGTTCATCGATGTATGAAGACATTATCATTCACGTGCAAACTATATACAGATGGATAGTTATAAAATAACATAACCATTTAGTGAATGTTGTCGTGCAATAACCCCATGAAGATACACATCTAAACAATGTCGTTAACTACCGAACTTATTCCCGTTTAGATAACATCACAGTACCTACCTACCGCCAAAGGGAAGTGTATAAACATTGCATATACATACCTGGTTGTCCATTAATACCAAGTTAGATATCGAAAGATTGAAGACCAAAGAATATGCTGACACATCGAAAAATTAAGTGGGCACCTACCTAACATGTCTTAAATGGTATGATTTTGTTGGTACTATACTAATTTGCATTTATCCACAAGGATAAATGTACAAACGTTGTACCAATCACAGATCCGGCTCGAAGGACCAATAAAAATTATACAAAACGTTGTACGTTGCACGCCAAAATAATTTTTATGCAAGTAGTTTTTTCGGTCCGTAAATAAAATGCAAATGAAATGATTGAGTTCAATTGATTTTACTGATTTTGATCTAAACTGTGACTTGCTGTGTACTGTTCAATGTCCGAATGTCTACTTGAATACTTGAATACTTGAATACTGACGAATATTTATATGGCTAAGTTATACTAGTTAGTTTAAACAAATAATACAACTTATAGCGGGGGTGAATAATTGAAATCATCAACAAAAGAAAATTAAACATACAGGGATTAGATTCCAATACAATATAAACGATATCTTGGGTTTACAAGGGTGCTGAAAGTACCCCAAGGAATATTAAAACTAGTCGTATTGTTACTAAAAGTTTCATATGCTTATAAATATACAGGTAGATAACAATTAAAAATGTATTATATTTAAAATGAATTGTACGACTTAACAATAATGTCATTTCTTAATATGAAGTAGCTCCATTGATGCTTAAAGATCAATAAACAGTTGTTTGAAACTTGTGTTGTAAATTCAAAATATAATGACAACATATTTTTTTTATTTTCATATACCCCGTCGACTGAGATGTCCTAAAATGTAATCAAAAATGGTTTAAGATCTTTTGATTTAAACCGTTCATACACGAAGGTTTGCTCTCGAAGTGGTTACAGAAATGACCTCCCTTATATTTTCTAAATTAACTCTGCCAGGGGTGTATAGTAGTCAATATTTTCTACTTCTCTTGGATTCAAAGTAGTTGTCAAACATTAATTGCTTATATCTTCTTTCAATTCCCTGTGAGTTGCATGCGAATAATTCCAATCTTTTTTGTACATTCTTCCTTCTTTGCTTTTAATATAGATTTAGCACTCACGCTCTGTATATTTTCTATATAATAAACTGATAAAATTACATTTAGAGTGAATATTCGTCTTTCTAAAGTTAAGTGTGATTAAATCCTGATTAGAAATGCAGATAATCAATGCATTGAAAGGAACAAATTACTGTTTGGTGTAATTTGTACTAATCAAGATCTTCGATGCACCGATAGGAGATTGGTAGCTGTCTGTTATACATTACAGTTACAATTAGTAACGGACAAACGACGAAAAACATTAACTAACTTACGCTCTTACTTACTGTTGATAGATACCACGTTTTATTCAAGAAGGAATTTCAAAGTGATCAGGAAATTTCAATGTTTGTGGTTGTTTAGATCGATTACATGAAACCTTCCTTACGTAATTATTACACTACAGGAAACTAAATCATCTAAGTTATAAAATTGTAGAGACTTATCCCTAATACAGGAAACAATTTTGAATTCTATTACCCCAAATTAGTCTAGAAACAAGTTTCCAGCTAAATCGGGGACAGAAATTTCAAAAAATTACAAAATAATTTTAGCTCCATGATTTTGGTGAAAAGTTGTTTCAAGACTAATTTGAGGATGTAAAAACAAAAATGACAAAAGTTTATATGTCATTTTTGGCGGAAGCGAGATATTTGATTTAGATGTTTTTGATCGTTTACACTTTGCATAGGTTCAGAAAAATAATCATAAAATATAAATCGCCTAAAATAGAGCATTGCGGTTTGGAGTAAGTCCTTAACTCCTAAAAAGCACAATATGAAACATTGTCCAGTTCTTAAAATGCGGTATTCAGAAAATTAGCAAAAAAGATTCAAAAAGTCGTTTCGTATTCTAAGTTGTGGACAATTCAGGTGTTTATCTGTTAAGTTGGTATAATTGTAAAAAGGTTTACATTACAAACAGATCTTTCAAAAAATGTGGTCCCGAACAGATTTGGCGACTTATACAGTTCATCTAATTGTAAACTATAACTTTAATCACGAGTATGGAATGTTACATGTACAAAATAAAGACATTAAATTAGTTAAATATAAATATGGAATCAACAGAAACAACAATTTCGAGGGCTAATACCCCTACCGGACTTGAATTATACTGTTGATTTCGAATGATTCTTAGATGTTAATATTTAGACGAAAAAGGATTTTAGTGCCTTCTTTTTTTGAATATATTATCTTCGTCTAAGAATCGTTCGTAATCAACAGTGCAATTCAATGTCGGTAGGGGTATTAGCCCTCGGAGTAGTTGTTTCTGCTGATTACATATTTATACTTATACTCTCTCTAACCACACTACCCACCCATTCCACGCTGAAGAGGGCCTTACGCCCTACCCTCCGGCTTTGCACTACAGTGTAGGTCGGAGGGACTGCCCGCCCACCAGCACAAGTAGCTGGTGGGAATGAAAAACAAAAAAAAACTTATCGTATAGCCTGTAAAGGCCTTTCTGCCAGTGCCCATATTTCACTTTCAGTTCGCAGTGCCAACTTGGTAGGACGCGTTTCAAATGTGGGATCTGTGATCATTAATATTTGATACAAAAAAGGATTTTAATGCCTTCTTTTTTTGGGTACATTAAATTAGATCTACTGGTATACCAAAGTGCAATAACAATTACTTACTTAATACTTAATCAGCACCTAATTAGAATGAAAATACATTTCTCGTTCCATTTAACGTTTCTGCCACTTCGTAAACAAATTAGCATATCATGAGTCGTATATTATGTAATTGATCCGTTGCTGTTATTAATTATATTTAAATGAATTACTATTTTATGAATCGTGCAATCACATGCTGGCTGCAAACTGTATTCTATTCTATGCTTTACATTTTTACACAAAGTCCAATAAAATTTGCTTATTCTAATAACAGATGTCGCAAGAAATACGGTCAGGAGAAGTCAGGAAGATGAAGAACTTTAAAGGCTATTTAAAACACTCCCATATATGTATGAGGTATACCTTTCTATTGGTCGAAATTTTTTTTATTGATGTATGAAAGACCTAAGAATTGTTTTTTAAATTTTAGTTAACTGTCTAATGTCACAAGATTACATTATAGATATACCAGTCAGGTCTAATACAATAAATTTTGTTGAAATAAACACACAGTTGATAACTTCCTCAATTTATTAAATAAACTTGACACGTGTTTCGCTAACACTGTGGCTTTTTTAGAAGTACAAAATTTACTTAAAACTACCTAAGAGTAGATGTTTATGAATAGGGTGGTACATCTTCATGAGAGTGAGGGAAAAGATTTAATAGTGGTGAGAGGTTTATATCTACTTGGTCATAAAGTAATAGGTCTGTATTTTTATATTTGTTAATTTCTTTAGATTCTAATAGTGTAAGTTTTAAACTTTTATTTTCAATGTGTAAAAAACATATGGTAATCTTCTAACACATGTTTGGCATAGTTAATAAATTGTGGAAGTTATCAACTGTGTGTTTATTTCAATTGTTAGACATCCATCAAGTATCCGCTAATTCAACACAATCAATAAATTTTGCTTATTACGTGAATCAAGAGGGGCCCTAATATTTCTATGAGTTGTAAAAACGTGTTATTTGTCACTTTCAGCTTTACTATCTAACATATTTTCTAAAAATTCTAACAGTTCTTTTCAGAGAGGGTATAGGTACTGTTAGGGACAAAGTCATAAACATTTACAAAAATAAAATTAGCACCTATATTATACTTAACCGACATTAATAGGTGGCACATATATTATTCTTTTATCCCTTATATCGTAATAATTATGTTGCATGAAATTTCACAACTTGCAAAATCTACAACCGCTTTTATGACACAAACGTTCGATGTTCCTTTGTAATTCATTATAAAGTAACGGATTATGGTACCCGTGTGAATTTTATTTCATAGAAAATATTAATATTTTGTTTCCTTTTTGTTATTGCAATATGTAATAACCACACGTGGTAGTTCTACTAAAATACAAGCCAAACGTGGACTTGACGAAGTTCCTCTTATTACCAGGAATTCCTAATTAAAATTAAAAAGAAAAGGTGTCACAGCATATACCTAGTCTCGACCTGGTACAGTGGCAGTGTAAACTCTCAAACAACGGATTTGTCATGTTAATTACTAATGACATCCGTCGAGTTAAAAATTAAGAAACGTGTAATGCACTTGGAACAATTATTTAAAGATACAGTAGTCTACAAAAATAATTACACAGAAACAAATGACTATATATAAATATATATTATCATAGCAGAGTCGTTAATTATTTACTAAAGATAAAATAACAGAAAAATGTTTCAAGAACTTTTAATAGTATTTTTCTCAGCTATTGTATAGCGAAACTTATGTAGCAAAGTGTTTAATAAAAGTTCTTGAAACATTTTTGTTTTTTTTTTCATTATGAATATGTTTCAACAAGTGACGAATTCAACAATCAACAGTATTTACTAAAGATTTGGTACTGCTTCTCAGAATACAGAAAATATGTTCATTTTCAGGCTTTTGCGGCCGTTGCAAGATTGAAAAGTTCTTGGATTATAAAATGACTGAAAAAATGAAAATGTTTTTCTTAACAAAGAGTTATCAGAAATCCAGAAGATATTGAGTCTCTTGAAAATATGATCCAGAAATAATCTTTCATTTACTTTCTGTTACAAAACCCTAGATTCTTCAATTATTCAGAGATAATTTCATAGTTTTATAAATAATTTTTGTTAGATACCTTCTTTATCAATATATAAAATACATATTTATTTTATAGGTGGGACGTCTTAACGAAGGTAAGGATGTACGTTAAATATAACGGTACCAAATAAATGACCTAATTTATTATGGTTAGTAAATAGAGGAGAATAGATACTGGTACTTCATCCGGTATTATTTTTTTAAATTGAATTACAGTTATTACAGGTAAGTGAATGCCATACTATGCGAAACATTTAATTTTTCTGTTATAACAATCCGGCTCATTTTTCACTCGTTGTTTTCAAATAGTATTTATTAGTGTGTGAATAAAATACAATAATTGATTTATTTTAAATAACTTCAATATTGATGGCAACTGATATAAACACAGTTAAAAAAAATTACAAAATATGGGCGTCAGTACAATCGTAACCAAAATTAATCTAAAAGCAAAATAGGTTCGTGCTTGGTATAACAAGTTGGTTATAAATTAAGTCCATAATCAGTTTGACGTTATTCATCATATAAATGTTACCGGCCAAACCCGATTTCAGGACAAACTTGTTTTGCCTAGGCTAAACTAGTTCTTCCTATACGCGATAGGATTAAGTAGTATTGCCTAATCCAAACTAATTTGTCCTACGTCCGATAGGATAAACCAGTTTAGGCTAGTCCAAACTGATTTGTCCTGATATAAATACGCACACTCTAGGATAAACAGTTGTGGCCTAGTGTAAACATTATAGTATATTTAGATAAACTGAATAAATTACTCCGTAATTGGAAAAATAATCATTTTTATTAAAACCATAATGATTCGTCGTTAAATGTTATGGATAATTGGTAATACAAACAATCATACTATAACAAATAATAAGTGTTTTTTTAATAGAAGCAATAATCATATCTCAATTATTAAAATTTCAGTTGAAGAAACTTTCTTTTTGGTTACTAACTTCGGCAACGTTATCACCACTGTCTCCTGTCAGGTTAGGTTAGGTTACTGCAATGTTTATAATGTTACTATAATATTTACACTTGGCCACACCAGTTTATCCTAGAGTGTGCATATCGCGTATAGGAAGAACTAGTTTAGCCTAGGCAAATCTAGTTTGTCCTGAAATCGGGTTTGGAATTAAGAAAATTATTATGAAAGGGTGTCTAAATCTGTTATAAAACAGTCCAATTCTTTGTTACACCAAAAATACTTTTTCTCTGTATTAAAGTTATTATAAGAATTGGAGACAAGTCTCTAATTTCCGATATCTAGGTAGCAAAATAAATCAGAATGGAGAAAACGGTAGAGATTTAAAACAACCAATAGATATGTCAGGGTCAAGTAGCTTTTATTAATAAAAAGAAATCACTTCTGTGTTTGCAATGGGTGCGAAACGTAGATGGTGGGTGCGGTGGAACTGAAAAAGTTAGAAACGTTTGAGATGTGGCGTTATAGGTGGATGATGGATATACGATATAGGTGGATAGAAAAGGTTACAAATGAAAAGGTGTTAGAAAGAGTAGAAAAACAATGTGCGCTACTGATATTAATAAGAAAAAAAAAGAGTTAAAGACGCATTAGAGGCAGAAATAGGAGTAAAAAGAGGTGGTGGAAGGCCTGGACTAGTATAAAATAGTAAATAGGGAAGATTGACTCAGGATACGAAGGAGTGATGACACTATAATGATGATGACAATACGTATCCCTAACTAATTATATATTGACATTGATTTTGTTATTTTCAGCGCTAGTTTGGAGCATCGGCACAATCATAAAAGAAAAATTCTAGAGCTATGTGCGTATTATTTAAGCACAAAAACGGTTCTTATTGACACTGAACATTACGTTACATTAATCCAACAGTTCTGTTTATTAATTAATCCTTCCGTAAGTAAATTCGTGACCACTTTGTAGCAAGCCGATTGTATTAATAAAATTCAATTTTCTCACCTCAAGAAAGACAGGCAGGCATTCGCCTGACGAGAACGCTCTTTAATTTTACTCTTAACTGTAGTTAAAATAGTACGTACACCAGGCTAAACGTCACAGTCGTGTTTTGTTATTAATTATCTCGAATAGTTCGTACATTCGTAGGTTAGCTGTATAAGTTTGTTGCTCTGGCTGCTGTGCGTGAGATGAGAAAATAAGAAACGAAATAGGAACGTAAAACTGCTCTTTTGACCCGTTGCGGCTAGCTCAGTGGTCACTAACATTCACAGTCATTTTAATTGCTTCAACGAGGTAGAATAATTAATTACCGTGTATATATACGTATGTATGTTGATGAAATGCAGCTCGAAAAATTGTTGAAAGAAAAGGTTCAGCGAACAATTTTAAAAACCTTAAGAAAATGTTACTAAATTTACGGTTAAAATGATAGAAATTGTTGTTTTGTAAATTTATATATATAGTGACATTCGACAGCTTACGTTTCATTTACTCAACTGTTTCACGAAGAAAAAAGTGTCTCTAGTAGAATACAAACAATTAACACTTGCAATACTTTTTAAAACTTCATAATCGAATAATTGTTCCCAGCTTACACCTGAAGATGTGTTTAGCGAAACAATTGCAGTAGAAAGCTATCAAAATAATTTTTGAAACTTGTGTGCTTTCCATAATTTAAACTTGGAAAAAATCAATTCACTCAATAGTTTAATGGAAATTTAATCAAAACATTTTCAAAACTATTCGTATTTGATTTGTTGAGTGGTTGCAACTTGGGTATCGGAATACGAAAATAAAATATGAACAAATATATGCACCAAAATGTGTTAAATTTTACATTGTAATATTCTCGAGATTTAACAAGAATAAAACTTCACGAAGTAGATTTTTGCAAAAATTTTTATTTAACAATGTTCAATGTAACATGTTTCGCCAAACATTTTTGGCTTCTTCGGCCAGTGAGTATTTTCTACTAAACCTAAAGTGTCGCATCACATCTTAAATATTAGGTTGCATTTGGGGGTGGATATAACATTAAATAAGATAAGATTAAGGAGAGGGGAATTATTTCCTTCAGTCTGGTCATTTAAAATTAAGTTCTGTTTTAAATTTATTTATTTATAGATTTTCTATGATATTTAATTTTTTGCTTTTATTGCAAATATGTAATACTTCAAACTTGTCGTTAAAATTATGATCTTCTTCTATTATGTAGTTCGCATAATTAGAGTCTGTTTTATTTTTTAAAGAACTACTTTTATGTTTGGAAAACGTTTTTGACAATTTCTTCCTGTTTGTCCAATATATACCTTTGGGCTAGACCCACAGGTCAGTTTGTAAACTTCGAGGCATTTTGGTTTATCTACTTTATCTTTATTATTTTTTATGTATTTTCCCACTGCTAAGTTTGATTTATATGCAATATTAAGACCATATTTTTCTAAGAAAAAGCGAATTTTATTTGTAAATGGGCCTAAATATGTTAATGTATTGTATATGTTATTTTTAGTTATTGTAGTAGGGTAAGTTGATTGTAAGGCTAGTTTTTGTTGTTTTTTAAAAATTATTACTGTCTATAATGGACGGATCATAACTATTTCTGTGTGCCATTTGCTTTATTATATTTAATTCATGTAAATAACTTTCTTTTGAAATTGGGATAATTAGGAGTTTATGGATCATACTATTGTAAGCAGCTAATTTATGTTGGAAAGGATGGAATGATTTGTTATGTAGATATAGTTACATCTGAATGTGTTGGTTTGTGATATATCGAAAAACTAAATTTATTATTATTTTTATTTTTAGTTATTGTCAAGTAAGACTAAAAAATTAGTGCCATTATTATTTTCTCGTTCGATGATAAATTTAATATTTGTTTGGAAATTGTTTATAAATGTTAGAAAAATGTTCAATTGTATAATATATTTGTTCCGGTAAAGCAAGTTATAATATTATCGACATACCTGTGCCAAAACATAAAGTTATTGTTATTAAAGGTAATGTTATTCAAAATTGTTTCTTCTAAGTTATTCATGAATATTTCGGTTAATAATGGGCTGAGGGGATTGCCCATTATTACGCCTACGGTAGATGTAAACAAAAACCTTTTTGTGTTTCATTCCTACCAGTCACTCGTACTGGCGGACGGGCAGTCCCTCCGACCTACAGTGTAGTGCAAAGCCGAAGGGTAGGGCGTAAGGCCCTCTTAAGCCTCCTTGCAGGAATCGTGGGAATGGATGGGTGGTGTGGTTAGGGAGAGAAAGATGAGACGGACGAAATGAAGACAGAAGAGAAGTGAAAGATTATCTGTGGAATATTACTGCCTCAGCATTTGCTTAAATTATCCACGGAAACCACAGAAAACTTTGACCAGAGCAGCCGAACCCGGGTTCCAACCGGCGACCTCCCGAATGCTAAGCACTGATCTAGAGCACTAGACCACGCTGCTGGGTATGAAAACCTGAATAATTGACATCAAAAAAAGTAATTTTTGGCTTTATTAAGAGGATCACAAAGTGAAATATAACAACAAAATAACCATGAGAGTAGCCATCTCGAAGGTATCTTGTGTTATCAATCATAATTTCCTCAGCACATCAACGTGTAAACAGTTCGTCGTTGAGTTTAAGTTAAGTTTATGTTAAAGTTGGACTTTAAGTTACCTCCATGCAGGTTTTTGATATTCTTTTAGCACATTGTACAATATGTACTTGTAGTAATAGCCATGTAAAAGCAAGAAAATGCACAAAATGTTTCAACGATTTTATTAGTCAAAAGCTCGACAATTGTTTTGACCAGTCGGTCTTTATCAAGAGTATTGTAGTTACTGAAACATTTTGTGTATTTTCTTGTTTTTACATAGCTATTCTATAATGTTTCATCAGGAATGCACCATTAATAGTCTTTTAAATAATTATGCATTTCTATAAAGAGGAAATGTGTTGTCTTTCGTTTTTTAATGATAACAATCTGGTACACATTGCAACAGGATTTAGAAATCATCAAATAGTGGTATTTAAAACGCGACTTCTTAATTTTGTAAAAAAAAAATTAAGGAACATTCCCTCTGCTTTTTATTAAGATCTTAAATGATTATTTGAATTACTACACTACAACATGAAACATATCGTGGTTATAAATTAAGCTTTTATCAAACGTAAATTAGGTTTTTATTCCTTTTTTATTGATGTTTTCCGTTAATCAAAGAAAGTAACTACATGAACTTTTAAGATAGATAAGGTAATTTATTTATATAATTAATTACAAGCGCACCTCTCAAGAAATTTTATTACAGGATGCGCCTAAAGCATTTCGTGTGTAAAAAGATAAAAGTGAGATAACGTAGAAAATGTAGAAATCGGGGTAAAAGATATTATCTCATGTACCTAATAGGATTTTTCAAAATAGGTAAGTACATTCTAGTTCCGAAACTAAACGCCTTCAATTTCGAAATTATAAATGCTTGTAGTCAGGCAGGAGGCATGTAACTTATAGTTTGAAGATAAGGTAATAAAAATTTAACGACATTCTGTTCTTATTTTACAACGATAGTGGCATTTACTATAATACATACCAGTAATAAAATACGTACGCAGGTACGCCATTCTTTACTTACTTTACAATAATTAGGAAACCCAAGAGAAAATTTAGTTTTGATTGCGCACTCACAGGGCTATCTAAAGATCTACACATATAACATATGTTTATGTTAATGTCATTCTGATAAGCACTTCTATGTTTCCAATAAACACATTAGAAACTATATAGACACATTTAATAGTAAATACACCGCATACTTATTATGGGGCACTTTCACCCTGACTATTTATGAATTTCTATTACCATTATAGGGGGGGGGGTATAACTATAAAACAATGAATAGCGCAGGATCGTGTGGCTTTTAATAAAAAATATGATTTTTGTGTTAGCGAACGGTTAATTTGGAAACGTCAGGAAGATTATTAAACCTTTGAGATGTGGTGTTATAGGGGGGCGATGAAAAATATCGTGGATAGAAATGATTAAAAATCAGGAGGTATTAGAAGGAGTAGGAGAACTAAAGGGCGCTATAAGGAAAATGAAAGAGAGATAGATTACTAGGACATCATTGAGAGACGTGAACGGCTAGTTAGAGTTGTATTAGAGGCAGAAATAGGAGTAAAAAGAGGCGGAGAAGGTCTACGTTAGATTACTGTTCGCAAATAAGATATATAATAGTAAAGACTGATGACTCTATGATGATCATGGCCGTGTTATTATCCATAACTAATTATACATTGATATTTGATTTGATGTTCTCCAGTTCTACTTTAGAGCATCGGCACAATTATAAAAAAAATCTAGAGCTATATGTAGTACGGCTAGGGATATTGTCACATTGTAATTATAATTTAGAAAATTATATTATTTTTTCCATATATTCTAAAATAGACTCGGATTTTATGTTAGTTAAATAGATCATCCTTGATACCCATACTCCCAAATTTTCAAGTATGTAATATGCTTAATTTGAGTGACCTTGTAAACAATGAGAAGAAAATATGGATATTACTATTATTTTAATTTTCGAAAACTTCTTAAACCTTTAAACAATTTAAACTTATTATCATTTCTAGTCATATTTCATTAAATACTTTTCTGTTGTTCACGATTTTAAATTTTAAACAATTTTTAAAAAATTATGTGAAAGGAGTCTATTCGTGCGTAGTTCATTTATTTGAAAATTATGTGAGTTGTTTAATTTAGCGTGTGTACTGTTAATATTAGGAGAAATTAGGATGTTACATGATACCTGTTACAATTATAATTTAGAGTTAGAATCAACGCCTGTACGCACGAGTTTCATTAATTCCAGTTGTAAAAAACTTCGAATTGTCTGATAACAAACGAAGGTGCGGTTGTTGTTCGTTTGTTGGTCGGTAGGTAGGCACAATTTTCATGGCTGTGTGCATACGCCATAAGCTTATGAACGATATACTCTTCGATAAGGTAGTAAGTACCATGTATGACTGCAAATTGTGAATTGTACGCATATATGTCTACGATAACATCTACTCCACTCCCTAATCCTACTACAGTAATCCAACCGTTTCGTCTTGAAAGTACATAACGAACGATGTAATTACACAAAAAAAAACAACAACTAGGCAAAATATGACCGGCTGTCTACCGCATAGGAAAAGTGGGCTAAACTTAAGATCCTACAAGGAATTGTATTTCAAGAAAACTAAACAAGAATTGATTAGGCGAAACAATACAGGGTGTTCATAAATTGTTAAGAGAAAGATCTGGGTAATGATAATAAATTTAGGAATTATGTATTGAGTTACTTAATCGCTACATATTTCTTGGTTTTACGTTACCTATGTCTACCTATTTCATATTTTATTTCTACATTATCAAATAGATTTAATTTAAAGCTTTTTGGCACAGGATTTAAAAGTTTGATGTTATCTATGTCTACGTTGTGATTATATTTAAGACAGTATTCATAGATATCTGTTTTTAATATCATATTCATGGTTTTTAATTCTAATATTTAGAGATCGACTGCTCTGTCTTATGTATATTGCATCACATTTATTTACTCTTTCATTCGCAGTTTTGATAACCGAAAGAACTCGCCACGCGTACCAACTTACAGCAGTAGATACGTAGCTATACCTTATTAGATATGTACCGTCAAAAAGTTTTCCATTTTACATAGGACACCCTGTATATTCTGAATCAGACTATAGCTATCTCCATAAGTTGTTGTAATCTTTTGTTTTTGAACTGTAAGAAACCATAGGAGGCTTTGCAATAAATCATTGTAAATTGTGTAAACGATTATGCGGTTGCAAACTAATAAAAGACACCTAAAGCCCGTTATGTGTAAGTAATTCAAGAATAAGCCATTCAGAATACACAGCATTTGGTGAAGAATTCATATTTATGAACGCAACGACTGCTGTTGGATTTATTTCCGTTACAAGTAAAATATTTTGAATAACAAATTTACTGTAAGGCGTACATAAATTAACATTAGAGTCATCTGCGATAAAGAAATGAATGCATTTATACACACGACAACATTAATAGATTCAATTAGGTGTGTAAAATATAAACGGGACTTTTCTCGGATTTTCGCAATTTTATATTGAATTGCTCAAACCTTTGTTTTTTTTTTTGGTACAAAAATTATCTATAACAATGAAACATTTTAAAGAATTTTTTGGTGGAGATTAATTTTAATACATTAATATTGATATTAATTTTTGCATTAATTTTCCTAAGTACTACAGGTTACCTCAAATTAATGATGAGAAATTTGTTACTGTTGTTATGCTCTCGCCGGGAATCGAATCGTCGTAAATAAAAACATTAATGAATTATCTCTATATCTCCATACACCATAACAGAGGGACTTCAGAATATGATTTTGTAAATTAAAAAAAAAGAAAACAAGAAAAAGCTTAGAACAAAAATGTCGAAAGAGTTCAATTTAACAGTTTTAATATTCCAACAATATTAGGTACAACAATATTTCAAAGACATTGAAAGGAATACATAAAATGTTCTTTTTAAATGCATTATATGGGGAAATTTTACTTAAGTCAAACAACACCTACTTCAAGGAAAAGAATATGACGAGAATGACGAACTCACCCCCCTAAACCAACACGTTTTCTTCAATGGATACGATAATAAAATATGTAGATTTAAGACTGACTTTAAATGAAATTCATCATCACGAGGATATCAATCCACGCCTTCCTATTCTGACTTCCTCACTTTTAAACTTTTCAATTTCAACCCTAAATTTTTGTATATTACATGCAATTCAAATTTCATTTAAAAAATACGATGTCATGCAATATGAGATAACAGATATATTAATAAAATTATACATGTTGTTTATTAGTAATATGAGATAACAGATATAATTATAAAACTATACATGTTGTTTATTAGTTGATGAAATAAAATTATTTCACCGGTGCACAGATGTGCCACTTCTTTTGATTCCTATGCGGAATCGATGCAATACATGGACTTTGTGTTTAACAGTTTATTACACCCAAAGTATTTACAACTATATACACACTAATTTTATTGAACGCCGTGATTGCTACTTATTTTTACGAAAATACTAAATGACTATAGATTATGATTTATTATATGGAACTATATGTTATTAAATACTATATGTTTAGAGAGATCTTAATGTGATTGGTGCTATATGTTAATGTACTAAACTGATCTCTCCTAAAAATGTTTGATGCTTGAATCCAATATGATTGAATGCTGAATTGATTCTGCAATTGAATGTAAAAATACTTATGTTAACATTAATTTAATAACCCTCCCCAGAGGAGGGGTGGTTCCGTTGCACCGACACTTGAAACAACAAAAAGAGGAAGGGAAACGTAAATATACAAAAATGCAACATTGCAAGTTATGTGTCGGTGCATCATTTACGTTCTGCAAATGGACTGATGGATCAAAAAATTACCCCCAATAAATCTATCGACTAACTTAACTCTAAATGAACATTTGAAAACAAAGAAAATATAATACAATAGGGCTAAACGGCAATACCAAGAAGGGAAAAAATATGACACATACAAAAACCATAAATTTCAAATGCACATGACAATACAAAAATTACAAAAAATCCGAGAAGTAAAAAATGCATGACTAATAAGGCTAATTTATTACAAAGACAAAAAATAAAAAGAACACCGGTTGTATCCACATGTTTATTTTAGTTTTGAAATAAATTAACTTTCTCAACATTTTATGTGTTTTCGTCTTGTAATTATCAAAACTCTTGTCTCGAAACCGGACAGATAAATTCATTAGGAGCTACCCGTAAATTCCGTAACTCTATGCTAATGTACCTAAACGAAGATTTACTCAGAATTACAGACGGAAGAAAGCTCGTTGTGAACAGAACATCCACAAAAGCTCCTTACGCTTCATGCTTATAACGAAGCCGCGAGAAACTTTAATAATTAACTCTAATTAAAACAACGGCTCGTTTAAATAACACAAGCAATACAGTATACTAAATTTACCGTAAGATTTAGGTGAGTAAGTCGTATACATGTAGTAAATGTCAAATTCTCTATGCTATATATCATATCACACCAGTTGGGCCTATACGAAGGATGGGTGTGGAATTTTAATTTGGGCGAGTATTAGGAGCGGCGACCGCCAAATTTGAATCATCACCATCTAGTGTTCAACAAATGCAAAATACTGCAGAAAGCTTTTTCAGAAATCTTGGCTTGTTTGCCATTAATGGATATGGTAATAAAGATTTTCAAAATGCAAAAAGTGCTTTTGAAAAAGCATGTAAATTTAACCATCTTAGGCTGGTTTCCAGTGTAATAAAATTCAAATGTGAATTATTTCATTACTTATTCTTTATAGAATAATTGCTGCCCCAATACAAATAGAGGGTGACAAAAAAACTACACTAAGTACATTTTCTATAACATATAAACTAATAGTAGCCAAATAGAACAAAGCAGACGTGGTACAATCAATAAACTAAAGTAAAATGAAATTGGAGAAAAACCCCTAATACCACACACTGTTTAATAAACGAACACTGTGGGAGAGAGAGACTTCAGTCTCGCGTTGATAATGCCAACAGTAGAAGTGGGTGAAACACGTGTCCGTTTATTAAACAGTGTGTGGTATTAGGGGTGAATCTCCAATTTCATTTTACTTTACTTTAACAGTAGCCAAGTTAGAGATTCTTGAATGTCTCTATGAAAAAGACAATGTGGAGTATGTTCAACTTCAATTTAATTCTATGGAATCGCCTTCGACTAATCCCAACATAAAACCTTGTTTAAAAATAATTTTTAAGCATGTAGAAAAAAGCTGTAAGTCTGGTATTACTAGAAGAAAATGCCTTACAAAGACTGATTTTACGTAACAATGAATATATTAAAAATAAAAACATTTCGCAGTTTTTGATTGCAGATTTCTGTTGGACGCCTGTTTAGTTGAAGTCTATCTACAACTTATTTGTATCTCCAAATCATCTAATAATTTATACGAAGAAAATAATACCTGGATTGAACCGTTGGTTCAGACAGATTCACGATTAGATTTAAAAGTTGCCTCACCCCAATTAACCATAAAATTAAGGTAATTTATTCCTGTATTCCCCATTTATTCCTTATATTTAAGTAATAACTAATTAACTGTATAAGTACACATCCAAAATTACTCTACCTCATTATTGTTGTAAATAAAATTAGGTTAGGAAAAGTAGTTCAGCTACAGACCCATTTGAAATTTAGTATTTTTGATAATAATATTGGTAATATTGAATAATACCAGATCAGAATTCATTTTATTTTCTGAAAAGGTAATAAAGGTACAAAAAGAAACAAAAGTACGTTACAAATGAAACTTTTAATGAATGAGAATTTTGAGTCGAAGTTTTTCTAAAAGCTAATTAACATTTCTAAATAATTGTGTGATTCGAATAAATGTCTACGACAACGAGAAAACATCTTTTTTTAATTATTCCGGCATAAATGGTTTTCTACAGTCAATTTTCACTAGAATTTTCCAAATCCGCAATGAGGGAAATTTTTATGGCATCAGCTCCCAAACTATACAATGGTTATTTTGTTAAATTAAAAATGGCAAATAGATAGTAAGCCATCTTGAGGTATCGGATGGGCAGCGTTACAAATTGGCGAATAGAAGAAAAACAATCCTAAATAAAAGACGTACCGTAACAACAAACAGCCTATTTCTCGAACGTTAGTGAACAGTTTAAATTGTAATACAATTAGCTGCAGTATTTGATGTTACCGCGTCAAATTGCCTTCCCACGATTTTCTACAGTTATGCGTTTTGATTTGATAGATTTAGTTCAATGGGAAAGCAACTTTTTCCACACAAAATGAATATCGGTAAAGATAATCCTAAAACAATATATTTCCAATGGCTGCAAGAAATTAATAGAAATGTTCTCAAGTTTCTTTATAACAAATTATTTACGTCGTCATTACCAATATAGTTCGAAATAAGGTTAGACCGTGTATTATAAGCAGTGTCGGGTAATACGTATTAAGGCTTGAAAAATTTACTGAATAATTGATTTATATACGATGCATGTTTTTTAAGTAAGTACCGTTTTGAAATTAATAAAAAATGTGCAAAGATACCTTAATAATTTTATTTTTACATGAAAGTCTGTACCTTAATCTACTTTTCTACATAATTTCCTTCAATATTGCGGCACTTGTCATAACGTTTGACCAGTTTTTGGATATCATTCTCATAGAACTCTGCCGCCTGACTTGTTAACTGTTAACCACTGCATCACAACTGTTTTGACTTCGTCATCGTCTTGAAGACGCTGACCGCCCAGATGTATCTTCAAGTGCAGCAACAAATGATAGTCACTGGGCGCCAGATCAGGGCTGTAGGGAAGATGATCTAGAGTTTCCCAGTGAAAAGATGTGATGAGATCATTGAATGCTCTCACCCACTTCATTACCATTCCATACTCATAATGTTTTGTCTGTAAACTGCACAGATCTCACGATATTCATCGATCGGTTTTAGTCCTTTAGCACTAAAGAATCTAATAACAGCTCGGACTCCGGACTTCACAGTCGGCGGGACTCACGGTTATCGGAGGCATCTTAAATACTCAGTAAACAACGTAGACAAGGGCGAATCAGACCGTAATGGCGTCAGTGCGTAGGTGAGAGATGTAGGTACTCAGTGCACAGCGGAACGCTAACCGCAGCGCCACACAGTAAACAGTAACACCATAGCTCTTGATAATGACTCGCAAGGGTTGAAACAATATTGTAGAGAATAAAAAAATATATATTTTGCAAAACGTAACCCAGTGTTTGTTTGTTATTCAAAATACCCATATTCAATTTAAAAAAAAAAAAACTTATACGGGTAATAGTGAACACCGTACTTTACTGATTATTATTTAGGCTTTCCCAATAATTTAGATAAATAAGTGTAGTTATGAAGAACACTATTAAATTTAGTACGACTTGTACTCATGATAAAGACGCAATTTTTAATTTTAAATTGTTTCGTAGGTACCATCGTCTAATTAACCTAATTACCGTTAAAAGGTAGCTAATGACATATTTTCGTCTTTTACAAGAATGTCTATCAACCTATATCCATTTGAATGCCCACTCTGAGTCTAAAAGCTTGTTCAGTCACTTTGCACGTCGGTGACAATTGAATGGTTACACGGCTGAATGTGTAAATTTAGTCATAGATGAGATGATCTACAGTAACATGTGCAAATTATTCAGAGCATTTTGTTAGTGAAAAAAAAAACACAAATGAAAGATGGATCTTTTCATACATTTATTAAATATTTATTTATTATTATTATTTATTTATTATTTGCTGGTAACTTGTGTTCCTTATAAGAGTGTTACATACACTCACTCTAGAGGAGTTAGAGTGTTGCTATACTATTTCAAAATTTTCATTTCAGTCTTCGTTATAGCTTCAAAATAACGGACGCAGAACAAGTCCGCCGATCGCCTTATTGCAAACCAAGTCAAGAACTTATCTTAAATCTAATATCTTGGCGGATATATTTGCACATTTTTTAGTCGTATTCAAAAACCCGAGTTGCAACTTGCGACTTGCACAAAAACTTCAAACTTTATATTATCATTTTCACCTTTTTCCATTTCATCAGCATACATTTTAAGCTCTCCTCCACCAGAATTGTGTAGTAGTCCAATGAACGGATCACAACTCCAATTGCTTTGAGGTTATTTTACCATCACAATTTTTATTTGTTATATTAAATCCGAATAATTTTAAGATTGTGTTGATTAAATTTTCAGTAAATTGTTTTTTTTTTCAAAATTTAAATTATGACAGATCAGTTTGACATATACAAATATTTATGTAGTTTGAGTGTAAGTATTTGGTGGTTAGGGTTAAAGTTCATACTTTACATGCTGTCTATTATAATAAAAGGTGATTGTGATTACCAGATATGAAATGCATTTTGTAGGTATTCCCTTGGGTCACGCATAGTACCTATGGGTCTTAAGAAGTTCAATATAATGAATAACGAACGATTATTATCAGTTCGATCTCAGGATTGATTCAAAGTTTATTATTGAGTTGTACTCTGCAAAAGTTTCCGTCAATCTTGTAGTGAGTGTAATTTTTTTACGTAATACAAGAGTCCTCGAGAATAGAATGTCTAGGATAAATCCGTTATATGCTTTAAAAATAGTGTAAAATAACGGAAAAAGAAAACGCTATCGGACAGCTTGAAAGGAATGCACCACATCTTAACAACTCGTTGAAGTTGTCGTCGTTAAAGTACAATCGCCATCGGTATTAAAAAAGTAAAGAGTTGTTTCATACAAATTCTACAGTTTTAAATTTTATAACCTACGTTCCATCTGAGATAATATCGCCCCATAAAGAGACTATATCTGAAAAACCTTTAAAATAACATTTACCATTCCAATTCAAAAACTCAGCAATTGACCTCTTTCAAAGCAGCATTCTCTATTATTTTGTCAGCATACCACCTCTGATACTTATAAATTATACAAATACTATACTTTCAAGGAGTATATTGATTACAATCTTTACAAATTTGTATAGATAAAACGTTAGCTTCTTCAGGTGAAGATAATTTATTAAATAAAAAACTAAAAATAAAACCTTAAACTATTATATAGCTTGTAAAAGCCTTTCTACCAGCGCACATCGGATGAGACCCGAAACCGGTCGTGGGATATGGCTTTCGGTGCGCTGTGCCTACTGTATAGGGCGCGTTCTAAATGTGGAATCTGTGATTATAATTAGACGAAAAAGGATTATATTACCTTCTTTTTTTAATCTTAAGCTATATTTATCTATACTAACTAAAGTTACAACGGAGCAATTGTTGTGAAAAGACTTGATTAAAACCCAAAAATAATTAATAGAACACTTGGTAATTTTTCAGTAAATAGAGCAGAGTATAAAACTAATAATAGTTTAAGTCAAAGTATATTAAATAATAAATATAAAACACTTATGTTAAATGCCAAAACTCTGGTGTTTATCTATTAAATCGTAACGATTGTGAAAAGGTTTATATTGGTCAGACAGGGAGATCTTTTAAAACTCGTGTGCCTGAACATCATAAAAGTCTTTAAATAAAAAATTTAAACGTATCTAAACATAATTTCGATTCAGACTATAAAATATTGCATATTCAAAATAAAGCCACTAAGATAAACTTACTGGAATGTATGGAAATTAATAGATACAATAAACAAAATAGAATAATAAATTACCAATTAGACAGCAAGAATTCGCCCCTATTAAATTTAAACCTAGTTAACCATATCTCCTCCCTTTATAGAAAGTAATTTTGTATATAATTATAAGTCGTTGTAATGATGAAATATGAATAATATTCACTAATGTTTTAGCGAAACAAATTTTTAGTGATTGTAATCAATATACTTTTTGAAACTATGGCGTTTATATTATATCAGTATGTATAAATTTAAACATGAAACTTCTTCGGTAATTGACAGATTACCAATTAAATTTTATTTTGATAAACACCTGTTACTTGTACTTTCTATTAAAAAACATATATGTCATTTACTACTATTCACCATTAATATTTAAAAAAAAACTAAACCAAAATTGCGATTACCTATTACAACACAAAAATCGAATACATTTAAATAAATAAAACCACTAATCGGAGTTGATTTGGGCTAGATTTGTCGAATTTTGGGACCACGAGAATTTATGTTAATAGAATAGTTAATTTTATGTCTTTTATAGGTAAAATGCTTCTTTTTACATCAATTTCCAATTTAATATCTTTAAGCCCATTAATTACGTACCTATGAATGAAATGATTGTGGATATAAAGTCCGGAGGCGCTCTTAAACTAAAAATGTGATGATGTTGCTCGTTTTTGACACTGTATACTGGAGTATCAGTTAATTATATTACAGATAATCAATTAAATCGTCAACAAAGTCCATCAAATTTCTGCTTTATTTGGAAGAGATATATTATGAGAATTAGTTTTACACATAGATAAAAAAAACTTCTTCAGGTACTCTGATCATTAGTATTAATTAAGTGATAATTCGTGACGTTAATTTTAATTATGTGTACACAGTGTGAAAATCCATGTACCAGTCAAAAATTTACGTTTTCCAATGAAAATAGTAAAAGTATAAATAAAATTACTTGACTGACAACCTCAGTCTCTATATCAACCCCTTATTCAGAATGAGGGGCAATATATTAGGAGCAAAAAGAGTGATTTATCATTCTTTGTTTTCTTTTGCCTGAAACATATGGCACATTTTAATTTAAAGGGAAACATTTATTTAAAGGGAAACTCAGTAACCTTACATTGCTCTTAGTTTTTAGTTCTCTTCAGTCCCTGAAGAAGGTAAATTTGTTACCGAAAAGTACTTCGGATATTTTGTGTTTTAAGCTATCCAGTTTGTTCCAAAAAATTAAGGATGAAGCGACCAAAAAGAAAAGTAATACGCCAAAAATGGAATTCTTCAACCTTTGTTCTTTAAAATTTAAAAACAAGAACTATTTCTACTTATTCTAAAGGAGTGGCATAACCTAAGCCTTTCCCTTCCCTCTCTCTTATTTAATTTTCTCCCATTTGATTGACCCTTCCCCATTTACCTACTACACCATGTGACATCCTTTAATAATACGTAAATATGTAGTTAATTACTGATTAACCATTTAAAAAATACGTGTTAAAACTGTTGCTACCGTTTGTTTTCGAAGAAAGCGCAGGACTCTCTTTTTTCTCTCTTTCTCTTCACGTGTTTGTTTATTTGCTCCCGTGTGACCGTGATCCTCCCGCAACTTCTTCAGCAACGTGTTACAGTAATCCAAGGAGGACGCGATACATGGCGAGGTTCTTTTACCGGTCTCGATCTCCGTTTCATGGCACTCTAGCTTTAGATTAATTCTAGGTAACTTCCGCCACCGACGCCGACGACCGCGTAAAGACATCCTCTTACGATTAGTTCGCATGCAACACAAATAAACACGCAAGTGTTACTTTTGATAGCCATTCGTTTGGGGTACCATCTCGTTTATTAAATTTTAGTTGCGTCGTGATTCAGTTTCGCGATAATTAGTTCTTTTATAAATAGTGTTTTGTTCGTGAAAATTTGTTTCAGAAATAACGAAATAGTTTTGTGATCGATTCCGCTTTTGTTAAACAGGAATAACTTGTTCGACGAATAAAACAATTGTTAACAAAATAAGGTAAGAATGAATTTACTACTTTTTCTCTTTTCCTTTTTTATTTACAAAAAAAAAAATAGATTAACGATAAATGAATAAACACTACTTTGTTTATTATCACTTTTTTATTTACAAATCCTTTTGACTATAGTTTCGACAAATAGCTTGTAGTGTTTATTCATTTATCGTTAAGATGAGTTATCACAAAATAACGGCTGAATCAATGCAATTTTTAAATAGATTAACTTTTTCGAAGGTATATAACGTTGCTAGTTAATGATAGACCCCCAACATTTGGGTTCGAATCCTAAAAATAAGTTTAAAATAGATTTTCTAGTTAATTTTGTTTGAGGAATAACCATCCTAACAACTCAATTACTTTATTTTATTTAATAATGATGATTTTAATTCTGTATTTTGTAAATTTTTGTAAGTTGATTCTTGTTTACCATTAAAATTCATCGTACTATTGTTATCTATACTTTTTGAAGTCGGTTCATTCAAGAATGGCCTTTTGTTTTTTAAGAATTTGTGTTTTATTAATTCTGTACGTGGTATCGATAATGCATTAATGACCCTTGACACAAAAAATTTCCATTTATAATACAGTACAAAATTTGAATTGAAAGTGCATTAAAAAAAGAATAACAGAAAACCATTCTTGACAGTCTCCTTAAAACTTTTTTAAGATAGGTATTTAAATTTAGGACAAGATTAATATTATAATATGCAACAACTGTTGCGGTCAGTTTTAACGGATGATAACAGGACCGTTCGTTTTATTAATTTATAACATAGTAGGCAAAAAACATCCTGGATAATTTCCATTTATGTATGCATTCACATAATGCATTGTAGGTTATTAACGCAAATACATAAAATGAATATTAATGAAAAACTATTGTCAACTCTTCAATTGACCGGCATGACTACTATTTGCCGGGCATATTTAACTGAACAAGAGTGAATAAAAAAACTCTTAAATGGTATACAAAAGAGAAAAAAAAATTTATTCTTAAGTGGTACGCTATTCCAAAACTTTCTTGTAATGCTCACTAAAGGTAAAAACTTTAAAAGTGTATTTGTTGGTCCAAACCTATAAGAAATGCAGTTTTTATTATTATTTTTTATAATTTCTTAACAACACTTTTGTATAGTTTACCGAATCACATGTCAAAATAGTAGTCAATTCTTACCATTTAAATGCACTAAATCTAAAGATTATGTGTTTCTCGTAATGAAAAATAAAAATATAGAATCGTTCAATCAATCTCCAGCATCAAGGATGAATAAATATATGTCTTGAAACGCAATCTATGTGATCGATAAATATCTTATTCGTTTCCTGAAATTTTGTTATTTCAGTAGTGAATATTGCTAGACTGGTCATTTTTATAAACATTTTAACACACATATGTATTAGCAAAACTACATGGAACGGTTTCACAATCTTTTTCTTGATAGTTAAAAAAACAAAAAATGATGACTTAAAATGTAGTGGGATGCTTGAGATTTCGATACAGTCATTACCCCGTAATGTATATCGGCCAATACAAAAGGGATATTGTAACCTGTTTCACGGAACACATGGGTAATATTTCAGATAACAATCACGCTACCGTATCGACAATGGTAAAATATTATTAAAGGGACAAATAAAAGGTAACATTTTACATGGGTACGAAATTTTAAAAATTAAAAAAGCAGTCTAACAATAATGTATATTCGAAGTGGTTTTCTTTTAAACATAAGTATTTTATTGTAAATCTATTTGTTATTATTTTTATTAGATATCGCAATACAGTAGACGTTCAATAATATAAATTTGAAAAAACAACACCTGTTGTATTTACTATGTTATAAACATCTGTAATTAACAAAATAAAGATACATACAAACGTTAAAACATTAAAACAGTGTTCTGGTTGAGAGAATAATTTTTTCCCAGAAAATTTCAAAAAGCGAATTCCAAATCGTGTTCTAAAGCGTTCTAGCTATTCCTCACTTATTTCTGAATGGTTTAACTTAGCTTTTTGCTTAATTAATTATTTCGCTACTTACAATAACACATTTATTTCGTTGATCATAAAACCATTTATACATTTGTTTCTATTCTGGAAAATTTCCAACTTTTTAATGTTTTTCTGTTACCTGGTCTGATATATGTATCTTTCACACCTTTAGAGGTTGGTTCCCTTTTTTGTTTTACTTTATAAATTGTAGATTTTGTGACATCACTTTTTTCCCCGTTATTTAATACGTGAATCACAAGCGATTTTTCATTTTGTAGCGACAACCACTAGCAACGAACTATGTAATACTCGTCAAAAGTTTAAAACAAAAACACTTAACTGTAGAGATTGTGAGAAAGCATATGTGGGACAAACTGGGAGATCTTTTAAAGAAAGAATAAAAGAACATTTAAATAGTTTTAACAATAAAAATAAAAAATCTTACGTAGAACATTTACTTGATGAAAAACATCAATTCAATGAAAATTTCAAAGTACTACATTTTGCAAATAAAGGTATAAAACTTAATTTTTTAGAAAAATTAGAAATAAATAAATTGTGTGAAAATGGAAATATCTTGAACGACCAGCTGGAATTTCGTAATTCACCTTTATTAAATATTTAAAACGTTTTACCCCTACCCTTCAGATTGTAAGATAGTATATAGAGGAGTTCTAATTGTAATTTAGTTTGTAAAATTCTTCCACCAGAAGAAGGCACTATTTGCTGAAATAATTATTGTGGAGACAATAAAACAAGAAAATTTGCAACCAAAAAACGTGTGCTTTTGTTTTGAACTGTGATTATCATGGAGTTGCTAGAGCTGAAGGTCTCATCTATCCAATTTTTTCGACAAACATTAGTTCCTATAACCGAAAGTTTAGTTTGTTCACAGTATGCGGCGGTTTAACATAAATAAAATGTTCGAGAGTTATTTATTGTTAGATAATACATCGAACAAAAATTGTATTGACAAGTGCTTAAACGTAATAGTAGAGTAAGTATCCTTTACACCTTTACCGCTATGTTTCAATTACGAGTTTAATTATAAAAGGTTCATTATTTTATTACGTACTTGTACCAGTTACCAATTATAGCAGACCATTCGTATTTAATAGGCCACAGAAATGTATGACCACATACAGATATGTATATATATATATATAATTACATACACTTGTATCTATCTACTAGTTCATGTATCTATTTCATGTAAGACAGTACATATTTGTAATTTACAACACAAGTATTTCACTTACGTTAATGAGCCAACTTCATTTTAGGATAATTACACCGGAATCATATAATTTAGTTTTAGTACAATAGTGCATTAATTAAATATTGCCCATAATCACCCTCAACTGTCTCAGACATGTAAAAAAGGCACAAAATGAGTTCCTATACAATAAATTAAAATTATCCTGAAAAATACATTCGACATACAAAAATGCAAAATACGTATTATTTTCTAAATAGTTTTTATAATAATATGTTTTTTCTTATGTTTGTTTATTTCTGCATTATTTAATGTTATGTTCATGCAGGGCTTACGTAGATTTTCGTTTAGGAGGTAGGGACAATTTTATGAGAATTTCCTATTTTCTAGGAATGTGATTTTGTGATTAGTGTTTATGAAACATAAAATTAGGTGAAATTTAATGTTATACGTCTTTGATATGGGGGCGGTGGTATTGAATTGTGATTCATCAAACATTAGCACAATTTCAAAAAGCGAAAAAAAGCAAAGTGTGGTTTTTGATATGGGGGCGGTGGTATTGAACTGTGATTCATCAAACATTAGCACAATTTCAAAAAGCGAAAAAAAGCAAAGTGTGGTAAGGAAATAATACAAATAAAAAAGTCTTACCCCAATTCACCACAACACTTTAAGAAAATGGCGGACACGTGTTTCGCTTACTTATATTGTGAATATCATATGAATTTGTCGTAAAAAATACACGATTCTAATTTAGAAGAATAAAAAGTTCATATCAACTTTCTCTATAATCTCTCGAGAATGGTCAGTTCGACCGAAACAATTGTCGAGTAAATACGTAAATTGGTGAAACTTTTCAGTATTTTATTTTTTCTTAAAGTAACTCCATATAACAGTTGAAGGTAGTTGGTAAAGGAAGAGCCAATCGATTATGATTCAGAGAAATATCTGATGATACGTTAATGCAGTTTATAATAAAAAGTAGTTCCTTTGAAAATGGCATAACAGCCGAAACGGTAATCAGGAATCTGAAATAAAAAATTCGTGAAATAATCCTAACGTATTTTTGTATTCCTAATACCAAATTAGTAAAAATGTTTCACAGTGTTTGCACCACGAACAGCATCAATTACATTATGTAACTTGTGTTTTGTATGGTTGTGGTAAATTGGGTGACATTTTTTTATTTTTATATTATTTTCCAATGTACCTTTTGAAGCTGAATTAGAAGCTGGTCTTATAATTATCCCAGTAAATTCTGGTTTTGATATAGGTATCTTAATTTAAAATTCGAATTCTGCTAATTTAGCTTCAAAACCAAACTTGAGATTAATAGGATCTCGATACTCAAAAATTTAAAGATTTTTTGTGGCTACATTTGAATTTACAATCGAAGAATATATCGAAAATATCTATTTTACTTTTACCTTTTTGGTTTTTTTTTCAACTCCCCATAGTTGTCCTCGAAAAAAAAATGCAAAGGTAATCATTTTCGATGTATTCTTCAAAGGTGAACACGAATTTGGCTCCAGGAGGGTTTTAAAATATTAAAAATGTATGATACGCTGATCTCCAATTTAAAAAAGATAAATTAGCAACATTTAGAATTTGGAGATAAAATAATTCAAAACCTTGAAATACTGGGAAAATTACGACATCAAATTTTAGCGACAAAAGATACATCGGAAATTCTTAGCAGTACATTCGAAATAATAAATAGGTTTAAAAACTAGACAAATACAAATAGAAATTAATATGCACAAAAATGTATTTAAACTAAAAATAGGTATTTTGCATCTTATATTGATATTCCTAATAGACAGAACTATAAAAACTTTGAAAAATATTTCACACTGTATAGATCTTAATCATTCTTTAGATACAGAAAATGTAAAATTATCAATGTAGTAAAGGTGAACGTCTTAATACGCTCGAAATATTTGAAATAAAGAAAGCCAACTCATTAGGTCTTCCCATCGTTAATGACTAATTAGATTTCGACGTATCTCCATTATTAAATGTAAACATTCAGGTAGACAGATAACCCTAGTATTTAAGAAATAAATTTATGTTATATTATTTTGTAATTTAATACTCTTTGAAAATGGTGTTGTAACCGAAACGATCGTTAGAGAAATAATAAAATCTGTGAAACAAGCCCAGTGTTCTTTTTGAAATATTTTTCAAAATTTTTATTTAATAATGTTTCGCCAAGTGCCAAGCGAGTCTACTATTTCAATTATTAGATAGAACTATTTTAAATAAATCATATTCCTGAACTTCTCAACTAAATAATATATGGTATATATTATAGAACATAAAAAAAAACAGGTAAAGCATCTTTCTGGCACGCTGTTGTTAGTGATTATTAATTAACTAGTTTTAACAGTTTTGTGGTACAATAAAGTCAAATTTACGAATCTGTTCATTTTAAATTGCAAAAAAAGATGATAAATGTTGGTAAGATTATTTTCATATTAAAAGATGATTTGAAATAAAACAACTATTTTCGATTATTAGTTATTATTACTTCAATTATTAATTATTTAATCTTTCGGCCCATCTGTTTTGAACATTTTTTTTCCTCCAAATAAACGATTTAAAATTCAGACTAATACAACGGCTAACATTTTGGCAGACCATAAAATTAGGTCGATATACGTTTAAATTCTTTTGAATGTTAGTTACAATTTATTTTCAAAACCAGTCGACCGTTTCTTAAATAAATTCTGATCACAGCGTGTCTATTAACGTAAAAATGAAGCAAATAAACATAAACATAAAATATTTCATTATCTTAAAATTGTCCTAATAATATACTTTAAGCATTAGTTGTAAATATTGTTTAAAAATGCAGCCAGCAGATCGGAAAATTAACAATTATATTAACTATGGAAGGGGTATGCAAACACTACCGTATGTTTATGCCATCAATATGTCAAAAATATGCAAAATTCGTTTACTGAAGCATAATAATAATGTACAGCTTCGTTTGCATGGTAAGATTTAAATTGTCAGGTTTGCGTCTGTCGCTCAATAATGATCAACTCGCGTGCCAACGGCGGGATTACATAAGCGAGCGAGTTCTTTCATTCCGTTACAAATTTTATAATTTTACCTAAGTTGACTTATTACAGCTTGTTCAATTTTTGTTTATACTGGTATAGAAATGTTGTGTTACGCAACTTTATATTTTGTTTCTCTAGATCTATTGTATTTATTAATGTTAAATGATGTATTAATAGGTTTAGGAGAATAGCTCAATCAAGAGCAACAACAGGCACTTGGTCTTTTCGATAGTTTGTGGTTTATAAAAAAAAAAAAAAACGATATTGGTAGTGACAAAAATGGAGTCTATCGCATACCCCGTCGTAGTACCAGAGCGGGCCGTACTCACCCTCTTGAGGGCGCCACGCGGATTCGTGTCGCCGGTACCACCCCATCCGCCAGACTGAAGTGGGAGAACGGCTACCCTCTCTCCAGAACCACCCTATAAATCCGGTTGCACCACCGAGCGGCGTGGTCTAATTTTGTAGATCATTGCTTAGCATTCGGGAGGTCACCGGTTCGAACCCGGGTCCGGCTGCTCTGGTCCAAGTTTTCTGTGGTTTCCTTGGATCATTTAGGCAAATGCTGGAGCAGTAATATTCCACAGATAATCTTTCACTTCTCTTCTGTCTTCATTTCATCCGTCTTATCTTTCTCTCCCTAATCACACCACCCACCCATTCCCACGATTCCTGCAAGGAGGCTGAAGAGGGCCTTACGCCCTACCCCCCGGCTTTGCACTATAGTGTAGGTCGGAGGGACTGCCCGCCCACCAGCACGAGTAGCTGGTGGGAATGAAACACAAAAAAGTTTTTTTTTTTTATTAGAAAGGGACACTCCAAGTAGTTCTCTCCTCTGTCTTTGCCTAAGTAGCCTTCCTAGTCTGGAACACTTAGCCGAACTGAGAACGTAACAACTTCAAAGCAACGAGCCTTTAACCTTGGTGCTATCTGTAAGGGTAGTAAGGTAGAACTCGCTGTGGTTTAGTGTGTTATAGTTTTTCGTCAAATCTGACCGTTTTGTTTTATCGCGAGTGTTCACGTACCCCAAAGACGAAAGACTCTTTTAATATTTAGATTAGGATAATGTAGTTATTAATCGTGTGAAATTTGGTGTTAGCATTAATAAACGAATTTAACGACCGACACTACCTATGTATTTAACTTAAACCGGCCGCTGTTTAAATATACGTTTAAATGAGCATAAACAATATATTTTAAATATTAAAAAGAACTGAAGCTTAGCATATCGTTGTATTGATAATAATCGTTTCATATATTGTAATAATGTAAAACTTTTACATAACTGTAACAAAAGCAAATGCTTAAATCTCTTAGAAATTTTTGAAATATCTGAAGCTATAACATAACAAGAAAGGTACAAATGACCAAACTGATTTTGGAATTTTCCCGTTATTAAATTTAGCTATTGAGGCAGACCAATACGTACATTTATGTTAGCCTTTAAGTTTGTAAAAATTGTGACAGGCTTCAACCCTTATAAATACCATCTTAAATTATATTATATATTCATTGATAATGGCCTTATCAGCCGAAACAATATTGTCAGTATTTAATAAAAATTGTGGAACATATACCAACTGTTTTGTTTCTTCTTAATTTTAAACATGTTCCACCAAGAGTCAAGCCAGAATTGAATTTCGTCAATAATACACGGTTAAGAAATTCAGTCACAAAGATACTAGGCCCACGGTACAATACATTAGGTAATACAAGCGTAGTAGCTGGTGAGAATGAAGTACAAAAGTTAGGTCGATATTCACTGATTTCTTGGGGCTAAACTTACATTTTTGTTTTGTTAGGGGAAGGGAAAGGATTCTATTAGGAATCGTAGGAATAGGCGAGTGGAGATTATGGTGAGACAGATTAGACGGATACAATGAAGAGATGTGAGAGATTATCTATGCAATGTCATTAAATGATCCAAGGATACTACAGAAAATCTTGGACCAGAGTAGGCGGACCGGGAATTGTACCGGTGACCTCCCATGTGCTAAGCTGTGATCTAGAGACCTCTAGACACCTGGACCGCGCCTCTCGGTCTACTGCAGGTGTCACTTTAAACAATTGAAGGCATCCATCTTAAGTCGCGTTCTAGATCGACTTCTTTTCCTATGTATACATTGTTATTAACGACAAGCTAACTGGCAGCAAATTGAATTAAATAACGGGCATGTTCGGGTTTATTTTACGGCAGCATGCCTATATATATTTACGTGTATGTGTCTGTGTGTACTACTACCATAATAAAAAACCAAACGGTTCGGCTTGTAAATTCCATTATCGGATACTTCCAAATGTAATATCACCGAGTTAAGTGTATAAGTATAAGTAGAGGATGCAAAAAAAGCGAACAGGTTTTTCGAACCGATGTCTTGTAGCTGCAATTAATGCTAATAAATACGTACGTGATTCGTGATTGTTACCAACGATTTATTTATTGTGGCCCAGCAGGCTGATATTTATTCAATGACAATACCAGCGATCAGAATGCTCGAATTCTTTTCCAAGTGCTTTGTAATTTGTCGAGAATAATTTCTTTTTTATAACCGGTACATCGGAAAACAAAAATACCAACAGTAATTAAGTTCATGTATTTACTTTCAACCAAGCAATCACTATTAAAGGATGTTCCGAGCTAAAACGAAATAGTTAGATGCAAAAATTTGTGTTTAAATTTTCACTTCAATGATGAATTATTAAAACAATAAAACATGTTTAAACTTTCACAGAACTTTATTAAACTTGCTTAACGATACCGTTTCATCTCATTGAGGCATCTTCAGAAGCTGATGTGTGTTTAAACTGAGTTTTTACAGCAGGACCTTATATTACCTATCCTATTTCTTATTATCTAGTGGGGTTGTACAACTTACAGATTATTGTTTAAACATATTGAAATTATTACTAAGTTGATGTACAAGCATTTACTTTTTTACATAAATAAATTATAAAGTGGGGGTAAACGAAAACAATTAGAGTTGTGTGATTATTAATGGTGTGTTGTATATATTTACTTCTTTTTGATTATTAACTAAATTTTTACAATTCAGGATGGCATTTTGTATTTCCAGATTTTCTAGCAGCGTGAGTTTTTTAGTTTTTAATTTAGTATGTAGTAGTTTTACATTACTAGTATCTACGTTATGGTTGTTTGTGGTACAATGTTCTGCTGGACCTGTTGTGTATTTTTTGCTTTTTACGCTATCCAAATGTTCTTTTAAGCGTGTTTTAATAGAACGACCACTCTGACCTATGTAAATAGCATCACAAAATTGTCATATATTCTTCGTAGTACTAACATTTTTTTAACCAGTTTTATGATGGGTATGTAATTTAATTAATTATAAGATCAGTTGCTCCAGTAATTAGGCCACTGGCAGATGCAACAGAATTAATACATACACTTGTTTGACCTTTTAAGCTGAAATTAGAAACCTGTTATACGTTTATGTACCATATCCATCTTTAAAGTACATAGAGACATCCACCTGTACAAAGAGCAGCATCAGGGAAATATTATTAATGTCGGAATTTGAAGGAAAATGGCAACGAATAATGGTATGTCTGAATAAATCAAAATTTATGATATTCATTATATATGCACGACTATGGACTTTCATTCGTGTAAAATGTCATTAACGGCGATTTATTACTATAAAACTGTGAGAATAGGGACATAAAAGAAAATTAATGATTTATAAATTATATAATCCTTATAGAATTGTCCTTGTAAAGGCCTTCCACCAAATAATACCATGAGGGTAATCTTATTAGGTCATTTATCTTTTAATAAGTCTCCAAATGTAAAGGTTAAGCTGAAGCGATGAGAATTTTGAAAATACTGTTTTTTCTATCCATATTGTTTTCATATTTTTCATTCTTTTGAGCTAATCAAATTTTAAAGTAAATATTTAACAAGTAGATTGAATAATCGAAAATGGTGATTTGCAGGGAAACATTTTTAAATATACCAGATAATAAACTCTTTGCAAGTTTCACAAAATTTTATTTTAATTTGTCTGGTAGTTCATTCGACTTTAGTACATTGTCATACAGTGTTAAGAATGCTGTTTTAAATTCTTTATTTTCTTAGTTACGCATAACACACAACTAAATTTTTAAGAAGTTAATTTTTTAACGATAAATCATTAATTATATCATTAACTGTAATATTTTCCATAATACCTTTTTCTGAAACCATTGATATGAATGCTTCTAGCTGGAAATAATTAAGTAAAACTCACACTTCATAAACAAAACAATAATACACGTAGTGTGACTAAGGGTTGAGATTTGTTGTTTAATACTTTTTAATAAAATGAAAAAATGGAACACGCAGAATTGCTGAGATTTTGCCTATTAGTATTTTATCATTAGTTTATTATTCAGAGGTAACCTTTCCTTTCTTTTAAGTATTTAAGGACTTTTTGAATGTTAGAATTCCTGGACCCAGTCCGCCCTTGATTACGTTTCCCTTTTATGAAAGTAAGTATTGTTTATTAGTTGATGAAATAAGAATATTTCACCGGTGCACAGATATGCCACTTCTTTTGATTCCTATGGGGAATCGATGCAATAAACGGATTTTGTGTTTTAAAAGTTTATTACGCCCAAACTATTTACAACTCTATACACACTAATTTTATTGTACGCCGGGATTGCTACTTATTTTTATGAAAATACTAAATGACTATAGATTATGATTTATTATATGAAACTATATGTTATTAAATACTATATGTTTAGAGAGATTTTGATGTGATTGGTGCAATATGTTAATGTACTAAAATGATCTCTGTTAAAATGTTTGATGTTTGAATGGTTTGAATCTAATATGATTGAATGATGAATTGATTCTGCAATTGAATGTAAAAATACTTATTTTAACATGAATTTAAGAACCGCCCCCCAGAGGAGGGGGTGCTTCCGATGCTCCGACATTTGAAACAACAATAAAGAAAGGAAGGGAAACGTAAACATACAAAAATGCAACATTGCAGGCAATGTGTCGATGCATCATCTACGTCCTGGAAATGGACCGATGAGTCAAAAAATTACCCCAATAAATCTATCGACTAACTTAACTCTAAAAGAACGTTTGAAAACAAAGAAAATATAATACAATAGGGCTAAACGGCAATACTAAGAAGGGAAAAAATATGACACATAGAAAAACCATAAATTGCAAAAGAAAGGAACAGACAGAAAATGCACATGACAATACAAAAATTACAAAAAATCCGAGAAGTAAAAAATGCATGACTAATAAGGCTAAAATATTACAAAGACAAAAAATAAAAAGATGAATATATGCAAACAAGTACTTCGTTGAATTGTTACACAGCCTTTGGCCGACTTCATATTAAATTTTCATATGTGCCTACCTATTCCTTCGAGTTAACTGACAATAAGAGAGAAGAAAAGAAGAATAAAAACAATGAGCGTTGTTCATGTTTATGGTATAAGAATTATCTAGTTTCATACCTACCAAGAAGATAATGGGTACGCGGTACGTTTCGAAATGGTATACGTGCCAATGGACAGTTTTTGCTCATTATGTACGCATTAATCTCAATCTTGCTATTCATTAGAGGCTCCTGAAGTTTTAAGAGACACTTGTCGACTCTTATATTACTCTTGCCGCATAGTAAAACGAAACGCCGAGTTGGGAGCTGCTTAATAAGTATATATTAAACCATCAAAACATAATGTGTCTATTATCTACATGAGAAATATTTAAATGTAACTGTAGGAAATATTCAAGTTCAGATCTGCTCTGCAGAAGTGAACTTCGAAGTTTACGAAACGCCGGCACAAAATAAATAAAGTAATACCCGAAATGTAAAAATTGATACTGAGAAAAAAAGACTGCTTAATTTTTATTTCCATACTTATTACCTATAAAAAGTAATATAGTATAATTGTATATTCCTATTTCATAGAATATTTATTATCAAACAGTTTTTTGCTAGACAATTTCTGATCGATTCTAAAATTGCTTCATGGAAAACAGATGGGAAATTTCAGCGTAACATTAGACGACAAACCTGATTAAATTTAAATTAAAAATGCGCGAAGAGGTTGGAGTAAGGGGGCATGTTTCTGAAAAGTTACTTACTTACCCCTTACGTAGTTAAAGAACATTAGAAACTGGGAGACTATAATGATAGATTAGGCGATAAATCCCATAAGATTTTAAAAACATATATCAAAATTGACGGCTAATCATGTAATTGTGTTTTTGAATAAGTTTTAATGTTCTTTTATATCATCAGGATGTACAATATTTAAAAATTGATGGGTGCACTTTTTGTTTAACATGTTTAATAACTTAAATGAAGAAATAAGAAGGCTTGGTAAAGTTTCACTAGAATAATTTACTGTCTCGACAATATCGTTTCGAGCTAAATGCTCATTTTCAAGAGTATGCTTATACCCTTTCTATACTTATACTTAAAAATGAGCACATAGCTTGAAAAAATATTGTTGAGACAATAAATTATTCTAGTGAAACATTATCAAGTATTCTTATTTCTTCATTTAAGTCATCAGAATGTTAAAATGTTAAAAAATAAACAACGTAAACTCATTGAAATTAAACTGCACAACGGTCGCTTTCCGGATTTAATTCCTGAAAGTAAGAAATATGCCAATATTAGCTACCTAAAAGAAGTTGGATACAAAATTAAACACCTTCTAGTCAAGTTGCATATTACACCAATTTTAGTCAACAAAATTAATTTAAAAAGTCTGTTAGTTAACAAAAGAAAAATAAAACAAATTCAATAGATAAAAGCGCCGCTTACAAATTGTACTGTAAAGATTGCACAGCCTTTTACCTAGGACAGACAGGTAGAACCATAAAAACTTGGCCTAAAGAACATGTGCTTTCCATACGGAATAAAAATAATAATACAGGAATAACTCAACATTGCTTATATTTCAAACATAATTTAGACACTAATTCGATTGAACTTTTACATTCTGCACAAAAAGGGCGTAAATTGAGTTTGCTCGAATCTTTAGAAATTAAGAAAGCCATTAATAATAAGCAAAATATTGTAAATAATCAAATTGAAACTTTGGATTCTCCGCTGTTATTGGACTTTCCAAATAGATAACCACTACCTGCAGTTAATTTGTCCCATTGGTCAATTGTCATCCGTTTGTTACATTATTTACATCTTTAGTATCACCACAGCTCTTGAGAATGACCCGCAAGGGTTGAAACAGTATTGTAGAGAAGAATAAATAGAATTTTTCATGAAACGTAAAAAAAATGTGTTTGTTTGTTACTCAAAATACCCATATTCAATTTTATCCATCAGAATGTTTTACATTCCAATTTCTACCATAGTTTAGATGATAAACTGCCTTAATTTGCTGCAATTTATTTAGAACAATATTTCCTGATGCTCGGGTTCATCAAATGTTTTGTTTTATTTATTTAAGAGACAAAACGTGTCGGAATTTCGCGAATAATCGTTTAGTTTACTTTTCCTGGAGCATCCAGTGACCGTTGTATCACGTATACGTATGTATATACATATGTATGTAACTAAAGCGACGAATGGAGTTTTTATATAGACACAATACAAACATAGTCGTAAAAACTCCTTGGGCAATAATTTCAAGTGCGTGGTTTGTGTATGTGACACTTTTCGTGCCCACTTGTGGGATTCCCTCGCGTCTCCGTTTCACCGCGAGCAAATGTTCGCAGTTCGCATTGTTGTAATGGAAAACTGGTTACACATTTCAGTGCAAATTTAAACTGAACGACAAACAATTACCGCGACGAAGCATACGCCTTGTGTTTGCATTAATTTTCTGTTCGTTTCTTGCGTCGAAGTCACGGTGTCATTCTATACCTACACTACAGTTAAATATTTGTACACGAACGGTTTTTCGTATTTCGATAAGTAAATATTTGCAGGTACTTCTGTCAGATAGTACTCAAGAATAATACACACTTTTGGATTTATTTAAGCTTATAAGTATAAGTGTACCGAATGGTTCAGGACATGGAAACGAATTAAGAGAAAGTCAGTTAAAAATTCAATACAAAAGACCTATATAAGATTCGTATTACACGTGTGACCACTGAAAATATATTTCGAAGATCTCTCTTAAGTTGAGGTCAACTATGTTATGGTGCCCTTAGTTCGTAACACATGAAAATAACTAAACTCCGTTCTAGATTTCCGTAATATCAAAGCCATTTGCAACGAGGAAAGACAAAAAAATAATTATATTAAATACTGTAATAATATAAACATTCTCAATACTTTTTTTTAAATCAAAATCACTAACTTTTAGTGAAAAATATGGCAATTGTTTCGGCTTTTAAACAATACTTCAGAATTCTTAGGCTTCAGAATTTATTACCTCCCCAACTAAAATACAAACTATGACCAACCAAACTTGTTTTTATACTTTCCTCGTGTGTACGCCACTGAGTATATATATATTTTTGTTCAACTTAAATAAGAAGACTTTTAAGTTTTGAGAGCATCAACACTACTATTTTGACCAATACAATCAGTTAACAACCACCGAATAATTTACGTTGTAAGACAAATTAATTTACGAAAATATAGACAACGCCGATTCCTAAATTAGATACATACTCAAAAATTAATCCGTTTTTAACGACTATTTTATAAGTTGTAATAGAGATATATTTCTAATTCTTCAGCTACTGTAGAATCAAAATTATTAGATAGGAAATCAATGGAGAGACTTTAACGATCAATGAAACAACAAACTCGATTGTCATGATCAAATAAACTTAAATTTATTGCTCTCGTATAGCTATTAAACACTAGCTAAATGTTTCTATTAATTTTTTAGTTTCAGAATATTTATGTTAAATTAAATTCATTCACAAAAGTTAACTAATCTTTGTAGTATCTACATATATCTATAAAGCAATGTTTTAAATTTAAGAAGAGCAATCCATATAACAGGATTATATTTTATTTAACAAATGTTGCTTTTAATTGTTTATTCTTTTTGATAAACAACTTCCGATTTATTTTAACATTGTTTAAGGAAAATTAGATGGGGGACTTCAACGTTAGATTAGACGACAAACCTGATTGAATTTAGATTTAAAAGCTTTAAATGCTTGAGGAGAGGGACGTGTATGTCTAAAATTCCTAAAATGTTTTCTGCTACATACTTACCCTTTAAGTAGCTGTGGAAAATCAGCAATTGGGAGACATTAACGTTAGATTGAACGACAAACCCGGTAAGATTGGCGTGAAAAATAATCAAACATAAAGGGTAATTACGTCCTTATGTTTTTAAAATAATAATTAATTGCTGTTTAAATATGTTTTACTTTGAAATTACCATCAATTTATTAAAAAAAAGGAATTAACAATTAGACGACAACCCATTATCTATTAAAATACGTTATTTTACCCTAAAAAGTAAAGTAACTTTGAAGTAAACAAACATTTATAACTTTTAACAGATCTGACTTTTGTTCTTTGTTTGAATTGCAAGATTCGATATTATTAGCTACTACAGTTTTTAACTCTTGGATTGGAGTAGATGTAAATAAACTACTCTAATCAAAAGATAACATTATTGTACTCTTGGGGATTTTTATATTCTTAAGTAATAGGGATTTTTTTACACTGTATTTAAATTTAAAATCAGTATATGAAGTTAAAAGACTATTGACTGATTTGCATAATTTACAACATGAAGCATTGATCTAGGACACCACGGGCCTTAAAGAATTGTTGTTCTTATGCATTTTAGGGCGGTCTTGGATTCATAATTTTATATTAAACTATTTTGAGATGGAATAAAAATGGGACAATCTTTAATTAAATTGATAACTTCCTTTTGAAAGTTTGTGGCAGGATCTCCCTTAGATTCATATCAGTTGTCCGAATGAAGGGCCTGTTGTTATAATTTTTAGCATCCAATATAACTGTGGTGTTGCCTTTGTCTGCTTTACAGAGAATTAGATTATTAGAGGTACAGATTTATCTAATTGATTTAATGGTATGTAGATCATTGGTTATGATATCATTATGATTAATGAATTTAAATGATTTTTAAATAATATTGGCACAGTTATATTTTTTTAAAGTTGAGTATTCATTATCCGACCGATTGGTCGCAAGTTCTGTGTGTATTCCCAATAGTTCAATATCTTGTTTTTTTCTTTCGGTGGTGGTCTAGCGCTCTAGATCATTGCTTAGCATTCGGGAGGTCTCCGGTTCGAACCCGGGTCCGGCTGCTATGGTCCAAGTTTTCTGTGGTTTCCTTGGACCAACTCAGTAATACTTAATCTTTCACTTCTCTTCTGTCTTCATTTCGTCCGTCTCATCTCTGTCTCCCTAACCACATCGTCCACCAATTCCCACGATTCCTAAAAGGAGGCTGAAGAGGGCCTTACGCCCTACCCTCCGGCTTTGCACTACAGTGTCGGTCGCAGAAACTGCCCGCTCACCAGCATGAGTAGCTGGTGGGAACGAAACACAAAAAAGTCTTTTAGTTTTTAGTAAAGGTGAGGATTTATGTTCCATGTTGAGAAGGTTTAACTCTTACTTGTCGAAAACTGTTTCCGTAAGAAATATTAAAAATATTTTTTTTTCCTGTCTTTCTATAATAAATACCCAAAATCGTTGGACAAATTTCCGCACATTTATATATTAACTATAATTACGTTGATTATATACCTTACATCCAGATAAAATTAAAAAAAGTGTGTGATGAATGAAGGTCATTACCGAAGACCATTTACGCATATTCATTTATATACCTTAGCTTTAACGTCATCTTAGCCGAACATTAAATTCGCATTTATCGAAAGTAGCGGCATCTGTACCTAATATTCATCCATTGAAAGGTTAAGGTCAGTATTAATGATTAAATAACAACATTTATAATATAGGAAAATAATTATGAAAGGGGCTTCCGCATTTTCCGAGTAGATAATCCAACAGATGGACGGTTTACTTACATTCACCTACAGATATCTGTAGGTACATTCACGACCGACCACGAAAGTGGGATAGCGGTTAAAAACGTGCTCATAAATATTACGTACTTTCGCAATTTAAATGCAAGAGAACAAGCCAATTGCAACGGATACCCACGACGATTTAAAAGTACGTAATGTGGGTAATACAAGTACCGTTGCCGGTCGGTGTTGTGGTCCGTTTGGTGGCAGAGTGCACCATAGAATCGGTAATGGGTGCCCCGATTCTCTAGTTATTTTCCTCTACGCTCTACGAATACGGAGTGTTGCGTCACAAAATTCATTTTTATCTGTTGTACCTTTTCCAACGTGTATTTCTATAAAAAATAATAATTAAAAAGACTCACCCTTTTTACCACAAAAAAACAACAATAGTGGACACGTGTTTTGCCCACGCGAGGTCAAAACTAAACGTCTTTGGATCGATAGGACGCGTCCTACGCCTTACGCGAATTGGAACTTACGAACCAATTGAAATGGCATAAGTACCATAAGTTTTACTTTTGGTTGAGCTGTTTGCTTATTTCAAAGTTCTAAGCTCCATTCGAATTAAATATATACTTATATTTAGAATGTTAGGAATTTAAGGGCGAAGAGGTTGAGATCGTTAATGAGTTTAAATATCTTTTATACTAGTTTTCAACGAAAAATAGTACAGATGATCATATCAGAAGACTGGTGGGAAAGGCGCAAAAGGCAACAAATGCTACATGGGGGTTATTAAAAGGGCAGGTAGGGATTCGCGAGATGATCGGGTTTATTTAATGAACTCATTAGTAAGATCTATGGCATTATATGGAGTATAAATTTGGGGATGGGGCAAGCTAAGTAATGTAAGCATGGGAGTGAAGGAGCGGACAGGAAGTTTACAATAGAATATACAAGGAAATTATTCCAGGTTCTAATGGCGCAGAGTATTTAAATAAAAGATGTAATAAGAAAGAGAAAGCAAAGCCAGGCAAATAAAGTAAGGCAGTTTGTGATGGAATGGAAGGGTGATAGGCTGGAGAATAACATGGATGGGTTGATTGTACAGACATTAAAAGGGGGAGGTATGCGAGGAAATATGTGAATATATAAGTTAACTGAGACAAAAATTAGAGAGAATGAAGATTATTGGTAATATAAAATAGATTAGAAATTACGATAAGTACAATAAATGTAAATTGGGAGCAAAATGTAAATACTCTTAAATGAGCATCCATTTGTACTATTATTATTATATACTTATATTTAAAAAAATGGTCTTAATGTATCTTGTCACTTATATCCTTTTCACGTAAACAAACACTTGCGCACACACAAGTCTATTCGCAAAAGCTTTTTAAAATTTCATTAATGAAAATTACATTAACATGAATGTCTTTTAAGACTTTTTTATTGGTGGGAATGAATTATTTATTTTTGTTTTACAGAAATTATAATCTCAAAATTATATTAGGTACTACCCCAAAGTAGTATTAGACAACTAATCTTTGCAGTGATTTATTAAAAAATGACGAAATGAACAAACGTCCCATTCACATAATAAGGATAATAATTTACTGTGAATATTAATAAAATAATTTACGATAGCTCTAAGAAAGAGTGGAGGGGAACGATTATAAATTATAACAGTCACAAAAGTTTTAAACCAAATGTATACAATGTTGAATTGAATACCATCTCGTTAAATATATTCCTTAAGGCCTTTTAGGAATTGTAAAAAAAGATGAAGAAAACAACATTAATGGGGCATTCGAAGCAATCAACTTGATTGTCGTTTATAGCTATATAAATAAAGTCATAAAACTCGTAAGTGTCTTAATGATTAACGGGTCGCTAACTACAAATATGATAACCATGTCCTATGACAATGTATTACAATGCTAAAAACGTTTAGTGGTGATGGCCGATTAAGATTGTGAACGTGTCTTAGAACATTTATAAGAAATGCACTTTGATTATAAGCATATATCGATATAGTATTAGAAAGTTATTTAATTAAAAAAATTTTGTGCATCTTCTATGGCCGCAGGTTTGTAGATTAATTAATGATAACTAGGTACAATAGGAAAGTAGTTAATATTAAAGACCTATCTAATATTTTAATACAAAATTATTTCTGATAGGCACGTAAATCAACTCAATAAAAAAATGGAAAAAAGCAACAAAAAGTTTGAATGTTGCACTAATGTTTATTATACTTGATACGTATTTCGCCTTGTAAGGGCATTATCAGAAATAGAACAAACTGGATAGCTCAAACCCCAATGCCAAAACACGATACAAAATGTCCGATGCACTTTTCGGTAACAAAGTTACCTTCTTCAGGGACTGAAGAGAACTACAAACTAAGGGTAACATAAACATTATATACTTATTATTAACAAGTCTAACAAGTCTAAATTCATCACTTCAACAAATTCTAATAAGTTATCTCACCGATCGATTGTTGCTAGGCTGAGCGCGGAATTCAACAAACAAAATGTTGACGTGGATGAGTGGATACACAATTGCCCTATTTCTAAATTTAAGAAATTGTTGCGTGATAGTCCTCTGGACACTTTTTAGTTATGTTTTTTAAATCATTTCAAATTCACCTTTTACTATATTGGTTATCAGCTGGTATTAAATTATTAAATTATTTAAGTTGTTAATTTATTTGAACAGATTATATGCTCACAGTTTGTTTTTTATTTTCTGCACGTATTTATCTTAATGATATATTTAATTTTTTAGACCTACAGCGCCTCTAACGATATTCGCCTCAATTCTGTTATACTCGGAACATAATTTTATACTTTATATGTTTATATATTTTTGTAAATAAGGTTTAAAGCCTGTAACCCCCCTTAAATAAATAAATAAATAAATAAATAAATAAATAAATAAATAAATAAATAAATAAATAAATAAATAAATAAATAAATAAACAAACAAAATAAATAAATATATACTAACTAATTATATGGTCCAGTGAACAAGATTCGGTCGAACTCCCGCAATATTCAGTGGACCTTACAATAAAAAGCAATAACAAAAGAATTAAATTAAACTAAAAAGCGGAGATCCAGGAATAGGACCCTTGTCACTATTAAGACAACCTAATATATTTGTATAAAAAAACTTGCTTTCACAGATATTTAGTATGTAATTATGTTCAATTTCCTTAACTCATTTAAGGTTGTTAATATTGATCCTATAATTAACAAAATTAATTGTAAACAGTGTGAATGTTATTATATAGGTCAATCTGGTCGGAGCATTCTTAGCCGTTGCAAAGAGCATATTGCAAACTATAGATTAATAAAAGAGAATTCTAATTTTGCTAATCATTTATTAAAAGATAATCTTCAGTTTCAAATTCAGGATATTCCTAGTTATGTAAAAATTTTACATTTTGCTAATAAAAGAACTAAATTAAAGGCTTTAGAAACTTTCGAAATTAAAAGAGCTCTTTGCAACGATAATGATAACTTGTTAAACGAACAACTAGATTCAAGCAAATCACCGTTGTTAAACCCTGAGACGTTTATTATGGGAAAAAACACTAATTAACCCTCATACACTGTAATATTATACCTAAATTTATTGCTTCAGTTGTTACTAAACTGCTGTCGATGGCATAACTACCGAAATACATATAGAGTTTCTAAATAAATTTATGGTTACATTTTCACCGAGTGTTTTTTCATCTTTTGTCCTATGATGGTTACGTTAAGAAATTATTAATTTTTTAAATGAATTATTCTACCAGGACAACACTGAGGACAAAACGTCTAGAACATTGTTTAACCTTTAGAAAAATTATGTAAATTTGCCTGTAAGTAAATATTTTCGAAGAAATTATATTTCATGCAAATGACTTTTGCGTTTCGTTTACGTTAAAATTATGCCGCTACTTTGTTTGAATTAGTGATAGATGCAATGTTTGAAGTTAAAGTACTTATGCGAAATGTTTGCTTTATTCATTAGATACATCATACTTATGTATGCTCAGCTTATGATTACCTATGATGAAAATGACACCTGGTGCGTGATCGCCATGTCGCTTTTCCGCATTGTTTTTGGACTCTATTATCCTAGCCTAAATATTTGAGGTAAAAATTAGGTAAGCCAAAAATTGTCATGTTTTCAGAACGATCAGTAATTCATATTATCCATTCATTCGTTCATGTAATGTACCTAATTACTACACTTATATAAATCTAATTCCTTTTATCTCCTGATTCGTGCAGCGTATTGTCGACAAGGACAAGTAGTGAAGAGTTCAAAAATATGTTTTTTAATTTTTATTTGGGATAACACCAGACATTTAATCCGAAATGTGAACCAAAAATATGTTACCTTTCTATTTAAGAAAGAAGACGGCGTTAGCTCTTGGTGAAACATAATTAATAATTAAATAATTAAACACTTGGAGTTGTTTCGCAATTTTTTATTAGTACGCTCTATGTACATTTTGCCTTATTAAGGGCATCATCAGTACACTAAAGCTAAACTATAATGTTACGACGGTATATATCTAATTTTTCAGTCATGAACTAGTTCAGGATTTAAGAAGGGGTTGTTTCCAAAATCAAGCTAGTCATTGGTTAAAATTTTATTTTCAAATTAGCTTTTTTTATTTTTAAAATTTCATAATTATCTAAAAATTTTTCCACCTCTTTGGCGATATAATATTTTTAAATTATTTTTATTAAACAAATGATTTAAATGTATACAATGAGTGGCCAAATCTGTGGTTTGTTTGTTGTATTTTATATTTCTTATATGATGTGCGAAACGTGTGCCGATATTCCTTTTGGATTTTCCTATATAGATTGCCTGGCAGTCTGCACATGTTATCTCATAGACACCGCTGCAATTTAAATCATTTACCTGGTTATCTAATTTGTTGTTAACAAGGGTTTTACCTAGAGTTCTATTGTTAAAGTAAGCAGAATTTATATCAATCATTCTTAAATGGTTTCCTATATTACTGCTTAAATTTCCGTAGTATGGAATTTTTCTCCATGTTTTAACTGGCTTATCTGAGTTTGTTTTTATAGGAAAAAAAAATAAGATTATTTAAATTATGTTTTCATTCTTTTAAAAGTATTTTATTGACCACTTCTTCTCTAAACTCTGCGACCGTTATTGACTGCTATTTTTTTAATTGTTTTCAGTTCCTTATTAAAATTTTCTTGTGATAATGGAATTTTTAAAAGTCTGTTAATCATGGAACGAAAACTAGTTAAGTTTTTTGGGTGATTAGAATCATAGGGAATAATGGTGTCGGTATAAGTTTATTTTCTATAAATATCAAAAATAAATTAATTTTTTTCTATTTTTAAATTAAGATCTAAAAAAATTAAAGTAGTCTCCTATTTCTACAGTGAATTGAATATTTCTATTTAAATTAAATTAAATATCGCCAAAGAGATGGAAAAAATTTAGATAATTATGAAATTTAAGAAATTAAAAAAAGCCATTTTGAACAATAAAGTTTTAACCAATGACCAGCTTGATTTTGGAAACAAAACCCTCTTAAATCCTGAACTAGTTCATGACTGAAAAATTAGATATATACTGTCGTATCATTATAATTTAGCGTTAGTGTACTGTTCATACTCCTTTTGATGCCCTAATAAGGCGAAATGTACATAGAGTGTACTAATAAAAAATTGTGAAACAACTCCAAGTGTTTAATTATTTAATTGTTACCTTTCGTTCATTTTATTAGATGATGGAAAGGATACGATATCATACGATAGCTTAACATATAATACTCAATTCTCAATTTCACAATTTTTGTCAATTACTGGCAAAATAAGGAAATTGTGCTTAATTAGATATATTTGTTTGTACACTTTTGAAATACTATTTCTTTGTTGCCTACCACTAAAATAAAGTTTTATGAAAAATTGAATTACCTACTGGTAATATCGCAACAAACGTTGCCGGCAACATTCTTCTTTCAATCTCTAGTATTTTTTTCTTTTTGTAATTGATATTTAAGTTTCTTAATCGTTAAACGAAAGCAGTTTGTTTTTTGTAAACCGAATAATTCCGCAGCAATTATCAGCATGATACTTTTTGAAGTTAATATGCGAACACTAATTTGCAGATGTTTTTTTACCTATTATTATCCAATTATTTGATTGTTTAAAATTGGTTTAAAATTTACCTCCAGTTACAATTTGTCCACAACAACCCATAATTATCTAAACATATTATACAAGGAATAAAATTGTTAACTATAGAAGAGTTTGGTTGAAGTTATTAAGAAAAAACTGAACTGATGGGTGGATTGCACTAGTGATTATTGTTATTATTATGGAAAACGGTAGGTAAATTGTAGCTCAATACCGGCAAGTGTTTGGTGTAGAATGAGTACAATAACAAACAATTCTCAGCTTTTTGATACGTATCTTACTTTATAGAGCTTATATACATGTATCATTATTAATAACGGTTTGGATTAGTACTCTAGTTAAATGTTGTTTACAGTTAATCTAGGCTACTTCATGAAGCAACAAGAAGAATCAACAGAAGCCATTCATTTCGGAATGTTACAAGGCAGTAGCAATGTTTACGTAACGGTTAGTTTTCTCCGTGTGAATTATAACGATGTAAAGAGTAATGTATCATTGATATTTTTTTGCAATACAAGTACAAAAAAGATGTTAAAAGATCTGCCTTTTTCACCTAACGTAAGATAATCGAGAAAATTGAAACTATTTATTTAAGCTACTACACATTTTGTATACGTTTTAATTCGAGTGTTTAATAATTAAATAGTTGATTAACTTGACTCTTACTTGATGAATGTATCTATCTTGTAGGACTTGCCAATGGTTTATTTATATAGGCCAAACCAAAAAACACGTCTAAGTGAAGATAAAAATAGTTATAGTAGAATTATGATTCGGGCATGTAAGCCGTGGTCGATGTGAACGGTTTCGTCTGCAACTGCGGCTTTAGTGGGTGCTGTGTTGACTGCGTGTGCGAAGATCATATATCTCGAAATCTCGGCAGCGACTGACTGAGTTATGCCCGAATCATCAATCCACTATGAATTCCGGCCGTGAAAGCTTATATTCTTATACAAAAACAGTTGTTGATTAAGGCTTTCGCGGCCAGTTGAAGTTGAAGTTTAAATATATTTTGCACCCTTCATATTCTCCGGATTTGGCTCCATTGGACATTCCGACCGATATGGTTAACGTAGTTAGATTTAATCAGTGACGGAATACAAAAACTTTAGAATATTTCAAACTTACACTATAATGAAACCTTGTAACCCTTAAAGTAGTTTATCAGAATTTCAATTTATGTTACATGAGATAAATAAAAACATTTTGCCTATAAAACTACCAGGTAATATACACACTTATTATGAGTAGAGTGTGAAATCTAATTACCGCTTTTATATTTTAGTGGCAATTACTAATATTTATTACATCCTTTGAAGATGTAATTTTCAGTTTTGTAGGAAATTGTTTTAGTACCCTGTTAACATCTTAATAAAACTAAAACATATAGTATTTATGACGCGAACGAATTGAATAAGGTCTGAAAGAATTTTTTGCATAAACCACAAAAAAGAACATTAATTATATTTATAATTCATAATGTTGATTGTTTATTTTAAGTACACCGAGAAAAAAGAATTTGTTCAAACAACAATTTTTGGTAGGTACGTTAAACGAACAATTTATTAGTTTACTTAGCACTGAAAGTTTTGTTTTAAGCCGCCGATAATTTTTCAGCTAGCATTGGATTTTAATATTTGTTAACCCAATGATATATATGTGTTACGGGTAAAGTTAGATAAGCGAGTAAACCGAGTTTTATCCGCTTTCGCTTGGTTAAAGTTGGAACATATTTAATTCAAAAAACACATTTTACAAATAAAAATTAGAGTTCTAAACTATATTTTCTTAAAGGTAATCTACTCACGAGTACTTATTTGTTCAAACAAGACAAGCTGCTGTGACATTTCTAGTTGCAAAGGTTTCCGATAGCTTTACCTAACCTAACCTAACCACAAGTCCTTTTTTGACAGATTTCAGTTTTTTTGACACCCTTCACACAAGCGCAGATATAGCTTAATATGAGTCATTTACGGTACATCCAACTGTAACCAAGCGAAAGCGGATAAAACGCGGTTTACCCGGATAAAGCCCGAAACGTGTACAATTCCAAATATATTTTGGACCTTACCCAAGAGTGTTGGTTATTACGCAGTTTATCCGGGTAAACCTAGGTTTACTCGCTTATCAAACTTTACCCGTGACATATGCATTAAAATTACGATTTTAGTTTGTAAATTTTAAATAAATGGCAAGACTGTTAATGTTACTCCTATTCTGTTAAAAATTTTGTTTATAATTGAAATAACAAATAATAAATTATTATTCGAATCATTCAAAACGGTTAAATGGATCTGTGCCAAATACTTTTGGTTTCATTTAACAAATTTACATAGTAGAATTACCTATTTTTCATTTCTTCGTAAGTTAGGCTTCAATTATTTAAAAATGGTTTAGAAATTTTCAGTTTAATACCTCGACTTCGAAATAACGTGGTATTAAACTTCAAAGTCGTCTGTCAGTGCTTCGAACCTCGTCGCTATTTCTAAACAGGACTAAAATGTAGGAACGAATGTCTTCATCCTTTACAAATTCCAATTAAATCTTTGGTCGTTTGAGAAATACGACTCCTATTTTAGGTTTCCAATTTTCTAAAGTTAAACAACGTGATCACTATACACACACAATTAGCAGGGGTGAACCTCCAAAAAAGGTACCGTGTAACAAAATTTTTATTTCTACGTACAAATACCTGCAGTTGTTACGTCTTTAAAACATTCTAAAATTAGGATGCGTGTGATAATCAGAATGTAGGTACTTGCATAAATATTTGTTTTGAATGACACAGCTATTTTACTTAACTGATTAGCGAGTCTAGTTCTTGTTTATTTCTAATATATTTACCTACTTTGAGGTCGTGAGAAGGAAAATTAACTATGCTTCGTCTCGTTTATACTATATGTATATTAAATAATTAATAAAATAAACCACACGGTATATTTCACAAATGTATTAGACTATCTCTGACATATGTTTCGATTTTTACACCATTTTCCAAGAGCTATAGATAACTGAGATACATTATTTATAGCTATCTATAGCTCTTTGAAAATGGTGTAAAAACCGAAACATATGTCAGAGAGTCATTATGTTTCACCAAGTGCTCAGCGAAACCTCAATTTCAACTATTGTATATTAAATCTTTTATGATAGTATATTATGTAAAATAACATTTAAAAAAATACACTTGGCTTATGTTTCACTAAATCTATATGCCGAAAATTCGCACAAGAATTTTTGGCCGGTACTAATTGAAGCGAATTCTAGAATTTTCATGATCCAAAACGTCTGCAAATCAATTGTTAATATGTTACTGAATTTGTTATATTGATCTTTTTGTGTTCTTTGGTTTTTTATCAAAATGAGTCATAAATGTAGAGCCTTGATTAAAATTTGTTTAAACATTATTTTGTACTTTGTATCTAACATTACCTAAAATGTTTCATAAAACACCAAAATACGAATCGACCGACCTTTATCTTGTTTTATACATGTGTATTACACAATTTCTACATTGTAATTTGGTAGCTTCTTTTAATCTTTTTGGTAGGTATTTAGATTGATGAGTAGTTTTATAATTCTTGATAAACCAAACATATAGGTACCCATTCACTATCGAAAAACCAATGGGCAATAAAATACTGCCATTTTTCACAGCTTCTCTGCCGACACTAACTTTTTCATGACAAGACACCTGCTGGGCCTCTTATCGTAAAATCAACATTATTAAAACCTTCAAATACCACAGGCGCCATTCTATTTCTAACATTGCTGTAATTTTCACATTGAACTAGACATACCTATTATTTCAATTATTACCCTAACAAAAAAAAATTGGCTAGTACATATAGTGCAACCAGTAGAAACAAATTTTAAATTAATTACTGTGTCGTTCCTTACATATATAGAATGTTTTACATTTGAACAGCCTCAAATACTTTGAAAATGCCAAAAACCCAGAGACGTGATTATAACTAGACTGCGTCTTGCGTTTATAAAGTGATACCATTTGGGTAGGCAACACATTTTGCGAATTAGGGGACAGAAACGCGAGTATTATACTATTATTAAGAATGCTCATAACATCACTCAGAAAGTTTGAGGCAGTTGAAGTGTTAAGAGTAGTTATTTCAAATAAATGTTGTGCGACACTATTTTTCTTGTATTTTGTTAAAGTAATATAAAGCTAGTTTAATATTAGAACAATATGAAAAGAGTTCAAAAGGTTCTTCTATTTCATTTCATGTGTAAGTACAATTTAAACATAAGACACTGATACATTTGTAATTTCTTCAAAGGTTCCTTTAGGATCCTGAATTAAAAAAAAAATTGTTGAACGCAATAAGGCGTTAAAGTTTTACACCGTCAAAATATTCAGTTGTGTGTTGTTTGCAGCAAACATTTTGAAGAATAAGACTTTTTAATATCAGTATCCGTAGGAAAAAGAAAATTAAAGCAAAATGCTGTACTTAGCGTTTTTGATTTTCTTCAGCATTTAATTAAAAAAGTAGTACCTCGACGCAACAAACGAAGTATTTTGTCAAAAGTAAGCAAGTAATTGAATGAGTAATATTGAGATAAAGAGTTAATTTAATTTCATCACATCTTTTTTATCAACTTCATACACCAATCATCCACACAACGAGAAATCTACTTGCGTTACTCATTAACTTTATTTTCACTTATAGCAGATATATTATTGTAAACAACAGTATTGTTATTTTTTTAAAGAAGTTTAATTATGTTTTCAATATATTTGGTTTGTATGTTAAATGCTATTGTAAATGATTTTCAATCTTTCAAAGTCTTAACTTAAATGTGTCCCCGAATGTGCATTATTGGTTGCATACCTAAAGTACATCTTTTTCTAGTACAAACAATATTGCTTACGCTCGGTCCATATTATAGTCACGTCTCTGCAAAATCCAGCTAATAATGAAATATTATTGCAGAAATTTTTAGTAGAGGTAAATTTATCAACACTAATATGAAATTAATTTTTGAGTGAATCGAACCCGAGATATTTTACCACTAAAGCTACGAACGTACTTCCGTCGTCGGAAATTAATATCTCTATCTCATTAAAGTATTTAAATTTATCTCTACTAATAAATTATCCAAAAATATTTTATTATTAATGATTAGTAATAAATATACATTTAGTTTGAAGATTCTGTGACTTTGTATGTTCGTCATTGTTACGCTGTCACATTGGTGCGTAAAGCTGAAGGTCCCGGGTTCAACACAGCAGTGACAATTTTACTTCATTAATTTGAGGTAATTTATAGTAGATCAAATTCATTCGAAAAATTCTTCAAGTATAACATCATATCCAAAACAATCATCAGATGATTTATGTAAATTGGTTAAATAAACAAAATGTTTTTATGCATCTCAAAATATAATACTTCCGATTTTTAAGAAACAAGTGTTGACTACTTACTGCACGATATGTCGTTGAAAAGTAATACCTTAAACTTTAAACATACAAATGTTTTAATAATTTCAATTGAATTTACTGTGGGAAACTTATGAAATATCGTTTAAAATGTAATAATTAATTTTATATAAATGTTTTGACTAAGAATAAACTGGCACTTTGGCATTAACACGATGTTTCGCTAGTCATGCGATTCGTGTAAACCAAATTTGCACACCACGTGCCAGAAAAATGTTACGGTGAATCACGACACGTTTTTACATAAAACATAATTTCGTGTTTCACTTAATGTGAAATTCAACGGTATGCACGTGTATGGTATGGTATGGTTATCATAATAAAGTGAATGTCATGACCTACGATACGCTAGAGAATTTGTCTCATGAAATTTTACGTTCGACTTGGCTTTTCAGGTTACTGGGAGATATGGTATATGCATTACAAATTTTCATATTATACACGGCAGGTACAGTCAAGTTCATTGAAAACAGACGAAGAGGTCACTCACAAAAAGCAGAGTTTCAAGAAAAATTCGGATCTAACAATTCATTAAATCATAAATTATGACAAAGTTAAAATGTAACTGGGATGTAAAACACATACAAAATCTTTAAAAGTAAATTTCACTTCCTGATATTAAGAAAAGCGTACTAATAACCATTGAAGGCTAGAGAAGCAGTTTAATATACTTTTAAGGGTTGTATTTTATAAAAAATATAAATATGGAATTGACAGAAACAACTACTCCGAGGGCTAATACCCCTACCGGTATTGAATTATACTGTTGCTTCCGAACGATTATTAGATGAAGATAACAATCCAATCTTTCGGTCGTGGGATATGGCTATCTGTGCGCTGTGCCTACTGTGTAGGACGCGTTCCAAATGGGGGATCTGTGATCTTTTATAATTTGACGAAAAAGGATTTTAACACCTTCTTTTTTTGGTTGTATTTTATCTTCAACTGATGTGATATTTGATAAATGATACACTCGGTTTTCTAACAATTTTTGTTATTTTCAACATTTCAGAATAAACTTTTCTTTTCCTTGTGTAATATATTAAAATATGTCGATAGATATTTTACTGCATATGGTAATTAGGTCTTGCAGCCAATATAGTTTACCCTCATTTTAAAAAACACTCTTATTGAGACGTTTTGTGTATTAAAACTATGGAGTTATAATACTTAATGGAAATAGTTTTAAAACTAAAGTAGTTTTTTCGTTTGGTGTATCAAAGCATGGTGCAGTTGTTCATTTCCAATAAACATAAGAGTACAGAAAGTAATATGTTAACAGCATAGCTTACTCATTGTTCGAATGAATTTCATGCGAAAATGTCTTGAAAAGTAATTGCGCACTCATTACACACATAAAAACATCGTATAATGAGCGTAGATGTTTATTATGTATATGTGTGTTTTTTTTATTTTGGACTTAAAAGGTGGTTGACCTGAAGCTAGATCAGTTACACAGGTGTGAGCATTTTTTTGCAAAACACATCGACGGGACTAATCTATGATATTCTTCATAGGACTTTCGCTAATTGTCAATTTTCTCACAAGTTATACGTATATAATAAATACATAGATTTTAAATTTTTAAAATGCTTTTCTTGTAATGCATTAATCCAATAAGGGAAAATAAAGGAATACAGAAGACAATAAATAGGAAAATTAATTTAAATGTAATACATAAATGAATAACCTAACTGTTGACAATAACAAGTACACAAAATTTCCACTAATACATTTATTTTTCTTACCAATTTTTTACCCTTTAAGGGCATCCTCAGAAGAATTTCATTCAAGCTATCTACTATTCATACTAAATTCAAGCATAAACTAAGGGTGGGGGTATTTCAGTTATAATGGAACTATATATATTTTCAATTTCCATACAGTAAAGGCTGAAAGAATCGATTAATATATAAAAATGAAATTTTAGTTTTATTTCAAAACCGAGGGGTTTGTATACGAGACCCATTCATGCTTTATTAATTACTAATGAGCGGTGTGAGTTTGATGACACTAAAATAAGTACTTATTAGGGGCGCAATCATGCTTTGTCCAAATATTTATGTCCTAATTACACATATTTTTAAAAACACTATCAAGGTGAATTCTTAAAAAAATAATGAACCGATTTTCAGCAGACGTTATAAAAATTCCCCATGATACACATTCTTCAACAAAAGAAACACATGAAATATGACAATTTACAGATGAATTAAAATATCAGTAAACATTTTTTTTAATATAACGCTTTATAACTTTTATTGGGATGCACAACAATAATGAATAATTGAAGGACTAAAAATCACTTTTAAATGTTTCAAAATATTATACTTATCGTCTACATATATTTTTACAGTCAACAGCCGGTATTCTGTGGGTGTAATTTTCAAAATTTCAGATACATAGTCGTTGTTAAGAAATACCAGATGCCCTTGCTTCTGAACTTGCATGTAATAAAGGCGTATTGAAAAAATTTTGTTGGTCATTTGATATACTCACATTCACCTTTACTGCTTTTTTAATTTCAAAAAATTCTAAAAAGTCCAATCTTTTCTCTTTTCTTTTATTGTGTAAATTTTTGATGGTGTCAGAATCGATAAAATGGTTGTTATTTATGCAATGTGTCGCTAATCCCGTGTTGTGTTTTTGATTCAAAACGGATTTTTATGCTCATTTAGTCGAATTCCAAGATGCCTATCAGTCTGGCCAATATATGATGCATTGCAACTGTTACATAATAATTTGTAAATGCCTGCTTTTTGTAGCAGTTCTATTTTTTCTTTATTATTAACAAGCAAACTACATAAATTACATTTATTCACTGCTATAGCATTTATTCCTAATTTGTCTAAATTATTCCAAATTTTATTAGTGGTGTTTCCACAATAATTTATTAGATTGATTAGACATTTAAAAGTGATTTTCATTCCTTCAATTATCAAAACAATGGTTCACAGTTCAACAATTGATTATACAATAATCAATGTTACTTGCATTTTCAAAATTTAATTTTCGTTATAGAGAATATAAGTTGTAAATAATGACGTATAATAACGTATTAAAGGCTATGACAAATGATGGTCAGGTTTACTGAACAGTAAATTCGACCTTGACTTTCCACTTTTTGTGCTTTATTAACCTATTGTTTGGCGTAAACAGTGGACACTCTGTCAAATCGTTTCCGCTGTGGTAAAAAGTAAAGACAGGTTCATTAAATTGATTCAACAATACTAGTAGAATGTCTTGACGAAAGTTTGCTTATGCGATTAACAAAAGTCCGTTGTTAATTGACTGTCAGAACATCAGAACGGAACCTAACCAATTCAATTCAATTCAATACAATTATTATTCAATCTGCAGACGAGCTAACAAGATGATCCATGGATTATATTGAAATTAGCTTAGCTATTTGTATTCTCCTCTTCGTTGTAAATTAAGTAGATACATAAAATGATCATTTCTTTGTAAATAAAGGCTTGAAGCGAGGACTGTGTATTAGCGTCATTAATATTAAGAGCTCGTCTTCTCGTTATGCGAGGTTGGTTGGTGAGGTAATAATTCCAAATTAGAATAAGTAAATAATATATACACCGTGTTAACAGTAGGTACTTGTCTTGAACAGGCACTCATAACAATCGCTGCTTCTGATCAAAAGTATGTTACATGTAACAAGGATAAATAGGCAAATGTAAATGAGAGTGTTCTAAAAGAACGAATATGACAACTAGAAAATTATTATTTATTTTGTCCATACCCACTACTCACGATCGGTTTGCAAATATTTAAAAACGATTACCATTAATTAATACAACAGTTCAAGACAGCGAACAAAGGTGTTTTGTGTGAAAAATTTGCAATCAACGTATTTCTAATTATATTTAAACTTTAGTGGGTGCACTTTTTGTGAAACATATTTATTAACTTAAAATAAAGAAACAAGACTTGGTAAAGTTTCACTAGAATAATTTATTTCCCGACAATATGTGTTGTTTCGAGCTATGTGCTCATTTTCAGGAGTATACTTATACTAAACTTAAATAATACACAAATCGTAATTTATAGCCTACTTAAAATTAGAGGGGAGGAAAAAGTTTCTAATTCTAACTGGTTGTTCATTAAATTTTCTGCTTTATATAAAGCTTTGTTAATTTCAAATGATTCAAGATTCAAGTTTCTTTCCTTTACTTACGTTAGTATGTAAGATTTTTATATTTTCTAAATCTAAAGAATGGCCTAGAGAGATACAATGGTCAGAACAACCAGTTTTTTAGATTCTTATCAACTGTGTATTTATTTCAATATGTTGGACTTTCATAAAGTATCCGCTAATTCAATACAATAGAAACTTTTCGTCCCCCCTAATTTCATGTAGGCTATAAATTATAATTTGTGTATTATTTAAGTTTAGTATACGTATACTCTTGAAAATGAGCACATAGCTCGAAACAACACATATTGTCGGGAAATAAATTATTCTAGTGAAACTTTACCAAGTCTTGTTTCTTTATTTTAAGTATTTTTAATTGTATAAACTGGCATACCTATAACTTAAGAACCTCATCCAGTCTATTTCTTCTATTTAATATTATTAAAAATTAGATGTTAACTTTTGTCAAAATAATTAAAAAAAACTATACTTATGGATGTAAAACACGCAAATCAAAAAACTGCAACAAAACACACTTTCATCTACAAAGGATGTCCCCAATTGTAAGTTTATCTATTTATATTTAAGTAAAACAAAATAACCAAGTAAACGATAACTGTTGAATGTCCATCTGAATATATATATTTTTATTAATAGTGGACAAAAAGTTACGCAATACATATGACATAAAGGGAAGGGAGAAATTGTTGTCGGGGGGCTTTTCGTCTTTAGGAAGGATTAAGGTTCATTTGCAAAGCAAGATAACCTGTCACTACGTACATTTCAAATTTACAATTTACAATGATCTTATAACAGTTTTGTTTGAACTTGTAGCATAAATATATGGAGGCAACATATAATACAATAGCAGCGTACTTGAAATAGAAAGTGTATCTGGGTGTCCTTTCTCGTTCTAACGCGGCCTGATTGGTAAAGACAGATATGTATGGGGAAAATAAATCCAATCAGGCTGCGCTAGAGCGAGAAAGGAGGTCCGAATACACTTTCTATTTCAAGCACGCTGCAGTTGTATTATACGCTGCCTCCATGTATTTATTGTCTGTTTTGAAACCCAGCTGACATTTATCCTTACCCTCAATGTTTTTTAAATGTATTTTTTTATAAGGCATACTCAATGGCGAATTAAGTTTAAAAAGAAATTCCTTTTAATCATCTTATTTCAAACGACAAGCCCGTTATTGTTAAGAAATACGGGTGGCAAATTTATATACAGTTTGATTGATTACCGCACTGAACGAATACAGTTATTTTTGATGACACAGCAACAACCAATTAAAAACATATTCTTTGCGTCTTATATTTATATTATACAATACGAGTGTTGAAAGGGGGGGGCATTTTTTAATAGTTGTACTACGAAAATTTAAGTGGGCGGCAAACATGTGACTATAGACAGAGTTATCTGGAATTGAATAAGTAGGTACCCACATTACGTAGCAGTATGTTAATTAGTATTAACTTCATTCCTATCTAAATCTATTAACAATTAATACCAAATTGACTCACCATTTTGTAGGAAATCCGCACAAGTTCATAGAGAACTGCACTCTATACGGAGATGTCTGCAACAGAACAAAAATAATTCTTAAATAATAATTTTAAATAGTTAAATTGAAGGCTAATTTAAAATGAAGAAATAACAGAAAAATGTTTCAAGAAATTTTATTAAACGATTTGCTACATATGTTTCGCTATACAATAGCTTCTTCAGAAATGTTTAATAAAAGTTCTGTTATTTTTTCATTATGAATATGTTTCAACAAGTGACGAATTCAACAATCAACACTAATTTAAAGCTATATATAGGTTGTGATTTTCTTAACCAAGTAATTTTATTTAATTAGAATTGTATAAAATTATGTAAGATATCAGTGATAAATTATTATAATGTAACTCAATCTATTAAACATTTACATAAAATTTTAGTACAATAAATATAATATCTCATGACAAGCGTGTCGTATTAGTATTTTATAAACTTAATTGAAAAACATCAAAAAATATCCATGTAAATAAATTACGAGCATAAAGAAAGAAACTGAAAATTACTTTTCCTATTAACTTTTTATCAGATCTCCCTGTGTGTAAACCAATACGGGTACAAATTAAATAATTAGAGGTACGGATTAGTACCGAGTGACTTGTAGTATGAATAATAAAAAAAAATAGATTAAAACGCCTTGATAACACTACAAACAATGTTTATTGGTACAACCAAACGTATACATTTCGACTACGAACTAGTCATTTTCAATGGTAATGGTAAACTAATATTAAGAAAACATTATACCTAAATATATTCTAAAAAAACTACCTGTAACTTATTGAAGACTATTGAAAGGGGGTTGTTAGTGAACGGCAGGTTAAAATTCCTCAAAAAAATTCTGAATTTATGAATGTAAATGTTTACGAGTATATTTACATTCATAAATTCAGAGGTCTGAAACGGGGACGGTGATTCTGAATTTGATTTAACACAGGAGATTATTAATTTTTACTAAATATCACTTTCCATTAAATTATTTGACTATTTGTATTTAAATCATGAATTAAACATTTAAGTAGAAAATATGGGAATGTAAACGTCAATGAAAAAATAAATTGGCAATAAATTCTTCCTAATTACGTACATAAAATAAAATTGAAAACCAGCCGTTTTAATTTGTATTCAAGTAAAGAGTTTTCTCATAATTTATATTAATTTGTCCATAAAAGTAGATAACAAACTGAATTCCCGAACAATGGAAACTGAGTTAAGAAAAACACGAAAAACGGAATAGAAAAAAATCTAAGACAATCTTCATCCATCACTTCACCTGGTTATTATTTATAAGCTGTGACTGTACTTATAAACACATGCCGCGAAAGCCTAATATATATAAGTTAGTAAAAAATTGAAGTAGTATTAATTTTACCTTAATATCCATTTATTTACATTTACTTATACATGTAAAATATTTTAGGTAAAAAAATAAATGGTAGGTAAATGCAACTATTCATAACTACATAACATTTTAAGTTTAATACAAAACGACTCAACTCGAAACATCCCATTATGTCAACATATTCACTTATTACATCCAAATAAGAAACCAACGCTGTTTTCGGATTATGTACTGTGTACATAGGATTATACGGTTTTGGTACGTTGTAATACATACATCATTTGATTATGAATGAAAGGTGGCTCAAACACCTTAATAAATACAAATGATGTATATCTATCCAACTTCTCTTTCTTTAGCGTTGAACATAATTCAGCTAAAAGCGCCGGCTTCGGTACAAGAATGTTGTAACACAAAGTAGGTGTAGATAAATAACCAATAAGAACCCTATTTTAAGTAACCGGTTTCCATATAAAGAGCGATATAAATATGTAGATTAATCTACATCTAACTATTTAATTAGAATGATAGTGCGATAAATATTCAGAAAATGTTCAACAATTTCGTGGAAAAAATTACATTTTCTATAATTATTGTGAAGGCGGAGACTTACACACAAACCGTTAACATTTCACCTGTTGTTTTGGGCTGTTTCCACTAATTAACTATGTAAATGATGTGATAAATAAAATGGAAACTGTAGAAAAAAAGGCAATGTTTTGCTAGAATGTTAAACAGTTAACTTTAAACTACAGAAACTATACAGGGTGCTCATTTTCAAAACAAATGTTACGAAAATAGTTCACTAATTTAGAAAGTTTATTTAATCAATAAGAAAGCTTGTAATTTTTCCAAATTTGAATTTCGTTTGAAAGCTAAATTAAAGAAATCAAAAACGTCCAAGGCAAATTTAAAAATAAAAATAAAAGACCTATTTTATATTGTGTTGTTAAACAAACAAAGACTTCAAAGTCTTCTTAAATAACGCTCCACAATTTTGAGAAGACTCTTTGCGTGAATACGATAACATAATATATTTGTTACACTAAAGTCCTATTCATACTATAAGTTAAGTAACGGTTTGATCACAGTCCGGCAAGTATTACATTATAATGAAGTATGGTCAGATCACGGCCCATTCAATTGATCGCAGTATTTCTCTTCATTAAAACAAATATTCTTTATAAGACTCGACAAATGTTTCGGACAATGCCCATTCTCAACTAACTCAGTTACCTCTGTATATAAACAGGTAATTTAAAAGCATTTACTTTAGTACGTATATACTTTTGAGAATGGGCATTGCCCGAAACAATTGTCGAGTCGAATCGTGAACATTTTAATATTTGTTTTGTTGAAGTTATAATAATGTTTCAAAAGAATTGCACCGTCGAAAGCAGTGTTTCTCTCCAATCACTGTACCATTGACAATAAACCGAAAGTGTGTATGCACATCAAACGCGGGTCCGGCTACTCTGGTCCAAGTTTTCTGTGGTTTCCTTGGATTATTTAGGCAAATGCTAGGCAGTAATATTCCACAGATAATCTTTCTCTTATCTTCTGTCTTCATTTCGTCCGTCTCATCTTTCTCTCCCTAACCACACCACCCACCCATTCCCACGATTCCTGAAAGGAGGCTGAAGAGGGTCTTACGCCCTACGCTTTACACTACAGTGTAGGTCCGTAATATGTTTTTTTCGGAAACTTAACTTTTTTATTTAAGTGTAAATGAAGAAAAAAATCAGCATGTTTTATTATAAAACCCTACAATTGTTTCTATGTACTCTTGAAAAATATTGATTGATTTAATGAATTAAAACAATTTTTATGAACATTATAAAGTATTCTTTTTATTTACGCTTATTTAAAAGCTGTTTCAGAAGAAGAACACCAGCGGCAGTAATTTTTTTAATTTAGAATTGGGTTACATTGCGTTTCTTTTGTAGATGTTCATTCTTTCGTTCTTCATCTAATCTAGCCATAATAGCGAAATGTGTTGTTGAAAAACTCTTAATTTTTTTAAAAATTTTCCACAGATTTCATTTCTGACTGCTCGTTTGACTGTAAACACACTAGTAATGAGTCAACAAAACAGTTGAGACGATTTCTGACTCCAGGATTAGATTGCTTGGTCTCCAAAGAATCCATTCCTTTCTTATTATAACTTCTTAATAACATATACTTATCCTAGTTAAAGTTTTATCTAACTTGACGTTACGTTAACTAATTTAAGAGCTTAAAAGTTATTGTATATTCAGTGTAGGTTTATCTGTAATAAGTTCACGAAACAAGTACGAAAAAAGAAGGAGAACAATGGATACTTTATATGTTATGTTACTTCCTCGCTGAATGATGGGTCTTGTATATACCGTTTGGCGGTGTATTATACCTACATTATTATTAAACAGTCAAGAATTGCTATTATTATTGTTATTTGATGAGCCTTTATTGGATACTTAATTTCCATCGTCTTGTGTGTAATTTGCGTAAAAACTTTCACACGAAAGTATCTAGTAATATAGGTTCCCGTTACCAAACACTACGTAATGTTATAAAATGTTTAACATATTTGTATAGTGTATATAGATTATTAAGGGAGGGTCGATTCAGATTAATTTTAAATTTGTTTTAATTTAATTTAATTGTATGTAAATAAAATTAAATATTGTAGAATGTGGGAATAGAATAAATAATTAAAAAAAGACTCACTCTAATCATCGTGTTTGTGAACATTATCGAGGCGAAGCTGCTGATAATGCCTACATTAATAACAGTTTCAGTGGTAATTAGGGTGACTTTATTTTTTATAATTAATTGAATCTACATTTACTAGATGGAAATTCATTGTAAAATTAGAAAATAATATAACGTTTGTAATTTCTTTTTAATTATTTAAAATTAAATGATTTAAAACAAGTGTAAAATGTATTTTATTTATGATTAATTGTTTTCGTTCTCTTTCAGAAGTATGAATAGAGCCATAATACACAATAGTTTAAAACTACTCGCGTTTGAAACTAAATGCGATGTCATCCTAAGCTGCCAAGACTGCAAATTAGAAGCTCACAAGGTCATACTATCGATTGCAAGTCCTATAATAAGGGTAAGTATCATGCATTGTACTTTAACTAATGTTATTTGATTAATATCATTAATTTTAATATTCAATCAACCAACTCAATCAAATCGATTGATCTACAGATATACGTTAAACGAAAATCATTCGTGTATGTTGGTGTTAAGGCAGACAAAATTTAATTCAATTTAATTTATAATTAATACTCGCCTGCCCAGGGTTGATTCTTAGCCAATGGAATATTTTTCTTTTACACGCGATTTTTAGTATGAATAAACGAGACATATCTCGAAGGATTTATAAAAACCCGTATTATTCGCAAAACTTAATCTTACTTATTCAAAAAAAGAAAGGAATTAAAATCCTTATTCGTCTAAATATTAAGATCAAAGATCTCACATTTGGAACGCGTCTTACCAAGTATGATTTTAATTCCTTCTTTTTTGAATATGTTATACTTTCGTCTAAGAATCCATCGGAATCAACAGTAACAGTGTAATTCAATGGCGGTAGGGGTATTAGCCCTCGCAGTAGTTGTTTATGTTGGTTCCATATTTATATTTGTCTTAATATTTATAATATAGCCTGTAAAGGCCTTTCTGCCAGCACCCCCTGATGAGACCCGATAGGTCGAAACGGGTCGTGGGATATGGCTTCCATTCGTTGTGCCTACTTGGTAGGACACCTTCCAAATATGAGATCTTTGACCTTAATAATTAGACGAATAAGGATTTTAATTCCTTCTTTTTTCAATATTTTATATCATCGTCTAAGAATACATCAGAATCAACAGTGTAATTCAATGCCGGTAGGGGTATTAGCCCTCGGAGTGGTTATTTCTGTTAGTTCCATATTTATATTTATATTCTTAATCTTACTTTTTATGCAACTATTAACAATTCAAATTTCTTTAGCTTTAGTTATTTTGTCAATCAATAGAGGTCGTTCAAAAGAAAACCTCACCTATATTAAGACTAGATAATAAATGAAAATAATTTATGATGAACTATATATTTAGGATCTTTTACGAAATAGTCCAGAGTACCCCGCTATCCTGATATTTCCCGATGTAACTAGCAAGATTATGGCTCGTCTGCTTGACTACATTTATGGCGGATCTGTTAGTTTATTGTCTAACGACTTGGAAGAATTTATCAATGTGGCTTGTTTGCTTAAAATTCCTTTGGACTATGAATATTTAGAACAAATAAAATATGAGTTTCCCAAAAGCGAAAGACCGGTTCATTGGTCCAAAGAAGATGAAAATGTTACTCAAGTTATAAAGGTAACACCTATAAACCTACACATTCATAAATGATGTTTACACATTAAAAACAAAAAGTCCTCACCTATTCTTTTTTTAGGAAGTAAGAAGTTTTGATCTTTCCGACCGAAACACTTTTAGTTCAGACGAAATTATTAATTATTCACGACAAAAGTCAGAAACAAGTGGCAGTGTTAATACTAATAGTAATAATAATAAAACGCTCAAGAAACTTCCCGACCTTATGCCTTTATCAAGCATTAACCATAGACATAAAATCAGAAAAGGACTCTATAATCAAGCTAGTCCTAGTCCTTGGTGCCCAAGAAATGTTCCGTTACTTGCTAGTCCGAGAGAAATAGACTGTCTTCCCAACTGTTTAGATATTATTTCGCTACAGGTAAAAAAGGATTCAGAATTTTTGAGAATACAATCAGGTCAATTTAAGAAAGCGAGTTTGTAAACAAATTATTGAAATAAAAGAGACCTATTTTACTATACTGTTTCATATATAATATAATGTCGTTTTCTCTTGTAAGATATGTAAATTGTAAATCATAGAAGCATATATGTAGTTTTTTATGACATTAATGATTTTCCGTTAATGTCGTGTAGCGGTTAGTTAAATTTAATATTTTAAACTTATATATATTATCAAAATCTTTGGAAAATTAAAATATAACTACTAATAGCTTTCCGTGAATATCATTAGCAGTAAATACCTAACAGTACCACTTGCATTCAAATTCGAAGAACCTCATTTGTGTGGTTCCCAAACGGAATTAGGTACATAAATCAAAACTAAAAACAGTAATGTTTCAACAAAACAATCAAACTAGACTATACTCTAGTACTCTTGATAATGACTGATTAAGTCGAAACAATATTGTCGAGTTTTCGCAATAAAAAATTTGTTGAAACATTACTGTTTTTAGTTTTGATTTATTTAAATATGTTTCATCACAACACATCTGCAGTTAGCTTTAATGGAATTAGGTACTGCTAATTTCATGATAAAAGCAATTAGGGTGACAATGTTGTTAAGGGTTAAATAGCTTAACAGTACATGGAAAAGAACTATATAAAGTCAGAATTTGTAATGGGTTGGTCAGTAAAACTTACCTTTCTTTTGTTACATTTATGCTATTGAATTACTTTTATTTTTACTGGCCGATTATTGTTTACTGTGTGTTTTATTTGTGTTGTATCTTCTAGTGATCTTATTGTACTTTGCTTTTGTTTTTGTGTCTGTTGTTTTGTGTGATCCAAATTATACCTTTTTTAAATTTTATCGGACTATTCTTTTTGTGTTATTTTGTTCTTTTGTTCACCAAACGAACCCCGATAGTCGAATGCACCAGTTATTGAAGTTAGTAAAATAGCTCTATTTTAGTTCAATATTATGTTTATTTATCGGAAACCTGGCCTTCCTAAACAGGCTCGACTAAAATCTAATAATTTTTAATTTTAAAGACGAAAATAAATTTTCAAGGCGTTTATTTCAGCCACCCCCAACCCTACATGAACACCAATATGATAAAAATGACTCCAATAACAATTTCACATATGCATCACCCCCATTCGTGCATCCCCCAACGGCAAATAGTTCTATACTTAAACCTATCCCCATTTTAGCAACTCCTCAAACCAATTGCCTGCATCACCATCCTTCCCAATATCCTTTATTATCTCCTCCACCACCTCGTTTACTTTCTCCGCCGCCACCATTGCAACATCCGAAGGAAGAAGATGGTAAAATTGATTTACAACCCGTAAATGATCTAACAAAAAGTTTGAGTACCATAGAAGAAGTAAAGTATCCTCCTGTTCTCGGAGAAGTGGAGCAGAAAACAACTGAAGAGGAAAATGACTCCACAAATAACAACAGGAATAAGGAAAAACCATTTAGATGTCAAGATTGCGGAAAATGCTTTAGTCAGTTGAGAAACTTTAAATATCACAGGTAAACATTTACAAACAGGAGTGTGTTTAAAAAATTGTTCTTAATATTGGTCATGAATAAACAACTCGAAGATAAACAAGGAATTTCAGATAATATTTTGGTTCAGATAACAAGTGAAATGCTTCTTAGAATTGATGAATAATCTTTAGAGAATAAACATTTTAAAATGAAAAACAAATATTACATGAATTGTTTATTTCTTCAAATCAGCCCACAAACAAGTTATCGGAGTTTTTTTTTAGAATGTCTATCTCAAAAAACTTTGGTACACAACAGCATATTACTTACACCCTGCAAAGATAACCAAGTAAATTATAATTTTAATTAATATAAGCACCGTTACGTCTCCCCTAACACACTGTGTGTCCGACCCTGTGTCTGTTCATTACCCCCTGGGTCATTATAATATAATCGTTTGCGGCGTCGGGAAATGAAGTAGAAGGTACAGTCGCATTTCATGAGTGCGAGCGTCCGGACGCTGTTCGAAAGTCCAGCTGTATTACACATTTAATAACGAAGTTGCGGATAACTGCTAGTTACGATATAATAACAAAGTCAATCTAATATTGACTTCCGGTGAAACTGGACCTTTTAAAAAATAATGCGACCTGATTCAGTGGTGACCATTGACAACATGTTGAAGCATACGTATGATTAAAATGAATATTATTATTTTAATCAAGATAGAAACAGAAATTATCTAATATAGATATGTAATAAATTAAACCCCATTTACAACGTTTATATGATACAATGAAAGTTCTTATCGTTTTTCGTATAGATAGAAGTACAAAAGCATTTCCTTGTATGGCGGCAACTTAAAGAGTAATATTCCAACAAACCAATTCATGAAAAAATTTTAATTTTAGTAATCGCGAAAGTAAAATTGAAAAATGCAAGCGCAATTGCTAAGTGGTTACGATACATAACATATATGCAAGTTTGTCTGTATGTACTTCTACGGTATGTAAATAATTCATCAAATGGACAGAAATATTTCATGCACATATGTTATGTGCGATAAAAAAAAGACATTTCACAAACAGAAGCTGCACTGTGGCAGGTGCGAATGAAAAGTGCAAATATCTGCATGCATCCGAATATATTATCACACAAGTTTAGCAAAAATATCGTGAATGAAAAAAAATACTGAAAGAGGATTTCAATATTTACATACATAGTTAAATTTAGAATTTTCGATTTTTAATTTATTTTACCATAGCAAATAGTCAAACACAAATTAACAAGATACACTGTACTTATATAAACTAAAAAAATTATTGGTTGAAGTAAGGGCTATAAGTACCTTATATCAATTCCACTTATTAAGCAGTACTATCAAAAATTGGGCTAATGAGTGGAATCGTAAGTTTAACGAAAGATCACTATTGTAGTGATCTTAAAAAACAATCAATTTTTTTAATTTAAGTACGAGGCATGTTTTTTAAGTAAGTACCGTTTTGAAATTAATAAAAAACGTGCAAAGATATCTTAATAATTTTATTTTTACATGATAAATAGTACCTTAATCTATTTTTCTACATACTTTCCTTTAATATTGAGGCACTTAACGTTTGACCAGTTTTTGAATACCCTTCTCATAGAACTTTGCCGCCTGACTTGTTAACTGTTAAACACTGCATCACAACTGTTTTGACTTCGTCATCGTCTTGAAGACGCTGGCCGCCCAGATGTTTCTTCAAGTACAGGAACAAATGGTAGTCAGTGGGCGCCAGATCAGGGCTGCACGGAGGATGATCTAGAGTTTCCCCGTGAAAAGATGTGATGAGATCTTTGGTCCGATTAGCCATATACGGATGTGCATTGTCATGCACATTTGAGCGGCCATCTTTAAATGCTCTCACCCACTTACTTACCATTCCATCACTCATAATGTTTTGTCCGTAAACTGCACAGATCTCAGATCTCACGATGAATATCAATCGGTTTTAGTCCTTTAGCACTAAGGAATAGTACAACAGCCCGGACATCACAGTCGGCGGAACTCACGATTATCGGAGGCATCTTAAATACTCAGTAATCAAGGGCAAATCAGACTATAATGGCGTCAGTGCGTAGGTGAGAGATGTAGGTAGTCAATGCGCATGAGCGAAACGCTGACCGCAGCGTTACGGCTGGAGAATTTCAAAACGGTTCTTTGTAGGTTAGACAGAAAGGAATTGAAGAAAAATGATTTTGAAATTTTGAGTTTCACAATCATTAAGAAATGAAAACCTTTGTACTATGATTTTATTGCTATTATTCATTTAGCGACTTTGTCTCTTTTTAGATCTAATATTACATATGTTATGGAATTCATAATTTTTAATTTCAAATCGATTTCAGATCAATACACGAAGGTACGAAAGAATTTGCAGCTCGATGTCCAGAATGCGGAAAACATTTTAATGACCGAGGTTATTTAAGTAGTCATTTAAAAATTCACAGGGACCGTAAAGAATACGCATGTCCACACTGCCCCAAGAGATTCAACCAGAGAGTTGCATACAATATGCATCTCAGGGTTCATACAGGTACACTAACTTATTAATTAATTAACAAGTTTCATAGAAAATGACTTGCTAAATATTTTCATTTAATGTCTTCATTCTAATTGTAAAAAATTGCGTGGATAGCGTCATATAAATAAAATGCAATGGTCATAAAACAGATGCAAGAAATCGGCGGCTTCTTTTATCTTAAGGTGATAAAAGGTATAAGAGTAAAAATCTATTACCTGACACATACAATAGAGAGTTGTCTTGATATCACATATTGATTTTACTTAAATGCAGATAATTTTTGAGTAAATTAAACTATGTAAACATTGCCACAATTATTGACTAACACCACGATAAACGTATTCGTATGTTTCATTATCACCATAAGATAAGAGAACACATTAGATAGTTTTGTCAAATTGGTATTATTTTGATGATATGTCATTGTTATTCATATAAATTAAAGCATGTCAACTTTGAATCTAATTCAAAATTTCAAATTTTAATTCTTTGGATTTTAAAAAGTGTAATTAATTGATTAATATTTCCTAATTGACGTTAAAACATTACTTTTTTAGTATTCAATTTAAATTTATTTTGTCAATGTAACATTCACTTTAGGCGATTATAAACTATTTAGTGTGATAATTTCAGTATTTTCATTTCATTACTTTTCAAATTATACTTCAATAAAGAAGGGATAATACAATTTCTTATGAGTTTACGACTTAAACGCGAAAATAAAAGCGCAATAAAAAAAAATTAATAGCTTTTTATAAGCAAAAGTATTTAAGAAGTAATTAGGAGTGATGATAACGATGTATATATTTGTACCCAACATGTTAATTATTTTATTTCAGGACTTAAACCCCACGAGTGTCCAACGTGCGGGAAAGGATTTTCGCGAAAAATGTTACTTAAACAACATCAAAGGGTGCATACAGGCGAAAGACCGTACAGTTGTCCGGAGTGTGGAAAAACGTTTGCAGACAGATCGAACATGAGTTTACACCAAAGACTGCATACCGGTATTTTTTTTTTAATTTAAATTGTTGATTGTTGAATTTACGTATATATACATAATTATGAATACGTTTTTTTCATAAATCGGTAATTCTCCTAGCTAACTCAGTGCATACTTCCCCAGCGGGTCATTCATTACCACGCGCTGTTATAAAAGATAATTTCACACAAATTTGACCATTTGATGTATTAGTTTCACTGTACGTAATATCCGACGTCGTTCTAAACGATAGATGTCACGTATAAAATATATTACAATCAAATCTCTTATTACTTCAACCAACGTAGTTATCCCGAGAATTTGGTTCAAAAATTAAAAAAACTACGTATCGAATTTTATTCAAATCGCATACTATGCGTCTTCAAGTTATTTAATAAAATTGTAATGTTTATTTGTTGTCCGAAATTATCGATGGATGAAATTATTGAAGTACTTATTCAAAAAATTTCAGAACTATTATATCTAAGGCTAGGGGTAATTTTAACCCTTGAGGTCATCGTCATAGAGTCTTCAATTCGAAGACAAGTTGGACACGCACATCCCAATCTTCTAGGCCTTCCTCTGCCTATTTTTACTCCTATTTTAGCCTCTAATATTCTGTAACTAGCTCTTCATGTCTCAGAAGATGTCCTACCAACCTTGAAGTTTTATTGAAATAATATTAAGGCTTTTTGAGTAATCGAAGAAAAATATTTTTTTCATTTGGTACCTTTGATCCAATTTCACAGACAAACGAATCAATTTTTTGGTATATAGAGAAGTTCGATTCAATCAACTTATGTTGATCCCTCGAACCTGTGGTTCTTCTACGTATACAGAGTATTGAGACACCCTGTATACAAAATAAAACTCGCTGATCATTACATAATACAAATTGTTCATCTAATAAAAAGTGCAAACAGTAATTATTACTGCATTTACGTTAAGTGTAGATATACTGATTCATTATTAAAATACTCCATGTGTTGTAGTAATTAAAACTGTTTTTAATAACCTCTAACTACATTACTTACGTTTTAATTGTTTTGCATACAAAACTTATAGCAGTGTAAAGAGATCTATTGTGGCATAGCTATCCTATAAATTTCTAGAATTACATTTCTTATTATAATTAGTAATGTCATTAAGTGACAAATGGATCTCTATCAATATTTAAAGAATTACGTCATTATTTATACAATGTTTTTAATACTCCTATACCTCGAAAATCCTCTTACTAATAAGATAACTTATCGTTAGTAGTTGGGATAGATAGAGTAACGATAGACAGTTTTAACCACAAGATATTTAAATTTTTCGTGACACATATTAGACTTCCAATTAAGTGTGTTAGATATATTGAAATATATTTTTTTATTACAGGCGTAAAACCGTACACGTGCACCCTCTGTCCGAAGAGCTTTACTAAAAAGCATCATTTAAAAACACACATGAATTTTCATACCGGTTTGAAGCCATACTCTTGCCAAAATTGCGGTTTAGCCTTTTCGCAAAGCAGCAACATGAGGACTCACTACAAGAAATGCGTTCTTAAACCATGCCAACCCCTACCAGGAGAGTTACCATCGTAACCATTTATCATAGATACATTTTAATTTTAATAAAATGAAATTATGAATTATGTTAATTAAACATTACATTTAATTATTATTATTATTAAAAATACCTGTTAAAAAATTAAGTGGTACTATTTTGCCGCGTTTTTCTGTGATATTATTTTTTGATACTTTTTTATTTTTTGCAATAAACTATTATAGACACGGTATATCTTACAGTTTTGTTTTTCTTATTTTTCTCTCTTGATGATTACCTTTTCATTATATTATAGATGAGTACTAAATTAATTTCCGACAAACATCCTTGAACTGATTGAAAATAAAATTTGTCACGGTTTTTTAATATTGAATTTATAGCCTGGCAAGTTTTAATAAACAATAAATTAAGTTTAACGTGATGATATTTAATGCAATTTAGCTCAATATTTAATTTTACTACTTGTTCTACTTTATACCACACACTTTAGTTGGATATAAAACTTTCCAAGTTAAAAAAATCTTTAAATTATTCGTATTTAATATCAAAGAAAGTAACAAATTTTCTTTTTTAATTTATCGAAAAAACGTTTTACATTCCTATTGTAAGTTCCATCCGTTCAGACCTTAATTCTTTTATTGCCGACACAACAACCCCCGACATCGTTTGTACCTAACTTGGAGCCCTTTTCACAATTATATATTCGTTCAAGTATGAATAATTTTTGAAAAGTTTTATTCTCTTTGCACATCTTAAAAAGGTTGTGGTCTAGATTTTTGATAAGTATTACAGAGTGATTAAAATACTATTTTTCAGACCTTAATTATTTGAGAACAATCGTACGTTTATTCATGAAATTTGGGATCTTAGGTTTTCGAGGGGGTCTTATTAATTGTTTATAGATGTAATAGTTTTTGAGTTATGGGGGATCAAAGGTGGTTTAAAATAGTTCTCGTAATATACACACTGCCGGTGTCGCCTTTTCTTTTTCCGAAATTGTCTGATACACTGTCATGTATCTAAATCCAGTGCTACAAGATAACCAAATACAATCTCACCCTTCCTCATGACAATGAATTAAAATGGCATTAATTCAATTCTCAATTAAAATAATAATAATAACGACATTTATTAACGTAGAGTTATTTTAAAATTATGATAACAATAATATATAAATTATAATTAAACAATATTAAATATAAATAATATACGTTTCATAAATTTCCTTTTTGCTTAATTCAATACGAAGTAACCATGTACACTATTTTTTTATTAGTTACGTAATCTACCAATTATATTAACGACCGGCCTTATAATAACCCAAACTATGGATATGACCGAGAGCGTGATGCAAGCATCCCTTAGTGCAGTTTCCGAAGTAAATGCGCCCTTATCAAAACCCAGGCACTCAGTTGCTAGTCCTAAAACTAACGCACAAATGCCAAAGAATGGGTGACAGATTTTTAAAATGTTTAGAGGGAGTAGTTTTAATTTTAGCAACATCCCCCCAACAGATCCTACCACAATAGTAATAATCGTTGTAAGGCCAAGTTTTGCATGATCTGTTAGAAAATGAGAAAAAGTATTGTTCTCCTTATAAACTATTATACATATTAAACTGGCGATGGCAAATGTAACAGCAAGACACCCCAGAATGCCATGGAACAAATGTTTTCCATTCGGAGATAAAAGTTGCGTAAATATACTCAGATCACTGTTAATATTTAATACAGCCCATGGCATGAAAAGGAGACACTGAAAATAATTATTTAGTACAATTTAAAGAATTATTATCCTTACATTTATGTCAAAATTGTTTTATTTAGTTTTATGGAAAGCTAGTTTAATATTGTAGTAGGTATCTTATACTGCTTTTAGTCAGATCAAGTTTAAAAAACACAAGCAACAAAATAAAACTAAATACAATTTGTGTAAAAATAATTCATTCTAGAAGTTTAATTTTGACCCACAGTTTAATTATAACAAGCTACCGTAACAAGGACATCGAGTGAATAGATAAATAGATCTTAAAAAATCTTACAGAGCACGGACTATCAAAGCGAATAGTAATTCATCAATTACAGACGCCGGCCGTAAAAGCCTAAACTTAACACTCTAAAAAAGAGTTGAAATAAAATTAATCACAGATTTATGATTCAATTTTTGAGTGTGACCTTATCAAAGTGGATTTTAGATTGAATTTTCTGCCTTCGTTATTTTAATTTTTGTTTTTTTTCTGAGTAAAAATCAGTGACGTGGGACAAGTTTTTGAACTATTTCAGAATTATACACTGTTTTCTGGATAAATATTTATTTTATAGTTCATCATATTCCACTGTGATTATTTATTGACATAAACAAAACCAATCAAATTCGAATAAGAACGAAAACTCTTAACAAAAATTATTTTAAGAAACGTTACATCGTCCAAAATTTCAACTACTTACAATTGTTTTGCAAAACAAATTTTAAAAGGTATAGTAAACAATTGTTTTTTAAAAATAAAGCGTGTATGTTTGTTATGTTTTATCTAAGCATTATAGATATAAATCTAAAACGAAAACTAATCATTTATTATTTAGCCCACTTTTAAATACAGATACTTGTTAATGGAAATTAATACACTTTTGGTTGTCCTTCTGGCATAACCAAAATTGAATTAAACTGATTATATACCATCTAATAGTGTTCTATTGAAATTTTAACCAGTTTTTATCATTTTTAATTTGATTGCTTTATTATTTTAAAAGGTAAATCCTATAGGTACTAAATAGGCATCCGATACTTAAAAACTGATCTAGAATGTAATTTTTAGGTATGACAAAAAAGGAGTATATATTTTCTAAGACGTACTAATTTGCTTATTATCAAAAATAATTATCTCTTCCAAAAATGTAAACAAAAGGACAATGTTTTATCAAAATAAAAATTCTAAAATAATCCATTGGAATGAAAAATATTCTACGTTCATCCTTTATTCAAAGGTGAAATTTGCTATAATTAGAAATGTTAAATTTGTATACGTTAATAATTAATTTTAAATTAAAACCATACCTTTCCATAAAACTATTTAATTAGCCAATAATGATTCAAAAATCTACTCACCGCACCAGTTGCTAAAAAAATATGCCAATGTAGTAAATTAACCACCACATTACTAAATACGTGGTAAGAAATGAAGATAAAAAGACCTGTGAGAACCGTTAGTATTAGGGTGGTTATGTGCCTAGAAATATCTCTTCTCTCGGGTGTATTCTCAAACATTTTAAAAAATAGTAATCAAGCCACAAGTTGTCATTCGATTAAAGAATAAGTTATACTGATAAAAGTAGAGGCAGCGCTTAAATATAGGAAGAGGATACACCTTGACAAAAATTAATTCTATTTTAGATAAGGATAATCGTAATATGTTTTATCAGACAACAACAAACAATAAGAACGTTATAGTTAAAGTAAATGAAAACAGGGAGAAAGGTTTTCTTTTTGGTTGTTAATAACACGAACTAGTCTAACAAACTCAAAAGACAAAAACATACTTGAAAGCTTGCTTAGCTTAAAGTTTAAATTGTTAAAAAAATGTTCGAATATCATACTTACAACAAAAATGATGCTACAATTTTTATATGATAATTACGTGATATTTAGAAAAATATTTGCATAACAACTTTAAAGGCTTTTTGTTCAAATATACTCAATAAGAAGAAGAGAAGAACAAATAAGTTCGGTAAATAATTAATTCAAAAAAGGTACCAAGTTCTTACCTTTCCAGCTTATTCAATTTACTATTTTTGCTGTTAACTGACTTTATTATTAAACTAATGAATTTGAAAATGCCCTCAACTAACTCCGAAACGTCAGTCTATATGTATTTATTATAAATGAAATTTTTACTAATTGAATAAATCTGGATCGGGACGTGGTTCCCCTTTTTTGAATGAATATTTTTAATTAATATAACATTAGCGAAAACAGCAAATACATAATATATAATTTCTTTCTTTTACCGATCTAAATTGCTCAGGCAATTCTACCAAAAGAGTGATTTTTTAAAAATTATAATCAACCCTTTTCTTTTTTCTTTTGAATTATTAAAGCTTTTGTAAACTTCGTATGATTTGGTATATTAAACATAACCAAAAATTAACACTTTTTGGGGGTTTCTAATATATCCTTAGATTGAAATAATTAATTGAATGTTACGTATAAGGCAATTGAGACATATCCACATCAACAAATCGAGAATAAAAAAAACAAAAAACAAATAGGTTATGTAGGTTATAAATACTTAAGTTGATTTTTTTATTTAAAACTAATCTAAATGGATAAGTTACTCTTTTCAAACATAAATATTGTAAAAATATTTGTTTTACATTTTCAAAAAATATCTTGATTAATACAATTCGTTTGTAGGCTTCAAGACTTATTCAGGACGGAATCATAACTTCACTTGATTTAACAAACGCATGTTTATCCCAAATACGGAAAATAAAGAAATTTAATGCTTTTATAAGTGTTACTGATGAATTAGCTAAAACACAAGCAAAGCAGTCACAGCAAAGATGCAAAGAGAAAAACCCACAATTAGAATTAGAGGGAATTACGGTGGCACTCAAAGACAACTTCTGCACAAGGGGCGTTAAGACAACTTGTGCTTCTAAAATGTTAGAACATTTTGTTCCTCCCTACAATGCAACAGTTTATCAGAGATTGTTAGACAATGGGGCAGTTCTTGTTGGAAAAACTAACATGGATCAGTTTGCAATGGGATCTGGAACTGTTGATTCAATATATGGTCCAGTGAAAAACCCATGGAATTTTAAAGAACAAAACGATTTTTATATAGCTGGGGGAAGTAGTGGTGGAAGTGCAGTGGCTGTTGCAACAGGGGCATGTTTTGGGTGAGAACATTTTTCTAATCTTTTTAAAACAAGATGAATTATATACTTGGTAGGGCATTAGGTTCAGATACAGGAGGCTCAACAAGAAATCCAGCATCTTACTGTGGACTTGTTGGTCTTAAACCTACATATGGCCTTGTTTCAAGACATGGTTTAATTCCTTTAGTAAATTCAATGGATGTTCCTGGAATTTTAACAAGAAATGTAGATGACTGTGTCAAAATACTTAATGTAATTGCTGGTCATGATCCTTATGACTCTACAACCTTCCCCAAAGCCCATAGGAAAATTGTGTGAGCATAAATTACATTATTTTATGAAAAATTTATATTGGAATTGAAAATCCTTTTAGTTTGCCACCTGCTAAACAAATGAGTATTACGAATTTAAAAATTGGAATACCAAAGGAGTATTGCTGTGATGGAATAAGTAATGAAATTCTTGACACCTGGAATGAAGTGGCAAATTTATTGGAAGATAATGGTGCAGACATTAAAGAGGTAAATATTTGAATTATTAAAATTCTATCTATTTATTTTTAAAATAAATTCTTTTCAAATGCTTTTTCCAGAAGTATATTAAATTGTTTATAAAGTTTCACATTTTTACTATACATTACCCCTGCAGTAATGAATTACAGATAATATTAGCCCTCAATATGAAACCGTTTTAGCATAAAAAATGAATTTATTTGTTTTTTCAAAACATGTTAGCCATGCATGTCTTTATAGACAACATATAATAAATGCATGTTGACACTACAAAATAACTTAACCGAAGAAAGAAAGTATTTAACTGTAGCTACAATATGTCAGATTTTCCATTAATTGTTATTTTTTTATCCTTAAAAAAGGGTAGACTATAGTTTAAAAATGTAAATTTGGCTAAAAAGACTCGTTATTTGTTTTCTATTGTATCATGAGAAATTAAAAATATTTTTTGAGAAAATTATTTTTTTTACTGGGAAAACTATCATATACTTAAGGGCTAACTAATATTGGATGTAATTATTAATACTTAACAAAAGAATAGAATTCAAAAATTCAGCATTTATAATAGCCTTTAATGTTCAAATAAATGCACAAATTACTTATTGAATTAAATTCTTTTTTTAATTATTTATGCAGAATCATGTCTCAGCAAAAAAACAAAATAGATGAGTATTATCTAATTATTTGTAGGTTTCTTTACCTCACACTGAGTACAGCATTGTATGTTATTCCATTCTTAATCAGTGTGAGGTACAGAGTAATATGGCACGTTATGATGGTATTGAATTTGGTTATAGAGCAAATGAAAATTCTTCTGTTGAAAAACTATTCACACAAACTCGTAGTGAGGGATTTAATGAAGTAGTTAGAAACCGTATTTTAGCTGGAAATTACTTTCTCCTAACACGGTACTTTTAACTAATATGGTCAAAAATGAAGTAGTATCAATATGTAATGCTTTTTCAGAAATTACGAAAAATACATTGGTAAGGCAATGAAAGTGAGACGTATAATCGTAAATGATTTTTATAAAGTTTGGGAAGAAGTTCAAATTCTTCTAACACCAACAACATTAACAACGGCCCCGTTATACAGCGAATTTATCAAAAAAACAAATCGAGATCAATGTGCACATCAAGACTATTGCACTCAGTCAGCCAACATAGCAGGTAAATAATTCAATTTCATTATAAAATAATTGGAATGTGAAATGTTGTTTTTTAAAGGCGTCCCTGCAGTTGCTATTCCAATAAAATTATCAAGGGATGGGATGCCAATAAGTTTACAACTAATGGGGAAAAATTTAAGTGAACCAATGCTTTTGGCAGTGGCAAAGTTTATAGAACATGCAGTACAGTTTCCAAAATACAATTTAGAAAACAGTTGATTTTCTACTAATAGCTTAGGTATTTATTGTAATTTATAGATAAATCAATAAAAATTTACTTCATTTTATATTATTTACTCCTCTCCTGCTGGAATGGCATCTTCTAATTTCCTTATAAATTTAACTCGAATTTCAGTATTTGCATCACTTTTCAAAACATCCTACAAGTTAATGTCTTTTTAGAATTCCAAATAATTGTTAATTCTCTTTTGCTTTCTTGTTTGACAAAATTTATAAAAATATTATTAGTTCAGGCAATATTGGCACATTCATGGTAAACTATTTACATTCAATATTTTTATAGTTGTATTCAGAAGATTCTACTGAATAAAAAGACAGCAGTTCTCTTTTTTTGGGTCTTTAAAGTATCCAAAATTCATAACTTAAAGTCAGACAAAGTTTAGATTATATATATATCAAAAAAATATATTTTTTTTTACTAAATATGATTTACAAATGATAAAAACTTATTTTTAATTTTGCAACACAAAAAAATGTGTCTTAAGTAGTTTATCTAACTGGTTTACTAACTAGATACCTGTATATTCCACAAAAAAAACATTTGATTGTATAAAAAACTGAATGTAAAAAGCTTTTAATGGATGTGCAAACATTATTCTATATATTCTTACTTGAATAATCCAACATTGAACATCTAACTGCACCATTTCAAGTGCACCACGAATCACACCACATATAATATTACAGTATTTTAAATTTTTGAGATCCTCAGGTAGCTCTACTAAATCAGTAAGAGGATTAGTGTCTAATAAAAAAGAAAATTCATCTCCACCAGGACTCCAATTTACTACATTTGGCTGCACCCCTAAATACATACGGAATGCACTTTGAATCTTATCTGCAGTATCTTTTAGATCTAAACAACGGCCTGTGCCTGTTTTAGCTAAATAATCTTCCACAATTCTTATACCCATGTTATAACCTATTCGTTCCAATTGCTTATTTACATCCTCTGTGCTATCTAAATCCTTTACCATTTGTGCAACAAGAGCTCCATAAGTAAGTGTAACCAGTTCTGAATTCTACAATTGATTATTTATTTCAGGAAACCCCAAGAATTACTTTTTTTAACGTTACGTACAACTTTTTTAGTATCAAACCTTGCAGAAGCTCTTGACATAGTGATGGTGTCCTGTATTATTATATGGTGTATTTTTTAAATTGTAATGTGAGAAATAAAAATATTTTCACTATTATAATTATTATATTCTAACCCCAAATGATGACAGTAACAGACATCTCCAACTTATGGTAACCACAGACCACAGAGGTTTAGCTCTTGGTTATATACATCAGCATATAATGATCTGTAAAATGAGTTGCATAACTCAATGTAACTAAAATAAAATAAATATACAAACGCCTTGTTATTTTCGAGTCTATCAAGAATGAACAAAGTTTGACGAACTAAAGGTACCAAATGCAAAACGTAATTATGTCTAGATATCAATACGTAGTACTAATACGGAATGTATAAATAGTGGTAAGCGCTGTGTCTGTGAAATTTCATTGCTCCGCTGTTCAAACAAATGAAAAAGGTAAAAGCTTTCAAAATTGATATAATAATTTACAGTAGTATATAAACAATTTAACAGACAATAAATCACTTATATTTATGGTTAGAAACGTAGGAAAATTATGTGATGTGTTAAAATCACACAGTAACGTTTGAGTGAAAAAGTCATTTTTTCCATGTTTCCATTTGCGTCGTTCACAGGTGTTATCTACAAAGCTGAAGTTTTAGGAGAATATTTTAAGATACGATGCTAAATTGACTAATGGAAACGAAAAGAGCATCCTAATTCTACATATGTAAATGTAAAATATTTTTAAAAACAACAACTTTTATTTTTAACATAACTGAACTTATTTCTTAATTTTTACGTTAAATTTACCTCGCATTAAAAAACGCTAATATTCCTACAGAGAAATATTTCTTATCGTGTCTGTTTTTGTTCAAGAACACATTCGATCATGATATATCTCCATGAATACCACGTCTGAAACTTAAATGAAGTTAAAATATAATATTTTAAAATCGAGTTAATTTGTATAAATATGAAAAGTGTTGAATTTGTTGGACTGTTTCTTTTGAGACTTTAATTACGTACAAATGTTGCTTAAGTAAAGTTGCATTTTCTCTTATCGTTATTAATGTAAGATATTGTTGAATATTCTTGCACAAAATATATAATAGTAACAATAATCAGTCAGTAATTTATATAAATGTCGAATGAGACTGTTGGCTGGATGTTGAGTACAATCTGTTACAATCTTGTTCAATCTTGTTACAGTCTGCTACAGTCTCTGACTGAACGTTTTGGCAAAAACGTCTTTTATATGAATATATAAATAATCCCTTCTTACATAGGATTAATTAATTGTCATGAGCTATTAAAATGAATTCATGCAAAAGTACTAATATGGTCCATTGACAATGATTGATGATGCTAGTCTTATGATAAGTACTAAAGTTAAATGAAGAGAGGTTGATAAGCAGTAAATGCTACATTAAAGTTAGATGATGTAGAACTTATCAATAAGTGTTACGATGAAATACAAGTACATATACAGTGGGTATCATTATAATGTATATATAGGGAGGATCGTAACAATACACTTAAATAATGTATAACTTTCATTCTTATAAGACTTTTATTGGCGCTACGTGAAAATGTATTAATAAAAGCGAAGTCATTTAATTAGCTCCAAAAAATGCTTGTATTAATTTTTTTAGAGCTTAGAGTAACCGAGGTATTTCTAAAAATCCAGTTAGATATACCCTTTTTTCAAGATGAATAAATGGGGCGGGGGTGGCATTATGATCGTGAAAATCGAATTTTATACTCACCACTACATCCTCTATATATCTTAAAAAAAAAAACAATTGCAGCCTAGCGAAAATGTTAACCTTCCCTCTTACGCTCTGCCATTCCATTGGCCTAAATACAGTTTCGTTGTTTTAATTATTTATTAAGTACTCAAGATGTAACGCTGAATTGCGCAGTTCAATTTTTGTAGGATGCGTTTTACTTTAGAAGTCTAAAATTTATTTGCATTTAAAATGTTAGGAACTCAGTTCCAAAGTTAGTTACTTGACTTAGAAAAAAAGTCATTGAACATTTAATTTTAATTTAATCGTACTGCCAACAAAAATGGTCTTAAATCTATTTCTTATCGTTGTGTTATTAAGTATTCGATCTTCCATATTGGATCTTCGTTATTAAATATCTTCCTTTTTTTGTGTATTGGATATATATATATATATCGATGTAGTCGTCCGGAAGGTCGTAGGTGATTGCCAGTTGTTTGGTGGGGATGAAGGGTCCCTTCTTTCAAAAACTTTAGCTTGAAGCAAGGGCACTCTTTGGCCTGATAAAACTAATTGAAGTGTACGTTGAAAAAGTAAATTACATGTAAAAATGCCGAAGCGAGGGAAGTTTTATAGGTTATTGTTAGTCGAAGATAATGTCGGTGGTTGTTAAAATGACAAAGAAGGAATATTCTTTAAAAGAAACTGTAAAAGTGAAATAGTATTGCTAACAAAAGAGAAAGATTGTCGGCATTTCTTAGAAGTATTAGAAGAATAAGGAAAAGATATACTAATATTATAACGGTACATGACAAAAGTCCCTGGGTGTAATTTCTGTACTATCGTTTGGAAAAAGTTAAATTTAACATATAGTTGGTAATTTTAACGAAAATTATAATAAACACTATAAAAAATGCTTTTTTTAAATAAAATGAAATAAACTATATTTTACGTTATCTAGGTTCGTTCGAAGAAGGAAACGCGAGTTGGGGAATGGCCGAGTATATCGAAGCATTAGAGGCAAGTGTCACAGAGTGCCGGGCTTGGTCTTACACAACTGCAGCTTAATAAATATGAACCTAAAGAAGTGAGTCTTTCAAAAAATTATTATTATTAAATCTAACAGAATTCAAATCTTCACGCGGATTTTTGGCTTTGCTAGAAATTTTGTTCTAAAAATTCTATAAGGTAGTTATCTGCACCAATGTTTGCTCTTTGCGCTGGTTTAATCAGATTTAAATTCTGACTTTAAATTAAGGAGTTACGGTCCTGCAAATTGTCATTCGTTTTTCAAAAATCGAATAAGATTCAAATTTTCGCGTGGTTTTTTGGCATTGTTTTGTTTTTGTTCTGGAAATTCGAAAATGTCACTTTCTGCACCAATGCCTGCTCTTTGAGCTGGTTTAATCAGTTTTTAATTCTGACTTTAAATAAAGGAGCTAATTGTATTCCCGTTGAAGTGAATTGAGGGTTGAATGTTGTTCATTTCATAACTATCTGTTTACAGCATGTTTTGTCTATGTATGATGTATGAGTCACGCCCAATTTGCCATTTTGATCTGTGTTTGCTTCTTACTTTTCGATGCTTTTTTATTCTGGCCTGTAAAGTATTGATTGATTTTGCATAATAGGAGATATTTCTTATATTCGCAAGCCTTTTTGGTATAGTTAGAAATTGAATTATGAAACTTCGAAAACATCTTTTCATGCACCAATCATTGGTCATTCTGACAGTTTCTGCGGAGTTACATTTGAACTTCAAATTCACGACGTACGGACCTGCAAAGCGTAATCTGGTTTTGTAGAATTGAATGAAAATGAGTTTTTTGCAACCTTTTTGGCATATTTACAAATTATGTTCCGAAACTTCGGAAAGGTCATTCAATCCACAGATTTCTGTTGTTTCCGATTATTTCAGCAGAATTTTATTTGGACTTCAAATTTGCGAGCTACGGTCCTGTAAAGTCTCCCGCGTTTTTGCATAATTGGAAATATTTCTGATATTCCCAAGCCTTTTTTGGCATAGTTAAAAATTGAAATGTGAAACTTCGAAAACATTTTTCCATTCAATAAGCACTGGTCTTTCTGGCAATTTCTGGGAAGCTACATTTGAACTACAAATTCACGAGGTGCGGCCCTACATAGCGTAATCTGTTTTTGTAGGATAAAATTAAAACCGGTTTTTTGTAAGCCTTTTTGACATAGTTACAAATTGAAATGTGAAACTTCAGTTACGCCATTTTACGCAGTAAGCTTTGATTTATGCGACAGTTTCTGTGGAATTTAATTTGGACTTCAAATTTACGAGATACGGTCCTGCAAATTGCATTTGTTTTAGCAAAACAGACAAGGAATCAGTATTTTGCAAGCCTTCTTGGCATCCACAGAAATTTGTTGTTTCCGATTATTTCAGCAGAATTTAATTTGGACTTCAAATTTACGAGCTACGGTCCTGTAATGTCTCCCGTGTCTTTGCCTAATAGGAAATATTTCTGTTATAGTTAAAAATTGAATTGTGAAAGTCCGGAAATTTTTTTACATGTACCAAACATTGGTCTTTCTGACAGTTTCTGCGGATTTTAATTTGAGCTCAAGTTTACGAGCTGCGGCCCTGAAAAGTTATTTTTGTAGAATGTAAAGAAAATCAGTCTTTTGCAAGCCTTTTTGGCATAATTACAAGTTATATTTTAAAACATTGGAAACGATATTTAATGCATTAAACTTTGATTAGTCCGACGGTTTCTGCAGAATTTAATTGGAACTTTTAATTTGCGAACTACGGCCCTGCAAAGTAGCATCTGGTTTAGTAGAATAGACAAAAAAATCAGTACTTCGCAAGCTTCTTGGCTTTGCTACAAATTGTATTTCGAAACTTCGAGAAGGTCCTTCAATCCACAGATATTTGCTGTTTCCGATTATTTCAGGAGAATTTAATTTATACTTACAATTTACGAGCTACGGTCTTATAGTCTCCCGTGTTTTTGCATAATAGGAAATATTTGTTATATTCACAATCCTTTTTGTTATAATTAGAAATTGAAATGCAAAACTTCGGAAATCTCATTCCATGCACTAAAGTTTCGTCTTTCTGGTGGTTTCTACGGAGTTTAATTTGATCTTCAAATTTACAAGCTACTGCCCTGCAAACAATCATCTATTTGAGGTATTTCGTACATTGCATAAATCTTTGAACAGCGTTTCTGACAAAGTTGGAATATAAATTTTGAAGCTTTGTATACCTAATGAATTGCAGTAATGTTTGATCTCTCAGATGATTGTTGCAGATTTAAATTTACACTTTAAATTTACGAGATACTTCCCTGGAAAGTGTCATTTGTTTTAGCGGGCTTGAAAAAAAATACATTTTTCTGTATTGGCATAATTAGAAGTTGTATTCTGAAACTTCGGAAACGTCATTGTATGCATCAAGCGTTGGTATTTGTGATGTATTGAGCAGAGTTTACTTCGGGTATGAAATTTACGAGCTACGGCCCTGCAAAATCTTGCATGTTTTTGCATAATAGAATAATGTCAGTATTTCGCAATCCGTTTTATGCATTAATTTCTGCTCTTTGCGACAGTTGGTACAGATTTTAATCTTGATTTTAAATTTAAGAGCTACGTCTCTGCAGTGTGTCTGTTTTTAAATAATCGAAATTTTTGCCTGCATATATTTTTTCTTTCCAATATTTGCGGGCATTTTTAACATAGTTACAAATTTTATTTTTAAATGATAGGATAGTTTATGCAGATTTTAATTTGGATTTTAAATTTATGAGCTACGGACTTGCAAGATTTAGGGGTTTCGAAAATATTGTTCCATGCATTAAGATCAACTCTATTCGATAGGTAAAATCAAATTGTACAATAAATTTGAAATAATAAACTATCAACATCGTCAAAAAGTGACGTTTGTTTTTATTAATTTATTATGATGTCTGCTTTTTCCCGATAGTTAAAGCGGATTTTATGTTAAACCTCAAATAAACTACAAACATGTGTCAATGTGACGTCTGTTTTCATTAATTTGTTGAAAATACATAAAATATTAATTTATATATATAATAAGTCTAGAAACGCGCTCCCTTCCGTCAACTTTGGTAACCTTCGGATAGTTTCATTATATGATTATTAAGATACAAAAATGTCTTGTTTTATCTAATTATGGTAATAATTAGTTATGGTGGATATATTTAAATTTTATCGAGGTATTTTATTAAATCATGATTTGCTGGAACCAACGATGGTTTACTAAAAGAACCTGTTAGACGTTATGTTTATTAATGTAGTTATGACGTACTTCCTTCTTGGTCGCTGCCTGGTTCGTATATTGTATCTACTGTTTGGTTTGTGGCTAGTGCGTTATTTTGTCGGCGTTTCTGATTAAATTTTTTGGGAAAAAACTAATAGTACATATAAAATTTGTATCACGATAAATTCCGAAATTACAGTTATATATGTGGTATGTATTTTTTTATTCGGGTATAGTTTTATTTGTACGATTTACTTTATTAAATAAACGAGCAGTTCCTGGTTCACTACGCCATATTTAATTTTAATAATCTAGAAAAAGCTTAAAACTTATTTTCATATATTGATCGATTTTATGAAAAATAATAGTCATCAGTTCTATATAAACAAATTGATTGTATGAAATAATTCGCTATTTTATTTTGGTAACTAAATAATTACTGTTTTAATTTATTAGTATTTTTGGCTTTCATTTGTTCTTTTCTTTTCACAGATACATTTCCGAATGCATTATTTCTTACCCTTGCCAAACGAAATCCCCTTTAGTTTGACCTATGCAGATTGTGTATTTCCTTCCTAAGTCTTAAAGGACCTTATTGTCGCAAGGTAAGATGACTTTGAAAATAAATACCTACATAGGTATGGGTTTTTTTTACGGAACATCCTGATCAACTTCTTAAGCGGTTGTGTAAAGTTTTAATGAAATATTCATTATTGCTTTAAATATAAGTAAATTAAAATGAAACAAGTACACAGTTATTATAAAATAGTTTAAATATTTTTTATTTTTCTACAGATTTCACAACATCAAGAGGTATGGAACTGGTCTAAATAAAAATACAAATATTATGAAGATATTTCCTTTGGACACAGCATTTGGGATATGAGAAAAAAATCCGGACATCCTGTGCCTGTTTTATTCTGTGAAAAGGTAAGGTATGATAAGAATGTGATATATTGGTAACTTAACAACAAAGAAAAAAGTAAGAAGGAACTTTAAGGATTTTTAATTTAAAATTCAGCAATCTTTAATTATAGTATTATCAGTTTCTTAATTAAGAATTAGTTAGTTCAACGAGATAGGAATAAGGGTTTTTGTTTTTTATTGAATTTTTTATGTGGAGATTTTGTTACATTGCTGTTGTATCTGAATAATTTATAGTTTTGAAGAAATAAAATTAAAATTGTTTTTTTTGTCTTCATTTAGCTTCAAAAAATTTGGAGTTGTGACAGTGGCTTTTGCTCCCCTGGAAACAATGATAATAATCACAGAGGTATATCGCCAATGAAAAAATTTGTGAGATGGAATTGGTAACAGTAGGTAAGAAAATAATTTATGATTATTTTTAGTATTTTTAATTCCAGAATGAGACAATTAGAAGCAGTTTTAGTGTCGATTCACATACTGTTTAAATTATAAGTTTTTGCTCATTTGTAATGACTTGTATGACATTTATTTAACATTACCTTTTAATGTTATGTTATCAGATCAGGATCACGTTCGTTAATTTCATTTACTTGTCTCATACTAGTAAAGACAACTATTGCATGTGCAAAACTTAGCTGAAGGGTGCACAAGTCCCTTTAAAAAGTACGTACTTTATTTATTCAGGGCAATTAAATTCGATCTAGATAGGTAGTTTAAATAAAATTGACACTAATTAATAATAGGATTGATTATACTTTGCTACAAAAACCATTCAAATATCATGTATTTTTTAAAAATCGATGCTACCATTATAAGACATTTTTAAGTTAGTGCAATTTTGTGTTTGTAGAATATGAGAGCTACAAAAGTACAATATATCACTTATGCTTGCTATAATATTGTAAAATTATGTTAGCCGTCAATTTGTATTATATTGCAAGTGTTTGGTCTGAACGAACAGTCTTTATTATTGCAAAATAAGTTCTGTCTATATTTCATTAGCTGCATGTACTCATTTTCTCAAGGTTTAAAGATATTTTGTATTAATTCATTACATGAACTGAACATATTGTAATAACCAGACGTAAGTTTATATAACTTAAATTACACATTTTGATCGCTACACTTAATAATTACGTTGAGTTAGCCTTCTCAGTAATAGAACGTATGTTGAGACTAAACGCCTGAATTTCTTTATGATACTCATCAGCTAAAAACAACCACTATTACTACTATTTATTTTATTATTTTCCTTACAATTCACCCTTTAGAAATATTTGTATTTATTAAAAAGCAAAAAACAATCGTATTACTGTTCAGTCACTGTCTATACACTACACGACGGTTATCATATGGTTATTCACAATTATTCAGATAGTAAGTCAAAATTGACATTGAGTTATATGTGTTAAATTAAACACTTCGAATCTTCCTTTTTTTATTAGATATTTCTATTCTATTAGCCAATAGTATAAGTAGTAACATATTTGTTATCATATTACAGTACTAGATACGTATATTTATTTTGTAACATATTACGCACTTTATATTTATTAATTATCTACCTGTCAGATAACCGAAGTGCGTAATAATTTAATTATTGGTAATTATCAACTTAAAAATGTGAAAGGCTTAAATTTAATTGAATTACAGTGGATGTCAAATCAAGGAGATCAGTAAAAGAGTAGATACTTGTGTCACATAAATCATTAGCATATGATGACATTAACGCCTACATCTATCTCTGTGCTGAAACTTTTGTCAAGAATAACGATATGTTTGTCTTTATAATTACAAAATTATGTTACCCATTAAAATGTGGTTCTTAGCACAATGAAAACATTATGTTAAATTTTAACGTGGCTTTATTAATTATTAATTTCAAAACCTTTGCTTATCATTTTAAAAGGACTGTTTATTAAAACAGAAACAATTTGTAAAACCTATTAGAAACCATTCATAATTTTTATATTTTTTGTTTGTATATATGAAAAGTCACTTAGAAGTATATTTCTAATTATTTAGATTGTATGCTTAGTCCTTTGTTGTTTTCTAATAATAACTTCTAGGAGTGTTCCCCTTATTACATTAATACTTTGTTAAATATATTGTTAATAGGATTAGTAATCGTAAATTAATGAATTATATTTGAATATTGTCTAACCTAACAAATCATTTTACAGAAACAATACACAAATTCTGGACACCATATGTTGTGGGGCATTTGTTGTAGCAGTCTTCTTTTACTCTAAATGTTGCTGTATCTGAAGGAGGTGGTAAACTGTTTTTCTTTTCCACTGGAAACAGGCAGTATGTTGCTGTTCCAAAAAAAAGGATTTATGACAATGAATTGGTAAGTAACAATATCAATTAAAGATTGTAATTGTGAAATTTTCATTAAATTATCCCAAAAACCTCAATTTCTGCAGGAACGTTGATAGCAGAATTATGAGTGCATAGATACATGCTATTATTTGTTTGAAACATCCTGATTAACTTCTTAAACGGTTTTGTAACTTTAAAAATGAAATATTCGTTATTGCTTTAAATACAAGTAAAGATTATTTAAATGAAACAAGTACACCGTTGTTATAAGCTATTTAAAATATTTTTTGTTTTTCTACAGACATCATAATACCAAGGGGTATGGAAATGATCTATATAAAAATACTGAAGTTACAAAGAGTTTTCCTTTGGACACGCTATTTGGTATATTGACAACAAAACCTGGACATCCTTTGCCTTTTTTATTCTGTGTAAAGGTAAACTACGATAACAATGTGATACACTGGTAACTGGTAACAAAGAAGAAGGTAAGAATGAACTTTAAAAATTTCTAGGCTTCAATTTAAAATTAAGCAATCTTTAATAATAGTATTGTCAGTTTGTTAGCTTCATTAACTGTTCCAAATTATAGCAACAAAATTTGTAAAAGACTCAAACATTTAGGACAAATACTATGTCATTAAATAAATGTAATTTAGGTAAATTGTTAATTAATAATAAAGAAACACAACCTTTGGTCAACAGAAGCGGTGTATATAAAATCAATTGTCTACATTGTAACGCATTTTATTGAGGTCAAACAGGCAGAAAATTATGATTAAGGCTTAATGAACATGTAAAAGATATTAATGAGGTAAAAAGCCACAGGTTTTAGTATGCATTGCATAGAAAACAAACATAACATAGACTTATCAAGTATTAAATTGTTACATCAAGAAAAGAAAGGCAAAAGAATTAATCTGTTAAAAGAATTCGAAATTTAAGAGATCAATTAAGTGAAAAGAAAATATTACCAATCTACACTCAAATTTTAAGAATAATATATTAATAGACACATATTTAGTGTTTTTCGTCAATAATATATAGTATGTTATTTATAGGTATTGCTATTGTTATGACTTTGCTCACTATTAAACTCTTGTATTATCTAATTACTCTTGATAAATGCATAACATGCCTAAACAATTGCAGAGTCAATAAAACTCTCTTTGAAACACTACAAAAACAAATTTTTATATCCTTTATATTATCACAAATGTTTCATAGTTACCCTACCGTACAATCTTTACAATTTATTTTTTATGTGGAGATTCCATTACATCATAGTCTATCTGAATAGTTTGTAAACAAGTATTTATAGTTTCGAAGAAAGAAAATTAAATTTGTTTCTTTTTGTTTCATTTAGCTTCAATGTGTCGAGAGTCCTGACAGTGACTTTTCCTTTCCTGGAAAAAATCATAATAATCACAGTGGTCTGTCGCCAATGAAAAAATTTGTGACATGGAATTGCTCACTTTTTTGACACAGGAGTTGGTAGGATCACAAGGTAAGAAAAATCATTCTTGATTGTTTTTGGTATTTTTAATTCCAGAATGTTTCAATTAGAAGTCAGTTTTAGTGTAGATTTACATACTGTTTAAATTATATAAGTTCGTCGTTCTTTTGTTCATTTGTAATAAGAATGTGTGTGGCATTTATTTAATATTAACTTTAGTTTTAATATATATTTGTGTTCTTGAATATAGCTGAATTGATTAGAAAATAATCTTCCTTAATCGATTTGTAAATAATTATTATAGTACATTTATTAAAGGTAAAGTTGAAAGGATAATTATTATTCGCATGTTTTAAATTTCTTTAATCATTTGTATTAAAGTTTATTTATTTAAAAATACTCTTGACACTCAGAAATTCCACTTTTTACATTCAGCTTTCTTTCTACAATGTAATCGAATACATAATGTGCATATTAATTTAGGGGTCCTAATGTAAATCTAATATGAAAAATCAAATATTGCTTCCGACATTAATAATTCTTCAATTGCACAATGTCAAAGCCAGTTTTATAACTGATGTCGTAATTGCTTATCATTGTTCTTAAATTAAAATAATGTTATTTTATTATCCATTCAGCACCAAAGAAGGGTATTGGAAATGCGTTTTTCTCGCCTGGATGTAAGCATCATAAAATCCTGTCTGTTACTGAAGTAGAAATTGTTTTTGACGTGTTATGGTTACCTATTGGAGACTTTAAGAGCGTGTAATACCAGAAGGTAAGAAGATTGATTTATAATATTTTTTGGGATTTAGGTGTGTTCGTTGAACAATCCCAAACAATTAATAGTGTCAATTTCATATAGATGTTCATTCGAAAATAGTTTAAAAGTTTAGAAAAGAATAAATACATAGAACACTAATATTTTCGATGATAATTTGTTACCATAATGTAATGTAGTGGATTGGTCCAGTTACTATGAAATCATTAACAGTGAAGAGAAACTTTGTTTATTGATTTTTAAAATGATCGTGTTAAGGAGTTTGATATAAACAAATTACGAAGTATTAATTATAGTAACAATAAATTAAGAAAGCGTTAATCCTTGATACATTCAATTATGAGCACTTGTTCATGCAAAAATTGCTTAAGGAGTTTTTATTAATGTTTTCAATAATTATTAGTAGGGATTATTTCATAAACAAAAACACATTTTTAACTTTTTCAATAAGTAGGTTCAGCGTAAATACTTCAAAACTCCAACTGTGGCGTATTGCTTCAGAAAACTAGATAAAAACTTTTGTTAATGTTTCGAGGCATTAGTTGAAGAATTCATTATTAATACTGATTTCTTTTTATTGTTGTTAATTTATTAATACTATATACTGCCGATTATTATTGTTTTTCAACTTGGAATTTGTTACAAACGGAGATAATTCGTTTTTAATATAATAATATTGAAATATATTTGTATGGAATAATTGTTTTATGTTAGTTTTGGTTATTATTTTGAATTACTAGTTTAATAAACATTTCTTAATCAAGCTTAAAGAGAATTCGTTCATTATTTTATCTTCTCTTGCATCAACGTTCTGCTTCAACGTTTTCTTAATTCTATTGAACAATCCAATTAAATAATATTTTATATTTTATTTTAATTATTTTACTAGTTACGTTTACATTTTATTCTTACACCTCGATTTTTGTGTATTGTACGTGTTCAAACCTGCCATGCGTATTTCTGACAAGCTGTTCTTAAATGTAGTTTTATCTTCGTGGGATTTTTTGGTCCTTCTCAGCCACGTCTTCCACATTGATGACGATAAAGACTACAGTGGATTTGACTACGATTTCCAGTGGGAAGTTCTAGTGATTGGCCGAGTACTCTTAAGCTACAGTTGACTGGATTATAAATGGCTTACTACTGTGGTACGTTCCTTCCTTTTGTACCGATGGGCGAGAACAACTTGGTTCGTGTGGATTTCACTGAAATTACAAATTGTCTGCAACAGTGTCGTTCTTTCTGGACTTCGCCTGCTTTCAATGTATCTTCAGTTAATTTTGACCTATGCGTGATGGCACACTGAACTTTACTTGGATCCATTGGAGCAACACTCTGGTATCTTCCTTCCTGCACTGTATTGGACTATTATTTTGCTGTCGACTTCTTCTTCACCTTGGAACATACATTCTGCAGTTACTTAAGGTGATAATAAAATAAATTTAATTAAAAAATGCTCGTTATTAATCTGTTACCACCCTATCTGTTTCAGGTCGCCGGTGGAGAAGACAAAGAAGACCGTAGTTAGAATGCTTCATTATTTTATTTCAGTAGTTTTTTTATTTTGCATGTTGTTTAGTTCATTTTAATTGAATTAATATTTAATTTTGCATATTATTTAGTTCATTTTAATTGAAATCATATTTTGTTTTGCATGTTTATTCATTCAGCTCATTTTATTTTAATTGATTTTTTATTTTGCAATTGTTTAGTTTATTTTAATTGAATTTGTTTTTATTTTGCATGTTTTTTTTTGCATGTTTCTTGCTTACCTCTTCGCTTTGCTTACTGCACATTCTTACTATTTTGCTTCGCATTTACACTACGACGTCCACATGATTCAACGTTTCGTTATCGTGTTCAATTCTCTTCTCAGCTTTGTGGGCCGAGGGAGGGCCTCCCCGAACGAATCCCCTTAGCCTTAGCTTTTTAGTTGTTCTTTGAAAGTACCTTAGGTGCTTTCCCGTGAGTCTACTCTAGCGTCATTTCATTTCAGACAGGGTACAGCGGAGTTATCTGGAATAGAAGGAATAGCCGACTGCCTGGCTTGCCTTGACGAAATCTGTCCGATCTTTTCTACCAATCTATTAGTCTTTGTCGTTAGTCCTGCTTAATGCTCTATTCGCTTTCAGATAATATGGGATTTCCTAAGAAGACTGAAGACATCGTATTTCTTTCTTTTTATTGTGCTTTATTTGAAATATAATTTGTTTTCTTGTATTTCTCTTACAGGGATTTTGTTCTTTTTGCTTTGTAAACTGTTATATTAATATAATCGTAATTTTAAATGATAATTAGCTTTTCCAAATTCCGTTTTTGCCATAATTGTTCAAACCAAATACAATTTTATTAGTAATTTTAATCATTAGAAGTAATTTGGGTGGATAGGGTGGCTATAAGGGGTGATGCGGAGGCCACAGAGTGTTAGGGGTGCTTTTTTGCCCCTAATTTAATGTTTTAATTTTAATATAACAGTTTATAAAACACAAGATGGTTAATAGTTATCGCATTTAATTGTAGTAAACTCTTGTCAATTTGTAATAAAGGTAATTATACTTACTATATGTGTATTGTTTGTAAATCAAGCTGTATCCAGTATGTTTTGTATAAAATAAATCAATTAATCTATTAGTGGTTTTATATAAATATAAACATGTTAAATAATTGTATTGTATTTTCTTAAGAGTAATTTCTAATAAATCTATTAGATATAAGATTAGAAATTGTTTTATTTTCTCATTAACCATTGATTATGTTACTGACTTATTTATGCTTGTTCAAAATTTTTGAAAACGAAATATAAAATGTCCAATTTAAATTCGATCAATTAATCCAAAGCAACTTGATACAAATATTGAACATTTTTCAAAATTTTAGATTTGTTGTGATATACGAGCTCTGGTAAATAAAAAAGTGATAATAAAGTAGTGTTTATTCATTTATCGTTAAGATGAATTATCACAGAGTAACGGCTGAATCAATCCAATTTGTAACTACATTATGTTATAATACTCTTACCAAGTAAAAAGTCATTAATTATTATTTATTAAGTAGATCAGTAATGTACATAAAGTATAACAAATATGTTTATTTTAAATAACTATACAATACATATTTACAAAATAGTTTCTAATTACTATACAAAAACACATCAATTTATTTATTGATGCACCTATTTATTCAGAACAAATCATTTATTTGCATTATTTAATCATACAAGTTACCATTGTGTTATCAAACAAGAATAAATACATTTCACCAAGATTTCATTATAATTACAACAAAATTATGTACAATATGTTGTTTATAAGCTGTTATATTAATATTGAAATATTAAATTAGGGGCAAAAAAGCACCCCTAACACTCTGTGGCCTCCGCATCACCCCTTATAGCCACCCTATCCACCCAAATTACTTCTAATGATTAAAATTACTAATAAAATTGTATTTGGTTTGAACAATTATGGCAAAAACGGAATTTGGAAAAGCTAATTATCATTTAAAATTACGATTATATTAATATAACAGTTTACAAAGCAAAAAGAACAAAATCCCTGTAAGAGAAATACAAGAAAACAAATTATATTTCAAATAAAGCACAATAAAAAGAAAGAAATACGATGTCTTCAGTCTTCTTAGGAAATCCCATATTATCTGAAAGCGAATAGAGCATTAAGCAGGACTAACGACAAAGACTAATAGATTGGTAGAAAAGATCGGACAGATTTCGTCAAGGCAAGCCAGGCAGTCGGCTATTCCTTCTATTCCAGATAACTCCGCTGTACCCTGTCTGAAATGAAATGACGCTAGAGTAGACTCACGGGAAAGCACCTAAGGTACTTTCAAAGAACAACTAAAAAGCTAAGGCTAAGGGGATTCGTTCGGGGAGGCCCTCCCTCGGCCCACAAAGCTGAGAAGAGAATTGAACACGATAACGAAACGTTGAATCATGTGGACGTCGTAGTGTAAATGCGAAGCAAAATAGTAAGAATGTGCAGTAAGCAAAGCGAAGAGGTAAGCAAGAAACATGCAAAAAAAAACATGCAAAATAAAAACAAATTCAATTAAAATAAACTAAACAATTGCAAAATAAAAAATCAATTAAAATAAAATGAGCTGAATGAATAAACATGCAAAACAAAATATGATTTCAATTAAAATGAACTAAATAATATGCAAAATTAAATATTAATTCAATTAAAATGAACTAAACAACATGCAAAATAAAAAAACTACTGAAATAAAATAATGAAGCATTCTAACTACGGTCTTCTTTGTCTTCTCCACCGGCGACCTGAAACAGATAGGGTGGTAACAGATTAATAACGAGCATTTTTTAATTAAATTTATTTTATTATCACCTTAAGTAACTGCAGAATGTATGTTCCAAGGTGAAGAAGAAGTCGACAGCAAAATAATAGTCCAATACAGTGCAGGAAGGAAGATACCAGAGTGTTGCTCCAATGGATCCAAGTAAAGTTCAGTGTGCCATCACGCATAGGTCAAAATTAACTGAAGATACATTGAAAGCAGGCGAAGTCCAGAAAGAACGACACTGTTGCAGACAATTTGTAATTTCAGTGAAATCCACACGAACCAAGTTGTTCTCGCCCATCGGTGCAAAATTAACCGAATAATGTTGCAAAGTGAAGAATAGACAACTTGTTGTTTTAGTACATAGGAAATTAACTTCGATGGACATCATTCATCTGCTAATCTGTAGACATGGACAAGAAGAACGTATTAACCACACACCTAAACAAATAAGTCAGGATATTAAATTATACGTAGACTGTATAGTGACTAGTGGCCAACAAAAAGGAAAACGAAATCAAATACATAATTAGTAGAAATTTTTGGATAATTTATTCAAAACCTAACCCGCATGAATTTAATTAATTTAACTCACCTAAAATATACAAATGCAAACGCAAGCTAGTTACTTGTAATAAAACCAAGCTAATTATACGAAATGTGAACTTCGTAAGTTGAATACAAACGATGCGGACAAGACTTCTTTCAACTACGCACCGCGATAGACTGGTGGTAATGAACAGCGTTCATGCTTGCATGGATTTGCGATAGCTACTGCACGAAGCAGCGATGACGTATAAATCGCTACGCAGAAGCATCACATTGGATATCTGTGACGGTTTGCGACAGATGTTTCGTATTCAACCAATCGCGTGGCTGGTTTCAGTCTCGTTTTTATAACATTGAAATTATATATGTTTTGCTTCGTGCAAGTTCCATCGCCTGATCACAACTCCAAAAATTATCGAATACAAGAGCGAGAGAGATAGTTACAACATAAACAGAGAGCATTAGAGATAAAGAAGAGAATATATTTTTGTTTTTTAATTTCATCTACATTCTAAACTATAAATTATTTAAGAATGCGACAAAGGCGTGTTTTTAAATGATGAAATAAAAACCATTACCCTAATTGTTTTCAATTATCTACCTAAAAAAAAAAGTAATCTAAAACTATACAGCGTTATTCAAACTGAGTAGTACATTAGACATTTTAGGAAAACTAAGTGTGTTAGAGATTTGAAAATTTGGGGCTTAGAGTTATCAAGGATGATTTTTGTGTCTAAAATAATTTCAACTGTCTGCCACTTCCGGTTATACTTTGTTACTTTAAATGGAATGGTATATATTTTACAAAGAATTCGTATGAAGCTTAAATTTTAAGGTGACTTTGATAACCAACTTTTATGCCTACGATAAATAGTTTCTGAGATAATTTAATTTATATAAAAAACATCATCGCTACTGTCACCAAACTATAAAAAATCATAACATCCATAAAAACTAACTTACGAATGTTGACATCTTTACTAGTTATAGTCAAATCTTAGTGCTAACGTCGTGCTAAAATTAAGCTTCATAATTATATAATATATACAGGGCGTTCGGAAAAAAAGACTTTATACACTTCAAACACGAATAACTTATTTTTTTCAAATAAAGCGATGGGAAACATTCGAATATATCGAAAGAGAAAAAAAATTCATAATTCAACCAATCGCGTATCTGGTTTCAGTTTCGTTTTATAATATTGAAATTATATGTTTTGTTTCGTGCATGTACAAAAGCGAGATAGATTGTGACAACACGAATATAAAGATAGAGAAAATAATAAATTTTTGTTTCATCCACACTAAAATATAAATTGTTTAAGGATGTGACAAAGGCGTGCTTTTAAATTCTGAAAAAAATCCTCCCTATTTTTTTTCAATTATTTACTAACAACAAATAATCTAAAACTATATAAATATATAATTTCAACAACTAATTTAAAATACATACATTTTTAATTTATTTTGTGATGCAACATAAAATTTTGTACAGAGATTGCGTATACAACAGCGGAAAGGAAGAAATTCGCAAAATTAAATCCTTTAATCTAGTCAAGTGCGGGTTGATAGTTGTTAGATGATCCTGATTTTAAATGAATAAAAATATGTTTTTGAGTTTATAGGGCATCATCATCGAGAGTGGTTAAAATGTGTGTTTAGAGTTAACCTATACATCTGACTGATTCAATAACACAGGACCAAAACTATTACAGCTAGCTAGAAACATAATATTTGGACAACAAATTCAGTTTGTAACATATAGATCCAGTAAGAAAAAAAAATGTATTTTACCCCTTTTCCCCTTTAACATATTAAATGGCTGTGAAACTATTGTATGCAAATTCGAGTCGTCTGTAGTTAGGGACACAAAAATTCGTATTTAGACTCTATTACAAGTTAATTAAACCTGTTGTGTTGTTTGCTCAAAGTGATTCACAAAGGGATGAAATAGCATTTGAAATTTTACATGGCGTCATTTTTGAAGACGGAGACATGAAAATTAGCAGTTAGTAAACAATAAACATCTACAGCTCGACTTAGAGGAATGTTGATTATTGATGTTCGGGTTTTTCATTCATTTGAACCATTAATTAATGTTCCTGTTTATAATTAGTTCTTATTCTTTTAGATTAAACAACTGTTACTGCTTCGGCAACAATACATTTCTGATGTGAACCATGTATATTAAAATAAATTTGTTTTGAAATCTGCCTTATATGCACTCCTTTATGGATCACCCTGTATATATATTTTTTAATATAAAAATAAAAATTAAAACAATTATCCACTAACACCCCTTTTATACTTTTATTGGATGCAAAAAGATTTTTTAATGTAAAAGTATGATCGTTAAATTTTATTTGTAAATAACGACCTTTTCGAATTTCCAGAATAAAATTTATAACTGTGCCAAAATGCGGGGAGAAAATTTGAATTTTGTTCGATTTTCGAAAAACGAATGCCAATTTGTAGGACCGTAGCTCATTAATTTAAAGTCAGAAATAAAATCTGATTAAACTATCGCAAAGAGCAGACTTTGGTACAAATAACGACCTTTTCGAATTTATAGAATAAAATTTATAACTATGCCAAAATGCGGGGCGAAAATTTGAATTTTGTTCGATTTTCGAAAAACGTATGCCAATTTGTAGGACCGTAGCTCATTAATTTAAAGTCAGAAATAAAATCTGATTAAACCACCGCAAAGAGCAGACTTTGGTACAAATAATGACCTTTTCGAATATCCAGAATAAAATTTCTAACTATGCCACAATGCGGGGCGAAAATTTGAATTTTGTTCGATTTTCGAAAAACGAATACCAATTTGTAGGATCGTAGCTCCTTAATTTAAAGTCAGAAATAAAATCTGATTGAATTATCGCAAAGAGCAGACTTTGGTACAAATAACGACCTTTTCGAATTTCCAGAATAAAATTTCTAACCTTACCAAAAAAGCCGTGCGAAAATTTGAATATTGTTCGATTTTGTAAAAACACATGACAATTTGCAAGACCGTAGTAGCTCCTTAATTTAAAGTCAGAATGCAAATCCGATTAAACCAGCGCAAAGAGCAGACAACGTTGCAGATAACGACCTATTCGAATTTCCAGAATAAAATTTCTAACCATACCGAAAAGCCGGGCGAAAATTTGCATATTGCTCGATTTTGTAAAAACACATGACAATTTGCAAGACCGTAGTAGCTCCTTAATTTAAAGTCAGAATTCAAATCTGATTAAACCAGCGCAAAGAGCAGACAACGACCTATTCGAATTTTCAGAATAAAGTTTCTAACCATGCCAGAAAGCTCCGCGAAAATTTAAATTTTGTTCGATTTTCGTAAAACGGATGACAATACAGGGCCGTACCTATTTAATTTAAAGTTACAGTTAAAATCTGACTAATCCAGCTCAAAGAGCAGACTTTGGTACATATAACGACCTTTTCGAATTTCCAGAATAAAATTTCTAACTATGCCAAAAAGCCGCGTGAAAATTTGATGTTTGCTCGATTTCATAAAAACGGTTGACAATTTGTAGAACCGTAGCTGGTTAATGTACAGTATGAATTAAAATCTGAAATAACCAACGCAAAAAGTAGACATTGGTGCATATAACGACTTTTTCAAATTTCCAAAATCAAAATTCTAACTAGATCAAAAACGCCCGCGAAAATTTGAATTGTATTCGATACTGTATAAACAGATGGATTGAGTTTACATTTACATGGTGGAACTGCATATTAAATATAAATAAAAAACTATAGTAGTTTCCACAATTTTTATTGTTCCTTGACGTACGTTTTGCTACAAGGTAGCAAACAATAATTCTGGAAACTACTATAGTTTTTTATTTATATCAAACAGATGACTCCGCGAGCTGGAGTTCGTAACTTACAGGTTCGAATAAGATATATGTGTTAAAACTATCGCAGACATGAGCACGATAAATTCATGTCGATGATTTAGAAGAATGAATGTGTTCTTATGTAGGTAATACAAAATAGAGAAAAGTTTGATTTTACAGATAGGGTTTTCATTAAAACTGCTTAACAAGAAATAATTTAAAATGTTCGATAATATAGGAGTGTATATTATTATATTTTACGACACATAAACGCATCAATATCATTCCATAATCAAGATAGGTAGGTATTTATGCAGTTTGGACGTCATGAAAAAAATTGGTTTACTTTCATAAAAATGGCCTAACTATATTATGTCACTCGTTTCTAACAGTTGAGAATATTTAAAATTGTCCATAAAGAAGTTCGCTCGATTTGATAATGTTATTGTATCTTGTGTATCGTGTATCTCTGCTGTACTTTTATTTGACCTCCAGAATGTTGGCAGTTACAAGAATAAACGAGTTTTTTTGTGACCGTTAAAGCTGATACGATAAGAGATTCCTCTATATGAATTTACTGTTATACAACATGAAAAAAATTCTACTTTAAATAAATTTAAGAAATACGTATAAATTAAATTATTCTTAAAACCTTTTTGTATTTAGATTTTTACTTACATTTTTATAGAAATGGCATACTAAAAAAGGATTTTGAAGGATTATTTTAATAAACTGAATAATAAATTATAGTTTAAAGATTTTAAATGCAAGCTTTTAATTTTCAGATACTACCTTGCACGTGTTTTTTTAGTAAATATCCAAAATCATCAAATGAACGATTTACAACGTGATTTATGCATTTATTATTTTACTGACCACGAATAGAAGGATTTTATTTTATCTATTACGATGTTTATAACAGTAACAACAACAATAATAACTTTTTAAAAGACTTGACTTGGAGGGTTAATGATTTTGGGTAGACAGCAATTATTATTATTTTTAAATATATATACAGAATGTAACAGTAAATATAAAACTCGGTTTCCACAATCGCAAACCCACACCACCCCATTTAATTATCTTGAAAAAGGGGTGTATCTAATTGGGTGTTTAGAAATATCGCCGTAACTCTAAGCTCTTAAAAAAATAATTGCAGCTAATTAAACAACTTCGACTTTCATTAATACATTTTCACGTAGCATCAACAATAAAAGTCTTATGTATTAGAATGAATGTTATAGATTATTTATGTGGCTACAAAAAAGGGTTGTATAGATTTTTTGTAGGACTTGCGGTTCCGGAGATTAAAAAAAAATTTAAAAACAAATTAGAACTCTTTCTTCACAAAGGCAGCTAAACAGAAATAGCATGCGACTGAAAAAAACGAGTTTCATTTTTATACTGACTAGTACATCCCGTACCTAAAGTATTAGCCTATGTAGGTATCAATTGACTGACCTATTTTAAATGTTCAGTGATAGTAATTGTAAATTGCATAGTAAATAACCATGATCATTTGATTATATAATCGACCTAAAATTTAAATAATTTTAAATTTAATAATAAAATTACCAATTAAAAACAAACATTTGACAATATTTCACGTCTGGATAAATTGTTAAAAATGTTACGATTTGAGAAACTAAACGATTAGGTGTGCAGGGTTAAGATCGTAGCTCCTACTGTAACATGGTTATGTTGCGATGGGACACCATATATATACAACTTCATGGTGAAAATAAAGTACCTAACGATTTTGTCTTTAATTTGACACCTCAAAATATATTATTACTTATTTTCACAATTTTGTAAAAACACATGACAATTTGCAAGAATGTAGCTCATTAATTTAAAGTTAGAATTAAAATCTGATTAAACCATCGCAAAGAGCAGATTTTGGTAAAAATAACGACCTATTCGAATTTCCAGAATAAAATTTCTATCTACACCAAAAAATTTACAAAAAATCAATTATATTCTCATATTGTGTATCTTAGATCAGTAACGATAAGAAAAAAAGTAAATGTACTTAGATAAGCAACATTTAATGTTAAGCTGTCCTATTAAGTAATTAAAGTCTCAAAAGAAATTCAAAAATTTCCATACTTATATAAATTAGCTCGATTTTAAAATATTCTATTGTAACTGTTCATTTAATTAACCAACAGACATAGTATTGACCGAGATATGTCATGATCGAATGTGTTCTTGAGCAAAAAAAGACGCGATAAGAAATATTTCTCTGTAGGAATATTAGCGTTGTTTAATACGAGATAAATTTAACGTAAAAATTAAGAAATACGTTCAGTTATGTTGAAAATAAAAGTTATGTTATAAAATATTTTGCACTTATAATATACAGGGTGGGCCAATAGTGCGTGGACGGAAGATTGTGTCATTATTATTGATTTTACGAAAATATGATTTGAACAAAAGTTTCATCAAATGAACTCGTTCATGTTTTAAAATTATTTTCGATTATACAGGGTGTTCCGTTTCGCCTGGGTGCTACCTTACTTCTTTTTTTCAAATGGAACACCCTATATATTATTGCATTTTTGAATTTTTCGTTGAAAATAAAGGTCACTTTGATGAGCAGATATTGGGTCAAAGTTACACCGTTTCGGAGTTATTTAGCATTAAAGAAGAAAAAACTGTTTGCAGCGTCTTAAGAAAACCATCATATCTCCGAAACGAAACAACATAGAAAGATCCAGGTTTCACCATAGTGTCATTTTTTTCGGTCCCATTAGCCAATTTAGCATCGTATCTTAAAAATATTCTCCTAAAACTTCAGCTTTGTAGATTAAACCTGTGAACGATGCAAACAGAATTTGTTTTCCATTTAATTAATAATAATAATATTTTTACGAGATTTTTATTTTTGGGTAAAAATGTCAGTTTTCCATGTTAATTAAATGGAAAACAAACTCCGTTTGCGACGTGACAAGTTAACCATAAAATTGTAATTTTTAGATTGTTGATAATTTTTGCTTAAAAATTATCCCTCTTTATTACGAGCGAACTTTAATACGTAAAACTGAAAATAAATTTGCGGAATATTTTCTTAAATTAATTTATGAACATTTTTTTCCTTTGCCTTGAAAGTAACGATATGATATATTAACCGTTTTGATTTTTTAAGCCTCTGCCTGCATTAATGTTCGAGTCAAAAATTAATTCTTTTCAGTTCCATAATTTTTTAACACATATCACTTTCCTACTTTGCTAACCATAAATATAAGCAATTTATTGTATCTGTCAAATTGTTTATATACTACTGTAAATCAATAAATTAATTTTGGAAAGTTTTACCCATTTCATTTGTTTGAACAGCGGAGAAATGAAATTTCACATTTACTAGAACACCTACACAATGTTCACCACTCTACGCTTACAATTATTTATACATTCCACATTAGTACTACGTATTAATATCTACAGATAATTACGTTTTGCTTTTGATACCTTTAGTTTGTTAAATTTCGTTCATTCTCGATCGACTCGAAAATAACATGCGATACACAGCTTTTGATGGTTGTATTTTAATTTTATTTACATTGAGTTATGCAACTCATTTTACAGACAACTGCATGCTGTTTAATACAAACGAGAGCTAGGAGAGAGGGCTTTTCCATATTTTTCGCATTGAAACTTACAATTTTTAAAAGGTACTCGATTGAACATGAAAATCATTCTTCGTTGGATAAAAGCAAAAGTGGATAGAATTATGACAAAATGTAACAAACGATTAGTTTTAAATTTCGTTTTCTCTCAAAAGTCCTAAAAATCAATTCAATGAAGTGCAAACTTTTACTTGTTTTTATATTTGAAAGATCATATTTTTGAAAATACTGATGTAATAACGCTTGCATGAAAACGTCAATTTTTTTACGTTAACTAAAAGAAAAACAAACTTAGTTTGTGTCGTTTACAGGTTTGATTTACAAAACTAAAATATTTGAAGATACAAAAAAAACACTCTAATGTAGATGGTTTCTAATCTCTATTAAAAAAGTTACCTATTAATGAATATTTTATGAAGGCTGAAAATATATTTCCGTTAATAAGATAGTAGTTTTAAAATTTTAAAAAAGCATGCCTATAATTAAATATAACAAATCCTCTAAAATAATCGTTTCTAAAACCAACATGGAAGCTGCCACTAGAACATCTCTTCTCTTTTGTGGTATAATATTAACTTTGCACATTTTTATTATCTTACATAAGAACTATTGAGACATCCTCCACCCTCTTCTAAGAAAAAATAAGATATAGTCAACCCCCTTCCTCCTCTAAATTGTCTTATGCAATAAATGAATGGCTCCAAAGCATGGACGAAGTTGGGATGAGGTTTCAGACAAATTTATATCTACTAAGGATCTTAGGATTGAATTAATTTTCAAAAATGTAGGTGAATAAATATTTGTGGAGAAGAAAAAAAGAAGAAGAACCATGTGTCTGATCATCTTCTACAAATTCGCGTGCCTCCTCCCTACCAACACATTTAATATGACTTACCTTATTTCTAAACTTAAGTTCTGGTCTGAAGGTGGCCAAAGTTACTAGCGATTTCTGCCCTCCGGAGAGTTGGTTCATTTCACACATTTCAGCGTCTGTTAACGATGAAAGAGACACGAACGCCAACGCCGGTGAAATTATCAGAGTTAGTGTCTTCAGGACATATTTCATGGCCCTCTTTGCTATCAGCTACTTTCATAATAAGTTTACCACGGCCAGCAGGGACAAGTTTTTTGAAAACTTCTGAAAAATATTTTGATATTGCTAAAACCACATAAAATATATGTAGTAATGTCACAGTTGCGACTCTATTCAAATTACAATTTCTTACCCTCTATCCAGTTCTTCTTTACGTTTTTGAAACTTTTCCTTTTGGTCAGAAAAGCTCATGAACTGGTCTAAAGCCTATTTGTTAACATGACTGTATTTTTTCAGTTGGTTGTTTTTTCCAACTCCTTAAATAACTGAAAAAAAATATATGCATTGTGAATGTTTTCAAAAACTAAAAATTGATTAAAAAAACATACAGCATCTTGTGGATAATCGATGTCTTTTGCATTTAACCTGTTTAAAGGCATAAAAGTAATTTCACCAGGTAATTTTTGTCTATTTATTTTTTAGGATTTGAGTGCCTACTACATCAGACTCAATAACATGATGAAAGAAGCGATTTCCAGCAATTACTTCCACTGCTGTGTAGATTGTGTTATCGCAGTTGAAGATTTCAATAACTGGACCAAGGTAGGCCTTCGCAATCTCTGCTGTACCATCACCCACTATCACCGCTGTTAACAGATCAGATCACGATCAGATGATGACCATAGATTACAAACGAACGATGACAGCAAGATTGTTCTGTCTAAACTACATTACTAAAATTAATTAAATTACTTTACTTTTTAAGGGTAAATTTTACACGAAACTTTTTGATTAATTTTTTAATGAAAAATGTAGTTAAACTTCTAAGTTTGTGTACTCTCACTTTTTCGTAAACTGCACACCGATTTTAAAAACGTTTCTATTCACGATACTTTAATTACTTCCCGGATGCTGAGAAAGTTGAACGGATGTTTTTGTTGAAGAAAATTAAAAATATAAGAAGTGGGGTTAGGTAAGAAAAATTTAGATTATAAAAGCATAAAATTTAAATGTCAAAAAATCAGTACAATAAATGTGGCATATTTAATGGGATGGATGGTATTGTGCAGTAGAAAATAATCCCTTATTAGCCAAACAACAAAACTAAAGTAATTCGTAACTAACCGTAAGATAAACTTTAAGTTACTGACTGAAATACATAGGAACAATGAAAACAGAAAATTCTTTCATTCATATGAATTCCAATAACGTTAATAACTCTAATGCGTTTACAATACGTAAGGAAAATAATACAGTACTTCAAGATGGCAAAAAAGATGGACTGATGAATGTAAGAGCAATAGTATTTTTGATTTTGTGGTACATCTTTAGTGGATGTACTTTATTTCTAAATAAATATATTCTGACATATCTTAATGGAAATCCTACTGTCCTAGGTAAGGTTTATATATATATATATATATATATATCCATTTTTGTTGTCATTTAGTGTTTATAGTAAGATTTCACTTCAATTAATTTCAGGTGCTTGTCAAATGTCAATGACAACAGCATGTGGATTTATTCAAATGTACATTCCCTGTGGAATGTATAAACCATTTCAACGGCTTAATCGACCACCAGGATTCTATAGACACATGGTTTTGGTAGGATGTACAAGGTAAATGTTTTCACTAAATTTACTAACCAATTTTGTACACAAGTTTATTACAATCAATATTCTAGATTTCTCACAGTAGTCTTGGGACTGGTTTCCCTTAATTATGTAGCAGTCAGTTTTACAGAAACAATTAAAAGCTCAGCACCATTATTCACTGTGATAATATCGAGATGTTTATTAGGTGAGGTCATTTTTTCAAGATTCCTTTCTCTACCTTACACTATATTCAATTACAGGAGAGCAAACGGGCCTTTTTGTGAATCTCAGTTTAGTACCAGTTATGTCAGGTCTTGCTCTATGCTCTGCCAATGAAATTAGTTTTGAACTACATGGCTTTATAGCAGCAATGGCAACAAATTTAACAGAGTGTTTACAAAATGTATATTCAAAGATGTTGTTATCTGGAGAAAAGTTCAAGTATAGGTAAAAAAGAATAGTTTGGGAGTTGAAATGATTAATATTTTTAAAATCTATTTGTATTTAAGCCCAGCAGAACTTCAATTCTACACTAGTCTTGCCAGCATTGTAATTCAGATACCAATGTCTCTACTATTGGTTGATCTTAGTGATAATACACAAAAGATTGACATAAATCTTATTCTTTGCTACATTTTAAATGGCATTTTCTTTCATTTTCAAAGTATTACTGCATATGTTCTTATGGACTATATTAGTCCAGTGACTCACAGGTAGGTTTTTCATTATATTCTTAATATATAAATATATAAATGACTTAATTTCTTAGTGTTGCAAACACTGCCAAACGTGCATTCCTTATATGGCTGTCTATATTGATGTTCGGGAATCCTGTGACGCTTCTCAGTGGTCTGGGTACCACTGTAGTTATTTTAGGTGTTCTGTTATACATTAAAGCTCAAGAATATGACGACAAAGTACAAACATCTCGGCGAAAAGTGAGAGCGATTTAGTATTGTAATTGCTAGTTTGTTAATTAGCAAACATCAGCTGATAACTAACAAGTCTGTGATCAATTTTTAAATTATCAGATTATTTTAAAAAATGTGATAGAAAAGATATGAAGGAGGTTCAGATTATTATTAAAAAAGTATTTAGCATATGCAAATTGTAATCATAATCGTTATGATTGAAGTGGGTATTTATATTTGTAATTAAGATTGCATTTTATTTGTATCCTTAATGTCTACTACAAATATGATCCACGTGAAATATTTTTGTATTCCAAAGCTAATGCTTAATTATCATTAATTGTATTTGAAATCTATCAATTTACTAATTACAAAACATTGACTTACTATAGTATACTTTATGGAAAAATTTAACTCTTGTTTTTGAAGTTGCGGATATTCAAATTACTTTAGTGTAGATAAATATAATGAAATAATGATGAAATTGCTAATCTTTTTAAACGTAAATAAATACGTTAACAATATATATCCTTTCTGAAAGAAATTATGTGTGTAAAACTGAACCTCCTAATGATCAAATTATATTTATTTTATACAAGAAGTAATTATCATGACATGTTCTGGTCAAATGACATTCCATTACTTTATTTTACTTTTTTAAATGTATGTATAATTCTATTTTTTTTAATGAACGTACATATTGTTAATTTTGAAAGGGATAAATTTATTACATCGTTAATAAGTATTTAATATTTTTAATTAATTGTGTTTTTTAAAGATTTGTTGTTTCTCACTATTTAGTATTTCAATTATCTGATTGTATATGGTTTTACAAAGCTTAAATAAGATCTGTATATTGAAGTATACCATAGTTTAAATGATGTAATAGGTAATTGTGCAAATGTAAATAAACATATGATAAACATAACTTGAATTGGAAATATAGCGATGAATTTTATTACAATTTTTTATGATTTGAAAAAGGGCACTCAGCTTTTTTTTATACACGCATCCATAAAAGGCAATATACAAAAAATAATAGCACTTAAAGCAGTTTCTTTTACTCAATAATTTTAGTTTAATAATCAGTGGTTCAAATTTTTAACTGTATTAAAAATATAAATAAACAATAATTTTCTGAACTTGACACATCGTTTTGGTCACGATCTGTACATTTATTTTTTCTTGCATATATGGCTAAATGATGACTAAGTAGAAGGCCTTGAAGTCGTAAAACAAGTAAATTGCCGAATGTCAAAATAATAAATACTACGAGTGGCAAGAAGTATACAAACTAGAAATAAACCTTTAAAAAAATACATCATAAAAATTACAAGTTTTAATAATTGTATACTTATTATTGACGTAAGTTGAGCATTTGTTTCTTTTAATTGCATAAGTGCGTAGTTTTCTTTTGAAAAAAATATGCATTTTGTATATAACCTCAACTCCAGAATTTTCTATTAAAAATTTGGAAATAGTATATTTTTTATTTTGTAATTATTGTGTTATTAGAATACGACATGGCCTCTTTATTAGCTGGAAGATTATGCCGAAGTAATACTTTGAAATTAGCACATATTGGGAAATTTTCTCGACAGGCTTTTTCCAGAACTTTTGCTAGCGAAAACCGTGAGACAGTTACAAGAACAGCTAGAAGACGAACACTTCGCGAACGAGCTCTTGCAGAACCGACTGGCACAGGTGATTTTTAAATCCTTTTTAAATCAAAATTATTTATAATGATTATGACATAATGTGTAATATTGAGATAGTTCTTGTAATTTGCAATAACATTTGTGTGATTTGAAAATTTCAGGCAATTAATTTATTTCAACGAATTAATAAATATTTATTTCCTTTTACAGCGTTTAATATTGGAAGAGGAGCTGTAGCTGGGGGTGCAGTTGTAGGACTTGGTGCATTATGTTATTATGGATTGGGTTTATCTGGTCAAGCTGGTGCCTTGGATAAATCCATGTAAGTTTTTAGACTCACACTTTCCATTATATTAATAATGTTAATGTTTTTGATAGTGTTTGGCCACAACATGTTAGAGAACGTATTATGTCAGTCTATATGTATTTTGGTGGTTCATTGATTATTACAGCCACTAGTGCTATGGCTGCATTTAGGTCTCCAGCAATCATGAATCTCGTTATGAAAAATGGTTTCATGGTATTGTATATATATATACTATATATATATCTCATTTTTATATTACTGTAAAGCATTTTTTATTAATAGGGAATAATGATGAGTATGGCAGCCATCATAGGCACTGGTATGTTAGCTCAATCAATAGAATATAAATCAGGCTTTGGTCTAAAGCAAATGGCTTGGTTGCTACATGCCGGCACCATGGGAGCCATGTTGGCACCACTTTGTTTTCTAGGAGGGCCTATTTTAATGCGTGCTGGTTTGTATTCTGCAGGGGTTGTTGGTGGACTGAGTGCAATTTCTGTAAGTCATTTTTCTTATTTTATCTAGTATCAGTAATTGAAATCAAATGTGTAATGTCATTTACTATTTATTTGTTTGTGGGTTTGTGGAATTTACTTTTTATTCTAATTTTGTTATCATTACACAATAGCTGTGGCCGCCGATTTACGCCTTATAATAATTCATCAACCGGAAAATCCCGTAATCGGATTGATAAAAAAAGTAAAATAAAATAGGGACTCACCATTTCCAAGTAATATCATTCCAGGTGGTAGACACAAACAGAAATTTTAAAGATTATCCAGTACAATACACTTATACACTGAATGTCTTATGAAGCACAAACACAACCGGAAATTCTGAAAAAAGAATAAATAAATAAAAAGGATAAAGTATACAAAGGTTATACAATAATTAAATTATATTAGAAAAAATCCTACGTATTACGAATTTCATGTACAATTTTTTTTAAATATTTTACGATTCGGGTTCGGTTAAACTAGGACAAGTTCCGATGTCATTTTTTGTTTTGTTTTAGGCATGTGCACCATCTGAGAAGTTTTTAATGATGGGTGGCCCTCTAGCCATGGGATTGGGCGTAGTTTTTTGTGCATCTCTAGGTAGCGCTTTTCTTCCACCTACCACCGCTCTTGGTGCCGGTCTTTATTCAATTTCCCTTTATGGTGGCCTTTTGTTATTCTCCGGTTTCTTACTCTACGACACTCAAAGGATAGTTGCCCAAGCTGAACGGTATCCCCTGTCTCCCGGAATGTACGGAGTCAAACCTTACGATCCCGTAAATGCGTAAGTAATTTTTAATGCGAACAAATGTAATAGCAATCACTTTTATTATTTCATTTGTTCATCCCGATAATAAATTGTTTTATTATTTAGAGCAATGTCGATTTATATGGATGCACTCAACATTTTCGTCCGAATTGCAACAATTCTCGCTGGTGGTGGCCAAAGAAAAAAGTAAATCGTTACTCGAAAGTAAATATAATTCCCTTACTGCACTAAGACAATGTGATGAAAAATATTTATACATGAAACAAATTTCAGTTTTTTCTGTATTTACAATATTTAGTAAATATAATTTTTTATTTGCGTTTCCCGAATCTACTTATTTAATTTTTTTTCTTTAGATATAGTGTATGTAATTTAAGGTGTAAAAATAAGAAGTATTAATATGAACTTTGTTACTGTTTTTTGAATTTTCATTTTCTGTTCCTATTCCTTACTAAAATACCAATTACAGAAAACGATACTTGTACATTTCTACAGCTTTATTTATTTAAGTATACATAACATGGCACAAACAGAAAGAAACTAAATACAAACTAAAATTAATACAAACTAAAATTAATACAAACTAAAATTAATACAAACTTTTCATATTCGTTCAAGTAACGAAATACAGTCAATTCTGAAACTGTTTCAGACTGCAAACGTATTTACGTACCTGTTTAACAGAAATAATTCATTTTACAGTATATTCTTTAAATGGAATGTCGGTGACGTAAAACAAAGTAATTGAATTAAAAGTCTCCAAAACTTTGTAAGTTGTCTATACAAGCCAAAGCATGTATGATGAAAAATGCGAAACTACTTTTCGCTTTTAACCGGTTTTAATTATTGATGTTTCAATGATAACGTGAATGCGATGTTTCCAATTACTTAACTAATGGAATTAAACTATACAAATTTATACGCTCAAGATCCTGTTACTTACAGTTACGCATATGACAAAAAAACTTACCGTTTATAATAATATTTACATTACTACATGCCGCTAAGTGTATAGATATTTTTTAAAATTTAACTCAAACAATAATTAGGTAACTGGAAACATGAGGTTTTACAATTTTCTCTTAAAATTCAATTTCTTAAGATAAATCAAGGACAGTATTTGTTTATTTTTTACGTAAAGTCGGATTTTAAAAAGTTGAATGTAACATAACATTATAAACAGTTAATTGTCTATTGCAATTCTGATTTTTTTTACCACATAATTAGGACCTATTTACAAGAAAATTTCTGATGCATTTACTCCAACAATTCAAAAATACGAACTAAGATATACAGGATGGACAAAAATACACGATCATCTATTAGTGACGTTTAGGAGATACACGTGCCAATTTTTAATAGTACTTACACCCTGTATATCTAATTCATGCCTAATAAGTGTTATAATTACTTAAAATTTTTATCTTCAGAACGTACGAGAAAATGGGAACAACATTTACTTGCTTATAAAACAGTTCCGACATTTTCGGGAATTTTACCGTTAAATGTCTCCATTTGTTTTTGATATGCAACGATGCAGTACAATTGAAACGCTACATTAATTAGTCTGTCGAAAAAAGGAAAAGAAACCCAAATAGCAGAGAGCGCAGGCACAAAAAACTGTATTGTACATGGTAAAAAAATATCAAAAAGTATATCTAAAGAAATAATTACAATATCAGTAATTATTAAGCCTTTAACAGTTCGTTTCAATTACGAAGTTTTGTCTTCTTTTTTGGAGATTCAAATCCACGATTTTTTTGCGTCTGCGTCAACTATAATGGGGAAAAATTCTAAATGATTAATTAATGTACACAGGAATATTTACAGATATTTTAGAGAAGCGTATTTAGACGTGGATTTTAAGTACGAATCTCAATTGAAGAAGAGCCATTTGTAACAATACTGTTTTATTTGTTATTACTTCTTGACGAAACTGGCTATCCGGTGTAGATGTGGTTTGACGCTGTTTAGGGCGGCCAAGGGCGAGCGGGGAGGTGACGGAGGTGCTGGGGACGGTGGCGACGCTCCCCGACTCCCTTGACTGGCTAGAAGTCCGTTTTGCTCTTTTAACGTTTGTTCCTTTGCACCCCTACAAAATAACATACCAACCTATTTTTCGCTGAAAAGGGAAAGAAAAACATGCACGGTTAAAGTAAAACATATAAGTACAAAAAAAAATCCACCACCATCTGTGTTAGAAGAAAACGTATAACTTATACACAGTAAAAAAACGTTGTATTTATGTATATATGGATACTTACCCTTGAAGTAACTAAAAAACACATTGAAATGCACAATAAGCAAAGCATATTTACAGCACTTACACTAAAAGCACTTTAGTTTTTTCTTTTATGATACGGGCATAGTTAAACCATGTAATGTTAAATTGTCATTTTCTCTGTAGGACAACATATAGTATATAGAGGGTTGCAACCCTCTTATTGTTTTTAAAGGATGGCGGGAGAAATGAATGAGAGGTAGAAACCACATAAAAGGTTTATATTATAATTGTTTTTTTTTTATTTCACATCATTTATGCACACTATTTGATAATTTCAATAGTTATTGATTGTTTAAAATATAAAACCGTTTGCAAAAAACACTGATTCATGAATTGACCTTTTTTACTGTCATTCAGCTTTCTGCAAACACTTTTTAAAACTGAATGCTTTTGACCTTAAGTTTTCTCATAAATTGGCAAACCATTTCGTGAAAAATAATTTTTGTATTGAATAATTTAGTTTAATAATTTGAGCCCTAAAAAGGTCTATAATAATATTTTATCATATGTTTAGAAAAGAAGAACTTACATTAAACCAAAAGGAGAGCCAATAGTTGTTAAATAAATAAAGCTTACTTTGTAATTGTAAGTTAATATAGAATTTAACTATTAATTATTGACATAAGCACTCCTGAGAAAATGACAATTTAAGAACTCAAAAGATATGCTATAAACGAAGGATGGCCGTGAAATTTAAAGCTAGTGCAGCTATTAACCAGGACCTTATACTCATTATTTTTATGTAGCAATTAAATGCATAACTATAGCGAGATAATACTTTCCCCATAGGGCACAAATGATGCATTCAAGATGCTTTTAAAGGTACCGCATGGCAAAGGACCAAACTTTGACTAATGCATTAAAATCTAAATAACTACTAAAATTTAATATGTTAATAAATAATGAATTAGCGAACGAGCCAACACATCATTCCTCATGCATGTAAATGCTAGTTTGAAGGGAAAGTAAACTGAGAAAACTGTTGTTTTTCTAAAATAGAACTTACAAATATCGTGTGAGATCCTCAATGTCCACAAGCATTGAATCTTGCTCCATGTGAAGATCATCCCTTTCCATTAGAAATTTGACCAAACTTTCGTTAAGCGTTTCAATTTGGGTGTGTAGGTCATTCACGATTACTTGCAACTGGGCAATATTCATTTCAGTGAGTATTTGTCGGGAAAGTCTTCGTTTCTCTTCAGGGAAGGGAATCCCAACTTTTTCTAAACTATTTCGAACCATTTCAGTTATTGGGCTTTTAACTTGGTGTTGTCTTTCCAACTGGTAAAGAAATTACATAAAATTAAATAACATAAAAACAAAGAAATTGTAACATTTACTACCTCCATTTGCATTCGGGCCATTTCTTTGGCTTGAGCAAGTGCCATGCGAGCTTCAGTCTGTAATTTTGCTTGCCTAGTAAAGAAATCACCCTCACTTTGAGATTCTTGTGATACAGGTGATGATAATGTCTGAGTTTCAGTTATTGCCAATGTAGCTGGTCTCACTGCTTGTGATGAATTATTATTAGAGAGCAATGTTGAAGGTCCTTTAAGTTGTGGGCTTTTTTTCTGTTCCTTAGAATTTGTCACAGGATTTTCTGAGTCAGAGTTGGGACTTTCTGTGTCAGACACATTTTCATTCATAAAACAAATTTGTAAATTCATGCCTGAAACAATAATGTATTTATTATTTATAACAATAGGCTTTAAAAATATAAAATAACATAAAACAAAGTTTTGTACACTTACCACTTTGTAATCGAGCTTGTAAACTCGGCTTTTTTCCTGGCCGATCACTGAAATAGTCTTCTTCAGCACCCATGGCTAACCTTCTTCTTATTTCTTCTCTATCTGTTCTCCTCTGTAACAATTTAACTTCGTATTAAAGTCTATAGTTGCAAGTTAAAGTATTCTTACATTAGTATCATCATTGATAGTAATAACTTTTATAAAACGGTCTACGATATTATGTTCGTCCAATTTAGGAGGAATGTATGGAACCCATTCCATATTCTCTATCACAGTCGAAGAATTTAAATCAAAAGTAACTTCATAAAATGCTCGAGGAGATAAATAATCATTGTTGAAATAATCGTGATCTTCTCTAGGAGAAATGGTATAATAACTGGACGGTTTATCTTTAGCAACTATTCTGTTTTTAAATGATTGAAAATTTTGGATAAATCGTTTAGATTTTGATTTTATATTATCGTTAAAATTGTTAGTAGAATTTTTAATAGAGTTGAAGAAATTGTCGAACATTTTTGCACGAAAAAGTTCAAACACTTGCGAATATCACACACATTTTGAGCAAAGGTTTCACTATAATTAACGAACCAAAAAGAATACTTATTGTTAGATAAAATTATCAAACAGAATTTTATAAATGGTGGCCCATTTTTTAAAGAACTTTCTTTAAAATGAAATGGAACTATTTGCGAACTTTCATGTAAGACAGAGATATATATAAAACTATTTGTAGGCAATCACGTATACAAGTACACAACAAAAAGAAATAAACTTCATTTATTTGAATGTCGGTTCTGTCTCAAGTTGCGACTGTGTTTAAGGTCTCATTCTACGTGTCCATGAAATTATTTGCGAAATTTTTTAATTGCAACAGGTACTTTTTCCCAATAAAATGTTGGTCAATGCCATGTAGTAAAAATTGTATTGCACGTACGAAAATTAGCCAATATTGGTGAATATTCAGTATCTTAAATGTTTCCTGTATTTTTTATATACACATATTATTCAAACAATAAAAATATTATTCAATCAATAAAATAAACATGATTATGAAAAAAAAAGATAAGAAATGTAAATCATCAGTTTAATTAATTAATGGAATTACGTTTCATTTTCTTTGTAGCGAATTAAATTGTGTACAGTAACATGCACAAAATTATACAACTTTGAATAAAAAATAAAAAGTGCAGTAAAAATAGTTAGTAACGTGAATACAAGGCGTAAATAGTAGATTTAATACTCTATCTAACAGTGTTTTATATTTACTTACAATTTCTGATAAACTTTCTAGTGTTTCGTTATTTTCGAATGTAAGGGTATATAAGTCCTTTAAGTACACTGTATCCTTTTTATAATGTCTTGACCTTTTTAAGGTGGACATTCTAAAAGGAAAATGCTTTGAACCTCACTGTTTAAGAAGGTACTACACGCGTACTTGTCGCCGAACACATTTCATCTTAACCAAAACGTTGACTGCAGGTGTTAAAACTTAGCGCATAAAAAACCGAAAGAATCACGTAGCAACGTAGGCTTATTAAAAAACAATTGATTGAACGGAAGTTGTTTACATTTCGTTAGAATTGAAATTTATCGAGCGAATCGTTTTTTCAATTGAACATCAATTTATCCGGATAAAATCGCGCATATTTTTGCACTTTTCCAGAGGCCATTTCGAAAAATACGGCACTCTCAATTAGTAAAACGTCAAATGAAACTTCGCACGCTGTTATTCTGTTATTTAGAAAGGTGAAGTTAACAGCAACTCGCGTCAAAATCAAATGAAACAGAATGCAAGAGAGCGTATCGATTTTAATTTTGAAATCCTACATATTTCCTAACGAGCGTAAAAACAACGGCATTGTTGCGTTAATGTTTTTGTTTCAATTACGGACTCTAGTAGGATGACGACCTCGATTCGATTCTGCAATTGTGGGAAGAAGAGATAATTGTAGATATATTGATGAAGAAAACAACGATATATATACAGGGTGTCTCAAACAATCATTAAAAGTTTCAATGCCGCAGCTTATAGAGAAAACAGACGACGGCTTTAGAAGAATTATTTACGTTAAACCCAAATGGTCCGTGACCATTTTTGAATAAGATATGAAAGGAGCTATCTAAGAATGGCAGGTACTCTCATGAGTTTTTTGGATCCACTCCTTAAAGAAGGTAAAAAGCCTTTTCGAATATTTACCTCATATTTTGGAAATGGCCTAAAATGTTCCATTTATCGTTAGAAGAAAACATCGGGAGGAAGGTGGTTGAAACAATTTAATTTATCGTAACTTAGCCCAACTCAAACCCAATCTAACCTACTCTATCTGCAAGTATCTAAGTATTTTGCTATGTTAATTAGGTTGGGTTAAATGAGCTGTTTTTACTGTCGTAGTGCTTTATCACTTATATCGAACCGGTGTACTGATTAATAATGATAACTCGAAGGACCAATAAGAACTGTTTATAATATGTAAAGTGAAATTTGAATGGGGATGTTTACCCAGCCAGTTTGGGTAAACTATGCGGGTTCTTAAAACTAGACAAATAAACTGTAAACTATAATAAACATAAAATATAAGAGTGTTCGGTATCGGTGTTGTATTATTTGCGAATGTTTCAGATGCGAACAACCACATTTTGGTGTTATTATCCACGTGCTCTTAATAATTGTAGGTCCATTTGCGAACGACTTCATTTTATTTATTTCGGTTGTATCTATTTAATACAAATGTTCCGATAAACAACAATAATAACAATCATAATCATTAGGTAGGTATTTATTTTTAATTACTATAATGAACCTATAATGAATTAGGTAATAATACATTATCAACCAATAACATAATAACAAGAGGTGGTAGTAACCCTATTTATAGTTAAGTTTTTCAAAATATATAACATTAATCCTTGCGATTTTAAGAAGTGAAGTCAAGATTTGTTATCTTAACGTTACATTTGTCGAAAATGGAAACTATCGAAACAACAAAAGGAAAGCCTCCCTTGGTCTACGATTGTTAGGTTAGGTTAGGTTAGGTTGGGTTAACTTTTAAACACGCCAGTATTCAACTGCCAGTCCTAAGCGTGGATAAAGTGTGAAGGGAAGTTAAGCATCATTGTAACTAACATTAGCATTTGTTCGTTTAAATAACTTACTGTCTGTCCGCAAATGAAACTATAATTTCTAGGTAAACCCAAGGCTACTTATTGCTGTTCGCAAGCGGGACTAAATCTCATTTATCCGCAAATGACACGTTCGCAAATAGCACTAACTCTCGGTATCGAACATGAGTTTAATAAAAATTGTAGCCCCCGTTTTTGACTTCTATGTTTTTTACTATATTGCATTAGGTTGGGTTAGGTCAAATCATACTAAAAAACATTGTTTTCCCGATTTTGTGTTCTATGTTATTTCTAAGTGAGCCTTATAACTCCAAAACTAATTAAATCAAGTGATTTACCTGTTCGAAATAATTTTTCTTACAATTTATTTCCCAATATTGGGTAAACTTGTTTGTAAATAGCGCGTCAGAGATACACTAAAAAAATACTTCTGAAGTTTAATATTTCGCAAATAGGGCTTCAAAATGAGAAATAATGTCTAAATGAATCCTGTTACTTATTCGTTTTTCAAGAGTTTCTGATAACCTACATGCTGGGGTAGGCGAAAGGGAAGTACTTAAAACAACAAAAAAGAAATTTTTGTTACGTAATAAAACGAGATCCCTGTCTAAAGTAGCTTCATACCAAAAGAAAGTCATTTTTAAAGTCTAGAAGACGAATGATGATATTATAAAAGTTATGATTTTGCTATTTAATTATATAATCCTAAAAAGTTTAATGATATTTTCTTTTAATCGTACATAAGCCCTTCTACGAAAATTCTAATGTGTTTGAGTATTTTTGATAAAAGATATTTAATTCATAAAACTAAATTAATAAAAATCGCAACTTCATAAACACCATAAAATATTCTTAAATTTATCTATTTGCTAATAATGAATACTGGACAATGTACAGTAAAATTCTACAAAAAACAAAAAAAAACGTTTTTTTGTGTCCTTAAAACGAAAAAAAGAAGCAGTATATCTAAGATTTACACAGCTTTTATAAAAAAAAACTTGTTCATGTTTTTTTCCTTTTGGCATTCGTAGATAATATGACAATAGAGAACCGTGTACATATGTATAATTTTTTAACAATTGATGCCAACCTTGATGTTTTTGCCACAAGTACGTATTTGAGATGCCACCTTGACATTGGTGTGTCAGCGATTTAATGCTGAGGAAACGTTAAGAAATTGTAGTGCAAACATGCTGCCGTGTCTCTTATGTATTCCTTCATTTTTAATGAGGTTCTTAACTCATCTAAGGACATTCTCATCAAAGACTGCACGGTGTGCTATGTACTTAATATACGACTATCTTACCGAGGATTCCTACAGTTCATTAAAATATGGTTAAAGAAGAACTGGTTCCTAATGTTCCGATTTATCTTAAGTACCTCCATTAGTTCAAAAAGAGAAAAAGAGTATTTACCTATATCTAGTGGAAGTGAATAAATTCAAATTTAAATGCGGAATCTTCTTCGAAGTTAAAGCAAGAAAATAATCGACAATTCAAATTGCCTCTTATCTTATCTTTACTCAAAATGCAGTTAGAGAAATGCAGATACTACAGTTTTAGTTAGTTATACATGGGTGAAGTTATAACAGAAAATGAAAAACTGTAACATATGATGCTTGTTTATTGAACGTTTTAAACTTATTATTACTTCCCTCAACCAACAGTACTTCAGAACTACAACTTAAGAAATGTATGATGAAACAATGGGTACAATAAACGTGTATTGATCTTAAATGATCAATTGGAAGTCAACGGTTTACCACTTTTATATTTAGAGTTAAATTTTTTAATGGTATCAGCAGTAGCGTAATTGTAAAACATATTGAATAACGAAGAAAAACACAATGAGGTAGTTTTCTACTTTATTCAGAAATCTCTAACAATATCCTTTCAATCTTACGGTTACCTTCAGATATTAAATTATACAGAAACTAACTTATAGATAAAAAAAAACATTTGGGTGTTTCATTCCTAACGGCTAGTCGTGTTGGTGGGCGGGCAGTCCCTCCGACCTACATTGTAGTGCAAAGCCGGAGGGTAGGGTGTAAGGCCCTCTTAAACCTCCTTTCATGAATCGTAGGAATGGGTGGGTGGTGTGGTTAGGGAGAGATAGATGAGGACGGATGAAATGCAGACGGAAGAGAAGTAAAAGATTATCTGTGGAATGGTACTGCCCAGCATTTGCCTAAATGATTCAAGGAAACTACAGAAAACTTGGACAGACCAGTCAGACCCAGATTTACATCGGTGACCTCCCGAATGCCAAGCAATGATCTAGAGCACTAGACCAAGCCGCTCGGTAACATAAAGTAATACATATATTAATATCTAAATTCTATGTGTAGACTAGTGTAGTACACTAGTCAATAATTAAATTTATAAAATAGATATATAACAACAAAAAATTAGGTATTTATAAAATAAAATGTAACGATTGTGATGCGATATATTTACCAACAGGGCGTAATTTTGGAGTCAGGCTAAAAGAGCATTAACAACGAAAGTTTTTCAATTTCAAGGACTCAACTTTTTAGATAAACTCAAAATGCAAAACGCAATTTATAAGAAATTAAATTTGACTAACGAACATATAGCTCTCTATTTAAAGCAATAAACGACGCATCCAATAACAGAGGGGGTGGGTCCATCATTTGCACGTAGATATAAACAGATGTATTACCTTATATATTTTTTATCTTTAAGTTAGTTTCTGTATAATTTCTCTCTGAAGGTAACCGAAAGGTTGAAACAATATTGTTAGAGATCTAAATAAAGTGTAAAACTACCTCATTGTGTTTTTCTTTGTTTGAGTTAAAACGTTAACACTCCATTCTTTCCTTTTAGTATAAATAGTTGTAATTTAGATGTAAGTTTTTTGTGTGGTGAAACAACATAGTAGAGAATTTACAATAATATATATTCTTGAAACGTTATTTGTGTTTGTATCTATAATAGTAAGACAAAGAAACGGTTATTTTTCTCTAAAAAATAGGAAGAAGCTGTACGGGTATCCTATCAATAAAAACTAATTTTTACATTCGCCTTTGTACGTTCATGATTATTACTGTATAAAACCCCAATTTTTTCATTGGTGTAGCTACGTTTGTGTTTACGAATCCTATGCATGAAAGATCTTCCAGCTTGTCCTACATAGAATTGGTTACAGTCACCACATTCAAGCAAATAAACTCTAGATTTTGCAGATTTATCAGTATTATGTTTGTTATGTTTAACAAATTTAAATAAAGTATTACTGGTTTTGAAAGAAGTAACTAGATTAATTTTAAAGAAATATCTCCTAAGTATGTGATAGAGCAATACTTATTTGAATTTGAAGGAATAACGTGATAGATAAGATTTAATTATTTTTTATGGAGTTTTTTGTTTAATAATGTTTGTATTAAGCCAACTGGGTAACTGTAGTTTACAGCAATGTGAAATATTCTGTTTAATTCAGTATCAAAGTTGTTTTTGTTTAAGGCAAGATAAACTAGTCTATGTAACATTGAATTGAAAGCTGCTATTTTGTGATTAAAAGGGTCAAACGATTTAGCATGTATAACCATATCAGTATGGGTAGGTTTACGGAATATTGAGAATTCATGTATGTTGTTGATATATATATTGATGAAACAATTGCTGTGTTCAATAAATTAAATTTGAAACTTTTCTTCGTTTGTTTGCTTCCTATTGAAATATGAAGTTTCGATAAGTAACCCCTAGTACTATTAATTATTTATAGCATGTACCCTATTATACCATCAGAAGTTTACACAATGTAAAAGTAAAAATCGTATTCAAAAACGTCCATCCATTTTAAGTGAATCATACCGTACAGAGAACCAATGATTTCCAAAACATTTCTTTACATTTTTATGTGGTTCAGAAACTGTTTACCTATATGTATGTATGTATACTATTTTTATCCGTTATCCGCCTTACGATTTTAATAAATGAATGACAATTTTAGTTGAGAAATGTGAACTAAAATATCTAAACTTAATGCTGAAATAATAGAAACTAAATTACTTATTAATATACAATTACAGCACAGTAGTTGTAACCTCTGCATTTTCCCCAAAAACTACTAATTACAATAACAAAATTCAAAGTCAAAAAGAGGTGTTTGTGTCTGAGTCAATAAACCCTTATACCCCTTTTTGTATTTGAATTTTATAGTTACGGAATAACGTATGTAGTATTTAACATTTGAACCAAATTAAAATTTTTTAATAAACAAATTTGTATAGAAGTTGTTTCAACGTAGTTTTCGATGTTACAAGAAAGTTTAAGTAATGATCGACTTTATATTCTCTTGTTTTATATATTTTATATATATGAGAATTTATACTTTACGTTTTCGTACGAATGCAAGTTCGAATCTTACCTTGAACTTGTAATATGAGCTCGTTGAAGATAGAGACTCCATTGAGTTAGATAGAGAAAAAAGCACAGCGTCCAGAAAATCACTTTTTAGAACTAACGGTTACAAAAAAAAATGAATGATTAATATACGTAATTTGTAGATGCACACATTACACAGACACACGCACACAATATGCTCACTGTGCTCTAATTTAAAATGATGTCATTACTGTGAAAGAGGCGTCGTTTATAAAAGTTAGGTATGTATATACATACAATACGCCGAAAATGTTTGGTTTCTGCAACATTTTAAAATTCGCACGTCAAACATTCAAACGATCGGCCAAAAATAAAACTGAAGCCACAAGTGGCGTCGTATCACTCGAGACTTTGTTTAAAATTTTATCCGAATTACTCTCTGGCCTTTCCGATGTTATGTACGTATCTATCTATACATGCTGTACTTACTCAACATCCGTCAGAAGTATAATATCACCATCATCCTTCTGTGTTTACATCAATTATGATGATTGTTATTATGTTTTTCCATTAGATATGCGCATGGACCGTAAGATATGTGATAACAACCTACTGTACGAAGAGCATTCGAAAAGTTTAAATGATATTTAAATGCGTCCATCAAAGGGAGAACATTTTTTAGGCATTTTAATGTTTCACACTTTACTTCATAATTTTATAAGCAAACATCTGATAAGTGATGTTGAGCGGTTGCCTATCTCATGGTGAAATATTTTTAAATAATTAGTCGAATAAAATGCACTTTTTGTTCTTCAAAACTTAACGATACCGTTTCGGCAATTACGCCATTGTCAAAAGATAGGAGTATAATAGATACTAAAAGTATATTAAAAAAAAATTTTTTTTTAAACTTTTTTGTGTTTTATTCCCACCAGCTACTCGTGCTGGTGGGCGGGCAGTCCCTCCGACCTACACTGTAGTGCAAAGCCGGAGGGTAAGGCGTAAGGCCCTCTCCAGCCTCCTTGCAGGAATCGTAGGAATGGGTGGGTGGTGTGATTAGGGAGAAAAAGATGAGACGGACGAAATGAAGACAAAAGAGAAGTGAAAGATTATCTGTCGAATATTACTGCCCCAGCGTTTGCCTAAATGATCCAACGAAACTACAGAAAACTTGAACCAGAGCAGCCGGACCCGGGTTCGAACCGGTTAAAAGTATATTGCATAATTTGTGTTTAAATAGGTAATCAGAAGGTAGATTTTAAGAGGGGAGACAAAGTGAATTCAATTTGGTCATTAGTGACCATAAGATTATTATATTTTACTTTTGTTATTTCGAATATCTTGGAAATTTAATGAGCCATTCTTTTCGTTTTCTAAAGTAAAGTAATTATGTTCCACAGTTATCTAATAAAATATGTAATGGATTAAGAAAAATTAATATAAATACCATTGTAGCTAATAAGTTAAATTTAAGTTCACTCCTAGTAAATAACAAATAAAAGGTCAACATATTATAGAAAAATGGTGTCTGCCAAATAAATTGTAAAAATTGTGAGGCCGTTTACATCGGCCAGACTGGTAGAGCTCTAAAGTATAGGCTAAAAGAACATGAAAGGTCAATTTTACACAAAAATAATTGCACGGGAATTTCTAACCATTGTATATTTAGATATTGATAATCCTAAAATTTTGCATAATGTTAATAAAGGTAAAAAATTAGACCTTCTCGAAATATTCGAAATAATAAAAGCAAAATATAATAATCTTATGGTCACTAATGACTAAATTGAATTCATTTTGTCTCCCCTCTTAATATCTACCTGCTGATTACCTATTTAAGCACAAATTCGGCAATATATTTTTAGTATCTATTGTACTCCTATCTTTTGACAATGGCGTAATTGCCGAAACGCTATATAACAATAAATTGTGATACAAAATACTAAGTGTGTTTTATTCGACTTATTAAACATCTGATACTTGTTTGATAAAAAGGTAACACATGTTTGTTTCATTGCGTGCGGACTTTTGCTAATTAATCATTAACACACAAATATCTAAAATTACTTATTACAATTGGTAATAATAATTTGAATTTTTTGATAGCACTGAATTTAAAGAACATTTTGTTGCAAAGTGCATGGGTCAAGTTAACAAGTTAAAAACATTGAGATAATTTATAATACATGAAAAATATTTACAGTCAGATTAAACTCTATAAGATAAACTAATGTTCGAAGACAAAAAGAGATATTTTGTATTCTGTGCTATTGTTTTCAGAGAAATATTTCACAAAAGAACAGTCTATATAATTGATTTTATCTAACGATACTTGATGAAATTCCATTATATACTTAATGAATAAAAAACACTTTTTCGAATTTTCACAGTTTATTGTTTCACTTGACAATATTGTTTCGCTACACTGTAGCTTCTTCGGAAGTTATATCTAATAATAGCATAAGTTTTTTTATTCATTAAGTATAAAAGAACACTCATTTGCGATGTAATATGCAACGCCGAGTTCAAATATAGTCTCAGGATTGCCAAAACTAAAAAATGCCATTTTTGAGATGATTACTACGTGAAACATAAGGACAAAACACTGTGAAAGGAGCATTTCCGAGGGATCTGTTGTCGCTGAAATAGAATTTAGTTACTTAATTGCCTCACCACATTGCGATTTTGAAATTTCAAATGTGGCTACTTTGGTATTATATACATATATATTCAATCGAAAATAATTACTCTCATTATATTATTGGTTTTCAACCCTACATAATAGTACTTTCCTTTTCAAGTGCCCTCTTCTTTTTGAGGACACGCCTATGGAAAGTTGAAGAAAGAATTAGAATAAAAAGTAGTCATTTTCGATGTATTATTCGATAGAAAACTCAAATGTGACCTCGGAACAACTTCTGCACTCAGCAGTTTCTAGAAATCCTAGTCACGAAATCAAATGAGAAAAATTAGCATCAATCTAACTGTTGAATTAAGATTTATCAAAATCTGAATATGCTATAGCAAATCTGAGGCTAGATTATAATTTAGTGACAAAAGATACTTCAGAAATGGCTACTATCTTGATTGTTTTGTTTTTTTATTTCAAGTGGTAATGCTCAGAATATGATCAAAAATTGTAGTTTTTCGAATTTGAAATCTAGGCGTACTGTGGCCATTCAGAAGCCAGATACAGTATCAGTGTCGCAAACTACGTTAGAAATGATATTTTTGGTCTTAGCTATCAAAATGTAATCAAGTTTTGTATTACTAAATTTTGGCATATAAATGACATCTCTAATATAGGAAGTGTTCTATTATATTCAAAAAAAGAAGGCATTAAAATCCTTTTTCGTCTAAATTTTAAGGATCACAGATCGCACATTTCAAACGCGTCCTACACCGGTCGTAGGTTATGGCTTTCGGTGCTCTGTGCCTACTGTGTAGGACGCGTTCGAAATGTGGGATCTGTGATCCTAAAAATTTAGACGAAAAAGGATTTTAATGCCTTTTTTTTAAATATGTTATATTTTCGTCTAAGAATCTACCAGAATCAACAGTGTAATTCAATGCCGGCAGGGGTATTAGCCCTCGGGGTAGTTGTTTCTGTTGATTCCATATTTATAGTTCTATTATATATTTGAAGTAAAAAATAGGTTAAAATTAAAATCACTGGTAGTCTAACACCAAAAATTTCAGGTTCTATAAAGTGAATCATAACTTTTTATATAGAAAAGCGCAAAAAAGAAATGAAGCACATTTTCTCTTTATTTCTAATAACATTCTTTTTCGACGTTGAAAGAATGAGAAAAATAGTCTGTTATTTTCATGGGTCGACTTTTAGACATGTGGGCCAATCATTGACGAAAATAGAATTCAATTCAACATCTACGTGAAATGAAGAAGAAGTTTATCTTCGAAAATTGGAACGGTAAATTTTATTAGGCCATAAAAATGAAATGTATTGGCGAATCGATATCTTAACTTGACGAAGGGCCATTGAAGTCATAAAAATATTGTTTATAAAAGAACGACACATAATTACATACCTATCTACATGTATAATGTGTATCAAATTGTTAATGGTTACGTGAAAAATTGAATTGAAATGATAAAATTTCCATTACAACTAACAGTTATGTAAGAGACAGAACGAGAGACAGAACTTTACGTGGCGGGATAATGCAATAACATTGTACTGTTTGGCTTTGGCACACTATGATTGATTTATGGAGCATAAAAACTATTTGTATTAACGTTGACTTGCGAAATTCTAATTTATTCATTGTTAAGTTTTTGATCCGGTGTGACGTGTAATCACCGAATAATTACTACTAAAGATAAAGTAAAATTATTGTGTAAGACAGCCAATCATTCTCAATCCATGTTAAAATTAAAGTTAAACAGTATATATACTGGGTGTTGCAATAATAATAATGTTAAATGGAAGCTGTTAGATAAAGAATAAACTCAGGCGTCAGGGGCTATTTGAATAATTCCCGCATACGATGTAGTTTTAACTTTTAGAACTCCATAGTTAATGTTAAAAATGGAAACCTTAAACATAGCTTTTTTAAATCTGTTCGTCTATTCAACGACATATCACAACCATTTTATTATCAAACCTTCACGTTTATGAGGCTCAAATTTAACGGAATCATAGTTATAAAAAATGAGTGTGGTAGAAGAGAAATCATGACATGATTTAAGGCCGATTCCTATTATAGGTCAAGTCACGGTCCGATCAAATATGCCACCCCACAGTTATATCAGCAGGTAAAAACGAAAAATGTGGAAAATTTTCAAATTTTTAAGTGCTTTTCAACAATACATTTGTAGTATAATATTTTGACCGTTTTCTTAGTGTAAGTTTGACATAGTCTGTGTTTTGTAAATAAATTTGTTTTGATGGAAGTCTATGGTTTAAAGTTAGATACATATTAAGGTAGCTGTGTTATATGGCTCCTTTTAAGTAGTTGTAGTATACAGTTTTACTTGAAATGTTCTCGAATTTTGTCAAGTTGGTTTTCATTCATTGTTTTAAAGACTTTAATTTTTAATACACTGCTTTGTTGGAAGTTTAGAAAGAAGAAGAAGTTTAGAGACAATTGTAAAGTTTTATAATAAAACTTTCTAGTTTTTTCTTTTTTATTTAGGGTTTTAAATAAAAAAAGTTAAGTTTTCGTAAAAGCCGTATTATACATATTTTGACCGTGGTCGTACTGTGATCAGACCGTGACTTGACCTGTAGTATGAACCAGACCTTAATCGATAAAAATTATTAATTAATCTTGACCTGCATTGTTAACACAACCAAACATAAGCTCAGTTAACCTTTTATACAACTTATAAAAGCTAGAATTCCTTAAATCTGTCAGATATAATCCATAAGTTGTTTTTAACTAAGAAAATAATATAAAAATTATATCACTCACCCTTCTTTCTTCCTCTCTGGCTGCCTTCAGGTGTGATTCAATAGCCTCCAAATCGATTGTGGGCATTGCAGTTTCGATATTGTAAACGTCGAAATTGCCTGTAATTTAAAGCGTTTTGTTTCTCTTATACTCTTAGTCTATTACACAATAACTATCCTGTTGATTCAAAAGCACTCAACTTTTACCGCGAAATATCATGAAACATTCCGATTAATCCAAATAGTAGGTTTACTTTAGAAAATTGCATTTGAAATCCATTATTTGCGAAATTCTAATGCGTTCTATTTTTTTTTTGAAAAATGATGTAAATTGTTTTGTAACTCAACACTCAAAATTAAAACAATAATAGATAAAATCGAAACTATAAATAAAAAATAACCAACTAGAATTGGTTTCTTACAAAGCGTTCGTTGACTCATTGGCTATTTTTTAATTTATATGTTAATTGCTGTCGTTAATTACTTGCTTTATATATCCCTTTTCTATCATATGAATTTTGTTCGTCATATATTTTGATTCTTGCCGAATATATAATTATGTTCTATTCTATGTTGTTTTGTTTATATATAATATAAATATGTAAATCCACTTTAATTCACAATAATTTTTGAATCAACCGATTATGCTAGAGAACAACTTACCCAGATTTTCAGTGGTTATTTTTTTTCTTTCTCTACTAACAGGTGTCGATCTTCTATTTAAATTTTCCCGCGATTTCCCGGGATTGTCCCGTTTGGAAACCGTAATTAGACTTCCAAACTGTTGATTATGATCTCTCTTAATTTTTTTCGCCATTTCGACTTTTTCTTTCTTTCTCGGAATCACGGCTTCATCGTTCTTCTGATGTAATTTACTATAGAGTTCGTTTCCGAACTTTGTTCCTTTGGTGTTTGTTCCTAATTGAAACACCTGCTCATCTTTTCTAAAAATGTCCTTTTCTTCATTTACAAAGGTTGGATAGTTTCCGCATCGTAAATCCAAACCTTTCTTAATCCACGGGATATCCACTTCCATAACGGTTTCGTTATTGTTAGCATTATAATCTGGGAGCGAATTACTGAAATCGGGAGCTTGAGGAATTTTATCTCCAGTTCCTGACAAAAAAGCGTCTGCCAGTTTGGTTTTGTAAGCATCATTAATGCTTAATTTGTTGGGGATGAATTCCATCGTGTTTCGCTTTAATGTTCCATCTTTAGACTTAGCATCTTGGGTGAAATGCTCTTCATTCGATTGTCTCATCATTGATATGGTAGCCATGGTAGCAGGTTGATCAGATATAGACTTAGAAAAAGGTTCGTTGGTGTTCGGTTCAATGTGGCAGACAGTAGCTGATGGTTCAAGATTATCAGAAATTTGTAGTTTCTCTGCTGCCTCTTTGAGTTCGAGATCGGTATTAACAGATTTTAAATAACTTTCTACTGGTTTTGACAGATCCTCAGTCAAATCTTTTTTGTTGTATATGAATGTTTCTGAACGCACCAGGAGGCTTGGTTGGGTTGTAGAATTTTTGCAAGGATTATGGATGGATTCTGTTGTTTGATTCAATAATGAAACATCTACTTTGGAAGCATATTGAGTGTTCTCTTCTTGCAAATTACTTTTAGTTTTCAACTTTATTCCGGAATTTTCTTCCGGAGGAATGTTAAATATTTCCTTTTCCTTAAAAACTTTCGTCAAGCTTTTGTTTGTGTCCAAGCAATTTAAATTTGTAATTTCGTCAATGGATTTGTCTTTGTCGTCGCCGTTGTTATTGTTAACAAGCGAATGTTGTTCTATTGTCTCTGTATTGTTGTCAACGATGTCGATTGTTTCGTACTCGACTAGATCGGTATCCGAAATAGTTTTGTTGTAGAAATCTAGGTCGATTGCGTAATCTTGAAAGCCTGGGTAATTCGGATTCACAATGCCGCCGCGTTGAAGTTGCACTTCCGCCTGGACACTCAAATTACTTCCCGTAAACGATTCGGATGCTGAAACATCTTCGTCCTCTTCGTCATCTTCTTCATCTATTTCCCTATCTTTCGGACTTACGTCCTCCAGAGGGGACGAAGAGTAGTGTTGGTGTTCTTTAATGGGGATTATTAAAAAGAAAAATTAATTGCGTCATGAATGTTAATCTATTATCTTTCTGTAGTAGGAAAAAATTAACAGGTACCTGTTTGCTCTTGAAAATGACGAGGTCAATACTTAAGTGTTAAACATCTTAAATTTTAGTTTTATTTACTACAGTTAAAATTTTTACTTTCAAATACAGTTGTTCTTATATAACCAGTGCCGTAGCCACGGGGGGGGGGCTCCAGGAGGCTGAGCCCCCCTTAGAAGGATCTCAGCTTCCCCCCAGTCAACAGCCGGTATTAGAGGTAGATACGGAGGTGTTCAAGCACTCATTCAGAAAGAACTAGGACGGACAATCCCTTATGTTCACTGTTCACTTTGCAAATCACAGACTTCATTTGGTTATAGTAGAAGTCGTTAACGAAATTGATTCCCTGAAACAATATTTTGACCAGTGCTCTTTATTGTATACATTTTTGAAACGTGGAACCGTTGCAAAGTTCTATGGGGGTCGGTCTCTATCTAGAGTGAAGATTTATAAACTACCAAAGTCATTTTTGAAAACTATTTCAGCATCTTATAAGCCTTGGAAGAGATTGCGGCGAATAAAAAGATAAATTGGGAATATGTGGCCAAAGGGACTGGTAGGTATTTTTATCACCATCCGAAAAATTGAATTTCGATTTTGCCTATGTCTCATGAAGTACGTTTTGGAAATAATTGAATCAGCTGACAAAATTTTGCCGTCCAGAGAGTCGAGTTTAATAGATTCCATCAGGGTCGTCGATGCAGTCATTCAAACTTTGGAAGGAATGAGGAATGATATATCCTTCGATGACATCTTTCATAAAGTCACAATAGTTCTTAATATTAATTCGGATGACATATCTGAAGATGGACCGAATCCGAAGAGAAAAAGAAAAGCAAGCAAATTGTTGATGGATTTCATAATTGCTGATAAAATAGGTCAAAGATCTGAAATCGATGACGATCCTTCGCAAATTTAGAAAGCTTTACACATAGAAACATTGGATTTGATGCTTGCGGAACTGCACTGGAGATTTTCTCATAACAAAAATCTTTGCACGGTCATTACAAATGTCAAGAATCTGAACATTGATGAAATAGGAATTCTGAAGAATTAGAAATCTAGGTACCATCACCATGCGAAATAAATGTTGTGAAGAATTATTTCTCAAAGTACAACCCTGACGACATGTTCGCTGATTTATAACCAACGAAATGCATTTGAGAACACCAGCGACTTGCCGTACCTTTGGATGTAGTATAGCTGTTTGCAAATCAGCATTTTCGGTACTTACACGGATTAACCATCAACAGACCCCAAAGAATGTCTATGAAGCACCAACGACAGACTAATTTAATTCATTTGGCGTTTGAAAAAGTTTATACGAAGAATATTGATTTGTTTGAGTTAATGCGAAAATTTAATGACTGTAAATTGCGAAAATTTCAACTGTTTCGAGACTTTCCAATTATTTTAATTGCGCCCACCCAAAAAGTCCCTCAACCCCTCCCCCCCCATATAATGGGCTGGCTACGGCCCTGTATATAACTGATTACTATAGATATTATCGACGTGACAATTAGTAAAAATGATCGTGAAACCAATTGTTTTTTGAAAGAAATTTTCAGGTTTATGAAAAATAAATAAATCAGTACCTTCGTAATCTATGAAACTGTCATCGGGAGATTCGGAACAAGTGGAGGAGGGTGTGACGTAATCATCGATGGTGGTATCCAGCACGTTGTTGTTTATGTTGTGTTGCCGTTGACGTTGCAGGTTGTTGATGTTGTTTGTTTTCTCTTGAGCCACGTTGCTTCCAATTCTGCTTTGATGGTCGCTGTACCATCGCAAAATACGCTGGTCCAGGACCTCGGTTAGGACGGCTGTCGCGTTTTCTTGTTCATCCCCCAGTAAACCAGAAGTAGTACGATTGCCAATTCTGGTGGTCGTGGTGTTATCGTCTGGGAGGATGATCTGTGAAGTTTTTGAATTCACGTTGTTGAGCTGATGAAGAAAGGAGGAAGGGCGGGTTGCTGGGGTTATTCTGCTGTTCTGGATGGTGTTTAGACGTTTTGGAGAGTTAAGCAGATCGTGCTGTGGATCGTTGCCATTATTCAAGTAGATAGAGGCGTCCGAAGACTTTATCCTCATTTTTGATTACTGCAACAGAAGGAAATTGTTTAATAATAAGGAAAACTACCTAAGTGGTCTTAAAAATGCTTTAGCTACGTGAAGGTGATACAATTTATAAAGCCGAGCAAGCTTTTGAATTTCCTGTGTACCATAACTTAACGTAGGCCAGATGTTTATTTGGTGATTAGTTGATATTTCGCTAATGGGTTGACATAATATGTTGATAAATTTCGATTGTTCTGATTTAATAGATATTGTAAGATAAATATGCAGTGTTTCAAATAATTTACTATCAAAGTTGATTAATTATGTTGACATAAACTTCCGGTGTTACCGCAAGTGGCAGATAGTTGAAATTATTTTAGATAAAAAGATCATCCTACTTCCAAAATTCAAATCTCTAACTCGCTTAGTTTTCTTAATAAAATAGCAAGGTAAAGAAAATACTCGGTAGTTTTACAATATTTATTCAAATTGAGTCCTTGACGACAGTCGTTTCGGATGTTTTTTCTTTATAAGAATGTCTATAATATTTCCATTATACCCATTATTTCTGCCTAAAGTTTTTAAGAATTGAATTTCTTTATTAAAGTTATATTTGTTTAGAGGTAAAGTTAATAATGTGTATGAAACAGTGGAACGTGCTAAGTTTAATATCTAATGATTGTTTGGAATTGAAATATCAAATTAATTCGCAACACACATAAGGGCAGATTGTTAAATTTACTAGAAATGGTCGAAATTAATAAAGCACTGTTTAATAACAAATTAGTAACAAATGACCAAATCCATTTATCCCTACTTTTAAGAGCTAGCATAAACCTAAATGTACTTTTTTGAGAATGGTGTAACAACCGAAACGACTGTCGTCAAGGACTCAATTTGAATAAATATTGTGAAACTACCGAATGTTTGTTTTGTTTTTTATTTTGAAAACGTTTCATCAATTGGCCAACAACCGCAGTATCTCGATTATTTTAGTTTTCTTAAAATGTCTAATGTACCACTCAGTTTGAATAACCCTGGATAAATAACATAACCGTCACAATCTTAACATTATAGTTCAGTCGATATACACCACTTTTATATTTATTGTCTCATTTTACTTGTAGGTATTATAAAGCTTGCATATAAAGGGCCTCATAGGTAGGCATATAACATATAACTTCGTAACTAGATACCTACTGGAAAAGCTCGTTAAAAATAAGCACTCGCAAACAGACAGAAACCTTCCATTAATTACTGTTTGGTCTTTTACGATGAGTAGGCCATTTTTGATCTAATTCCCTGTATTAATCGTGTTACCCTCAAGTTTGCGGATTCAAGTGAAAAGAAGACAATTAGATTGCTATCGTATACAAACGGATTAGTTTGAGTTGGCGTACGAAAGAATCTCGTGAATTGGATTAGGGGAGTTCACTTATTAAGTTAATATAAAATAAAATATTAACACAACAAAAGGTTTCGAGCTAGCAAGAATTCGTAAATTCGTGGCTGATATCAATTATTTACAGAACAAGTTTCTTCGTTTTTCGCACCTTAATCTACTTTTCTAAAGGTGTTTTATTTTCATCACAAAATTAAATTAAATATTTAATCGTTATGTAGTGTAAATAATAAGAATAATAAAAAATAAACAATAATTCTTTCCTATTAAAATAATTGTAATTGGTAAATTATACTTGTACCTATAAGAAATTTGCAATAAAATAGTGTAAATACTAGGTGTTAAATAAAACAAATTTAATTAAATATATAATCTAATTTAGGTACAACCTAAAATGCCGCCTAATCTTCAAAAGGTGTAGGCTAAACATTTCACGCAAATAGAGTTTATGGGTTACTGTAAAAATAAAATTATGCATCACACATTTGATTAAACGCTCGAAATAAATAAATTAATTTTTGTCCCTATATTTGTTTTTCACATTTTAACCATTGATAACCCTTTAATTAAAAACATATTTACTTGGCTAAGATATGTAGATGATATAGTTTGTATCTATACAGGAAAAAACAGACAATTGAATAATCTGTTACAATAACTAAACTCAGTTAATAACAAAATTCAGTTTACAATAGAGTTAGAAAAAGAACACACTTTAATTTTTTTTTAGATATTAAAATAACACAGGTTAATAATAGTTTAGAATATGATATTTATAGAAAAGAAACATTTTCAGATGCAATTATTCCATTTGAATTAAATCAGGATATTAATATCAAATAGTGTATATTTCATAGCCTAATCCATAGGTTAATGAATTTTCCTCTAAATCAACAGAATTTTGCAAAAGAATGTAATTTCATTAAAACAATAGCCAAAAATAACGGTTTAACCAAAGAAACAACTTCTAAAACAATAGCAACATAAAACGCAAATATTAGCTCACATATTTGCAACAAAAATCCTTATAAACAATAAAATTGATAAGATACATAAACTCAAAAAATTTGGAGTTATAAGATATCCTGTAATAACTGTGATGCTATTTATTTAGGACAGACTGGGAGGAATTTTGAAACTCTATTAAAAGAACATAACAGATAAAAAAAAACCACTACAGCTATGGCACAACACTGCATTTCAGTAAATCATACTATCAATGATGAAAGTCTTTCAATTATCCACATAGAAAATAAAGGTTACAAACTTAATTATTTAGAAAAATTAGAAATACAGAAAGCTATCAACTCAAAATTAAATGTAATGAATGATGTAACAGAAGGACTAAATAGTCCGATATTTCGACCAATCACAAAAAGGACAAAATTGTAACAATTCTAAGAAATATATATATGTATACGTGTCTGTAGACTATAAATTATCTTGTACTTCATAATTTTAAGTTAGTTGTAATAATAGTCTCTGAAGATGACTGCATAAGTCGAAACAATTGTTAGAGTTTCTAATCAAAAGTGTATAACATTAACTTTGTATTTCTATAGTTTTGTTAATATTTTAACCATTGTATCTGAAAATGTTTACGTATAAACACAAGAAATAGGTAGTCCTTTGGAGATGTTCAAAGAAATTCTAGAGCTACCTAAATATTTAACGGAGATTCCATTTTCGAATACGTGAAACCTGGACGTGTTCCACGGTTATGCGATGTATTTATGAAAGGAAATAGGAATTTATGGTGTGAGCTCCTTGTCAGCTAACCTGCTCCTTGGGACCAAGTACATAGAAATACGTTACGGTAACCAGACTATGGTTTTAGTGCATTGCCGTTACAAACAGACCTACAGTAAATACTCTAGAATGCCAGAAACACATGGACTATTCGGTACGGTATACATATATTATTGTTTTATAATTCGGGCAACTAGAACGGGATGTAATGCATTCACATAAGCCAGCAATACCTTAACGTTAATATATTACATACAGAGCAGATCTACCTTACTGTTCACTACGTACGTCGGTCATAAATTGCGAAAACTATGATTTATATTGAGGAAATTTGAACTTTAAAAATACACACAAAATGCATAAATTTGTATTAGGTTGCCTGGAAAAGCTGTATCAATTATTATACAATAGACGATTGGTAATATAATAAAGAATATAATACCAAAACACTTGGTAGTTTCGCAGGTTTATTAAAAATGTTGACGACAGTTGTTTCGGCTGTTATGCCGTTATCAAAAGAGTACAAAATAATTACATGATAAGTTGAACTTAAATGCTAGATTTACATGATGGATTTTAAGAGTGGGGATACATTAAAATCGAGTTGGTCATTGGTTAGTAATTTCTTGTTTTTAAGGGCTTTATTAATTTCAAAAATTTCTAGTAAGTTTAACAATTATATACCGAATTTAACCTGTAGAATCAGTAATAGATTGTCTAAATACAATATAAAAACATATCTGTAAATAAATTTAATCTAAGTACACTTTTAGTCAACAATAAAGAAAAAACTGATATATTAAAGAAAAGTGGTGTTTATCAAATTAATTGTAAAAATTGCCAAGCCTTACAACTAAGAATACGTGAACATCAAAAATCAATTTTAACCAAAAACCGTTGTACTGGCATCGCTGAACATTGCATTACAAACAATCACAATCTAGATATTGATAACGATAAATTAATCCATAATTGTAAAAAAAGCAAATTGTTAAACTTACTAGAAATTTTTGAAATTAATAAAGCCCTTAAAAACAAGAAATTACTAACCAATGACCAACTCGATTTTAATGTATCTCCACTCTTAAAATCCATCATGTAAATCTAGTATTTAATCTCAACTTATCATGTAATTATTTAGTATTACTTTGTACTCCTTTGATAATGGCATAACAGCCGAAACTACTGTCGTCAAGAGTTTAAAAAACCTGTGAAACTACCAAGTGTTTTTATATTATATACTTTATTTTCAAAATGTTTCACCAAGTGACCAATAACCGCATCGTATCAATTATGGTAATATAATGATAACAGAAAACGATAACAGTCAGCTTTTATTGTTGTCACTTCCAAAGCTAATGATAAATGTAAATTATGATGATTTGCCGGGCTTGAGGGCCGTGGTCTGAAGGCTGAATTGTTGCCTGACGTTTCGTCAGTGGCTGCGGCTGACATCTTCAGAGGAAATAATTCGGACGTTGAAGAAGCTTTTGATCTCGTAGTTGTCTTCTCGGCTGTCTGGTGTCTGAAGATGTCAGCCGCAGCCGCTGACAAAACATCACGAAACAATTCAGTCTTCAGACCACGGCCCTCAAGCCCGGCAAATCATCATAATTTACAAGACGCCGGCCGTGAAAGCCTACGTACTACAATTAATGATAAATATTTAACGACGTTAATTAAATATTATGTTTGTCAAAAGTTTAACACTAATTTCTGTTGTTACACACTTTACTATTGAAAATGCTCTAATCAATTTAATTAGCTTCTGAAATCTATTGTAAGAATAAGTAACAATCTCAAATACGAGATAAATCATTTTTCGAACTTATTAGCACATTTTTGGTGTCGAAATGTGTTCGTTTAAAGTGTATGAAACTGTTTAGTATCACAATAAAACATGTAACTATTTAAGCGACCAAATTAATATACACACTGATACACAGCAGAAAGCAAACCAAAATCTGCAACAAAGTCTATGTAGGACAAACAGAAAGAACGTTTAACGAATGGGCAAATGAATATTTTAATTCCTACTTAAAAAACACAAAAAAGAACACAGTTTTATTATTAAACTAAAAAAAGAACATTGGGAAGTTAATGTAACATGCTCAACTTAACTTAGGTACCTAAAATTTTATTTTCTTCGTACAAGCAAATATTAAAAGATGTTTCCTTTTAAAAAATAAATAAATAAGATACTTGTAGGAATCCACGTGGCATAACGAATAGCAAGCAAGTGTTAATAAAGAGCCCGATCGGTGTAATTTACTTTATCCCAACAGTTTTCGTCTTTCTTTATAGTAAAGGGAATATTTTTCGAAATGCCGACCCAAATTACTCGTTTCAGAATTTATTATAAGACACGCAACCCCCGAACATGATAACGTCTATCGACCGGATGGAAACGGACGCGGTGGCAACGTCGTCGTCCGCGCGTTACTCGGCGTCGAGACGGTGGCAGTCTGATAGCAGTAACAGAAGGTCGGACATAGCAACGACGTCGTCGTCATCAGTTCGAATATCTCCAAATGGTAACAATTATAATGATAATTGCGATGTCTCATTATTGCGGAAATGTGACTAGAATATCTCACTGAATATTAAAAACTCTGGTATGGTCAGGGTAACATTAAACGAAAAATATATAAGATTTAAATTATCAAAGTTGCATTATAAAATACGTTAATAAATGAATTTTGCAATACAAATATGAAACAGGAGGAAAAACGGCATTCTGTTTGTTTTGTTAATTATACTAGTCAAAAAAATTGTATATTTTTTTTAGGAATTTATTGTTTTGGTTTCTACTTTGTGACCAATTATAATGATTATAATAAATAAAACACAATTACTTTGCACTGGCACTAAATTTATTTTTAACTGAACATGTTTCAACTTACAAAGTTGACAATGACTTTGTAGTTATTTAAAAAAGGAATTAAAATTAAATATAATCAGTTCAAACAAAAACAATTTGAAACACAGTAAATAATATGTAAAAAATAATAATATTTAGAAATCTGGAGTTTATAGAACTAAATGTGAAAATTGTGAAAATAGTGACAAAAATTCGATATTAGACTTCAAGAACACAAAAAATCGATTCTAAATGACAAAAAATATTCTTGCTTATCTTAATATTAGATAGATAATAACTATATTACCACCAAAAATAATTTTTCTATTCTTCATATTTTAAATAATAGTAAAAGACTAAAATTCTTAGAAAAAATAGAAATCTAGAAGCCACCCCCATAATTTTACGTTGAATGAACAAATTTAAGGGTACAATGGTTCATTATTCTGTGTTATTGAAAATATTTCGGAAAATTCCAACCAAGTTATTGATATTTCTTATAAATAGCCGGATATGTTTGTACTGTTGTAGTTGTCTTTGAAAATGAGCGTCATCAAAATATTTTGTGAAAACATTCCTTGTTTAATTCAAATTAATAATTATAAAAATGTTTCACGATGAATCAATCTACCGCAGAATCTATTGGAATTGTTAAAAATATATTAAAATAAATATTTTACACTATCTGCTGTAGCTATAATATTTATTTCAATCAGTTTATTTTTAATTTTTTTCTTTTTATTTCTTATTAATTTATTCCTTGCGGAATTTTGAAATTTGTTTCTGTTATACTCGAATGTCATCTATCCATTCAATTTACGAACTGAATAAAAATATCCACATTTTGTAAAAAATCGGGCATTATAGAGTAGTGTTATAAAAACTACATCTAATCAAATTTTCTATTATAGTTTCCTCTAAATATTCAATTACATCCAATTTCAACACTCCTGCCTCCGTATACGTATAATTTCATATTACTCTTGAAAATGATGTGAATGTCGAAATAATATTATTGAGTATTTAACAATAAATTAGTGAAACTTGTACCCAAAGTTGTTTTTATACTCTTTACCTATTTATTAAATATGGTGTTTTACAATAAATGCGATATAAACAGTGCTTCTAAATCTATTTCTTTCATATTGTAGCAACCAAAATAAGGTTTTGATTTGTGTAGAAATACGTAGACGATCTTCAAAAAATATTTCGAAAAACAACTTCTACTTTGGTCCAAAAATAAATATATACTCTTGGATAGCGTTCTGTCGAAACCACTAGACGTGTATTGCAACATCGAAATCGTTAATTCTCTATAGCCAAGAGTATATGTTTATTTTGGTTCTATCTGGTTATGTCTCCCACATAGTTAGCTATATCGTGCATTCACTTTAATAAGTCGAAATAGTTATTAGAAAAGGCTACTGTTTAACATTACTGAATCCCACAAATAAGTACCAAAAATCTACAGATGGCGTTTACTACGCTGTCTGTATTTATTTATCAATCGCTGTTTATATTATAGGTAGCAGGTAGGTTGGTTGGTTGCTATTCTGTTTTCTGCCCCTGCTCCTAAATTGGTACCGTGGATGGAAACTCTCCAATAACAAAGACAAATCGGAAGAAATTTTCTTCTCCCGTACGAACCGAACCCCTCCTCCCATCTCCGTAAATAACCACCCCATCAAATGGAGATATTCCGTAACTTATTTTGGCGTCAAAGCAATTATCATTCCCATCTGGGGCTGCCATCCCTACCGTCTTAAAATCCTCCAAGGCACCTATATGCGGTTCCTTCGCTACACACTCGACTACCCCTGGTTCGTCAGAAACTTCCAAATTCTCAAAGAAACCGGCCTACCTTCGCTCTCCGAAGCTGCAAACAAATTCGTTACAAATTTTGCTGTCATACTTTGCTCAGTCCTAGTTTCGCTTATTTAGCGCGAGTGCCCAACCAACCATATGAGATGGACCACCGTCACCCTTCTCCCCAAACTCTCTATCCTACCCACCACAATGAATCCATTTCCCGTTCCCAGCTCTACCGGGGATGCATAACCTTCGGGTTGATTTCCCTTCTCGAAGAGGGGTTTTAGTCCCTATTCGGGAGGGTGCCTTTTGAAGATTTCCCCCCCTCGAGGATAAACTATAACCAAATAACAATGTTGTTCTATCGGAACTGTCTATGACGTGCTGATGAGAATCAATGAGTTCGAAATCGCGAAATACGTCTGGCAGTTTCGGCAGAACCTAACCAAGAGCATATTTTTATTTTATTCTACCTGGTTACGTGCCTACTACGTAGTTATTTACGCCGTGGGTTCAGTTTAACAAATCGATATGCTCATTAGAAAAAGACCTTGTTTAACATTACTGAATCCCCAAAAAAATTAGTAAATATGTAGTGAATATTTTTATCTAATTCCTACTTAGCTGGGTTTACAGCATACAGGAGACCACAGGAATAAAACTTTAAGTTACTTTATTAAGAAAGAAAGGAAAAAGTGAATAAACAAAATAACAACGTCTTTTCTTCATTAAATCTACAGCAACTCTAGTATTCTAAACATAAAACTAGCCACAGGGGGGTATGCCACCTTCACCACCCCGCACTCCTACAGCCCTAAATTACGTTTTTTCTCATGCATCCATCTCACTCTCGTACACTCTCTTCCTCGCTCATACTTCAACACAGCTCTTACTTACATTCTACATCAAACAGCACTTGACAAAAATTAGAAACTTAAATCTACTAACCCTAATCCTTAAATTTATGGCTTAAGTCTACACAAGCACAAAAAGTTGTGTCCATTATTTCCGACATCAGAAATATCTACAGTATGGCGTTCATTACGTTTATTCTGGTTTGGTAGTGATTATATCAACACTCCGTATATATTATGACACCTTAATGTCACCTCGAGCTAAAACCTCGTTTATCCCAACAGTTCCCTTCTTACTCAGCCTAATAGCAAGGATCCGGTTGGGAATCCGGAAAAGTTATTAATGTTCCTAACGAAAATGGGTCGAAAACGCGTTACAAATTAACTGTCGCGTGGACGTCCGTTCCTATACGCAAATATGAAAAATTAATCTGGCAAAATTCTTCTTCGTCATTAAACAAACACGAAAACGACGACAAAGTGGAGCGATCGTACCATTACGAGCAATAAAACGTGTCTGTTTTGAAAGATAAATTATCCGTGAGACTAAAATATTCCTTCGATCCCCGAATTATGTATATTACAAAAAAAATTTCAATTTAAGGTATTATCAAAGAGGGTAACATTCTAATAAATTTCCTTTTACTGTTGTTTTAATAAAAACGCCATATTTAATGTGGACATTTTGAAATATATGTTCTCGTCTACAATTAAATGTTCCTCAAATCAAAATAACGTTTTATTGGGAGGTAAAATAAATCTTATTAACAACATTAATGAAAAAATTAGATTAGAACTAATCTTTGTAACAAGAAAACAACCTAAAGAACTTCACCAAAACTTTCTGTTTGTATTGTTACAAAACAAAAACTACAACATGTGTTTCGCCAAACTTTGGCTTCATCAGTTGGCTAGTACCTATCGTATTATATTATGTATTATGACTATTGCACTTCTGCTATTGATAATACGAATAGAGAACAATGAATGCTTGCTTTTAAATTAACATATCCTTTAGACACAATAAATAATAGAGAGAGACAGAGAGAGTTAACGGTGCATGTGTGATGAAACAGATTAACAAATAAAACACAAAATAAAACAACTCAACCTGGATTTATTAGAACTCGACGAATTAGTTTCGACCAGTCGGTCTTTATCAAGAGTAAATACAATACTGCCAGATGAAGAAAAAATTCGTTTTATTCCCACCAGCTACTCGTGCTGGGGATAGAAAATCATAAAATCCTGATGTGGTAAGGTCAGATTTGGACACAAATTACCACGCCAACGACTGCCCTTTTGATTTTATCCTTTTCAACCCCTAATTTAATTGAGTTGTATATTTTAAGAATAACGTTTTCTTACATAGTAGGTAATATTCACTTGTCAACATGTGTTACTGTTTTTGTGTAGTAAGAAAATATAATGAAAATCGTTATGTTATTTCCTATTTGTTTACTATGGATTTTCATGAAGTAAGGGTAAAGCCAATTAATTATTTAAAAGTCAAAGAATCACATTTTATAAAAGTATACTTTCTCATTTTCAAATTAAGTTGTAAATAAATTTGCTTTGATACTCCTGAATTCATGTGATTATTTTTATTTTTTTGAATAAATAAACTTTCCCAAGCGTCAAGTTCAGATTTGCAAGAGACTTCCTTGATTAGTTTTAAACATTTAGGGCCTAAGGATGGTTTGTTTTAAAAATATGCTGGGAAGAACTTAACTTATCAATCCGATTTAGTCTAAAATGAGCGGTATGTTCTTTATATCTTGTTAAAATAGCACGTTTCGTTTGTCCAACATATTTAAGTTTATCACAGTTTATTTCATAAATTCCTGACTTGTTATAGTTTTCTAATTTATCTTTTGTATTTCGTAAAAGGCCTTTTAGGCTACTATTTGGTTTGAAAACTCTAGTAAGGTTAAATTCTTTAAAAATTTTGTATATTCCTGAAGCTATAGGTAATGTAAAAATTTTTTGTTTATTTTGTGATGAACTGGACAGAGTTGTAACATTTTCAATATAGGCCTTAAATTTCAGTTCTCTTAGCGTTTTATTGACAATTTCAGAAGGGAAGCCGTTGAAAATAGCTACATCCTTAATAAAGGACAATTCTTTGTTAAATCTAATATTATTTAAAGGAAATTTGATCAAACTATTAATCAAAAAATTTAAAGCAGCTAGTTTGTGCTGAAAACAATGATTAGAGTCAGCTGTTAAAAAACGGTTTGTGCTGAAGATGTCAAATTCCAACTTATTGTCATTTTTAATAACTAAAAAGTCTAAAAATGCCAGTAAATTTGATGCTTTTAAATTTGGAATTGAGATCCTTTAAAAAGTCTCCTATTTTCTACTTTGATACTCCTGTTTTATTTGAAATTAAACTTTCTTTCTATTCCTGTTATTTCTCACTACATATTACGCTATTTATTTCCTTTCCATTGGTTTAAAGCTACGTTTAGATAATACTTGTGTGCAAGAGCAACATTACCATTACTTGAACAGTGAATACGACCGTGGAGTTTACCAGTCTATGCTAATTACACGCAAGCGATGCCTAATCCAATTTCTGTGACCGTTATGTTCACTTATCGTGTAAAAAATTAACCGATCGCCATAAAAGATTTACTTCTTTGTTTGAGTTAGCTGATGCAATCGCGTGACCGCGATTTAACACCAAATAAGTGCCTGGTTCTTCTTATTCTTTGTGTGAATTAAGAACATGGTAGAACCAATACATACCATTTCACTGTCTCAAGTAAATGACAACTGCTCGGCATTCAATATTAATATACAAAAGATATCTACATCGCGTGTTAACATCAATATTTCTTTTACCCATTTATTCAAAGCAGATATGAATAATTTGTTGACAATAGAACCTTAATACACATGATAGAAAAATACGCCTCACCGTAAATTAATTTAATGTAATGTGAAATCATTAATAGAAATATAAAAGAAACATTCTATTTAATGAATTTTCTACAATGAATATAACAAAACGATTTATTCATAGTCACATTTCTATTCATTTATAAGGTTAGTTATTCCTAGTAACATAAAGTATTTTTACTAGTGTAATAATAGGTTTAATATAATTGTATGTTATTATCAAAAAATTACAATTTTTAATAAGGAAGAAAAATCTGAGCCGGGAACTCATCTCTTTCATCTTTCTATTATTGATTGATAAATAAATTGCTGTTATATTTGACGATCATTATAGAAAACTATAAATATATTTACTTATAATTTTATATAAAATAAAATAAAGCCAGTTACGCACGAGTTACGACCAGTACGTCGCCATCTGTTGATATTTACTGCTAGCTATATTGTAAGTAAAGGAATTTTCGGTGAAGGTGCTGGGACAAAAATATGTCTTTGATGAAAATAATTGTAAATTATTATTAAAATAAAGTGGCTGGAGAAAATATATATTATAGTGCTTCTTATTTATAAACAAGAATTTATTTTCTGCTATCATTTTATTCGTGTTGATGCTAATCGCTAAAGCGGCTGGACCGATTTTGACGGGACTTTCACTGGCAGATAGTTAATGTAATGAAGAATAACTTAGGCTACTCTTATTTTAGAAATTAATTATTATTATTAATAAAAAAATTATAAGTTTCTAAAATAAATAAAGCGGTCCAACCGTTCCAGAGATTAACAAGCAAACAGATAAACAGACAGACAAAAATTATAAAAGCGCCTCCGGCCACTTAATATCAGACAGGCTGCCTGTCGCGCGGGCTCAGAACGCGCGAGCGGGCTATTGCTAATGGCTGTGTCTGAACGACTTCTTTCAAAATTTTTAAAATAACTTTTTTGTTAAATTCCACGTGGAAGAAGTCGAGGGCACAGCTAGTTCTGAATAAAGACGTGTGGAAATTATATATGGAGTTTTAATCACCTACACAAGTAAAAATTGATGAAAATGTTTCGAATCCTAAGAAAATCAAATCAATTTCTAAACCAAATGAACCACTGTTGTTGTGGTTGTTCGGGCTTTCTGGCCACGTCTTCCAAGGTTAATCCTCGACGTTTCGTCGCCATGCACGGACGACATCTTCAGGAGATATTACTGCTACAGATCTCTACTGACTACAGCAGCAGTAATATCTCCTGAAGATGTCGTCCGTGCGTGGCGACAAAACGTCGAAGATAAACCTTGAAAGACGATGATCAGAAAACCCGAACAACCACGACAACATTAACGATGGCCGCGAAAGCTTGAGCCAAATAGTAAATGAACTACTGTTACTCAAAAATCTACAATTATAACGATGTTTTGAGGTTAAGAATTTGGGGTACTTTACAGATTGTTCCGTTTCTCATATTTTAAGTTTAATATCAATAAATGAACGTAGGTTTATTGTGAACAAAACATATTAAATTTAACGAACATATTGCAACAATAAGAAGCGACACATATCACGTGTGTGTGTGTGTGGTGTCTTTTAGAGACAGGGTTCCGAGCAAAGTATTACCGTCACGGGGCCAGAATCCGGTCGTTTGCGGGGATATTTTATTGCGTTTCTCCTTCTCTTCTTCTTTCCTTCTACAATAAGCGGACATTTTATGAGACGAGACTTCCGCGTAGGCCTGATTAATTTTTAATAACCGGGTCGCAGTTCTAGACGACGACGACACCACGATGGTATTGGCATGGCCTCCCGGTGCGGCGTAGTAGCATGGTGGCGGCGGAGAACCCTCAGCGTCTTCGACGCCGTCGTCCGCCAGTCGGCTTAAGGGCTGCGAGAACAAACGGGGGAAATAACAAGGACAATATTGATGTCATGCTCGATACACTTTAGGCCGCTCCTTTTATTTTTTTGCTGCTTCCCTATTTATTTTCCACTCCCTCCCCGTTTTTTTTTAATGAAAGTGTAGGTATGTTATTGGGTCACCGTAACTGTGAAAAATGTCTTAATTATTTCCGCGGCTATAACGAAGAGAAGCCGTTTACATTTTGGCGCCGGACCCGCTATCATAAAGGAACTTAAAAATGAAAGGAAAAAATAGATATAAATTGGTAGTACCAAATCAAAATAGGTACCACAACCAACATTTTATTAAAAAAAATATATCTTAATGGTTCATAACCCGGAACGTCTTTTGCCATTTATTTATCTTTGTTCAATAGGTGATAATTTAATTGAAATATGAACCAAATATAGATAAGAAATGAAGTGGTATTGTAAAGAGAACAAGAAAATAATGAAAAGGAAGAGTAGGATGGTAGAGGACACTTTCTGAGACTTGAAAGGCTACATAGAGATATATTATAATAAGCAGAAACAGGAAGGCCTAGATTAGATTACTATTCGCAAATAGATAAGGATCTGGATGTGACTTTTCTTGTTTTCGGAAAATGCAATAATTAGTTCTGGGTAAAAACCATTATTAGGAAATTAACCACGATTGATGGCAGTGGTCATGAAATCTTTCTTCCTTTGTATTGTCTCAGTTAGAGTTGTCTTTCCAATATTTCCGTTTCTAGTAGGCATCATCAAGGATTATTGCTGGGTCGAACACATGGTCTTGGTCTTTCTAGTGGTAAAGGGACTAAGCCTTTCGATTAGTCTAACGACTATGACTACGTGTTCGTCCCAGCAAAAATGCTATTGTCAACAAAACGTTGTGTTCTAAACAACATTATTTTCATTTCTTAAGCTGCACAACTAACATATTCAAGGTTTATTCCACACTAAGATAACACTCCTAAGATTAACTGTACGAGAAAATTTTAGTAAAAAGACGAATCGTCCTTGAGTGTACTCCAATTTCCTGTCCACTTCCCATGGTATTTAATAGTAATCAATCCATACATTTCAGAATAATGTTTTTAGAACAAATAAAAAATTACTATTCTTTTGAAATCATAAAACTATTCTTGATGACAGATTTCAAAATGTCTTGCTTCACATTTCATATTTCTAACTTATTTTAGTAAAAGTATTTAAATCGATATGAAAGTTTTCATAATGTTACTGGTATCGATTAAAAATACTTCTACTACCCTATTCATTTTAATCCAATGGTAAATAAATAAATTAAGAGGAGACTTACCCTAATTACCCCTAAAAACAGTTTCAGTGGTAATTATTTAGTACCACAGTCTCTAATTTCTACTACAAAGATACAAGTTTAACAGAGGATTTTTGTGAATTACATCTGTGGCTTTAGACTGCAGTTTTTATGTTCTTATTGAGATATGACGATTTATATTGATTCTGAGGGCAACGTCAGTCCCTTAAACCTCCCCTCCCACCTTTTACACACACTTTCCTAGTTTAATCCTTTTTGTTTTTCATTACCTTGAATTGTAGATTGCTACATACAAAATTTATAATAAAATTCTATTTATAAATGTAAAAGTTTACTTCTATAAGTGGATATTCAGGATATTACAGATTTAAAGACCGATATAAAGAGTGTTTGACTAATTTTCTGTTGTCGTGGCGTGAATTCCAATGTGAATATTTTATTACACGAAGGCACTAGTTTTGGAACGTAATACCCATTGTTGTCAACGTCATTAACTTATTTTTGTCTACTGAAAGTGTCCGAAACGTTTTTCAATTAAGTTCCGAAAAGTTTGTTTTAATTTAACGGAACTATGCGAATACCAGTAGCGTTCATAAAATTTTATCGCTTTAATTAGACCGGGGAGGTAATAAAGTCCACGTCGCATCTGATGTTTGATTAAGCCGGACTACAGCGGTAAATCTATGTAAACACTTACTTATTTTATTTCGGGAAACTGAAACGAGTAAATTGGCATTTTTAGGTTGTACTTTTTGAATAGAAGACGTTTGTGTATTACGTAAGATAACTTAGGGGATGAAGGTTAAATTTTCGTTTGTTTTTGTTGTGAATCGAAGTAGAGAGAAGATGAATATGTTTATTGTTTACTATAAAAACTCAAAATTAAGTGTCATACCCTTAAAAGTATCTGATACTAAGTTTTAAACATCAGCTAGTACTGAACGTGTTATTTGATTTTTTTTTTAAAGAATGTTGCCTAGCTTCTTTAACTTAAAAAACATTCTTGTATCTTTTACAGAAAAAAATCAGTGGATTACTAACTATGGATTCTGCAGTGGAAGTGTCTATTAAACAAAAAGCAAGACAAAGTTTCTAAGTTACATGATTTAATCTTTTTCTATTCAATAAATAACTTTTAACATTGCGACTATGTAATTTATTTTATTGAACCACAAAATGAAATGAAATGATGGTTTATTGGATGACCTATCCTAGAAATTTACGATTTGGACCTAGGCCGAAACGTCGGTGTTGATTATAAGATAAACCATCTTTCCACGCCATTTCGCCTTGTTTTTCCTATAAACTGATAATTAATATCAGACTTATTGAAATTACCAAATGCGGATTGCAATTTCTAAATTATTAGTTCTCATCAGTTTCCATAAATCATCGACCAAATCGAAGTTACTACGTATAATTAAGTTCATGCAATATCAAGATATCCAGTGTATCACCATGTAATACGAGGTATAATTTTTAAGTAATTACAGTTTTGAAATTCCTTAGTGCTAAAGGACTAAAACCGATTGATATTCATTGTGAGATCTGAGATCTGTGCAGTTTACGGGAAAAACATTATGAATGATGCAATGGTAAGGAAGTGGGTGACAGCATTTAAAGATGTCTGCACAAATGTGCATGACAATGCCCATCCGCATGTGGCTAATTGGACCAAAGATATCATCTCATCTTTTCACTGGGAAACTCCAGATCATCCTCCGTACAGCCCTGATCTGGCGCCCAGTGACTAGGCTGTCAGCGTCTTCAAGACGTTGACGAAGTCAAAACAGTTGTGATGCAGTGGTTAACAGTTAACAAGTCAGACGGTAGAGTTATATGAAAAGGGTATTCAAAAACTAGTCACTGGTCAAACGTTATGACAAGTGCCTCAATATTGAAGAAAATTATGTAGAAAAGTAGGTTAAGGTACAGGCTTTTATGTAAAACAAAATTATTAAGATATCTTTGCACGTTTTTTATTAATTTCAAAACGGCACTTACTTAAAAAACATGCCTCGTAGTACCAGTTAGTATTGAATACGTAAAACCCTTACAATTCCACAATTAACAGTGAATCAGTACATGGCGATATACTGGTACTGGCTATAACGTGATATTACATCAACTTTTTTTACGGAGCTACTTCGGTTTGGTCGGTTATTTGTCGAAACTGTCCGTGGAATGTTGATGAGAAGTAATCAGTTTGAAATATCGATCTGCATTTAGAAATGTAAATAAATTACTGACCAAGAATTTAATGTAGTTGATCAGCAATTTTCTTTGTTAGTATTCCAACATCATAATGCAAAACTTTCTAGACGAATCTGTCGAATCAATTTAATTGTTTTATTTCACCTCTAATGTTTTGACGCTGTTAAAGTGGCAGTTTGTTATTTCATTTTTTATTCTGCAGCGCAGGAAGTACGACAGGTGTCGCATGGCGCTTTCAATTTCCGTTAAGAGATTTTTGGGTTAGTTCATGTTGCGCACGAGTTGTGGCCCCAGTAATATTTCGCAAATGTTTCAAAAGGAGCGTCAAATAAATTGCGTGATCCAGATAAGAAAGGACTTCATGTTACTGTGACGCAGTTTACACTCGTAGCGAGATACGGTACCTTATAAATCTGACATGGCAGAACAATGGATTTTGAAAAAGTGCGTGTCACAATGAGAATAAAAGAAGAACTAAACGCTTTCGAATTAAGTGAAAATGGAGGAACAGAATTAAATGCCGTTATGCCAAATAAGCGTCCCAAATTTTAGAAAAGAAAGGGACAAATGCGTTCTTTTTGTTCTGACTGACATCTGTTTAGGATTTCTCGATTTCATCTCTTTTCCTTCCATCAAATTAGTATCAATTTTCCGGATTTTCCCGACTGTTGCGGAACTGTAACAATGTGGCAAATTATGGGTCCATTTCTATACCTTCATTCTAACCAATGATAATAATGGATATATACAAAGGGAAACAATTGCCACAAAAAATATGTGTAATGGGTAGTGTCCGTATGTCCAGTTCACACGACGACATCATGAGTAGCGTACAGCAGCTACTGTTTGTGGAAATCAACATCCTATCCTGTACTGGCGATTAATATTGCCAAACATGATTATGCTATTAAGACTTTAATTTGTGCAATGAATGTGAAATATGATGTAAATTCACTTAGAAGAAAACACAAGTTGGATAGTTTCACTAATTTATTGGCTAACTCGACAATATTGTTTCGGTCCGCAGGGATTATTATCAAGAGTATATTGTGTACTAAAATTATAAACTTACAACAGAATATTTATACCTACAGCCTACATAGGAGAACTGGGGTTGAGTCGTTGTACATTTCAATCTGGTTTTTCACTAGGGTCTGTTTTATGAATATAGATTTTTTAATTTCTAAATTCTCAAATAATGAAAGCTTTTTTCTTATTTTCATATTATTCTGTAAAATTTTGAATTTTGTTGTATTAAGATTGTGATCATTGTTAATGCAATCCGTTTTTTTATTTATGCTCATTAATTCTAGTGTTTAAGGCTCGCCCACTTTTTCCTGTGTAGGTTGCATCACATTGCATTGACAATGATCACAATATTTATACAACAAAATCCAAAATTTTACAGAATAATATTAAAATAAGAAAAAAGCTTTCATTATTTGAGAATTTAGAAATTAAAAAAACTTTAACGGAGGACTGTGTCGGCACTAGATGGAACATATTTAATAAGACAAGATGAAAAAACACTCGGTGAAAATGTTCCATAAGTTTATTTAAAAAACTCTATACGTATTTCGGCAGTTATGCCATCGACAGGAGACAGAGTTTTTTAAATAAATTTATGGAACATTTTCACCGAGTGTTTTTTCATCTTTTGTCTTAAAAAACTTTATTCAAAAAACAGACCCTAGTCAATAACCAGATTGAAATGTACAACGAATCAACCCCACTTCTCCTATGTAGGCTGTAGTTATAATATTCTATTGTAAGTTTATAATTTTAGTACACAATATACTCTTGATAATGGTTCCTGTGGACCGAAACAATATTTTCGGGTTAGCCAATAAATTAGTGAAACTATCCAACTTGTGTTTTCTTTTAAGTGAAACATGATTATGTTTACTAGTTTTTGAAAACACTGTACACTTATTAACTTGTATAATAACTAGCAATTGTTATAAATTTTCAGGTGTTAGCCTGTGGCATTTGTCTGTAAAAATCCATTAAAGTTTCCGATATGTACGCTTAAAGTCCACAATAGCAACTAGGGCAAATTTAATGTATATGTAATTCAAAAACAATTATTATGTTTTTGGTCAGAAATTTATCGAGACCATCAGACACAGATCGCGATTTCGCTCTTATCAGAACCTCATTAGCGTGCCATAGGCAGTCTCTATAAATTACTAACCTAGCTGTAATGTTCCGTAAATAACAGTTAATATAATAGTAACATAGATGAAATTGTTGCCATCTAGTGGATTTTAGCTGCTACAAATGCTTCTACCATCAAATAGCGGTATAACACGGTTAGAAATACCGGATGTATTATTTTTGACGCCATATTATTATTAATTTCATGAGCTCTATCTTTTTGTGAATGTACTATGTTTTATAATCCTTGCGCCTTAATTTTGTTGACAACAAAAATCATTTGATCCTATAAAACAAATTGTGAAGTGCGTACATTGCAATAGATGATATATATTCAAATGTCATATGTGCTTTTGTCTTCTACAAATTGAAGAGCTCAATTTAAAAGAACGATAATCTTTGTAACTTCATATGTAAAGCTCATATCACTTCATTTCGAAATATTCGTATTTGTGAATAGGTTTAGACAGATAAAAAAATTACTAGAAGCGCTGCTGACATATAGTATAAATGTACCACGACTATGTATTATAAGTATTATATTCATAGAAACGGTGCGTAAATGTACTTGCAAGTGATTAAAAGATACCTGGCACCTTTGAAAGAGACTTGTTTTGATGGTGGTTTGGGGTGTTGCGTAGTGCTTGAATAGATTGACACAAATAACGGTTTATAACGAAGGAATAATGGTTTGGTTTTGGATAACACATGTGTGATGTTTTTCAAAAAATATCTGAAGTAATTTTTTCAGGCAAAAGCGTCGAGGGAAATTTAGTTAAGGACTAGGTGATAAGGCGTATTTTGATTATGATTTAGTTTTTAGAACAGTTTTGCTGTGGTTTTATAAAATTTGGGACATGAATTTTATAATGTATGAAATGAAATATTACTAGATTAAAAACACCTGTTTAGAATTACAACAATTTAATAAGAAAACTCTTACAATATCGCTTCGGCTTATTAGGCTATTATCAAAGATCTAAATAAGACAAGAGACGTTAAGGAGGTATCTTCAATTTCTAGGATTGCAATGCCTTTTAGAAGTACGTTTTATGGGACACTTAGCCGTATGCTATTAAGAATAACAAATTCATTACGGGTCTGACAGAACATAGTTTACGAGCAAAACCATAATTTAAAATTAATAATTGGAAGTTACTCTATTGTCAACCTAAAAGCAGAAAATTAGCTCTACTGGAATTTTTAAAAATTAAAACAGCTCTGAAATACAACTAAAAAGAATTGTGCTTCCTTAGTTCCCTACTCCTTTTGAACCTTTAGTATATTTGTATGTGTACCTATATAAACCGTTTATCCGCATTTGAAATTTACTACAGTTGTCGGATGTGACGGTATCTCGTCTTTTGGTTAAAATAAACTTGGTCTAGTGGACTGTAGTTTTTGTTGTTTTTTTAATTATATGAATATTTATATAAAAATTTTTTACACTTGTTAAACTTAAACTTATAACTATAACAATCGGTATTTTAACTTATTGTATTGATTTTAATTTGGTATATAATTTGGTTTATTTTGGATATTATTTGTGATGGTTATTCGGTATATTCGGAACTGTTTTGGTACCTTACTACGATTGGTCTCTAACTGTTGTAAATCGTAGTATTTATATATTTAAATGACCTGGTTGGTCTTACAACTAGACCGAGCGGCGTGGTCTAGTGCTCTAGATCATCGCTTAGCATTCGGAAGGTCACCGGTTCGAACCCGGTCCGGCTGCTCTGGTTCAAGTTTTCTGCGGTTTCCTTGGAACACTAAATGCGGGAGCAGTAATATTCCACAGATAATATTTAACTCTGTTCTGTCTTCATTTCGTCCGTCTTATCTTTCTCTCCCTAACGAGACCACCCACCCATTCCGACGATTACTGAAACGAGGTTGAAGAGAGCCTTACGCCCTATCCTCCGGCTTTGCGCTACAGTGTAGGTCGGAGGGACTGCCCGCCTATCAGCACGAGTAGCACAAAAAAGTTTTTTTGTTGCAACTGTTTCAAGTCTACAATTAAACGTTTGAGTAGGTCATATATTTGTCACCTTATGATGTTAGATTTTAAATGCAAATCGAGACGATCTGCTTTGTATCTTTAGGAGATAAGCGCGATTCTTCAACAACTAAAATCTAAGTCTATTTACATACTAAATAAAAACTATATTAATCTATTGACATATTTATAACTATATACAAAGGCACCGAACAACAGTTGTACTTTAGATAATGTAATGGCTACTTAAATAAAAGGTATAAAACAAACACTTGGTTAATTTTCACTAAATTTATTATCAACTCGACAATATTGTTTCGACGAAATATCGTCATTTTCAAGAGTACAACAAAATTATGCTAAAGTTATAATGGGTATTATCTAATTTATACCTGGTTTTGGGTTTTACCCAAATTACACAACAGGAGGGGTGTATAGTTGTTATACAGTTCTGTTTGTAAATTTACGATATTCTGTTTATTTAAAATAGCTTTTCTTATTTCTAGGTTTTCTAGAAGGCTTAATTTTTTGCTTTTATGTTGGATATGTAATATGGCTGTATTATCTATATCTATATTATGATTATAATTTAAAGCATGTTCTGACATTCCTGTACAATTCTTCTTAGACACAATGCTTTATAGGTGCTTATTTACACGTGTTTTAACAGCTCTACCACATTGTCCAATATAAAAAGCATCACATTGTTTACAAAAATTTTTATATATGCCGCTGCTATCAAGGATATCTGTTTTTTGTTTGTTATTAATAAGTAGCTTACCTAGATATTTTTTGTTCGAAATAATTGCTTGAATACCGTGTTTTTTCAAATTTGATTTAATTTTTTGACTTGTTAAGGGTACATATTGTAGTGAATGAAAAATGTGTTCAGGTTTTTCGTTTTTTTTTTTTTTTTTCGTTTTTTTTTTTTTTTATTTCGTCGAAACAATATTGTCGAGTTGATAATAAATTTAGTGAAAATTAACCAAGTGTTTGTTTTATACCTTTTATTTAATATGCATTTTCACACTGAATGCACCGTACAAAACTTTATTAATGGCTACTTAGCCTAAACAAGCGTTTTTTTTTTAAATATATTTCTTGAATTTCGATTGTGTTTAGCGTTAATTAATTATTAAAAAATTATGATTTCTTTCCTATTTTCGTTCAGCTTGTTCATATTGCTCGAAATCAGGCAAACTCTTTTCAATAAAAGCAGTTTCAATATGAGTTGGGTTATTTTATTTTTTTTTTGGTAGGAGCAATTTTAAAAATAAGAAAGCGGAACTGTACGAATTGGAGGAACAGAAAGTTACGAAAAGAGAGGCGCAGGCGGTGTAATTTACTTGAGTTTATGATAGTTCTGGGTTCTGGACATTGCACATCTAACGGCCGTAGATGAACTTTTCAAAGATGATTTCCCAAGAGATGTTCTAACATCTAACTGTATGTATGGGATATTTTCATCACATCCGGGGATAAGAACAGGCAACGGAACGACTCTTTTTTTTTTATAAATTTAAATCAGCATAAAGAAATACATTCATTCTTATTTTCTTCCCTCCGTATTAATATTATCATCATAACTTTTATCATTTGTTTCTATTCACAAGAATGAAAACATTTGCAATAAATATAGTGTTTGGGTGATTGTTTTGTAATAACAGCAAAGCACTATATTAATTTTTTGAAAAATTGAATGGATGAGGCTTTTAGCTATTGTAACTCCATATTAATAAAATAAAACACTCCATTTTAATAAAATAAAACACGACAAAAAGGCTTGTCATTGTCGAAACTATAGTCAAAAGGATTTTTAAATAAAAAAGTGATAATAAACAAGTATTTATTCATTTATCGTTAAGATGAATTATCGGTAACGGCTGAATCAATCCAAGTTTTACGTAGTTTTTAGTTAGAAAACTTTTATTTGTTAACACAGAATAATTATTTCAACTTCAATTATTTAATCTTCACATGAAGAAGACGACTCTGTGAGTTGAAATAATTATTATGCGTTAAAAAATAAAAGTTTTGTAACTAAAAACTACGTGTTTTATTTTATTATATGAATTTGTGTCAAGTCAAACTTACAAAAAGAATTCAATAATATTCAAAATATCTCCACAACTACCAATTGTATCTTACCATAAAAACGGTTAATATACTAGTTTGTTTCTATTTTTGTTGGCCACTGTAGAATTTTCTATAAACTGGTTATGAGGAGCAAAAGTATAAATACAGTAGATAGACGTTATCGTTAATCTGTCTATATTTAAAGAAATAAACACACATAAATATAGAACAGCAATACATATCATATTCATTAAAAAAACTTTTGGATGTTTTATTCCCACCAGCTACTAATACTAATACTGGTGGGCGAACAGTCGCTTCGACCTACACTGTAGTACAAAGCCGGAGGGTTGGGAATAAGAACCTCTTCAGCCTCATATCAGGAATCGCGGAAGTGGGCATCATTTAGCGCTTTCAGTAATTGTTTTAACGAACATTTTAGCAAATGTAGTTTATGAAACGTTTAGAAATTTATAATTCGTCTTTATATATATTCTGTTGCTATTTCCAAACAAAACTATACAAAAATTTGAGAATATGTTTTGAAGATAAGTTTTGATGCATATCTTCAGTTACCTACCTACAGCTAAATAGTTTCAGAACTTATGAGAACTACATTAATTTTTAAGTAATTAAATGAAAACTGATAAACGACTACGGAATTTTGCGCCCTTGATCTGTTTTAGTTTGTTTTTTTTTCTTGATTATAAAGAAGCAAGAAGCAAAATTAATGAAATTCAAGAGTTAATGTTACGGGTTATTACAAATTTATTAGATGACACTTATGTTTGTAAATTTTTTCCGGATTGCTCTACGTCCTAACGTTTCGGACCTACTCGCAACAGAAAGAGCCCTGCTCTACATAGATTATATATATATATATATCGATATATCTTGAACAAGAGCACTGTTGCTATTATATACATACATCAGCAGCAACACTGTAACTATACTAATTTAACATCAATCGCTATACCAGTTTTAATTGAGGTTCGATCAGTTTAATTAAAGTCAAGTGATAGGAAACTGAACTGAAATGATCTAGCAACGAACTTTGTCCTGTTCGAATTACAAACTTCCGCAATTAGAACTAGGCGAGTCCTGCACTTACCCGGAATTCTCGGGAGGTAAAGGGCATCGTCTGATAGAGAATAGAATTAATACGATGTATTATTCGAATACAATGTCGTTATACAAACATACTTTACATTATCCAATTACTTCAAATATGAATAAAATGCAGATCTTGATGATGCCAGTAATGTTTTATAACATCTGATATTCATTTCCTAAATGTACGAAGGGTCTTGGTTGAGTGCTTATATGTTTCAATATTCAGAAAACTATGTACAGAGAAATTATGAGAAGTCTATAGTAGTGTATCATTTAAATAAAAGAAATTCAACATATGGCAATGGAAACAAACATCAAAACATTAAAGATTCATCTAGTTAATAATAAACCAACAAAGAACATAAATGAAAAAACTGGAATTTACCAATTGTTTTGCGACTCTTGTAATATGCCACCTATATAGGACAGAGTGGGCGGGCAATAAAAACCAGGATAAAAGAACATATCTATAGCGTTAATAGAAAAGATAAACAACTGAATTTTTCCTTCACATCAACGTCAGTAAAGAAAATTGAATTTGATAAATAATCAAACCAAGCTAGATTCTATAAACTCCCCATTCCTAATATATAACATAGGTGATAACTAATTAGCAGTGTAAATTAAAATTTGACCATTGTTTAGTTTGCACTCTTGATAATGGTGACAATCTACCGAATCAATATTATCGAGTGATGACTCAATGAACTTGGTGAAAACATTACATATGTTTTAATTTATTTCAACTAGTTCGACGAATGTTTTGCATTATCGCATTACTTCACCAACTTCAACTTTAAACTAGATATGCCTTGAAATGCATTTATAAATAATAAATTTGAAAATGAATTTATTATGTTTTCGATGTCTTCTTCTTTCAGTCTTTTATAGAACTTATTCTTCGGTGATCAGATATTTTCAAAAAAGCTTTTGCACCAGAGCACATTACATTGTTTTAAGAATAATTTACTACAACTTCAAGGGAGTCGAGTGGAAAAATCCATTTTTGATGATCCCAGAGAAGCAGTTTAGAAACACGAAGAGCGTCGGTACGACTTCAACTGAATCATTTAAGAAAGACAGGAACGTCAGGACAATGAGAATATAATGTGCCGACTTTTTATGGATTAGAACAGCATCAAAGGAACACTACAAGTGAAAGAGTACAAACTACGCATGTTTTAAAAATTCCATTAAAATGTCTCGTTTAGAAGAGGCATGTATTATTCTCAACCTTGACATTGACAGTCACTACTACTGATTCACTCCAAAAACTTCTTTTCATTAAAATTTATCATTGTTAAAGTGACTGTGTTAATGTAAAAATGTAAATTGCAGGGGCCAATAAAACTACCCTAAAAATTTATTTAAGTAACAAGTTAAGAACAGATACTGTAACGAATTCTCCAGTTGCTTGTATTGATTTAAATAATCTTGAATAATAACTGATATATTTACCACTAAATTACACTATATACACTAATTTATATTGAAACTAATATTATTTATGCAACTACATTTATATTATCGTGTTTACTTTGGATTTGAACCGTTTACTAACAGCTGTCTATGTAGAACTGTTTTTGGCTGTTTATCAACAACCCTACTTATATTATTGTGGAACGTTCTAGTGTTTTTCTAGAAGCAATCATTAGGCTCTCCACTATTTTCGCACTTTCCTTGTTCTGCATATTGTCATTTGTCATGTACTAAATGATTTACGACGCCAACAATAAAGACTATTCATTTTTGCCTCGGGCTTTCGCTCGCAACAATGGTATCGATACTTTTACTTGGTAGTAATATCAAAGGAAAGTATCGACACATACTTGTACTAATACAGACAGTTTTTGTCATTTAGGTACGATTAAAAGATAAATACCATATCAGGCATTAAAAAGTGGTTAGTAATCAACTTTTTTATTTTGATAAATTAACTATAAAGGTCCGCTTTCGTAGCACTGCCTAGAAATAACAATAATTTTTCAAGATATTTCTCTGAATAGAATAAAACGATAAAATGATTACTTGAAAGCTTCCAACTATTAAACAGTTAAATATGTATTAAAAACTGTGTTAAATCGAAGAAAAGAAAATATCTTTGAACTAATTGAGTGCAGATGTGAGTACTTTTGTAAATACCTATTCATTATTTGGTTTAAAGGATTCGAAACCAAAAGTACTTGGTGAATATGGAAAATAGCTACAACACGTCACTAAACGGTCGAAGTACTTGTCGGTAACAATGTTACCTTCTAGCGTTTAGTGTAATGTTTTGGTGTTGGAGTTTTAACTATTTACTGTGTTCTACAATAACGCCACAGGTTCCAGTTTGTCTTCTTGATTTCAAAAGTACATGGTATCAAAAATAAAGTATCGAGTAAGACTCGTATTCATTTGTATCGTTTCGTCTTTAAGAACGGTAAGAGATTATATGATTGCGATTTTGATTTTGAGTAAAAGTTTCAAATAATTTTATTTTACGCCAACGGGTTTAACTCTGTGAAAGGATCAATAGTTGGGGGTGTGATCACATCGTAGGTAATAGAGAGGCGAAGATAAAACAACAACATTTTTGGAATAAGAAACGTCAATTTTTTTATTAATATAATCAATTAATATTTTAGAAGGTTTGGTTTTTAAGAATGTGTTATAAAAAAGATTTTAATAAGTAGATAGTTCGTAGCATTCTCCTTTATAGATTTTATTTTTTTGCTATAGAAATTAGATTAGTCTACCGTAATGACGGTTAAAATTAAGTAGATTTAACGATTAAATGTAGGTATCACGTCACATATTATCGAACCCTTTTTATAACAACTTGTCAATATTCTTTTATTAGAAACTGCTGTGCTTTACGTTTCGTTTGCGTGACGTAGTTTACGGCTTATACTCAATAAATAATAAACGCTGTGTGTTACGTACGTACGCATATCTATTTATGCAACTTTTGAAAATATTCATTCGTACAATTTATATGGATTGCAAATATTGAAAAACAATTGAGTATATACTAAAATTGATAATTTTGAACTGTAATGGTAACAAACATATTCCACGTCCGATATAGCTTTTAGTAAAAAAATATATTTAAACGAAATCAATTAGGTGCAATTTTCAAAACAGTTTGCACCATCACATATCTTAAAAGTGAATAAAATTTGTAAGTATTTGAAAAGGCCAAATGATAATCTTGAAATCAAAACTCAGCCCAAAAATATAACAGATACTGAAAACAGATGAACATTGCAGAGAGTCCCTAAATATGTATGATAGTATTTTCTACTTTAAGAAGAATAAGGCATCAAATGTGTCGATTTACTTTGTTTTTAAATTTATTTTTATATAACAAAAAATGTATAGGTAATTAATTTTATTCAGAAACACCAAAAAACCTTGAAACATTGCTAGCTTTCTCGACAAAGTTACATTTAGTTTGGGTTGTCGAAGAGCCACATCGTTAATTTACGAAAACTTGTTACGTACTAGTTTTCCGAAGCTATTCAGTACAGCTTAGTTGCTTCAAATGTAGTTGTCTGTACTTTATGTTACAAACTTATTAGTGATTTGTTTCATTGTTTTCAACTAATGCAATTTACTTGAAAGTTGTCGTCTATTAACATAATATTACTGAAACAATAAATATTGCCTCGTATTGAAATGTAATTGTTTTAGAAGTATCGATGGCATGTTTCCAAACGATCATACTTATTCGAATTACTTTCGAAAACACATTGTCGTTATTTATCTTTCGCAGGAAGCTTTTCATTTCGAAAATGCTTCGACATACACTTAAGATTGTGTATCTTGAAAAGTTTCGCTTTGTTAAGCTGATTGATGAACTGTGATTCGGTGTCGAATCACTTTTATCGATGTCGTGTATCGTTAAAAATGTGGATATAAAAAGATGGAAAAAAGAATCCACTAATGAAGCCCACATCCTACATTTATACATTGTGTCTATTGTTGATAGAAATAAATAGTTCAAACCACTGGTGATTGGGATTTGAATATATTTTCCCTTGCAAATAGCGCTAAACTTTTAAAAAACACGAAATATAAATTATTATGTATTTCTAAGTTTCTAATTTAACAGGCTAGCTGAAAAGTTCGTAGGCTGACCCATAGATTGGCGCTATTAGTATCAAATCCATATGATTTTTAGTTAGCCCTAACCTTCAATAGACGCGTGTATAAATTTGACAGCTGTTGCACTATGAGTATCTGAGTTATAGCATTTTTAGTGAAAGAACTTTTGTTACTTTGAAAAAATGGATAAAAAGAAATTTCGTGTATTAATAAAGCATTGCTTTTTGGCTTTTTGGTGAAAAAAATACCATTGAAACCAAGGCTTGGCTTAATAAACATTATTCGATCTTTGCACCAGGAAAATCAACCGTAGAAAAGTGGTTTGCTAAATTTAAACGAGGCGAAATGAGCACCGAGGACGATGCACGCAGTGGACGCCCCAAAGAGGCTGTTACAGACGAAAACATCAAAAACGTCCACAAAATAATTTTTGATAACCGTAAAGGGAATTGGATTGAGATAGCTGAGACCCGACCCTAAAGATATCAAAGGAACGCGTTGGTTATGGTCATATCTTAAATGATATGTGACGATGGATGAAACATGGCTCCATCATTTCACACCGGAGTCTAATCGACAGTCAGCCGAGTGGACTGCACGTGATCAACCGTGAACCGACTCCAAAGCGTGGAAAGACGCATCGGTATTCTGGTATGCTCATGGTATAATATTCATTGACTATCTTAAAAAGAGGAAAACCATAAACAGCGACTATTACGTAGCGTTATTGGAGCGTTTAAAAGACGAAATCGCGGAAAAGTGGCCTCATTTGATGAAAAAGAAAGTGCTGTTTCATCAAGACAATGCACCGTGTCACAAATCAATGAAATCGATGGCAAAATTCCATGAATTGGGCTTTGAGTTGCTTCCGCATCCACCATACTCTCCAGATCTGGCCCCCAGTGACTTTTCTGTTCTCAGACCTCAAGAGGATACTCGCTGGACAGAAATTTCGCGCCGATGAAGAGGCAATCGCCGAAACTGAAGCCTAACATAGTTTGAGGCTAAAGACAAATCGTATTATAAAAGTGGTATCGAAAAATTGTATGCCCGTTATAATCGTTGTATCGCCCTCGAAGGGAACTATATTGAATAAAGTCAAATTCTATCCAAAAAAAATTTTTTTCTATGCTAGCCTAAGAACTTTTCAGCCCGCCTGTTATTGAATGCATTAAACAAATTTTAACAGTAGAAGAAGATGAAAGCGAATTATTTATTACCGAGGTCATAATTATTTACGTTACAAATGGACGATCTCCTTCCTTTGCAAGCTTCCTTTCATAACTATCTATATATTAATAGATGGTAGATGTGGGTACCTAACGTACCATAGATATACGTATGTAATATGACTAATGTTGTCTTCGATAAGCGGTTTGCGATCGCCTTTTGCCCTTAAACCTCAGAACGTAGTTAGGGGTGTTAGTGCGGGGACGCCGGTTTGAGGGCGGACGACCGCGATGCGGTGTCGTCGCGTATCCGGAAGGCGGCAACTGTGAAAAGGCAGAGGTGAGTTGACGACTATTGATTTGCCATTAGCGGGATAACGGTGCACACAAACACATAGAAACAGAATCGGGCGCCGTCGACAAATAAACCGTGAAAACCTTAAGCAAGGGTTGTAGTGGCGTAAACGAGCGGAGGTGGAAGAAAAGGGAATGGGCGATCGGACGCTAGATGGGCTTCTAGACCGCCGACGAAGTTAATGGACCGGTGATTGATGGATATTGATTTTTTTTCTTTGCAGGTGAGATTGGAAAAATGGGGATGGAGGAACACTTGGACGACTAGTTCGGTGGAAGAATTGGAAAAACATAAATAGACTTGTAATTGCACAGTTAAAGGCATTTGAGGTTTCCAAAATATACATAACTTGTTCGGTCTTCTCTATGTCAGGGAGATTCTAAAGAAAATAATTACTCCCCAAATGCTCTTTTGTTTAAGGGTGTTAATACATAAATATTAAAAGTCCTAAAAATGTTTGTTCTATAAATCTTGGTAGGGCTTTGTTTTATAAATTTTGTTATTATTTATAAATACAAATAAAACACCAAGTTTTAAGTTACAAAATGATTTATTGACCACAATGATCATTTCGCCACACCGTGGCTTCTTCAGGTGGATGAAAATTATTTACAAAATCACTTATATAGGTACTAACTAACTAAAACTAAATCGAAAAAAGGAGGATAATAGGATTTATAAATTTAGAAGAGGTGAATTATTAACGTCAATTTGGTCATTTATAATTAATCCTAACTTATTTAATTTATTTATTTCTAAACACTCTAATATATTTAATTTTGTTAATTATATTATTATTAGTATACATAGACTAATAACTGTCCCAATGTCTCATGAATGTAATCAAAAATAATTAAATAGAATTTACTTGATTGCAAGAAATAACGGTTTTATAATTGTTCTTTGGTTTTAAACTTGTTAAATAATAAATTAGGCCAAAAAACTCGCAATTTAATCTATCCCGTCGTTAGGGCCAATAATATTATTAAAACTCGATACAATTCAATTACGTACATGGGAAATTTATAAATCCCACGATTTCGTTCAAAACTAATAATTCTTTAGGTAAAATTCTGATAAACAACAAAGATCCTACCAATAAAAACATCAAATCAGGGGTTTATAAACTACAATGTGGTACTTTCAACAAAGCTTATATTGGCCAGATTGGTAGAGTATTTAAGGATAGGATCTCTGAACATAAGAATAGTTTCATTAAAAAATCTTCCCATTCTACTTACGCAGAACATTTATTATCAGAGGCACATAAATTTAATGAAAATTTCGAGATTTTACATATTGAAAAGAAAGGCACAAAATTAAATCTATTAGAGTGTTTAGAAATAAATAAATTAAATAAGTTAGGATTAATTATAAATGACCAAATTGACGTTAATAATTCACCTCTTCTAAATTTATAAATTCTATAATTTTCACCACTACTAAATGTTAATAATCCTAGGTAATATTCTTTGTCCCTCCCCCTCCTTTTTTCGATTTAATTTTAGTTAGTAGGTACCTCCACTTGAAGAAGCCACGGTGTGGCGAAATGATCATTGTGGTCAATAAATCATTTTGTAACTTAAAACTTGGTGTTTTATTTGTATTTGTGAATATGGAGTTACAATAATTAATAGCTTCCTCGATTAAATTTTTGTTATTATTTGTTTATTTCAATCATCAAAAATTAAGTATTTTAATAAAGGTTCACCTTTTTATACTCTTACCTTAGTACGTTTATTGTTTGTTCAAGAATGTTTTTTGTTATAAATTTATGGGTTTAATAAATTTCTAACGGTATTATTTTACATATCGATGCTCTAACATTTATATTCACGATTTGCCTAGTTGCGGAAATGTCTCGCATTTTAATATTAGATGGAGAAGTAAACAAAAAGTCGGTTACGCACCAAAAAAAGCGATAAATGTGGCCATGAAATCGAAACCCATAAATTAAAATCTGTCGACAAGTGGCACACTTTATACATCATCGAATGATTCCCCTTTATTTTGAAAGAGTCGTTTTACTTCTTGTTTTATTTCGCAAGTTGAATCGTTTGGGGATCAAGCGATTTCCTAAATGTTTCAAGGAGTGTCGGATCAATTGCGTGATCAAGATAGGTAACAAAAAACGAATTTCATGTTCTGCCATTTCAACCTTTGGTTACGACGAAAACTGTATACCTGCCTTGTAGAAATGCGTGCCGTTAAGGGAAAGAAAATGGCGCATTCAAATCGGCCAAATTTGAACAAATTGTTAAATACGGCCGCAACAACCCCATCGAAAAGACGTTAAACTGTTTCGTTTCTCTGATACTCGAGCCAAATGTACCAATGATGGCTTTATTGTTTTGCATAATACAAGTGTTTGGATACCCTCTTAGGTAGGTTAGGGGCAGTAAACGGAAAATGAGGTGCTTAATTACAAGATAACAAAGTTGAAGCCATGAATAAATCCATATGAGATGCCGTCAAAGTGTCAACAAAGACTAAAGCCACGTGTAGAAATTTTTTTAACATATAATTTAATAAATAAGTTCTCTTAAGTTCAATACCGACTAAGGCTCTGAACAGGTTGCAATTTTGTTAATGAGAGACTCGTACAATTCATTGTTTTCGTACGCCATTGTTTATGATTTCTAAATGAAACAAAGTCTGCATGGCGACTTATACTAAACTTAAGTATTTCTTATAATAAACCCAGGTAACAGTTTGTTCATGTTTTATAAACAATGCGACGCTGATGTTCTGTGCCATTGCTGGAAAAAACCGACACGTCTTGCAGAATTTTCTTATGATTTTAAAATGAAACAAAGGCTGCATGGCGACTTCTACTAAACTTAATTATTTCTTATAATAAACCCAGGTAACAGTCTGTTCATGTTTTATAAACAATTACCATACGACGTTGATGTTCTTGTTGAAAATCGTTTATTGCCGGCCGTCTAATGCAGAGTCGTAAACCAAATTTTTAATTGAGCGCTACGCAGAATGTTTAGCTGTGCCAGCAGGATGGTTCTGTGCACCAGTGGAGCCGTGCCCGCTCCCCTCAGCACCTATATTTAGCTTCATAAAACAGTGAATTTATGCGTGTAATTGAACTGCAATTGTTGCAGACTTTGTAGAAAGTACGATGTGCTCCGCCTTTGGGCGAAGCAAACGTAATATTTTCGGTGGAAATACGCAGTTCGTTTACATTGATAACGCATATGAGGTGTAATCTATTACCTATGTGTAAGTGGCTCTAAGTGCAATAAGTGTCAGCCTATTATATTATTGATTTTATTCAACTCGAGTGAGCATTACGAAATCCAACATTTTATTTTCTAGATTATCCTAAAATATAGTGTATCTAAAAGTAATTCTCTACTTAATTTTAATGAATTTTCTATTTTAGATAAGTAATTATATTTTTCATTGACTAATTAATGATTTGATGTAAGGTACTAGTCTGATAGCTTTATTCTATTTTCTAAACTCCGAACGTTACACACCCCTAGTTTACTATAACGAGACGGCTAGGATCCCGATGCGATAGTGTTATAATAACTTTACACATTCATTCTGAAAATAATCCTCTTAAAGGTGAAGTTGAAGAGAACAGCATGGCGTTAAGTTAAACTTCCGCACAACTGGGCAAATATGTTAGATAAGTCTGCGAAATATGTAGCTCCGGCATTTACTTACTCCCAGATTGCTTTATTTTCATATTCCGGCAAACTTCTTTAACTAATTCATCAGTTTCAGTTGAGAAACGGAATTACTTGTTTCTAGACGAGTGAACCCCTAACTAAAGTTTTACCTAGGCGATTTTCGTAACCATACAATTCTTACTGAAAAGCAAGCTTAACAAATAGCCATTTTTGAAAAACTATGGCTATATCTACTATCGTTATAAAGTTCCGTACTTAAAACTGAAAATATGGAATCCCTTGAAATCATTTAAGATCGTTTTTCTTGGAAACGACTAGAGGAATAGAGTTGATATTAATATCATTTGCAAAATCTACAGGATACGATCATTCGAAGTGTATTTATTTTAAGACACTAACTCAGTAACTAACTGACGCATCGCAACCTATAAAGTACTTTCCGTTGACCTACAATCTTGAAACATTTCAAGAAGTAAGGTCTCATTGTAAAAGCAAAGGAAACGAAATCCAAAAATCTATTTCTATATGCTCTATATGAAATAGGAACAACAATATAAAAACGAAGTTGATATATTATAATAAAAACAATAACATGTAATAATGGGTACAATCCGGATACTATTGGCAATATATTAACTAAGAAATACAAAAAAACATACTATTAGGGAAATATACTCAGGAATTAATAATTATTCCGACAAACTATGTAAATCTGGGGTGTATGAAAATCATTGTTCAGACTGCGATGCTATGTATATAGGGCAGAGGGGAAGATCGTTTAGAATTAGGTTTAAAGAACACAAAAAGACAATCGAGGATAAAAAATGTAGTACTGGTTTCCAAACATTGTTTTGAAAATGGTCATAATTTTAATGTAGAAAATAATTTCAGAATTTTACATATCCTTAATAAAAGCAAAAGATTAAATTTGTTAGAAAAATTAGAAATTCAAAAAGCCTTTTTTCTAAATAAAAATATTAAAAATGAACCATGTGAAGGGCATAATTAGCCCTATATTTCGTGCATGTTTCCAAAAACTGTAAGTGGAGTTACTTCCCTCACCTACATGTGAGGTATAAATAGTTATGTTTGTTTATATTTAGTTAGTTTCTAATTGACTCTTTGAGAATGGCCTAATTAAGCCGAAACAGTTGTAAGGGTATTCTTAATAAGGTTTGTAAAACCTTTGAACAAGTGTGTTTGTTTTTTGAATATATCAACAAGAGTTTTTCTATGAAAGTTGTTCAATTGTTGTTCATTATATATTGGTACGGACACTTAAGGGTGCGACTTCCATTCCTTGTTGATTTATTGGCCTTTTTTTTATAATTTTGTAAACAAAATGGAACAATAAATAGGTATAAGTTAGAATTATTTAAACAGTGTGAGGTGTTTAGAGATTTATGCAAGAGTATAAAATATTTAATCTAATTAATATTGCACAATTAACTAAACGTTAAAATACACAATGAGAAAAAACATTTTAAAATGCATTCTTCAAAAATATGGTCGCTCAAATCGGTTAATTTTTACATTTCAATGTCAACGTCTTAAGACAATTTTCATTTTATACAGAGGGTGTCTCAAAAGTGAGATATCGAGTGACGATAATATATTTCTTTAAATTGGAAGAAACCCTTTTTTTAGATTTCAATTTCGGGAAGCTTGCTTAAATCATTCGATTCGAATACATTTTGGTTATGATGTTTGTCATACGAACAGATCAAGAGCGATCAACGAAAATGAGAATAATATTTATGAGAAACGTATGGGAAATGTTTCTTTAATAGTTTGCGACATCATCCGAATTTTATATCAAAAACTAATAAGTGCGTTTAAAATAATAATTATAAATGTTTTTTATTGTTCACAACAACTGTTTCAACCACCTGATGAAGGAATTCACATGTGGTAATTTCGATAAATTTTGATCAAGAACTAAATTCTCTTGAATAATTACATACCTTTATGGCTTTTGAAAAAGGTAAGCTTAGTTCTTTAGAATCGACAATTTTAGTATTATTATCATGCGAAAGCGCTTTAATGCACCACTTTAACAATGTACTCTTTATGTGAAAATCTATATCATATATGTATGTAACATGTTAATAGAATTGCGACATAATTTCCCAATAATACCTGCGGTTTTCCTGGAATTACAAACGTCATTGAGTTTTATTTAACGATAAACAGGGACACGAGAACGCTTCATGACCACGACCTTTATTACGATAGGTGATACGTCGCTTGTTGCTTTCACAACGTAGAATACGTAAATATTAATTATTGCTTTTACATAGTAGTAGAATTACGTATGTCCATTCGATGGTGGTGTGAAATTAAAGTTATCATATACTAAAAATACTTTTATCAGTCGCATTGGGTGCCAAGTATTTCAAGAAAAAACAAATAAAGAATATACGTATAAAATAGCTATTGTTAAACATCAAAAAAGAAGGTTTTAAAATCCTTTTTCGTCTAATTATAAAGGATGACAGATCCCACATTTGGAGCGCGTCCTACACAGTAGGGACAGCGCACCGAAAGCCATATCCCACGACCGGTTTCGACCTATCGGGTCTCATCAGGTGGGCGCTTCCAGAATTTTTTATAATTGTTATACTTCTAATGAAGTCTTAAGATTAATAATTTTTTAGAGTTAGCTAACAACATTAAAAATATCAATTTACCGCATAATTGTAAATTTTCTTTTTTCGATGTCACTAATCTTTTCCCTTCGATTCCGTCATTAGAAGTAGTAAACAATTTGTTAGAAATTAATAACATCAATCCTGTAATAGTAAATGAAATAATGGATTTACTTTCTGTGTGTAGAAGTCAAAATTATTTTCAATTTAAGGACGAAATATTCAGTAATTATAATGGTTTAATTATGGGTAATCCTTTAAGTCGACTATTGGCCAAAATGTTTATGTTCAATTTATAAAATACGATTCAGTAAAAATTTCAACATTCTATGTCATTTTTTTGGAAGTTATGATTTTTTATAGTTTGGGTTGCGGTGCAATCTTTTTTTCAATAAATTAAACTATCTCAGAAACTATTCATCGTAGGCATACAAGGTGGTTATCAAAGTCACCTTAAAATTTTATGTTTTATGCGAATTCATGGTAAAAAAATACCATTCCATTTAAAATAAGAAAGTTGACATCAACTTCCTCCCAAATTTTCAAAGTTAACTATACAGTATACATATATATAAACATTAGTACATACAATTTGGTCATTGGTAATATTTTAATGTATTGGAAAAACCGGTGGTAACTTTGAAATTAGATACAAAGAACATGTCAAATCAATTAAAGAAAACAAAAATTCCACAGGATTGTCACAACATTGTAACAAGAATAGACATTTGATAAATAAATACAATCTATCAATTTTACATATGTTAAATAACAGTAAAAAATTAGACCTTTTAGAAAGACATGAAATTCAAAAAGCTTTGCATTATAACAAAAATATTACCAATGATCAAATTGAGGGTTTTTCCAGCCCAATATTTAGAGCATTGTTTTCACTTACTAGATAATAAGGAATTTGATGTATTTGTGTATCTATTAATGTTTATATATATGTATACTGTATAGTTAACTTAGGGTATAAATAATGAATATCTTTACTTTCAATTTAGTTCGTGTATGATCTCTTCGAAAACGATTGAAAAATCGAAACAATTGTTAGAGTCTTCTAATAAAAACTTTGTGAAAATTAAACCCCGTGTTTCCATTTATATCTATTATAATGTTTTTTCACAATCATCCTACCGCATCATCTTAAAACTCAATTAAGTTACTTACTACTATAATTGTAATTACAACAGGTACTTATGTTAAATACTTGTTTCTAATTTCTAAATTAATTAATAATTCTAAAAAGAGAACGAAATAAAAAATGAATAAACCGATTTAAGTTGTCGTTGTAAGTATCTTTTTAATTGTAAGTACGAGTGTTTTTCCCGTTTTGTTTTTTTTTCTAGTTATTGTGAAAAAGCAGTTAGATGTTATTTTCTTAACAATTAGGGTAGATGAAAGCGACGTTACCGAGGTCATTTTAGCTTATTATGCGAATTACAAAGTTCTATTGTAACCAACGTTAACAAACCATTGGGGAAATTAGCTTAAAACCGAAATTGTGCCTTAAAAGGTAACAACACCTACGTGCTCGCTATATGTATACATATACTCCATGCTACATAATTATTCCATAAATAAAGCACATAAAGCTCCCGTGAATGAAAAGCTTTTACGAAACAAAACAGAACGTTACTTACGCAGCTACACTTACACTTAGATTATTGCCTTTATTTGAGTTATATAATAACAATAGCTACATTTAGATACTAATTAAGTTTTAGCTACACGACTATTTCTTAATAATATAATGTTTTTATTTCTACATAAATACAGCGGTAAAATTTCGAAACAATATTGTAGAGAATATAATATAGTTCATGTAAACATTCCTGTGGATTTTTTTAAATTTAGCCAATGAAATATTAATTTTCAATGTATCCTGAATAAGCTGTACATAAATGGCGAAACGTCAATATTGTTTGCTGTAATAAAATAATAATTTTTACTATGAATTTCGATCTGTTTTCTACAATAATTTTCAGGCATGTGATTATACTTTAATATTAAACCACACTTTTTGACTTATGACTAAGATGGTAAGAGTATAATATGAGAAGGTACCGAGAGAGACCTCGATAATCTGGCACTTTTTAGGTTTTAATTATTTTTCGTTTACTATTTTTGAGTTTTCTTTGTGAAATTTATAATAAATTTTCAATGAAGTGTACGTCTCTAATTAACTTTCTCTTTAAGTATTATTTACTGGCAGTAACTATATACATGTTTAAATATGTCGATTATCTAAGTTTCTCAATTATCATCATCACAAGGTCGTCAGTTAGAAGTCTGGTTGGACAAGCATCTCCACTCCTTCCTATTCTAAGTTAATCTTCGCATTTCATCTTACACTATAATCTGTCTTCCGCTGCCTCTATTTGCTCCTATTTCTGCTTCTAACTAACTCTTAGTACCTCAGAATGTGTCCTACCAACCTAACTCTCCTTTTCCCCAGTGACTTTCTTAGCGTCCTTTGTTCACATATTCTTTCTAATATCTCCTCATTTCTATCTACGGCATTTTCAACAACCGCCTATAACACCACATATCAATCTTTTCCATCACGCCCACCGTTGACGTTTCGCATTTGTATAGAGCTGTGCTCCAAACATACACTTTTCATAAATAGCAACTGGACCCTGCACTATCCTTTATTTTATGTCTTTTATGAACGCTTTTTTCGATCTGACTTGGCTGACATCCTAGATATTGAAAATTGACCAGTTTTCGTTTCTAATTCTTTCTAATATTAGCTCTAACCCTACTTTCAGCCCCCCCCCCTTACACAAATGTTCTTGTTTAATCTTTATTATTTTTCATTCGATACTCTTCTGTTAACATCGTTTCCATAATTATACAAAAAAAACCTCTAAAAGAACGATATTTAAGATGAGAAAGTTAAATGAAAATCCTTTTCGAATAGTGCCCATTTCCAATTAAAATAACAAACTTAATGGCAACTTCCGGTGCAACTAATAATCGTATAGCCTTCCTTTTCATTCGGTTAATATTTGTCGTTGCGGATATTTCGTTGGGGGCCATCGTTAATTCTGTCGTCGTCTTTATGAAGCAATTAGTTTTAATTGTGCAACTGCATGGAAATTGAAGATCGTCGACATTATCCGTTGTCACCGCCTTTACCGTCGCCCCCTTGATGAATGGGGTGCCTCTTAATTGGCCTCCGTCTTGTAACCACTTCCAGTCTTAGATCCTGCGGCTTAGTTAAGCCCAGCCACTATCATCATACATTATGTTTATATAGCCTGCAGAGAAGGCAAAGAAATTCTACCCGTTGCTTCCTTTTTTCTTCATAAATTCATAAAACTAGCCTTAATTACAAGATGGGGATGCCATCAAAACAAGTGAAATAAGTAAGCAACTTTTTCGTCTTCAAAATATATTTTATTTGGCAAAAACTTAAATGGATAGTATTTATTTATATATTTATTTAGAACTCAATGTCTAAATCATCTCCTGATGATGCTAACTTGATTAGCGAAACGTACGTCGAGTTTAAGTGTTCTCAGTTCTGGTATAGTGGTAGGACTTAATTACATCTTGGATAGTATAAAAGTACAAATTTGTTAGTATATATATAGCGAATGGTTTGTATATATAAAAGACGATTAGAATCCAATTAATTACTGGCTGCATTAGATTGGACTAGGTGGTTATGTTACTTATATTTATGTGACATTAACTTCTGACTAACTTTTTACCTACTAGGGATTAACTTAAATTAATGAAGAAAAAATATTATTGCTGTCACGCCTTCACCAGAAATTGAACCCCGGACCGCTGGTTTTACGCGACAAACACTATGACTAAGCTACGAGCAATTTTTCCTCTTTAATTCAAGGTAATCTGTGGTATGAAAAAAATTAATATCACATTAATTTATTGAAATTAACCTCTACTAAATAATTCTCTAAAACGTTTCTTTCATTATTTATGTTAGTTAGTTAACTCATTAAAAAGTGATTTGTAAAACACAAACCATTTTAGTTCATTTAAAGTTATAGAATTCGAATAATTCGCTACTGGAATTTCTAAAAGCAGGTGTGTGATCAAAAGTGTTATTTCTGCTTCGAAAAAACTCATACTACAAAAGGGTACAATGAAATAAATTCTACTAGTTTAGTATTAGTAAGCGTAACGCTAAGAAAAAGGCTAACAAAGACTGGCAAGTTTATTTTCGGTATGTTATAGTAAGGTGCTGTTTGTAAGGGCCAAAGAGCCCTTAAAGTTACATTTTATTCATGAACATTAAGCGAATAATATCCGTGCACATCCTTTCCCGAAATTGGACGGTTCGTCGCGTGAACCGGATAGTAAAACGCGCGGAGAAGGTGTAAAAGCCTAAAGAAAATTTATATTAATTATACTGATTAGAGGAGGCCGAAGCGACTTGTACACACAACGTTATGTCTATTTACAGCATCGTTATTGCTTTCACGACAACGTGCTTTTCTCTTCTAAGTAATTGGAAACATGAGCAGAGTAATCTCGTTATTAAAGGAAAACAAAACCTTATGGGCTAAGTATGGATTGAATAACTCACTAAGGATAGCCAAAAGTGACATTATTCTCCTGGAAATTTCTTCTTCCTTTCATCAACTGCTACGTTTCTTACTAATAAGTTAAGTAATTTTCTGGTGATAGGATATCGTCATTATGTATTGACAGTTATTTTAGGACTATTATTTTATATTATAATTCTTATAAATATCAAATTGAGACGTTATTGGTTATAAAAGTGTCAGTATGTTGGTATTTGAGCTTAAATATTTGCTGCTGTTTTGTAGTATTCAATAATATTTTAGAAGATCCTTGGTATTTGCTAAACTGAATCTACAGAGTAGCTGAAATTATATTCTTTTTTGGAAATAAAACCTTGACGGAATGCTTGAAATAATCATTATTTATATAGGACGGAGTCTACGGATGCTTGATTGAAATCCACAATGAGATAAAAAACACAATATTGTAAATTTCAATAACTTTTATTATTTATTATTATTAATATTAATACAGTAATGTATTACTTCCGAAGAAGTCACAGTGTGATGAAACAATTGTCAAGTACAATAAATGTTATTGAAATTTACAATATTGTGTTTTTTATCTAATTATTATTTGCCTTATTATTTTAGAAACAGCTTTACCCCGAAGCATTTTAATTGTTATAAAGAAAATCTCAAACAATTTCAGATATACCAATACCGAAAAAAATATTTGACGTGGGAACTCTAAATTTGGCATAGTTATAAATTAGAGTAACCTAAATGTTTTCCAGGAACTAAACAAGTAATTAACAGAAGAGAAACTTGAGTTCGAAACAAAAGTGTGTACCATGTGGGATATTTCAAAAATTTAGTAAATTTCGAAAATGTCAAAATTTCCTTTTTATTTTTACGTTTAACATTACTGAAAACAAAAAAATGAATGAAAAGCTTGTTGCTTATTATCGCTTTTGTTTTTTCAAACCATAGAATACAATAATAGTAAATGATTAAGTTATATATTATTGAAAAAGAAGGCATGTCTCCAATTGACCAACTCCGTAAAGAGTTAATATTTTAACAAAAACGTGAATGAATTTTAATTTAATTTTTAGAAAATCCAAAGATCTTATCTTTATTTTATGAAATCGGAGTTGATCCAGACTTGGATTTAAAAAGTATTCTGTACATGTAAAATATATACCACGAAAAACAGGATCTTTATAAACGGGTACCATAATAGTGTTATTCGACAATTTTTACTACCAACCGAGCACATGAAGTAAATTGTTACCTTACATGGATCAATTAAAGCCTCAACTACTATTGTTTGTTTCGAAACAAACGAACACTTAATTTCGACACATTGCCCAACACATTTCATTTTATAATAATCAATTTAATTTATTGTACCAAACAGCCACCTTAAAACTAAATGTGATAACAATATTTACAAAGAGCAAAAATCCGAAAGTTCAATGTAAACTTCTGATGAAGTCAAAGTTTGGCGAAACGATTGTTAAGTGTGCAATAAACCTGTTGAATTTTACAGTACTGTGTTATATATTTTTTTTCAATCAGAACGTCTCTGATGCTTTTCTTTACAATGATAAAGATCCACAAATTCTGAATTTTGAACGATTGACCAAAGTTAACTGAAACTTAAAAATCAATTTTTCAATTTTCACTATATGTTGTTCTTTCCGTAGGATATTCAAATAAGATTTTTGAAAATAAGTTTAAACAACTTTTCGTGAAGCGTAGCGACTTTCTTAGATTTAAAGTAATTCGCTTTCTCCTGGAGCCGTTCGTTCCTTTTGTGCTGCTGTTGTTTTGCTTGTTGTTAGATAAAATACGGCTGCCGCGACCGAGTCGCACTGTAGAAAATTTTATGTTCAGTCAGGCGACATATATGTGTGTATGTGTCGTTGTAGGTGAGGGGGTTGCTTCTGCGACCTGGAAGACTATAAAATGAACGAAGCCAGAAAGTTGTACATAGGCGTCCATAGCAAAGAAGCTTCCAGTGTTCCAGTTTACATAATTAATTCTGTTCTTTGCGAGGTGCAGACCGTTTATAAATAAATATAAAGTTTAACTAGTTACACAGGTCAACAAAATAAGAGATTGAAATAGAAAAAAATAAATAAAAGGGCAGTAATTTACGATGTAATTTGCGGCCAAATATAGTCTCGGCACGTCAGGACTTTATGATATCCTAAATCAAAAACAAAGATGCAATTTGTGTTCTATTTGAGAAGATTACAGCATGAAATAAAAGGACAAAACAACGAAGAATGTTTTTCAATGTGACCTCACAATTTCATCAGAACATCAAGATTTTGAAACGTTGTAATTCCAAAATTGTGTTGCTAATTATGTTTTCTTTTTAATTTGGGATTATCCTCGAACGGTTGAAATAGATAAAAAAATGTAATCATTTTTGATGGAAAACTCAAAGTGGCCCCAGAAATGTTTCAGATTAATGGTGATTTCCACGCATTTTCCCGATATAGTACGTATTAAATTTATTAATTAAAACAAAAGAAACAATTATTATGTCTGATAAAAACACGTTTAAATTTATAGAACGACAGTAAATAAATCAGACCATTTCCCACTGTTCGCATATATTCCTCCTTTTATTTTTTGTCTTTGTAATATATTAGCTTTATTAGTCATGCATTTTTTTTAATTTTTGTATTGTCATATGCATTTGCTGTATGTTCCTTTCTTTGCAATTTATGGTTGTTGTATGTGTCATATTTTTTCCCTTCTTGGTATTGCCGTTTAGCCCCATTCTATTATACTTTCTTTGTTTCTAAATGTTCTTTTAGAGTTAAGTTAGGCGACAGATTTATGGGGGGTAATTTTTTGATCCATCGGTCCATTTTCAGGACGTAGGTGATGCACCGACACATAGCTTGCAATGTTGCATTTGTGTATGTTTACGTTTCCCTTCCTTTTTTTTGTTGTTTCAAGTGTCGGTGCATCGGAACCATCCCCTCCTCTGGGGGGCGGTTTTTAAATTCATGTTAAAATAAGTATTTTTACATTCAATTGCAGAATCAATTCATCATTCAATCATATTAGATTCAAACCATTTAAACATCAAACATTTTTAGCAGAGATCATTTTAGTATATTAACATATAGCGCCAATCACATCAAGATATCTCTAAACATATAATATTTAATAACATATAGTTTCATATAATAAATCATAATCTATAGTCATTTAGTATTTTCGTAAAAATAAGTAGCAATCACGGCGTAAAATGAAATTAGTGTGTATATAGTTGTAAATAGTTTGGGTGTAATAAACTTTTAAAACACAAAGTTTGTTTATTGCATCGATTCCCCCATAGGAATCAAAAGAAATGGCACATCTGTGCACCGGTGGAATAATCTTATTTCATCAACTAATAAACAACTACATATACCTAATTATGAAAACAACTATATGTTTTATACTGAAGTACAAAAGCATGTATTCCGTCGTGGTATGATTTTATTTATTATAATATATTATGTAAAGACTTTAGCTACCTACATCTAATCCATTATAGTAGTTAAAATTTTACGAGATTCCATTATAAAGCTCAATTTATTTGTAATTTAGATTGTACATAGATAAATGCATGCAATTTTAATACTACTTATCAGATTTTCTCATGAATAAAATGACGTGTATTGTTTGATAAATCTGCGTCATTTTTTAAAGCACTTCGATTATACCTAATGAGTTCCACTGAGAAATCATGGACTGCGTTTAAAGCTTTCGCAAATAATGGAAAGTTATTAAAGCAGAGTTTTTAAATACATTTATAAAAAAACAGCCAAAAAACTTTTTTAAAATTTCTTTTTTAACTGTGTAAAGATTCTCTTAAGTAAAGAAATTCCGATAATTTCAGTAAATAACCAGAAATCTTACCATCAACTTTCTTAATTCGTTCCTCGACTATTGTTTTAAAAATTGCAAAGGTAATAGTGAACCATTTATTTAGAAATAAAACAAACTAGAACAGGTTTTTGACTGTGTTAAAAAGAAGAATAGTTTCAACCATGTGTCATTTTAAAAAGTACAAAATGGAATTTGTTTCTGATTATCGATGTTGGCATTGTTCAGGTGATAAATTTCGTGTTATTAATAAAGGCATTACGATCACGATGAGATGTAAGCCATATAAGCCATGTCATAAAGTTAAACCCTTAAGGGCCAATTCCCTTTAACCGTTACAGGTGGTTTTATTATGCAATTTTACGTCTCGGTTGCTTCAGTTTTGACACCGCGATGGACGCGTCGGGATGATAGGCGTCGCATCGCGTCAATTTTAACGGTCCCCTTCAGTTAGTCTAAACGGCAATATACTGTGCCCATGATTCGAGTGCTAAATCTGAACACACACATACACACATTACCTTTTTGTATGTACTTACAACCTACACACTGTATGTATACTTGCATCAGTGGTTTTAAAACTAGCTTGATGGCACTTACACCTATAAATTTACCAGGAATCTCCATTCGACTAAAACAACTAGGAATTTTGAACAGTTCTCATTCGTTTAGAACATTTCAATTTTATAAAAACTAACAAACCTAACTCAGGCCTAACTACCCATGTATTAAATAATAACCACTCATTATGTAAAGATAAATTAAAATTAATAAAAATGTGAAAGGAGGTCCTATACTCGATATATTTGAAATTGTAGAAATAAACAAAGCTATTAAAGCTAACAAAACTCTCACGAACGACTAATTAAATTTGTGGAATAATCCATTACTTAGCGGTTCCTAAATTTAACTCCCACCCTCTGTCATTGTTTTGTATGTGTATAAATATAATTTAATTTTGTATTTACTTTAGTACTCTTGATAATGCCTTAATGGGGCGAAATGCGCATCGAGTTATTTAATGAAATTTTGTGACCAGTTTCCAAGAAATTTTATTTTATTTATTTATTAGTTCTAATACTTAAATAATATTTCACAAATTTAACGTGTTCTGTGATGGGTCTACATGAAATATTTGTTTAATAAATTTGACTTAAACAAAAAAATATTTCAAAACTGCATTTTAATACTCTCTACAATTGTTTCGGATGGCTAGATCTTCTCAAGAGTATAAAGAGAGTATTCTAGTAGGTTTTCTTTCTTAGGTTACTTATAGTATTAAATATGTGTAGGCTTTCGCGGCAGCTATCTCTTAAAAGTATTTTTAAGCTCGGGTTTTCTGATGATACGACTCACCACCGAGCTAGCCAGGAGAGAACTTCGACCGAGACGACCACCACGCCACCCTTAAGAATGCCTATATTAGCAGCAAGCGAAACGTCGGAAAGAATTTCCAGAGACAACGGCTAGATAACCCTAGCTCAAAAATACTTATAGTATTTTTGGGGATTTTATCGAAGAAGGAGGAGAGGCAAAACTGCTACTAGTGTACTTTACACTCCTTAAAAAGGACTAGCCGCCCGAAACAATTGTACACTGTATTAAAACACAGTTTTGAAATATTTCAATACGCGTTTTTGTTTAAATCAAATTTATTCACAATTTATTGCCTGGTGAAACATATTTAATAGAAATTGTTGTTAACAAAGAAACACAAGAATTTTTACATAGATATTTTACTGTCTCGACATTATTGTTTCGGTCGATACGGCCATTCTCAAGAGTACAATTTGGATTACTAAAGCTTAAAACTAAAAAGCTTTTTTGTGTTTCATTCACACCAGCTACTCGTGCTGGTGGGCGGGCAGTCCCTCTGATCTACACCGTAGTGCAAAGCCGGAGGGTAGGGCGTAAGGCCCTCTTCAGTCTCCTTTCAGGAAACGTGGGAATGGGTGGGTGGTGTGGTTAGGGAGAGAAAAATGAGACGGACGAAATGAAGACAGAAGAGAAGTGACAGATTATCTGTGGAATATTACTGCCTCAATATTTGACTAAATGATCTAAGGAAACCAGAGCAGCCGCACCCGGGTTTGAACAGGTGACTTCCCGAATGGTAAGCAATAATCTAGACCACTAGACCACGCCGCTCGGTAAGTTTAAAATATGGAACTAACTGTTTATACTGGAAGGCAAAAGTAAAGGAGAAGGTTGGGGGTGTAAAGATATTACAAGATTGGACTTTATATACGATAAGTGGAGAATTTGAACTGTCTAATTCTAATTGATTATTAACCAGATTTATATTTTTGTTATTTGTTTTTTTTTACTTCCAAATTTTCCAAAAGATATAGTTTTTCCGAATTGTGAAGTATTGGAATGTAAAATTTACACTGTTACTTCCCAATTCTTTTTTATGCCACGCCAAACTGTGTTTTTAATTTATTTTATACCCTTTTGTAAATTATTGGGTAAGTTTTATTATATTTGCCTTCCGGTTTGTATGTTTTTGGTGATAAGGAGATTGGGTTGTTGACGAGATTACAATTTATGATATTCTCTCTTCTATTATGAACGTGAATAGAATCGAGAACAATCTAAGTTTTGAATTTGTGTCAATAGAACAAGTGAGAGTGTTTTGTTTCTTAACTGTTCTCAAGTCATTTTAGTTAGAAGAACAAATCTAGGTGTATATTTTGTATTTTGTTTTTCTTTATTTGTTTTAATCTACTTACATTTGTAGGTAAAAGTACAGAAATAATGCTTTAGTTTTAGTTTAACTAGCCAAGTACGTTAACCACTTTTATCGAACCAAGCTGAAGACGAATGGAATTAATTCTTTATGTTAATTATTCTGCAAAGAAACCTACCATCACCGGTATAATTATGATTGCTATTTAAGATTAAGGAATGTATTATTTAACATAAATATCGGGATAATTAAGGGGTAACCGTAGGGGAAATAATAAACACGCACTTAGCTGAATAACTGGGAAATGCATGAAGGTGTAGTAGAGCACTTAATATAAGGTGTTTGTGTATTATTACAGCAGTTTAAATAGGTAATAACAGGTTATTATTAAAATAACTCTAAAACGTCTGAATTAGCCAAATGACAAAAAAAAAATGATAAGAAGGACGACAATTTATTTTCCTCACAAAATTATAAATCATAACCCAAAAAAACGGGAATAATGAAGAAGACTGTGGTAAATAAATAATTAAAAGAGTTAAAGCAGACCACCTCCTAATTACCACAAACTTATTTGTTAAGCCGATACTTGTTTTGAAACTGTCTCGCGTTAATAATGTCCACAACCAAAGTGGGTGAAACACGTGTCGGGATTAACAAATAAGTTTGTGGTAATTAAGGGTGAGTCTTTTAGTTATAGCCATAATATAATATTATTTGGCCTATAGTTTACTGTCCAAATCCAATTTCAGTACGAACTAGCTTTGTTTAGGCCAAACTGGTTTATCCAAAGAGCAATAGCACCAGTTTAGCTAAGTCTTAACTAGTTTGTCCTTAAATTCAGAAAAAGCGGTTAGAACAAACGGATTTGTCTTAGGCTAAACTAGTTCCTCCTGCGATTAGATGTTAGGTACCGACCAAGCCCAACTTCAGCATGAACTAGTTTTGCCTAGGTCAAACACGTTTATCAGAAGAACGGTAGGATAAACAAGTTTGGCCTTATCGATATTAGTTTGTCCTGAATTCAGATAAAATAGCTAGGACAAACGGATTTGTCCTAGGCTAAACTAGTTTCTCATGCGATTAGATGTTAGGTATCGGTTAAAACCAATTTCAAAATAAACTAGCTTTGCGTATGTCAAAACTTTATCCGAAAAGCAATACGAGGACTGGTTTATCCTGAAATACAGATAAGGTAGCTAGTATAAAATATTTTTAACTAGTAAAAAGTTGTATAATCAGGTCCCATTTTGCCCCAGAAAATGTGCAAAATTAGTAATGATTAATTAAACGTTTTGACCGCAGTTCTCTTCAGTCCCTGAAGAAGGTAACTTCGTTACCGAAAAGTTCTTCGGATATTTTGTGTCTTGTTTTGGCGTTGGAGTTTGAGCTATCCAGTTTGTTCTATAACTCTGCTAAAGTTTCCAGCATTTTGATACGCATCAGTTATTAATCTCCATTTGTTTTAGGTTAAATTATTCTAGTTTAGACGAGATTAGTTTTTACTACAGATTATCTAAGAAGCAGAAGTTACTAGTTTAGTCTAGCACATATCAATTTGGCCTAGCCAAAATTAGTTATCCTGAAATTGGTTGGCCTGACAACATATACAAGACTAAGTTCATCAAGACGATGTTGAACATATTTTCATTATTACCTAGTTAAAATAGTTAAATAGTTTCATATATTTTTCAAAATAACTGAAGTTCTTACTAATTTCTGTTTATGTTAAAATTAATTATAAACTAACAATATGAATTTCTTCATTGGCATTTACAAATACTCTTTATATGTAATATTATGTAAATACCTGTAATTTCTAAAGGAACAAGGGCCTTTATTTCATGGTAAGTTAATATTTTCCAGTATTTTCTTGCCTTTGTAAAATATTCCTACCTAAACATAGGTTAGATTAGGTTACCACATAATTACGAAGATTTTGTCTGATTAAAATTTTTATAATTACAATAATTTATAAAGCACATAAAAGTTTTAGCTTATAGTTTTAAATTATAACTGCAACCATAGCACTACTTTAAAACAAATAAATTAAACAATAAATTATAAATGATAATGAAAGATAACAATACATTTGAATGCATTGAATCTTATAAAGCTCAGCACTAATTATCATTAATAAAATTAACCATGCCAGGACTTATTCAAACAAATAATTAGCGGGTTTACTTCCATCTATTTCCGTTGTTAATTTTCGTCAAATTAAAACGAAATCACAAAAAGTTTTATACTAAACTGTTTTTCTCGTAAACTAATAATGTCCGATATTTAGCTAGTTTGACCTCCGTTATAAAATATTCGTACATAACACTTTGGGTACCAAAAAATGCCTGACATCGTCTACTTGTGATTTATTTGTATTACCTATATACAAACATACTGACATACATATATATGCACATAACCCTTCTCCTGCATTCCTTAAATAAACACTAAAAAATTAAAGTCAACTTTTCCACTCACCCCGATCCATATTGTAGCCTGTGTTAGCTTCAGTTTCCGTTAGTTTTCTTTAATGAAACCAAATTTGCGGAAAATCCTTGATACAGCTCGGAAACGTGTTTTACTGAATGAATAGGACTTCGTGGTGGCGCTATCTCACCTGAACAGGTGTCTAATGCGGAGACGGCAACACGACGACGTCGACGTTGCCGACGACGCCCTCGATTCGGCGTCGGAAGCTCACGACGAGCGCCGGCGACTTGCGCAACAACTATTCGTTTCGTTTTTTTTTTTATTACATGTAACTGCGGAGTCGAGAAGCCGGAGCGACGCGCTGCGAATGTTTCGGAAAGAAAAAGCCGAATAAAAAATTCAATTTTGATAACAATTCAATCAGGAGGGTCAGTTAAAGAGGCGGTTGATAGATTTTCGCCCTCAAGTGGATAAGTGTGAGACACGATGGACTAATTTTAGTTAATTATCGACTTTCATTGGATTTAGTTAAGAATAAAGATTAAGGATGTTGTAGATTAACAATCGGTTTGATAATGACCGGTTAGGTCGAAACGGCTGTCAGAGATTGATTTAATAAACTAGTTGAAACTTCCAAATACTCTTTTTATTTCAAGTTGTTATTGAAAACGTTTCATCAAAATTACACCAGTGAAAGTGATTCTACAATCGGTTTCATTATGTTATTCTACAAATTTTTCTTTTTAAGAAATGAAACAATGAAAAATAAGCCTGCCATCACATCTATCTGCTATAATAAATATAACCAAATAATCACTTTGAAAATCTAAATGGATGTGGTGTGGGAATCTTGCATTTTATAATTTATTTTATAATTCAGTACTTACTCCAAGATCTGAAGCAATATGTTCCAAAATATATTACCTTTTACGACTCAAACATTTGGACACTGGGCAGCGTATTTTCAAATTACATAAATCTACAGATATCATTTTACATATTATTTCCAGATCTACAACTTTTGAATGAAAGTTATTTCTACTCAAAATGAATATCTGTAAAAAATTGGTTACATTATCGCTATTTTTCATTTCTTTCGAAAAACGATAACATATCGTTTAGTAGAGACGTTGTCATACAGATAAATACCAAAACGAAAGGGAATGGATAATGATTTTAACTATAACCAATATTTGTTTTATCTAATTAAATTTAATTCTATTGTTTAAGTTTCTTGTAGGATAAATAGAATTTAATTTTTGTTTTTGTATTTTGTTCTTTGGAAATCCATTATTTTTAGCTACGCAATAAATCCTATTAAGTTCTATATTAAAAATTATTTTGGATAGAGGGATGTTTAAAAGTCTAAAAAGCATGGAATGAAAAAATGTTTGAGTGAAAGGATGAAAAGATGTTGAATACACCTATTGTAACCTGTCGCACGACTCATATGAAACGGTTAATTTGTTCAAAAGACGTCGTGAACAATTTTGTTTATTTATTGGGGCCCAGTTTATTTTTCGCTTCGGGGTTATTGGTCACGTAATAGTTGCGCGAACCGATACTTCCAGAAGACGATTAAAAAGTATGATTTATAGGCTGTATAATATGTCCTTCTATAAGACGAGGAATTACACCGTTTGTATCTAATAAATAGATAAGTGAGAGAAACGTAAGATAAATTGAGAAGGAACCTACCCGAGGAATAGAACCCAGGCGATCTCTATTTGATCTAAATAATTTAATTTGATGGAAGACATGAGAGCAAGGGATGGATAATTCCGGAAATATCCGATAGAATTTTTCTCTTGTTTGGGGCAGAATACAGACGTACATATATGTATATGTATATGTAGATACATGTGTAATACGTATTACGTTTATATAGATAGAAATACGCCGATTCCATAACTAGACACGTAACTCGTCACAGGTATAAAATTTGTATTCGAATGTAAATTACAAACGTGACCTGCTTCAACTGTTTTTCGTATCGTACGCTTATACGCAAATACGTACATACGTCTGTCTGTACGTTTGTTCGGTGCGATTCAGTAGCGCGCCCTCGCAATCGCCTCCCTGCTCGCGCTCTCCGATAATGTTCGCAAAATAATCAAATTGTTGGCAGTTCATTCTGCACGTTCCGAAATAGAATACAAATAAACATGCGAGGTGTGATAAAAAACACGGTGAATAATTTTATTACGAAAAAAATACCAAGCTTACGTCAATATGAATTAATTTCCTTAAATGTACTCTCCCTGACTAGCGGTACACTTATCCCAACGTTCATTCCATGATTGGAAACATTTCTGGAAGGCTTGTTTCGGAAAAGTTTCCGTTGTGGTTCTGTCAAATCGTTTTCCTTTTCGCACAGTTTTTATCTTGGGAAGAGCCAGAAGTCGTATGTTGGTAAATCTGGAGAGTAAGGTGGATGTTGACTGACAAGAACTATTTTTTGGCGAAAAGGTTGAAGAATAGAAGTGAATGTGAGGTATTGTCGTGATGAAGGATGAAGTCAATTACCTTTTGTTCGCTACTCAAAAGTCTGGTAACAAATTTCGCACGAGATGTTTAATTTTTCGGAAATCTCTACAGTAGTCAATAGTTTGTTTAAGTGAACCATTTTTGCTATTTTTTGCAGGTGTTTGTCTATTTTTGAAGTTGAAATACGTTTCAACCGTTGTACGTGGTCTATCGGATGGGTAACGGTTTCAAGAGCATTTTTACTTATCGAATTAAGATAACTTACCGGGCTTTTGGGTCGTGGTCTATAGGAATTTTTGTTTACCTAAAGGTCCGGTAAGTTATCTTAATTCGATTGACGCCGGTCGTGAAAGCCTACATCCTACAATTTCTACTTATTTTTCGAAAGCCTTGAAGACTCACTCTAAACAACAAAATTCTATTTTAGACGGTTTAGATTTTATGAATATTTTAAGAACCTCTGTAAAATGGATTACAAATATCTCGATCTGACATAAATAACCTATTTTCTTTTATCATTATTGAATGTTTTGAATTGAAATTGATTTGGGGTCATATAAACCGAAAATGACATTTATGTCGGAAGCAATATATTTGACTTAAAAGATTTTTATCATAAAATCTAAACCGTCTAAAATAGACCAATACGGTTTGGGGTGACCCTTAGTATGAATGAAAAGAGAAACACAATCAGTAACACGATTTCTATGAATCATTGAGGAGGAAGCTCGAATTGATTTGTTTTGTTGATTTACTCATTGACCATGCTCACTTATAGTCTTGAAATTAAACAAGAAGGTTGCTTGTTTGTAGCATAATTGAAGGAAAAACGAAAACAAAAAACAGTTGATTTCATTAAAGAAATATGGGCCCTGTTTCAGAAAAGTTCACCAAGTTGCTTAAAATACCACAGAATTTGTCCGTTGATCGTAATAAAGAAAACTCCCTTTGGGTCCCTGCGTATAATGTTAAGGTTAATTATATCTTTACTCTTAACTGGGCTATTTAATAAAAAATGGGACCATTCATATAATATCTCACATTGGATTTATTACTTCTTCTGTTATAACACTTTGTCAGACATGTCTTATATATCCTCCCCCATCCCGTCACCCTGATATTTCTAGGTTTGTGCTACCGGTTGATTATTTTTAAAGCTAACATTATTTTTGGCAGCATCTTACAAACAATTTGAGCTCATATTATACCGGAAAAGAACACTTTAGAGAAAACTTAAAATGAAAATTTCCAATAAATTTTAAATTTAATTAATCACAAAAGAAACAGAATAACAAATACTGGCTAGCTGACGATTAGGTTTTATTAAAAGAAGAAACCAATCACAATAACGAGAAACACAAAAAAATTAATCCTGATCAACCAATATTTAACATAAAATTAAGGAAACGGATTTAACTATGACTTTTTTGACTGCAACATGGGAAGAATACCTATTGTTTTAAATCCTTGGTACTCCAAGCACTCCAAGACTCTCATCCTTCATTGTCACACTTATTCACGCTACCCCAATATCCTCCCCCCTATTCGTGGTATGACGTAATATTGAACAGCCCCTAATTTGGTTTTAACTAAATACACGACCAAAACATCTGAAATGTTCAGGTCGTTGTTCCGAGATTAAGTGTACTTGAAATAAATGATAGCACTTTGACGTTTTAATTGTTGCAGGTAGGCTGACAGTGACATTTCAGAGATAAATTGAGCTCTTCTTGTTATTGACAATTAAAACTGCCTCTAGGTAAAGTAGTTTCTAAAGAAATTAGGGAAGTAATAATTCATTTGCATTCGAAAAGACTATCTGCTCCGTAAATCACTGAAAGCATCAATTTATTAGCTATTCCTTGAACATTTTATTCTTATTTTTATTTATCAGTACAAATATAATTTGATATGAAAAGTTAATATACAGTTTTCCGGGTTATTATAAATTTATATTAATACTAAAGTATTATTAATAAGTAGTAATAAAGTCCTCTTTAATATAAAATAAGGGATATTCGAAAAAAAACACGTTTTCATTGATTGAGCCGATTTCATTTAGAGCAGGTCTTGTATTACAAGACGAATTTAATTTCAGTGATTTTGTTACATAATATGGCGTTCTCAAATATTTCGTCAGTTATCATAAGCAAATACAACTTCAATTTCTACTAACTACTAAGCACTTGTTAGGCAAATTTCGTTTTGGATTGTCTTTTAAAATCATGAATATTAATGAGCTTTCCCTTTCTGCGTCTGCTGTAATTCTGGAGATATTTTATGTTTAATATAAATTTTATTCCCGAATTATTTCAATTTTTACTAATGTCAACTTTTGCAAATTTTTCGAACAATTCTATTATTAAGAAATACTAGAAAAAAAAATTAGTCGCGTTTTTATAAACATTTAGTTGATACCTAAAATAACCATAACAATAATTGAGTTAGAAGTTAAAGTTTAAAAAATAAATCTTAATAACGCATTTTCGGAACCGTACTAGTAGTTGCCTATACCTTTACTTCTTAAATAAGACGTTAACCCCGAAAAAACTTTCGACTCTCCCAACATCTACTCACCTTTAGAAAATTATGGTCCCCTAAAACGTAAATATGAATTTGTAACTTCTGCTTCACTTTTATTATTTGACTCCTAAAACCATTTCTGTTTTTATAACGCTTCAATTTGGTACTAAAAAGGTTGAATATGTATCTGAACATTTTTCCAAGTAAATATAAAAACGTGAGTTTATATATTCCATATATACAGGGTTATTCAAATTGAATGGTACATTAGACGTTTTAGGAATTCTAAACGCGTTAGAGATTTGAAAATTTTGTAGTAGAGGTTGTCAACGATGATCTTTTTATCTATAATAATTTAAAGCGACTGTCACTTCCTTTCATACCGGAAGTTGATGACAACTTGGTTGTTTTAAATGCAATTTAATTTATAGAAAAAAGGTCGCTATTCCTTTGTTTTTCCACTTTCGATACATTGGGATATATATCGAAAGAGGATAAAAAAGGAATCGAATGACAAAATAGAATATGGTAGGTGCCAATTAAAAAAAAAAAATGAAGTAATTCGTGTTTGACGTTTTTAAATGCTTTTTTTTCTGAACGCCCTGCATAAATTATGAATCTTAATTTAAGCATGACGTTAGCCTTAACAAAATTTCAAAACTATGGAAGTTGTGATTTTTTATAGTTTGACTATTCATCATAGGCAACCATGTTGGTTATCAAAGTCACTTTAAAATTTTATGCTTTGTACGAATTCATTGTAAAAATATAAAAAGTTGACATAAACTTTCGCTATAACCGGGAGTAGCAAACAGCTCAAATTATTTTAGATAAAAAGATCATCCTTGATAATCCCTACTCCTAAATTTCCTAAAACGTCTAATGCACCACTCAGTTTGAATAACCCTGTATATATATGTATAGATATCTCCGTTTCTTTCCCCTGACTTCGAAGTTTAATGGATTCGAGTCAACATTTATTAAACGAGTTAGTTTTGTACTAAAAGGTAATTTTATCGTGTGAAACAGTCGCCCATCGATTCTTCGTCGAATTCAGACGAGGAAAAAGTAGGTCAAACTCACCCCGACCTACAGTATGCACCCCTCAAATGGCGGCCTGTCCAATCATACAGTGTAGCAGTGACGGTTCGTGAAATATGTTAAACATTCACAGCTACAGCAGGACCTCGCATAACACTAACACTGTTTCAATCTTTTACTCTTTCTAGATTACTGGAATTAAGCCACAATAACAGAAATTATGGATGTGTTTATACAGAATGATTTAAATTTTGATAGTTCAAAGGCAGGACAAAGTATCATTGGTGCTTGCTGAACGAAACAGGAAAAAGCAAACGATATTAAGTTACTCCTTCACAATAAAAAACAAAAAAAATCAAATCAGGACGAACAGGCGTTATTTATATTTAATCTGACTTTTTAATTTTCATCAATGTTTTATGAATAAAAATCGATATTGTATACATAAGTCTATAATTGATGAATAAAAGAACATATAACAATAAATGTTATATTATTATTATTTAGGTACGGAACCCTAAACATTGACAAAATCTGTTGCTCTTTGTTTTATATGAAGTACGAATAGAAGTATTTAACAAACAATATCGAGAAATTAGGCGGTTTAAATATAAAAATTGCGAAGGCGCCTGGCAATAACATTATTTTCGAGACAAAATGCGAGAAGTGGAAGCATTTTGTATTTAAAACATCCAAATGATATAAATTTAAGTTTTGGACAATACAAACGTTTTCAAATTTTCCCACATACAGGAAAACAAATTAAACAAAAACGACAAAGGTTTCACTTACAATTGTTTATGTTCCAGAAGATAAAGTATGGTAGAACGTCCTGTAACAAAGAAAAAGAAGTTAAATTATGTAAGGCACATCGAAATATACAAAAAGGCGTTGGTTTTATTGCTAGATTTATGAAAACATAGAATTTAGTCATTCAAATTTGTTGCATACTGTCTTTCTTACTGTATGAGCTCCTTACTATTGACGATACATTGTATGCTAAAATAAAGGACTAATAGGACAAGAGATGAAAAAAACACTCGATGAAAATGTTCCAATAATTTATTTAGAAACTCTATACGTATTTCGGCAGTTATGCCATCGACAGGAGTTTAGTAACAACTGAAGCAATAAACTTAGGTATAATATTACAGTGTATGAGGGTTAATTAGTGGTTTTTCCCATAATAAACATCATAGAGTTTAACAGCCGTGATTGACTTAAATCTAGTTGTTCGTTTAACAAGTTATCTTTATCGTTGCACAGAGCTCTTTTAATTTCGAAAGTTTCTAAAGCGTTTAATTTAGTTCCTTTATTACCAAAATGTAAAATTTTCACATAATTAGGAATATCCTGATTTTGAAAATGATGATCATCTTTTAATAAATGATTAGCAAAATTATAATTCTCTTTTATTAATCTATAGCTTGCAATATGCTCTTTGCAACGGCTAAGAATGCTCCGACCAGACTGACCTATACAATAACATTTATACTGTTTAACATACAATTAATTTTGTATACACCACTATTATGAAAAGGATCTGATTTACACTTGTTATTGACCAAAATTTGTTTTAGTGTATGATTATTATAAAAAACAGCGGTTATATTATCTAGTTTTAAATGTTTCGCTATGTTTAGATAGGGACTTTCTATATAAGCTATTTTCCTATAATTTAGGTCCTCTTTTATAGGGTTGTAGGGATCTAGTGCCGACACAGTCCTCTGTTAATCTTATAAAGGACTAATGTGTGAAAGATTAAAATTATATATAAAAATCTTAAGGCAAGTGTGTTTGTTGCACAATTTCATCTCATTTCTCATATAGTCCTCACGTTATAGGCATACAGCATCACAATCATTAACCAGTTCGTATTTTATTTTATTTTTTTGTAATATTACCAAGGAACTGGAACAATTCTGTTCGTTAGTTACATTGCAGCGTTTAACAAAACAAAACAAAACAAAACTATCCTGTCATAAAGTGTTTGGGGTACTTTTTAGAATTGGTTCTGCTGGATTTTTTGACAAAGTTAAAAGTTCCACTGCTTGGTAGAATTTAAGCACGTAGAAAATCGGTGTCTCTGGGGCTCTTTAAAAGAGAAGGTAAACAGCAAAGTACAATATACAGTCTGGAACACTAAAGAAAAATATGTAGACGAATAGGTACATAAAGCCAGGGCAGCAGTACATAACGTTGGACGTGTAGTTCCCCTACTTTGTTCCAGCCAACTAATTGTATTATATCATTAGGTTTGATGCAACCTCCGTAGTGTATTTAATATTCTTGATATTACGTAACCATAGTAACGTTAATCCGATTGTTTATTGTTGAAAATTTTAAATTCTTGTTTCCAAATAATCTTGGTAAACAGACCACATTTTTTGAAATTAATTGGCAACAATGTACAAAGCATTGCACCAAATTTAGTCGTTCGCGATCCCGTATGCACACGTTCGACCAATTAATCTTTGGAGCTTTGTATAATCAGGCCGGTAATAACTCCGACCAAGGTACAGTGTTGCCAACTAACGAAGTCATTCATCTCGCGAAAACCGAACGAAAGGCTTTAAAGTTTCGCGCAGCAGGCCATTCGGAATACAGATTGCTTTTAATTAATGCGAAATTAAAGGCCCGCGCGAGACCAAGCCTTGGTCCGCATTATAAAACGGGAAAAAAGATACACAAGAAATGGCAAAGTTCCCCAAATAACTCGATTGTAATACTTAATTTATTAACGGCACAATTGGAACGTGTCCTGACTAACTAATGGATTTTTAATTGAATTTACTTTTAATCAGAGCTACAACTGTAATTACGCTCTAAAAATACCTAGACTTTAAACAGTTAGACAAAGAGTCTCAATTTTGATGAATACTATAATCCTTAAAAATTTAATCGTTATAAAATTTAATGATTGTATTCATTTCAATGTTCAGCATAAGCTGATTCTATTATTTTGTTGATAAAATTTTGTAATGTTCACGAATTCTTAGCATGAAAGATCGGCCTGACTGACCAATATAGACTTTTTCACAATCTGAGCAATTAAGCAAATAAACACCTGAATTTAATTGTTTGGCTGTTTTAAATTTGTTGTTAATAATATTTTGACCTAAAGTATTGTTTGTTTTGAAGGCAACAGAACTATCCTTGATTTTTTTAATGTTTCTTGCTACAATAACTGATATGTTACCTAGATAGGTGACAAAATTAAAGATTTTTCGTTTATTTTTTTACGTTACGGAATATAGTGTCTATATTTTTCAGTTTAAGTTTGTTATTTAATATGTTCTCTTTTACGATTGAAAAAGAAGTTAACAATAGTATCAATTTCCTGGACATATCTTTGAAAAATGAATCAAATAAATTTGTTTTTTATATCTTTCATAAACCTACTACAACTGACACAGTTATTCCGGCAAATTCTTCACATCCCAAACAAGTAAGGCATTCAGTATTTCATTCCCTACTAAATAGACTCATTAACATGCCTTTATCAAATACAGATTTCAATACAGACTTATCAACTATTAAATATATTGCTTTTGCCGATGGTTATTCCCCTCTGACTATTGATAAATTACTAAATATATTAATGAATAAAAGAAATAATTGTTTCTAATTTATGTGACGTTGGATGATGGGATTTAGCGTGGATAACATGATCTATGTGGGTAGGTTTGTGATAGATCCCAAAACTGTGTTTCGAACCCACTCTTTTTATTGATAAATCGAGAAAATTTATTGATTTATCTCTGTATTCATTTTCTGTAGTAAAATTTAATTTTATCGTGTATGCTATTGTCTGAACCGGTAAAACAAATTAGTATGTAATCTACATACTTCACATTATATATACAATTTTTAAATACGGATGTTTTGGATATTTCATTTTCTAAAATATTATATAGCTAGTCCTTCATTTTAAAATAAAATTGATCTTGAAATAAGAAGAAGTTTCGACAAAGACTAACTTCTAATAAATTTATAATGTCGTTAGAGATAATTATGTTGGAATTTGCTTTAATGGGCTTATTTTTGACAATATCGATAACATCCTTAGGAGGTATACTCGCAAATAAGTTAGTGACAATTAATTTACAATTAAGAGGTAATGATGGGTTGGAACTTTTATATTCTACTTCTAATGAATTTTTGATTCAAATTTGGCAATTTTTAGTACTTCTTTGATTAAAAATTTTGCGAGTCTGGAACACGGAGCTTGGAGGTTGATGTATATATTTCCTCAGGCCCCCAAATTATATAGTCTGATGAAACTCCATAAAACAGTTAACTTTGTTATGCGTTATGTACTTGTCATTTCAGATAAATTCTTGTAATTCTATGAGATTGAAAAAAGATCGTCAATCTTATACAAAATAATAACCAATAATTATGACATCGTAAAAAACATAATGATTTTAAATGATGAAATCTTATTAAAATTTATCTAGTTCACTGTGATTTAGAATTTTTCACTAACTTATTATAAAGCATAACCGGTCACGACATCTGTGAGGAAATCCGCAAAAGTTCTGAGAATTTTCCGTATAGCATATCATGCACAATTCTGTTATATTGATCGTGATGAAAGCGGAGTACTGGGAAATTCATAAAGCTCTATTTCCGTACAAAGTAAAGTTTTGTCGTTATCCACTAGGTAGCGTTAGGGTTGCTTGTAAATAGAAGAAGAGAGCTGAGCTTTTAGATGTCTTTAAGGTATATCGAAAACTTTCCCCAGTTTTTCTTAAGTAGTTTTCTGGTTTGTTTAAAATGTATCAAACCGAAAGGGCATAATATACTATTTAGTTTACCTTTATATAATCAAATTGTTGATCATCAAAATATGTAATATAAGCATAAAATATTTAAACATTACCTATTAATCTCTAATTCGATATGAACGTGACAAACTTATGTTTTTGGAACCATAATTTTCTTAGCATTAGAAACAATTATAACTCAAATTTAAAACTACAACCTGTAGTAAGGTAAGGAATGCTCAGGGCGATTGCCATCTTCACATTTGACCTTTTGACTTTTTCGAAAACCATCATATCGAAATGAAAAATTTACATCCGCTAGAAATAAAATTAAACAATCCAAAAAAGAAAGTATTAAAATCCTTTTTCGTCTAATTACAAAGAATCACAGATCCCACATTTAGAACGCATCCTACACAGTAAGCTCAGCGCACCGAAAGCCATATCCCACGACCGGCTTCAACCTATCGGGTTTCATCAGGTGGGCGCTGGCAGAAAGGTTTTTACAAGCTCTATAATAAGTATAAATATGGAAAGGATTTTAATACCTTCTTTTTTGGATTGTTATCTTCATCTAAGAATCGTTCGGAATCAACAGTGTAATTCAATGCCGGTTGGGGTATTAGCCTAGCCCTCGGAGTAGTTGTTTCTGTTGATTCCATATTTATATTTAAAATTAAACCGTGGAAAAGGTTCATAAATTTGGCGGGACATGACGCTATCATACACTATGCCTTTATATCTTCGCCTTAATTGCCTAATAGAAGGCAAGTGTCGAAAGCTGCATTCTATATAACATTATTATATATTAATATTTCATATATCGCACTTTTGTAATGAACTGACACTATAATAATCACCTTTCAGTGATATTCATAATGTGAAAATTATTATTTCATGCAGATAAAAGTAAATGCAATGAGTACAATGAGGGATAAAGCCCTTTGAAGGAGGGAATAAAATAGCGTGGGATAATTCCTTTGCAAGCATACATCTGTAGCGAAAATTCATTTATATCTCCAACATGAATTTATTGAAGCATAATATGCACTTGATACTGTTGGATATTAGACCAGGTTGTTAATCTAGATATGTGTATGTCTATTATACAACTTGTGCTTGCATGTAATTACTCAATCGTACAATAGAAGCGAAACTGTTTCGTAATTATGCAAATTCGCTTTGTGCGAAATAATTTTAATGAAATATGAACAAGGTATAAACCATAAATTGAATTAAAAAAATCAAACCCCTAAGACATAAATAAATAAATCACCACCTATACCACATTTAGATAGTTTCCTGGAATAATTTTTGAAAGAGACTAATTAAGTAGCTCGAAAAAGTTTTTGTTGTACATTCTCCCTTAACTACCACCCCTGTTTCAAAGCTTATCAAGTTCACAATCTTAAGATATAAAGGATGTCTGCAAATATTGCCCGAAAAATTAGATGATAATAAAACTGTTTTCGAAATCGTTGCACTTTTGAACGTGAGTCATAGGCTGTTCGCATATATTCATCTTTTTATTTTTTGTCTTTGTAATAAATGAGCCTTTTAGTCATGCATTTTTTACTTCTCGGATTTTTGTAATTTTTGTATTGTCTGTTCCTTTCTTTTGCAATTTATGGTTTTTGTATGTGTCATATTTTTTCCCTTCTTGGTATTACCGTTTAGGCCTATTGTATTATATTTTCTTTGTTTCCAAATGTTCTCTCTAAGTTAGTCGATAGATTTATTGGGGTTAATTTTTTGACCCATTGGTCCATTTCCAGGACGTAGATGATGCACCGACACATAGCTTGCAATATTGCATTTTTGTATGTTTACGTTTTCCTTCCTTTTTTTGTTGTTTTAAATGTCGGTGCATCAGAACCAGCCCCTCCTTTAGGGAACCCTTCTTAAATTCATGTTAAAATAAGTATTTTTACATTCAATAACAGAATTAATTCATCATTCAATCATATTAGATTCAAACCATTCAAACATTCATTCATTTTAGTATATTAACATATGTTATAGCACCAATCACATCAAGATCTCTCTAAACATATAGTATTTAATAACATATAGTTTCATATAATAAATCATAATCTATAGTTATTTAATATTTTCGTAAAAATAAGTAGCAATCACGGCGTAAAATTAAATTAACGTGTATATAGTTGTAAATAGTTTGGGTGTAATAAACTTTTAAAACACAAAGTCCGTTTATTGCATCTATTCCCCCATAGGAATCAAAAGAAGTGGCACATCTGTGCACCGGTGAAATAATCTTATTTCATTAACTAATAAACAAAGACATTATCATTTTCCCTCTATCATACCATTCTATTTGTAAGGTTTACCATCATGATTTTCAGGATGAAATAAAAATAAACAAGTAATCAAGGTTTAATAGTTTAAAATTCGTTTATTTTACGAAGTGTTAGTTAAGAATTTTTCCGAATGCGCCATGTGTAACAACGGGTGTTACCGTTTCACAAGTTCCTGCTGATTTTAAAAAGTTTAGTTTCTGCTCTGCAAGAAAGCAAGAAACATGATTTATCAAAGTTTGCCTTCTCCGTAACTTTTGAATTATTCGGTTTTCTTTTAAAACGTCCGTCGCCAAAGTAAATGAAGTAAATCAAAAATTTTACAACCGTACACATTCGTAGAACGGAAGACGTAAAAACAGGAGTCGAAAGCAAGCAACCGGAACTTTGTTCGCATTTTTTTTGGAACTATAACAAACTAGCAACAGATGTTTTCCCAACCTAACAACGTATATAGTTAGCTGGTAGTGCGCCGCAATGGTAAAATTTTCTAACACACTTAAATATGACGCAAAACGGTTGTATGGATCGAGCGGTCACTTTTTCCATCTCATTTAAATATGGCGATTTTGCGGTCAAGGTAACATAAGACTGTGAAATATGCGGTCATAAATTCGAATACCAATAAAACACAACTAACATCATGGAGCTTTTTTTGTCAATATTTATTTATAAAAATATGCAAATATAAATACATTGTTATAAGAAATATAAGAAAAATGAAGAAGTATACATTATACACGTGAAACGCTTTTTTGACCGTAAAATTGACAGGTAAATTTTACCCTCTTCCTCCATTTTTGCATTCAAGAAAGATTGACCGAAAAATCCACTGACCGCTCGATGGACTGACCGCAAATAGGACGACACTACGCAAAACAATGGAAAGTGCAACAAAAATGTTACATATCCGAATATTTTATTACGTACATATTACCTTACGAAATAAAGAAAAAGTAAACTGCAGTTATTTCAAATAATCCTGAACGTTAGAAGTTTGTGTGCAAATCGATATTTTCATAGTTAATTCCATACAAAATATTGTTATATTCTACCTAATAATTAATATTGTTTGATGTCTGTTTTAACGGATTTGAGGTAATTTATCTTCTAAAAAAACGAATGGAAATCAAATTCAAATTAGAAGTGAATTTCCAAATACTACAAATTATAAGACTCATCATATAAAAAACTTCTCAGTCACACATCTCGCGTCCAACATAAATGATCGACATTTGTTTTTAGCATTTTTAGTTTCTGTTATGTGAAAGTAGTCTAGAAATAACTTTTCAGAAAAATTATGGAACAAAACAATATCATTGTATCAAAAAAAATATTTTGACAATCATTTCCAATTAAGGAAAACTTAAACTTAATCGAGGATATGGACTGTTAAAGGCTATCTTTGGCTCACTCTGATATCGAAAATAAACATTATGCTAAAGCTACGTCTAATAGTAATGGAAGATATGCATGTGTTCTAATCTATAACTCTCATAATGACTTTCGTATTCAAATAAAAAAAATTGAAACTCAAAAATTGTACCAAATCGCGAGAAATACCTTTTGACTTACGTTTTCTTTTTACTTAAATTTTTTTATAATTGAAGGAATGAAAATCACTTTCATATGTTTCAAAATATTTTATTGTAAACTCTACAATATTGTTTCGACATAACAATGTCTTTATCAAGAGTAACAGCTTTACTAAATTTCAGGTCATACTTATCGTCTATATATATTTTTACAGTCAACAGCCGGTATTCTGTGGGTATAATTTCAAAACTTCAGGTCCTTACTCGTTGTTAAGAAATACCAGATGACCCTCTAATCTTGCATCTAATAAAGGCGTATTGAAAAACAATTGTTAGTCATTTGTTATATCTTTATTGTTTTTTTTTATTTCAAAAAAATCTAAAAAATCCAACCTTTTCCCTGTAAAAGTGATTTTGATTCCTTCAATTATTAAAATAATGTTTCACAAAGATCCGACCAGTTCAACAATTGATTATATAAGATTTTTCAGTTCATTAATCCACTTATATACAAAAACATTCTGAGAAGAAACAAAGTAGTCAGTTTAGCATTAGAACATTTTTTGACCTTTTAGTTTGAAAAACATGTTAAAAGTAATTTATTTGAGTTCCAGTGGTCACGAAAGCATATTTATTCGTATTAATAAAGGGCACTGTTACAACTTTTAAACGTGCTCTTTTGGCCAATAAAGATAAAGTGAACAATAAAACGGAAGAGAAAGAAATTTTGAGCGATTAAACGAACCATCCCCAGCCTATCTCACCCTTTATTAGTTTCTGTTTGTTAGCATCGCCGACTTCGGACAAACAATTCCGGAAGGCAAAAAGACAGCGGTTCGTTTATTTCGTAAACTATTAGGATTAAGAGACTTAATTAATCACAAGAAAAACAACGTCCGAGTGGGAGAAAAGGAAAAGTGTATTTCGCAGTTTCAGTAAACAGGGGATTAATTTAATTTTATGTAAAAGTTAATGTGTAAGGAGGAAAAATTTAAAGAACGAACACAAACGAAAATATTTACTATAAGTATTTTAGATTTCGCTTACTTAGTTTAAGGCTTCAGTTGTTGACAGAAAACTAATGTTTCACAAACAATACATGCGCATAAATAAATGCTTTGTATGAGTTAATTAAATATGAAGTTAATGCTTAGGCTCCAAATTATCGTTTGAGTAGGTCATAAATTTGTCACCTTTTTATGTTAGTTGTTGCATGGGAATTCTAATGCTGTCATTATGGTTGGTCTCTTTTGTGTCTTCAGGAGATAAGTGCGTGAGAACGTTAATGGCTCTTGAGGGCATAGGAACGAACGTTAATAAGAAAGAGATAAAATAGAACCACCGAACGAACAGCAGTCTCGGTAGCAAAACATTATAATCGTAATATTAATACTTCGTTTCTTGTATTTTTTATAAATCCATCTAAGTTTTGTTCTTGTAAAATCAACTTGGTGATGGTGAAAGTGGAGACTTTTAGTTAATGTAAATAAATATAATTATACAAAACAATTATCTTTTTTCTCAAATTCTGAGGTGGTCCTTCAAAACAGATTTAATACGAATACGTTTACACGACGCTTCAGTCAACTTAAAGTGAAATTAATTATCAAATTGGAATAGATACATTGTGTCCAGAAATGGGCATGCAAGGTGAAGATATAAGCTAACATGGGAACTAACAAAAAGTTTGATTTAAAGTAGTTAAATATTTGCCATTATGAAACAAGTTCCTGGAAAATTCATTTAGTTCATAGCTAATGGAAGAGTTAAGAAGTTTCAAAATTAGAAACACGAAATAATTGCACCATTAGCATATAGTATAATAATTTAATATGGTATTAAAAAGTAGCAAACGATTTTATGATTAGCTAATAGTATCAAGGCAAAATAGTTTTCAGACCAACGTGCCAAACTTTGCTTGTTTAGATGCTGTTAGGTTGTAACAATTTATGTAACGCAAATTTATGTATTTAGTTACTAAATATAAATTACGTTTAATTTTTCCTTAAAGAGTAATTGTGGTAGGTAAGTCTAGAAGTGTGGACCCTCGTTCGGATGTGGGGAAAACGGGTGAAGGTATTGGTGAGAGTGACTTGGTAATACACCAAACAAATGTCATTAGCTGGGGGTGGATGCATGGGGGTGCACAGGGTGAAGCTGAAAATTACATGTGTTTATTGTGTATGAGCTGACCGTCGGTCGAAGAGGAGAGTTGGAGCGGAGGGGGAAAAGGTGACCTTGTGAAACACTAATCCCGCACGACACGCAGCCTTTGTGATAATAAGTGGAGGGAGGTGCTTTTACAATTTTTATCTGTCTGTCTGTCTGTTTGTTCCGGCTAATCTCTAAAATAGCTGGAACGATTTTGAAGGGACTTTCACTGGCAAAAGGAGTAACTTAGGCTACTTTTATTTTAGAAATCAATTATTATTATTAATAAATAGTTATTAATTTCTAAAATAGAAGTAGCCTAAGTTAATCTTTATTACATCAGCTATCTGCCAGTGAAAGTCCCATAAAAATCAGTCTAGACGTTTCAGAGGCTAGTTAGAACAAACAGACATATATACGTATTTAGTAAAAAGTGGTTATTTTAATATTACAAACAGACACTCCATTTTATTTATCTGTATAAATAGATAAACTATCACAAAGTAACAGCTAACTCAATCCAATATTTGTTAATATACATTTCATGGCCGAACCGCCACCGCTGTGCCTCAGTTATATTTTTATACGTTTTGGTATCTTCATCGTCGGTTCTCATTTTTGACGATCCTCTGCGGCCTCGTTTAACCAGTCCCCACTTATATTACCGTAACGCTAACATTAGCTCGTCCTTCCCAATCTGAACGACTTTACTTTCATACCCTTATCGATAAATGGTTACATTTCCCATACTTGCTCGGTCGACCACATTTACCCACATCTCCCGCTAATCATTATCTTCATTAGGTTCTTGCCCTTAACAGTTTCCTTCCTGCATATACTCGGTCCTGTCTGATTTCCGATTGCGACGATGTTGTCGACGTCGCGACAGCAAGAAAATTGAAGAAGTTAATAGAAATCGAATAAATGGAGTGAGTCATCTACCGAAACGTATAAGAAACGGATATGGAACGGGGCCAATCCTATACGTTCCTTTTTCGATTCGTTTGAAATGAATAAAGACATGTCCAGGCCATTAGATGGACTGTCTTGCCAAGTAGGCTAAGTCGATAAAAGATACTTGCAGAGATCAAGAGTAGACTAAAAATCAATCCTAGTTTGGCAAACTACTCTTCCAGTAAATAACTATATTTAAATCTTACAATATAGCTTGTTTGACCCACATTATAAAAATATGAGTACTGTCAGTAAAGTTGATGTACCTGTCCAGAATACAGAATTTGTGGATTTAAATCAAATACATTGTTCTATAATGTTTAGAGAGGTTGCGGTTGGGAACTTGTAAAACATTTTTAATATATTCAAAAAACAAACACACTTGTTCAAAGGTTTTACAAATTTTATTAAGAATACTCTTACAATCGTTTCGACTTAATTAGGTCATTCTCAAAGAGTCAATTAGAAACTAACTAAAGATAAACAAACATAATTATTTATACCTCACATGTGGGTGGGGGAAGTGACACCACTTACAGTTTTTGGAAACATGAACGAAATATAGGGCTATTGTGCCCTTCACACTGTTCATTTTTAATATTTTTATTTAGAAAAAAGCCTTTTTAGATTCCTAGGTTTTCTAACAAATTTAATCTTTTGCTTTTATTAAGGATATGTAAAATTCTGAAATTATTTTCTACATTAAAATTATGACCATTTTCAAAACAATGTTGGGAAAAACCAGTACTACATTTTTTATCATCGATTGACTTTTTGTGTTCTTTAAACCTAATTCTAAACGTCTTTCCCTCTGCCCTATATACATAGCATCGCAGTCTGAACAATGAATTTCATACTCCCCAGATTTACATAGTTTGTCGGAATTTGTAATTTTATTGTTAACTAATAATTTACCTAAATTAACTTTATTTGAACATATGGTATTAATTCCTATTTTAGCTAATCTTTACAAATACCGGCACTAATATTTTTATAATGATTAATGAAATGCCAATTGCTATTTTTAGCAAAACATTTACCTGAGTATATTTCCTTAATATCTTAATAAAGTTTGTAAAACCTTTGAACAAGTGTGTTTGTTTATTGAATATATTGTTCTATAGTTATGTCTATGGAAGTATCAAAGAATTATTTGTTAAATTTTTGTCACTTCATGCAACAGCCACAAATAGATACGTTAGCACCTAGTTAGGAAAACCTTTTAAAACTTACACAACAACAATTGTGTTTCTTAAATGAGTTTAAGGTGTAATTAGCAGTTGTTCATTCGTGTAGCGACGCGTTCTTCCACTAATTTTCCAACACCACCGTCGCATCGTCCCTAAGAGGCCATTAGAAGTGGAAAACACGTCGGTAATCTTCCTACTAATGGGACAATTTTCATTTCCTCGCGATAACGATAAATATAAATATTAACTGTTGATGATGGTTCATGGCCGCAACGGCGAATATCCGAAAAACACCCTCTCACGTTTCAGTTGGTGTCATGTAGCGCCGTGGCGCTCGAGCTTCTCGGTGCAATTCCTTCACATTACCTACCGACCCCTTTTATACGTTCTCGTATTTATTATTTCAGATATCGCGTCGTCGATCTTAATAATATTGTGTTCTTATAAGCGAAACGACATCGTGCGACACGCCCGGTCCCATGCAAAACCGTTTGCCGTTGAAGTAAGTTAGGTGTATCGCGTTTGAAAAGATATATTGTACCCTTGTTTAACTACATTCGTATAAGTACATCTAGATAAGGGATTTATTTACAGCATTCCGAAATATATAAAGGTTTCTATTCGGAATTAATTACATGTGTTATATAAATAATAATTATTATTAAGAGAAAAAAAATTCATTAATCATAAATATAAATATGGAATCAACAGAAACAACTACTCCGACGGCTAATACCCCTACCGACATTGAATTACATTGTTGATTCCGATGAACACTTAGACGAAGATATGTTATATCTTAATGAAGATATGATTCAATACCGGTAGGGGTATTAGCCCTCGGAGTAGTTGTTTCTGTTGATTCCATATTTATATTTATATTTATATTTATATTGATAATATAGCCTGTAAAGGCCTTTCTGCCAGCGCCCACCTGATGAGACTCGATAGGTCGAAACCGGTCGTGGGAATGGCTTTCGGTTCGTTGTGCCTACTTAGTAGGACGTGTTCCAAATGTGAGATCTTTGATCTTAATATTTAGATGAATAAAGATTTCAATTCCTTCTTTTTTGAATACTTCATTAATTATTATGATAATATTAGCTTAGCCATTATGACTTGGCTATAACCTGTAAAAATTTCAACACTAAGATTTTTTTAATGTAAATTATGATTTTTTATAGTTTGAGTTTCGGTGCAATCTTTTTTCCAATAAATTAAATTATCTCAGAAACTATTCATCGTAGGCATACGAGTTAGTTATCAACGTCACCGTAAAATTTTATGTTTCATACGAATTCATCGTAAAAAATATACCATTCCATTTAAAATAAGAAAGTTGACATCAACTTCCGGTATAACTAAAAGTGCCCGACAGTTGAAATTATTGTAGTTAAATAGATCATCCCTGATAAGCCCTACTCCCAAATTTTCAAATCTGTAACATGCTTGGTTTCCTTAAAACGTCTAATGTACCACTCAGTTTGAATGACCCTGTAGGTAAATACCCACTAGACAATAATTTTAATAGTATCTGCGGTAGGGTAATTATAAAACATATTGAATAATAAAATAAACACAATTATGAAGTTTTACACTTTATTTAGAAATCTCTAACAATATTATTTCAACTTTTCGGTTATCTTCAGAGTGAAACTATATAAAAACTAACTTAAAGATAAAAAAAAACTTTTTCGTGTTTCGTTCCCACCAGCTACTTGTGCTACACTGTAGTGCAAAGCCGGAAGGTAGAGCGTAAGGCCCTCTTCAGCCTCCGTGCAGGAATCGTGGGAATGGGTGGTTGGTGTGGTTAGGGAGAGAAAGATGAGACGGACGAAATGAAGACAGAAGTGATGTGAAAGATTATCTGTGGAATATTACTGCTCAAGCATTTGCCTAAATGATCCAAGGAAACCACAGAAAACTTGGACAGAGCAGCCGGACCCGTGTTCGAACCGGTGACCTTCCAAATGCTAACCAATGATCTAGAGCACTAGACCACGCCGCTCGATACTTAAAGATAAAGTCGTAGATCTATTTATTTCTAAGTGCTAATGTTGGGCACACCCCTCCGTTAGATACATCACAAATAGCTTTAAATATAGGGCTATTGAGACCTTCCGTGTATTCAGTGGTTAAATTCAATTTCTTATAAACTTGAAATCCAAAAGCAATTTATAAGAAGATGAATTTGACCAATGAATACACGGAAGGTCTCAATAGCCCTATATTTAAAGCTATTAGTGATGTATCTAACGGAGGGGTGTGCACTTCATCATTGTGTTTATTTTATTACCCACTAGACATTTAATAAAAATAAAAAGTATACGGTGGAGGTGCTGGGCCTCATACTCATTAATAAATAAATAAGAGGAAAGAGATAAGGGAACGCTTTACGTATTAACCGATAGCATAGCTGACTAAGTCGTTAGAATATGTTCCACAGTTTAGGGGATAATTACGGACTCACATATACAAAAAGATTGAATACACAAGCGCTCATTTTTGAAGTTCTAAAAAACACCTAAAATCCATTTTAGTTTTTGGTTTGCGCGTGAGCACATTAAAGGGGAACTTAAATTTAGTAGTATTATCATCTCGTTTTTGACACATTCTCATACACAACACGGTCCATCAGCAATCCCTTTCATTCCACCAGTGCAAAGTAGATAGCGGGTAATGATTATCGTGGCAGATAAAACAAAAGCCAAAGTTTGTATGACGCCCGGAAGCGTATGCTGTCATGTTGTGGAAAGAATGATACAGAAGCTTGTCGCCGCTCCTTTATATTTTACTGGGAGCTGTCTGTCTATTATGCATACACTTAACGTGACGCTGGTTGTTGGTACAACCTATATTACTTGTAAAATGTAGGAACTGTTATCCCGAAAACGTGTCAACCGAGAATTACCAACGCCACATGTGTCTTTGTTGACATATTCTGATCCAGTATGCGCAATTATTACGGACTACGATGACATTATCACATGAGTATGTTGGACTACCCTCAATTCCAGTAATCTCTGGAAGGTTGTGAAGTATGTCAGCATTTTCTTCGTTGTCAGATTATACAGAATATTATTCTAATCTCTATAATCACAAGGTGACATATGAATCAATGACAAACGGAACCACGACCTCAAGGGCTAACTGAAGCGTCCTTGTAAAAAATGTTATTTCCGTCCTAAAAAACAAAATTAATAATAACAGCAACATCGGTAATATACAAGGCTTTGACTTAGTGACATTACTGAAATTATGCATTAACCAAAATTATTTCATGTTCAATGATAAATATTATAAACAGAATGGGGGACTTCCCATGGGGTCGCCCTTATCTCCTGTATTAGCCGAGATCTATCTATCTTATTTCGAGGACTTATTTAACAATTTAGTTAATAACATATTTACCTGGAAACGTTATGTCAATGACTTATTTTGTATATGGAAAGGCACAGGTAGGCAATTAGATAAATTCCTAATTTTCTTAAATAGTATTGACGAAAACATCCAATTTACCATAGTAAAGCAAGTCGACAACAGCATTAATTTCTTAGATTTGATTATTTCTAAACCTGATAACAAATTAAATTTCGAAATTTATAGAAAACCCTCTTGTACTGATTCAAACCATCCGAAACAGACCTAACTTGCCGTGTTTCATTCTTTTTTAAACAGGCTTTCAAATATTCCATTATGTAATTTTAATTTCAAAAAAGAACTTAATATTATTAAACATTTTGCAGTAAATAATGGTTTCGAACCCCTTATTGTTGATAAACATTTACGCTCCAAACAAAGAAATATATATATATATATATATATTATATAACCATTGTACTGATATATCTTTAACAAAAAACAAAATTTACTAGTCTGTGAACTTTATCAACAATGTTAGTTAGAAAGTTAAATAAATTGAATGTAACTCTGATTGAAAACAATTAGTGCAATTTGAAATTCTTACTATCTAAATTTAAACCTGTAGTTGATAAATTAGAAAAAGTTGAATTTATAGAATTAAGTGTAATAATTGTGATGCCCTTTACATTGGGTAGAGCGGGAGAGCTATAAACATAAGAATAAAAGAAAATATTTATAGTATGACTAAAAGAGACAATAAAACCGGCTTCTCAGAGCATTTCACCTCCTTTAACCACACATTACACGAGGAAAATGTAGTAACTTTACATAGTAATATTAACAAAAGTAGAAAGCTATCTCTTCCAGAAAGCTTGGAAATCAAAAAAGCTCTCTCGCACAACCAAAATATTGTAAATACCCAATTAGAGTTAAGTTGCATTGACTCCCCACTTATTTTGGCTAATCTCTAGCTATATATAGAGCTGTTTTAGATTTAAGGCTTGAATATTTGTTGTACTCTACTCCTTTGAAAATGGTCGCGTTGACCGAAACTTGTTAGTATTTTTCTAATAAAATTTGGTGAAACTTTCTTTTTGTTTGTTTTTTTACTTCAAAAAATGTTAAATACAATAAATAGAAAACCACGAAAATATTATTGTATTTTGGCAATATTGTTTCAGCTGTTATGTCATCATTTTGGAACTATTACCTTGATAAAAACGTTTTCAAAGTCGCTAAAGAATTGTGAAAATTAATATTCAAAAATAGAAGTATGACGACTCGTTCCATAGAAGTCGCAATATTTGCTGGCGCTTTATTACCTTAATTTTAACTTTCCAAAATTCCATTATTTGCGAAAAGTCACAGAAATATGAAATAGCGAGGCTTGTCTAAAATACGTATTAAACTTTCCAGACTTTCTTCGTAATTGCCTCCTTTTAACTGGTTTTAATATTAAGTTTACGGAGAGTAAATGACGGCAAAAATTCGTGATTTCAAACCTGAACGCCTTGGAAATAAATTCAATTAATATGAACAACGGCCGTCACTAGAAGGACGTCGCTGAGTCTGCAGTTTATCTCCAAAATAATCAGCTTGGGTATACTTAGGTACGTACCTATATTAAAGGCAGTATTTTTTTTACTAAATGTGTAAGTGACAGAAATGGGGGTGATAAATTATAAAATTAGTAATGTTAATGCATGTATCGACTTCTTCTTCTACCAACTAAATCAACTAATACCTTTTGCTCTATTAATTTTATTCTTAATGTAAGTTATAAGAATAGAAATTCCCGTAAAGAGTTCAATATTTCGATGATAGAGAGCAATACAGTAAAACTCAAAAACTTATATATATTAAGTGGCATTTAAAAAATCTACCACGATCGATGCAATGGCAGTTATATTGGCCAAATTGGAAGATTCATTGAAACTAGGGCTTTATAAAATGATAATTGTATTAATAAAAAGATAAAAAGACTGGCTGCACGTAACATTGTATCGATCTGAAACCTAATATAGATGTTAATAATATTGCGATACTTTATAGAATTGTAGGTAAGGGTAACAAATTGTCATAATTAGAATGCTTCGAAATAAATAAAGCAGTAAAATATTCTGAATGTCTAATGAGCAACCAATTAGAAATAAGTTGTGCCACCACCTCTCACAGTTCTGATAACCTATAAATATATTACCTTTAAATCTTTGTGTTTAGTAATTTAAGAACTCTTGAAAATAATCTTGTAGATTGAAACAATTGTCTAGTTGACAACATTAAATTGGTGAAACTTTTCCAAACAGTGTTTTAGTTTCTTAATTTTATTTTATTTGCTATGTTTCCCACAAAAGGCACCATCGAAAGTTTAAATTCATTTCACTAGTTTACACATACCGACAGAATCAAGAAATGAAAAGGAAAAAAACAACAGGGTAGTCATTTACGACGTAATCTGATATATATATATATATATATATGTATATATGTTACGGGTAAAGTTAGATAAGCGAGTAAACCTAGGTTTACCTGGGTAAACTGCGTAATATCCAAGACTCTTAGGTCCAAAGTATATTTGGAATTATACACGTTTCAGGCTTTACCCGGGTAAACCGCGTTTTATCCGCTTTCGCTTGGTTAAAGTTGGTTGTACCATAAAAGACAAGGCCATCAATGTTTGAAAAACATATTTATTTCAAAAACCACATTTTACAAATAAAAATTAGAATTCTAAAACTGTATTCTCTTAAAGGTAATCTACTCACGAGTACTTATTTGTTCAAACAAGACAAGCTGCTGTGACACATCGAGTTGCAAAGATTTGCAATAGCTTTACCTAACCTAACCTAACCACAAATCTTTTTTTGACAGATTTCAGTATTTTTGACACCGTTCACACAAGCACAGATATAGCTTAATAACATCTTGAGTTATATGAGTCATTTATGGTACATCCAACTTTAACCAAGCGAAAGCGGATAAAACGCGGTTTACCCGGGTAAAGCCCGAAACGTCTACAATTCCAAAAATATTTTGGAATTTACCCAAGAGTGTTGGATATTACGCAGTTTACCCTGGTCAACTTAGGTTAACCCGTTTATCTAACTTTACCCGTAACATATAACATCAGAATTACCTCAGCACTTCAAGATTTTGAGAAACTGTAGTCCTAAAACTCAAAAAATGCAATTTGTAACTTTTTAAATAGATTACAACGCAACATTAGATAAAAGGTCAAAACAGTTAGGAGAGTAGCCCTTTCTGAGGTATCTTTTATTGATTTATTCGAATCTGGCCTTAATTTCCCCAGTACATCAAGATTCTGAAATATTTTAATTCCAAAGTTCAATTGATCTTGAAATTGAAATATGTTAGGGCACTTCTGGATTGGAATACGCCTTTGAAAATTACATGGAAAACAATTATCCTCGTGTAGTTTTTTGTTTTCAACTCGCCATAGTGATGCACCCTTTTTCGAGTGCTTTCTCTTTTTTAAGGACACTACTGTGGAAAGACAATAAGAAAATAATGTAATAAGTAGTTTTCAATGTATTATTCGATACTGAATTAAAATTTGGCTGCAGATAAGCTTTAACATTTTGCAATTTCAAGAAATCCTAGCAAAAACCCCAAATTAGTGTCATTAGAATTTTTAAATTGAGATATCTCAATATCTGAATATGCTGTTGCAATTCTGAGGACTACGTCTGGTCTTAATTTTCCGAACAATGTTGAATTGTCTTACTCAAGAAAATAAACTTAATTAAATAAGAAACTAACTACAACCCAAATAAAACATTTAAAAGGTATCCCCATTTATAGACTAGTCTAATTAATTATGTAGTTAACAAATAGTTCACATTCTTATTGGTCGCAATTGTGTTCCATTTCTACAATTGTGCATTCTATACCTTTTTGCGCTTCCTCACAAAAAACCTAACTTGGTTTTATTATTTCGCGTGGTTTTCAAGCGAGCGAAGGTGAGAATTCATTAAAATGTGCGACAGAAATGTATACAAAAAGGACTTAAATTAACAGTCGCGTTGGGAAACTGGCTGCAAACTAGTGGCAACATGAGATGAATTTATTGAATTTTCTGTGCGATTCTAAAATGAATGCACTTTAATTACGATTGAGCTTCAAAACGAACAGCATCGTGTTGCAATCTCATTACAAAACATTTATGAAAGGTTTTCGTTGTTATTGGAAAATGTTGTAGAAATATGTTTTTGTGGTGCAAATGTTTTTTATGGATATTTGTGAATTTACCTGATACAATGAAAACTTACGAATTTTTAATAATGGTAATTGATTCTGCGGTGGGATAATTGTAAAACATGATTACTAATAAATAACAAATCACAAACTGTTGTTTTATACATTATTATTAGAAGACTCTAACAACTGTTTCGACATTGCTGTCATCATCAGAGGATTGCTTAAAACTAAATTAAAATTTAGAAGTGGGTACAATTAAACTAGTGTTCTGGTTGCTATTTATTTGGGAAACTGGTTACCTATTTGTGAAATCACTTTCAGAATAGGGCTATTTATGTTTTCCGTGTTCTCGTTTGTAACATTTAGATTGGCATTAATGGCTTTTTGTATTTCAACTTTTTCTAAATAATTCAGTTTTTGTCCTTTATTTTCTATGTGAACGAGAAAGAGGCTATCACTATTAATTGAATGGTTTGATGTGTTACAGTGCTAAACCTGTAGATAATTCTTTTATCAGAAATAGATTTTTTGTGCTCTTTTAGTTTTCTTTTATTTATGGAATTAGAATGATATAGTTGTTTAAGGATTTGTTTTCATTGATTTTTTTAACTAGTAATTTGTCTATTAAAGCTTTATAGATTATATCCATTATTAGTTTCTAACAATTTAATAAAATTAAGTTCTTTATCAAAATTTTTTGGATTTAAAAGAAAACTGTGAAATATTGATAATTGTACCCATTTCTTATTGCGTTCAACCATTTTTTCTTTAATTCAGGATCCTTAAGAAACCTTCGAAGAAATTACAAATGTATCAGTGTGTCTTATGTTTAAATTGTACTTACACATGAAATGAAGTGGAAGAACCTTTAGAACTATTTTCACGGTAATAATATGTAATCATATTGTTCTAATATTAAAGTAGTTTTATATTATTTTAACAAAAAATACTTCATAAAGGTGTTCACAAAACCTTATGTACAAGAAAAATAGTGTCGCACAACATTTATTTAAAATAATTACACTTAATACTTCAACTACCTCAAACTTTCTGAGTGATGTTACGAGCGTTCTTAATAATTCTCGCATTTCTGTCCCTTAATTCGCAAAATGTGTTGCCTACCCAAATGGTATCACTTTATAAACGCAAGGCGCAGTCTAGTTATAATCACGTCTCTGGATATTATACTTGACTTTAGGTAGTTTTTCATAATAAAGAGTTTACTCACTAGGGATTTACAGTTTATACATTTTTTTTGCTACTCCTTGTGTCACTTCAGGCTGTGAACAGATAAAATGAGATCTTTGCACGTTTTAAAAGTCACTACTGGTAAATTGGCTTGGCAAAATTAAGAGGTTCGCGAGAGAGAAACGAATTTATCACGTCGGTTATTTTCGCAACAACGAAGCCAATGGTTGCAGAAAGATGTGCAGGAGAAAGAGCATTAAGGCGGCTTTCCATTCATCATCATCATCATCATCGTAGTCTAGTCTGGGCCTTGCTGAACTCTCTCGAACGTGAGGCCCTTTTTGAGAGAAAGAGAGAGAGAAGACAGCCAAAGACGCCTTCAGAATTTCAAATATAAACGTGCAGTTAGACTACCAGGTGCTGGTGCCTTTCCTACGTGTGTCTGCAGGTAATACGATACTTCGACGTTACATATCTCATGCTGCAAATGTTTCCTTTTGCCATTCAGACACATATGACATGCGTAATCACAAAAATGTCAAAATAATTTCATGAATGGATATATGGTAAGCTATTCTTACGAAGTTTTTGTCCATATCTGTCGTTTACTTCCTAGCACACATTCCAGAAAATGGCATCTCACACATTTTCATATTCCGTTCTTACTACATTTCAGGAACAATTCCAACCAAAAGCAATAAAAAATAAATTCCCTAGAATCATCGTAAATTAATAAAATAAAGAATTATAATGTAAAATACATTTGTTAATGAATAGAGAAACACTTTGAGTTTAGTTTCACAAATATTTTTAATAAAACCTTACAAATTTGTTTCGACATTTATGCCATTATTCAAAAGTACTGGTTTTTGTATTAAAGGTACAATGCTTGCTTTTTTTGCTTTCTGTGTTTCATTCCCGGGCAATCCTTCCGACCTACACTGTAGTGCAAAGCCGGAGGGTAGGGCGTAAGGCCCTCTTGAGCCTCCTTACAAGAATCGTAGGAACGTGTGGATGGTGTGGTTGTTTACAATGTTATAATTGTTCGCAATCGATCTTTTTATTTCTATATTTTCCAAAAGTATAAGTTTTTTGCCTTTTGGTTCTAAATGTAAAATTTCGATATTGTCCGTATTTATATTGTGACTAAAACTAATACAGTGTTCGGCAATGCCTGTTGTTGTTTTGTTTATTTTCAATTGCGTACAAATGCTCTTTTTGTCGTATTTTAATGGCTCTCCCTGATTGGCCGATATATAAGGCGTCACACATCTTACAATTAATTTTGTAAACACCGCTTTTGTCTAGGGTATCTATTGTAGTTTTATTTTTGGTAAGTGAAGTTCCTAAATTTGTTTTGTTGATTTGTATTTGTTGAAGACCTATTTTCTTTAAATTGTTTTTAAAATACATTATTAAATGATCACATAGACTTCAATTCAATTATTAAATATGTAGAAATATATGAGCTACCACTTTTCTAGAAAATCTTAGTTTATAACTAAACAAAACTTGAGAAAGTTACTGTGCTTAGTAATTTGAAATACACGCTTTTGTGAGAAGTTTACAAGTTGTAGTTTAACAATTTGAAAAATATGTTTGTCCAAGTAAAACTGCTAATAAACGAACTAACCTGAAAAATCGTAGGAAACTGTGGAGAAATATGTTACATAGACCACAATTTATTTTAATTTTATTTAATACCAATTTCTTCCAGTATGCGAGTTGGCGTAGAAATATCTTGGGGCATTAGGTATCTAGGGAAGAAAGTCACATTCTCTAATAATTTTTTCATCGCATGAAGTCCTCTTGCGAAAGAAGATGTAATCCATTCAAAAAGTTTTCTCGAGCGAGTCTTAAACGAGTTTGAAACACGATCATGGTTATCGATCAATCAAAAACTTCTTCTATTTGTGACACTTCATTATTCACCGAACTTGGTACATTTCGTTTATATTTCTTAAAAATGTGCAAATAATAGCATGGTAAACAACAGCCGATGCGACGACTTTAAAGCTAGTATGACAAGTATGTTATCTACCATATTTCCTTGTAATATCAACGCATCTGGACGTTTACGCTAAAATTTCTTCTATGAAGTATGCAATTTGACAAATTGATAGGAATTTCTAATTCTAAATTTAATTATTAGACAACGTTAATAACCTCTTTAAAGAATAATATTTTCTTTTTTTAAATAATAAGCGCATTTAATCCTAAATTATCAACCACCAAATATGACTTAACATATAACTAACATATATTAGTGTTTTGTCATAATTGCAGCTAATGGACATAATCACTTTCCGAATGTTGCGTTAATTCGTTTGTTTAATTTTAAAGTATCAGTATTGATAGTTTACAAGAGTTACGTTGTAGGGGTCGTTTTAGACCAATGCTGAACTTGAATAGGTGTTATTCTATTATTGAACTAACTATCCTTTATGATAATTCAAAAATATACAGACATAGTTTGGTATCAAAGTATTATTATTACAATTTATCGCAATTTCTGGAGTTTCTGAATTTCATATATATATATAAAGTGCACAGGGTGTCATTCTAGATTACATTTGAAAGAATAGTTACCAAGGATATCCAAGATGGAGTCTACGATTACTTAATCGAGATTAATGATAATGAAATAAGACACACATTTTTGTTCCAACGTGCGGAACCTGTGAGAAATTTTATATAGGACAGACAGGAAGAGCATTTGGCAAACGTATTAAAGAACACATCTATTCATTTAAAAATCTAAAAAATGATTCGAATTATGCAACTCATTTAATAGAAGATAAACATGTTTTAAATAAAAATTTTGAAACTATACACACAGAAAGTAAAAGTCTTAAACTAAATTTACTTGAGTCAATGGAAATCAATAAATACAAAAATAAAAACATACTACTTAATGAACAAGTAGATCTTAACAACTCCCCTCTACTGAATTTACCCCCAACAAATCCATGTAAACTAACCTATAAATATAGATGGAGAAGAATCAATAGCTTAAGTGTATTTAAAATTTCTGAAGACGCTACAAAGTAGCGAAACATATGTCAAGTAATTAATAAAATCAGTGGAAATTACAATAGTGTTTTGTTTATATATTTTACAATGAATTTTCATCAAGTAAAAGTAGAATCAATCAATTATACTTAAGTTTATTAATGTTTAAAAAGTGAAATAAATCTTACTTGGTTAACACTTGGAAGAATAATGAAATCAACTGGTTTTATACTTAATTATTTATACCCCTATCCCACCCTTACTTAGTAAATAAGGGGGTTGTTATTCAATAATAAGCACACCAGTAATTAATTTAACCTAACCTAACCTAACCTGACCAATTTGTTTTCAAAAATAAAGGTGTATACATTATACACGTGAAACGCTTTTTTGACCGCAAAATCGACAGGTAAATTTTACCCTTGCTCCATTTTTACATTCAAGAAAGATTTAACCGAAAAATCCACTGACCGCAAATAGGACGACACCGAATATTAATCTTCATATTATTTGTAAGTAGAACTTCTAATTAATCCCTCTTCTCCTGCACATCATATTTGTCACAGCTGCTCTCCTTATAAATGTTTCTGATCATAACAAAGATAAATCCTAACTTTGGTTTTGTAGGTAAGAGTAATCCCCATTTCAAATTTCTATATTTTCAGACGCTCCGCACTCATTCCAAATTGGATTCGGCACATAACAACTTAACTTTTTTCTTATTTATTTCCAATATTCTAAGAAGGAAGCGGTTTAACCTTAATCCCGTAAAGCTTTCGCGTTTTAGATGATGATGAAAATGAGAAAAGGGATTCGCCAATAGCTGAATGGGCAAATTTTCACTTTTACATGCACACACATACGCATATGAGTAACGTAAACGGGGTGTTTATACCCCAAGCCGGGATCTTCGTTAATATTTCAGCAATTTTTCAATATCTGGCCCGATTTATCTCTGATGGGATCCATATATTTTCTTTATTGGTTCCTTTCAGGACGAAATAAGATTTTGATCGGCGTAAGGGCCGATAACGGTCCAGACATCGAGATGATACGCGTTCGGCAAAAAAAAACTTATAAATAACTGCACCAAGAGTTTATTCGGCCGTTTTTGTTATCCCGTGGATATAGAAAAGCTTTTAAACGCAGCAAGGACAATTGTTTCGATTTTCGGAAACTGCTTTCATTTACAAGAGAATATAGGTAGGTTGTTGAATATAACATTAGCTAGATTATCCAAAACGTGACGAATGGGCTTACGGTAGGCATCAGCTTTATTCGAAAATATTTTCCAAGTAGACACACGAAAGTAAAAGTAGGGAGCTCTATGTTGAATTGAAAAAAATGTAATATAGTAATATTTTAAGATCTACCTTATTAAAAAAAAACAACTTTTTTGTGTTTCACACCCACCAGCTACTCGTGCTGCTGGGCGGGCAGTCCCTCCGACCTACACTGTAGTACAAAGCCGGAGGGTAGGGCGTGTACAGGCCGTCGTCGGTTGGAATTGCTTCCTAACGTTTCACTAGCACGAGTGGCGAGCTTCTTCAGAGGTCTATCCATTTTCGCTGTTGGTTGTAGCTAGCGAAACGTTAGGAAGCAATTCCAACTGACGACGGCCTGTACACCCGAAGAAGGACAACATCAGTTCATCAACTGGCCGCGAAAGCCTTAATCAATTTATATGTTGATTGATGCGTTATTGTTTTCTAGTGTTTAATTGGTCTCTACAGAGAAATCCTCAAACTAAAAGCTTTTATTTATTATACTTAATAATATTTATCAGGAAGAAAAGGAAGAAATTATTTTTACGTTGAAAAAAATCGGTAACGATTTCATAAAAAATATTCTAAAAGCAACTCAAACGTGATACAGAAAAAGACAATTTCCAATTTCAATTCATAACGCTCTATTTATTTTGTATACGATTACAACACTGCTCCTTAAGACACTGTGTAGACAGAGCCATTCGGCAGGATCAGTTGAAGGACTAGGGTAAATAGTTTCGCAGTAAACCCCACGAATCGTGTAGGAGTTTATGTCCTCTATAAATTCCCGAACGTCTTATGTCAGTAAAGGGTACGAAATTCAACGTTGTAGAGAAACCGTTTTCGACACCTCCTTAGGCAAGGTCCGGGGACTTATCGGAGCAACCCTTATAGTCGTCACTTCCACATCGTTAAGCTGTCTCCGGATGATTGTTTAATTAAGCTTGAAAACGAGGACGATCTACGTAGGTGACGACGCGGTAACGGCTTACTGAGATGGCGTGGTGCAGTTATTGTGCAGGACGGAATCATTAAGGGAGACATTTAAGAAGAAAACAACTTACATAACAGCACGAAAACAACCATCGTACGGAAAACTATAGTTATAGTTAACTAACTAACTCGAGCGAAGACGATGTTCCTTTTGTTTTCTCGCGGCAATTGTACTAAAACGCAAATGCTAAATTCCGAATGGTTCTTGGGTATTTGCAATAATTGCAGTTCCTGTTGTAAGTTTAATTGCGGCAAGATAAACGACAAACCTCATAATATCACCGTTTTATAGATCGCAAGTCATATATGTATGTCGTCTAGATGCAACAACCAGTGGCGTAGCTAGAGTTAGTGTTAATTTTGAAAAATAGATTCGGATTAATTTACGAAACACGGAAACGTTATTCAAAATTACATTATATTTATTGTTATACATTCAGCGGAATTTACGTTGCATGAAACCACAACGAATGTGGGTCGTGAGGAAATTCTATTTAATAAATTCAAATATGGAATCAACAGAAACAACTACTCTGAGGGCTAAACCCCTACCGGAATTGAATTACACTGTTGATTCCGAAAGTTTCTTAGACGAAGATACGAAAGATATCAAAAAAAAAAAAATTAAAATAAAAGATCCCACATTTGGAAAATGTAGCTCGGATCCATATTTGTATTTATCATATAGCCTGTAAAGGCCTTTCTGCCAGCGCCCACCTGATGAGACCCAATCGGTCGAAACTGGTTGTGGGATATAGCTTTCGGTTCGTTGTGCCTACTTGGTAGGACGCGTTTCAAATGTGGGATCTTTGATCTTAAAATTTATGTGGGGTTCTATAAAGAGTTAGGGTAAATCGTTATCTTGAATATTAAGTAAGTCTGCGAAGCCATGAAGAAGTCTGCGTGAAGAGGAGGTCCAGAAGGTCACTCTAATTTGGGTTATCATCGTGTGCGAGGAGTACTAACGTTGGGCCAGTAACTTATTATTTTCGTATATTTTGTAGAATGTCAATTTAAATAATTATGCAACATTCTACAAACTTCCAATGTACTCAGTTATGCATATCTTTTTGTTGTTGTCGTCTTGCTCAACTTAAAATTCGTGTATTTTATATAAATTTCCTTTTATATACGAAAACAAATTAGAGATATTACAGTTAATTTTTAGAAATATACTGTTCTTACTTTTTATTTACCTAATTTTTTTTTTGTGTTTAAGACTCGTTTCAAATAAAACCTTTTGGGAAATGACGAATGAAAATCACGCCTACAGCTGGTTGTAAGCAGTCCAACTCGGTTCTTTTTATGTTTCTCTTTTACGACAGTGACGACTGAACAGAGATTGTGTCTCACCAAGGACCTTGTTCTGTTACTCAAATTGTTAGTCTTCATGATGCTTTTCTAAATTGGAGGAAAAAACAAACGAGACGATTTAGAAATAACCGAAACGCAAATTGAAAAAACGCCAACATAGGAGAAGGCGTATACGTAAGATTCTTGTGTTGAAAAAAACAATCTGTTTAATTTACATTTTCTATTGAAAAATTGTATTTGTTAAATTTCCGTCTCCAATAACATAACAGGTATCATCCACAGTTAGAAACTGACAGATTGAGGATGACACCTTTTGTGTTTTATGTGTAATTTTAATTAACAACATATTACGTAGGTGCAAGGGTGTGTGTTCGCATATATTTATCTTTTTATTTTTTTTTGTCTTTGTAATATATTAGCTTTATTAGTCATGCATTTTTTACTTCTCGGATTATTATAATTTTTGTTTTGTCACGTGCATTTGCTGTCTATCCCTTTCTTTTACAATTTATGGTTTTTGTATATTTCATATTTTTTCCATTCTTGGTATTGCCTTTTAGCCCTATTGTATTATATTTTCTTTGTTTCCAAATGTTTTTTTAGGGTTAAGTTAATCGATAGATTTATTGGGGGTAATTTTTTGACCCATCGGTTCATTTCCAGAACGTAGATGATGCACCGACACATAGCTTGCAATGTTGCATTTTTGTATGTTTACATCTCCCTTCCTTTTTTTTTGTTGTTTCAAATGTCGGTGCATCGGAACCACCCCCTCCTCTAGGGGACGGTTCTTAAATTCATGTTAAAATAAGTATTTTTACATTCAATTGCAGAATCAATTAATCATTCAATCATATTAGATTCAAACCATTCAAACATCAAACCTTTTTAGCAGAGATCATTTTAGTACATAAACATATAGCACCAATCACATCAAGATCTCTCTAAACATATAATATTTAATAACATATACTATAGTTTCATATAATAAATGATAATCTATAGTCATTTACTATTTTCGTAAAAATTATTATATAACGAATTATGCAAGAGAAACAATAACAAGTTAATTACAGATTTGATCATTGTTAAGGAGGTAGATAATTAATTGGTTAAGACTTTCGCGGCTAGTTGATGAACTAGTGTAGTCCTTATTCGTGTCAGTCTACGTCCAGCATCGGAGATGGAAGGACCTCTGAAGAAGCTCGCCACTCGTGCTAGCGAAACGTTAGGAAGCAATTCCAACCAATGACGGTCTTTAGACCCGAATAAGGACTACATTAGTAGATAATTAACATTAATTGATTATTATTTTAAATGCTGTGCTTGGACATACTAATTCTTTTGTTGTTAATGTAGACAATTATGACTATAACAAGTGCTGAAAAGAAATCTCCACGAGTCTTTGTTTATTTTGTAGCATCATACTATATATGGTATACAAAGTATCCGATATCAAAATAAAATTATTGATCATATAATTCTGGAAACTCTAATAATGAAGTACAGTCCAGTGATCGATAAGTTTATCCGTTTGATGAACAGCCTTCTAAAGATTATATGAAAATCTCTATTGTCTTAGAAAGTGACTACAATATTTTAAAACAGTAAGGTGCGTTAATTTAATAAAGTAAAACTTGCAATGATTTAAAAAAAAAGCTAAATCGGACAACACCCATTTTTCCACGAAAATATATTTTATAGATTTATAAATTAGCACGTTATATAGAGTTTATGGAGCAGTGCTATTTTCTATTTATTCCATAAAACCCATTTTCTAAAACTAGCTGGATCATCTCCAAAAAGTGCATCGATTGAAAAAGATAAGCAGCTGCTGGATTTCACGTTCATCATGATCCCAATCTCTCGAATGGCCGCTATCCCGATTTCGAACGTATCTACTCACTCACTCACATTCCAAAGGCTTAATACGAAAAAGTATTTATAATAACCGAAACGTTGATGGGCATTACCGTGGCACCCTTTCTCGCCCTTCCACATCCTCATACATACACGCATGCACATATACATATCGGCGTCCACATGTCTAGTTTAATGGATGGTAACGTGAAATTCAGCGTCGAATTTATCAGTTCGACGGTCCTCTCATTATCTGAATGACCCATTCCAGTCCGAGCTTTCCCACGGGGACCGGTAAAGGAACGCTCCCCTCTCGGTCTATTCGGGGATTGTTGTATTAACGAAATCCGTTTGGGTTATGAAAGCTATTTAAGTGAGACAACTTTGGAAAATTGTTGTTCCGCAGTTATAGGTAGGTAACCACGTATACAAGTATGTTATTAGATAGCTTCATTCGACGAAGCCAACCAGATCCATTTAACATATTAGGTAAACTGGCGGTCGTTGATTTTATTTTACGGTACATGGTTAAACTCATTTGCAATCTCAAATAGACCGGACCAAGTTGAACTCACAAAGCCCATTAGCTCTTGTTACCAGGTTTGATGGAAAACGTTTCGTATTTCGACTATTATTACCCTTATTTGCATTAAAAGGAAAATTAGTACGTGGATATCAAATGAATGTAACAATTATTTCATTCACAACTGTGTAATGCTATCATGATACTGAACATGAAAATGTGAACTATAGAATCACTAGGTACAATTCATTATAATAAATTGTCAACACAAGATAACAATAGAAAAGTTTCACAGATTTTATTCGAAAACGTGAAGTACATAATATGTATTTTTGGTAGCATTATGTACGTTAGAAATCTATGTAACGATTTTAAATAGTTATTTCAAAGTATAAAACTAATTTAAACGTAAAAAAACATGTAAAATGTTTCACATTAATTTATTTTCGAAAACTCGACAATTGTTTAAGTGTAATTACTCATGAAAATGATCGCAGTTCGATCAAAACAAATGTGGAGTTATCGAAAATAAATTAATGTCAAACATCTACGTTTAAATTAGTTTTATGAACCATGTTTCACAAACGTTGCACTATCGAATCTCTTAATTTCAAAGTATGTTTAATTGTAAAATAATAGAAAATACTCTTTAAATCTTAAAAAATTTTTTAGCAACCGAAAGTGCAATCTACCAAATACATTGTGCTTATTGTAATTCAAGTTACATTGGTCAGTTTGGTAGAACTATTAAAACACGTGTGTCTGAACATTTCTCGGCAACTAAAACCACATAAGTTCCATCGGGTGATATAGTTGAGTATTGTGTAAACTTTAACCACGCGTTAGATGTAGACAACATCAAAGTTTTACACTCCAACATAGCCAAAAACAAGAAAAATTCCCTATTGGAAACGGTTAAGATTTAAAAAAAATAAACACAATGTAATAAATCACCAAATAGATATGTCTACATACAACTCACTGCTCTTCCTGTTTAGGTTATTGTAAACTGTTACATATGGTAATCCTCAAACTTTAAACGTTAGTAATATTTATGTATTTACTCTAATAAATGGCCGAAACATATATGTTGAGTTTTCAAACAAATTCTGTGAAGCCTTTCTATTGTTTTCTTGTGTTGATAATTAATATAGTTTCACAAAAGTTGCACTGTAATTAGTTTAGTTTTCATTAAAATTATTTAACGTTTTAATTCCCATTTTTGTGCAGGTAATAATTGTACTAACTTAAAATTATGATCAATTTTTAAAAAAAAATGTTTTAATTACTTGAGGAGTATGTGATGTTTTGAAAAAATTGATATACTAAATAACATTTTTAATTGTTAACAACAATATATGCTCAAATATCTTTGGAATGTAACTTACTTGCAGTAATTGATATAGCAAATTAATTTTTTCCCTTATTGTATGAGGTAATCTGTAGTGGGTATAAATTAATTCAATAATTAATATAAACTTAATGTATCTAATCTCGGCTGGTTTGATTGTATATTGTATCAAATATGCCACCTTAAGGTATGGATCGAGGGTCACTTAGCATGTGAGACGTTGGTCTACTAAACAACTATTTTGCCCTTTTGGATGACGACGTTATCAACTGTTGATGAAACATTTTGATAATTTAATTAAAATAAAACTCCAAACCAAAAGTTGCACTTTAATGTTCCTCACTATTACCTATATTACACGCCGCAAGTACGAGTTGGTCTTAATATCTTGAAAAACGAAGTCACGAACAACGTCAATTTATTAAATTTTATTATATGTGTAAAAATGCAGAAAGTATGGCACGTGTGTAGGTGTATTAAGCTTTTGCAGAAATTCTCATCTCATCTGCAAGAACTAAATTAATGTTATGCTTAAATCACGTTGAGCAGAAAACACGTTGGGTGCACGATATTTACGGGTTTGCATAAGCCCGGAAATTGTGTTAAATGGCCTGTACCGTCGCGTCGCGTCGCGTCGCGTCGCTGGTTTCTTCGTGTACGTGTGCTTGCACGTGCACGGTACATAAGGAAACGTCCAATTTCTGGAGTTGTTCGTCAGCGATTTTTCTTGTGCGAGGAATATGCTTGAGATGTTCCGGTTGACGTCACTGGCGTCCTTGAGGCTTGCGAAAAATCCCTGGCGAAAGAGTGCAAAAGTGGAACGCATAAGTGCACGACAAGTATAAATAGTGCACAAACATGTATCCAAGCGGAAAAAGAACGACTAAAAGATGGTAAGGAAAGTATTTTATGATAATTCGCATTACCAACGGCTTCTTTTATTCTTTGACTAATGTTTACTTGAAAACTAGATCCAACGAGTCTTTCGCAAATTTGAACAAAATATCAGTACGAGATTTTTGTGTATTGTACAGAACTTGGTCACTGTGCTCACAGAAACCGTTCCATCTGTCTTCAGACTGAGCTATTTGTACTTTATGTATTACTACTAAAATTAGTGAATTGTGGATATTTTCAATTTTATTACGAATTCTTCTGTTATTTTTTATTTGTTTTTTAATTTCTAAAGTTTACAAAATTTCTAGTTTTTTTACTTTTATTATGTTTGTGTAAACTTTTCAAATTTTGTTCTAAATTAAATTCATGTTTGTTGTCTTCAATGTGGTTCATGAATGTTGATTTTTTATTGTAGTTCTTAATATGTTCTTGAGTTCTTTCTTTGAACAATCTCTCTGACTGACCAATACATATCGCATTACAAGTGCTATTTAACATGTATACTCCACACGAATTAAATTAAACATTTGTAATGCGCTATATATTGGTCAGACAGGGATATCGTTCAAAGAAAGAACATATTAAGAACTACAATAAAAAATCAACATTCATGAACCACATTGAAGACAACAAACATGAATTCAATTTAGAGCAAAATTTCAAAATTTTACTCAAACGTAATAAAAGTAAAAAACTAGACATTTTAGAAACTTTAGAAATCAAAAAAACAGATTAAAAATAACACAAGAATTCTTAATGAAATTGAAAATATCCACAGTTCAATAATTTTAGACAAAATAGTAGAAATTTCTCCCCACCCTAATAATAAATAATTCTAGAGAAAAATAAAATAGAATTATAGTGGAAATTGTGTTTTATTAATTTATAATTTCAATATGTATCTATTTACTAGTTGACCACGAATGACACTTGTTTTTCTATTGTTACGAATATTGAATTAGGCGATGTGGGAAGTTCAATTCTGAGGGCGTTCTCTATAAAAAAAAAGGTCAAAGTGTAGGGTTATCAATTATTAGCGATTTTCGAGGTGAGAATATAACAAAGTGGAGGTGGGTGATTGATCGATCGGTGAAAGGTAAAGTTATTTTTGGAAAACGCTAGGGTGGTACGACTGTTATAGTCGACGCCTTCGTTGTTTAAAGAAGCAACTGTAGATAATTGACGTTTATGTTATATTTTATTGGTTGTATTTATAAAGAAAATCGAGTTAACTAAAAACAAATACAATTTTTGGCCTTTTTGTGTGCACTAATAGGAAAAATTTAAAAGTTAAAATAATTAAAGGACTAGTTATTGCATACTTATCCTTTACCGTTGGATTAGAATATGGCATCAGTATTGCTCCATCAGATAAAGATTTTGGTATATCTTGAATTCACAATCGGAGTAATGCTAAGGATTGTTTGGTTTCGAAAATGTGATAATTCGAAATTTCAATGCACCAGGGCTTGGTCCTAGTGTACTGGTCCATGTTGACCAGTGTTATTAATAAGAGAATATAACAGGCAGACTGAAAAGTTCGTAGGCTGACCCATAGATGATGCTACTAGCACTAAATCTATATGATTTTTAGTTAGCCCTAACCTTCAAAAGACGCGTGTATAAATTTGACAGCTGTTGCACTATTAGTTTTTAGTGAAAGAACTTTTGTTACTTTGAAAAAATGGATGGTATAATATTCATTGACTATCTTAAAAAGTGCAAAACCATAAACAGCGACAATTACGTAGCGTTATTGGAGCGTTTAAAAGACGAAATCGCGGAAAAGCGGCCTAATTTGAAGAAAAAGAACATGCTGTTTCATCAAGACACTGCATCGTGCCACAATAAATGAAATCGATGGCAAAATTCCTTAAATTGGGCTTCGAATTGCTTCCGCATCCACCGTACTCTCCAGATCTGGCCCATAGCGACTATTTCCTGTTCTCAGACCTCAAGAGGATGCTCGCTGGACAGAAATTTCGCGCAGATGAAGAGGCAATCGTCGAAACTGAAGCCTATTTTGAGGCTAAAGACAAATCGTATTAAAAATTGTATGACGTGAATGCTATAATCGTTGTATCGCCCTCGAAGAGAACTAAATTGCATAATAAAATCAAATTCTATCAAAAAAAAATAATTTTTTCTATGCTAGCCTGCGAACTTTCAGCCCGCCTTTTATAAGGCGCGTGCGTTCGATATTTTCCTTAACACTTTCACTATTTTTTATAATTCCCATTTAATTCGATTTCTAACTGTAGTCTGTATCAATTTGCTACTGAAGGGTTAACATCGTGTGCCGCACAGTATTGTTCCACTTATTGTAAGGATTACTTATTCGCTTAGATCCGGAAATACGGAATGGTTTCAGAGAGTCATAGCGTTTGCCCTCGTTGAATAGACATTCACTTGATGTTTTTCTTTATAACTGAATAGTTTTCCGGCGCATCTCGCCGGGATAAAGTCGTCAGGAACAATTTCGAAAACGATGTTGGAAAATTCCGATCGTGTATACCGCTCCAGAGCGAATTCTCTTTATCGCGATCGATTTCTATACCGCAATAAGTGAATGTCTGTCGTAAGCGAAATGTTTGAAAAGCAAAATGTTTACGATGCGATAATCCCAACACAGAGGCCGCAATTGCTCGAGATAAAGCTCTAACCCACCTTTTTTTCCATTCTTACCCTTGTATATGAAAACTAAAGACGGGATATTCGAAGATTGAGGGCGTTTTATCCAGAAAAGAAACTTAGAAAAGGGAGATAATGGAAGTCAAAGACAAAACAAGTACAAACCGTTTTGTTATTCTGAGCAACATTCGACTGCCAGTGCATCCACACCGAGTTAAAAATCTCCTCAATTCCGGCTTGGCTCTGGGTGAAATAATGATTAAAACAACTAAACACGTTCCACAGTTATATTGAAATAAACTGACAATATTGGTTGGGCTGTTGAATTGATGTAAAAGGTGGTGTTTATGTGAGAGTTGAAGAAACAAAAACAGAAAAGTGTTTAGTTTTTTCGACACTGAGGTCAAATATTAGCCTAGATTTGTCTCATCACGTTACATTATTAAAAAATCCTAAACCCAAAACATAAAAAATTTAATGTCTGGTCTTTTTGACCACTACATGAAATAAAAAGACAAAACTATCAAGAATGAAACCATTTTCAAGGTATATTTTGTCGCTGAATTAGAATCTGGCCTTAAATTTACACCACCATATGAATTATATGAACTTTAAAATCCAAATGCTTTAATTTGACTTGTTTGGATTTTAGATTAGGGTATCTTGAAAGCACAATTTTGGAGCTATGTTCGAGTTCACTTTTGAAAACTATATAGAAAATAATTACTCCAGTAGAATAAAGATTCGGGCTGTAGGACGAAACGTCTGGACTTAATAGTTCACTCAGACCACGGCCCTACAGCCCGAATCTTTTCTACTATGGATTCCGGCCGTGAAAGCCTTTGTTCTTATAGTAATTACTCTCTTTATGGTTTTTGTTTCCAACTCACTACGGTGCCCTTCTCTTTTTCGAGAATACAGCTATGAGTGTTGAAAAGAAAATTTCAAAGGAATGTAATCAAGTAATCCCAGTTTCAAATAAAAAAAGCTACATAATTAGCATCATTTCAATTTTAAGTCAATATATATCAAATAATGTGTTGAGGCAATTCTACAGAGAGATTCTATTTCAACTATAAAAGTAAAGTCGAAGGTAAGTACTCCTATTTTGTAATGAGCTTTTCAATGCGGGGGTTATATTGTTCAAAACGCTTACGTTTAATGTTTTTGGTTATTGTGTTTGTTTTTAATCTTTGGGGGCAAAATTACTTTTAAAGACCGTTGCCAAACTAACCAGTCCGGCCCTGGCGATGAGTGATGTAAAACAAAAGAGAAAACTACATATTTTTAGTTGTAATTATGTGCTAATTAAGTTGCCGTCATAAGATGATATTTTTGTGAAAATCAATGCAATTTCGCATCATATTCTGTATACTACAGGCAATAATTCCACTAGTTGTACCACGATTAATCAATTAATCACAGACTTTAAATACTTTTATCGGTGTGAAAGGTTGCCTAACGTAAAAGAAAACGTTCAAAATAAGTAAAACAATACAAGACAATTATCGTAATGGAACTACTTAATACTAATAATGGATCACTCATAATTACAAGTAAAATTGAACACAATAATACTTTAATACTTAACCTATCAAGAGTCTCTTCAAATACTGATTATAAATAATTATACGAGAATGGTTCTGATAAGATACACCTAGTTTGCCGACAAACAGAAGGAATTATTTCGAAAAATTAATGACTAAATGCAAAATAAACACTTCGACCAACAAAGGAATAAAAGTTCGTGATTTTTTAGGAAACACTTAATCGTAACCTGGAGAGGTTTGTTTATTATGGTACTATTGTGCAATAGAATATATACAGAATCATTGCTTAATGTTTTGACTGATATGATAACATAGAAATCAGTATTTGATGGGCGTAACTCATGTTGAATAATAAATCATTGATAACAAAATTAAAATTACCAGAGGATCGTAAGTGACTACATTGTTTGAAGATATGCTACAAAACAGTTCCTTATGAAATAAAAGATGAGTTTTTAAGACACTAATAGATATGGATATAATGAAGGAGATAGAGGTTAGTTTCATGAATATTTCGCTTAATAATGGGGATAGTGGCAAGCCCATTGGTAATTCTTCCGTTTGTAAATAAATTTCATTATTAAATTTACAATAACTTTGACTTATACAGGTTTTAATTACTTGGTATATTTCTTCTTTTAAGATGTCGTCGAGTGATTTTGATTGGCTGAATAATTCAGAGCAAATATTAATCAATTCTTTAGTGGGTATTGAGGAAAACAGGCTTTTGACGTCAAATGAAACTAATGTTCAAATTTTTCGGTATTTGTATATTCTGTAATTTATTGACTAATTCTATACTATTTATTATGGAATAAGTGGGTTTGAATTCTAATAAATTTGGTAAAATTGAGTTTAGTTTTTTGCATATTTTATACGAAAGTGCCGAGATATATGAGACTACAGGACGCATAGGACAATCTTTCTTATGTATCTTGGGTAATCCATATAGGATCGGGGGTTGGGGATTCATTTGTGTCAAAAAGTATTGGTGGCCGTTTCGTCTTATCAGAGATCAGCCTCATCACCATCTCAACATTAGAAAACTTTAAACTATAAGATGAATTAATCTTTTTGTAACATAAACTTTCGCGACAAATACATGGAAAAGTTGAATCTGCGCTTGCGTCTTTCTGGCGGCTTTAGGATAACTAACTGTAAACCGGAATCGAAACCGAATATCCTCCAAATAGCCCATAAATAAACGAGATAGCGTAAGCGTAAGGACAGCAAATGGCATAGCATCAGACTTCATATGATAAACATTTTGTTAACGATTTTATCTGTAACCTGATTAACACTAAAATACTAAAATTTACCTATCAATTCAACTGAAATAGTTGATACGATAAAACAAATAACAACACTTGTTATAATATTCTAATTGATAGCAAAAACTATAGTAATATGTAGTATGCGATTTTTTTTATTAAATATTTTTCAGTGGGCTTTTCTACGTTGCGAGCAGTCATCTTAGTACACCCACCAGCAAGCAATAAGTTCGGTATTAAAATTAAGAGATTTTGATGAAGGTACATGCAAGTATTTAGCGAAATTTATGGGTTTCGGGTATTTGCCTGCCTTACAATCGAACTAAAAATCGATGAGAGAGCGAAGCATGAAGGTTAGTAAAATACATAGTTTGGAATTTCTTTTAATAATAGATCAAGATTAACAAAATTACTACAATAAGTCAATACAATACACGCAAAATAAAACCATTTGAACGATAAATGAATAAACACCTTGTTTATTATCACTTTTTTTATTTACAAATCCTTTTGACTATAGTTTCGACAAATAGCTTGTCATTGTCAAACAAATGATTCAAATTGATAGAATATAAACGGGTGTGATGTTTATATATATTTTGGAAATACTATTAATTATTAAATGTACTGAATAATACTGAGTGGTACAAATCTACCAGGTTGTTTTCGGAAATGTTTGATACTTTGTATACTTCTAAGGATTCTAAAATATTAAGTTTAAAGCATTTATTTACATTATGAATAATTTTAAGATTTTCTATAGTAGGAAACTGATGGCCTGTTTCTAAAAAATGGTTTGCAATATTGGAATTATCTTTTCTTAATCTAAATGATCTAAAGTGTTCGTTATAACGAGTTCTAAATGACCTTCCAGTTTGGCCTAAGTAAAAGGAATCACATTCTGTACATTCTAGCTTATAGACTCCACTTTTTCACATTTGTCAGTTTTATCTTTTGAATTAAAAAGTATCTGTTTTAAAAATGTGTTTGTCTTAAAACCAACTGTTAGGTTGTTTGCAGATAGAACATTAGCGATTTTTATTGAAATATTACCAAAGTACGTCAATGATATGTATTTGCATTCTTTTTTTTATGTATGGGTATATAGTAACGGCTGAATCAATCCAATTTTTAAAATCATTTGTATTTCATCCACTTGATGAAGCGAAGGTGTGGCCAAACCTTAATAGTGGGCAGTTAAAAATAAACTTCAACTTATAAAAGTCTTTTCCTTTATCACAGTATTTAAATGAAAATTTCAATATATGTGCCAACTCACAGAATCATATAATTATTTAATTCGTTGGTTTTAACACTGATTGGACACAATTTATTACTTTTGACAATTTGTGAACATTAATTTTACATCAATTATTGAGGAGCGTAGCCATTTAAATTTGTTTCTGTGAAATAAATTTCATTTATGTGAAAATCAAAAACATAAAAATAGCAATTTCAACAAACTGGTACATTTGCGTAACGACTTTTACTCAATAAAAAATAAATAAAATCTGAAAACGCAATATGAAAATTTCAATTTCAAAAATGTCAATGCCATAAAAATGGCAATAACATAAAATAGCAAATCATATATTACAAATACGGTATAAAGGTTTGTAGGTAGAAAAACTCAAAACGATTTTTGATAAATTTAATGTAGGTACACACATGCGGATTTTTTTATATCATTATCTACAATTGTTAGGATAAGATACGAAACACAATGATTATTTAATAAACAACAACGGAAGTGTAAACAAAAAGAAGATTATTATCGATATTGAAGTTTTACAATTCATGCTCTTGATCGGTATTCTGACGAATCTGTCAGATGTGGATTGCGATTTCGAACTGTTTAGTCCTCATCAGCATGCTCTGATAGAACACTGACCAACTTTAGTATATCCATACCAAAAACTAATTATAAATAATGGTAAAAAACAACTGTATAATATATGAAATGATTTGAACTTGTTACGCTATTTTATCATACCTAATTGGCATAAATGTTACTGTTCGCATATATTTATCTTTTTATTTTTTGTCTTTGTAATAAATTAGCCTTATTAGTCATGCATTTTCTACTTCTCGGATTTTTGTAATTTTTGTATTTTCATGTGCATTTGCTGCCTGTTCCTTTCTATTGCAATTTATTGTTTTTGTATGTGTCATAGTTTTTCCCGTCTTGGTATTGCCGTTTAACCCTATTGTATTATATTTTCTTTGTTTTTAAATGTTTTTTTAGAGTTAAGTTAGTTGATAGATTTATTGGGGGTTATTTTTTGACCCATCGGTGCATTTCCAGGACGTAGATGATGCACCGACACACAGCTTGCAATATTGCATTTTTGTGTCTTTTGGTTTCCTTTTTTTTGTTTCAAGTGTCGGTGCATCGAAACTATCCCTCCTCTGGGGGGCGGTTCTTAAATTCATGTTAAAATAAGTATTTTTACATTCAATTGTAGAATAAATTCATCATTCAATCATAGTAGATGCAAACCATTCAAACATTTCTAGCAGAGATCATTTTAGTACATTAACATATACCACCAATCACATCAAGATCTCTCTAAACATATAGTATTTAATAACATACAGTTTCATATAATAAATCATAATCTATAGTCATTAAGTATTTTCGTAAAAATAAGTAGCAATCACGGCGTTCAATAAAATTAGTGTGTATATAGTTGTAAACAGTTTGGGTGTAATAAATTTTTAAAACACAAAGCGCGTTTATTGCATCGATTCTCCCATAGTAATCAAAAGAAGTGGCATATCTGTGCACCGGTGAAATAATCTTATTTCATCAACTAATAAACAGTTACTATCTCCATAGCAAAAGTTTTCAATCATTTCGCCAGTGACGAGAATGTAAAGTATACTTTTAAATAGTTTTTCGTATTTAAAATCGTTTGTGTTGTAATGGAAAATGTTACCAGTCCTTCTTGACTGACACGTGAGATATGTATACCAGTGGAAGGTCCTTTAAAATAATTTTGGTGATTTTTGACGTTTAATTTCGAATTTCATTTTCAATTATATTTAAAAGCAACTTGATATACTATATTATCTAGTTATGGCAGTCACTGATGTCTGCAGCTAATTGAAGCATTTCAAATGTTAGACAAACGCCATTTTATTGATGTATATGAATATATGGAAGGACAAAACCCCATCCATCCACGTCTTGGATAATAACAAAATAAATCTCAGTGGTGAAATAATTCGCTTCGGAGTGGTAGTGGATAACCTACCTATATCGTACCACCACGGTTCGAAGAAAGATAAGAAATTCAGAAATAACATAATTTTCTCGTTCGTATTACTGACAAAAAGAGTAGTTCGAGGGCGATGTAGCAGCAAGAGAAACTATAAATCATAGCACAAAATTGATTGAACCAGGAACATATCTTCTACTGCTACCGCGTGCCCAACACGCCAGGAGAGAATAAGCCGCACAGTGGGAACAAATGGGATTTCGAAGGGAGAACGGCTCTATGGATAGTTAATAAGATATACCCATGTACAAGCAGGATATATTGGTACATCTGACTCAATAGCAAAGATGTGAAAAATGGTTATTACAATGTATTTGAAACAGAAAATACAAAATGTGAAACGTTCTCTATTAGAAATAGTAAATGTAAAAATGTTCTGAAAAATATACTCGAAATACAAAATTCAAATTGGTTATTTTTCTTTATTAATAAAATTATCCTACATTGTAGAAGAAGTTGATTAATATTAAATAAAAACCAAAAACGACTTAATCCAATTAATCACAACACTTTTCGTCCGTCTTATCTTTCTCTCCCCAATATAAGACAGTCTTACAGAAGGTCATATGGTTAATTGGCGTAAGTTATTTTTGGTTTTTATTTATCTCCATCGCAACAGTTTCCTTTCCCATTTCGATTAATATCGATTTCTTGAAAGGTCTTTTTTACTTTCATTAATTTTAACAACAAGGTGGATCATAATTTTACTCATAGTATTCCGAAAAATCGCTGAATCACTGTCACTAAAAATTTTTACTTGACAACGACTATGTTTCCACCAGGATCTAGTCAAATCGCATATATAAAATGGATTTTCGCATTCCTTTATAAAATTAGTTCAACTCAACCTGACGGAACCATTATAGAATCTAAGCCATTGCAGTTTGGATTTAATATTTTTAAAATACAAAAAGTTTTGAAAATCCAAATACAAACAGAATTAAATTAAAGTTACCGTAGAACACTACCATCTACAAACAACTACTTCTAACTGACGTATTTCAGGGCCTTACTAGAAAGGTATCTACCTGTCCAACTGAATCGGCGGTATAGGTCACATACGGGATAGGCACATAAACCAAATTATTTTAGATAAATTAAAAAGGTATTAGTATTTGTTGTTAATGTTAATAGCGAATTAGCAATGTTGAGAAGAAATTAATTTTTAATAAACGTTTTAAAATGAAAATAAATTATATACGATTATATTAAACGACATGTAATAAATCCTTTAGGTACTCTTTACCGTTTTGTGAGACGATTGTTAAAACTATAACAATTGCGAGTCCTTTTATTGAGGTGAAGTATTTGGAAAATACTACAAGTTTTATCCATATTATAAAATGACCCAATAATGATCTGCTAGGAGTTCTAGAACATATGTTTCGCAATAACTCCCAAAACCTCCAAAAAATTATTTCTTAAAAATGTTTCTACAAGTTCTAACCATACTACCCCTCCTTCCACCGGGAATTCGAGAATATATCTCCTGCCATAAACCTCAACAACACTGCAGAGAATAAGAAAATGATACTTGAACATTCTTCGGTGCAACGACGAAGAAACATCTTAATAAAGAATAAAAAACACTTTTGCTTCGATCAAACGATCATTTTCAAGAGTACAAAAATAGTAACTAAAGCTAAAAATGTACAAGATCAATATATATATATATATAGCAGTAAATGTAGGTGGTGGGGTTAGTGCACAAATTTAGAAATGAGAGGTGTGTTATAAACAATTAGTTCCATTTGATTGTTAACAAGATTATTTCTTTTAGATAGCTTTTTTAATTTCTAAGTTTTCAAGTAAAAAACATACATTAGGTACTTGAGAACTTACATTACTTGAAAACTCAGAAACTAAAAAAGCTATCCAAAAAGGACAAAATCTTGTTAATAATAATCAAATGAAATTAATTGTTTATAACACACCTCTCTTAATTATTGATTTCTAAATTTGTGCACTAACCTCCCCCACCTTTATTTACTGCTATATATTTTGATCTTGTACACTTTTAACATTTTGCTACTATTTTTGTACTCTTGAAAATGATCGTTTGATCGAAACAATTGTCGAGGTAAATAAACGTTTGTTGAAATATATATAATATAAAGTGTTTTTTACTCTTGAGAAAATGATTTTTTAGAAATGTTGCTTGTGACATCTTTGAACCCTCGTTGTTAGTTAGTTTCTGCAACATGTATGAATTTGTTACTCTACAATACACTAAAGAGGTGTGGAGATATTTGTAGTACGATAGATAGCATTAGATTTGGATTTACACTGACAGGAACGCATCCAGCGGAATGGGAAATTGGAAGAAGAAAAGGGAAACAGAAGGCGCAACGGCATCATCAATTATTCGACAAGGTTATATTGCTGCAGATAATTCCTGAATATATGATGACATGCCCCATATCAACGGCCACGGAAGTAATAATTCAACTCGTCCACTACCCGAAGGCGCATCAAGTTTTCCATCCCCTTTTACTGCGGGCATGCATTAGCGCCGATCTCTCCTACAAAGTTTGAATTTGATTAATGCATAACACATATGGGTTATTCCAGTTTGAACTTTGTTCATTGTTCAATTGCTATTTCGGAATTCTACCTCAATTTAGAGAAGTCTAGAAAAATTTTCTACAACTTTTAAACTTTTCATAAAAAATTGAATGACACTGAAAAGTATTGTGTTTGATTTTATTCATCCCGCAAATACCATAAGTTTAACGAAAAACGATTCTGCTGAAAGAATAAAATTTATACTAGTCAGTAAGACCGTTCAGTATATGGACAACAACATACTGTTTTTTAACATTAAACCGGAAACGTTTTCACAAAATTATTTAACAATCTCTTATACGTGTTTCAACCTTTCGGCCAGTTTAAAAGAGAACTATAGAGAATTGATGCATTATTTTTACAAATTCTCCATATCCTTAATAATAGCAAAAAACTTAGTTTCATGGAAAATTAGAAATTGAAGTTTTCTATTTTCAACAAAATACATCACATTAAATAGTCAAATACAAGGTTACAACAGCTCCTTATTTCGTGAATGTAGGAATTGCCGGACTTTCTCAGTAGGCATGTAATAAATAGTTTAAACATCTGTAAATAAATTTACCCAGCGGCGTGGTCTAGTGCTCTAGCATTCGGGAGGTCATCGGTTCGAACCCGGGTCCGGCTGCTCTGGTCCAAGTTTTCTGTGGTTTCCTTGGATCATTTAGACAAATGCTGGAGCAGTAATATTCCACAGATAATCTTTCACTTCTCTTCTGTTTTCATTTCGTCCGTCTCATCTTTCTCTCCCTAACCACACCATCCACCCATTCCCACGATTCCTACAAGGAGGCTGAGGAGGGCCTTACGCCCTACCCTCCGGCTTTGCACTACAGTGTAAGTCGGAGGGACTGTCCGCCCACCAGAACGAGTAGCTGGTGGGAATGAAACACAAAAAAGTTTAAGTTTAAGTTTAGTAAATAAATTTAGTACTTGTAGTTCTCTTTGAGAATGGCCGAAAGGTTGAAACACGTGTAAGAGATTGCTAATAAGTTTTGTGAAAACATTTTTGGTTTAATTTTTAACAACTTAATATTATTCAATATGTTTTACAATGAACCTACCGTAGAAACAATTCGAATTATTATTACTGTTTCCTATTAATTTCATAATACAGTAACGTTCAAAATATTCTGACGATTGTAATAAACGTAATATGTGAATTCTACATGAAAATACTGTAACAATTCCTGAAAATTACTCTGAGTCCTTGAGACATTCGTTATAGATCCTAGAGGTAATCCGTTTAAGAACTTCTACAACAAACGTTTACGATTTACAAAATTACATGAAATAATACGGTCACGTAAAATCGACTTCTGTATTAATGACAATCGTACCTATATCTGTATGGATGCTACGTAATTATTGACTTGTTTTCAATTTTCTGTTTTCTATACAACAGTAACAGTAAAGTGTAATTAGTGTCTGCTGAACAGAAGTCCCCTAACCAAGTCCCTTATATAAATTAGAAGGTATAAAATCGTTTAAAAGAAAATAACTTTGGAAAAAGCTACTCTAATTGAGTACCAAAGAAGTCATTATCTATGTTAGAACATTTCAATGTAACTAACTCATACGGTTGAGTTATGATGGTACACATCATTTAGGTTCACAGATATACTACACGCTGGAATAAGCATGGTGGTAACCCCAGATTGCTCTTAAGAACCTAGACATCAACAAATCTATTTAGAGCTTAGAGCATAAAAACAAAAGGTAGCAGATAATACTATAACACATTAAGTATACTAACTCTAACTATAACAACAACATACTATGTATTAGAAAACATTTTAGTTTTGTACATGCTCTTGAAAGTAATTAAAATTGAAATTTAAGGTACATTTCGAGAAGAAGTGTTTTCCTGATACCGAGTCCCCTTGCATTGCAATAATATTGGATCTAACAAGTTGCAGACACGTTTGTCGGTTCTATTTCAGGCGAGTTGATTAAAACTGGGACTGATGTATTAAGAAAAATGTCACAAACAAACACAAACCATGTCGGCGATGTAACTTGTATGCGACAATGCTGCACGTTCTAATTTAGAACATTTGTTGCTTCTCCGTTATTACTAGAAATTCCTCTTTGGACAAACTGTCATTGCGAATATCATGGCTTACATTTTCATTATAACTACAGGCATGTTATACAGTTCCATTTCTGTGGTTCCATTTTTAAATGTGCCACATATAATAGTATCTATATTTGCAGTTTCTACTTTACATTTGAATAATTAAAAATAACGGAATATTTTCATAATTTTGCCATTGTCATTGCAGTTCTTCAAAATGAATGTAAAAAAATGAAAAAGAACTTTGAACGTGATGCTCAAATACCACTAGAAACAATATTGATATCAACATACAATTATTTTTCAATTCAAAAAAGAAGTTTATAATATATCGATCACAGATCCCACATTTGGAACGCGTCCTACTAAGTAGGCACAGCGCACCGAATGCCATATTTCACGACCGGTTTCGACCTATCGGGTCTCATCAGGTGGGCGCTGGCAGTAAAGCTTTTACAACCTATATAATAAATATAAATATGGAATCAACAGAAACAACTACTCCGAGGGCTAATACCCCTACCGGCATTGAATTACACTGTTGATTTCGAACGATTCTAGACGAAGATAACAATTCAAAAAAGAAAGTTTTATCCTTTATAATTAGACGAAAAAGGATTCTAAAACCTTCTAGAATCGTTCGGAATCAGCAGTGTAATTCAATCTCGGTAGGAGTATTAGCCCTCGGAGTAATTGTTTCTGTTGATTCCATATTTATATTAATTAACTTTTAGTTAAGAGATAAACGATGCCCGTGGGTGTATACCTACCTCATTGTTTTTAGCTGTTTTCAAGAGCTGCATTTTTTTATAAAAGTTTTATCGCCTTTATACACCTGCCAGTTCGACAAACTATGACCATATCTCAAATGCTAACAATCATTAAGTAAGACAGGTCTAGACGAAACGTCTCGTTTCTAAGTTCAAAACATTTCTTCTTTATAGAACGTCAGTCTCGAATTTTCCCATTCATTATGTGGAAAATGCAATTTTCTCGTAACTTCGACAGATTTACCGCCGGTAATAATGGTTTTGCTCTCGCTCAAGGTAAAGGCATAACCCTCCCTCTTGGCTTCTAACTCTACATAAGTAAAGAAAAGGACAAATAGTAATCTGCATCGTACACTGTTCGAAATTCTTGAAAATATGGCCAGAAGTAAAATATACAATTGAATTTGTAAATTGAACTGATGGCTAAGAGTGAATTTCTTTCGCACAGTGCATAAAAGCGTCCTACATCTCAATTTGAATGTATTGATAAAAAATTATAATCACCGTCAGTAAAATTAGGTTGGCTAAGGGCGGGGCGTAATATGAATTCCATTTGCTACAGTTTAAAAATCATTGCTAAATTCAGAAAATACCTTAGAGTGATAAAATTGACGTCTTAAGGCTATCTTTATTCACATATTTGCCCGAATATCTCGGAAAGTATCGTACCCACTTTGAGAATGAATAAGGGTTTTGAATTCAACATTCTCTTGCAATAGTTTACACTAATATACGTATATTACTAATAATTATAGATATAAATATGGAATCAACAGAAACAACCACTCCGAGGGCGAATACCCCTACCGGCATTGAATTACACTGTTGATTCCGATGGATTCTTAGACGAAGATATACCATATTCAAAAAGAAGAAGGAATTAAAATTCATTTGGAACGCGTCCTACCAAGTAGGTACAACAAACCGAAAGCCATATCCCACGACCGGTTTCGACCTATCGGGTCTCATCAGGCAGAAAGGCCTTTACAGGCTATATTATAAATATATTAAATTATTATATATTATAGCGCCCACCTGATGAGACCTGATAGGTCGAAACCGGTTATGGGATACGGCTTTCGGCTCGTTGTACCTACTTAGTAGGACGCGTTCCAAATATGAGATCTGTGATCTTAATATTTAAACGAATAAGGATTTTAATTCCTTCTTCCTTCTTTTTTGAATAATTATAGAATTTTAGTAGTGTACCAAAAATACTTTTTTGGAGCAGAAGGGGTGTAATTTAATGGGGTTTATTTTTTCTTTGATGTTGTTTTGTTCTTTTTATTATACTATGTGCAATATAAGTAAGGTTTACAATTACAATTTACTTATTAATATCAATGGGAATCAAAGAAAGGACAAGTGAAAAAAATTGTTATTTCTAGAGTAAAATGAAATCCGAGTAATTTTAATTTTTGTTTTTGGAAAATTGTGTGTGATTAAATATGTAGGCAATGAATAAGAAATGTACTATTAAAAAACATTTAGTGTAATTCGCTTTTTTGACCAGATGTTCATGATGTTATTCACCGTCTTGGATTAGCCCTTTGGTCCAAGAGTTTGTTTGCGTGCCCGCGCGAGTCATCAACGTGTTCGGTTGAAAGTTCAAGATTTATGTCCGAACAACCCTTGTGCTTGTAAAAAGTCCGTGGCGGTTACGGTTAAAGGTACGCCAAGGGCGATATTCGAACTGGGTTGATTTATGGAGCAGACTGTTCTATTATGGATACATACATATATGTATGTGCCTGAATGTGCATCATAAAGGTCGTTACTCTACAAGAATCTTTAGCATTTCCTATTAATCACAAGTTCCGCATTCATGTCCTACTATAATATCTCGAACTTTGTAGTCGTAGTATTCAATATTTGGTTGTGGTACATAGACCGTCATCAAAATTTAATGTCTAAATGAATGAATTAATGCAGTTCAAACTATCGATGGTGCAGGTATTGTAAAAATACATTTTAAGAAATAATAAAACGAATAAAACACTTGGTTTATTTCATAATACACAAATATAATTCACTTTAGAAAGAGAGGTAAACAACTCACTTAATTTCCTAGTTGTTACAGTTAAAAGAGTAGATCATAAGTTAGTATTTAGTATCTTTCGTAAGCCCACCACTACTGATACTATAATACCTTCTTCCTCTAATCAAACTAATAATATTAAATATTCTTTCTTACACAGTGCATTATTCAGATTAAAAAATATCTCTTTAAACGAAAAAAATTTTAAAATAGAACTAGGTACAATAAAACAAATAGCTGTAAACAATGGCTATGATACCAAAATCGTCGATATTATCTTAAACCAAAAACTTAAAAATAAAACACGCCTACTACTCTATAACCCTCAAATTATTAATAATCCTTCCAATAAAGTATTTTGCTCCATACACTACGTTAAAAAAACCAGTCAAATTATAAAGTTACATCTCAAAAACTACTTGTCAATAATAAACCAAAATTTGATCCCCTAGATAATAGCGGCGTTTATAAAATTCAATGCAATGATTGTGATGCTGTGTACATTGGTAAGACAGGCAGACCCATTAACACTCGTAAAAAAGAGCATTTAAAAAGTATCTTAAATAACAACAATTGTACAGGTATTTCTACATATTTTATTTCAAATAAACACAATATTAATGAAAATTTTCAAATACTACACATACAACCAAAAAGTAATAAATTACACTATCTTGAAAATTTAGAAATTAAAAAAGCTATATACAACAAACATAACATTGTAAATTACCAAGTAGAAACAAATTCAAACAACTCCCCTTTACTTTTGTTCAAACTAGGTATCGTAATTAAGAAATTTCCCCATCATTATTATTCACTATAAATACTCTTAACAATGACAGACCCCTGTCGAAACAATTGTGGAGTTCGTCAATAAACCTGTGAAAAATATACCAAGTGTTTTATTCGTTTTATTATTTCCTAGAATGAATTAATACATTCGGTTTGTCTCCCAGCATAATATACTTTGAAGGGATTCAAGGTGCTAAATCTAAAAATTACATTAAATTGTCGACAACTGTTGGGTTTGGAAACTCAAATTTCGTTAATCTGTGTGATTGAAGACGACCAATACAAACCTTTATAAGGACGCTGAAATTTTCCATTGTTTTTTAATCATGACTTTACGATAGACAACATTATATATGAAATACCCTGCTCTATAAAATCTTCAGTTATTTGTATGATTGATGATGAACAATTAAGCATCGCACTGCCAAAATGTCAATTAGAGTCGAATAAAAAGAGATAAATTTCAACAAAGCAGAAGGTAAAGGTACGATTTAGAGATGTTAAATGGACAGGGATTTGCGAACGGAATTTTTGATGGAGAAGTTTCGAGTCGACGATACACACAAAAGTGTAGTGATACATCATCGTTATTAGACTTGCATGTTTTAACATGGGTTTGACTCTGTAATAATGTCATTAATCATTCGACTGAATGAGCAAAGGTGAAGCAGAAGGAGTGAAGTATATGTCGACATTATGGAAAAAAATCGCCCTCACCATTATTATTGTTATTTTTCCACTAAGTGAATGCCACTACGTGTCAAGATTTTCTGATGGAATTGGGATGAAGACAGGATTATAATATTAACACCGACCCCACTTTCTCAAATTTACGTTTAGTACTTGACTACAAGCCAGATATTCCTATATTACGTATTTTTAAGATATCCTAAATTTAAAAGATTTAAAGAATTATAGATTTACTTATATGATTTTACATGACAGAGATGCATGTTTTAAATACGTAAGGAGCTTTAAAACATGTAGTAGACGCGGGAGTGTAGAGGAAGACTGTTCGCAAACATGTAAAGATGTTCGAGTTTTTGGGAAATTCAAAGATTGGTTGATGCAGGTAGTCATGTACGGGAACAGTAAAAATTGTAAAAATTTTAAAAATTAATTTTGTAAATTTTAAATATTTTCTAAATTTCAACTTCTAGTTCAATGCAAATACTTTCATTTCTTATCTTGTATCTCTCTTTGTTTCCTTTCAAACCAGATTCTATTGTTCTGTCACGTAGCCTCTTCGTAGAAATCTATCTTTACCTTTACCTACATGCACCCTGTACTAATACCCTCAATTACTTCAATCAAACTTCTGCATCGTTCATTTCCAGGTTTTTTCTTTCTGTAGACTTGTATCATCCTTACTATCACTATTTCTCCCTCTGTAGAACATCCCCTCTTTCTACTTACAACCCTAGTGTATAAATTCTCTAAATTCCTTTATCAAAAACACCGAGCGGCGTGGTCTAGTGCTCTAGATCATTGCTTAGGAGGTCAACGGTTTGGACCTGGTCCAAGTTTTCTGTGGTTTCCTTGGATCATTTAGACAAATTCTGGAGCAGTAATATTTCACAGATATATAAGCAATTATTCACTTCTCATCTGTCTTCATTTCGTCCGTTTCATCTTTCTCTCCCTAACCACACTACCCACCCATTCCCACGATTCCTGCCAGGAGGTGGAAGAGGGTCTTACACCCTACACTCCGGCTTTGCAATACATTGTAGGTCGGAGGGACTGCCCGCCCACCAGCACGAATAGCTGGTGGGAATGAAACACAAAAAAGTTTTAATGTTTTTTTATCAAAAACATTCTCTACTGTGCTCTACATTCTACTTGTGAAATCACTAACGTAAGTCTACCTTGTTTTTACTTTTACTTAATTGTGCTCTTGGTCCTCTTCAACTATTGTGCTTTTCGTCTTTTGTATATATACATGGCAAAATTCTACTATAGATGGCATTTATTGGATCGTCTGTAACTATTTCTTAATCCCCTTTTTCGTTTTTTGCAAAAGTAGTACTTATGTAGTTTGATCAGAACGTAATAAAGTTTCCTCTGAAATTTAATTTACGATCACATGTAAAAAAAATATTGTAGTCCGAACGAACGAAATGGAAGAAACGTCGCATCTTGTTGGCTCGTTTTCTTTTTTATACATTTACGATGATTTACAACACACGCACGCAATCTCATCGCATCGTATTATATATTAGGGTAAACACCATCGTTTACCGAGCAGAAACGTCGTGGGACGAAGAGAAAGAAAACGAAACGCCTTGACGTTTTTGTGTATGATTTAGTGCCTACACCTAACTTTTTGACCGTAATAGAAACAGAACGTGCGTTTATAAAGGATCGTCTCGCATTCCTGCCTCCGTCCCCTAAGGAATACGCAGTCTTCCTTCAGGCTTTAAAGGTGGACTAAGTGTTCCTTATATTTTACAGAAATTCCTTCAGAGAAACTATTACAATGTAACAACGACGCAACGTATGATTTATATTTAACAAAGAAGGAACTTATTTTGTTATAACTAGTTATCTTACAACCATTAAATTTGCATATAGGCTGATTGAAACATAATTTAAATTATATCTAAAATTTAGTTCTATGTTTTCTTAAAAACTGCAAATCAATTTGATCAGGAATTTTTACATAATTCTTACACAAACAAACAGACAAAATTTCAAAAATGGGGTTAATATATTCTCCCAATTTTCCTCCTAATTGCCCTGTAAGGAAAAACGCGGTTTTGATGCTCTTCCGGGTGTATGAATGAATGCCAATTCCTCAAATTGTTTAAAGAATTTATTTCACAAAACAAAACGGATATATATACAAATAACTACACAATTAACTTATCGTGAAAATAAATAACAAATAAATAAATACAGACAGCGTAGTGAACGCCATCTATAGATATTTTCTACTAATTTGTGTGATTCAGTAATGTTAAACAAAGTCCTTTTCATATAAGAATATCGACTTGTTCATGTGAACCCACGGCGTAGCTAACCATCGAACGAGTAAAAAACTGTTACTGTTAGTGGTGAGTGGTACAGCAATATGCTGACGGAATATCTTTGGCCAGAACTAAGAAAGCCTGACATAAACAATGTTTTCTTTCGACAAGACGGGGCGACATGTCTCACATCCTGGCAGACACTTGATTTATTGGAACACCAATTTCCTGGCCGCCTTATTTCAAGAAATGGTGATGTCAATTGGCCACCAAGATCATGTGATCTCATACCCTTGGATTTTTTCCTTTGGGGTCATGTTAAACCTCTCGTGTACAAAAATAAACCACGAGCAATTCCCGACCTTAAGAGAAACATTCGACGCATCATTAGGAATATACTACGCGGTATGTGTGAAAGAGTTGTCACAAATTGGGCCTCCAGAATTAATTCAGTCAGAAGAAGTCGAGAAATACATTTAAACGAAATTATTTTTAAAACATAATGCCATTGTTTGTTCTTCAAAATTATTTGGTTACTTACAGTTGTTATTGTGACTCATTTGAAAGTTCTGACGCGCTAATTGTAAAACCCTTTACAATGAAAAACGAATTAATAAAGCGATGAATGAATGAATAGATAGTAATTTAAGGAAGAATCTATGACGACTGTTTGCAGACTGACTAAAATGTGCTTATAACTAGATAAATTACATAGATACATGTACATCGGTTATTGTGACGATGCTGGCTACAGAAATTTTCTGGAACCCAGACAGGGGTTTCAACCAGGGAAGGCCAAGTGGCCGAGCATAACTTGGAATAACTTAAAATTCTATCAACATATAAACATAATAAATTACACTAAATCATAAAGATTATATTGATAGAAAATTGTTGTTCTAAAAATAACTGTCTTTCTTTAAGAAACCGAACACTCGCAATTACCTTTTTTTAAATTTCAATGTTCAGACACGCAAGGTTTACAGTTTTATTATACTTACACGTAATAAAATTAAAAATATATGCAGATAAGATAAGTCTTAGTAAACAAATAAATTCGTTCTTTTCTTTCGAGGATGTCCTATAGCTTTTGATTAATATTTAATTTCGAAAAACAATTCTCTGAATTTATAATCATTTTTTTACAGTTTTACGACTTGCGATTAATTCTGAGAGAAGCGAGAAAAATTAAATTTTAAATTCTGATATTGTACATTATTCCGTATTTGTATTTTCATCAAAACATCGCATACTTCTCTCGAAATAATAAAGGTATATAAAATTCATAGCTGAATATAATTCCACAAACGACTTAGTGTAAACACTGCGTATGTTTCAGTTAAAAATTTAAGGTATAAAAATTAGTTAATTATAATTAAAGTGGTAATTCGCGATTTACTTTGTAGTCGCGATGTAGTTGTAGTTGCGATTGAAGTAACAAAGATTGCAGACTTCGTAGCATGCAATATCAAATGCTTCTCATGTACGAGAATTGTAAAACTCCTGATGTAGCTTACTGCATTACGTAAAGCCACGTCCAGTGAAACTTCTTTAATTTCTGTACAGGCTACAACTTCTAACAATTTAAAGCAGCAGCCGATACGTTACTATTAATAGTTCCCATCGAAAACATTAAACTAATGAAATGAAAACACACTATGTTACCTCTTAATATACTATTTATTCATTTGATAGCTGTTTCGTCTCCAAATTGTCGTTTAAATAGATCATAAATTGTCACCGTTCATGTTAGTTGTCGCATGCGAATTCTAATGCTGTCGAGATGGTCTGTTTTGTGTCTATTTTATACATAATGTACTATTTCAAAATCTTCATTGAAGTTGTGATTTTCATTACTTAAGTGATTTGCATAATTTGAGCCAGTTTTCTTGTTAATGTAAGAATGTTTATGCTCTTTAATTCTAATTTTAAAATTTCTGTAAGTTTTCCCTATATAAATATACATACATTAAACTAATACAAATTTTGGGACTGTTATGCTAGTAACAAAATTTTGGTTTTAGCACAGTTCACCCAGGTCTTGACATAAATATTTCCAAAGTTGTTCATTGAAAATTATTTCTGTTCTCTTACTATAGATATATCTAGAAGCTTCATGAACGAAATTTGAAAGATAAACCCCAGTTCTCTTTGTTACAGAAAAGTGCTTCGGATGTTTAGTGTCGTGTTTTGGTGTTGTGGTTTGAGCTCTTTACTGTGTTCTAATTTGTTAATTTGTACTTCAAATTTAACATTGTTGAATTTCTTCTCGCATATTCACTTCTACACATAAATAGGTTTAAGCTACAATATATTTAAGAAACATGTAACTTCTGAAAAAGGCACCAAGTGGCGAAACAGTCATCAAACGAATAAATAATTGCGGAAGTTACTAAATTGTTTTATTTAGTATTTTATGATGTAATCAATTACATTAATTTTTCTCCGCGACATTTATAAGGTAACATCGATCGCAGTAATGTTTTCTTTGGAAAAAATTCCAAGTTAGTAGTTAATCGACCTACCCCTGTTACCTTTTTAGATACGTTTACACACCTTTTTACTGCTCCCCTTACCAAATTAGATTAGCTTGCTGCACACGCACGTACGAAAACTCTAATCCCATTGATGGCACATTTTTGTACCACTCTCCGGTATTAGTTCAACAGCTTGCAATGTTTATACAAGAAGATGAACAAGACGAAGGAGAATGCTGAAATTCCATAATCAAATTTCCGAAGGAAAAAATACGGAATATCGGTTTCATTAAAAGGATGGAAGAAAAATTGTTTCTCTGTTAATGCACAACTGTAAAAAGTTTACCAAAATTTATAATCTCTTCTATAGTATTCTCGAACTTCTTTTAATTTTGATCATAATATTTACTTATAAATGGTAGGTAGCCTTACATTTCCATTCTGCTCTGTTAGAGCGTGAATATATCTTTTTTTTTAATGTAGAACGCCTTTATTATGCACCAACATAGTTTAATATATGAGAAAAAGTTCGTTAGGAAAAGAAAAATTGAAAACTAGATTCTCATCAATTATTCATCCACATTAAATAATAAATGAACAATCGATACTAGTGGGCGCTAGCAGAAAGGCTTTTACAGTATATATATATGATGAGACCCGATAGGTCGAAACCGGTCGTGGAATATGGCTTTCGGTGCGCTATGCCTACTGCGTAGGACGCGTTGCAAATATGGGATCTGTGATCCTTTATAATTAGACCAAAAATAATTTTAATACCTTCCTTTTTGGATTGTTATTTTCGTCTAAGAATCGTTCGGAATCAACAGTGTAATTCAATGCCGGTAGGGGTATTAGCCCTCGGAGTAGTTGTTTCTGCTTATTCAATATTTATATTTATTATACATATTGTTTTTGATCGGAGTAATGTCCAATCACTATCAGAAATGGTTTATATTTGATAGATAATAATTATATACTAAGTACTTACAAAGGTTTACGGCAATTAAACAGTACAGAACCCTCGGGGTGCGGGGTCCACTGACACTTGTCCGTAACCTTTTGTAGAATTAATGATGCGCAACACTTGTTCGACACAAAGGGTTTGTTTTTGGAACTGTAATCAAATTATTTCAGTAGGTGAAGGTTAACTAACTAACCCACTTTTCCATCATCAACAAACACTTATTGAAGAGTGTTACACATGTCCACTGTTAGAAATCAGATAAAGTATATCAATGTTTGAGCAAATGTCACACATGAGAGCCTTTATAAACTAAAAACTATTTAAAGAAATCACAATGCAATAAAAGTAATTGTCATTACGACTTTATTTACTCTATATATTTATTTATTAATCCATCAAGAATGTATTTTAACGCGGGTGTTATTTTCACCGCTCTCCTCCTAACTCTGGAATATGGAGGAGCCCGTGCAGCACCTGCCATTGAAAACAGGGATACACACAACATTTACGAATGTGAAAATCCCGCTAAAAGGTAAGAAACGAACAAACTTTTAAAAAGCGTATCTCACACCTCCGTTGAGTAATCTCACTTTAATGGATTTCATTTCAATTTAAAACTAACTAAACATGTTTTTCTTATATAATCTTCAAAGTGAGAAAATGTTTAAACTTCTCGAATTTAAAATATAAACACTTCCTATAAACCATACTAGGGCTGCATCTAAAAGATTTCATTGCAAAGAAATATGTATAAGACAATTCTTTGAAATATTAAAATTATTTTTTAAAGTGTTGCGAAATATGTTTTCACGCATAGATGACAACAAATTTCTATTTAATTCTGGGAGTAAGCGCTGGGCATTCATACAATTTGGTACCAAATAGCATGTGAGTTCCTGTTTTAAGAACTTACATTCGTTTATGTTCGCAAGACTAACCATTACATACAAAAAAATACTATAAACTTTTTTATTGACGGATTTTTACCATTATCTCCTTTACTATTCTATTTTAACAAATACATATTCAAAAAATAATAAATATATAAATACTTATGTTCTGTATACATTAGAGTGATAAAAAAAATTGGCAATTCAATCGCCGCCAAGACTTCCATGTATAACCTTCGCTCACGTTGTCACCGTAGTATCACTGAAGATGTTAGCCGCAGTTGCCGACGAAACGCCTAAAAGTAACCGTTAATTTATATCTAATCCAAATTCCACTTTATCATGACTCTTTAAAAACTCCTTCTGATACTACTTTCAATGACCTCCTACAAAGTTGAAAATAATTCTTAAAAGAAACTTTAGATTCCAATCCTAAAATTGTATATCAAACTTTCATTATTTTGTGACATTTCACTCAATGCTACAGTATTACTTGAAACCAATATTTGTAATGTAAAAAAGGATCACAAACTTTCCTGTAATTTCTTGTACCTATTTATAATCAATTCCGCCCCATTAAATCGACCACACATTAATTTTAATCATAATGACAAAATTTATATTGGATGTAGATGTAGATGGCATTTTTCGTATCTCATCTCATACGTAGCTGTTATAATAATATTTAATTCTAAATGCAATTTGTTTAATGATCTTGTACTTGTTTCAGTAAAATGTTACTATTCTCTCATATCGTCAACGAACCAGCCAAATTCCTTCAATTTATTCAAAAGACAGTTTACTATCCCGAAACAACTTCTACGAATTCCAAACGCATTACCTGCCTTATTGTAAGTAAACATTTACGTACAACAGATTTTCGAAGAATTTTATAAACAGAGTAAATATGTTGTGTGTGGTTATATTACGATATTGCCGACATAATCTAAGTTAAAGTTATGTTCCTGGTTAACAAGATGTTCTGCATATGTCGAATCTGATTTTTTATTAATGAAACTATTGTAGTGATCCTTAATCCTAGTTTTAAATGAACTGCCAGTTTGACCTACGTAGACCAAATTACAATTAGCACAACTTAAACAATACACTCCAGATTTAAGATCTTTCGGTGTTTTGCATTTGTTGTTAAGAATATGTGATCGTAATGAGTTGTTGGTTTTAAAATTAATAAAACTATATTTGATATTATTTCTAATGGTCGTTATGTGCTAAATATGTTAAGCAATTAAACTTTTCTGGTTTAATTTTGATCTCCGGATATATGCTATTTAAGGTTTTTTGTTTAAGTTTGTTGTTTAATAAATAAATCCTATATAATTCTGTTGCCTAATTTTCGGAATTCCAGGGTATATGGATTAATATAAACAATTGTTGTGTGTCTACAATAAAGCGTTTTTTTTTAACTGAAACTTTGTGTTATTCTTTCTATTAATTATAATAATTTACTGAATTTTATGTCGTTCTTGCGTAATATTTTCTTTAGGTAGAAATACTATTATGGACATTAACTAGTTGATAAATTAGAATTGTATTTTCAAAAAATGCACAACAATTTCCCATTTCTCCACAATTTAAGTAAAATATTATTTTACTTGGAAGTTTTAATAATATAAATCTCGTTTTTCTTAACATTAATACTGAAATTTTTATTTTTTATTCAGGTAACAGACATTTCCACAGACGGTTCAAGCGGTTTCCCATCCGTTGTTGGGGGTGGAGTGGGAAGCTTTTTCGCAGAACTTTTAATACGATCGCAATTCAACAAGGGACTCTACTATAGGGTAGACATCTATGGTGACGTCCTCTAATCGCCTAGTCCAAATACATTATTTGATGATCTGGACAACAAAAGGATGACACCTCAACTAATTTATTTATTTATTTATTTAAAACTCAATAAATTCATTTTGTATATACTATAATAATCGTTTCATTGTAATTACACTATGCCAAGTGGTTCTAATATTTAAGTTACATGTATACCAACACGTAGGTAATGCTAATGTAATAATCATTCGTTAAGCGTTCTATATGATAACACTATTATTGAAGTGATTCTTAAAAATTTAATTTTGAAGTCATTATGATAATAGATAACTAAAAGCTTAGCTCTTCAAAAATGCCTTGTAATGTTTCCAAAAAGTAAATCGTTTACCAGCAGCTTGATATTTAAAAATACATACATACGTATATAATGAAAATCGTCATCTTATACAGGGTGTCCAAAAATTAATACTACTTAAGTATGGAGGGATTGTAACTTGATTAATTTAAATGGAACGCCCTATTTATTATTTAGCGTTTCCTGTAAAATCGCGAAGTCTTAGCTTATGAACACTCTAATACCAAACGATAGTTAATTAAAAAATACATTACCTGGTATGTTAAAATATTTGGCGTTCCATTTAAATTAATCAAGTTACAACCCCTTAAATTTCATACTTAAGTAGTATTAATTTTTGGACACCCTGTATAAGTGGAGAGTTTATTATAATTGGGATATATAAAATATCATCTATTGTTACATTTCATTGTAAATTTCGCTTACATAACTTAAATACTTCTTAAGTATTTGATACATGAAAATTGGGTTAGATTTTGATAAAATTCAAATTATTTAAAAAACCTTAAGGTTTAGATATTATAAACCTCATCAAAACAGACCCTTATTTTTACCGGACAATCCAAAAATGCAATTATATACAGGAGGTTCCATTAAAAAAAAAACATAACTTTGATACTTTTAGGGCATTTGGAACACCCTGTATAATATGAAAATAAATTTAAAAAGTAACCATAATAGACCCCCATATAACCCAAAAGTTAAACTTTTTGAAAGTCTCGTATTTTGGCCATAATATTCCATGCCGTATAGCGTGAATAACATTGTATATAAAACTACCATCCGTTGTCAACCTACCATTAATTAGGTTATAATGCTACATCTCCTGTACACTCCAATTTACTACTACTGCCTCTAAAATAACTTTAGGACACCCATGACTATTTCAAATATTTTACACAATTAGCTTATCTAACCTGATCTAACGTAATCCAGTCCGGTTTATTGTGATAAAAAATATTTTTAATTACCTACGTTTAGTTTAAATTTGGTAATTTAAGCGTTCTAAAAATAACTAGAAGTACTAACTACCTACATATAAACTTCAAATAGAGGTTAAAATGGTGTTTCCATTTCCCAAAGAACATACGAGTGCCTATTATAGGTGTTTACGGTATTTTTATGAATTTATTCTTGTACATAATAAATGTAGTTTGTTATGAAATTGTTTAAAGTCAGCACTTTATATTTCAATGAGAACTTTCAATGTACCTACCTATTATTCGTCGTGTCACAATAAGAACTTCAAGAGAAAATTAATTGATTAATTAATTGCCAAGACCGTTACATGTTGAAAATTTCTGGTATTAATAAGCGGCTTTTTTGAAAACGTTTAAATTATATCGAATATCTAAATAATCTCAATATTGAATACATTTTTTTCTAATTGTTGCCAATAGATTAGAAACAATTGTTTGTATCTATTTTAATCAAATTTAATCATTTTACACTTAATTTCAAACCAATTAACTCGCCGAGTAAATGTCTGGTGATCTTATATTGATTATCTAATATATACATCTTAATTTTGGGTAATAGATATGAGTGTTTACTAATAGACGTTTTTCATAATATTGTCAACACTTTTTTTAATAAATAGATAAGAAAATAAAATGTATAAAAGTTAAACCCGCCCAAATTTCTATATAGAAAATTAATAGACTTTGAGTTAGACAATGGTTTCATATAGTTTCGTTTTCGGAGTTTTTTTGGTATGTGCGTTAGGCAGCGAGTTATGTGCGAGTTTAGACACTGCGACAAATGCAGACACTAGGGCTGTTTCGCACAACATCTACGACTGTGAAAATCCGTCTGCCAAGTAAAATAGTACAAATTATTTGAAAATCTAATATACAAATTAATAATATTTTCAGTAAAACATTGCTATATTCCACAACAGTTAGCGAAGAAAGGAATTTGTTGTCGTATGTTACAAAAACTATAATGTTTCCAAGTGGTGGAACCAACCCTAGCATAATAACATGCATTGTGGTATGTGGAAATTAAGTTTCATTTTTTGTGTATTGTAAAGCAACTATTTTTTGCTACTAAATATTTTTTATTAATAACATACCTATAAATATTAATTTTATTAATAAACTCAAAAAGTAGGTGACCGAAGTAAAACTCGCTATGAATAAATAGCACAGTAATATACCTCAGCCTATTTTATTGTATTGATGTAATTGGTCACCCTTCATTGGGAAATTATCAAGCTTTGTGGTAAAGTTGTCAATTAATGCTTATTGTATTGATTTTATTGTGGATTAGTTAGTGTGTGATGAAATTTAAGAAAATAGTTATTTAAATAAGATATAAATTACTTGATATAATCTGTAATTTGCGATGCGCATTTTTGATGAAATAGGATAATGTTGTGTTGTTTCTTTGTTTTTTGTTGGGTCACGTTATGGAGTATTTATATTGTCCCTTATGATGAGCTACAGGGTGGCGAATATTGCGTCTGACTGATTATTTATTTAGATATTTATGATGTCGATTTTTCCTTTTTCTTTGAATATTTCCATGTTTTCTAGGATATTCATCTATTTGCTTTTTGGAGCTCTATGTAGTGTGGTGACTGTGTCTTCCAGTGATCCTGGGTTGTGATCGTCTTCTTTTAGATGTTGGGCGTAGTTTGAATCTGTTTTTTCTTTTTTATATGAATTGATATGCTCTTTATAGTGTTGTCGTATTTTTCGGACTGTTTGTTCAACATATGCTTTGTTGCATGTATTAGATTCTAGATTCCTGAGTTATCGTATGGGTCAGTTTCTTCTATGTTTGTTTTTATTTTGTGTTTGGTGTTGTTGTTTGTTTTGAAAGCTATTGTTGTATGCTTTTTGAAGAGCTTTGTGATTTTGTATATGTGTGGTCCGTAACGTGACCCACCAGTGCACCAGATGATGCCGAAAGGCGAAACAGCTATCGCAAACCAAAAATTTTAACAAAAATTCGTAATATGGAAAAACAAAGAAATGACACAACATTATCATCAACGAATTTGGAAAATCCCTACATCAAATTTAAAATAGGATAAACTTGAATGCTATTAATTTGTTGTTATATAGACATAAAAAATCAATTAATTATGATTCAAAGGTGACTGACAATGATGGTGATGAAAATGGAGGATATCCATCAATTATATCCGGAGGCTTATCCAGTTACTCTGTCGAAATACAATTGAAATCACAATGGAATAAAGGATTACACTTTTCCGTGAAAATTTACACGGATGCTTAAAATACAACAGTTATTATTTTCATGTAATAACCGAACAGGTTAAGATACTATTAATAATGTAACCTGCGAGCAATTGAAAAAACGAAAATAATAATAAACTATTATTAATGTTTAATACACTGTGTATTGTTACCTCTACTTCTAGTCTCTATCACTAGCCTCTACATGTAACTTTTTACAATTTATGTAAATTAGATTTTAATAAAAATTATTGTCACCAAAAACTAACGTCCATCGATAATTACTCCATCTCACTATCTTGTTTGAACAAATAGATAGATATATTATAAATAAACCGCTTAAGTATAGATATTCAGAACTTTATTGTAAATAGTCACGATCGTTTCGCCAAAAAATTTGCTTCTTCAGACTAGGAGTATTTGCCAGTTAATTAAATTAATTTAGTACACCCACGAATATCTCCAAAACATCATAAAATTGAATTGCATAGTTAAATTATCTAAAGGATCTAAAAATAGAATGCCTATATATAAACTTAAAAGGGAAATCAGAAAACCATTTGCATTTTCCGATTCACCTACGAGTACCTACAATCGGCATTTGTTACATTTTCAATAATTTAATATTGTCATTAATAAACAAAGTTTGATATGAAACCATACAAACCAAGCACTTTGAATTTGAATGAGAATTATCAATGTACCTATTATTCTTTGTATTACAATAAGCCTTTCTGCCAGTGCCCACCCAATAGGTCAAAACTGGTAGTGGGATAGGGCTTTCGGTTCGCTGTGCCTACATGGTAGGACGCGTTTGCAAATGTAGGATCTTTGATCTTAATTTTAAGACGAATAAGGATTTTAGTTCCTTCTTGTTTTGGATATCTTTTGTATCTTCGTCTAAGAATCTTCCCGAATCTACAATGTAATTCAATGCCGGTAGGGATATTAGCCCTCGGAGTAGTTGTTGCTGTTGATTCCATAATTATATTTATTACAATAAGAACTTCAAGAGATAACTAAGTAAACACTTAATCGCTAAAGCCATTAATTGTTAAAAAAATTTGTATTAATAAATAACTTTTTTAACCTTTCGAGTTCGGTGTTGACTAAAAAAAGTACACTTGTAACAATTAATTCCAGCAGATTATAAACAATACCTTTTTTAATTTTCATCAAATTTCAAGTCAATACCCTTACCTAACAAATATCTGCTCATTGTGATCTCAAGATAATTATCATAGACATACATCTTTATTGTAAGTAATACTTAAGAATGATTGTACTAGTGAGATGTAACTTTTCATCATAGTGTCAATACTTCTTTTTTGAAAAATTGATAAGAAAACAAAAAGTATAAAAACTAAACTGGACTCCAACATCAACATAGAAAATTAATCGACTCTTTCACGATGGTTTCTTACAGTTTTGTTTTAGGAGTTATTTCAGTCTGTCTGTTAGGCAGCGAGTTATGTGCGGGTTTAGAAAGTGTGACATTAGCCAGGGCTGCGGCTGTTTCACATAACATTTACGAATGTATCGACACATCTGCCAAGTAAAGTATTATGAATTATTTGAAAACCAAATTTACAAATTAATAATATTTTCAGCAAAAAATTGTTGTATTCCACAACAGTCAGTGAAGAGAAGGAGTCGTTGTCGTATGTTACAGAAAATTTGGTGTTTCCAAATGAAGAAATCAACCCTAGTATAATAACATGCATTGAGGTATGTGTCACTTAACTTTTGTTTTCTGTGTTTTGTAAGGCAAAAATTTTGTTTTACTAAATATTTTTAATTAATCATGTAAGAACCTATTAACACATCTACAAAGCTTCATTGTAACGTTGTCAATATTCTAAAAATAATGTTTATTCAATTTTTAATGAAGTAAGTATTTAAAGAGTTAATGCTGTTAATTATTTTTTAAATGAATTGAATATAATTCAAAGGTTACTAATAATGATGGAAATGATAACGGAGGATATCCAGTAATTGTATCCGGTGGATTGTCCAGTTACTCTGTCGGAATTCAATTCAAATCCCAGTGGAACAAAGGATTAAATTACTCCGTCAAACTTTACACGGATGCTTAAAATAAAACAGTTAATATTTTTATGTAGTAACTGAACAGGTCAAGACACTGTTAATAATGTAACCTGTGAGCAATTAGAAATAACGAAAATAATAATAAACGGCTATGAATGTTCATTAAACTCTGTATTTTTACCTGTACCTATGCCCTCCAACACTGCTCCCTACATTTTGCATCTTTTCACTATTTCTGTTAAATAGCCATTAATAGAAACAATTGTAATAAAAACTAACTCCTATCGAGACATCCAAGGAGTCTTGCTTCATATACCTATTGGACAACAACTTTTACAAACGCATTAACTGAAAATTCGAAAAAAAGAGAAAATACAAATAGGTATTATGCGTTTAGCAATTGTGATTTGAATACAACTACATTTCAAGCAGTATTCGCCTTTGTCTTCTCTAGAGAGTTATAAGTTAAATATAAATACGGAATCAACACAAAAAACAATTAGTCCGAGAGCTACTACCCCTACCGGCAATGCAAAGGCCTTTCTGCTAGCGCCCACCTGAGGAGATCCAATAGGTCGAAACCGGTACTGGGATTTGACTTTCGGTTCTCAGTGCCTACTTGGCAGGACGTGTTCTAAATTTGCGATCTGTGATCCTCAATATTTAAACGAAAAATAATTTTAATGTCTTTTTTTTTTCATATATAGAGCTATAAGTGTTTAATAAGATGAATTTTAATAAACTTAAATGGAAAAACACTATTATGCTTCTTATCGCTGTATTTATTCACAAAAAAACTGTGACTATTGTTTCGAAAAAAAGGTTGTCATTATTAAACAAGTGATTCAATTTGTGTTTTGTACACTTCAAAAACATATAAATAGCCATTATATTCATAAACACTTAAGGAAACCTAATATTAAACTTATTATTATTATCATCACTATTGAGTACCATTATGCTTATAAGATGCTCAATGAAAATTGAGCCTACTGTTAGAGCACGTTCCCAGTATTTTGGAAAGTCCATCTGTCATAAAATTAAATAGCAACAGATTTAATTTTACCCTTTAAGCCAATAATATTACCTAAACGAGATTTTAACATTCATAGACGCAAGGGGCGTTTCATTCCCGTAATTTTTAAACATCTAATAATTTTGTTCGACAATTTTAAGTAACGCCTACTGATCTTAAACGTTATCAGTATTTATAGCTTTAAAACACTAAAAACAACGTACACACAAACACACACACCCACACCTACACCTATACACACATTACTACTCTTATAATCATTTTTACATTCATGATGGTCTGAGGTAGAGAAGTCCCTTTCCAAACAACTGTAATTTTTGAGGAACACAGAACGGCGAACGATGAGAAAAATTTATTTGTTGTTGAATATTTCAGAAACCCAAGAAGAATTTATCTGAATGAACAAATCATTCCTTACATTTGGATGTTTATAGAAGTCAGCAATTAAGTTGAGGAAACCTTTAGGTCCATAACATAGATCAATAGCTATGAAACGATGAAACCTGTGCATTAAAACGGTGTTGAAATGAGAAATCAGATCATAATCTTTATATAAAGTTAACTAGCATAAATTATTAAGAAGGATTCCGTCGTGAAGTTTATTCTTACCAACCGGATTGACTGCCTCCTAGAAATGCTATGTAAAATAATTATTATCATTTCTTGAACTTTACTAGGTCCATACCTCATAGTTTTTAAGGCAGAAACACTACTAATGATAATTTTAAAAAATTAATACAAATTAACTTCACCCCTATTGACCACACAAAAGCTTTAACGAGCTGACACCTGTCCCTCCCACTCCTTATAAGGATATTATCAACGCGAGACTGTCTGTTTTATTTTATTAAGTCACCATGGTTTCCAGTCTGAAGTCCTAGTTTGATGACTATTTATGATATATTTTATAAAAGTTGAAACTTAGGTTGTTCCGAATATTATGGACGTCATCTTGTTGTTAAACAGAAACCTTATTTTTAAAAAATGGACAATAAATTTGCAACTTCTTCACAATTTAATTGAAATGCCGTTTTCTTTGACAATCCTCTAACGTAACTTTTGCTTTTCATTTATTTTGATACCAACAATAATTTTACAATTCCTTTTAGGTAATAGACATTTCCACAGATGGCTCGACTTTTTTACCATCTATTGTCGTGGGTGGAGTGGGAAGATTTTTCAAAGAGCTTTTAATAGAATTTCAATTTAACGAGGGACTCTACTATAGAACAGACAACTACGGTGAGGTCCTCTAATCGCCCAAAACCGAACATATTATCTGACGATCTGGATGACAAAAGGATGACACCTCAACTAATCTATTTATTTCAATGTTTATGTATTTAAAACTCATTAAATTCCTCTTGAATATCCCATACAAATCGTTTCGTTGAAATTACATTAGGCAAAGTAGTTGTAACAGATAAGTTACATCTACCTGAACATGAAAGTAACTGCTAATGTTAAACGTCCTATACGAGTGCACTATTATAGAAATTATTCTTAATCATTTAATTTTCAATCATTATGATAATCGATAAAATAATTCTATAAATAGAACTCTTCAAAAATACCTTGTAATGTTTACAGAAAACAAATCGTTGCATACATACGTTTGATAAAATGAAAAGCAGTTTTTTATCTTTTTTGTCATTAACGACTATCACAAGGTAATGGCCCGTAAAAATAATTGATAAACTCTAATTAGTTATTACTGTTTGTAAGGATAAGTTTAGTATACCCAAGAATTTTTCCAATACTTTGAAGAACTGCATTGCTAACCTGATCTAACGCAACCTAGTCCAGTTAGCTGTGATAAGACCTATTCTTAAGTACCTTCTTTTAGTTTTTGTTAAGTTATCTAAACGTTTTAAAAATACAGTAAATAACTGAAAGTACGAAATGCCAATGTATAAACTTTAAAGGGAAGTCAGAAAGGCACTTGTATTCTCCGATTCACCTACGATTACGTGAAATTAGCATTTGTTACATTTTGAAGAATTTAATATTGTAATTAATCAATATAGTTTGACATGAAACTATTTCACCCAAGCCCTTTGAATTTGATGGAAATTATCGATGTACCTATTATTCTTCGTATTGCAATAAGGACTTCAAGAGATAACTAATTAAATAGTTCATTGCTGAAGTTGTTAATTGTTGAAAATTTGTAGTATTAACAGATAAAGTTTTTTAAACTTTTTGAGTCCGGTGTTGATTAAAATTTAATTACATTGACCATTTACGTAAGCCCAACATTAAGTAAAATTGTCACTATTGTTTCCAGTTGATTACAAACAATTACCTTTGTTTTATTTTAATCAGATTTCAAGTCAATACCCTTACCAATAAAAATCGTCTCATTGTGATCTCAAGATAATTATCTTAAACATACATCTCTATTGTAAGTAACACTTAGGAATGATTGTTATAGAGGGTTGTAACTTTCCACTATAGTGTCAATACTTCTTTTTTGAAAAATTGATAAGAAAACAAAAGGTATAAAAGCTAAACTGGACTTAAACTTCAACATAGAAAATTAATCGACTCTTTCACGATGGTTTCTTACAGTTTTGTTTTAGGAGTTCTTTCAGTCTGTTTGTTAGGCAGCGAATTATGTGCGGGTTTAGAAAGTGTGACATTAGCCAGGGCTGCGGCTGTTTCGAATAACATTTACGAATGTATCGACACATCTACCAAGTAAAGCATTATGAATTATTTGAAAACCTAATTTACAAATTAATAATATTTTCAGCAAAAAATTGTTGTATTCCACAATAGTCAGTGAAGAGAAGAAGTCGTTGTCGTATGTTACAGAAAATTTGGTGTTTCCAAATGAAGAAATCAACCCTAGTATAATAACATGCATTGAGGTATGTGGCACTCAACTTTTGTTTTCTGCGTTTTGTAAGGCATAAATTTTTTTTACTAGATATTTTTAATTAATCATGTAAGAACCCATTAACACATCTACAAAACTTCATTGTAACGTTGTCAATATTATAAAAATAATATTTATTGAATATTTAAAAAATTGAATGCTATTAATTATTTTTTAAATGAATGAATTTTAATTCAAAGGTGACTAATAATGATGGAAATGATAACGGAGGATATCCAGTAATTGTATCCGGTGGATTGTCCAGTTACTCTGTCGGAATACAATTCAAATCCCAGTGGAACAAAGGATTAAATTACTCCGTCAAACTTTACACGGATGCTTAAAATAAAACAGCTAATATTTATATGTAGTAATTGAACAGATCAAGACACTGTTAATAATGTAATCTACAAGCAATTAATAATAACGAAAATATTAATAAACGACTATGAATGTTCATTAAGCTCCGTATTTTTACCTGTACCTCTGCCCTCCACCACTGTTCCCTACATGGCACAACTTTTCACCACACCATTTCTGTTAAATGGTCTCTAATAGAAATTGTTGTTATAAAAAACTAACGTCCATCAAGACATCCAAGGAGTCTTGCTTCTATTAACAATGGGACAATTTCACAAACATATTTACTGTAAATTCGAAAAAAGGAGAAAATATAAATAGGAATTTTGCGTTTAGTAATTATAATTTAAATACAACAACATTTCAAATAACTCATACCACTATTGGCGAAAAGCAGCATTCGCCTTTGTCTATTCGAAAGAGCTATAACTTAAATATAAATTGGAATCAACAGAAACAACTACTCTGAGGGCTAAGAGCTAATTCCCCTATGGTAACTGCAAGAGCCCTTCTGTCAGCGTTCACCGGATGAGACCCGATAGGTCGAAACCGGTACTGGGATTTGGCTTTCGGTTCGCAGTGCCTACTTGGTAGGACGCGTTCCAAATGTGGGATCTGTGATCCTCAATATTTAAATTAAAAAGGATTTTAATGCGTTCTTTTTCGTATATAGGGCTATAAGTGTCTAATAAGATGAATTTTAATAAACTTAAATGGAAAAACACTATTATGCTTCTTATCGCTTTATTTATTCACAAAAAAAACTGTGACTATTGTTTCGAAAAAAAGGTTGTCATTATTAAACAAGTGATTCAATTTGTGTTTTGTACACTTCAAAAACATATAAATAGCCATTATATTCATAAACACTTAAGGAAACCTAATATTAAACTTATCATTATATTTATTGAGTACCATTATGCTTATAAGATGCTCAATGAAAATTGAGCCTACTGTTAGAGCACGTTCCCAGTATTTTGGAAAGTCCATCTGTCATAAAATTACATAGCAACAGATTTAATTTTACCCTTTAAGTTAATAATATTACCTAGACAATATTTTAACATTCAAGGACGCAAGGGGGTGTTTCATCCGCGTATATTTTTAAACATCTAATAATTTTGTTCAGCAATTTTAAGTAACGCCAACTGTCCTTCAAAGTTATCAGTATTTATACCTTCAAAACACTAAAAACAACGTACACACAAACACACACACCCACACCTACACCCATACACACATTACTACTCTTATAACCATTTTTACATTCATAATGGTCTGAGGTAGAGGAGTCCCTTTCCACACAACTGTAATATTTGAAGAACACAGAATGGTGAACGATGAGAAAAATTTATTAGTTGTTGAATATTTCAGAAAACCAAGAAGAATTTATCTGAATGAACAAATCATTCCTTACATTTGGAAGTTTATAGAAGTCAGCAATTAAGTTGAGGAAACCTTTAGGTCCATAACATAGATCAATAGCTATGAAACGATAAAACCTGTGCATTAAAAAAGTGGATGAAAGGAGAAATGAGTTCAGAATCTTTATATAAAGTCAACTAGCGTAAATTATTAAGAAGGATTCCGTCGTGAAATTTATTCCTACCAACCGGATTGACTGCCTCCTAGAACGACTATGTAAAATACTTATTATCATTTCTTGAACTTTACTACGTCCATACCTCACAGTTTTTAAGGCAGAAACACTATTAATGATAATTTTAAAAAATTAATACAAATTAACTTCACCCCTGTTGACCACACAAAAGCTTTAACGAGCTGACACCTGCCCCTCCCACTCCTTATATGGACATTATCAACGCGAAACTGTCTCTTTTATTTTATTTAGTCACCATGGTCTCCAGTCTAAAGTCCTAGTTTGATGACTATTTATGATATATTTTGTAAAAGATAAAACTTAGGCTGTTCCCAATATTATGGACATTATCTTATTGTTAAACAGAAACCTTATTTTCAAAAAATTGACAATAAATTTGCAACTTCTTCACAATTTAATTGAAATACCGTTTTCTTTGACAATACTGTTAATGTAAATTTTGTTTTTCATTTACTTTGATACCAATATTTTACAATTCCTTTTAGGTAATAGACATTTCCACAGATTGCTCGAGCCTTTTGCCATCTATTGTCGGGGGTAGAGTGGGATGATTTTTCAAAGAGCTTCTAATAGGATTTCAAATTAACAAGGGACTCTACTATAGAATGGACAACTACGGTGACGTCCTCTAATCACCCAAACCGAATACATTATTTGACGACCTGGGTCGCAAAATGATTATTTAATTTTAATTATTTATTTTTTCAAAAATCAATAAATGCATTTTGTATATACTATAATAATAGTTTCATTGTAATTACACTACCTTACATGTACGTTTCTCCCAATATTATAATCATTCCTTAAATATTCTATATTCGTTCTAATGTATTCACTATTGTAGTTAATAAGTTTGGTTTAAAATGAAGCTATTCAAACCATATACATTAAATTTGAATGAGAATTATCTATGTACCTACTATTCGTGGTGTCACAGTAATAACTTCAAGAGATGGTTGCTAAAGTCATTACTTGTTGAAAATTTCTAGAAGCAATAATCAACCCTTCTTTGAAACGTTTTGAGTTCGTTGTTGATAAAAAATTATTTAAATTAACTATCTCAGTAAGTTGAATAATAAATACTTTGTTTCCTAATTGTTTGCAGTAGATTACAAACAATTACTCTTTTGTATTTTAATCAAATTTCAAGTCAATACCCTTACCCAACAAACAGCTCCTCATTGTGATCTCAAGATAATTATCTTAGACATACATCTCAATTGTAAGTAACACTTAAGAACGATTGTTGTAGTGGGTTGTAACTTTTCATCATTGTGTCAATACTTTTTTTTGACAAATTGATAAGAGAACAAATAGTATAAAAACTAAACTGGACTTAAACTTCAACATAGAAAATTAATCGACTATTTCACGATGGTTTCTTACAGTTTTGTTTTAGGAGTTCTTTCAGTCTGTCTGTTAGGCAGCGAGTTATGTGCGGGTTTAGAAAGTGTGACATTAGCCAGGGCTGCGGCTGTTTCGCATAACATTTACGAATGTATCGACACATCTGCCAAGTAAAGCATTATGAATTATTTAAAAACCCAATTTACAAATTAATAATATTTTCAGCAAAAAATTGTTGTATTCCACAACAGTCAGTGAAGAGAAGAAGTCGTTGTCGTATGTTACAGAAAATTTGGTGTTTCGAAATGAAGAAATCAACCCTAGTATAATAACATGCATTGAGGTATGTGTCAATTAGCTTTTGTTTTCTGTGTTTTGTAAGGCAAAATTTTGTTTTACTAAATATTTTTAATTAATCATGTAAGAACCTATTAACACATCTACAAAGCTTCATTGTAACGTTGTCAATATTCTAAAAATAATGTTTATTGAATTTTTAATGAAGTAAGTATTTAAAGAGTTGAATGCTATTAATTATTTTTTAAATGAATGGATTATAATTCAAAGGTTACTAATAATGATGGAAATGATAACGGAGGATATCCAGTAATTGTATCCGGTGGATTGTCCAGTCACTCTGTCGAAATACAATTCAAATCCCAGTGGAATAAAGGATTAAATTACTCCGTCAAACTTTATACGGATGCTTAAAATATTACAGCTAATATTTTCATGTACTAACCGAACAGGTCAAGACACTGTTAATAATGTAATCTGTGAGCAATTAATAATAATTGAAATAATAATAAACGACTATGAATGTTCATTAAACTCTGTATTTTTACCTGTACCTCTGCCCTCCACCACTGCTCCCTACATGGTGCAACTTTTCAACATTTGTGTTAAATACTCTGTAATAAATATAAATTGTGATAAACAACTAGCTTAGCACTTATGGACAAAAGCATTCACATTTTTACTAAAAATAATGAGAATTAAAAACAATGATAAAATTTTATTGAACGAACAAATGGGATTTAATATTTCTATACTTAATTTAATAGTCATAAAAGAATTATAGAGTTGGCTTATATTTAAAAGAAGTCAGAAAAGGAGAAAATAGTAGTAGGTACTTTGAATTTTGTGTTTGTGATTTGAATAAAAGTATATTTCAAATAAGTAAAATCTCTGTTGGCAAAAAGCAATATTAGTCTTTGTTATTATATAACAGCTATGAGTGTTTTCAAATAAAAATGATGTCAATAGACCTTTTTGGAGGTTACAACCACTGTTGTTCATATCAATGTCGATGTAAATTTGAGGAATACGACTATATGATACAATTAAGCTAAACCTTATTAAATACTATTATTGGATAAATCGATTGTATGTGAATAGGGTAAAGGAAAAAAACGAATAAACCGACAAGACAAAGGCGTTTTTCGAACTTGACTTTCGGAATTCCGAGCGATATATAGTTAAGGTCCACTTCGAAACAATTGCAGTATTTAAAGATCACAGAACGGTGAACAGTGTGGACAATTTATTTCGACTTGAATATTTTAGAAAGTATATCCCATAGACAAACTGTCTAAATGAATAATTTGTACTATACTTCTAGAAACATACGCTAGTCAAACATAAAAGTAAGAAACCGTCTCGGCCCATAAGCAAGATCTATAGCCATGAAACCTGTGCATTAAAAAAACTGCAAGTTAGGACAAATCGTATCAGGACATTTAAATTACAGTTCATTAATATGAATTAATTTTTGAATTCATTATTACCAACTACAGATTGTCTCAAATCAGTGAGGAAAAATATTTGATGGTTGAAGCTGATACTTGTTGAAACGACATAATTGAAGAAAATTTGTTTCAATAAATGGTTTAATTGCACAACAATTGTTTTTAACATCATCACTTAACATAGGCTTCATGAGGTGACGTAACATCATCACCTGATGCAGCCTATGTTAGGCGAAACAATTGTTGTGCAATTAAACCATGTTTTGAAACATGAGGAAAAATTATTACTGGGATTGCGCCCTCGCCGGGAATAGAATAGATGCTCTGACTACTAAGTTAAAAGAGAACGTCATTACACTTACAATTTTGCCTCATTCATTTGAGGTAATCTGTAGTTTGTAAAAATTATTTCAAAAATTAATTCGCATTAATGTATCAAAATGAATATCTACAAAAAAAAAATCTGCGAGGATTTGAGCTTTAAATAACGTTAACTTGCATTAATTATTAAGGAAAATTACATCAACGAACATATCCTTAACAATTATACTGGGTAGTCTCTACATCGGCTACGTACAATAATAATTATATTTTACTGAAGTTTATTACGTACAAATGTAATAATTCTTTAAGGTAGATACACTTTTAATGATTAATTTTCTGAAAGTTAAAAATTATGTTATTCCATTTATCACGGACGTTACCTTGTTGATAAGTACGAACTTTATTTTCAAAAATGGACAACAAATCTGCCACTTTTCTACAATTTACTTGAAACAATATTTGATGTTTACGCCAAAATTTGATACTTTCTTTTAGAAAACAGATATTTCTACGTGCAGCTCAAGCTGTTTCCCATCTCTTGTTAGGGGTGGAGTAGAAAACTTTCCCGCAGAGCTTTTAATACGATTTCAATTTAACAAGGAACTCTACTATAGGGTAGACATCTATGGTGACATCCTACGATAACTCAAACTAAATACATTATCTGACAATCCAGACAACGAATTTATTTTTCTTTTGTGGAGATTTTCTTATGTAATTCTTAAATATTTGATTTTGCAAATATTGTTAACATTTTCTACATTTTAATGAATTAGATTGTCCAACAGATCTAACTTAACCTACTCCACTAAACTGTGATCAAGACTATTTTTAAGTACCGTCTGTTAGTTTTAATGTTATAATTAATGGTCCTAAAAAATATGTAAATAATTGGAAGTGCGAAAATAGAACTGCCTATATATTAACTTCAAGGGGACGTCAGAAAGGCCATTTTTAAGAAATTCTTATGTAGTTAATAAATATAGTATAATATGGTGCTATTTAAACCAACCACCTTAAAATTGAATCAGTGTTTTGAATATTCCTATTAATTTTTGTATTATAATAAGAACATCGAGAGATAATTAATTAATTGATTAATTGTTAAAGCCGTCACTTGTTAAAAATTTCTAATATTAATAATTAATAATTAATATATTAATAATTTGAAACCTATTGAGTTCGCTGTTGATTAAAAGCTAATTATAGTGACCATTATTTAGATCAATTTTCAATACATTCTTTCCTAATTGTTTCCAGTAGATAATAAACAATTACTCTTTTGTATTTTAAACAGATTTCAAGTCAATATCCTTACCCAACAAACATCTCCTCATTGTGATCTCAAGATAATTATCTTAGACATACATCTCAATTGTAAGTAACACTTAAGGATGATTGTTATAGTGGGATGTAACTTTTCATCATAGTGCCAATACTTCTTTTTTGACAAACTGATAAGAAACCAAAAAGTATAAAAGCTAAACTGCACTTAAACTTCATTATAGACGATTAATCGACACTTTCAAAATGGTTTCTTACAGTTTTGTTTTAGGAGTTCTTTCAGTCTGTCTGTTAGGCAGCCAGTTATGTGCGGGTTTAGAAAGTGTGACAATAGCCAAGGCTGCGGCTGTGTCGCACAACATCTACGAATGTATCGACACATCTGCCAAGTAAAGAAAGCATTATGAATTATTTGAAAACCGAATTTACAAATTAATATTATTTTCAGCAAAAAATTGTTGTATTCCACAACAGTCAGTGAAGAGAAGAAGTCGTTGTCGTATGTTACAGAAAATTTGGTGTTTCCAAATGGCGAAGTCAACCATAGTTTAATAACATGTATTGAGGTATGTGGTACATAACATTCGTTTTTTGTTTTTTGTAAAGCAATTATCCTTTATTTACTATTAAATATATATTAATAATCATGTAAGAAACTATTAACATATCTACAAAGCTGTTTAGTACAGTTGTAAATTTTTCTAAAATAATGTTTATTTCATTGGTAATGTAGTAAGGATTTAAAAAATTGAATGCTATTAATTATTTTTTAAATGAATGAATTGTAATTCAAAGGTTACTAATAATGATGGTAATGATAACGGAGGATATCCAGTAATTGTATCCGGTGGATTGTCCAGTCACTCTGTCGAAATACAATTCAAATCCCAGTGGAATAAAGGATTAAATTACTCCGTCAAACTTTACACGGATGCTTAAAATAAAACAGTTAATATTTTTATGTAGGTACTGAACAGGTCAAGACACTGTTAATAATGTAACCTGTGAGCAATTAGTAATAACGAAAATAATAATAAACGACTATGAATGATCATTAAACTCTGTATTTTTACCTGTACCTCTGCCCTCCACCACTGCTCCTTACATGGTGCAACTTTTCAACATTTGTGTTAAATACTCTGTAATAAATATAAATTGAGATAAACAACCATTTCTTTTACTAACGTCCATCGAGACATCCAAGGAGTCTTGCTTCTTATAACTATTGGACAACAGCTTTCATAAACGTATTAACTGAAAATTCGAAGGAGAAAATACAAATAGATATTTTGCGTTTAGTAATTGTAATTTGAATACAAGTACATTTCAAATAACTCATACCACTATTGGCGAAAAGTAGCATTCGCCTTTTTCTTTTCGAGAGAGCTGTAAGTTAAATATAAATATGGAATCAACAGAAACAACTACTTCGAAGCCTAAGGGCCAATACCCCTATGGTCATTGCAAAAGTCTTTCTGCCAGCGCTCACCTGATGAGATCCAATAGGTCGAAACCGGTACTGGGATTTGGCTTTCCGTTCACAGTGCCTACTTGGCAGGACGTGTTTCAAATTTGCGATGTGTGATCCTCAACGATTTTTAAACGAAAAATAATTTTAATGCCTTCTTTTTCGTATATGGAGCTATAAGTGTTTAATAAGATGAATTTTAATAAACTTAAATGGAAAAACACTATTATGCTTCTTATCGCTTTATTTATTCACAAAAAAAAACTGTGACTATTGTTTCGAAAAAAAGGTTGTCATTATTAAACAAGTGATTCAATTTGTGTTTTGTACACTTCAAAAACATATAAATAGCCATTATATTCATAAACACTTAAGGAAACCTAATATTAAACTTATCATTATATTTATTGAGTACCATTATGCTTATAAGATGCTCAATGAAAATTGAGCCTACTATTAGAGCACGTTCCCAGTATTTTGGAAAGTCCATCTGTCATAAAATTAAATAGCAACAGATTTAATTTTACCCTTTAAGCCAATAATATTACCTAAACGAGATTTTAACATTCATGGACGCAAGGGGCGTTTCATTCCCGTAATTTTTAAACATCTAATAATTTTGTTCGACAATTTTAAGTAACGCCTACTGATCTTAAACGTTATCAGTATTTATAGCTTCAAAACACTAAAAACAACGTACACACAAACACATAAACCCACACCTACACCCATACACACATTACTACTCTTATAATCATTTTTACATTCATGATGGTCTGAGGTAGAGAAGTACTTTTCCAAACAACTGTAATTTTTGAGGAACACAGAACGGCGAACGATCAGAAAAATTTATTAGTTGTTGAATATTTCAGAAACCCAAGAAGAATTTATCTGAATGAACAAATCATTCCTTACATTTGGAAGTTTATAGAAGTCAGCAATTAAGTTGAGGAAACCTTTAGGTCCATAACATAGATCAATAGCTATGAAACGATGAAACCTGTGCATTAAAACGGTGTATGAAAGGAGAAATGAGTTCAGAATCTTTATATAAAGTTAACTAGCGTAAATTATTAAGAAGGATTCCGTCGTGAAGTTTATTCCTACCAACCGGATTGACTGCCTCCTAGAACGACTATGTAAAATAATTATTATCATTTCTTGAACTTTACTCCGTCCATACCTCACAGTTTTTAAGGCAGAAACACTATTAATGATAATTTTAAAAAATTAATACAAATTAACTTCACCCCTGTTGACCACACAAAAGCTTTAACGAGCTGACACCTGCCCCTCCCACTCCTTATATGGACATTATCAACGCGAAACTGTCTCTTTTATTTTATTTAGTTACCATGGTCTCCAGTCTAAAGTCCTAGTTTGATGACTATTTATGATATATATTGTAAAAGTTAAAACTTAGGTTGTTCCCAATATTATGGACATTATCTAATTGTTAAACAGAAACCTTATTTTCAAAAAATTGACAATAAATTTGTAATTTCTTCACAATTTAATTGAAATATCGTTTTCTTTGACAATACTGTTAATGTAAATTTTGTTTTTCATTTACTTTGATACCAATATTTTACAATTCCTTTTAGGTAATAGACATTTCCACAGATTGCTCGAGCCTTTTGCCATCTATTGTCGGGGGTAGAGTGGGATGATTTTTCAAAGAGCTTCTAATAGGATTTCAAATTAACAAGGGACTCTACTATAGAATGGACAACTACGGTGACGTCCTCTAATCACCCAAACCGAATACATTATCTGACGACCTGGGTCGCAAAACGATTATTTAATTTTATTTATTTATTTTTTCAAAAATCAATAAATGCATTTTGTATATACTATAATAATAGTTTCATTGTAATTACACTACCTTACATGTACGTTTCTCCCAATATTATAATCATTCCTTAAATGTTCTATATTCGTTCTAATGTATTCACTATTGTAGTTAATAAGTTTGGTTTAAAATGAAGCTATTCAAACCATATACATTAAATTTGAATGAGAATTATCTATGTACCTACTATTCGTCGAGTCACGATATAACCTCAAGAGATGACTGAATAATTAACTAATTGCTAACGCCATTACTTGTTGAAAATTTCTTGTAATAATAAATAAGATTTTTTTGAAACGTTTTAAGTTCTTTGTTGATAAAAAGCTAATTCAATTAACTATCTAAGCGAGCTGAATAATAAATACTTTGTTTCCTAATTGTTTCCAGTAGATTACAAACAATTACTCTTTTGTATTTTAATCAAATTTTAAGTCAATATCCTTACCCAACAAACATCTCCTCATTGTAATCTCAAGATAATTATCTTAGACATATATCTCAATTGTAAGTAACACTTAAGAACGATTGTTATAGTGGGTTGTAACTTTTCATCATAGTGCCAATACTTCTTTTGTGAAAAATTGATAAAAAACAAAAGGTATAAAAGCTAAACTGGACTTAAACTTCAACATAGAAAATTAATCGACAGTTTCACAATGATTTCTTACAGTTTTGTTTTAGGAGTTCTTTCCGTCTGTCTGTTAGGCAGCGAGTTATGTGCGGGTTTAGAAAGTGTGACAATAGCCAAGGCTGCGGCTGTGTCGCATAACATCTACGAATGTATCGACTCATCTACCAAGTAAAACATCATGAATTATTTGAAAACCAAATTTACAAATTAATAATATTTTCAGCAAAAAATTGTTGTATTCCACAATAGTCAGTGAAGAGAAGAAGTCGTTGTCGTATGTTACAGAAAATTTGGTGTTTCCAAATGAAGAAATCAACCCTAGTTTAATAACATGTATTGAGGTATGTGGTACATAACATTCGTTTTTTGTTTTTTGTAAAGCAATTATCCTTTATTTACTATTAAATATATATTAATAATCATGTAAGAAACTATTAACATATCTACAAAGCTGTTTAGTACAGTTGTAAATATTTCTAAAATATTGTTTATTTCATTGATAATGTTGTAAGGATTTAAAAAATTGAATGCTGTTAATTATTTTTTAAATGAATTGAATATATTTCAAAGGTTACTAATAATGATGGTAATGATAACGGAGGATATCCAGTAATTGTATCCGGTGGATTGTCCAGTCACTCTGTCGAAATACAATTCAAATCCCAGTGGAATAAAGGATTAAATTACTCCGTCAAACTTTACACGGATGCTTAAAATAAAACAGCTAATATTTTTATGTAGTAACTGAACAGGTCAAGACACTGTTAATAATGTAATCTATAAGCAATTAATAATAACGAAAATATTAATAAACGACTATGAATGATCATTAAACTCTGTATTTTTACTTGTACCCCTGCCCTCCACCACTGCTCCTTACATGGTGCAACTTTTCACCGTTTATGTTAAATACTGTTTAATAAATATAAATTGTGATAAACAAGTAACGTCCGTCGAGACCATAAGCGTGCCTAAAAGGCAGAAAACGTAGAAAATAGAAATAGGTGATTTGCATTTTCGATTTTGAATATAACTTTATCTCAAATATCACACATTTGTTGGAGAAAGAAGGTGTATTCCGTCTTGTTTTTCCATGACAGCTATAATTGTTTTCCAACAAACAGAAAAATTATATTTATTACTAAAGATCAACATTTTTTAGAGGGTTCGAAACACTGGGTCGCTTAATGAATAGATTTAATGGTTTGAAAATAGTAAAAGAAAAATTACATAGACCGATAAGAGAATTGTATTATTTTGACGTGAAAAGTAACGAATGAGCATTTGGAGAGGTTGAGTTTTGAAATGGACTGATATTTTCGGGGGTGTAGAAATTATCTAAATTAGTGAACTGAAAAGTCTTCTTAAATTAAAGTACACAAGTGCTCATTTATTAATTAAATTAATGAAAAATTTGAAGATTTTTTAGTAGGGGTAAATTTAATTTTAAACAATTACACAACGTTTAATTAATACTTTAATGCGATATTAATTATTTTTTTAATTTTTAATTTATACCCACTACAAATTACCTCATACAATGAGGGAAAAACTTTTTGTTATTGTTGTCACCTCTCGTATCTTAGTGGCATAATCATTGGCGCGTAAAAGCGATGATCCCGGGTTCGTGTCCCGACGAGGGCGTGACAACAGTAACAAAAATTTTCTCCTCATTGTATGAGGTAATCTGTAGTGTATAAATTTATTCAACAATTAATATCGCATTAAAGTATTAATTAAATGTTCCAGTATATTAAGATACAGGGTTCACAGTCTCTCAACGGTCTCCTACGTCCAGTTAAATATAAAAACTCAGTACACAAAAAGTGCACACCACAAAGTACTGTACCTTTTGATGGGATAAAGTTTTCACGCCTGATCGCATTTCCCACACTTTTAGCATTTCTGAATTCATAGGAATCCATACCCTTGTAAAATGTTAAATTTGTTAATTGTATTTGCACTTATGAATTTAAACTGGGAAATTTTCGATAAATCGTTTGCTACAACCATATGCACAATAAGATTTAACTATTTTTCGTAAAAATTATTATAAATATTGGATTGATTCAGCCGTTACTCTGTGATAATTCATCTTTACGATAAATGAAACACTACTTTGTTTATTATCACTTTTTATTTACAAATCCTGTTGACTATAGTTTCGACAAAAAAGCTTGTCATTGTCAAACGAATAATTCAAATTGAATGAATATAAACAGATTTGTCAAAACAAATGATTACAAATTGAATGAATGTAAACAGATGTACAGTAGTGTTGATATACATTTTTAGAAATACCATTCATTATTAAATGTATTAAATGGTGCTGAGTGGTAAAAATCTACCTGGTCATTAAACAAATTATTTTTAGCTTTTTTGTCGAAACTATAGTCAAAAGGATTTGTAAATAAAAAATGATAATAAACAAAGTAGTGTTTATTCATTTATCGTAATTATTATAAATTATAAATAACTGCGATCATCTCCATCGTGTTTACTTTACTAACTTTGATACACCACTTAGTACCCCAAACACAACCACCACACATCACAACGATACATAATTTTGAGTATTACACGAAAATTTTTTTTTGCCACTATACGAATAATGTATTGCTTACCGTATTGAATTCAAATAGTTATCTGTACAATAAATGTAGTCTAATTTACGTTCATTACTCTCTGTTAATGCTATTAAGACATTCTTTAGTGCAGGGATTGTGAAACATGATGTAAATTCAGAAAAAAAACTACAGTATAGAAATTTTTTACCAATTTGTTGACCGATTCAACAATATTGTTTTGGTCCACATAGACGATACACGACACTCTTGATAATGGTCCATGTGGATTGAAACAATTTCGTCAAATTAGTCAATAAATTGGTAAAAAAATTTCATACTATGCTTTTCTTCTTAATTTCTCTCTCTTTTCTAAAATTTAAGAATTAAGTTGTTCCGAATATAATGGAGATTATCTTGTTGATAAATAAGAAGTTTATTTTTGAAGAAATGGACAACAAACTTCCCACTTTTCCACTATTTACTTGAATGAATATTTCTCTTGAAAACGTTAATCTCGTATTTCTTTACTTTAATACTTTATAAATATGTATATTTCCTTCAGATAACAAGCATTTCCACAAACGGCTCGAGCAGTTTCCCATCCGTTGTTGGGGGTGGAGTGGGAAGCTTCAAAAAAGGACTCTACTATAGGGTTGACATGTATGGTGACGTCCTCTGATCGCCCAGACCAAATAAATTATTTGACGATTTTGACAACAAAAGGATGGCGTCTCAACTAATAAAATCAATAAGTTCATCTTGAATATCCTATAATAATTGTTTCATTAAAATTACACTAGGCAAAGTAGTTGTAACAGTTAAGTAACATCTACCTGGCATGAATGTAACTGCCAATGTTATAAACACTTGTTCTATACGAGTGCATTGTTATCGAAATTATTTTAACTAATTCTTAATCATTTAATTTTCAATCATTAGGATAATCGATAAAAGAGTGCTATAAATAGAACTCTTCAAAAATGCCTTGTAGTGTTTACAGAAAGCAAATCATTTACCAGCAAACTGATATTTAAAAATACATACGTACATATATACCTACATACATAAACGTTTGATACAATGAAAATCACTTTTTTATCTTTTTTTGTCATTATCGACTGTCACAAGGTAACGGCCCGTAAAAATAATTGGTAAATTTTAATAACTATTATTGTCTGTAAGGATAAGTTTAGTCCACTCAAGAATATTTCCAATACTTTAGAGAATTGCATTGCTAACCTGATCTAACGTAACCTAGTCCACATAACTGTAATAAAATCTATTCCTATGCACCTTCTTTTAGTTTTAGTTAAGTTATCTAAACGTTTTAAAAATAGAGTAAATTACTAAAAGTAGTACATGCCTACATATAAACTTCAAAAAGAAGTCAGAAAGGCACTTGCATTCCCCGATTCACCTATAAGTACCTGAAATTGGCATTTGTTACATTTTCAATAATTTATTATTGTAATTAATAAACATAGTTTGATATGAAACTATTTAAACCAAGTCGATTGAATTTGATGGGAATTATCAATGTACCTATTATTCTTCGTATTATAATAACAACTTCAAGAGATAACTAATTAAATAATTAATTGCTAAATCCGTTAATTGTTGAAAATACACTAGTATTAATAAATAACTTTTTTTTAACCTTTTGAATTCGGTGTTGACTAAAAGTTAATTACATTGACCATTTAAACATGCTCAACACCAAGTACACTTGTCACTATTGTCTCCAGTAGATTATAAACAATACCTTTTTTTAATTTTAATCAGATATCAAGTCAATACCCTTACCTAACAAATATCTGCTCATTGTGATGTGAAGATAATTATCTTAAACATCGATCTCAGTTTTAGACCATACTTAAGAACGATTGTTATAGTGGATTGTAACTTTCCATAAAGTGTCGATACTTTTTCTTTTTTGACAAATTGATAAGAAAACAAAAAGTATAAAAGCTAAACTGGACTTAAACTTCAACATAGAAAATTAATCGACACTTTCAAAATGGTTTCTTACAGTTTTGTTTTAGGAGTTCTTTCAGTCTGTCTGTTAGGCAGCCAGTTATGTGCGGGTTTAGAAAGTGTGACAATAGCCAAGGCTGCGGCTGTGTCGCATAACATCTACGAATGTATCGACTCATCTACTAAGTAAAACATTATGAATTATTTGAAAACCGAATTTACAAATTAATAAAATTTTTAGCAAAAAATTGTTGTATTCCACAACAGTCAGTGAAGAGAAGAAGTTGTTGTCGTATGTTACAGAAAATTTGGTGTTTCCAAATGGCGAAGTCAACCCCAGTTTAATAACATGTATTGAGGTATGTGGCATTTAACTTTCGTTTTCTGTTTTGTAAGGCAACAATTTCTTTACTAAATATTTTTAATTAATCATGTAAGAACCTATTAACACATCTACAAAGCTTCATTGTAACGTTGTCAATATTCTAAAAATAATGTTTATTGAATTTTTAATGAAGTATGTATTTAAAAAGTTGAATGCTGTTAATTATTTTTTAAATGAATTGAATATATTTCAAAGGTTACTAATAATGATGGTAATGATAACGGAGGATATCCAGTAATTGTATCCGGTGGATTGTCCAGTCACTCTGTCGAAATACAATTCAAATCCCAGTGGAATAAAGGATTAAATTACTCCGTCAAACTTTACACGGATGCTTAAAATAAAATAGCTAATATTTTTATGTAGTAATTGAACAGGTCAAGACACTGTTAATAATGTAATCTATAAGCAATTAATAATAACGAAAATATTAATAAACGACTATGAATGTTCATTAAACTCTGTATTTTTACCTGTACCTCTGCCCTCCACCACTGTTCCCTACATGGCGCAAATTTTCATATTCTTGTGAAATGTTTTCAAATTTGAATAAAATGTGTCATATAGGTATTTATGAAAGTAAATGAGAGCCAAACGCGGTAATGATATTTCGTTGTACGAGCAGATATTTATGTGCTTCCTTTAGAAACTAATCACACATTATAATCCATTAAATTTAGAAGAAGAAAATAGAATAGATTAATCATTTTGAATTTGTAGTTTAAATTCATCCATATTTCAAGTAAGTTACACCTCTCATAGCGAAGCCTGTACTCACCTACGATTTTTCAAAATAGCAATGAGTATTTTCAAATAAAAATAATTTTAATAGGTATTAAATTCATGATATGTGGATTACCGGATACAGATCCCAAATTACATGTTTATAATAAGTTTAATAAATTAGTTTACAGGGTTTCTAATAGTTTTTCATTTATGCAATTGAATTGAATTCATACGGCGATATAGCTAGTATAAGATAGATATGTGTATTGTTTAAATAATGTACTATTTGTTGTCGTTCATAATGGTTTTCTAGAAAAACCCTTTATCGAAAAACATTCGATTTATTTATTGTAAAAAGTATTAACAATCTTCTCTGCAATTTTTGTCGTTTATAATGAATAATTTTATCGCAGACTAACAGATAATTTTTTAAAAGGAATGTTTCATTTTGTATCAGATTGCAGCTGATTTCATTCGAGTGCTCCTTTCAAATTTTTATGGCCGCTCCTGTTTTCACTTCGCAATAAAACGATAAGAAACACTATAAAACAGAAACTGCAACAGGTCTTTTTGTGTATTATCAGTGTAAGTGTGAACATTCACAATGGCTTCATACAGCATCACCGTTTTTATTTTTTCAATCTGCTTACTTGCTACTGCAATCAGTGACGATGTGCAGACAGAAACGTCTGATGTGGTTGATCCTCAGCTTGGTGCAACCTTCTTGGATACGAACAATATTCACGATTGTATAAACCCAACTGTCACGTAAGTCCAAAGAAGAACTTCATTCGAACCTTTATAAGGGAATTTTATTTTCACCGAAATTATTGATTTAATTCTCGTGATGCTGGAATTTTTTGAGTGTTCCAAATACTCCGTCGTTTACATTCAAGTCGAAGAAAATTTCAAAAATACATTCTTAAAAATCAGTATGTTCAAATAAAATGATAAGATGAAATTAAGCAAACTTTAGGAAATGATACAATTGAATATATTTAATGGATTGAAGATAGCTAAGGAATAATTACTTAGACCAAAAAGAAAAGGCTATTCCTGTAACGTGAATATGTCTTCATGTTCGAAAGAAGAGGCGACATCTGAGAATTTCAAGCGACATAATTAAGGTCCACTTACAAACAACTGTAGTATTTGAAGATCACAGAAAGAAGAACAATCAGTACAATTTATTTAAATCTAAATTGTCTAAGTTAATAATTCAAAGTCCACTTGTAGATACTTACTGGATTCAGCCATAATATGTAATGTAAAAAAATCTTAATCCAAATAAGTCGTCAACTATTTTTTCCCAGGGATAATGTAAAAAGGTTTAGAGTTTAGATATTTTTAAATTTACATATTCGACTTTTACCCAATTTAATCAGCTCAGACCCCTTGAAGCCCCTGCCTTTTTAATGTATAAATTCGTAGGCTGGAAGATTCTTAAATAATTTCCATCCCATTGTACATTTGGTTATTTTAATATATTTTCAGGAAAACACTCCTTTATACCGTAACAGTTACTGAAGCAAGAAAATTCCTGTCATACGCTACGAAAACTGTGACTTATCCTTCTAATACCGTTAGCACCACAACGATAACGTGTATTACGGTAAATATATCTATATACTTAATTTCAATAAATATCAGTGAAAAAATTGTTATTTTAAAGTCAAATGTTAATTTCTATAAAAATGCAGAAAAAAGTTATGTAGTCTTTCACGGCCGTTGTCAAACGAATAAAGATGATTTTCCGGGCTCGTGGGCCGTGGTCTAAAGACTTTTTGGTTGCCTGACGTTTATGTGATGACATACGACATCAGACGACTGCGAGATCAAAAGCTGCTACAACGACCAAACCACCAACGCTTCTGAAGATGTCAGCCGCAGCCGCTGACGAAACGTCAGGCAACCAAAAAGCCTTTGGACCACGGCCCACAAGCCCGTTTATTCGAGTTAAATTAATATTTTCCGCCTTTTCGAAACGATTTGTCAAAACTGATTCTCATTTCCAGGCGAACTTTATAGTTTTTACTATTAAATTTAGTTCGTGTCACATAAATCCGCCACGGATTGTAATAAACTTAATGCAAAATCAAATAATTAAAAATTATGTTGTATGCACTTAAATTAAAAACAAATCTGAAAAGTTGATTACCTACTAGATATACAAAAATAATTAACTACTCAATCTTTTAAAGGTGACTGATAAAAGTGATACTGGAGCATACGCGTCAATAACAGGTGGAGGTCTTGGCGACACATACGTCGAAATAACATTAAAATCTGCTTGGAACAAAGCATTAAATATCAATATTATGATATATGCCGATGAAGCATAACGATTTCGTTTTCATATTTTGTTACCATGTCAATATTTCAGAATTGATACTGTTTAAAATAAAAAAATGCACAATCTGCTTGTTTTTTATTACCTTCAAATTTTGCGTAACATTAACAACGGACGATATTTTTCCAAAACCCGATTTTGTGTTTCCAGTAACTCGGCTATCCTATGGAGCGGCCAACCGTGAAAATTGACGAGACCAATAGATACACTAAATTTGTGGAATAAAACTTATTAATTAATTAATGCAAAATATTATAGGGAGATAACAAGCATATCCGAAAGGACTCGTTGTGTAATCATTATATTAGTGGGGGAATGTCGAAGCTGTTGATGTCAAGAGGGGAATGAAACATATATAATTCCAAAGGTACTATGTCATAAATACGCACAAAATAAAAAACAGTTGTTTATGATCCCGGTTAAGGCAGGTAAAAAAAGGGTATTGTACCGATCTGGAATCAAAAGCGGGCCGAGCATTTTATATACTAAGAATCTACGCATTACAGATCATCTTTTTTTCCCTAACCACATCACCCACCCATTCCCTGCAAGGAGGTTGAAGACGGCCTTACGCCCTACCCTCTGGCTTTGCACTACAGTGTAGGCCGGAGGGATTGCCCGAGTAGCTGGTGGGAATGAAACACAACAAAATAATTCTCTCTGTAATCACATTACCTATCCATTCACTGCAAGGAGGTTGAAGATGGCCTTACGCCCTACCCTCCGGCTTTGCACTACAGTGTAAGCGGGAGGGAGTGCCCGCCCACAAGCTTGAGTAGCAGGTAGGAATGAAACACAACAAAATAAAATAAATAAATTTGCATTGCAAATCCCAATACGTCATACTTAATTCCTTCTTAAGTATATATGATTTCGCCATAAAAAATTCTTTGACTAATTAAATGAAAGTAAATGATCGAATTTCTAGTTGTTTATAATTCAACTAAGGTGTCATATAACAAAAATTAAAATTTAATTCTTATTCAATTTTTCTGCTTTTCATCTGATAACAAGGGTCACAAAATCTTCTAAATACTCAAGACTTTTAAACGCTTTTAGCTTTATTCAGTTCATACCTCTAAGATTATTAGAATTCCAGATTCCTTTGTTTGGTGAAGGAAAACTATAAAGAAGCATCCTGTGCCTGCACATCTTTAATAAACCGCCCTCCCCCTTTCCTATGGTTTTCTAATATCTTCCTTAATGTAGGGCGATGTCATTTTCTTTTGTCTGCGATATCTTTTGCCGTGAATGTTTAACTTTGCAATGAAACCAACGACGTCGAAGCTCCGAGTCGGAAAAGGAATCGGTTGAATGTCCGTTCCATTTTCTCTTTTCGAAAGTAATTAGTGACTTTAATGGGAGTAAAAGAGGACTCGTTTCTTTTGTCTCTATCCCACAACGTTTGTTCGTTCTTTACTTCTTTCTAAAGCAACTGAGCAAATTCTAACGCAAACAGTATATGTACAAGTAGGTACGACGCTGATGTACACATACTCGTTTATATATGTACATTAGTCTTGATGTTCCATTGTTTTGTGTAGAATGGAAACTGGTGGAAATCACGTTTTGGCTTGATGACTGTACTACCCATTGTATCGAATATGTCCCAGTTCTAGTATTTAAGCTTTGAAACTATAACCAATACGTATATTCAAGTTGAGCTTGTCGATTACAAAGTCAGACGATAATACGAGGATGAATCAAAAATAAACGAGCATTTAAAGAAAAGATTCTCAAAAACACAAATTTCTCTATTTTTCGACATATCTATATCACTCTTTTTTGTCTATACATTTTTCCTAACGCATTGGTAGTTTTTTCATTCCGTTTTCATAAAAACAAGCAGGGCAGGTGTCTATCCAGTTGCGCACAAACGCCTCCACCTGTTCATCGGTCTGAAATTGCCAATCTCTCGCCTCCTAGTGATTCTTTGAGGGTCCCAAACATGTGGAAATCACAAGGGTATAGGTCTGGTCTATATGGAGGGTGTTCCAGCTGAGTCCAGTGCATTTCACCGATTTGGCCCTACCTTAAAGCTGCGGTATGAAGCCCAGCGTTATCGTGTAAGAGTAACACATTACGCGTCCTCCTTTTTCGCCGATAAGCAAATTTTACCTGACTGAGAAGTCGGTAGTACAGACAGTAGGCTGCATTAAGGGTTCTTCGCTCGTGCAAAAAATCGATCAACAACACCCCTCTCCAGTCCCAAAAAAACCGTGGCTAAAACTTTGCTTGCAGATAGACGTGTTTTCGGCTTCACTGGGTTTGATTCATCTTTGCGCCGTCACTCCATGCTTACTCGTTTTGATGTTGGAGTGTAATGGTGTACCCACATCTCATCGCAGGTTACAATTTTGTGCAAAAAAATCACCTTCCTCTCTAAATTGAGTGGGAACCGCCAGAGAGATGCGAACAAGAGCAGCTTTTTGATCTTCACTCAGCAACTTTGGAACCCAACGAGCTGAAATTTTTCGGAATCCCAAGTTTTTCGTTATGATTGTGTGGACACTCCCATAGCTGATGCCGAGTTCACCAGATATCTGAAGCACAGTGGCGTGGCGGCCCCTTCAATAAGGTTTCCAACGCTTGCAATGTTAACTGGCGAAATTCTGGTGCGCGGACGACGAGGATAATTTACATTTTCGACACGATTACGCCCATCGTTAAATTCTTTGCTCCAAACTTTTACATGTGGCCACGAAAGCGTTTAATTTCCGAATTGTGCTTGCAATCTGCGCAGAATTTCAGCTGGTTTCACATTTTCACGTGTAAGAAACTTAATACGAATAATAATTCGTTGCGCAACGCTGCTATGCACCTTTTTCTCACTCACTGTGATAGCTATTAACCAAGCGAACGCTGCAATACGACTCATCGTTTCCGTGCCGACGCGTAATTTAAAAAGGCTGGTTTATATTTGATCCAACCTCGTAAAAAAAGAATGAAAACCGCATCGGTTGCTGCTAGTAATTCAGCTTTTCAGGAAAATGCAATAATCTTTCTGAAAATTCATAATATATTCACATTGGAACCAACACGCATACATGTTAAAATTAGATTATTATTAGTCCAGTACCAGACAAAGGGTTTAAAAGAAGAGGAAGATATTCAAACGTTTCAACACAATTTATTAAACAATCTCTACGAATAGCTTCGACCTAACAGTGTGTAAAATGATACAAACCATCTTTAAACAACTGGTACAAGTTCGGATAAGGAATAGGGGATGAAACTCGAAAATCATAAAACTACAGAGTGTGAAAAATCAGAGGGGTGTTGCTTACAGTTAATTCTGTTTGGTTATTGATGATATTCAGTTTTGAGAACACTGTGTTAGTAACAATAATGAAATTAACAAAGACAATTTAAAACGTTTACACATTCCATCTAAAAGCTGAAAATTATTTTTTCTATAAAACCTAGAAATCGTAAAAGCTATGAACATTCAGGAGGACCGAAAATTCTATTTATTATGAACAGGACAGCTAATACGGGTTTTATTAATGGATAATAAATGTTGCCCGTTAAAATTAGCTTATTTAAATCTCGTATGTTATATAAATGACAATGTATGTAGATAAATTGGAAAATTTAGCTAGCTTTAATGTAATTGCATTGGATTAATTACTGTCATCATGGAATAAACTATCTTTCGTACAAAACCTTGTTTGAATAACAGTATAAATGTTGACAAGATTGTTTTCATTTGATTGATGACAAACTAATCTGCGAAATTATATCAATCGAAGATGTTAATTATATAGATCTAAAGTAATACAGGAAGTTATTAAGCTTTTTATCTATAATCACTTCTTTATAGTTTTTTTAGTTGTTACCAAAGAAGCGACTTTTAAACTTTAGAAGTAGAATAACAATATTTGCATTGAATCATAAATATAGTTGTTATTTTTATCGATTAGTTTAAGTTTTAGCCCGAAGTGAAAATATTTCAGTTTGATAATGGATTAAAAACTCGAATGGAAATGTTTTAAGCTTTAAGTAACTTTTTTCAAAATGTTTAATAGGTCACCAAACTTAAATAACGGTATATACAATAGTCGTATCGATTAGGCCACTGGATGCAAGGGTGAAAGCTTTTTCAAAGGAAACTTGTTTCCCAAAATTGCAACCTAATCCGTCTCCCGTGGCTCTGTTGTGGTGCAATAATAGAGACATTTAATATTTGTTAGTTAGACAGATGGACGAGAGAATAATTGTTATTTATCTTTCCGGAAAGGAGGGCAATCCTTGGTAAGTAGGATGGATTGTCGTGTGTGGTGTTTGCGACTGATAGACAAACTGCTGTTGACACTGGTCAACGTATAATAGCAAAAGTAATTTTGGGACCAGCAGGGCAAATTAAACAAATCAAATTCACGTTACGAGGAGATATTTATTAACTAATTTAAACTGTAGGCAATTTAATTACCGGTCGTAGTACAATGACAATGAAAACATAACAGAAAGAGTTAAAACATCACATTATGCGCCAGAGCTGGACAAAGCTTTTAGCAATTTGTGCTTCCAGTCCTTTTAGGAACAAATATATAGGGTTTAGAAAACAAATTACTTTTTAAATTTTTTAAAAATTATCTGTACCATAACAAAAACGTCCAAAATGCTTGAAGACTTTTGAAGTGTTTGAAGATCATTTGGTTTAATTAAAACCCTTATACTGTGTACCTTTTTCACAAGTGCTTAAGGCTTGGAACCTAATAATCTTTTGTAATTGGTAAATCCAAGTTCTTGTATATTAAAATATAATTCGGACTTCAATTACCAAAGCACTTTAAGTAAGGATTTCGTGCTAAGGACATGAAGCTTTTTTAATGAGAGCTTTGACCAGCATTATTGAGAGCCACCACGTATTCGTTTCAACATTTTCCGTCTGTATGGAGTGTAAAGGGTGGAAGCTGGAAGGTGTGTACGTTGTACGTATAGACGTTTTGTGTCATCGTGTGCAAATATGTAATGATGTGATTGGAGAAGGTGAAGGGGTATCTATTCAGGATGTGTACGAATGCGCGAAAGAGGTAGTATGCATGCTAGGAATAGATATCTGTTAAGTGTTAAAGAATCTCTGTTATAACGGAGTACGTAGTTGTTGTGATGTTCTGAGTAGATTCCTGTTCGGTTCGGTACAATAGTGACAATCTGACAATAGGTTCAGTTTATAGTATGAAAAAAAAATTGGTTTTGAAAAATAAATGCCGACCGTTGAACGTCAATTTAATAGATAAATTTATTCGTGGAACAATTGGATTTGTGGGTACTTATTTACGTATATACTTTTGTCGACGATAAAGCACGAACGGATATAAGGGTAACAGATTTTTGCTTCTTGAATCATATGATTGAATTAGCATTCAAAAAATAAGTGAGTAAACATTTGCAGAACATCCTTACAGCGTCCACCAAGACCGAGTATTCAACGACATATGGCACGTATTGTTTCTTGAGTAGGTTCGTACAGAATATACGTTGAATTGAATGAAATCACCCAAAACTTTTACAATTATGACCGGCGCGTTCACCAATTAATTTGTTTTAAATTATTGTAAAATTGTAATGTATGTAACATAAATCAAATGTAAACATCAACAAACAAGCACTGTTGGCTACACGATAGAATTCGCCTGCGTTTGGGGTATGTAGAATAAAAGTAGGTAAATAATTGAAAAGTATCAAAAAAATTAAAATAAAAACGCATTGAAATTTTTCATTTTACGTTGTCTATGGACGCTAAAGCAGTAGCCGTATTTGCGCAGTCGGCGCCTGCGCATTAAACTAAATATGTCGGTGTCGTACGATTTCTCAAGAGAGCCCCCAGGCCGAGAGAATAATGACGCGAGTAGTGAAAAGAAAAACCAATAGAAGGGCGAATCAAAAACTATTGACGAGATAACGCGAGAATGCAGCGTCGGGCTCTTCGAAGATCCTTATTGCAAATTATTCCTAATTGCAAACTACTCAGCGAACCATTCAGGTAATTCCGTTCATTTCACAAATATTTGCGATTCCGATTGCCCAAGACGTTCACAAGTTTGGCGCTCTCGGTTGCCATACCGGCAACCGTCGAAATACTAATTGCACTTTCTTTGTCTCGTTTCTAATTATTGCTAAAAGGGGAACTTGTATATTAATTAATTCACGCAAATAATTAAGTACAAAGGCGCAAAACATTATATAGTATGTATTAACAAGCGAACACTTCTGTGCATGCTATTCCCATATTTAGGTAGTTACAATAAATTGTCTGATTAACATATTTGCCTTCATTTTGAAAACCCTTGATAATAATGAAATCTAACTCGAATCGAATTGTACTCATGCAGATTTAGAAATTAATATCTTCCATTTCTTACCCTTAATTTACAACAATTCAAAAATAGCCTCTCTGGCTCGGATTTCCGAATTATTTACAAATTAACGTTTTAAAAAATTGAAATAGTAATAAATCACGGATAGGTATTATTACCATTTTTTTTAAATAATATTATGTTGGAATTCGTTTTACTCTTCAGCTAGTTCATTTTAAAATAATAATAAACAAATGAAATTGCAAATAAATGACTGAAACAGTTTATATTAGAAAAGATATCAATAATAACACCTAAAACAGGAATGAGTAACCATTGTATAGAAAACAACCACTTTTCAGACGAACAGAATATACAATTATTACATGCAGAAAACAAAGGAAAAATGTTAAATTACTTGAACAATTTGATATTAAAAAATCCATAAAACTTAAACAAAATATTACAAATGACCAACTGGAATTTAAGAAATACCCTGTTATCGATTATTATTTGGATTTTCCAACAAACAATGGTTGAACACCCCATTTCCAGGTATAAATATTTTGTACTGTAACATTAATATTTAGTATTGCATTTGTATACTCGTGAACAAGGCTTAATAAGTCGGAACATATGTAGAGTTTCTAATATAAACTGTTTGAGACATTTATTTGCAATTTCATTTGTTTATTATTATTTTATAAAATGTTTCATAAAAAACCGAGCTTTGATTCTATTAATATTAGTTCATTTTATTTTATATTCAAATTAAATATGGATTATAACATGAGGTTTTTTAAAAGGGTAGAATTATATTAGGAATGTAGCACACTTTTTGGCTGCTGTATTATTTAAGGAATACATCAGAAGAATTTATAACTGGCAACTACATACACTTTCTATTAGTGCTTAGTTATTATATTATTAGTGTGATCAATTTTCATTATATTCGTGCTCGCAACTACACCTTAATAACTGACACGAAAAGTGTATTTCAACTAAAAAGGTGTAAACACTTCTCCATGATATTGGAACGTGTTGTAAGTACACAGATATACGTATATCATAAAACATTCAAATACTACAAATGTTAGAACAAATATAAATGACTCACCCCCTCTCAGAAGAATCAAATCCTTGGGAATTTGGAACCTAGAAAACAATATTACTGTCAGAGTATATTATATACTAAATATACACTAAATTTTTATCTGTTACATTTACTTCTACAGACATTTTAAGGAGCTTGTAAGAAATACTTCTAAATGTCACCACATAAGTGTATAAAATTATTTAAATTTAACTGTTATTGTTTTAAATCTAATATATTACCCTTTGTAAAACCATAATTCCCTCACCAAACCATAATGCGCTTTTTCTAAATTTGCTTTTCATGTTCCATAACAAAAGAAAAAGAAAGAAGGGAACAAAAACGCAGAGTTCATAAAAGAATAAGCCAGGTCGACGATGATACCGTTTGAACGGGTAATTAGAGACCATGTCGAACAGGGCGTCGAATCATTTGAGGAGAGAAAGTGAGATTGGGGAATGAGAAATGACGTTTGCGTTCGTTAGGGGTCGCAGTTAGTAATTGCCAAAGACCGACGACGCAAACAGGGGGTTTAATCCAAGAAAAGGACCATCACTGCCTAGACGTTGATGGGAAGACGTCGTCGAAGATGATTATTTTCCTGTTTGCATAGCTCGAAACAGAAACGCTTACATTAGGAAGTCGTACAAATCCAAATTATACATCACCGTTCCAGTGATTAAAGGAAAATAAATAGACAGTCTCGTACAAAATAGTAATTTATTGACGTAATTATAATAGATTAAGAAAACTTAACATAGATTCAATAACCGTTAAGAAATTAATTTAAGTATACTTCTAGTTAATACTAAAGAAAAATCAGACATACCCGAAAAAAGCAGAGTGTATAAAATAAACTGTTTAAATTGTGAAGCAATTTATATTGGTAAAAGTGGTAGAGCACGTAAATTTAGGATAATCGAACACAAAAAATCCATCTTACAAAAAGAACAACTGTACAGGCTTTGTTGACCACTGTGTGACCAATTGATCGTAATTTAGATGTCAATAATTTTAAACTTTACATAACCTTAGTAAGGGAAAAAATTAAACCTACTTGAAAGACTAAACAAATCGATTATTTTCTATCTCCTCTCCTAAAGTCCACCCTCTAAAGCATTAACATCAATTAGTACTCAAGCACTTACAAATTTAGTTTTTAATACTTTTTTAATAATGATTTAATAAACGAAACGGTACCGTCAAGATCCAAATACAAATTGTAAAAAAACCTATACCAAGTGTATTATTATTCGTATTTTATTATTAACATGTTTCATCAAGCGACCAACAATCGCATAATTTCCAGTATACTACTGTGTTTGTTTAAACAAAAAACTACTTTCAGTCTATCCAATGAATGCACAAACTGAGCCTCCAGAATTGGGTTAAGGTGATGTTTGTTACTGGTAGCACCACGGGAGGGAGATAGTGATAGTTAGATCAATCGAGAATAGTGAATAGTGAAAACTTCCAGGAAATTCATGAAATTCAGCTGTTTCTGTAAGGACAGTGAAGACTGTAAAGATGATGCATAAACTCTCATCGAATTTTGATATTAATGGGATCGATATCGCAAAAACAGTTAACGTTGTGGGACCAAATTTGCATGATATAAGCAATTTTCTGACAACATTCCTGTGCTACATATATTCAGCACTGATTTTCTACTAATTTCTGGCCCGGAATTCGACCACAATGCTAGATCACTCTACCTGCTCATCGTCCACATATACCCTGCGATTTTATTGGTTCTCAAATCGCAAAATGGTCGTACGGCGACAATTTAAAGACAATAAAAAGTGAAACGAGAAGGCAGCCTTACTTCTGGGGTCTTTATTCTTTTATATTTTGACAGTTGGTAAGATTGGTAACGTAATGCTTTAAAAATAAAGAAAGGCAAGTAAAATTTTCATTGAATGGCTATTACGTTCATTTTTTACGTGCCCCTGGGCGATGAGATAATTTAAAATTCAGCCACGACGTGAGCCACACGTCATCCCGCTCTATTCAATTCCCAAAAGGTTCTTAGAATCGTTCGGAAAGAATACAAAATACCATCCACTTCCAAACCATTTCCGTCTACGACCGTCCGCCACGCTCACGCTTACCAACGTTTGCGATGTATTCAAGTCGGTAATAATGCAATGCAAGATACCGTGTACAATGCGATTTGACACGGCACTATTAATATTTCTTTTTTCGCAACATAGACCGCATACAAAATGAACGAAATAACTGTCATTTACTTTTAGGTAAGTAAACGTTCGATTGGTTATACGTTCATACCATCAGAATTACAGTAAATAGTCTGGGAAAGCCGATAAAGAAAAATATTACTTAAACTATCGAAGGTGCATCACCCCTTATACGTTCCAGCAAACGTAATTCTAAAATCAAAGAATAAACTGAATGTCTCGAATAAATTTGTTTCAAGAATTCAACCATTAACAAGTGTTTGTTAATTAATAGAGAAACACTGAGTTTAGTTTCACAAATATTTTTATTAAAACTTTACAAATTTGTTTTGGCATTTACGCCATTATTCAAAAGTATTGGTTTTTGTATTAAAGGTACAATAGTTGGTTATCTCTATTTATACAATTTATACATGCAAGTTTGTAGGCAGGTCGGGTCGTTTGGAAATTCATGTCATAATCAAGGGTGAACCATTTGTTATGAGCTCCGTTTCGTTATTTACAATATTATAATTTTTCGCAATCGATCTTTTTATTTCTAGATTTCAAGAACAATCGTAAAAATTTCGTTACATACAGACAATTCGAAGTTTAGATGACTACTGAACTGAAATTACGAATTATCTATTAATATAACCAGCTCTTCAACTCGAACTGATGTGCAGTAGACAAGAAAATGGTCACTAATAATAATAATAATAACGTACGTGCTCGATCGCTTATCGTAACCAACGGCGCTTACGATTCTCTGTCGGGAATACATCAACAGTTACGATAGTTTTAGGTATAATATAAGCACTGCTTGACAATATTGGCGTATACGATAATATATAAAACAATAAAATTCAGTGAAAACAGTAGAATTGACATGCGATATTGAGTCGGGATGAACAAGTTTTTCCCAAGGAATCATATAGACCAAAAAACACAATTTTGGTAAAATTGTCGCTTACGATGTTTTGACATCAACACCCATTGATGTTACTGCGGCACCCGCTTTTAAAAGGTCGTTTCCACGCTCGTACAATTTGAATTTTGTCATTTTATTTAAACTGCATTCACGAATTGAACAGTAAATATTGGATCGTGAAGTTGATTCTACATAAACGGGCATTTTGAAAGATCTTGCATTTAGGCGATGATAAAATTTTTAAGCGTCTGCAACTCTAAATAAATCTCAGTGCCTATTTCGATATGATCTATATGCACAGACTGCATATACCAATAAACTAAACATCGGAGGATTATTATTATGCAGATCCCGTCACCTTTCCGTGGCGCTTCGAGAAGTTCAACAATAAAGTTCTGTTTAGAACGGAATTATCGTTGGTTGTTTATTCGGGATAAAGGATCGAAGGCGCTTGGAAACTGTTTACGACATATAAAGTGGCCGCATGTCGCGGATTTAAATTGAATAGACAATACCATCGCACTAAAAACACAACAATAAACGTTCAACAGCCTTAAAACTGCTTGACGCCCGTTACGACCTGAACTTACTATCTATATATATATACATACACAGATACAGTAGGTATTTCTGCAGAAAATCCTTTGAGATACGAGAAGCTTTAGTATCAACTAACTGCCCGAATATCGCCACCAGACGAAATTTACTGTTAACTATGGTATTTTCTTGTATTTAATAATGCCAACATCTTATACAAATGAAACAGTTAAATAAAAAACATTATCCAAAAAGAGGTATTAAAATTCTTGTTCGTCTAAATATTAAGGATCAAAGATCTCAATTTGGAACGCGTCCCATCAAGCAGGATTCAACAGTGTAATTCAATGCCAGTAGGGGTATCAGCCCTCATCTTATCTAACTGAATCGCCGGCGCAGCTTACATACATGATACATTAAAAAACATTAAGTTATTTGTCAACTAATCGATACCATATAGGTGTGAGTCACAATTTCCAATTACCGTGCTAGTGCTGTAGATCATTGCTTAGCATTCGGGAGGTCACGGGTTCGAACCCGGGTCCGGCTGCTCTGGTCCAAGTTTTCTCTGGTGTCCTTGGATCATTTAGGCAAATGCTGGGGCAGTAATATTCCAAAGATAATATTTCATTTCTCTTCTGTCTTCATTTCGTCCGTCTCATCTTTCTTTCCCTAACCGCACCACCCACCCATTCCCACGATTCCTGCAAGAAGGCTGAATAGGGCGTTACGCCCTACCATCCGGATTTGCACTATAGTGTAGGTCGGAGGGACTGCCCGCCCACCAGCACGAGTAGCTGGTGGGAATGAAACACAAAAAAAATTTTTTTTTAATTTCCAATTTATTAGTTTTCGTAAGCACATCATAGGTAGTTTTAGAGATGGGCAATATAATTCTTTCTGGTGGATCGATTTAAACGATTCATTGGCATATAAGGAACGATCATTTGAACGGACTACACTGCAAGTAGTGAATCGATTCATGCAATTCTTTTCTACTTCTCTAGTAGTTTTGATAAATCACATAATACTTCCTTTCAACCTAAACAGTAGTGATGAGCTGCAGGGTAGGGCGGAGTGCCCTCTTCAGCCTCCTTGCAGGAATCGTGGGAATGGGTGGGTGGTATAGTGGAGAGAAAGAAAAGACGGACGAAAATAATACAGAAGAAAAGTGAAAGATTATCTGTAGTATATTACTGCCCCAGAATTTGGCTAAATGATCCAAGGAAACCACAAAATAATTTGGTCCAGGACAGGTCCCCTCGAATGTCAAGCTGTGATCTATACGTCTTCACCACGCCGCTGGATATAAATTACCGACCAAGCAGCAATTGTTTCACACAAGCAAATTGACTAATATCAAGTAACCTGCATTGAATATTTAGTTTGGCAAGTAGATATATTTGTAGTGCTTATCTAATAGATAGTGAAGATACCTAAACTATAAATATCTATAGATTACGATATATTCCCAGCTTCTTGACATTAATCAACTTGCTTGCATAGAAGAAACAACTCTGGTTTGGTTTTGTTTTGCTGAAAAAGAAACGTAACTTTGGATTGTCTTATTCAGAAACACCAAGGAGACCCATTACAATGAGGTACAATGAGCATTTACTGCTACTGTTGTAGAATATTTACATATGTATCAACATTGAAACAAGAAATCCATTAAAACTGCGAAATGGCTACTAGCCTTCGTTTTTTCTACAAATTACAAAGTATTCCCTCTATTAATCAAGTTTATAGAGACATTAATGATGTAGCATATAAACGGAGATACATATCGTGAATGAGAGAGCCGATATAAAGCATCGAGAGACAATGACATTCCCTTTATTATAAATGCTTTTACAGTCGAGCGAAGTATGGATTTAAACTACATCTAATGTCTCCCTAACCGTTATTTGTTACATAGTCTGCTGGTTTCACTGTAGCGCCGCGGCGCAGATAGCGTGAATTTACATGCACCGAGTGTTCGTGAGCAAAGTGCCATCCATAAATTTGACACGAAACGGTCTATTTACCATCGTAACGGCAAATAACCTAACGAATGGCGCGTGCATATAATATAATAAAAATTGACGGAGCGTATGCAATATTACGTGCATCGCCATATAACAATCCAATTTTGGACAATACGACGCGATATGAAGTACCCACGACGAGTCTTCCTGTAACACATTCGATCAATCATAATTGACGATCAATAATGTATCGACAAGTTTAATGATTCACTTCATATTTCAGAAAATTTGAAAAATCCCGAGGAAATATTATGGAAACTTGTCCGATTCATTAAAAAACCAGAAACGGCGTAGTAAATACCTCAGGTAGACATTTGACACTACATAATGAGTCCAATTAAAAATGTGACTAAAGAAAATAAATCACAATACGTTAATTTATTAATGTACTGGCACATAAACGTCTTACACATATGTTATTACAAGCCAACCAACAATGCTAGTGTCACAATGAAACAATTTAAATGGTAAAACCAGTATACCGTCATACTTTATGATTGGATTCAAAGAATGCGTGGCTAGTAACTCAATTGAACTCACCAATTGTGGGTTCATTCATAGTCACCTTACAAACATAAAACAAAGAACTAAGTGCAATAATAGTTATTCAAACGAAATTAACTCTGACATAGGTGTACCACAAGGAAGTATACTGGGACCCCTCTTTTTTCTACTATTTGTTAATGATATAACTGTAAACTGTAAAATAACTAAATATTACCAATTTTTTACATACATGGAAATAATATCACAGATTTAATTAGTATACTAAATGAGGAAATGAGAAATATTAGTAATTGGTTAAAAATAAATAAGCTTAAATTAAGTGTAAAGCAATGGTTATTGGGACAAAAAGTGCTAGAGAAAAGATTAAAGGGTGTAAGTATGATATTATTATTAATAATAGTCTTATTGAAGTAGTAAATAATGTTAAATATTTAGGAGTAATAGTAACTAGTGAACTAAAATGATCTGAGCATGCAAACCACGTATGCAAAAAAAATCAAAGAAATTTGTTATCAATAAATGCAAAAAATACTATTTATAATGCAATAGTTCTCCCACATTTCAATTATGTATCAACAATATGATATATGTGCGATTCCAAAGATATCAAGTATGAATATAAGAATGCAAGTTATTCAAAATAGGGCAATGAGGGCAATATTAAATTGTAATAAATACACACCAATTAATGTAATGTTAAATAGGTTAGGCTGAATTAGGATAAGCAAGTTAAGTAAATATAATGTTCTTGTTTTTATACATAAAATAATGATAGGAATGATGCCGTAATTCTTTAATGAACTCATAAAAATAAATGCAGACGTTCACTCGTATAACACTAGGATTAAGAATAATATACATTTAGAAAAGCACAATAAAACTTTCATACAAAATTCCATCTTTTATAAGGGGGTGAAGAATTACAACAATCTTCCAGAATATATAAAATATAGGGATCTAAAGCGATTTAAAAAAGAAATAAAGATATTGTTATGTGAAAATGATTAGTTTACTAAAATCAGAATTAATTATATTATATTGTAAAACTCTAGCAAAAGCTACAATAAAGGTATTATTTTATTATATTATTAATGTTTGAAAAAATTGTCCTTTTAATTAAGGAAATTGATATAACTGAATCTACGCATCCCTCATATACATTTACCATAAATAAAAATGGCCTTGTCAAATACTATTGAAACGAAAGTTAATGGAAGATCTCCTTTTACTATGCTGACTGTGTGGTCATTTATTAAATGCTGTTAATCAACAGGTGGCCTATGTTGGTCAGTATTCTGTAGGACCTCGACCTGCTGACGTTTGTTAGAATGTTTACTAAAAACTTATCAACATGAAATATTGCTTTTAGTGTAAGACTACACCTAATGCACATTAACAATACCAAAACCAAGATTTAATTTGTATAATTGATTTTATCTACTGATCCTTGATGAAATTCCATTATATACTTAATGAATAAAAAACACAAATTAGGTATTTAATTTGTAGTTGAGCCTTCAAGCTTAAATCAGTGTATAGTGAGCAAATCTGAACTGAATCAGATCAACGAAAAAAAAATTATAAGTAGGTCACCACCGATATTTTGTTTTCCGATCGATGAAAACATAATGTTTTTTAAGTAAGTACCGTTTTGAAATTAATAAAAAACGTGCAAAAATGTCTTAATAATTTTACTTTTGGATGAAAGCCTGTACCTTAATCAACTTTTCTACATAATTTCTTTCAATATTGAGGCACTTGTCATAACGTTTGACCAGTTTTTGAATACCCATCTCATAGAACTCTGCCGCCTGACTCATTAACTGTTAACCACTGCATCACAACCGTTTTGACTTCGTGATCGTCTTGGAGACGCTGACCACCCAGATGTTTCTTCAAATGCAGGAACAAACGGTAGTCACTGGGCGCCAGATCAGGGCTGTACGGAGGATGATCTAGAGTTTCCCAGTGAAAAGATGTGACGAGATCTTTGGTCCGATTAGCCACATGCAGACGGGCATTGTCATGCACATTTGTGTAGCCATCTTTAAATGCTCTCACCCACTTCCTTACCATTCCATCCCTGATAATGTTTTGTCCGTAAACTGCACAGATCTCAGATCTCACGATGAATATCAATCGGTTTTAGTCCTTTAACATTAAGGAATCGTATAACAGCCCGGACTTCACAATCGGCGAGACTTACGATTATCGGAGGCATCTTAAACACTCAGTAAACAACGTAAACAAGGGCGAATCAGACTGTAATGGCCTCAGTGCATAGGTGAGAGATGTAGGTACTCATTGCGCATGAGCGGAAACGGTACTTAATTAAAAAAAACATGCCTCGTACATTCATAAAATCCAAAACATAATTTATTAAGAAAAAACCGATGAGTAGATAATAAAATTAGAATAATAGATAAAATAGAGTACGTATATAACGACATATATCAATTCCCTTTTTTGTTTGTTTTCCTCACATTTATACGAACCACTAGAAAGTTTTCTCGGTTTTAAGAGTAGTTCCAGACTCGTTCCCGAAATGCATTTTAAAACGAATGGGTGTTACGTGTTAGCCAGAAGCCATTCGTTCAAACGAGATGCACGTCTGTTGCAAACACGTTTAGAAAATGTCGTTTAAATTCTTTCCAGGCGTTCACGAAACGTCGATAGGGAATATTTTACGAAAGCCGCACTCATCCCCATATAGGCACGTAGTACTTTTCGTCTTAAAATTAATTGACACCTGCGACAACGGCATCAAGCGTATTACCAATTCGATGGCATCAACTCATCTTCCTTCCGAGATTTACGACAGTGAGTATGTCGTCATAAAAAGGTACACTTTTGCCTTTACGACATCCGCTTGAAAATTTACATTACAATATAAAACTGTCGTCTCATTTTCATCTTCACTGAACTCTTTACGTATATTAACTGGTTGAAGTCCCTCGGCAGTTATATACTGCTAAAATGCGACACATTTAAAGCAGAAATACGAAATATATTGCAAACACAATGTGATACAGAGTATAAAATTTATTTTATTTTAACCAGATACCAAGATTGAACAGTTTGTTATAGTTTAAAATTATTCGATTACTATTATACAATTCACAGTTTCACATGTGTGTCCATCCTTTCGAAGAAACAAGATACCAAAAGTGTATGGCGATGATTATATTAATAAGTAAAAGTCGAAACTTATGGTAGAATTATAATAGGCGGGAAATGAAACATATAATTCGAAAGGTCCTGTGCCACAAATGTGCACCTAATAGAAATCAGTGGTGTTTGTTGATCGTAAGGAAGGTAAAATAGTAAAAAAATGGTTTCGCTTCGGCCGAGAACCGACCCCGAGTCACCCGCGTGGCGCGAGTATCGGTAGTGAAGCTGCCTATGGTAGATCCGAACACATTCGAATACCTACGAATTGTTCCGATTGACAAATTTCATGCTACAATTTACTACTTTATGTTTATGTTGTTTTAAAGTGTCCAACAAGCATATAAATGCGGAATGCATATTATGTCATTAGAAAGCAAATTCGTCAAATGACTGAATTAGCGGTTTACTGAAATAATTAGCAATTGTTTCGACCTAACCAGTCATTCTTCATAAGGCTAACATTTTCTGTACTAACTTTCAAAACATATTCGTAAGTTATTGATGTACTAAACTGTAGATTACAAATTGTAAAACATACATAAATAAACAATAATTGTCGTAAATATAAATATAAATATGGATTCAACAGAAACAACTACTCCGAGGGCTAATACCCCTACCAGCATTGAATTACACTGTTGATTCCGATGGATTCTTAGACGAAGATATAACATATTCAAAAAAGATGGAATTAAAATCCTTATTCGTCTATATAATAAGATCAAAGATCGCACATTTGGAACGCGTCCTACTAAGTAGGCACAACGAACCAAAAGCCATATTCCACGACCGGTTTCGACAGGTGGGCGCTGGCAGAAAGGCGTAGTTGTTTCTGTTGATTCCATATGTATATTTCCAAATGTGAGATCTTTGATCTTAATATTTAAACGAATAAGGATTTTAATTCCTTCTTTTTTTAATAAATAAATGTCGTATATAATGGACTTTTGAATTTTATCGTAGCACAATCATTATAGTTTCCCTCAGACTTTATTCTGAGCACTTTCTAAAAGAAATGAAAGAACTTCAACTAGAAACGTCGACAAAACGGAGCCACTTCAAAGAGGTTATGTTTTAAGTATGTGCAGGGCGAAACCAAAGCATCCCGATTGACAGTTAAGAGCACTTGTGCCAGAGAAGTCTGTCTGTACACATATACCGGTGTGTTTGCCGAACAGGTCAACCAGAATGGCGACGGCATAAGGGACGAACAAGTTCCATTTGGCCCCTCTTCTCGGTATCTCCACTCACCACCATCGGCGCTGCTGCCGACATACTCTCCGATAGTTTGAATTGCAAATTTTATTGCCCTCCGTTCCTGTTTGATGCCTTCTTGTCGTCGTGATGGCCGACGCCACCGATCGAGCACTTGTTATCTACTGCGTGAAACAGCAGACAGCAACTACTAATACTGGGCATCGAGACGCCAAAGTCGACGTCGTACAGTGGACTTAAATTGAAAATGTCGTAATAAAACACCCACCACCCCTATCATTTGTAACAGAAGCTTCAAGCATTTGTTCTGCAATAGAATGTTGAACACTCAAACGAATATTCACTACAACAAAGGGTCATGAGAAGTATATTCCAGTATTTCAACAGGTAAGTTTGTATCTTCAGACTAAGAAAGCAAAACGAGTCTTTTAAAAAGGGGTAAACTACCTATTCGCAGGGACTACCTTAATTCTCGAAAAAATACTAACTGAGATTAGAAATAACGCAGGTCAACGTAAATCGGAGAGTTGAAACCAGAGATATCATAATAAAAGTACTTTGGGACGATTATTACGAAAATCTGGGTTTACAATTGCCTATATTTTAAGACATCTTCACTTCCATTACAAAATATTCACTTTTGGATACTTTTTTGAGTATTACTACTTGATATAAAAGGATAAAATAATCAGCAAAGTAGTCATTTTCGAGGTCTTTTGTCGCTGAATTAAAATCTGGTACTAGAATTGCCATAGCACATTCAGATTTATACATATATTAATTTTATAATTCCAATGGGTTAGTTTGACTTGCTTGATTTTGAGACCAGGATTCTCGAAATTGCAAACAACTAAAGTTTCTCTGGGACCACATTTCAAAATGATGAATGTGCGATAAAATATTTGATTACCTTGAGAATAGCTACTCTATTAATTACTTTGTTCTTTTATTTCAAGTTGTAATCGTCTCGAAAAGGCCAAAAATTAAATTAAAAAGGTATAAAACAAACACTTGGTTAATTTTCACTAAATTTATTATCAACTCGACAATATTGTTTCGACGAAATATCGTCTTTTTTTTTTTCGTCGAAACAATATTGTCGAGTTGATAATAAATTTAGTGAAAATTAACCAAGTGTTTGTTTTATACCTTTTATTTAATATGCATTTTCACACTGAATGCACCGTACAAAATTTAAACTTTATTAAAAATTAAATTATTGAGTTTTGAGGTTACGATTTCTTATAATCGTAACATGCTTTAAGGCTATATTGATATAAATGTTGGATTGTCTTAGAAGGACATTTAGTATGAATTTGAAAAAATGAGTCAGGTATTTGTCACATTCAATTCAATCTGATTTTTATGATTAAATTCAAACTTCTTAATTTTCCTTCTTGATAAAATGGTGACATTTATGTTTGCATCTAGACGTATGGTACTTAGTAAAAAAAATAACAATGTTCTTATTTGGTCCACTGTGCATAGTCAACTTCGACAAAATAAAATTCATTGACACCAAAGACAATCGATCGAATGATCTGAAACAAAGACGGCTCGGCTCGAATCAAGTATTTAAAATGAGAATCGGAAATGTGTCTCAAGAAAAGCTATTTGATGTCAGAAAAACACTTTCAGAGAATTGCTAGATAGCTTCCAATGTTTACCACAGTTTTATGAATTACAAATGTAGGAATAGAGTTGCATGGAAAGTGAAAAATTAGGGAAATTCTGTCTTCGAATTGAATACAGAAAATTTGAATACAAGGTCACGCCTTTCGCTTCTCTCTCCATACTATCGTGGCACAGTTGTCATTTTTGTTTGTTATAAACATATTACAAAATCGATTAAAAATACTATTGCGTTATTACGGAAAATTAAATATACCTATAGACAAAACCCGAGCAAAGATTTAGTTGTCTCAATTTATTTTTTATTGTAAAAATCGTTTAAAAACAATCATACTTTTTGTTATGAAGTAGAAATAATTGGACCAACCAGTTTGCCTTCAGCTGAAAGAATAATCTCTTTCTCAAAGGAGTAGGATCTTCCTAACGCTATTAACCCCGTAACTACCTATTTAGGCGTAGAGGTCACCTAGATATCGGCACCTTTGAAAATGATGTACAGCGACATCTCATTTTCTTCCATACAAATGCTGCAGTTAGGATTTTTCTCGAGTCCTATCCTGTGTCTGTGCTTCCGCAAGGTACCGTGATCAGTAGTCCTCTTTCTTTTTTTCTTTCTTTTTTATGTTTCATTCCCACCAGCTACTCGTGCTGGTGGGCGGGCAGTCACTCCGACTTACATTGTAGAGCAAAGCCGGAGGGTAGAGCGTAAGACCCTCTTCAGCCTCCTTTCAGGAATAGTGGGAATGGGTGGGTGAATGGTAGTTAGGGAGAGAAAGATGAGACGAACGAAATGAAGACAGAAAAAAAGTGAAAATTTTATTATTGCCCCAGCGTCTGCCTATGTGGTCTAAGGAAACCACAGAAAACTTGGAGCAGAGCAACCGGACCCGGATTCGAACCGGTGACCTCCCGAATGCTAAGCAATGATCTAGAGCACCTCTAACGGTTACTGTGAACTTCCTTATACTCAATTCGAGCATCTGTTCTACCTACCCACTCTTCAATCTCATTTGGTTTGACGAGAGGCTTCTCGTCATTCTGCATCCCTTAGTGTTGCTCTACACCTTATCAGCAACGCAGCTTTCAATTCCATAATTGATTGCCATACCTTCCCAGCTGTATGAGAAATGAGTTCCTTGGCCATTATCTGACCGCCACATTGTTTCTCTGTATGCCCCTATGAATAGTCAACGGTCCGAAAATAATCATATTAATCACAAAATACAAGTTTATATTATTCAGAAGTCGTAAAATTCTCAATTTGTAACCGAATCCCACCTTTTAGAACTTTTTAACAGTGAAGGAATTTTCAGAGTCAATTAATTTACCACATTCTTTTTATAATATAGATGTGTGCAATAGAAGATTTTCCTAAAAGCTTCTTAAATATATAGGAGTTAAAAGGAGTTTCATTTGTTGATTCCTATAACAGGTATTGGGCAGCTAATTTTTCATAAATCTCTCAAAGTTTTATTATATCGTAAATCGATTTGATTCAAGTGAACAGGTCCAAAAGAGCAAAATCAAATTTCAACTCAACCGCGAAATCATATCACGAGAGCAATCCGTTGCGATCTTTGTGCGTTTATTTGTCGACAGTCGATCGCATGTAATTGCGGCCTGGCGTATGGGAAATCATCGAATTAAGGGAAAACAAGATTGGCAATTTCCCGGAATGCGATTTTTCCGCTATGGCGTAGATGCCTAAGCCGGTGCACCGAGAAAATTTTAACGGACGACCCCGCGTGCACCAGTCTCTCTCTCCCGTTCCGACTTCCCGACGACCAACATAGCATCTGCGACCTAACCAGATAAAAGCTCCATCATAAAAGTTCGCAACAAAGCAAATTTCCAATTTATATCTCATGCATGACAAGTCATGTACAATACAGGCGGACCGAAGCGAAAACGCATTCCAATAGTCGTTCCTTTTTTATTTCGTTATACATGCTTCGACGAACACGTTAAAGAGCGGATAATCGACGTTTGTGTTGTACAGTAGACAGCTCGTCTTTATTTCGGCCATAAAGCATGAGCACGGCAGCTTAGGTACCCATTACATCGTTGATGAGAAAAGTTTCCAAGAGACATCATATTTAGCGCATAACAAGCGTTTCGTAAGCAGATAGGTTGTTGTAAAAAAAAGTAGGTAAAGTTAAATAAATTGCGATAGGTAGACCTACAGGGTTTGTTCGAAAAGTAACGTCATCGAGTTGGTAGTAAAAATTTATTGGCCTTGTCAATTGCTCCGAAAGGTTGTCCTTTTATGGGAGTTATTAAAAGTGTAAACAAAAATAAGTCATGAGCCACGTCAATTCTATAGGACCGCTCCGGAAACAATTAGTGCCTTTGAATCGGTCAGGAAGCTGGCATATTATCACGATAAGGCTTCCAATTGGCCGCGATTTCGGGATAGACACAATGAACGTTTTGTTTAAATATAGATATAAATATGGAATCAACAAAAACAACTACTCCGAGGGCTAATACCCCTACCGGTATTGAATTACACTGTTGATTCCGATGGATTCTTAGATGTAGATATAACATATTCAAAAAAGAAGGAATTTGAATTCTTATTCGTCTAAATATTAAGATCAAAGATCTCACCTGATGAGACTCGATAGGTCGAAACCGGTCGTGGGATGTGGCTTTCGGTTCGTTGTGCCCACTTGGTAGGACGCGTTCAAAATGTGAGATCTTTGATCTTATTATTTAGACGAATAAGGATTTTAATTCCTTCTTTTTTAAATATGTTTTGTTTAAGTCTGTTGAGCACTTCCACATACAATTTTACGTTGACGTTTGTACCATGTGGTATAAACTCAAGGTGAGCGAGACCTCTTATGTCAGAGAACGTAATGGGCATGGCATTGACCTTTAACTTACTCATTCCAGCCTTGTTGGGAAGAAATAACGCCACTTGACACTTTGACTCTCAGTTTTGGAGTCGTATTCTAACACCTAGAACTCGTCACCTGTGGTGACATTGTAAAGAAAATGGGGCCACATACAACCGAGCGGCCTCATCAACATATAGTCACACTACAATTAAATCATTAACTTTACTTTTCGGACAAGCCCTGTATAAATCTAAATTACTAGACAGATTTATTGTTTAAGAAAAACTTAGTTTCAAGTCCAATTCAAATCCCGTATGCCAAAGGAAAAGCAATTTCCAGTACAACTTTCCTCGTTAACATCCAGTAGCGGGTGATGCATAAAATTACAGAGGGGCACACGTCCACCCCATTTTGTACATAAGTTGATTATATTAATTTTATTTTGTTGCAAAGGTTTATATTTCATGTTCATAAAATTTGTCAATAAATAAAAGTAGCACTGCTAAAGATCGCCCATAGACAGTAGTGACATAGGAGGCTTGTCGTTTTAGGCGTCATTCAAATCGTTTTATTATAATTTCGTTAGTTCTTGACTTCGATGACAGGATATAACAACAAAATAAAAGCATAACCAAATATTTCAACTAATGCCGTAGGCGACGATCGATATGGTCGGCGCTTTTAATGCACCGAAAAATGACAGCCTCGAGCCATAAATCATACCGCAAACAATATTGGCGCGACAAAAGGCACTTACGAGAAGTTTCTGGAAGTAATCAGAAGTTTTCTATAACCGTATGGCCAGCATTCCATAGTTCGATACAATGCAGCAATGTGGTACAAACAATGAAATAAATCTAATCATAACTGTCATATTGCCATTTTCTATTAAATAAATTACTTGTGTATCTACATATGTTATATTAGACCAATTTAAATACGCAAATAAATACTTATACTAAAAAATTCACTGCAATAAAGTCCAATATATCTACGATGAAAATATTGTGAAAATACGTTTTAGAAATTGAAAATGATACAAATACACTTGGTGACTTTTCACAAATTTACTGACATAACACCACAATTGTTCTACAGGGGTCTTTCATTAAAAATAAGCAGAATTACTAGTAATTCCTGTAAAAGTTTCCAAGTGTTTTTATTTCGTTTTTTAATACCTTCATGTAACGTTAGAGAGAAATTTTGGTTCAAAATCTAACAACATACAATACCCTTGAGATTAAAATGTTTCCTCTCTCTTACTAATTAATCAAGAAGACTCTAGGCATCGTATTTCCTAATTTACGAAATAATAATTATTACCGACTAGCAGCAAAGTTTCCACATGCAAAGGTGCATTTAACTTTGAACTTAACATCTCTAACAATCCGCAACTACGTCGAAAGTTGAAACTATTTTCCTTGCTAATGTAATTATCTAATTTGTTTTTGAAATAGTGAAATGAAATTGCTTATACATAGTTCAGATCGTGAACAACATATTAATTGCGACATAATTGTACACCAATCATAATTACTTCCAATGCAGTTTGTAGTGTGTAAATATTAAAAAACGGTTAACTACTATCCGGACTTGAGCATCGAGTGTTAGTCTTCTGTAGCAGCTAAAATCCACTAGATGGCAACAATTGCCTCTATGTTACTATTATATTAACTGTTCTTTACGGAACATTACAGCTTGGTCAGTAACTTATCGAGACTGCCTATGGCACGCTGATGAGCTTCTAATAAGAGCGAAATCGCGACCCGTGTCTGGTGGTCTCAATAAATTTCTGACCAAAAACATAATAATTGTTTTTTCATAAATATATTGTTGATAAACGGCCGAGGACAATTCGATATAGACATATGTTCGTAAACAATCCAAATACAAATACAAATTTCCAGTGGTATAAATGAGTAATATAAATACAGTTAAATAAGTAATAATTTTTCTTATGTTAATAAGTGTATATAGCCTAAATTAGTGTTAAGTAAATCAATTATTATTCACGATTGTATGACAATCAAATAGAAAATTCGTTACAATTCATCAAAATGTATGATGTGGATGCTATACAAGTAATGTCATTGTGTCTATGCTGAAAATATCGTTAAACCGCCCTGTAGAGTCCGGTAGTTACTGCTGTCATTGTTCTTCGGGCTTGTCGAGGTGTAAAATTAAATAAAAGTGGGAACCGAGAGCAAGCGGTCTCATTTTGCATGTTGATTGCCTTAATTCCCAACAACGGGACCTGCAGGTAGGTGACGGTGTGGAGCACCGCTCCTAAGATTTCTAATCTGCATGCAAATTTGCCTTCGTCTTTTTTCTGAATAATAATTTCGAATAATAAAATTAAAAGGCCGCCATTAAACTGTGGTACGTATGCAAATAAGTCGGCGAGTCGATGCGTTCGCGATTAGCGCTCCAACACCCTCTTACAACCCCTCGGCCATCCATCATTGTTCCCTCTTTACACCTCCCACCCACCTTCTTTCCAAGCTTCAAACGAACGAGACAAGCGAATTTTAAGAGTAAAAAAAGTAACTCTCCTCCTATAGACTTCAATCTTCATAAAGAGACGTAAGTGGTTTTTAAAGGACACGCAACGTTACGGGACCTTACGAATTGTTTAATCAATTTTCAGAGACGAACGAGAGTGTCAGGACCTTTCGTGAATAATCTTTCTACCGTCGTAAAAGGAGGAAGAAATATAAAGCCATTATCAACGCAAATTTTTTTATATATATGTTACCAGCCAAACCCGATTTCAGGACAAACTAATTTTGCCTAGGCTAAACTAGTTCTTCCTATACGCGATAGGATTAACTAGTATAGCCTAGTCCAAACTAATATATGTTACCAGCCAAACCCGATTTCAGGACAAACTAATTTTGCCTAGGCTAAACTAGTTCTTCCTATACGCGATAGGATTAACTAGTATAGTATAGCCTAGTCCAAACTAATATATGTTACCAGCCAAACCCGATTTCAGGACAAACTAATTTTGCCTAGGCTAAACTAGTTCTTCCTATACGCGATAGGATTAACTAGTATAGCCTAGTCCAAACTAATATATGTTACCAGCCAAACCCGATTTCAGGACAAACTAATTTTGCCTAGGCTAAACTAGTTCTTCCTATACGCGATAGGAAAAGTAGTATAGCCTAGTCCAAACTAATATATGTTACCAGCCAAACCCGATTTCAGGACAAACTAGTATTGCCTAGGCTAAACTAGTTCTTCCTATACGCGATAGGATTAACTAGTATAGTCTAGTCTAATTCTTTATAGTGGGGGGTTACAGATATTTTGCGCAAAGTTTTACAATTGGGGAATTATAGACATTTTCGATTTCATTTACGACATTAATGTTACTTAATTTCTATAGATTCTAATAGAGTAAGTTTCATTCATTTCATTCAATATAAATAAAATTTTAGTGAAAGTTAATTTTCAAGTGTTTTATTTCAAAAGAAAAATCAATACTGTATGATATTTATATGCCAAAATTCGTAGACTTAGGCCTGAATTTCGGGAGCTGGATCAATGGTGTTTCTTCCATGATGATGTCTCAGTTCACAGAAGCAACATTATCACTGATTTTTTAGTCAAAAAGAACCGTATTGATTGATCACCCCCTAATTCACCTGATTTGGCTCCCTGTGATTTCTGGCTATTCTCAAAATTTCAAATTAGTTTTGAAAGGACAGCGTTTTGATTCAATTCCAGCCATCTAAAAACTTAGACAGGCAATTCTAAATAAAAAGTACCAGAAGTATTTCACAAAGTTCTATGATCGCTTCTAACGCTGTATACTTATTCCTAAGGGATATATTTTGAATAAAAGAATTATCATTTTGAATTTCATTTCGGATCAGCCAACTTTCGAACCATTTATTTAGACAAAGGAGTGCAAATCGGAAGAAAAATTAGTTTAATTAAGTACAGCAGTTTCGCTTAGAAATTTCCCACGATATCCTTTTACATTATTTCCGGAGTGCATCTTGAACAGCAAATCCTCAAATGCAAACCTTTAACAATACCAACTTCGCATCGTACCGTTAGGAAAGATGCCATCCTTTCAGAAAGTTTCCAATTAGCCCAAAGCTAAGTGACGTCTTTTAGAACCTTATTACGAAAGTTTTAATTGAAGACAAATTTATTACGTTCGCCGGTTCTTGCAGCACAATTTTTCTATTTTTATAGCAACTTTTGCGTGATCATTAGGAAGATCCGTTATCAAATAATTTTACAGTCCGACTCCTTTCTAAAGAAACAACCGGAACTTTCTATGCGGCATGCAATTATAAAATACAGTCGAAACGCGCGGTTGATCTCGTTTTAATTTAAGTAGACAAAATAAATAAAAAATGGAAAAATATTGACCAAAATTAAATAATAACACTTGGTTATATATCTCTGGTAGTTCTTTTAGTTTAACACTTTCAATTTCCACTTTTTCTCAAGTTATTTTGAAAACTCTAGAATACGTTTTAAAAAAAAATGAAGATATTCGTGTTTGAAGTTTTTTTCTGAACACCCTGTACAAATTATAGATTTTAGTTTTGGCATGACGCTAGCCTTATGACTTGGCTATAACTAGTAGAAATTTCAACATTATAAATTATTTCATTTTTAATGGAAGTTATGATTTTTTATAGTATGGGTTGCGGTGCATTCTTTTTTATCCAATAAATTAAATTATCTCAGAAACTATTCACCGTAGGCATACGTGTTAGTTGGTTATCAAAGTCACCTTAAAATTGAAATAACTTTAGTTAAATAAATAATCCTTGATAACCCCTACTCTCAAATTTTCAAATCTGTAACATGCTTAGTTTCCCTAAAACGTCTAACGTGCCGCTCAATTTGAATGACCCTGTATCTACAAAATTTTATATTTAAAATAGTGTTCTGTCTAGACCCGCTGGAAATAAATGTCTATTCGTTTTACATAATTTAGTAGTTAATATTTCAATAATACCAATTAATATTAAACTTAAATTTATTTCGTAGTAATTAGGTAAACAGTTGTATGGTTGTAACTTGTAAATGAACTTATCATTTGTACAACTCATTTAATCATAGGTCCTTCGAGAATTATATGTGGTACATTTGTACAATCAGTATTTAAATAAATATTTGGGACGCAAAAACACCGCCCATAACAGACATATCGACCCTCCGATATCCTTTGTTTTATATATCTACCATTTTTTCACTTTACATATCTGACTTCATTTTCAAAATCGCTCAGTATACCATTAACGATCACATTGATAAAAGATAAGTGGTGTCCCTTTTGTTTCGAACCATCTCGTTTAATCCAGGAAAATATGATAATATTTTTTTTGCTTATGATACATTTAAATCATCATTTACAAAAATTAAAGCTTTAGACGTTTTAATCGTCAATGTTGAGTGTTCATATATGTATGTATAAATACCTACATACATACGTAGATAAATTGTGTACATGTAGAATGTAAGATCGCGACTAAAACTTAAATTGGGCTGCAGAATCCATTAGCCTCCCAAATGAGTTTCAACGGAAACAATAACACATCGAACAAGCTCGGGGATGGAACGAGAGAACGGAGACGAGGGGAAGATTACGACGCCGGCAACGCGTCGCATCGCGTCGCGACGGCGAAGGAGTGGGTGGGCGGTATTAGCTGACGGCTAACTCTACCGCTAATATCTCCTACGTCGGGTTCGCTTACCGACTTTGTTCCCGAGGGATCAAGACTCAGCTTGCTTATGTTCCAAAAGATTGGCTGTTTCCCGCATATAGCACAAAATAGCAAAATACAAAGCTATCAACGACTCAAACTACCGTACCTATAGGAGATATAATTAGTTGCAATGGTCGTTACTTCTTTTTATTCCTTTCATTCCTGCGGGAATTGTTAGCCCATTATTAAACTCACAAGGACAAAATACGTACGCTTTGTACCGAAGTAATTCAGGGAATGAAGCAAACAGACAGATGGATAACAGATATTTAAATAATGAGTTGAATGTTTTGTTAATTCGATTAAAATCAAATCTTTTCTGCCATTCGACAGTCCTCTACTTCCCTTATAATAGTATTGTAACAATGAAATATTGCAGAATTTTTAGTAGGGGTACATTTTAAATACATTTATCGCCGCCTAGGACATTCGTTCATAACATTAGATAAAGAGAAACCACGACAACGGCGTATTACGATATTGTTGATAATTGATAGAACTTTGTAATCAACATCGTGTTTACATTGTTTCTATAAAATGCATTAGCTAACTAATTAATTTCACTACTATAAATAAAAGTTTGATTTGGGAGAACTAGATATGTTATTAATTGTGAGAGAAGTATAAAAACAAAACGTTTCCTTACAGGTAATCGTGGATCGGGATAGAAGGTTAACTGCCTTCCTAACCTGTATCTTTAACTTTAAAAGATAAGAATGGGTCGTGGGTGAGACAGATGTTCCCTAGAGAAAAAGGGGAAAACGGCGACGAATTCGGGAATATCTTGTGCTGTCTTTCCAACAGGCCCCAAAAACATGTCAAACACGATGCCTTGTCGGTAGAATGTGAGTAACACGACTTCTTACTTTGCTCGAAAAAAAAGAAACCAGACAAAATACCGCCCGTCCAAGAATTGATTACATATCAATCATTCCCATTTTACTTTATGTTCCTATTTGTATTATGTGGAGTCTTTTCTTATAGATAATTTAATTTTCCCGCCAGTTGCACACGTCCAAAATAAATGCGTATTGAATTCGGTTGGTTACTCAACCTGAACCTTATTTATTACACTGATAGACGTTTGGCTTTTTGAATGAAAGGGGGTAGACCCTTTCTCGACCCTCTGCCTATCTCATTATAAATCCAGTAATCATTACATTAACTTAGTAATCAAATTATACTAAAACCAAACAATATTTGAATTAATTAATTGTAGTAGGCGTTACTTGCTGAAACTTCATATTTCAGTAGGAAGCAAATAAACGAAGAAAAGTTTCAAATTTAATTTATTGAACACAACAATTATTTCACCAATACATTGGCTTCTTCAGGTAAAGATGAGTCTAATAAACAGTTACAAATATCAGCTTATATATATAGAAGGTAAAGACTAAATAAAGTGGGGGCATTAAATTTTTGAAAATAAATTTAACAATGGAGACCTATTGACTTCAATTTGGTCGTTAAGTAAAACATTTAATTTATTATATTTATTAGTATACAAACTTTCTGTTAGATTGAGCTTAATACTTTTGGGTAATTCTTTTAAAATTTTGAAATCATCATTGAAAGATTATTTTTCTAGCAACAAATGTTCCGCGTAGGTAGAACCCGTTTTTTCATTGGTGTAGCTACGTTTGTGTTCACGAATCCTATGCATGAAAGATCTTCCAGTTTGTCCTACGTAGACTTGGTTACAGTCACCACATTCAAGCAAATAAACTCTGATTTTGAATATTTATCAATATTATCTTTGCTATGTTTAATAAATTTACATAAAGTATTACTGGTATTGAAAGAAGTAACTAGATTATGTGATTTAAACAGTATATGTCTTAATTTTAATGAAATATCTCCTAACTATGTGATAGAGCAATACTTATATGAATTTAAAAGAATAACGGGATAGATAAGATTTAATGTTTTTTTATTTAATAAAGTTTGTATTAAGCCAACTGGGTAACCGTTGTTTACAGCAATGTGAAATATTCTGTTTAATTCAGTATCAAAGTTGTTTTTGTTTAAGGGAAGATAAAGTAGTCTATGTAACATTGAATTGAAAGCTGCTATTTTGTGATTAAAAGGATGAAACGATTTCGCATATATAACCATATCAGTATGGGTAGGTTTATGAAATATTGAGAATTCATGTTTGTTGTTGATATTACTTATAGTAAACTCAAGAAAATTAATAGACTTATTTATTTCCATTTCTTTCGTAAAATAGGTCTCCATTGTTAAATTTATTTTCAAAAATATTAATAGTATAAATAATTTTAACTGTTTATTAGACTCGTCTTCGCCTGAAGAAGCCAATGTATTGGTGAAACAATTGTTGTGTTCAATAAATTAAAATTGAAACTTTTCTTTATTTATTTGCTTCCTATTGAAATATTTGAATTATTTATCTGTACTTTTCAAGCGTACTTAAGTTTGAGCTCAATGCAAGTAATCAACTGAGCAAAAACGCATGAACTACTAAGAACAATATTATCAGGCTACTTACATAGATCAAACTGGTACAGTCTTAAAATATAGAATAAAAGAACATCAAAAATCACTCCTACAAAGAAACGATGGTACCCATTTTTGCTAATTATCATTACAGCATTCCCATTAATCACCATCTAAGCATAAGACTTTCCAAAAATCTTATAAATAAGAAAAACAATAACAACACCATTGTTGCTAACGGTCACTGGATTAACAAGACATAATTTTAGTTTTTTTTGGTACCTCGTCTTGATAATAGCATTACAGACGAAACAAAATACAACAAAACTTTAGTGAAACAAATCCAGTGGATTTCATTTCAATCTATTTGTTACTTCACCTTTAAATCGTTCAATTTAAGACGTTATATATAATCAAAATTGAATCTGTGCTCAATACTAACGATTTTTATTTATTTATAATATGTAAGATACTTAATTATTTTTATTTTTGGTCAAAAATGATAATATAAATGCAGAAAAATTTTTCTCCTCTAGGATATGGCTGCTTTTCAACTGATTAACCATTGAAAATTAAATAAATACGAATTTATAATTACTTTACAACTCACCAAAATGGAGTTCAGCATTGCTAATCATACACAAGGAAAATGGATCACGCGTCACCTCCAGACCACTATCCACCAACTTAACCTAACAAATCAACAATCACATACCATCATATTTCAATGTTCACATTAAAACCCGTACATAACGAAACTCTTATTAATATTTACGATAAGATACGTTGGTTTTCATTTTAACCAGTAAGAGAGATTCACTGAAAGGGTAACCACACAAAATGTTGGCCATTGTAAGTTTTTACAGCATGCCGGTACATTGTCATTATCACTACTCACACGTAACTAAGCACAAACCACCGAATATTGTAATAACCTCTCATTATGGTTACGTAAACAATAGAATAGCGTACCTATCTGTTGGTCTCCGAATCGCACTCTTCGGAAATGATCGTATTAACTGCCACCTTCGATTATTTATTGTAGAAATTATGGAAAATAAAGAAATTAATGTTTGGTTACCGTTCAAAGGTTTTTTCTGATATATACACAATTTTAACACGTTTCTAAGCACTCTTTACCTACTTCTTAGATATTGACTATATTTGGACTACAATAGAAAAATATATTATTTCAACTGATAAAATTTCATACGTCATTTCGTAAAAATTTAATAATAACTAGCTATTTTGTAACTGGTAGGGTGGTTCGGAAAATGAGACTCCTTTGCAATATAACAGCCGGGGATGGTTACATAGGGTTGAAATTTTGCAGATTCCCTTTATTATTTATATTTTCCCGACTAGAAACATTTTGCTGAATATGATTACGTATAAAAGCACGCAGGCCAATATCCGTAGCAAATCTTGACACTAAGTGGCTCGCGGTCAATATACCCATTAACTGTGTTATTATCTCGTTTTATGTTAATTTTAAATTTCTTGTAAACTAGTACGACTCCCCTAATAAATACCTAGCGTTTTCAAAAACTTGAATTAATTAAAAACGATAATAATGCGTTCATATAAAATAACAAATGAGATTTATTTATATCTAATATATAAGCAATGTTTACACCAATTTATTAGTCAACTCGACAATTGTTTCGGTAGATACTACCATTATCAAGAGTATTTAGTTAATACTAAAGTTTACAAAGTCTGGCTTTTAATTTATACTTGTTACTTATTTACCACCTATACAGGAGATTAAATAATAAACCCAAATAAGATATAAGAGAAAAAAGCGGTATATATCAATTATTTTGTCAATCATGTAATGCTACCTATATAGGACAGAGTGGAAGGGCAATAGAAACACGCCTAAAAGAGCATCTATACAGTATAAATAAAAGAGAACAGAAAACAGGAATTTCTAACCATTGTATAACTTCCCACCATAATTTAGATACAGACCACATTAAAATACTCCGTTCAAATATTAATAAAGGCAGAAAACTAAATTTACTAGAAAATTTAGAAATTAAGAAAGCCACAGATACAAAATTAAATTTAGTAAACAACCAAACAGAACTTGACTGGATACATTCCCCATTCTTCCTGTATAGTTGGTAAGTAGCAAGTATAAATTAAAAGCCACACTTTGTAAACTTTAGTATTAAGTAAATACTCTTGATAATGGTAGTATCTACGAAAACAATTGTCGAGTAGACTAATAATATTGTAAACATTACTTTGTTTTATTTCTTAGTAAGTTATATACTATGTTTCACAAAAAGTGCACTGTAGAAAGTTTATTGTTTATAAGGTTTTTTCTTAATCGAAGAACCCTCTAGCCATCCCAAGATTTTGCATTGCAAAGTATATGTAGATGACAATGCCTTTAAAGTAATTTGTCCTCCAAAAGATTTTGAAGATTCCATATTCACTTTTAGTCTTCATCGAAATATCTTTGTAAAAGAATCAATACTAAATAAGAATGTTTGGCCGGATTTTAAAATATGTCATTCACAAGATGGGTAACGGTTTTTTGGACCTTTTTTGCTTATTTTCTGAAGGCCGTTTATTTTGATGGAGATTGTTTGTTGGTGATGGGTCCAAAAAGTATCAGAAGTTTCGGATGGAAACGGGTAAAGGAGAGAATTCTTCAGCAGATTCTTTTATTAATAGGAGGAACTTATTTCGATTTGTTTGACATAAAAATGTGTTTTACCTGATTTTCAGTTTTCTTGTTGTAAACAATACTTTTCAGAGGTACTCATATTTATTTTTCAAATCTGCACCTTTCGACTGAATTATAACAAAATATTTATTTATATATATTATATATGGTGACTCAACAATGTACAAAATTTGATTGAACTCGATGTTTTGGAAATTGCATAGTGTCTATTACAAAAATTCTGCTTTTGAATCCATATTAATTTAATATTGCTCACATTGCGGCGGAAACATGTAATAATTTAGCATTCTAAGCTGACATTTGATTTGTCAAAAACAGTCAGTCCGCTGGTCCGCAAGCAATAAATTACAAATGATAAATAACTCACCGTCCCGCAAATAATAGCCGGCCATAGCCATATTAAATAGTAGATGCCTATTATAAGCACATGGATGAATAAATTTAAATTCCATGTGCGTACAAACTAAAAGAAAAATTCAGCATGAGATACCCATATAACACCCAGAAATTATTCATACCATAAAACCAACCAATTTTTGTAAAATATGAGAGGCAGCTGAAGAATTCGTTAAATAAAATGCTTCTTTTCAGTTATGTTATTAGCAGTAAACACGTTTAGTCTAATTTTAATAAATTGAAAAAAAAAAGTTCAGGCTTTATATTTGTATTCACTACAATTGTTTCGCATAACTTAAACTTCTTCAGGTGAAGATATAACAAAACTTGTGATTAGTAACTACCTACATATACCAACTAATTATTATGGTGGGGTAATTAGATATTGGCATTTAGTAAAGGATAACTTTTTACATCTAATTGGTCGTTCAAAATGTTATTATCTTTATTATATCGATTAATTTCTAAACCCTCTAGTACATCCAATTTTTTACCTTTATTACGAATATGTAAAATTGTAAATTCTAGATTAAAATTATGGCCATTAGTAATTAAATGATCTGCGTAAGCCGAATCGGTTTTTTTTATTTAACTTAACACACAATACAAACAAGTGTTTCGCCTAACTTAGTATTATCATTACTTCTGAAGAAGCCGCTCTGTGGTGAAATGATCACTGTGGTCTTGAATTATTTTTTTGTAGCCCAAACCAGTGTTTGTTTTCATGCATTAAAATGGAGTTGCAAGAATTAAAATCTTCTTCCATTCAATAATTAATCTTTATTGTTTATCTCTTATAATTAATCTCTGTTCGAATTAATATTTTGTAATTATTGTATTAATTTAGCCTGTAAACTTGATAATTGTTTGATAAAAATAAATACTTATTAGAACAGTTTTCCCGATTTAAGGGTTTATATGCAAGATAAAACTTAATTTCTATTTTACGATTAGAAAGATTTGGCGTTCACTCAAAAAAAAAAAAAACAACGAAACGAAACACTGTGTATCCCTTTAAAGCTGAACATCCTTCACATGCGGCCAACAATAGTAGCTTAACTTTATGTGTTTCGAAGCTTAAACCACGCTTCTTCGTATATGCGATCATGTGCCATCACATAGGCAAAAACAAAGGTTTAACGCTGGGGTTACACAAAATCCTTCACTGATCTCCGTCTGCATTTTACAACACAATAAAGTGAGTGCGACTGCACTTGTCTCCTATTTCTTTTTTCTGCTACGTATACAATGGATATAAAGCAAAATTCAACAAAATCAAAACAAAAGTAATGCATATAGTTGAAAATGTTAATACCAGAATATTTTATAATACTTCAAAGCACTACTTAAGGGATGAAAATACGAAGCACAAGAAAGAAAATAAAAGGACAAGTTCCACAAATTTATTTATCAACTCGACAAATTTGTTTCGACGTAATAAAGCCATTTACAACAGAAATACAGATGATTATTAAAATTAAGAACTACTGGCTGCTATTTAAGTAATTACAAATTGAAAAGTAGATTTCATAATTTTGTAAAAGAGACAATTTTCTTGATTTGAGAATGTTTGAATGTAGAAGTTTGAAATTATTTACATCTAGAGAATGACCTAACTCAATACAACGTTCAGCTATCCCACTGGAATTACAGTTTTTGTTTCTTATAGTCGCATCATGTTCTGAAATGCGTTTACCGATAGCCGTGCCTGATTGTCCAAGGATGAAAATATTTCACTAATTAAAAATCACAGCGAATTATTCGCCTTATGTTATCAGGAATTATCACCTTAACTAATTACGAAAACGGGAATATTTTCTGTTTTCTGAATGTTGAGGATGACTCTAGGGATCAACTGTACTCTCTCAAACCCTCCATTTGTACGTTTGTTTGTTTGGAAAGGCCCGTCTCGTCTAATAGATACCAACCCCCTAACCCCGTCTAAGTCTTTTATCTATCTATTTACGTCTGTATTGACTGGCAAACGTAAACAATACACATACGAAAGGAAAACTAATACTTATCCGATTTTTCTCCGAACAAAATCCAAAGCGACTTATTTATTGGAACGATTTTTACTCGGATGGAAAAACCGACTCAAGTAATTGCATGCTAAAGAACCTCCCGAAGGGTCTGTTATTTTTTATACTTATATATGTATATATAAATACATGCAGCCACAGACTTTTCTTCCTCGAATATTGCTTAACACGATTACAGGAAAAGGCCTTGTCTGCGTTAACTCGAAGGGGAAAAATATATTTATGTGTTTCTAAGAAGATAAAATAAATACTTCTTGAATGTGTAACATCGAAAGCTTCTCGATATTTTTACCAAATTATTAAACGTAAAAATATTTTAAATATAAATAGGTATTAAGGTACTTGAAGATCATCACCAAAACTCTTATTCGGTAATTGAAACAAATTCTATAACGCACGTTTCGCCAAACTTTGGCTTCTTCAGATGGTGATTACTTACCATTTAAGACTATGTAAATCAAGTGTCTATCTATTGTTAAATAACAAGACCAAAACAAGATGGTACACCCCCACGTTAACTGAAAGGAATGTGTGTTATTTTTTATAATATGTTGACTAAAGGTAAATTATTTGCTTCTATTTGATCGTTTAGTATAACATTTACTTTTTTTATGTTTATTTATCTCCAAACTTTCTAACTGTGACAATTTGTAACCTTGGTTTTCAAAATGTACAATTTCAATACGATTATTAAATGTTTGATCTAATTCCAAAAGATGATTAGCATATGTAGTATGCTTTAAAAATTACATTATTTTATTATTGACACCATAGCTCTTGATAATGACCCGCAAGGGTTGAAACAATGTTGTAGACAAGAATAAATATTTTTTTTCGTGAAACATAATCCAGTGTTTGTTTGTTACTCAAAATACCCATATTCAATTCTATTTAAAATGTTTCACAAAGAATGCAATACGCAATCTATCAACTTTATTGTAAATGATATCTTTTAATGGTATTTTGGTTAAGCGCATGCTACTCTAAAGGGCACTTATTGTCTAAATATCAACAATAACAGGCTCACTTAATTTAGTTAACCACTTCAATTCGAATTGATTGAAGTCTCTAACTGAGGATTATATATTTGGTGTTGAAGATTTTAAATGTATCTCTTTTAGAACTTCGCCTTATAGTATTTTATTTACTTCAATTCCTTTTAATTTTATTTTCATTAATGAAGCTCAGATCGATGGTACAGAACATTCAGTATGACTATGAACGCTTCTTGGTATATTTTGTAAAGTGTATCAGGATTTCATCGCACTTCAATGAATGAAACAAATGAACAAATAAAGACAGTAGAAAACGAGTTTGTAGAAATGGCATGCTCAAGGGGGTTAGTAACAAAATATTTACATAGAATCTATACAAAAATGAGTATAAATTAATAAGATAGTGGGACATAGGTCCCCACATTTTATTTAAAAACGCAAATTTATGAACAGAAACGAATAAAAACTTTCAAAAAAAGAAATGGTTCGATTCTCGGCCGATACCATATTTATGTTAGATAAAATAAATTCTAATAGGTATCATATTCTATGCATAGAAGTTATTATCTAATTTTAGATTTTGAAACTCAGTTTCTGACTGATTTTATCGAATTTTTAACACCACGAATTGATTCGTGCTATGACAGAAAAGCAACGTCGGCGTTTTTATAGAATGGTAAGTTGCGGTACGTTCAAATATTTATTATTGACGGAGACTCGTGGATCCGGGGAATTCCGCGTGCGTGGACGAAATCCGAGTGAAGTTTCGCATTCGCATTCAAGACGACAAGCCTCGCGCTCGTTCCTAAACTTCAAAATGATTATTAGCGGACGTCGCAATCGGCGCCGTTACACACAATGCGGCTTCCCTTATAAAGCCCGTTCGCCATTGTTAGCCAATGAAACTTTTAATGCCCATTTACTGCCGCAGGATACATGGATGCGGTTAAAGTGCACTGAGGCAAACTTTTAAACAATTTAATGGAATTTCGCTCGTCTAGATACTGCTATTTTGCATTCAATTCAGACCATCTTTGGGCGCTTTAACTTTTACAAAAAAAAAAAAATTAAATTAAAAAGCGGGGATTTTTCTATTTTCCGTAGGAACTGTTTATTAAATGTGAACCCATGATCCATGGTAGCCAAAAAAAAAATTTAATACCCAACAAATAGTGTCTCTAGGTACATCTATTTAAACTATCATCTTTATAATTATTATAAGTTTAAAAACAAATGATTCAAATTTTGTTAATCATATAATAGAAGAAAATCATATATTTAATGATAAATTATAAATTTTACACAAAAGCAATAAATGTAAAAAATGAAATTTACTGGAAATTTTAGAAGTAAATAAATATAAAAAACTCAATTTAATACTGAACGACCAAATAGATGGTAATAATTCTCCCCTACTAAATTTATATTAAATGTATTTCCACCCCCATTAGTTAACTATTTAAACTGTTACGCGACACTTTAAGTTCAGTAATAAATACTCGCATGTCTGAGGAAGCCAATGTTTGGCGAAACATGTTTTTTTGGTGTTTTTATTACCCGGAAAAAATTTTTTACTGAGAGTAGTAACAAAATATTTCGTCATTAATTTGAGATAATCTGTAGTGGGTACAAATTTCATTATTTTCTGAAACTATTTCTACACAAACTATCTCTAAAAAAGTTTGCGAAGCATTAACTTCGAACTAAGGTCTTTTAGTCATGATCTATATGAGGAAAATGTCGAACAGAACTTGTTTTATATTTCCTTCCTGAAGGAATTTGAACTTTGTGAGTACATTCAGATAACGACATTTGAAACGAGGAACAAATAATTGGAAATCTTGACTTTATCGATGTTTGAAAATGCACCTAATTAATCATGTAATTAAACTAAAAAAAAGAAATATTGGGATTTCAACAGATTTATTATGTAAACTTGACAAATATGTTTCAACAGGACGGTCATTATCAAGTCCTTAAATGAGGATGACTGATACTTTAGGTGGCTGAACACGGTTTTAGTTTTTTAAACGTTTTTTATATAGAATATGGTGTTTTAGTGTTTTATTTAATGAATAATATCTATAATAATATTCGAACCTTAAATATCTATTAGACACAGCTATTTAAGAGAATCTTATCCTTTAAGGAAAACCTGTCTTAGGTTGGTTATTGGTGGTGGGGTGTTGTTTTGTAGAAAGCTCAATTTTATTGTTTATTAAATTATTATATTTCGCAAAAATTGCTATTTTAATTTCTGTTTTAATAAAACAAAATCTTCCTTATTAATCTGTAGTAGGTACAAATTAATTTAGAAATTAACATTACATTAATGTATTTAAGTTTACCTCTACTAAAAAATTCTCCAAAAGTGTGTATTAAACTTTGTTTAAATTAGTCTTTCAACATTTCAAATAAAATGATCGGACAGTAATTCTAAGTTCTTAGTAAACAAATGCAAATGATAATAATGATTGGGTTAAGAAGAATGTTTTAAGGTAAGAGAAATTTATATTATCGGATTTGAAAGTTAGAACGTTTAATAGGCCGTTTCTTGTAAAATTTATTTGACGTTCGATACTTTTCACCCAAACACCTTCATTATTCTTCATCGAATCGCTTAATAAATCGCTCGAAAATGAAGACAAACTGATTAAAATCCTACCAACCACTTTTGCAATAAATAACGCAAAAATCGACTTATTTATTGGACATTGGCACCATCACCGCCGCCATAAATAAATTTCCCTTTTCGGTGTGAGATTTGCCCTTCGATTTCTCCCCCAAGAGTTGAATTGACGTTGAAGTATGGCTTTCAATTTTCTTTCCCTAACAAAAGTGGGTTAAGGGCCTTCTTTTAAGCAAAGCTTCACACTCTTGAACATATGAAAAATCCGCGACCATAATTTTACCACTCAACAGCTGATAGCGTCTACTCTAGCAAAAAAAAAATCGAATATCCATGAAATTTCAAAAAAAAAGAAGAAATTAAAATTCTTATTCGTCTAAATAATAAGATCGAAGATCTCACATTTGGAACGCGTCCTACCAAGTAGGCACAAGGAACCGAAAGCCATATCCTACGATCGATTTCGACCTATCGGGTCTCATCAGTTCTGTTGATTCCTGGCCTTTCTGCCAGCATCCACCTGATGAGACCCGTTAGGTCGAAACCGGTCGTGGGATATAGCTTTCGGTTCCTTGTGCCTACTTGGTAGGACGCGTTCCAAATGTGAGATCTTCGATATTATTATTTAGACGAATAAGAACTTCAATTTTTTTTTTTGAATATGTTTTATCTTCGTCTAAGAATCCATCGGAATCAACAGTGTAGTAACATAATAAATGTCGGTAGGGGTATTAGCCCTCGGAGTAGTTGTTTCTGTTGATTCCTTGTTAATTTTTATCCATGAAATTTATTTTGCACTGATAATGGGATCACCATAGATGCCCCAAACACATGACCACAATTATTGTACTTCGTTATGGTATAGTTTATTTTTAATTTTTTAACGACTGTCGTATTTTTTGTATCACATATGAGATTTAACTTCTGGTAATTTGCTTTTATCCATGCCTACCTCTACACGTAGCAGTGTATTGTGCAGAAATGAAGCCAATTAGCAGTTTGTATGGAAAGTCCTTCAAAAATTAAATTGCACGACTAACAGAAGGGTCTTCAAAGGAGTGTATGCATAAAAAAGGAAATTCTTCTAATTGTAGAGCAAGCGGTAGTGAACAATAAACTGAATACCTACAAGTTATGGTTGTATATAGACAGTCAGTAACAAATGACGACATCAGTTTTCAATGACACTTATCATCGTCGTTTCTTCCCCTTTTGATTCTCTCCCTCCCGGTTCCTTATCGCGAGGAATTCGACGTGTATTTACATGACATAAGTACATTAAATAAGGATTATTTGTCGACGGCAGCAGTCTCGATTATTATCCCCAATTAGTCTTGTAGCGCGTGGGGTGCGAAATAACGAACGAGACGCTCTGACGAAGTGTTATTACTTCGAGAACAGACCGATTAGAATTTGCTTCAGGCACACCCTGCGAGTATATCGCGACCCCTTGAGGCGTTTGTATGGCATGCTGTCTTAAGAATAAGTCGGGTCCACAGTAGGATAACCTAATCTTATACGTAATAAATTCTCATGAGGTCTACCTATTCAGGTCCATGTATGGGCCAAACTGGGATGTCCCAACCGTTAAAAATACTAATTAACATCAAATTTGTCTGATTAGAACCACGTAAGAGCCAAACTGGTAGGTACATTCCGAAAGTTAAATGAACCCAGTATCATCATGTTTCTTTGTTTGTACTATATCTTGGAATTCAACCCTCACAAATCCTAACTACAGATCATTCACAAAATAGAGAAAAAACACTTATTTGCGCATTTTTTAATTAATAAATTCTCATGAAGTCTTCCTATTCAGGTCCATGTATGGGCCAAACTGGGATGTCCCAACCGTTAAAAATACTAATTAACATCAAATTTGTCTGATTAGAACCACGTAAGAGCCAAACTGGTAGGTACATTCCGAAAGTTAAATGAACCCAGTATCATCATGTTTCTTTGTTTGTACTATATCTTGGAATTCAACCCTCACAAATCCTAACTACAGATCATTCACAAAATAGAGGAAAAACACTTATTTGCGCATTTTTGAATTAATAAATTCTCATGAAGTCTTCCTATTCAGGTCCATGTATGGGCCAAACTGGGATGTCCCAACCGTTAAAAATACTAATTAACATCAAATTTGTCTGATTAGAACCACGTAAGAGCCAAACTGGTAGGTACATTCCGAAAGTTAAATGAACCCAGTATCATCATGTTTCTTTGTTTGTACTATATCTTGGAATTCAACCCTCACAAATCCTAACTACAGATCATTCACAAAATAGAGAAAAAACACTTATTTGCGCATTTTTGAATTAATAAATTCTCATGAAGTCTTCCTATTCAGGTCCATGTATGGGCCAAACTGGGATGTCCCAACCGTTAAAAATACTAATTAACATCAAGTTTGTCTGATTAGAACCACGTAAGGACAAAATTGGTAGGTACATTTCGAAGGTTAAGAGAACCAAGTACCATCATGTTTCCTTATTTTTACTATTTCTTGGAATTCAACCCTTAGAAATCCTAACTACAAATCATTCATAAAATAGAGAAAAAACACTCAAGAATATTTGCGCATTTTTCAATTCACAAATACGTATATTGTATATAACTATGGTTGACAAACATTAAAAATAAAGTGGGTGATTGCATTAACCCTAATGAATAAGAAATGTTCATTGTACTAAAAACCATATTTATAAAAGACACTTCCTCGCTTTAGATATAAATGACTTATATTGTTTTGTCATTTTTGGTTTTGACGACCACAAATTAGTCTAAAACTAACTTTTCGGTAAAAGCATGGAGCAATGATTATTTTGTAATTTTTTGAAATTTCAACGTAAGCATCGCATTAAAAAAATTATAAAAACTCCTTGTACTCAATTTTACTGAAAAGTTGTCTCTAAAATAATTTCTGGAATTCAAATGATATTTGATTGATGTTATTAAGCATTCTTTTGCTTATTTTCTGGATACAGTATTTTAAGAACTATCCAATGTTTCACATTGCGCTTTTCAGAAGTAATAGACTGATTTCTAGTGAAGACTCACCCCAAATAGCAAAACTGTATTTTAGACGGTTTAGATTTTATGTTTTTTTTCCGAACTTCTCCAAAATGGAAAAAATAATAGGTTGTTATGATAAATTCTTTCTACATTCACTTGATGGAAACTCATTTTAATACTTAGTAAGAAATAAAACACTAGAAATTTCTCCTCCCTGTTGAGACTAGAAATTTCCTCAAAATTTGTTCAATGAACTTAGCATTTGTACAAATGTATTACTTCTGAAGAAGCCTAAGTTAGGCGAAACAATTGTTAAGTTCATTAAACAAATTTTGTGGAAATTTCTAGTGTTTTATTTCTTACTAAGTAATAAGACGTTGTTTATATCGCAAGCGAGATATTTGGCTTTTTATCATTATCTATTTTACGAGAGGTTCCTAAAATTATTCATAGAATGTAAATCGTCTAAAATACAGCTCTGCCGTTTGAAGTAAGTCTTCACCAGATATCAATCTACAACTCCTCAAAAGCCCAATATGAAACAAATGCGGCATTCGGAAGATGAAGAAAAAAGACGCATTTTAAGAACCGGTCACTTATTCTTATTTAATAATTTCGACCCTTACTTACTTACCCCGAAAATTCATTATAATCACAACAAAAATTTTTATAAAACTTTATTTAAATATCGTAACATATGTTTCGCCAAATCGTAAATACTTTCTCGTTTGACGAAGCCAAAGATTGACGAAACATTCTTATTTAATCTTGATTCTTTTATAGAAACTTTGCAGCGAAAACTAAACAGCAATCTAAATAATCCTTTCGAAGACATATCTGAAATGTTTGAATAATGTCATCACTCTGTATTTATTGGAAAACGAACGAATCGTTTATACGTGGTCGTAAAACAGCACTAAGTCTGAACAGTAGACAATAGAAGATAGGAAATTAAAGTTGGTGGAAGTTATCATTTATTTTATTTTGGCTTAGTCATCACCGATGAAACCTAGTTAAAATGTAGGTCGACCGATAAGCGAATGTTCAAAAACTGAGGAAATTAACGAGAAGTGTATATTATCCCGTTCAATTTTAGTATGTCTCGGCTTTAAATTCGCATTTTGGATCTTAATGTGCTCCCATTAAATTAAGGCAGTTTTCATCCAGCATTCGGAATGACAGTATTGTGAGTGAAGGGGTGGTTGATTTACCCTTTGCCTTTGTACAATTTGCTATCATCCCCTCGGCGACTCGATAACCTGCTTGTTCTCCAATTTCTCCGTTTCGCCATTATTCACCCCCCTCAGGGCATGTCACCCAGAGCGAAATTGGAGGAAGGGTGCTGTGTGCTGTAGTCGTCAGTATTTCAGTATTCGTTTCGTGGCACAATTCAGCAATATCGTAACTGTGCGTTACCATTTTAAACTAACACCACGTCAGCATTTATGTTCGTTCAAAACAAAAATTGGCCCGTTTTTATAATGAGAATTCTACAAAAGACAGACTCTAGTATATCATTTCAACAACACAATAAAATATGACAAATTGGTTAAGGCTTTCGCGGCCAGTTGATGACGGCTAACGACGGCCAATGATGGCCTTTAGACCCATATAAGAACTACACTAGTATAATAAAATTTCGTTGCCTTTTTGAATTATACACATCCATTTCCAATAGCATGTTTAAAGTAAAATAATACTGATAACGAATAATAAATGAGATCGTTTATTACAACCCCTTTTAAATAATACCCCATTATCATCACAAGGCAGTCAGTCAGAGTACTGGTTGGACACTCACTTTCACACCTTTTTTAACATTGCTTGTGTTTCATTCCCACCATCTCCTCGTGCTGCTGAATGGGCAGTCCCTTTGTCCTACACTGTAGTACAAAGCCAGAGGTAAGGTCCTTTCAGGAATCGTGCGAATGGATGGAGGCTGTGGTTAGGGAGAATAATGATACGGACGAAATAAAAACAGAAGAGAAGTGAAAGTTTATCTGTGGAATATTACTGCCCAGCATTTGCATAAATGATTCAAGGAAACCACAGAAAACTAGAACCAGAACAGCCGGACCCGGATTCCAACCGGTGACCTCCCAAATTCTAAGCAATGGTCTAGAGCACGCCCCTCGGTATACACCCTACCTATCTTGAACCAATTTTCGAATTTCTCTAAAAAATTCTTCTACCTGAAGAAATACAGTGTTGGCTAAATTATTATTGTGGTTTTACAATACTTAGAAATATAGGAACAGGTGGGAAATTATCGTTCTTAGAAAACCTAAAAATTAAGAAGGCCATCCATAAAAATTTCAATATAGGTAGTTAAAAACCAGAAAGAACTTTTTGTACCGATCACTGCCTCCCCCCTCATCCTTCACAGACTGTAACTAACCCCACCCAATAATCGTGAAAGATTCAAATTAGTGTTACATATTTTAGGTGTTAGGATTTAGTAATCAATATACTTTCGAAACAGTTTATTAATTTCGCTACGTTGTGGAAAACTAACTAACTGTGCAATTTTAACTTACGATCACGGTTAGAACGCAAAAATGGTTTATCTGGGAAGATCTAGTTTTTTAACGATACGGTACTTCAAAAAATGTTAGCATCCGTAAAATTCCTAATCACGTCCCTGATTATACGTTGGTGCCTGCGTTAACTAACTTTATCGTTCCAGCTTGACTGTTAACAGGTTTAAGTGGGCACTGACGAAACAGAGGGAATAGTATACATGCTGTTGTTTTTAGGTTGTGCCATTAGAGTTTTCCCAACGACTTCCACATCATCAGCAGAAGCTACATTTTCGCATTGCGGACTCTTTATTTATAAACTCCCCACGCAGTTTCCGGATGGAAATAAGTTTACAACTTTGGCCTACATACCGTAACGGCAGACACAGAAACACACACACTAAATCCAAAAGGGTCAGACTGACGACGGACTGGCTCTTTTCCTCTTTTCTTCTCCTAACCTCACGTCTCCACCCTATACCACCGATCCTCTTCTTTTTTCTTCTGAAATAGAGAACGGATTCTTTTGTCATTTGAAATGTAAAATTTCCTTGGAAAACGTTCGAGCACTAAAAACAACAAATAGCCAACTAAAGCCACTCTCTTTCTCTCTCGAGTACCGAGGGTGACACTTTTTACACCCTCGAACATCAATAGTCCTTTTTGAATTTCAAATTATCTTTTACATATATGGAGTGAACACAGACGGGTTACAGAAATATAATTTAAACAGACGGTTACGAGTTTCTTCAGATTCATGTCATTCCCTCATTGAAAAATTTATTATAATAAATATAAATATGGAATCAAAAGAAACAACTATTCCGAGGGCTAATACCCCTACTGGCATTGAATTACACTGTTGATTCCGATGTATTCTTAGACGAATATAACATATTCAAAAAAGTAGGACGTGTTCGAAATGTGGGATCTGTGATCCGTAAAATTTAGACGAAAAAGGATTTTAATGCCTTCTTTCTTTTTTGAATATGAAAATTTTATTATTATAAAAAATGATGTTTTATAGTATAAAAGTCGTCGATAACCTGCCGAACTAACATATTGACGTTAGAATTTTTTAAACATACATGCAAAACTACCCAGAATTATCGACACAATAATCCACATGGAAGGGGTATTTTCGTTGCTGTTACCGGACATTTCGAGAAATACGCCATAGTCCAGACAATTATCGAGAAAACGATCGAAATAGTGTATTGTACACGAAAAAGTCATACATAATTCAAATATAAAAACATTGACAAAATTTGAAAACAGTAAAAGTTGAGAAAAATTAAGTTACAATTAAATTGATCTCAAAGGTTGACGTCAATCTCAATCATTATCTTTTAAATTATACTGGAATATTCTCAATAAATTCGTGAATGGAATTATTTTGATGTAAGATTTCTTTTGTTGAAATGTTTTTGTCTCATGACTCCACAACAATGATGTAGTCGTTTTCAATTTATGACATAAATATATTTTTATAAAATCATAGCTAAATAATAATAATAATGTGTGTTAAGGAGGTTAATTACAATGTGATACCTTGGTATTACTGTTTGTAAAATAATCCTCGTAACAATACTGGTCAAATTTTTCACTATTTCTTCAAAAACGCCTTAGTTACGATGTAGACAGAAAAATTGACGGTATCTATATAATAAGGCTTGATAGACGGTACATCTTAACTATAAATAACATACAAATTTCGAAAACAGTTTTTACAGACAACAAACTGTCCTACGCATTCGCCATAATTTGTAAGAGGTGTTATAATTATGCTTAAAGAAAAAATATTTTTATTCATTGTAAAATTCTATAAAATATTTATCTATTTCGATCCGTGTGGATAACCGTTATTTTTTCGCAATTAGAAATTAAATTAATTTTTTCTCACTGAATAGGGCGGATCAACATGATTAACTGCTATTCAAATTTTTACATTGCTACATCTTATAGTGGTGTTATAGACAAACAGACAGACAGAACTATAAGTGGACTAACTCATAAAGTAGTGGAAGAATAGGAGTGAATCGTAAAATATCAACGTTTCGTCACTTTATTGTAATTCATCCAGAACAAACTGGATAACTCAAACCAAATCCTAACACAAAAACACGATACAAAATATCCGAAGTACTTTTCGGTAACAAAGTTACCTTCTTCAAGGACTGAACAGAACTAAAAACTAAGGGCAAAATAAATATTATATATACTAACTAATCAGTTAACATGATCAAATATGTAAAGGTAAACGGAACCAATACAATTGGAAAAAGAGAACAGACATCAAATGAAACCAAAATCTCACTACTTTTTAACTTAATGTTTTTTGACTTTATTAATAAATTCGTGTTTTGGCTTTGGGGTTTGAGCTATCCAGTTTATTCTACAACTCCGACAAAGTTTTCAGCATTTTGATAATTCATCCAGGTTTGAATATAATTCTAAAATCAGGTAACTATGTAATTTAGGCAAACTTAAGAGAAAAATCCCTGATCCTAATTCATGCTAACTTTTCTTGCAATCTAATTTCTGTTTTGTTTGTACAATATAGAAGTTATTACACCCCCATAGTATTATATTGACAACATTAGGCCCTTTCATTACGTGTGTCGACGTCTCTGCTAAAAATAAGTTTTCATCGAAAATACGATCCAATTCATATAAAATTGACGAAAGGAAATTCAAGTGAAATACAGTAATCTTATTAGTTTGCACAGTGAGGGTGAAACAAAACATCCATCCAGGATAAATGCAATCCCTTTTATTGGCACCCTTCTTCCAACTCTAAACTAATATAAATCGTTCGAGTACGTACAAGTAAAGGCCATTTCTCTTTTAATTCCCTTTTGATCGACTGCTCTAAAGGCGCTGAACCGATTTCTCGCGAGATATTTCAAAAGGAGATGTCTCATAGGAAAACAAATACCCTTGAGGTCCATTTTCCCAAGTGCATTTCCTCTTTTTGAACGAGAAAATGTTCACTAGCCGAGTAATTCAATAAAGTAAATTATATTTTGAATTCGTGTAGCAAAATATAATGGAAAAGAAGCGTTTAGGTTTTCGAATATAAAATTTAACTACCCATTTATTTATAAAATAATAATAAGAATACTGACATGATGCCAACTCTGAAATCCGTTTCAATGATTTCTTCAAGCACAAAGTCGTTTGGTTCTATTAACAACTATGCAAAAAGCATAAGGCCTCCGTACTTTAACGATTATTTACTGCAAACAGGGAGCTCTCTCAAGAACGACCTGCGATGCGGGAATCCCTGAAAGACAATAGCCCCTTTATCTTATAAATTACGTACACAAAGAAGCCCGTGGAAGCCTTGGAAACGTATTATTGCGGTCTGCAGGCGAAAGATTACGAATAAAGGAGCAAGAATCCCAGATACCAGGAAGAAAATAATAAAGATGTGCGAAAACAAACCCGGAAATGTTCCAATCCTGGATTCCATCAAGAGTGAAAGAAATAAATTTTAGCTGAAGTGCATTAAACAATCTACCCTTTTCTTCTTAATGATAAAAATTCTTATTATTCAACTACCATCAGAGAACTACGTGAAACTCATTTTCGAAATGAACGTAACGTTCGAAAACAGAGAACAAACTTTAATAAGTGTTAATTATTAAGAGGCAATTAATTTTTGAGACTCTATACTATGAAAAACATAAAATACTGTAAGTAGTTACGTTTCAAACGAATTTAATTACTAAACCTGTAAATATATGTGATTATAAGCAGTAGACTAAAACATTATAAATATTAAATATAAATATGGAATCAACAGAAACAACTACTCCGAGGGCTAATACCCCTACCGGCATTAAATTACACTGTTGATTCCGAACGATTATCAGACGAAGATAACAATCCAAAAAAGAACACATTAAAATCCTTTTTTCGTCTAAATTTTTAAGGATCACAGATCCCACATTTGGAACGCGTACTACACAGTAGCCACAGCGCACCGAAAGCTATATCCCACGACCGGTTGCAACCTATCGGGTTCCATAAGGTGTAGTTGTTTCTGTTGATTCCATACGTATATTTATTATATCATAGGATATGGCTTTCGATGCGCTGTGCCTACTGTGTAGCACGCGTTCCAAATGTGGGCTCTGTGATACTTAAAATTTTAGACGAAAAAAGGATTTTAATGACTTCTTTTTTGGATTGTTATCTTCGTCTAATAATCGTTCGGATTCAACAGTGTAAATCAATGCCAGTAGGGGTTTTACCCCTCGGAGTAGTTGTTTCTGTTGATTCCATACGTATATTTATTATATCATAGGATATGGCTTTCGATGCGCTGTGCCTACTGTGTAGCACGCGTTCCAAATGTGGGCTCTGTGATACTTAAAATTTTAGACGAAAAAAGGATTTTAATGACTTCTTTTTTGGATTGTTATCTTCGTCTAATAATCGTTCGGATTCAACAGTGTAAATCAATGCCAGTAGGGGTTTTACCCCTCGGAGTAGTTGTTTCTGTTGATTCCATACGTATATTTATTATATCATAGGATATGGCTTTCGATGCGCTGTGCCTACTGTGTAGCACGCGTTCCAAATGTGGGCTCTGTGATACTTAAAATTTTAGACGAAAAAAGGATTTTAATGACTTCTTTTTTGGATTGTTATCTTCGTCTAATAATCGTTCGGATTCAACAGTGTAAATCAATGCCAGTAGGGGTTTTACCCCTCGGAGTAGTTGTTTCTGTTGATTCCATACGTATATTTATTATATCATAGGATATGGCTTTCGATGCGCTGTGCCTACTGTGTAGCACGCGTTCCAAATGTGGGCTCTGTGATACTTAAAATTTTAGACGAAAAAAGGATTTTAATGACTTCTTTTTTGGATTGTTATCTTCGTCTAATAATCGTTCGGATTCAACAGTGTAAATCAATGCCAGTAGGGGTTTTACCCCTCGGAGTAGTTGTTTCTGTTGATTCCATACGTATATTTATTATATCATAGGATATGGCTTTCGATGCGCTGTGCCTACTGTGTAGCACGCGTTCCAAATGTGGGCTCTGTGATACTTAAAATTTTAGACGAAAAAAGGATTTTAATGACTTCTTTTTTGGATTGTTATCTTCGTCTAATAATCGTTCGGATTCAACAGTGTAAATCAATGCCAGTAGGGGTTTTACCCCTCGGAGTAGTTGTTATTGTTGATTCCATACTTATATTTATTATATAGCTTGTAAAAGCCTTTCTGCAGCGCCCACCTGATGAGACCCGATTGGTCGAGACCGGTCGTAGGATATGACTTTCGGTGTGCTGTGCCTACTGTGTAGGACGCGTTCCAAATGTGGGATCTGTGATCCTTAAAAATTTAGACGAAAAAGGATTTTAATGCTTTCTTTTTTGTATTATAAATATTATTTTTCATTAACGGATGAAGCTACTATGAATGTAGCAAAGCGATTGTAGTGTTATAATGATTAATGTAATTTGAAACTTAATTTACTACCCACAAAAATATAGTGTTGTAATGATTAATGAAGTTTGAAACTTAATTTGTATAAAAACTACCCCCAAAAATGTACTTTTTTTAATAACAACTCTTAGAGAATTATCAGAATCCTTCTGAATAAATATGTAAAGCTAACCAAACGCTTTTTTTAATTTTTAACTTTTCTTTAATTAATCCCAAACTCTAAAACCATCTAATTTTTTAACAGACGACATTAATACAAGAAACATAAATACATCTCTCTTTTGAATTCTTTCTTATAATATTTCGTAATTTACTACTGAAAGTATGTAGGTACATTTGTGACGGTAAAGTATCCTTCCTGAATGGTAGAAACATATCAAAGATGTTTAATAATATTTAGGTATCTCTCGACCTACTTAAATACGTTATTTAGTTGAGGGTACGTATGAGTAAGTGGTTTTTTTAAAATTCTGATTAAGTTTTACATCAACTGAATTTCACATAATTATATACTGCAATTACTTTAGGATGCAATTAGTGATTTTCAAAATATTCTCGCAATTCATTCTTTTATTCGTTGATGTCTACTTGTATGATGCATAAGGCAACTGATATAATTATACACTATCATCTATGACTCACGAATTGAATGTGAATACAGCGACAAGGAATTAAAGAGAAATATACGAGGGTCAGCTATATCTGCTAGACATCAAAATAACCTGTTTCAGTCGTATTCAGGTACTCCTCAGGAACATACCAATGGTCAAGGTATAAGCCATATCACACTGAAGCCGACCAGCAGATAGATAAAAATACAGAATTTGTCGATTCATACAAAATTAAACTTTTTATTTGTATTTAGTTTGCTGTCGGTTATTTGGTTGGCTTAAATTGGTTTTAACAAATATACAGGACCCAAGCAATCAAAATGTGCCATGTAAAAGTGTACTGTTTTGAAACTAAAATATATGTAAAAAAAATTATATGAAGGAGCGAATACTGTAAAGTACACTAAATGTGCAATAATCAGAAAGACAAACGCCTATGTTATAATCACTTCACAATTGGATCTTTATTCACCAGATGTACATTTCAACCACCAAGTGGTCATCTTCAGTGGTATAAACCGAATGAATAAATTTTAAACGTAAAAAAATAACATAAATAATGATTCACTTGCATTCGAAAGGAAATCTACTACACAAATCGCTGACAACATTAATTTATTGGGAATTCCTTCAAATATTTCTTATTTTTAGTTTTTAAATTAACATTGATGTGTTAAAAGTTACAAAATTGAATTCATATTCATAAAATTTCCCTTTTCAAAAACCAATATGTTTTTAAATATAAATATAAATACGGAATCAACAGAAACAACTACTCCAAGGGTTAATACCCCTACCGGCATTGAATTACACTGTTGATTCCGATGGACTCCTAGACGAAAATATAACATATTCAAAAAAGAAGGAAAAAAAGGAAGCGTTCAAAATGTGAGATATTTGATCTTAATATTTGGACGAATAAGGATTTTAATTCCTTCATTTTTGAATATGTTATATTTTCGTCTAGGAGTCCATCGGAATCAACAGTGTAATTCAATGCCGGTAGGGGTGTTAGCCCTCGGAGTAGTTGTTTCTGTTGATTCCATATTTATATTTATAATATAGCCTGTAAAGGCATTTCTGCCAACGCCCACCTGATGAGGCCCGATAGGTCGAAACCGATCGTGGGATGTTGCTTTCGGTTCGTTGTGCCTACTTGGTAGGACGCGTTCAAAATGTGAGATCTTTGGTCTTAAAATTTAGACGAATAAGGATTTTAATTCCTTCTTTTTTGAATATACAATATGTTTTAAGTGAGATATTTTCACTAATACACAACTCGTATAATAAAATTAGTTTCTATTGATTTGATTTACATAAAATAAAGTGAAGATAATTTAAAAGCAGATCCATTTTAGAATACAAAAATGTAACAAATATAGCCTTTTTCAAATGCACTTTCCTCAAATAATGTAACACACCGAAAAAAAAAACTAGATACAATTATCACTTAATTCCACCACTATAATATCAACCCGAAACGAAATTATATAAACCGAAGTTACGATTTTAAAATAACATTAATAGAATTACATATTCCATATCTGACATTTGATCTCGACAGGTAGTATAGTAGTAACGGAGATCTGATTGGTTTCAATAATACAAATATGCAATTTATATGCATCCACTACCCAGCGTGTAAATACAAATATCAAGTTCGTACATATATGTAAATAAGACGATTCCTTATTAAACAACTAGCAAATAACCAAACCATCATAACATACATATATAACATATATATAGGTCGTAGCTGTCTTATTCACAAAGTCCTCGTTCAACGTTAATCATCAATTTTCCGCGGTAAAAAAAGCATAAACAAAACAGTATGCACCTTAATTTTCCCGGGCTCTCAGGTAAAATCAAGTCGATATCCTTATCAGAAAGGACCTTGTTAAACATTATTGAATCTTACAATAAGTAACAAATTTCTTTCTGAAAAACTTGAAGACTGTTACTTCTTTTTGTAATAAAATAGAATAGAAAATGCTTTTAAATGTTTCAAAGTTTTCAATTGAGATTCACTCTATATTTGTTTCGGGTGGTTAGACCTTTTTCATGAAAAATGTATTACTAAAGATTACAATTAAAAACAGGTCACGGAACAACTTTACGATAGCCACTCAAGAAACACTACTCATTATCGTTTAATCAATCGTTATGATAAACTAAGTCACAATAGCAATACTTCCCTTAATAAACTTCACATAAAAAGCCGTTTTGTTTAATAAATGCAATATTAGTAAACTGTTAGTAAATATAAGACCATAAGCTTTCACGGCCGGAATTCATAGTAGAATAATGATTCGGGCTTGTAGGCCATGGTCGATGTGAACGGTTTCGTCCAGACGTTTTGTCGGCAACTGCGGCTGACATCGTCAGTGGGTGCTGTGTTGACTACGTGGGCGAAGATTATACCTCGAAGTCTCGGCAGCGACTGTCGAGGTATACTCACATCAACCACGGTCTACAAGCCCGAATCATCATTCTACTATGTTAGTAAATAATAAAGATAAAATCTGTGATTCTAAGAAAACTATTATTTACAAAATTTATTGTAAAGATTGTAGCGCATTTTATATAAGACAGACGGGTACGAATTTAGGCACTAGAGAAAAAGATCACTTAAAAATGTAAAAGATGGAGAAAAGTGCACATTGTATAGATAATCAACATAATATAGATACAGATAAAACAAAACTATTACATCTTGAAAATCAAAGAAGAAGACTAACTTTACTAGACCTAGAGATAAAAAGATCTCTGTTGAAAAACTGCAATTTTACAAGTAACCATTTAGAATTTAAATAAACTTGTGACCTACTTCCAATTGTAATCCTTTTTTAATAATACAGTACTTTTCAAAAAGGGCTAACCACCCCAAACATATGTAGAGTGAACCTCAATTAAAAGCTTTGAAACATTAAAGAGAATTTTGTATGAAACGATGAAACGATTCCTTTTATTAAAAATACTTTTTTGTTCTAAATTAAAATAATATGGCACCTTCAGTTTTGAAGAAGAAATGCACTCGATTAAAAGTACGTATTCTGAAATTTAGCTTTATAATTTTCTTTGATGTACTTTTCTATGTATTAATTTAAAATTTAGAGTTATTCAGTTCTAATCGAGATGGCGAATTTTCGTTTCCAAAGTACCTGCCCTTTTAGGAAAGTTTTCGGTACTCAGAATATTTATGAAGCACATCTCTCTTTGATGTTGTTTAAGAACACTCCCAAACGATTGAGCTACTCCGTTTCGTCAGAGAAATGAAAAAAATCAATTCGAAAGACGACATGCGAAAACCAACCGCCACAAATCAATATCAACATACAACAACGAAATTCAATGATAATAACTTTTAGACAAGACAACACTTACATCATACTTTGAAATACAATTTGCAAACGTCATAAAATATTTGTTAAAAATTTTCTACAGAGTGAACTCATCCAGGAAATCCAATTAAAATTAATATCGGTTTTTGTACCACGAGGGCATTTTCACAGCCTGCCTCAAGTGCGACAACCGTTGATAAATGGAACGTGACAGTTTACCAACGAACTCTCCGAGAACTCATTAGCGATCGTTTCTTTTTTGGCTTCGTTCTTGTGAAAATGACGGTTCACCACCACGAATACACCATCACGGCCTACTAGATAATATATATACACACACACCACATACAGAAAGATAATATACTATACACATCACATCCCTTACACATTATCTTTTATCCTACGTTACAAAATAACCTCCATATTTACGATTTTATTAATTCTTATCGATAATCGTGACTATAAAAGTGACTAAACAAGAGCGTGTGACTGAAATGACGAAATGCTGCAAGAATGAAGCAGGCGGCAATCGATAGGACGGCACCTTTGAATGCGCTAGCGAAAGCCGACAGCCGCGGTCATAAATCACACGCACAGACACACACAAGGTTGGTGAGATAAAAGGAAATTACAAGGAGTTTCCGGTAATAATCCGGAATGTTCGGCAACAGTAAAAATAAGTGACTAGTATCCGACGGAAGATAGTCCATACATGACAGCCGATATAAATAATGCCCGAATGAGAAGTCTAAATAGTGAAATAAATAAATAAAAGTGGTATAAATAACCATCTATCATATAAATAACTGTATATAGTGTTTTTCTATATTAAATAACTTACTTATTATACGATACATGTTTACATAAACAAACATACTAGAAAATTCATAAAAATAATAAGTATTCAACTGAAATTATCTTTATGAAACTTTATGAAAGCTGTAGAAGTCTTGACTAAGTTTAATCCAGTAATTACGGAATACGTAAGAAACACAAATGTAAAAACAATAAAAGGATTATATATGCCGCATTATTTGGAAATAGATTTCCAAACCAAAAAACATTCATTATTTGTAGTGTTTGGTAGAAGAAACATATTTAAATTTAAAATAAAAAGAAAAATATTCAAACGTTTCAACACTATCTAATAAACAATCTTGACGAATCATTTCTACTTGACGGTCAGTTTCAAAAGTACAGTTCGATGCTAAATGTAAAATGATACAAACTGTCGTTACATAATTGGTAGAAGTTATGATAAGGATTAAGGGGTGAAAATCGAAAATCATGAAACTATAGATTGTATAACATCAGAGGGGTGTTGCTAATAGTTAATTCTGTTTGGTTAGGTTAGGTTAGGTTAGGTTAGGTTAGGTTAGGTTATTTTTACTGTTGTCTAAAACAGTGTTCCGAAATGACAGTCCTACAATTCGTTCTCTTATTTTTTATTGTATTAACCTGATAAACATTCAGTTGCTGGCAATAGCTAAAAATATTGTAAAAAATGCAAACAGAAATCTATTATATACTTATAAGTGTATTAAACGAAATGTTATTAATCATAAATATAGACGATTATTTCTTGGAGGCCCTTTTTATGTTAGATAAACTATTTTTTTAGTCCCTAGATTAACGTGAAAATTTGTTTTATACCTAGGCAGTCGACAACCTAGGAACGGTCCTGCAAACATCGATTTATAATAACTACCTACATACCTACTTATGATTGCCATCATCTATCTAAAAAATACCACTAATTATTTTCCTTCAGTGTTTTATCTCTATATTCCACAAATTTGATACACACAAATAATCCTATTCTTCAGGATACAACACAAATAGTAAAACAATTTAGACTTGGAAAGTCAACTTACAATTATACATTTTACATCAAACAATATCCTTTCAACAAATATTCCGAGCTGAACGAGTATCTAATTGCCAACTTACTACTTAGACCGACGAAACATTACTGCTCCTTGTTAACTAATGAGAAAAAGGACAGAGAGAATATTTTATTAATTTTACATTAGGTTTCTGTGGTTTTTTACATTTACAATTCTCTTTTATGAAATAAAGAAGATTTTCAAACATGAGTAACGTTTAATATTTTATATTAATTTGATTGGTCACTATTCTGTTAAAAATAAAACAAACAATTATTTAATATAATATAATTTATATATAGGTGTATATTCCCTAATTCGTTCAATATTACGATAACTAAACGTTAACTTTTGAAATTTTTGGCTTGTTTTCTTGTTTACCTGTTAGAATGATTCTAATCAAAATGACTAAATTTAGGAAAATGCTTGATAAGTTTTACTGTTAAATTTTTAAGCATTTTAACACTTAGATAATAAATTTAAAAACATCTTGCAGAAAGGATTTAATGAAGTTATCAATTTATTACAATTATTATACGATACAATAAAATAACTGAAATATACAAAAAATTAGAAAAACATAGCAAACGCTTCATCCTGTATCCAACCCAAAACCATAAATCAATAAACAGACTTCACTTTTTAATAATTACTATAAATACGTACACAGATAAAACTCAATGTATTGAAACAAATTCAATTATCTAGCGGCTTCTACCACAAAGGTTGATATTTTTTAGAGCAGTTAATTACTTCGCCCGTTTGCGGGACATAATTGATGGCAGATCCGATTGCAACCCCACAGATATGGTAATAATGGGGTCTCATTTGGACAACGCACGTAAAACCGAAACTCGCTTGCCATCCCCAAAAATTCAGCCGTTCATAACCCTACCTACCAACCAAAACGAAACACCACACCACGGTCAAATAGCACGCGCAGTGATTATAATCATCTGCCAAACTTAATGTAAATGTGTGAACAACAACGATGGCTCTCTAATAAGAGTAAGTGAACAATTACACCCCCTTAAATTTTTAAACAAAACAAACCAAGAGCCGTTAACATTTCGAGAATCTTCAATGTTACACAATCAGAGACGTGATTATAACTAGACTGCGCCTTGCATTTATAAAGTGATACCATTTAGGTAGGCAACCCATTTTGTGAATTAAGGGACAGAAACGCGAGAATTATTAAGAGCGCTCGTAACTTCACTCAGAAAGTTTGAGGCAGTTGAAGTGTTGAGTGTAGTTATTTCAAATAAATGTTGGGCGACACTATTTTTCTTGTACATAGGGTTTTGTGAACACTTTTATGAACTATTTTTTGTTAAAGTTATATAAAACTAGTTTGATATTAAAACAATCATTCCGTCACCCTAAATACATATGTCTCCTGTCGCCTGCTTATTATACATAACCACCTACCCATATCAATTGACACGTCTCGCATATCTTTCTCTAATTTATTTTTACAGGCTATATTATAATATAAAGGCCTTTCTGCCAGCGCCCACCTGATGAGACCCGATAAGTCGAAACCGGTCGTGGGATATGGCTTTCGGTTCGTTGTGCTTACTTGTTAGGACGCGTTCAAAATGTGAGATCATTGATCTTAAAATTTAGACGAATAAGGATTCTATTCCTTCTTTTTCGAATATGTTATTTTTTAGTCTAGAGTCCATCGGAATCAACAGTGTAATTCAATGCCGGTAGGGGTATTAGCCCTCGGAGTAGTTGTTTCTGTTGATTCCATATTTATATTTATATTTATATTTCTAATCATTTTCATTTATACCCGAACTGGGTGCTGTTGCGATAGTTTCTTATTCTCCACAATTCTACAATTCAGTATGACGAATCATTTGAACGAGCTGCACCGTAAACAGTAAATCAATTCATGTGATTCTTTCTTAAGAGTCCTTCAAATGAATGATTCGTTCAATAATTGCTCACCTCTACTAACAACCAAGCAAGTGTTCTACTTTGTAGCGCCATATTGACAAATTGTTAACCGCGCCAATCGAATTCCATTGCTGCGTTAGTGGATAAAACAAAAATTGGTTTTATATGACCACAGTTATCGATCTTAAACATCCGCAATGTGTTCTTCCTATAGAGCACCTCGAATCAATAGGGTTTTTGAGGGACATCAAAAGAGCAGTACGTGAGGGCCCATTACGAAATTACTTGTTTCATTAAAAATTATTCGAATTACTTAATGCTTTCGAAATCGGGATACACGGCCGGCAATTTCAGCAGAACTGTAACCAACAACATATTTTTATTTTAAATTAATTTTAGTGTTTATTATGTTTGTGCACTGATGATCACCACATAGTGGTTGAAATGTACATTTGCAATTAATAAATATTTGTGGAGTTATAAGACGTTTATCTTTTTTCCTTTATGTATTGAATGTTTTTCACAGTCACTCTGTATTTAATAAATATTTATATATTTATTAAAACAATTTCGAATTAAATTTTAGTGTTGTTTAAAGAAAATTTGTAGAAATGAATTAAGTTTGACAGTAACATCTGCATTTTGTGACAGTTTGTTTGAAATACGCGACAATATATTAAATGCAAATAATTATAAGGGAATGATGGAAATCTAAATAGTGGTAAGTGGTTAATTAACGAACGTAAGGGCTTTTATGTTCATTTGCCGTGAGATCAGCCACGTTTCCAAATAAATATTCCATTTACCGGGTAACTCTACGGGAATAGAGTCGACAAAGCGGGACTTGGAGAAATCCAATATAAATTGGATTAGTAAGTTTTAATGCCCCAAAATGCCGAAAATTTATATCGTTCGACCCTAATATCGGGCAGCCACACGTCTTAATCTCTCGGACCGGGGCTTCGCAAAATCAACTCTCCCCTTCGCCTCTCCCGTATCTCCTACCTACCATTCGAATTCGTGATAATGGGCTTACGAAACTGCCGAAACGATATTTAATTTTCCACCCCATTAACGAAAACGATGGCTCATTTTCCTTTAATTGATAAGTAAATCTAATCGGTGATAAAGATGATACGAGGGTTTGACATTCAAAGTTCAATCGATTTCTTTCAAATAAACCCACAAAAAATTCGTAAGCAAAATGATCATTTCCTTTCATCATTAAATAAGCCTCATAATCTATAGATCTATACATACATATAAATAAAACTGGAGTGTGTGTTTGTTATGTTAAAATAACCACTTTTTACTAAATAGATATGGATGTATACACGTAAATACGAGCCATGTTTTTTAAGTAAGTACCGTTTTGAAATTAGTAAAAAATGTGCAAAGATATCTTAATAATTTTATTTTTACATGAAAGCCTGTACCTTAATCTACTTTTCTACATAATTTTCTTCAATATTGAGGCACTTGTCATAACGTTTGACCAGTTTTTGAATACCCTGCCTCCTGACTTGCTAACCACTGCATCACAACCGTTTTGACTTCGTCATCGTCTTGAAGAAGCTGTGCTGACCGCCCAGATGTTTCTTCAAGTGCAGGAACAAACGGTAGTCACTGGGCGCCAGATTAGGGCTGTACGGAGGATGATCTAGAGTTTCCCAATGAAAAGATGTGATGTGATGCACATTTGTGCGGCCATACTTAAATGCTCTCACCCACTTCCTTACCATTCCATCACTCATAATGTTTTGTCCGTAAACTGCACAGATCTCACGATGAATATCAATCAGTTTTAGTCCTTTAGCACTAAGAAATCGTATAACAGCCCGGATTTCACAGTCGGCGGGTCTCACGATTATCGGAGACATCTTAAACACTCAGTAAACAACGTAAACAAGACTGTAATGGCGTCATTGCGTAGGTGAAATATGAAGATACTCAGTGCACATGCGCGGAACGCTGACCGCAACGCTTTCAATACGGTACTTACTTAAGAACATGCCAAAATAACATTTTTATAAATTTTTGTCTGTCTGTTTGCTACGGCTAATCTCTGAAACGGCTGGACCGATTTTGACGGGACCTTCATTGTCAGATAGCTAATGTAATAAGAGTAACTTAGGCTACTCTAATTTTTGAAATTAATAACTGTTTATTGATAATAATAATTAATTTATCAATCATATGTTCAAGTAATACAAAAACCGAAAATGCGCAAAAAGTATCTTTCTCTCTGTCTCCACTTCTGCTGAAACAAAAATTATAAAAATTCGCGACAACTACCGTAAAATTCTCAACCAGCAAGTCCTGATCTTGCTTTTACAAATTTTTAGCATTCGCATTTTGATAAATTAAAAAAAAATCAATTTTATTACATCAACTCATTGCATAAATGCGCCACATAAGCGATTTTCTCGGTTCGCATTTCCAATTAGCATCACTTCAACTCATTTTCCAGTCTTCCGGACATTTTACTCATCTTTCACGATTTGTTTGCGCAATTAAATTCTCACAACGTGTCAAATTCTCCTGAGTAAACGAGAAAAGAACGCGCGGGGAAAAGATGGAATAAGATAACAGACGGACAGACGGACATACAGACGGACGAGAAACGTGTCACGTTCGCACTGAAAACGGTAGAAGACGAAGGCTGACGCGGCGCACTGCGCGACCCTTAAGAGCCACCCGCAACACGAGATTGGTACAGTAGGTAGGTGTACGACTGTGTGTGTTGTCTCACAAAGCCCAGCTTTAATTTTAATTGGTTTGCTCGTTTCGTTGCACTCAGACGTATTTCTGTTAGCAAACAATTCACGTAGCAATATGTAGGTAGATACGTAATTCAGTTCCACCCAGCTGTCTCTTCTGTTATATGAAACTTAACAAAAACCTTCTTGTTACCGAGGAACGTTTTTAAATGTGCAATAAAGTAATAAAGGAAACAAAAAAGAATTGAAATGCAGAAGAGGATTTTTTATATATTCATGTATTTATGATAGATTGTCTATCGCATTTATTGGAAATCATTTTTTCAAAATAAAAAGGAAAAAATTTGAGTAATAAAACAGTGGGATTGTTTCACTAAAAATTTATTGTTCTCAACAATTTTGTTTCAACCCTTACCGGTCATTTTCAAAAGAAGAAATTTCATTTCGTCCGTCTCATCGTTCTCTCCCTAACCACACTACACCACCACCCATTCCCGCGATTACTGAAAGGAGACTGAAGAGGACCTTATGCCCTACCTTCCGGCTTTGCACTGCACAGTAGGTCGGAAGGACCGCCAGCACAAGTAACTGGTGGGTATGAGTCACCCAAAAGTATTTATTTTTATTTTAGTAGCAATTTCTTTATCTTGAGAATGCCCCACAAAGGTTGAAACAATATTGTTGGGAACAATCATTTTTTAGTGAAACAATTTTTTTCTATTTTGAACAATTTATTACTTGAAAAATTGAAACCAGTTTACATAATTAATCGACCATAACAACATTTTTAGAGCACTGATTTGGTTATATTAGATATGTATTTTTCGCAAATCACTTGGTTTTTATTTAACGGGCGTCGACAGCTGTTTCGGTTGTTACATCTTTATCAAGACTGCAAATGGTTAAGGGTGTTAAACGTATTTATTGTAATCCAGGTAATTAATTAATTATTACAGATTTATTAAGTGGAATTTATTTATAGCCTATTTAATAAAAATAATATGAAAAGTTTCAACAATGTATTTAAAGAAAACCTCCTACAATTACATTGTTGAAAGTTTTCATATTGTTTTTATTATTTATCATTTTTCATCAAATATGCACCAAAACTAGTTTAATAATTATAGTCTATTTTTTCATTTGTGACGTATTTACGTTGGGGACATGCTTTTTGGATTTCTAAAATTTCTATTTAGTTTAACCAACTGCCTATCGGTTCGAAATATAAGAGTTTAATATAATTTGAATCTGATGTTGTCCTTCTTCGGGTGTACAGGCCGTCGTCGGTTGGAATTGCTTCCTAACGTTTCGCTAGCACGAGTGGCGAGCTTCTTCAGAGGTCTATCCATTTTCGCTGTTGGTTGTAGACTAGTTGTTGTAGTCTAGTTGTTGTAGTCTACAACCAACAGCGAAAATGGATAGACCTCTGAAGAAGCTCGCCACTCGTGCTAGCGAAACGTTAGGAAGCAATTCCAACCGACGACGGCCTGTACACCCGAAGAAGGACAACATCAGTTCATCAACTGGCCGCGAAAGCCTTAATCAATTTGTAATTTGAATCTATTTGATGGTTGTTATCTAAGCAATGTGTGGAAAAACAGGTGAAGTTTCTATTAATTTGGATAGAATTTTTGTGTTCGATTATGCGTCTACTTAGACTCCGCCCCGTCTGTCCAATATATATTGCATCAGAAACTGCACATTTGATTCCATACACTCCATTTTTTCCTCTAATATCTTGTTTGTCTTTATTATATACCATTAGAATCCCTAAATTAATTTTATTACAACTAATTGGGGTTAGTCCTAAATGTCTAAGTCTATTTTGTATTTATAACTTACATTTTTCTTATATAAAAAAATATGTATAAAAACAGATAATATCGAAATAATAAATTGTCAAATAGTCAAATAAGAATTGGTGATACAATATTTGTAATTAACAAAATTCCACTTTTATAAGTTATTATTAACATGTTTGAGAAACATTGCACTTTTTAAAGTCCTAATCTGTGTAGAAAATATACACTACATTTGCAAATTAGTATTGCACCCTAAAAGTATTTATAACCAGAGTTAATGGTACTTTTCGTGGGTACAATTTCTGTACTCAATGTTTCTTTTTACGGACTAATTTGCATGAGTTCTTAACAGCACAAGGCAGTCTTCCTTTGTTCTCTCTAGCAGGTAATAACAAACAAATTTAAAATTAGTAATTAGTTGCAATCAGGTCTGAACGAGGTGGGTACTTAAAACTAAAACTTGTGTTCATTTAACAAATGGCAAAAGCTGCTTCGCCTAAAGAACACACATTATTAGTAATTAAAATGGAAGCAGAGCCACGTTACTGGTGTTTCGCTTTGCCTCGGTCGAGCTTTAATCAGTGCAATCAAAAACTTTGTTGATTCTCGAACTTTGTGTCAAATATATGCACGACCAACGATCTACAACTGTCTTTATGGTACTCAAATTAATTCATAATGTAAGAAAAGATGACAAGAATTCATCTCTTACATTATTCGTTACAATAATGTTGATCAAGAAGACTGTACTTGATTGTAGAGACTGTAATAATAAAAATATGTTGGATAAACTAGTTTCTCTATTCAAGTTAGGTTCAAAGAGCATTTAGTTCTTACTAAGTTTCATAGAACAGAAAAATCAAGTGCTACCCAATATATTCTTAGTTAAGGAAATTAGAAATAATTATCTACTTGATAGTTTTGAAAGTATATATATATTTATAAAAATTGGTTTAGCTCTCTTAATAGTGACAAAGGTCCTGTCTCTAGTTCTCTGCTATTTAGTTTAACATATTTTTTTAAGGCCCACAAGTACAATTTTTAGTTTTAATGTCTCAAAACTACCTAACAGTTCAAAAGGAATATCTTAGAAATTATGATTACGACGCGACGTCTTCAAAACTGAACTCAGACAGTTATATACAATTTCAATTACAAAATCATTTCAATAATAAATTAAGAAATGAAAAAACACGGTGATTATAACAACAATTTTTTTACTTTTTTTTAAATATTTATGTAAATAAATTAGAAAAAAAAACCGTTGGGTCGTCAGTTTAGGTACCGTAAATTAGCAATTTTATTTGCGTTACCATTTTAACCCGTATTACAGAACCAAGCTAAAACAAAAAGTTAACTTTTTATGTAAATATCACCCATACATTTTCATTCGCGCAAACAAACATGTCAACTACCCTTCTACACACGGACACGCGAAGCAGATGTTAAACAAAATCTAATTAATAAAACTTTTTATTTTACTGAATGAGGGTCACCCCTTGTTTTCTTGGCAAAAATAAAGCACAACAATTCGCATTTTTTGAAAACGGCATGATTGTATAATTACAAAGATTTTTTTTGTGTAATGCTTCTACCTTACACACTTCTTCCGGGTGTTTTTGACACACATTGTTAAAAAGCAAAGCCAATAATAAATTTACCCTGAAAGTGAAAATTATATAATTAAAATCGTCGAGTACTTCGTTAAGGAAATATTTGAATAACAAAAAAAGCCTTTGTAGGATGTTCCTAAAGCCGGAAAACTTTTACCGAAAAGTAGAAAGTGCAAAAGTTTATTGGTATTATAGCAAATAGCAACAAAAATTGTCGAAAAACGTGAATGTCCGGTGAATTTAATTTTTTTTTAAAAAGTATTTTTGTATAGCTGATGCATGATATTGTACGTAAGTACATGTTTTTGTATTTTCCTTTGAAATTATTTGAAAATTTGCACAACAAGAATTTAGAAATTCACCACAAAGATAGGACAGAAAAAGGAATAGAAAATAAAAACAAAAAATTGCAGAAAGATTTTTAAATTTATCAAAAACATCTTTTAATAATACAGAATTAGATTTATTAAACAAAGGTCTGAAATTTAGCATATACAATAAAGATATTACCACACTACCAAATTTAGCTATAGTTGCAGATTTAGCAGTAAACAATTGTAACAATTTAGGTCAGAAAATAGAAATTAGTAATATTATAAAAAGGTAATCTAAAAACTGTAATAACATAACAAATTAGCAATAAGTTTGAATAAAAAATGCAAAGATGAAAGAATAATTTTCGCAAAAGGCAGACAAGGGTAATACGATCGTTGCACTAGATAAAGACAAGTACCTATATCGAGAAGAATAATGAAGACTATAAAGTTATAAAGAAAGATCAGACAGCTAAGTTTCAAAAACAGGTAAAAATGATTGAAAAATTGTCAAAACCTCTTTAATGATTTCGAAGTTAAAAAACTGATAACTATGAACGCAAATCCTCAGAATTGTAAAAAAAGTCAATCCTTCTTCTGAAGATGCCCTGGTAGGGTGAAACAATTGTAAAAACCAAATAAAATTATAATGGACATTTGAGTTATTATTTTAGAATTCAATAAAAATATAACAATGTAAAAGTAAGATAACTAACTACCTAGTGTTACAAATACGTAACAATATTCTATTCATTAACAAACACAGTGTAAAAACGATCCTATTCCATCTGAAATCTCCCTACAGGAGAAACTTGGCAACTGTTTAGAGGGATAATTAAATTATGTGGGAAAATAGTGTAGTGTGAGGTCAAGCACCCTTTCTATCGATTAGAAAAGCCTGTTAAGCGTGCAAAAAACGAAAAAGCTGTTTCTTTCTACGATAAAAAGTTTCCCGAGATACTAACGTCAGCAATACCTCCCGAGCATTTTCTTTTCTTAGCTATCATATAAACCGTACGAATATAGGTATGGTAAATACTGACTCTTAAATAACCACCTCAATTATTCAAATAGTTGCAATATTTCAAGCAATAACAATTTTAAAAAGCAACTAAAACTAAAGCCATTCAGTATAGAGTATTGAAATACTCGATATAATAATTTATTTCTATGAATTTACATTACATTTATTAGACCAAACAGTAAGCATTTAATACCGCAAAATCTTAATTATTATATACTACTTTAACCCTTTCTTCGTCAGTAAAATGAAATTAACCATATTTTATACGACCAAGAATCGAATTAAGTAAACAATAACATTAATAGGTCATAAATACAGTATCTATTTTCAAAGATTTGATATTTTCGGCATTTACTTGATGAAAATCCTTGGGGAGTTGTTGCGTTCGGTCTGGTCGTTGAGCAGGGTTCCTAATTTTTTATATTTATTAATTTCTAGGTTCTCCAATAATGTTAACTTATAGCTCTTATTTTCTAAATGAATAATTTCAATACAGTTGTTGAACATATGACATTTTTCTGTGACATGGTTTGCATACGTGGAGTCTATCTTATTCTTTATATAGCTGTTTTTGTGTTCGGGTAGACGTTTACTGAAATTCCTACCAGTCTGTCCGATATATACTTTAAGGCATGACCCACTGGTCAACTTATAAACTCCAGAACACTCAAATTTCTCAGTTTTGTCTTTGTTATATTTATTAATCTTCCTATAGAGAAGTTAGTTTTGTAGACCGTATTAATTCCACATTGTTGTAATTAATAGAATATTTTATTACTAATAGGACCTAAGTATGTTATGCTTTTATATTTACTATCTTTATTCTTAGAGAAAGGGTAAACGGAATTTAAAGCTAATTTTTGTTGTTTTTTAGAAACTATATTATCTATTAAAGAAGGGTTATATCCATTATTTACTGCCGTTTGTTTAATTATGTTTAGTTCTTTAATATAATAATTTTTGAACATGGGAACGCTTAGGAGTCTATTGTATGCTACTATTTTATGTTGAATTGGGTGAAAGGTATTGTTATGTAATTTTGTTATATGTTTTAGTTTGAGTTAAGTCTAAAAAATTGATCCTATTGTTTGCTTCTTCTTCTTCTGTTGTAAACTTAATATTAGGAGGTAGACTATTGATATAATTTAAAAATACGTCCGGCTGTCTGTTTGTGCCTGTACCGATATCAAAATAATTGAATGTATTATAGATTCTTCTAAGTCGTTTAAGAAGATTTCCGCTAGCAAAAGACTTAAGGGATTTACCCATAATTACGCCATCTGTGCACGTTAATATTAGTTCATTGAATTTAAAATAATTTTAAGATAAACAAATTAATAGTGTATTTATAATTTCTATGTCTTCTTCTAAGCAGTTATTATTTTCATTAAGTAAATTTTTGACTATCTATATTCGTCTTCGAAAACGTTTAGTGTTGTTTTTTGCATTTTTTTCCTTTTTACTTATACAATAATCGCCTTTGTTATTAATCCTACGTATATTTATAAAAATAGAATTCACTGTCTAAAAATGATAAATGTAATTGGATTAAGACAAACAGTGAAATCCGTTTAGCATAAATAGGGTGAGCTTGAATGATAACTCTATACGTATATTCGAGAAGGGAAATAATGAATAGCACATAGGTATAATATTTACGAAATATAGTACAAGGTATTTCATCCAAGAACGCTTTTAAAATTTGTTATAGTAGTTTTGATAACAAAACAATGATCTTTTTAATTACAGTTTCCAAGTTTATTTATTTATTGCTTACGCTATTATGTATTAGCAATTGTGATTTACTATTTTAGCTTTTAAAAGTGGTTAAGTAAGTGATCCTTTTACTTCAACATATATTGTTATTTAATTATTGTTCACATAAAAGATACAAATATTTTATATGGATATTTACTACTCTAAAATATGCAAAAATAAAAATCTAAATTTATTTCGTTTACATGTATATTTGTATGTTTTCGTCTTCAACCGATTTCCACAATATTTTTCACTTTAAACAAAGTTATTATTGTCTCTGTGTTAGATACTGTCGAACGCAAAAAAGACTACTGCAATGTCACCTTCCTCGAAAATAGTTTTCAATAAAATTAAATCTAGAGCGTTCTTTGTATGAAATACACAATCAAACGAGCAATCACGTTCAAAAGCGTTATTAAAAAATTCGTTTACTTAACAAATATCAATTTCATATGAAAAATAAAACATAATTTCATACTTGCAAGCATACTGAACCTAACTATTAAAAAGGCTGACTTACCGGAGTTAATAGCAACAACGTTATCAAGTGAATCACTTTGCGTATTCTGTTGTTCTTCTACTAATACGAATAAGATAAAGTTACGACGCGTCGCGGCGCCAGTAAACTGGCGATGTCTCGAAAGGGACGCTTTTATATTGCTCACTAGCGTTATCACACTGGCAAAGTATTCCTGCGCAACAATAACTGACGGTTGTTCTTTTGTTTCAAGTGACAGCGCACGAAATTGATTATAGAAATAAAAAACAGGAGAAACGAATTTTAAAACAAATAAAGAGAATACTACAACAATTTTACAAAAAACTTACCCTTTTTAAATACATATCTCCGCACTTACCAGGTAGGTACTTGTTAGTCATTTGCACGATTGAGAAAAAGTTATTAACTAAAACACAATACTATTTCACCGGTCAGAATCAATTTTCCTTTACAATATATGTCAATCCACCTCACTCTTACAAAGTAACAAATGTTAACTAGAATAATCATCTAAACTTGATAATATTTGAACTATAGGAATATAAACTTTGTTTGCATCTTCCAAAAAATTACCCCTTAGGTACCATCTATGAAAGAATTACTGAAATGCAAATAAACATGATATCATAGAACTAAACTAAGAAGAAAATTACTAGCATAATGTCAATATTCCGTGGTCATAGAGCGACATGCAGTCATTGTTGACAATTTCGCTTTTAACACACAATTAGAAATTTAAATAGTAAAGTTTAATATATTTTGAAAATGTTAAAGTTTGTGAATACAATGACAAAATTATTGAAAAATGTAAAATCTAACAAGTGGATGATCTACATTTTCGTACAACCTGAAAATTTTGCAAGAAATATTAACATAACCCCACACAATTTCCATTCAAATTTTTTAAAATACGTAAATAAATATCAATTTTTGAATATAGTAACTCCCATTAGACGAAACACAAAAAATAGTAGAAGTTCCTATCGAAAGCTGACCTGCTTGATATTAAGCTTGAATATTTTAAAATGGCTTGGGTTTGAAGATGAAGATGAAAAAAAGGAATCTGAGCTAATAATGACGCTGAAACGTGCCGTACTTTCAACTCAAAGACAAGAATACAATAAAGCTGAGCAACTTTTGCACATTGCTTTAAGATTAGCTCAGCAACAACAGGATCAACAAGGTATTACATACTGTTATGACTTGATGGCAAATTTGGCATTTGAAACATTACAACTGGATAAATCCCAAAAGTTATTCATTAGTGTGCTTCAACGCCTTTTGAGCACAGGCATAAAAGAAAATGACTTAAAGGTAACTTATTTGTCTTTAGTATAAAGACAGCTGCATCGAACATTACAATTACACTTTTTCATTAAAGCATTCTAGGTGATCCATATAAGTTTAAAACTTGCTCGAATATTACATTTAAAGGCTGAGGTAGAAAAAGCAGAATTAGGATATGAATGGTGTCTTGAACAAATAAAAGATCAGATGAATGACAATATTCATGCAAAAATGCTATGTGGAATTATTCATGATTGGTATGCTCAGTTTCTTTTGGATGGGGGACAACTTGAAAAGTCATTAGAACATTTAAAAGAGGCCTATAAATTATGCACTGATATAGAAGGAAATAATTCAGAACAAAGTATGCTACTACTAAATGATTTGGGAATAACCTGTTGGAGAGCAGGAGATCTGCCTATGGCAGAAAAGTTTTTAAATGAAGCCATTGCTGTTGGTTCTCAATTGGAAAACAAAATGCATGTGGGCACTGTACATGCCAATCTAGGACTTATTTATATTCAAAAAGGAATTACCAATCAGGCCAACAAGCACTGTAAAGAAGCATGGCATTTAGGTAACACCTCTTCATATTTAAAAAACACTGAAAAGTATAAAACAATTACCCAATACAAATAATAACACAAATTCTATTTTTTTAAAAAGATGTATTATTTAGAAAAACATAATATTAATCAAAAAGTAATTATTTTAGACATTCCTTTCTAAATGTCATTTATTATGAAATAGTGTTTTATTAATATTCTAATTTCCTGAAAACAAATAAAACAAGCAAAAATGAAAAACAATTTATTTGGAATCTCAACTTTAGAATGTTTTTATATTTCTCTGAAAATTGTTTTTTTAATTCTTGCTTTTGTAGGTAGAAAATATGAAGACAGTGAAGCTGTAGAACAGGCAAATTACTGTTTTGATCAAATAAAAGTTGTTCTTGAGCATAAAAAATCACAAACATAGTTTTTTCTGAAAAGCAGATATTATTATTTGTTATGTTGTATGTTTATAGTTGAAAATAAAATTCTTTGCCGACTATAAATTTTGTATTTTGTCTCAACTGAGTACAAATTATTTCTAAAATAGACATTAAGTATATTTCCTACTCTCATTCATACTCAGCAATGATAACCATCATATAAACTCCAGCAAGCATAGCAAACACTTGCAGCATTGTTTGTAGAATTGTGGGTTTTTCTTCATCCAACAGTTCAGGTATCACAGACACCAGAGCAATATAAATGAATCCACCAGCTGTGAAGGGCAGGATCCAGTTAACACCCAAAATACCTTCACTATCCTTGCTCACAAGAGAAAGCACAGTCCCTGCCAATGCTCCAACAGCCGTACTAAGCTGAAGCAACATAGCATTCTTTCGGGAAATTCCTGATTGTAAGAGAATTGCAAAATCTCCTATCTCATGAGGAATTTCATGTAGTAAAATTGTAATTGTAGTAACTATTCCTATATTATTTCCAGCTAAGAAAGAAGCCCCAATTGCTAGACCATCTGTAAAATTGTGACTAAAGTCTGCAGCTAAATTCAAATAACCAGACACTTTTATTTCATTATTTGAATCTTTACTTTCACATGAATTTTCATCAGTGTCATCATTTTTTTCTTTTTTATTGGTTTTTTGGTCATTTGAGACAGAAACAGAACTATGAGAGTGGCCATGACCATTGCCTTTTATAATCCTCACTCCTTTTTCAATTATTAAGAATGCAATGATGCCAAAAAGGACCCCTAAACCTACAGACATATCATGGCTATGATTCTCATGTGAATGTTCGTTTCCAAGATTACTTCCATGACCTGGAAGACTATCATGTGAGTGACCATGACCATGGGAAGAATGAATATCCTTTGAAGTCACTGTTAGTGCTGCATGAGGAATTAGATGCAAAAAAGCATCTCCTAAGAGACCACCAGATGCAAAGGCCAGCAACACTTTCAATAGAGGCTGAGTTTTCTCTGTATTATCTAATGGAACGATCAACAATATCAAAATGGGAGCTGCACTAATAAAAAAAGTTGCACCTATTGCATGTATCCATACATCACTTTCACTGTAATCTCTTTTTTCTTTCCCAATATGTTTGGCTTCTGGCTCATGACGTAAATGTTGCTGATCATGATAGGGTTCATTTGCTTCTTTAGAATACTTATAAGCTTTTTGATTTTCGCTTATGTGATCATGTAAATGATGATCATCATGTTCATGAACATGGTTTTCACATTTATAACAGTGGAAAAGTAAGATCGTCGTAAATAATAAATACACTGAAACTTTCATTGAAAAGCACATCTTGTTAATTCACTAATTGTAAATAGTTTACGTCTTAACAAAAATTACTTTCATATAGGTACGTATTTTCATTTTCTAAATTTAAAACAATATAACCAAAAACAAAAATACTAACAAACTTCAACACGTCATTGGTAAGAGACAGGCAACCCAAATTACATTTGATTATGCGCATATAGTCCATTAATTACAAAGCAGAATTGAGAGTTCGAAGAGTGGTTTGCAGTCAGAGAAATTAAGAAGGCAATTAAATAAAAAACGTAAACGATGTCTGCTCGTTACGATCGTGCTATAACAGTATTTTCACCGGACGGTCACCTTTTACAAGTGGAATATGCTCAAGAGGCAGTCAGAAAAGGATCAACAGCGGTAAATATAAATCCCAAACTTAACCTATAAATCAAATTCAAGAAGTGACTTGCCTTTTTAGGTAGGAGTTAGAGGCAAAGATGTAGTTGTATTAGGTGTAGAAAAAAAATCCGTAGCAAAACTACAAGAAGAACGCACTGTACGTAAAATATGTCTCTTGGATGACCATGTAGTGATGGCTTTTGCAGGTCTCACTGCAGATGCCAGAATTTTGATAAACAGAGCCCAAATAGAGTGCCAGTCCCACAAACTTACAGTAGAGGACCCAGTCACATTAGAATACATTACCAGATACATAGCCAGTTTAAAACAAAAATATACTCAGAGTAATGGAAGGAGACCGTTTGGTATGTCTTGTTTGATTGGAGGTTTTGATTATGATGGTACTCCCCATTTATACCAAACTGAACCTTCTGGCATTTACTATGAGTGGAAAGCAAATGCCACTGGCCGTTCTGCTAAAACAGTTAGAGAATTCCTGGAAAAATACTATACTGAAGAGGAGGTTTCTACTGAGGCAGGTACAATTAAACTTGCAATTCGAGCATTGCTTGAAGTTGTGCAGTCAGGACAAAAGAATCTGGAAATTGCATGTATGAGAAAGGGACAACCAATGGTAATGCTGGATGGTAATACAATTGAAAAGTATGTCAATGAAATTGAAAAAGAAAAAGAGGAGGAAGCAGAGAAAAAGAAACAGAAAAAGTAATTTTATAAGATTTACTTATTAATTTAAAATAAGATTTTGTATTTCCTTTATTCAATTTAATAAAGTAATTTGACAGTTAAAATGTCTTAATTTATAAAAACTAATTTAGAAATAATCGTTTAAAACTATTATTTAAGTAATTATTCAGAATAGCCATCACTTAAAAATATCTATTAGATGTTCAATTGAAAATACTTTTTGACGCGCCAATATTTTTGAATTATAATTTTTACGGTATTTCAATCGTAAGTACTATAATTACAAACGGGAACCTTTATATAATCACCTCCATTATAAAAGAATAAAAACCAACGTTGTCATGTCATAGTTTTCAAATTTAAAAAGGAAACGCTTATTCAAAGTATGCTAAAAGTTACGAAAAATAATTACCAAATGATAAATTGTTTTAATAAGGTGTGCGTAATCATGTTCCGTAATTAATTTCGAGTATATTTCAAGCCGCGTATTGAAATTAAATCTTTAACATGGCAAGGTTGGATTATATTTCTTCTTATTATTATTTTCATGATAATTCCAAGATGATTCTAACCCACAGATCGTCGGACAGGTTTATAGATGAAACACTCGATTTTGTGATTTCACGACATCTATTGACTGGTGTACACAGTTGAAAGGAAAAGGCGGGGAATTAAATAGCTTGTAATTTCGTATTCTGTTTTCAAGTTTTTCTCAAGTAATGAAATTAGAATTCAAGATGTAACAATCTATTTTCCAAAAGAATATAATAAACCATAAAATATTCTTTTAGTTGGTAGATTGATACATGTTAAATTCCAAGTTAATCAAAATAATGCAGAGGATACATAATCAAAAAATTTAAATATGGCTAATAATATATTTTATTGTATAAAATAAATTCAGCTGAATAAATTGCGTTTACAATTAACAAATATACTCACTATTTAGTTACAGTAGGATCCCTCTTAACCGGCCACTTTGGGATTGGAAACCTGGCTGGTTTCCGTTTTGACTGGTTAAGAGGAGGTGTAGCTATTTCAAAGGAAAATGTTAACAGAAATATAAAACACTGTTTTATGATGCAAATAATATGTATGTTCAGATTTGATGAAGCATTTGAAAACATTGAAAAAGATTAAATAGGTAATTAACAAAAACAGCAAAGTACTTTTTTTAAATTTTGTTTTCGAGGAAGAGAGGAACCAGCCGCCCATGCGATTAAGTAGTGTCGGATTCCCGAGGAAGGTGTCCTCGAACATACCGCCTAAAACCTCTCCCCCTCATTCCATTTTTCACTAGGCTGATTAATCCCAGAAAGGTTAACAGGGGTTCTACTGTAACAATTACAAACTTACATAGGAATGAAACAATTGCAAAATAAATTAACAATTCCGAAGTCATTGTAAACAGTTAACATATTTATATATTATCACAACTAAGCTACTCGATCCACTTAGAGATGCCGTATAAAAAACATAGTGAATGTAACCATGGAAGTGGTATATTTATTTATCTGCTGAGGTGTAGTGCAGCCGCTTACCTTATGCATTAAATAAAAAGAAAAAAAATTATCAACAAAACAATATAGCATTTAAAAACAGAATAATAATAACTAGGGTGTATAAATTACTTTTACACAATTTAACGAAAAACTCATGGAAGGTTCTAAATTAGAAAATATATTGTATGATAAGGTATAATGGTACTATGGTACTATGGTAGTGGTAATATTGGTTCATATGTTCAATTTAATAACAAAAGAAGATGTATAAGGGTGAATTTTTATTAAACAATACAGAACACTTAATAGTTTTAATCGATTAAATTACATAGATACGCCAAACATAAAATATGAACATTTCTCTCGATCGATTGTATTTTACTATTGTTAATTGAAATGTTGTTTATTAATTTTTTTAATGTAAATATAAACAAATTTGCGTTACCTACGATAATGTGGGAGCAAATTTAAATCTAGTAAAGAATTATTAAAACAAATGGAATAAACTGGCAAATGTTTATATTATCAGCATGAACGACTATTAGACCTTGGAGGACAAAAGAGTCAAAGGCATATTAGAATATACGTTTAAAATGATATATAAGAATATAACTATTTATTCATGTTAGAACACAGCAAGGATACCCTTTTTCTGCAGAAATTCGTAATTCCTTATTTTAATATACAATCTGTCACGTTTGATCATCATCCATTGACGACAATTTAAACACAAACATTAAGTTACAGAACGTTTATTGTATAGCCACAATGGTCATTTCACCACATTGTGGCTTCTTCAGGTGGAACAAGTTGAATAAACATAAAATTAATACAATATATTCTAAAATTACGAATAAAATGGTAGGGGTATAACTGAGTATTACACGTTAGAAATATTTAAAAGCGGTGATCTATTTACATATAATTGATCATTTATAATTAGGCCTAAACTATTTAATTTAATGATTTCTAAACACTATCAAAGAAAGATAAGTGGTAAACAATTGTTTGTCGCAGTGGCCATTGGTAAATAATCGCCCCAATTCCATTGGCGCAACCAGAGAGTGCTTCCATAGTTACTACACTACTACTTCTAAAACAGTTGGTTAATACCTTGATCATTAACAGAATTTTAAAGTAAAATGAAAAGTTTCTGTTGTTACTGAAACGATAATAATTTAAAGATATGTCTGCATGTAAGCAACGTGAGATTATTACTGGTACATTTTGTAAAAGTTTGGACATTAACCAGAGGACTTTTCGATCCAGGTTTTCCATGTTTGAGTTGAAGTTTTGAACTTTGAGCTCGAAAATGTACTTAATCCCTTTATCCTAACCAATTCGATTTATTATCTGCTGGGTTAAAACGGTATTAAAAAATGCAGAAACTATCAAAAAATTCACTTATAAACTCTTGTAAAACCCACAATGGAAACTAAATAAATTTATATAGTTAATACAACAAAAATTATCATTAAATTAAAAACGATAAAATCTATTGTAATTGTTATTCAAAGAAGTTTTTAATAATTGAAGAAACAGTTATTCAAAGTTTTAAATGGATACATACGATAATTGTCAATTATTTGAAAACTGTTATAAACAAGAATAATATAAAATTAAATACTTTTCAACTACATTTCAGCTCATTATTAACTCTACAGTATTGTACTACTATTTCGACTGTTTAAGCCTCTATCAACAGTATATAAAAAAACAGAATTATAAGAGTTAATTCTAAATTACCAGTATTTGTGTTGTGAATTTAATAACAAACTACACAATTGACACCTATTATATATAATAAATTTTACATTGACTTGAAATGAAGTCTTTGTTTGCCGTCATCGTTTTTCTCTGATATTTGTTTAAAATCCAATTGTTTATAAACAGGTGAATTGTCTTACATTAGTAGCAGGTGTTTTGTTTTATGTGAATAAAGTATTTTCTAATTGTTCTTTTGTGACGAACTGTAACTATTAAATATGAAATGGAAATTTTAATGAAAGTATGGATGTAAGTGAACATAATTTTTTGCTTGATAATGGCACAAAATGATACCGATGGGCCGTACCGGATACAAAAAAAGCAAAACTATAAATACAAATGATGCGAACTTTTGTTCAGTTTATCGCGACCATGCTTTCGGGAAAGAGTATGCGTCGCGACGCGTCGCGCTGCCGTGGCTCGCTTTTCGTGCCTTAGGTGCATGTTTATCGGTTCTTAAAGTTTTTTAACTTGTACTGTAGTGGTTTCTAAATTTTCGGGAGTGTTTTATTAAGAGGATTAAGGCAACACCAAAGTGGCGGTAATGGTAAGTAATTCTTATCTTTTTATTTTCATTTATTTGCTCAACTTATTGTTCAATATTTCAATTTTCTTTTTTCTTTTTGATAATTCTTCAGTCTTTATAATAATTTGGAAATTATTAAAAACCACTCAGTGACTGATAACATTTTGGTTTTTAATTTTTTCGAAATTAACTTTTGTGATTGATGTTATTAGTTTGGTTGATTGATACTGTTTTAGAATGTTTCTATTTCTAGTTTTCTTTTTAATAAATTTGTGAATTTTGATAGTTTGGAAATTATCAAATCTCTTACAATAATTTTAAACGTTTTAGTTAACATTATTAACTCTTCATTCATGAACTTTAGCTTTTTACAAATAGATTCGCCGCTGCGCACTTGATGAAATTAATTTTGGCTTTTTCAATAATTAATTGATATTATTGATTTAGTTTGGTTCATCACAATGGTGAATCATAAAGTTAGGGAAATATCTAGAATATATTAACATTTGTTAAAATTGTACAGAAATGTATTGTTCTTTTTTATTACAATTGGTTTCTTTCTTAGTTTATTATTTAAAATTTTGATTAAATTTTTATTCATGAAATTTTAATGACTCGTATGATGGTTTAGTTAATTATTAGATATCATATACTAATTTTAATCGTTCTAACTGTCGTAAACTTCAATTTTCGTGAATTTTATTTTTATTTTTTTAATATTAACTTTTATTATTGATATTATTGAACGAGGTTGGTCGATCACAATGGCGAACCATAAAGTTGTGGAAAGATTTTAGACCACGTTCCTTAAACTTTTACAGAAATTAATTGTTCTTTTTGATTATAATTAGTTTATTTCTTAATTAAATTTTTTAAAATTTTGATGAAATATTTATTCATGAAATTTTTTTAGCTTTTATAATAGTTTGAAAATTATTAAACAACCTGCACCAATTTTAACTTTTGTGATTGATATTATTGGTTGGATGTGGTCAATCACAATAATGACCCGTACAGTTAGTTCCAGATAATAACTGCATAATATAAATTGAACACAAATTTATTATTCTTCTTAATTATAATGGTTTTCTCTTTCGATTTGACTGTTTATTTCATTTTTAATAATTTTCTTTTTTTATCTTTTTGCAGTTACCGTCCAAAGAGTGGTAAGCGATTTGCATGATTTCCCAATAGACGAGGTGGTAAGTTTGACAATTTGTTACTTGACAATTTGACTCTTGGCACTTCGTCTATTCAATGTTTAGCAAGTATAGTACCATTTTTGTGTATTTGTTGTGCAGATGGTAAGTACCATTAAGGTATATTTTAATACAATAATTAATACCGCAGTAGACTGTAAGTGAGTTTCAGTCTTGGAGAAACATCCAGCTGTCCCCCGTCCGTCCATACGACTGAGCAGTATTGGATTCCAACATCCGAAGATGATTTGGTTATGTTTTCTTCAGCCGGATGTGTTTTGTGTTGAGGTGGTTGAGTGTAAGTTGATGCCTGTGTCCAGGTGTAAATGTGTGGATGTTGTTGGACGTTTGAGTGATGTGAGGAAGTTTTTGAGGAATTCTTCTAATTTCTCAGGGATGTCAGGACATTGTGTCAGAAGTGTGGTTGGGTGAGAGATTCTTTCTTTTTCCTAGGGCGACGGCGACGCGGTAGTGTAAGAGTGGTTTGATGAATGTTTTCTTTGTGTGAGTAGGTGTTTTCACGTTAGGTAGGTACATGGTTCTACATCGGAGGTATGGATCGTGTCGTCGGGGCAAGAGGATCGCCGTTACATAGTAGGACGCATGTTTTTCTTTATTTATTGGTGTGGGGTGCTTGCCTCTCACCATTTTTTGTACTATACTTGCTAAATGCTGTTTTTTCATGTTCGGTCGTTTGGGTATTGTTTGGGCCGCGGCGGGGGTTGGGGGGAGAAGTGAAAAGTGTAGTGATTTCTAAGAAGAGGATTACCAACTTCAACAAGAAGATATTGAAAAGTAAGTACAAATTCCAGTATGCACTTAATTATTGATTTCGACTAATTAACTGACGTAGCAGCCTCCATCAAGGCTGCAAATTTTGTATGATTACAGATTCTCAATAATCTTCAACGGATATCTTTTGAGGAATCAGTGGAGGTACCTTATGTTTTCCAAGAAGACCCTCAACTCCAGGATGTGAAACATCAATTTCCAGAAAGTATAATATTTAGAATAATGTGCTGTCTGTTACTATTTTCCTTGTGTAATATGTGATATGGCATCCTGAGTTTGTCAGGTTGTCTGTCTTGTTGTGATTACAGATCCCCACTTATCTTCGACGGATTTCTTTCGAAGAAGCAATGGGGTCCAAGACGTGATGCATCAACTTCCAGAATGTATAGTATTTAGAATAAGGTGTTCTCTGTTACTGTTTTCATTTTCGAATATGTGCCATGGCATCCTGAATCTGTTAGGTTGTCTGTGTAGTTGTGATTACAAGATTCGTCATTATCTTCAACAGATTTCTTGCCAAGTACTAGTAGATGCTAAGATTAATCTTCACGGATTTCCTTCGAAGAAGCGATGGGCTTTACGATGTGAAACAGCAATTTCCGGAATGTATTGTTTTTTTTTCTGGTAGGTCATAACATAATCTAATATGTTGAACTTGTTATTGTAGCAGCTTGTGTTAAGGTTGTGAGTTCTTATGATTACAGGTCATCTACAACTTTTCCTGTTAATTTGTTGGACGGGATGCAAATCGGACCGTTCACGAATTGTTTGGTATTTCTATTACATTGTCGCACGGTATGATGTTTTATAATTTTGTACAATTTTTAATTTTTTATGTAAACCGTTTCAATGTTTTAAGCTTTCTTGGGATATCCTTCCATCAGTCGTCAGTTTCATTTTATGTTCATATTATATATTTTAGTGGCGACCGAAAGCAAATTCACAAAAATATAGAAGTTGCTTTATTACTACGGTTCGAAAGGCTAAATATTCTTATTACGGGTTGTGATGTCGTAATTTTATGTGGTAGCTGTTGATGTTGTAATGTAGATCAATGTGGGTCGCTTACTGCGTAGATGTAGTATAGAGAAGAAGAACTTTTAGCCTTTGAGGAACCAATGGAGGTACGTTGACGTGTTTCCCAAGAAGAGCTTCAACTCCAAGATGTGATGAATCAATTTCCAGAAAGTATAGTGTTTAGAATAAGATGTTCTCTGATACTGTTTTCATTTTCTAATTTGTAACATGGCATCCTGAATCTGTCAGGTTGTCTGTCTTGTTGTGATTACAGATCCGCCATTACCTTCGACGGATTTCTTTCGAAGTACCAATGGATCCCAGGATTTATCTTCATGGATTTCTTTCGAAGAAGCGATTTGCTCTAAGATGTGAAACAGCAATTTCCGGAATATATATGGTTTTTATTTTCTGGTAGGTTATAACATAATCTAATGTGTCAACTAGTTAATGTAGCAGCGTGTGTTAAGGTTGTGAGGTTTTATGATTACAGGCCTTCTCCAATTTTTCCTGTTAATTTGTGTGACGGGATGCAAATCATAACGTTCACGAATTGGTTGGTATTTCTATTACATTGTCGCACGGTATCATGTTTTATAATTTTGTACAATTTTTAAATTTTTATATACGATTTGGAAATTATCTAGCTCGTCTTGGAATATTATTTAATTTCGTTAAGCAAACTAAACCGTTTTAATGTTTTAAGCTTTCTTGGAATATCGTTCCATCAGTCGTCAGTTTCATTTTCTGTTCATATTATATATTTTAGTGGCAACCGAAAGCAAGTTCACAAAAAATAGAAGTTGCTTTATTACTACGGTTCGAAAGGCTAAATATTCTTATTACCGGTTGTGATGTCGTAATTTTATGTGGTAGCTGTTGATGTTGTAATGTAGATCAATGTGAGTCGCTTACTGCGTAGATGTAGTATAGAGAAGAAGAACTTTTAGCCTTTGAGGAACCAATGGAGGTACGTTGACGTGTTTCCCAAGAAGAGCTTCAACTCCAAGATGTGATGAATCAATTTCCAGAAAGTATAGTGTTTAGAATAAGATGTTCTCTGATACTGTTTTCATTTTCTAATTTGTAACATGGCATCCTGAATCTGTCAGGTTGTCTGTCTTGTTGTGATTACAGATCCGCCATTACCTTCGACGGATTTCTTTCGAAGTACCAATGGATCCCAGGATTTATCTTCACGGATTTCTTTCGAAGAAGCGATGGGCTCGAAGATGGGAAACAGCAATTTCCGGAATATATCGTTTTTATTTTCTGGTAGGTCATAACATGATCTAATATGTTAACTTGTTAATGTAGCAGCGTGTGTTAAGGTTGTGATTACAGGTCTTCTACAATTTTTCCTGTCAATTTGTTCGACGTGATGCAAATCATAACGTTCACGAATTGTTTGGTATTTCTATTACATTGTCGCACGGTATGATGTTTTATAATTTTGTACAATTTTTAAATTTTTATGTACGATTTGGAAATTACCCATCTCGTCTTGGAATATTATTTAATTTCGTTAAGCAATCTAAACCGTTTCAATGTTTTAAGCTTTCTTGGATTATCCTTCCATCAGTCGTCAGTACAATTTTACGTTCATATTATATATTTTAGTGGCGACCGAAAGCAAATTCACAAAAAATAGAAGTTGCTTTATTACTACGGTTCGAAAGGCTAAATATTCTTATTATGGGTTGTGATGTCGTAATTTTATGTGGTAGCTGTTGATGTAATGTAGATCAATATGGATCGCTTATCTGCGTAGATGTAGTATAGAGAAAAAGAACTTTTAGCCTTTGAGGAACCAATGGAGGTACGTTGACGTGTTTTCGAAGAAGAGCTTCAACTCCAAGATATGCTGCATCAATTTCCAGAAAGTATAGTATTTAGAATAAGATGTTCTCTGTTACTGTTTTCATTTTCTAATATGTGACATGGCATCCTGAATCTGCCAGGTTGTCTGTCTTGTTGTGATTACAGGTCCGCCATTATCTTCGACGGATTTCTTTCGAAGTACCAATGGATCCCAGGATTTATCTTCACGGATCTCTTTCGAAGAAGCGATGGGCTCTAAGATGTGAAACAGCAATTTCCGGAATATATCGTTTTTATTTTCTGGTAGGTCATAACATAATCTAATATGTTAACTTGTTAATGTAGCAGCCTGTGTTAAGGTTGTGAGTTCTTATGATTTCAGGTATTCTACAATTTTTCCTGTTAATTTGTTTGACGGGATGCAAATCATAACGTTCACGAATTGTTTGGTATTTCTATTACATTATCGCAGGGTATGATGTTTTATAATTGTGTATAATTTTTAAATTTTTATGTACGATTTGGAAATTAACTCGCTCGTTTTGGAATATTATTTAATTTCGTTAAGCAAACTAAACCGTTTCAATGTTTTAAGCTTTCATGGATTATCCTTCCATCAGTTGTCAGTTTCATTTTACGTTCATATTATATATTTTAGTGGCGACCAAAAGCAAATCCACAAAAAAAATTAAGTTGCTTTATTACTACGGTTCGAAAGGCTAAATATTCTTATTATAGATTGTGATGTCGTAGGTTTATGTGGTAGCTGTTGATGTTATAATGTAGATCAATATGGGTGGCTTATCTGCGTAGATATAGTATAGAGAAGAAGAACATTTAGATTTTGAGGAACCAATGGTGGTACGTTGACGTGTTTTCCAAGAAGAGCTTCAACTCCAAGATGTGATGAATCAATTTCCAAAAAGTATAGTGTTTAGAATAAGATCTTCTTTGTTACTGTTTTCATTTTCTAATTTGTAACATAGCATCCTGAATCTGCCAGGTTGTCTGTCTTGTTGTGATTACAGATTCCCACTTATCTTCAACGGATTTCTCCTGAAGAAGCAATGGGCTCTAAGATATGATGCATCAACTTCCAGAATGTATAGTGTTTAGAATATGGTGTTCTCTGTTACTGTTTTCATTTTCTAATATGTGACATGACATCTTGAATCTGCCAGGTTGTCTGTCTTGTTGTGATTACAGGTCCGCCATTATCTTCGACGGATTTCTTTCGAAGTACCAATGGATCCCAGGATTTATCTTCACGGATCTCTTTCAAAGAAGCGATGGGCTCTAAGATGTGAAACAGCAATTTCCGGAATATATCGTTTTTATTTTCTGGTAGGTCATAACATAATCTAATATGTGAACTTGTTAATGTAGCAGCCTGTGTTAAGGTTGTGAGTTCTTATGATTTCAGGTCTTCTACAATTTTTCCTGTTAATTTGTTTGACGGGATGCAAATCATAACGTTCACGAATTGTTTGGTATTTCTATTACATTATCGCAGGGTATGATGTTTTATAATTGTGTATAATTTTTAAATTTTTATGTACGATTTGAAAATTACCTCGCTCGTCTTGGAATATTATTTAATTTCGTTAAGCAAACTGAACCGTTTCAATGTATTAAGCTTTCTTGGAATATCCTTCCATCAATCGTCAGTTTCATTTTACGTTCACTTTATGTATTTTAGTGGCGACAGTAAGCAAATTCACAAAAAATATATAAGTTGCTTTATTACTACGGTTCGAAAAGCTAAATATTCTTATTACAAGTTGTGATGTCGTTATTATGTGTGGTAGCTGTTGATGTTGTAAATGTAGATCAATGTGGGTCGCTTATCTGCGTAGATGTAGAATAGAGAAAAGGAACTTTTAGCTTTTGAGGAACCAATGGTGGTACGTTGACGTGTTTTCCAAGAAGAGCTTCAACTCCAAGGTGTGATGAATCAATTTCCAAAAAGTATAGTGTTTAGAATAAGATCTTCTCTGTTACTGTTTTCATTTTCTAATTTGTAACATGGCATCCTGAATCTTTCAGGTTGTCTGTCTTGTTGTGATTACAGTTTCCCACTTATCTTCAACGGATTTCTCCTGAAGAAGCAATGGGCTCCAAGATGTGATGCATCAATTTCCAGAATGTATAGCTTTTAGAATAAGGTGTTCTCTGTTACTGTTTTTATTTTCTAATTTGTAACATGGCATCCTGAATCTGTCAGGTTGGCGTGTCTTGTTGTGATTATAATATTGTACAATTTTTAAATTTTTATGTACGATTTGGAAATTACCTCGCTCGTCTTGGAATATTGTTTAATTTCGTTAAGCAAACTAAACCGTTTCAATGTTTTAAGCTTTCTTGGAATATCCTTCCATCAGTCGTCAGTTTCATTTTACGTTCCCATTATTATTTTAGTGGCGACCGAAGGTAAATTCACAAAGAAATATAAGTTGCTTTATTGCTACGGTTCGAAAGGCTAAATTTTCTTATTACGGGTTGTGATGTCGTTATTTTATGTGGTAGCTGTTGATGTTGTAATGTAGATCAATGTGGGTGGCTTATCTGCGTAGATGTGGTATAGAGAAAAAGAATTTTCAGCCTTTGACCATTATTTATGTGTTAACAATTTTATGAAGTGAACTCTCTTTACTTGATTAAAAGTTTTATTTATTCAAAAATATTCCTTCCTTTAAATCTCCAAATCGTGCATCGACAATTAATAGCTATTAATGTCTGTGAAATGTTGTGGTTTGGACCTACCACATAACAAAAGATCCCTCACGCTTGGTTTGCAACATTGACCAGAGCATGAGTATTATTTTTCCCGTGTGGGGAGCCTGCAACCCCCATCGGGCGCGTTCCCGGGTGGCGGATAGGGAAGTGCCCGGTTAGCAAAAATCGGGTAAGAGATAAAATGTCTCTCGCGGACCAACAGGCACTTTTAACATTTGATAGTTTTTTATAAGAACAGGCTTTCACGGCCGGAATCTCTTATATTTTGAATTATAAATGTCATTTTCTAAATAATAATTTTTACTTATATATAGAAATATTTTAACCCATTTTCAATTTTGAAATACGATAACTTAGTTTCCACTTTCGTTGTTGTTTGTCTGTCTGTCTTGTTGTGATTACAGATCCGTCATTATCTTCGACGGATTTCTTTCGAAGTACCAATGGATTCCAAGATTTATCTTCACAGATTTCTTTCCAAGAAAGGGATGGGCTCTAAGATGTGAAACAGCAATTTCCGGAATGTATTGTTTTTATTTTCTGGTATGTCATAACATAATCTAATATGTTAACTTGTTAATGTAGCAGCCTGTGTTAAGGTTGTGAGTTCCTATGATCACAGGTCTTCTACAATTTTTCCTGTTAATTAGTTTGACGGGTTGCAAATCATAACGTTCACGAATTGTTTGGTATTTCTATTACATTGTCGCACGTTATGATGTTTTATAATTTTATACAATTTAAAATTTTTTATTAATTCTCCAATAATTGATTCAACTCCTTTCACACTATAGATCTACTGTTTCATATATAAAAATTATGTACCTATATGTAGCCAATGTTCTATTAATTTTTGCTAATTATACCTATATTGTGGTTATTGCAAATATAATAAACACATTACATATATAATATACTATAGGAACCTAGCTACCCAGATCTTTATGAAACTACACATAACTTGTTTTACTTACTTTTGTAATTTAAATTATTTTTCAAATTACGATTCCCCCTTTTTTTCTTCTAATGGCAATAAATAAATAATGCATTTCTTCAAATATTTTAACAACTTTCATTCACAATACAAAAACTATAAGCATGCATTACAATAAGAGAGACGTACCCCTGTATACCATGGGATTGGTATATAGGGGTAAGTCTCTCTTTTTATAATTTATGACATACCAGAGTCTCCTTTTTATTCTTTTATTTTATAAGTATGCAGATTTATATTAGTTGTGTTACCGTTTCTTTTTTATTTTATCATTTTTGTACATACCTTTTCCTTATCCATATTCTTCATTTTTTCTTTTGAATAAAGTCTAAACACATTGTCACATATTTACCGATTTATAATTATAGATTTTGCTTATTCACCGGCGTGTACTATGTACAACTTGTAAGAGGGTTTCCCCCCGACATTATATATATTGTAATATCTGTTATGTACAAATTACAACAGTATCAAAAGGAGTATCAAACCATCAACAGCACAATTTCGTTATCACAATTTTTATTTCTAAAATGTTTCGTACTTAATAGACATTAATTAATACATTACGTAAATTCGGCAAAAATATTTAATGATAAAATCCTTTATTTCTTATGCAACCCATGTCACGTAGTACTACAGCGCTCTCTCTGAATTGGTGTATCACCTTTAACCTATGACTTCCCACGGTGTTCTAACCTCAATTAGAATTAAAAGTATTCCTTAAAAACAAAAATGCCTTTTAAATATATTGGTAGAACTACAAGTTTTAAAGGTAAAACCTTATGGGAAATCGTAGGAAACTTAAAAGACTATGGAATAGGACGTTTCATTAAAAGAAACGCTTTTGACAGATACCCCGAACCAAGCTTTATGAAAATTGTTCAAGTAGAAACTCTTCCGAATCCGTTAGAGCCTTCATTAGATGATGTAAGAAAAGTAAAAGTGTGGGTGGAAAGAACATTTCGTGGTAGAAAACTTCCTGATGTAGTCGTACTTAATTCTGCAACGTACAAAAGTGATTATATATTAATTCCTAAAGACAAAGAAAAACAGTTCACTGACTTAAAAATGGACCCCATAAAAGAAAAAATACTTCCCAGAACAACTAATTTTCCTCCTTTATTAAGGGAATTAATATACCAAGATGCAGAAGCCAAGGGCGAAACTTTGAAAGAAGAGCCTAAACTAAAAATAATATACAATGAAAGCATGCAAAGTTGTTATCGTGTAGCTAAAGAAGGAGAGACACCCAATATTCAAGTTACTTCTGGATTAGGAACACCCATTAGCCCTTCTTTATATGAAGGAATAAATTTAAAATAATTTGTGCTAAACAAAATTTATGAGTAGCTGTTGCCTTTATTTTAGTTGTATAAAATAAATATATTAAATTGTATATTAAAATCAAAGTATTGTTTGTTGACAAACAGTATGTTTCATTTTAAAAATTACCTTATTCTGAACTAAAATTAAGAATTGTCAATCTTCAATTAATTTCAAAAAGTTTCATACATAAACAAAACATGTATCTACAAATATCCAAATTAAATAAATACTAAAATAAAACAATTATTCACAGCCTTAAAAATGTAATGTGATTGTAAAAAACAATAGAAAGAAAATTTAATACAAATAAAAATTACAATTGCTAAAACTTTGGAGTGAAACTAGTTATAAATAAGAGCCGTTGAATATTATTCTTACAATAAATCTGATAAACATTTAAGTATTAATATAACTTAACTACAAATACAAATCACCTCAATTCCAAAATTAATTTTGTTAGTATTAAATAGAGCATACCTTTTTTTTTTAACTTAAAAATCACTTAATATTCTAACAATAGTAATTGAAAAAAGTATCACAGAGGTTGCCATATGTTAACATGATGATCTTCTCCACCAGTAACAATTAATTTTTGATCAGGAGATATATCAACAGAGTTAACACTGCCTAAAAGACATTTTTGAATTAACATTTGTTTATTTTCTTTTCACAAATAATGTTTGTTTTACTTTTGTCCAACTTTACTACATATTTTATGAGAAAAATAAATATTAAGTCTTTTACTTTCTTTAATTATTGTGTACCCGTTCGATTGATTTTGAAAATTATAAAATTAGATGAAAAAAATGATAGCGTTTATCATATTGAAAAAAAATGAAAATTTTGTAATTATCCCGTTTAACCGCCTATTCTATATTTGATATGCTTAAATTATATATATTTATGAATACTCCTTTAATAGTTTACATGTAAAACAGAATTGAGAATTTTTTTCTTCATTCATGTATATGTATAACTTCTGATCTAATTATTATTATTAATTATATTATAAGACCTAATGTTTTTTAAAAAATAACATAAATAAAGAATAGAAATTAGAAATTACCTTCATGAGCTTTTATTTGTCCTAAACATATCACGTCGTTCGTGTTCCAAACGTGTAAAGTTCCATTTGAAGATCCCAAAACAAGCAATAAATCGGACCATTGTAAACACCTTAATGGATCTGGAAATGTTTTATGGAATAGAGCCATTCCAGTATTAATATCTATAATTTGAAATAATCCATCGTCCCCACAAGTGGCAATTTTTTGACCATCAGAACTGCAACAAAGGGCTCTTACAGATCCCGAGTGAAATGTTGTTTTTTTCATGAGGGACAAGGTTTGGATGTTCCAAATGTAAATGTCACCGTCTTCAGTACCCGATACCAAAAATTTGTTAGCTCTGAAAATATATACATATTAATGTATTAATTAAAGAATAAAACCTCACGCCATAGTTTAAAACATTTATGTTTATTATTAGAAAATTGTCATTTATTCAACAAATAGCATGCTAGAATGTTCTTTCTATGAAAGTCGTTTATATTATAATCATTCAACTTTCCTTTTAATAGTTATAAGACTCTTTGGTGATGATAATATATATATTCCATACTATGTGAAGTGAAAAAGGAATAAGGTAGCATTTTTTTTTTCAATATACGTATTAAAAAGGGGAAGTCTAATAATATAAAATCAAAAATATACATCATAGTGCCTCCAGTGCTCCAATTTGTCTATGTAAAGAAAACGCATTTTTTTCTTATTAAAAACCAAACAAACAAAATTTCAATTTTTTCGTCAATAGTCGATTCAAAACCGCAAGAGATTAATTGCTTACGGATCAAATGCGAGGCAAGTCACTTGAGAAGCGTGATCTAGTTGACTCATAAGGCACTGGACGGGTTTTATGTTGCTACCGGTTGAAATGCCCTTCCATAATCTTATCGTACAATCTCCGCTACCGGTCGCCAGAAGTTCAGCCTGCTTCCCCCATTCCAAACATGTCACCGCATCTTCATGAGCCACTACATCTTGGGTTATCTTCCCAAAATCCAAGTCATAAAGAACTCTGTAAAAAATGGCAAACCTTAGAATAAAACTTAATCAGGCAAAAATCAAAGTTATATTGTAGACCCTTTTTAATGAATGAACTAGCTAATGAAAATTAACAAATCTGAATAATTATCGTTTACAAATAGTATTAACAATTCACAAGAGTCTGAAGATTATTTTCATTAGTAAATTAAGTATAAAAACGGCTTACATATTATTCCCAAAAGTACCAATAATTAATACGTTCATATTGGGTAGTTTGGAGCAACTGCTTAAAGGCATTGTCCCTATGTTTGCACTTCTAATTTGTCTTTTTAATGATACGGAAAACATCTTCATTTTTGCATCTGATCCGACAGAAATCGTTTTATCATTGTCTTCGCCAAACACAACACAACGTACAGAGTCTCTATGCGTTTTAAACGACGACTTCAATTCTAATGATTTTAAACTATTCCATAATTCCACGTATTCTGGAAAAGAAATTTTAAAATAATGCTGCAAAACTGTTTTTCTTTTATAAAACGAGTTAAATTTAATTATAAAAAAGAAAAGAAAAGAAACATATTTACCACTTTTTTCACTATTTATCCCCATTGACGAAGGATGTTTTAAAATTTGTGGACTGTTTTTTCTCGCTGGGTGAGGGACCTTGAAGATTTGTTTTGGTATTTGTCCAAATTCCATAATTTGGACTTCAAGAGCGTGTCTTTGGTTTAGGTCAGATATTGCTTCTAAATCGACACTCCCCTCGTAACACAAATGATAAAATACTAAAAAGTAAATAGTCATTTATAAACTCTAAATAGAAAAACTATAAAGAACGCACGATTTTTTGCTATGGCTGCTTCTTCTCCTCTCTGCTTGTAACCAAATATAAGATCGATCCAATGATGTAACGTTTTTGATACATAATCAGATTCTAATGCATCTCTCAACTTTCGAACAAAATCTTTGGGACCATCTGCCCAAGGAGGTAATTCAACATCTCCCACTTTTATTCCATTATGCCGATAACCAAAGTGAATCCCCATTTCATTTGTTAAAAATTTGCCCTCTTTTTCCAAATCGTAAAATTCAGGAACCAACTCTTTGAAATCAGATAAATTATTTAGACAATTTCTGTACACATCTGCAACAGAATTGAACATTCTGTCTGGATGGTCAAACCTTCCATTTTGCAAACAAAGCATATAATGAGGATAAAGACGAACGAGATAGAACAACACGAAACCGGGAGTTGAATAGTGAGATCCATAAAGAAATTTCGGATGGGACATTTCTTCATAACGTTCCAATAGTCTTTGAAGTCGCGTTTCATTGAGAGCGCCTATAGGTTTCAACAAGTCTCTGAATGAGTTAGGATTGTTTAAATTTAACTCCGAGCTTTGGTAATCACTTATTACCCAAGGAAATACAGGATACTGGGTGAGATCATTTACACTTCTATCAGCTTGACTGAAAAATATATGAATTAATGTAAGTTATACACAACATGTTTTACTTCAATGGAGCTACTATTTTTCAATAAAACCAGAAAAAAACTACCCGCCTATTAATATACACTAGATATTCGTAATTTGAAATAACCCCATTCTGCCACTGAAGTGTCATAATATCTTGTTGGATGTCTTTGAGTTTTAACTCAGGCTGTTGCAAAAGTGTAGTATGTAAATTATCCCTGTCTGCTTGAGTTCTAAATGAAAGGTAAAGATGAGGAACATCATTTTCATTCGAATAAATCTCTAATCCCTAGAAAAAATTTTTTGATCAAATTTTCACCATACAAAGGAATTGCTATAAACTCACTATGTGTCTCAATAAAAATCTTCTTTTAACCAATCTATTTATACTATTCAAATTAATTTTTAAAACAGGATACTAGAAAGAAATATTTTGAAGTAAATAATAATAAATAGAGGGCATTAAATTTACTGTTTCAATGTTATTGTAGGGCTGAAAATATAAATTAATGTTGGACAACAGAATTCTCCCTGGATTTACAACTAGTGGAGATACTTTATCAGCCTGAGTTTCCATCACTGTAGTCTCATACAAATCAAGCCACATTTGGTCAAAACGTACTCTAGCTTGTCTTGAATGGACAATAGTAGCAATCTAAAAGTTACAATTACACATTATTTACAAAGTTTTAATTGTGCTTATTATAATTATTTACCATATCAGCATGTTCAGCAGCTGGAAGTGTACTAGCTCTCTGAAGTTGGCTTATTCTTGGTAAGCAGTCTGCTATTTGGGCATAGTTTAGGAGAAAAAGGAAATTGCCCCCTTCTACAAATTTATAAGGAGCCACAATATTCATTTCCAACATTTCTATGTACTGCCTACATTGAACACTCAAACCATTATTACTTTGTAGAAATTTTGCTGAACCTTTCCACTGTTCTAAAATATCACAGTCTTTCAAAGGTATCTTTATTAAGGGTTTATTGATATCTTTTGGGTCAAAGACTAGAGATTTAGAACACAGTTTTAATCGACCAGGCTGCTTTTTAATGTCGTAAGTGCTTGGCGTTGTATCTACTGGAATAAAAATTGCACTGAAATCTTCAAAGTATATTTCGCCAGGCTCAAGTAACAACAAGGAAAACCTAAAGGATTTTTTTTTAATGCAATGTTACAATACATTATTACACACTTACCGGTCCCCTTCCATAATGTATTGCAGAAATAAGTAAAATATTTATATATTAAGGAATCATACGTGGTAAAAAATAAAACATAAAATCAACACATTTCACATTCCTCCTGCTTGACATCCTGAAAATAACGGTTGATTTATTTTTGATGTGTACAATTTTTCTTTAATTATACAGAAAAAAAAATGTAGAACTTTTAACTCACCACTTTTTGAGGAACATTCAAACACAATTTGAAAACTTACGCAAATCCACATTAAATTTCATTAATTTGATATCTTATAATAACAGTAATGTAAATATAACCTCTAAGGTGTAACTTTTAACAACATAACCATAATAATATACCTAGACTATACAAGAATCCGAAGAACCCAATATAAAACAACGTAATTACTTTCTTCTTTCATGTTATCAATGTTATTATCACATGTGGTAATGAAACGTGAAAGCAAAAAAGTTAATTGTTTTTTCACTTAAGATTAGTAAAAAGCATTAAAAAGCATACGTATAAATGGATTGGTATAGTCTAAATAAGGGTATTAAACAGAACAACCCTTCGGTAGAAATAAATAGTTCTGATAATTGCTCCAGTGCTAACAAAAATGAAGTTATATTATCGAGAACATCAACCGAAGACTTTTCAAGTAAAAATAAATACATTGTGGAGTTTGTTGAGGAAACCGTCAAATTTAAAAATAAAGCTAAAACATGTAATGCAGACCTTTATTGTGACTTGTGTGAAATTGGTGCTCTTGAGATTGCTTTGGAAGGGCTAGATGGAATTACCATAGAAGGTAGTTATTTGAGTATTTTTTAAATAAAAATTTTGTGCAATTTTAATTATATATAGGTTTATGGACCAGAATTGCTAATGCATTAGAAGATACATATATTGGCAATAAACTAAAGAGCTACCTGTGGGAAAGTATCAGATACAGAAATGAAATTGACTTCTATGAGTTAGAAAATCCTAGACCAAATTTAATAATACATGACCGTTATCAAAATATAGATGATGAGTTGGGATTAGTTTTAGATATAGTAAGTTACAAAACAATACAGAAATCAATTTTAGACAATACCTGCTTATTGTTCTTCTTTTCTGTTCAAAGAAATTTCCTGATATTTATGAATATTGTCCAGTTAATGATAAACAGAATGGAATAGTAGGTTCATGCAAAGATTATTATTCCAGAAAACTAGTTTCAAATGAAGTTAGAGACCTAAATTGGTACGAAGTGGTGGAAAAGTAAGGGTGAACATTTTTATAATGTATCGTTAAGGGACACTATCTGTCAATAATTTTTAGATATGGAAACAAACTAGTTATAGTTGCCTCACAAAATTTGAGAAAACATTCCCTTTTTACTGATCTCTGTGATCCTTTAGTAGAACTCATGGATAGTCAATATTGTGTTCTAGAAAGAATTGGTCGTTCAAGGAAGCAGGGTGAAGTAACTCAAGGAAAAATGTCACTTCAGTGTACAGCAAAAGATCCTAAAACGTTGTTTTATTATCGCAAAGTGTTGGAAGAAAAGCTTTTAATTACTAAACAAACTTTTGTAATGAAAAGTAATAATTTAAATGTAAATGGCAACGTTTTACACTTACTAAAATTTTACAATGAAAGAAAAGCGAAAGCACAAGTACTTACTGAAAGAATTGTAAATATTTTGAAAGAAAAGCCCAATTATCGAATGGATTATGTGGAGCTCAGAAAATTATTTTCAAATAATGAAGAAATTTCCAAGCTTATGAAATTACCAATCTTTCAAAAATTTGTAAGAACAGATGTGGTAAGTAAGGATAAAGATCGTATTATCAGTGAAAATTATAAATTTATTTGGTTTTTAAAATTTTCCATTTATTAAATAGTCCCTATAAAGACAAGTTAAATACACAGTAAATTTTTTAGCCATTACGATATAGAGATTTTTATCCTGATGCACCTAAATACGAGTGGAAATTGAAGAAGAAAGACAAGGAAAAAACTGTTAGAGCAATAGAACTTATTGACCCTCAATTAAATGTAGCTAGTTGCTGGAATGAAGAAGATGTGTCGGACTTATCTTCAGGTTTCTATATTAAAAACTGTTACTTATTAATACTTCAAAAAAGGAGTTTTTTTTTACAGATGATGAAGCTCTAAGTGAAATATCATTAACCGACTCAACATTATCGCAAGTTTTTAAAATTGTATTTGATTCCGCTTCAAAAGGAATAACTATAAAAGATATACAATATTTAACAAATCTTGACTTTTATTCTGTGAGAGCCATTGTCAGAATATTGGTTAAAAGGAAAGCAGTTCAAACATTTAAAATCGACAGAGAGAAACAACGAATTGTTAAGTGAGTCCTCTTATAATCAATAGTTAAAGTATTTAGTTTTAAAAATAATTTCTATAAATATAGATATTATGTAAAGAACTCAACAAATAGAGAACCTATGAAAGAACAGATCAATGGGAATAAAGAACTTTTAAAACAATCAAATCAGCACATCTCAAGTTTGTTAGGAATTGATGAGTATCATTTGGAATCATCACCAACTTTAAGTACCGAAAATCAATTTGAAAATTCCTTGAAAGCCTTTGTAAACATTTCAAATAATACTGGAATTTTAGTTAGAAATCTAAGAAAAGGTTTGAATTATCACAAAACAAATAATAAAAGACTGAATTGTCTACAAGCAGAGTCAGGATCATTAGATTCTTTTGAGAAACCAAAACCAGAAGAACACAGAAATAATACTAATTCATTAGAAACATACAAAAATCTCTTACAAATCGAATCAAATCTGTGTAAAAATTCATTCAGTTTTAGTCCATGTCGTCAAAAGTCTACCATAAACTTTTTTCCTCAAGGAACATCTCGAACTTTTAATCAAGTATGTTCAAAAATAATTAAGAATGTGAATTCGGTAAAATTATCTGATAACAAAAAAGTTGAAGTGAAAATTAATAGACCACCTAAACCACCTCAACCTGTTCCAGAAAAGATATTGAATATATTTAAAAAACTGTTTTCTGAAAACATCAAAAATTCAAGTTCAAAAAACATTAAGGAAGATATCTCACAACTTCTAAAGCAATTTTCAGAATTTATTCAATTCGCTGGTACATGCAGTTTGTCTGAAATTGAATATAAACTTAAAATGAATGTTGAAGAACATTTTCAGTATAATTTTTACCAGCTGAATCCTGATATTTCTATAATTAATTTTCCAAGGTTACATTCCATTAACGATTTTGAAATATCAACGACTTTGCCCAAGAAAAGGAAAAGCTTTGATTCTGACCCACTCGCAACGAATAAAAGATTAAAAATAGATAAACCATTAGATGGAAGTGATACACCCCATACTGAAAAAGTTGAAGAATGCAATATAACAATTACAAAAGTTGACGAAGGTGAAAAAAATACCCGAAGTGCAATGGATTTTCGTTTAATGGGATTAAATCCTGTGTTTTTAAAAAAAACGATGGACAAAGAAAATATAGAAGTTTCGTATTACGCTTCTACTCTTCCGAAAAAATTTGCCACTAAGGATTCTAAATACAAAGCAGAGTACGGTTCTACTTTAAAAAAGAGCGTTCGAGCAAATGCGATAATAGAAAAAGTACGAGAAGAAATGGTTTTTCCTGAGCTATTTAAACTATGTAATTTAATGCATAAAATTGAAGAAGAGAAAGGGTACAAAACGAAAATTGATAAGAAAACAATGGAAAGGCTTATTGGGAGACTAGTTGCCCAGGGATTCTTAAAAGTAGTAAAAGTCGTTGCTAAAATGGAAAATATTTTTCAAATTAAATACATAATATGCCATCCATCAGTGGATATAGACCATTATATGATAATGTCAGCAATAGAACAATTAAAAATTAAACTGTCCGTTGCGAAATCCATAAAGGAAGATAAAAAGAAACAAAATGTTCGAAATGCCTTACTTAATTCAGATACAGTCAATATGAGCGTTGGAGAATTGAAAAGTTTAACGACTGGTCAGTGGCCCACCTTAAAATATAGCCGATATATGGGAAAAACTTACGGATACTGCCCTAAATTTGTCCGAGCAAAGGTTCTGCATAAATTTCTCTTTAATATGATATATGGCGAACGCAAAAACCTTTCGAATGATATACGGCGGGTTCTTTTTGAAGCAAAAGTGCTCATGGATGAAGAGAGCATACGCGAACTTCCTCCCCTTTATGGCGAAGAAGTTTGTTCGGAAATGTTTGTTTCACCTTTGCCCCAACATCCCGAATGGCCTCAAGGGTGGGCCTTAGTATGTGACATTATTTTACGTTTACCTGTTTCTCTCTTCTTTAAAATTGTCAACGTAAGTTACGTAATACCTAACATAGATCACTATCTAAAACACCCTGTTAGGCAACACCTGCCCATTAAATTTTTACCGTTAAATATTCTGAACGGTATGATGTTTAAGCGTAAATATCTGTTTTCTTTTCACGAAGCTCTTGTTTTATTGTGTTACATGGGTTTGTTGCAATTTGGCCCTCAAAAAATGCGAGAAAAAGATCAAATGTTTGTTTATTTGAATCGCAGGACGTCCCTTTTAGATACCGACATGTCCAAACCAGGCTATCATCAAATTGAAGATAGAGAATACAAACAAATGCGATTCGTATTTAATAATATTAGTGACGTCGATTCATATTGGCATCATTTGTGGACAATAACTATGCATACGCAATTAGGTCAGCGGTACGCACTTCTTGGTGAAATAATTCAAATAGATAATGTTCATTTTAAACCCAGCATGGTCAAAGCATTATATCCGAAAACACCAACAATGGCAATAGAAAACGATGATGGTGAAGTACCTGGTGATCGCAAAGGTTCTGCAGGTCTCGATTCATCTCTTTGGCCGCATTTAAAACGTAATTGGTCGTGGTCCAAACAAAAAAAAGATTTCGATGAAATATCTCCCTCCATGCGATTAACAGGAGTAAGGAAAAGACGTATAGATGAGATAAACGTTAAGCCAGTAAAATATGCTGATTTACAAAAAATGCAATCGACTTCAAAGAAAAATATTTCATTGCCAACTGCAGATAATAAGACTTTATCTAAAACACATAAAGTAATTAAATATACACATCAAAAACGTAAACGAGCCAGCAATAAAGAATTGCGGGAAATATTACCCCGTCGACATATGAAAAAGGCACGTAGAAATATATCAGTCGATGATATCGACCGTAAGATTCTAAAGAAAATAAAACAGTCACGAAGTGTATGGAAAAAGTCGGAAGATGAACTTCTTTTAATTTTGAGAACTACTTCTCTTTATTTTTGTGAACAATACCGCAATCGAGTTGTTTCTTATCACGTAATCAGGGATGTACTTCACAAATTTTCTTCGATAAGCGTATCCAAAACGGCACAAGCATGCCATCGAAGAATCATGTGGTTACATAGAGATGAAATAGTTGCTCGTGTAATCGAAGCGCAATTGACGTTGATGAAAAATAGTCCATTTATTAAAAAAGTGTTTAGTCCTTTTCGAAAAAGGGTCTCAAAAAATACTATAGATCAAAAGGAGTATTACAGTGCATTTGTTGCTTTGGCTTCTTATTTATTTTTTCACCAACAGAAATTTGATTACAGCAAAGACGAAGACCGCTTTTTTTTTAAGGGTCCAATCGTTGACCATTTGACATCTGATAAGGCAGCGTCTTTGATGAATATCGATTTTTCAAAAGATATTCAGTACAGTAAACCCTGTTACTTTGAGCCAACTAATGAAACAGAAATATTAACCGAAACGCTTAAGACCATTGTACATAGTTCCCTAAATTGTAAAGCTGAAAAAATCGGTTGGTCATTTCAAATGTTTCAAGTGTATCAGAGATATCCTGATCCACTTCTGCGTAAAGCTGTTACAGATTTGAGGGACAGCGAAATGATTTCATCAAAGAAAAATGTCAAAAAAAAAGAAAAGAGAAGTTTCATTACATCTGCCTCTTTTCAGTTTAATTTCCGATATACTTTTTTACAAAATACAGCAAAATTTTCGAAGGATGCTTATCCAGAATCGGCTAGCGCTTTTCAAGACATGTGTAATTATAAGAACATGACTGAGCACGCCAAAGAAAGCGGATTTTTAATTAAAGATTTCACGATTGGAAACATATTAGGTTTTGTTGAATTAATAATGACAGCAAAAGTTACTGTTTTTCTGAAAATCCCAAACGAACCTCTAGCCCTAAACCCCAACATTTCAGATCATACAGAACTTATCAAAGTACTTGCAATTCGTTACAAAAGGCTGTTAACAATGATTAATGACGGTTCTTATTATAAAGACGTTGAACAATCCTGTGAATTGTCGCCAGACCAAAAGTCAGAACCAAATGAATCATCTTGTACCCCAGCAACATCAGCTACACCTGCTGTGCCCCTTCCGAGTGTTCAAACATTTACCCTTTCCAGTAGAGTTTTAAATTCTGTGGCAATTAGAACACCAAGCTGTCATAGTACAAGCACTAAAAGTGCTGTAGATGACATGATTGCATCAGTTATTAATAACGTTTACGAAAATTTACAACGGGATGGTGAATTTGACTGTGAAGAAGAGATGAACGATGAAGAAGAAGATGAAAATATCGACGAGACAGTGCCGGAAGAAAGTATTACAGAGGAGGAAAGCCCAACTGATTCTCCACTATTTGATGTGAAAGGTTGGTTGTGGTCACATACAACATTACCTATTGGAGGTGAAGTACAAAAATCCAAAAGTAATAATGATTCGTGCCAGAATGTAAATCAGCCTGCCAGATTAAAACACGTAGAATACTCAGGCTTTAAGAGTCGATGTGAAATATTGAGCCAGTCTCACACATTACCTCTGCAATATGATGCAAATTTAGAAATATCTGAGACATCGGCTAACGAAAACGTTTTGGATGATCAAGTATCTTCACCTAATGCGCCAAAAGAGACCCCAAAACAGACAACTGAAGTATATAAACAATTTCCGAAAAATAATAAAGAAGTTTCATCTTGGTCTTTATCAACTATAATGAGAAAAATAGCTGAAGATAATTCAGATGAAGACAGTTTGATTCCTGGTCCAACTAAACTGGTATACCTTTTGAAAAAGGGGCTTTTTCCTGATGACAATGACGAATATTTAGATAAACTTGACCAACACTATATAATTAATTGTCCTGAAGCTAATTTGCATATAGAAAAAGAAAGCGAGTTGCGTAAATATTATCATGAAGAATTTCCCAAGAAATGCGACGAACTTATCAACAAAATTAGAAGGTAAATCATGAAGAAACTAAATTGGTTTTAAGTTTATTTATTGTAATTATTTATATTAGATCGGCAATTCTTCCCAAGTTTACTTATGATGAAGCTATAATGAAAGCCAAAATGTACGAAAAAGGCCATGACTCTGATTTAGAAACAATTGTAGACCTTATTAATTATGTAAAGGACAAAAACGTCTTAGGAGCATCAATGAAGGAGATAAAGGTATATTTTATTGCGCTTATTTTATAATAATAAGACTATTATATGGTACTTTGTAGGAAAATTTTTCAATTGTTATAGAAAAGTCAAAATTACTAATGATAATGAGGACACTAATTGAGTGTGGTATTTTCTTTATGACAGGAGTAACTCTTTTAAAATGTGTACATAGTGATTACAGGACTCCATGGATTTGTAAATCGTTTGCCCTTAAAAAAGACGATTCTTTCAAGTAAGCATGTTATGGTAGCTGTTTAACCTTTGTACTGAAATATTTATTTTTAAAGGAAATCTATGGATATGGAGATTCAAATATTACCATGGACTCGAGTGAATGGTTCATTGAATCTAAAAATATTGGAGAATTGGCTACATTTAGGACTTACCAGTTGCCTAACTCACCCATTGATAAACATAGATCGTCTTACAAAAGAATTAATTTACTTAAAACATGTAGAAGTATATCACCTTGTAAATGTAAATTCAAATATTTATATTTTTTTTCTTCAGAAAATGTTGAGTTTTGTTTCTTGTAGTACCTCCAAGATTTGGAATGTGTAAAACTCGTAGCATATGAATATCAAAAGAGCACCCTTTGGTCTAATTTTGATGAACCTCAAAAAGGTAGGATTTTTATAATTTACAGTGGTACTTCGGATAACGAACACAATTACTGATCAAATTTTGACTCGACCCGCATACAATGTCTCAGCATATGAATGCACAAACATGTCTTTGGCCTATTCCCATGATACAAACACGAGAAAAAAACACCAGAAATACATATACAGTTACCCTACGTTTCGGTTAGCGAAAGGAGTCAAAGAACCAATTAAGTTCGTGACCCGAGGTACAGGTGTATTTCATTATTATAATTTTTTGTTGCAGTTCCTGCTACGGAATTTCACGATTTTAAAGAGATTTGTGTTGAAGTAAATCCTATGGCTGTTACAACATTGGGAATGTTTATGAAAATAAAATCATCCTTAAAATCAGAGCGAATAGTATAATAGAGCGTTATTGGCCTTATATATATTACGTCTTTGTAATTTGTTTTTATTTTAAAAGGAAAAACAATTACAAATTCTCCCGTATCTTAGCATTTTTTATCCGAAAAATCTGCAATAGTCTTCATTATATCGTCTGGTTTCATGCCTTTAAGATTTACAGACACTTCTTTTCCTTTAGCTGTAATGAAAAAAAAAAAACAATATTATGGGCAATTATTACTAGCGATGTTTTGAATCGGGTTGTATATTTTCCCTTACAGATCTACCAGTACTGAAAATTAACAAACTACTTACAAAACCTAGCCCAAACCTTTGGTATCACAGAGGAACATTCTCTTATTAGAATTGGAAGTTTTGGATTATCCATTTTTATTTTTACATAATATTCTTTAATAAATTTTCTGTAAAAACGAAAAAACCCTACATTAGAATAGAGGACGTACATTAAAATGCGAAGATTATAGTTTTCATTTGAAATTTACTAAATCAATATTAGCCCAGAAATTCATTTTTAATAAAAAAAATATTAAATTACCTCACGCCCGCACTGGTTTCGCTTCGTGGACACAAATGTAGTCGAAGTTCTTTCAAAGCTGGGTTTAATTTCACAGAAGACATTTTGGGGTTTTTGATACGACAATGTCGAAGATTTATGACAGTGTTACTAAGCAGTCAACGTTTATTCACAACAAATTATTGCCGTGAAATGGTTACATTAAAATCGTTATGAAAAAAGCAACATTTCTTTTTTAATTAACAATAATCAATAGCTTTTCATAAGTAGTCTTTATATTTTAAACGTAATTTTTTCATTCTTGAAAAATACGTTTCTTTTTATTATCAAGTAATTATAATACAGTACCTCACAATAAAAGATATTTAAATAGTATATCGGTGGTTCTGTTGAGAAAATGCTTACAATTTTAATTAATAAATTAATAAATAAAAAATTACAGTAAAATGACAACATCATTTTAAAAACAATCAATAAGGAAAGAGCAACGGCGAGGTTTATCTCATTCAATCGAAGGTAAAAAGAAAAACACACGCAGTCAAAATAAAAATTAAGTCGATTGACGAGAAACAAAATCATTGACAGTAATTTGTACAGTTACTATATATGACAATAACCAATTAAATCACAAAAAAACTCTGGCATAATCTCTTTGCATCTCTTTTCTTCATTAGCATGCTTTCATCCAAAAACGTTCGCAGTAAACTTTTCACACAAATAAAATTCAACAACTTTACACATTTACAATCAGTATAATAATAATATTCATTAGGTGATAGCGTTCAGTCTCTCGACGACTTCAGCTCCGTATTAAAAGAAAAAAAACAACTTCAAGATAGTCATGTCATGCGCATAGTAAAAGAGTATAATTCACACAGGCAACTCCAAACTATTCGTATCACTATTTTGACTGATTCAATTTGACAATGACGCATGAGAAAAACAAAAAACGCGTGCTCTTAATGGCCGCCTGTTATTAATTATCACTTGTTGTCCGTGTCGGGCAACGGCGCATTAAATTCCAAAGTATAAGCCTTCTTTTGAGTGATCTCCTCGATAGTTTGGGCGGGGCATTCGGCACCGATATGTCCGCTTGCACCGCAATTATAACAGTTCGAATTTCTGGGAGGGACAGGAGGTGGAGCTGCTGCACCGCCTGAAATCATAATTGGAACGTACGGAGCACCGCTATACGATGAATAGATAACGTTTTCAGCAGGTTGATAGTTATACGGGCAGCTAAATGGGGGCCTAAATGATTGTGTATACTGGAAAACGGTACGGTGCGGTGGATAGTTCGTGTAAGGCACGGGCGGAGGCGGTGGCGGACATGACGTGTCACACAGGGGTGCATATGGCAACGGAGGAGGCGGGGCCGGCGGGAGACCGTTTACGCGCACTTTCCCATCAGACGATGACGTTGGTGCAATTGCGCCCCGTCCAGGGCCGTGAGGTGTTGTCGTTGGAGTGATGGTTGGCGTATCAGGTGGAGATTGATTTAAGCTACTTGTTGATGAACTCGAATTTGACCGATGCAACGAACTTTCGCCGTCTAAGTTTAAAGCCTGCATTTGTTCAAAGAAATACTGTTGTTGTTGTGGCAGTTGTGACGAGAGTGGAGGAACCTTATAGGGTGGAAATCTTATTCCGTTCGGCGGTTTGATATCAACAGGAACAACCATCGACGTCAACCATGAATTGTTATCTCGAGGTTTATCGTCTTGTATGTGACTTAGCTACGATACAAAACAAATTTTTTATCAAACTTCACATATGTAATATATATATATGTTTTAAATTTAATCAGTTGTATAATTTCTATTCTAAAAATACTCGATAAGTAAATAGGCATTTCAGTTCATATTGAGAAATCTCTGTCGTTTCTTTCTTTTATTACTAATAAACATGTATTAATTTAAACAGGCTGACCCACAGAATATATCAAGCAGAACCAGAAGGGTAAAGGATCTCCACAGATTATCCAAATCAAACCCAGGCATATTTTAGAAAGTTTTAAAGTTATCATTTCCCATTCTTTTTTTTTTTTTAATTTATAGGAAAAACGCTTTTAAATGTTTCACAATTTATTAAAATGACTCTACATATGATTCGGGTTATTCGCCTTTTTCAAGAGTAATTATTTTTTTTATTTCTCATAACACCTATTTGACAAAAAAAATATGCTGGTATGAATACGACAGACGTTTGATTTGAGTCAGATCACCTGACTTATCAAATGCTATAACATTTACTTCGATAAATCCGATCGAAAGGCAAAAATTACAAAAGGTTTGACTTTTTCATAACTCTAACTATTAACTTAAACAAAGAAAACAAAAGTCATATAACTTTTTCTTTTAAAAGATTGAGTTATAAAACATCGTCTTTAGAATTTTTTGAAAGAAACTTCTTGCTTCTGCTGGATACTGTTTCAAGGAATCGGTATATCATAATGCCTGGCCTGATAACGATGTGATAGAAAGAGTTGCAAATAAACAATATGCCTAAGTTACTTACTTCGTCGTCGGTGTTCCTTAAGTCAGTTGAAAAGGATCCCATGCTGGAGGTGTGAGAGAGCGGATCTAATGGTAACTGAGACATAATTTCAATGGACGGGGGCTGTGATTGTAGTGTGATAGGTGGAAGGGGTTGTAGGACTGTTGTTGGCCTTATTGGGGGAAAGGATGTCCGATGAGGCGATGCCGCTCTACTCGCAGTAGGCGAAGAAGGCTGACTAATAATTGGAGAGATGGGTGGGGGTGGAAAAGGAGCTATCTATATTATAAGAACAAAAAATTAATACATCCGAAATAAAATTTTAAATGAAGTCTTACATCTGGAGCACCACTAATAGTACCAGGGAATGGTGCAGGTCTTGTCCACATCTGCACAAAGTCCAGAGGCGTCCCTACTGCAGGCTGAGCTGGAAGACAATGTGGATGATGATGGATAGTAGTTGAATCGCCATGACACATAGGAGATGCTGTCTTCACAGGTATCTGAGAAATTTCATGCAGGGGTTGCTTGAAAAATTATTAATTATTTATTTATTCCCAAGGTTTACAGTTTTCTTTTAAGAAAACGACAAATATATGTAACAAAGTATAATTTTCAATAAATCTAAATATAAAACAAAACTTACTGAAATTTTATGTGTCACAGGATATCCAAATCCGGGAGGATATCCCCCAAATGGTTTAGGTGATATTCTTTTCTTCCTTTCTTTTTGTTCCATTAGATGGGTAAGCATGTTGCCAAAAAATGTCTTCTGTTCAAAGGTAAAGGCAGGGTGATAAAATGCTATGGTATATAATAACAAAAGTTCACTTAATAAGTTTCCATCTTTACAATTATTATTCACTATGTAAGATTCTATAGATTCTGTCCTTAATAATTTCTTATAAAACCATTCTGCACATTTACAGTTTCGTGAAGATAATAATGATAAGTAAATTACAACTCGATGTCGTGTTGTTTCATCTAATAAGCCATTACTAAAGGTACTATCTTTGGAAAGTTTATCAATATCATTTGCTGTAATAGCAGGTCCACGGAGTTCTTGATAACTGTGCTTTCCTATTTCTTCAATGCAACTACCTAACAACCGAACTTCAAATGAAACACACATGTTTATTAATTCATACATAAATTCTATCCGTTTATAGCCTTCTAAGTCCTTAAACCATAATAAAACATCCTCTTTAAACACCATCTCCAGACTACATTGAAACTTGTATGCGAATTTCTAAAAATTCGCCAACTGTTAAACAGAATTAATAAAAAATTTGTGATTACTCACATCCTTTTCATTCACATCACAAACGTAATTGCGGGAATCACCTAATATGTTGCAGCAATCCAAAACACCTTTCTTTACTATCACTAAAATTAATAAACTATTAAAAAGGGACACTGACATAACCTGATTTCTAATCGTATCTTTAGTTCTACATTACCTTGACGATTTTAAAACGATATTTGGTTTGAAGGAATTTTACAAATTCTTTCAAGTTTCTTCCTTATCTAGAAAAGACTCGCCATCTACTATCAAATATTAAATTACCGATTTATAAAATGGAATGACCATTGACAGTAAATATGGACAGCGACAACCACCACTTCGGCTTGCTTTTCTGAGTAGAAAAAATAATCTCTGCTGTCAATTTTACCTTATCCTCTTCTAATCAGTGTCGTACCTTCATTTATAAAGGACCAGAAAGAATGCTATTCTATTTTTGGGATATATTTCAGAAATATATACCGACTGCTATCATAAATTTTTAGTACGCTAAAAATAAAACAGTGTATTATAAGTATGTAGTCGAATGATTGCTTTATAGAATGCAAACATTAAACACATTTCTATATTTAAATGAGTTTCACCCCTTGTTTGATCGAAAGTTCTTCACTATTTCCTCAAAATTATTCTTTAAACTTTCTTCATGTGTTAAAAGTTTAATTTATTATCATTCGTATGTATAAATATGTTCATCTAGATCAATATTTAAAAAATGTAAGTATTAACACTTAATAAATATTGCTTAAATACGTATATAAACTTATTCAAAGGGAGACACAAATAGAACCATTTCATTTGTAAAAATATATTAACCCTATCTGAATTCATTAAACAATTTCATCTTGTAGAATATACTACGCCACTGGAATAAAAAAATTAGAAATAATTAAAATTATTAATTCAGAAATTAGTACGTCATGAAAAAGTAGAAATTACTAATTGTTGTTTCAAAGGTATGGTAAAAAAAAGCAATAATAACGCGCTAGATAAAGATTAAAAACCAGATAATGACTTAACTCATATTTATTTTTTAATGTTTAGTTATTAATACATTAATTATCAATACTAGCAGAAAAATTTATTAGACAGCAAATAAGAAATAACATAATTCTAATAAAGAATTGTTTGAATATTCATAAAGCTTAAAAAGGCATTATGCCAATTGACAAAGTTACAAATAAGTTGTAAACTAAGAACAAAAATATGTAATTGATTAAATTAAGAAACCATGAATTTATGGAAAGCCGTCATCATCTTCTTCGGCCATTTCTTTAGCTAATTCTAGATCTTGTTGTTCCCTTTCTCGACGTTCTTCTGCAGACTCCAGTTCCTTTCCATATGCTTTAGGAGGATAACGCATTGCTTTTACACTTTGATTATGTAGATCTAAACAAAAGGCAATCCTCTGATGAAACGCGTTCTGGGGTTCTTTAGTACAATAAATATCGGTACTTTCTTTACTGCGCATATATCCTCCAGATGGATCGAGCGTAGCCTCGACAACGCCATCTCTTATCGATTTAGCTACAATAAACTCTGCATCTTCAGCTGAATCAATCCCAAGTTTTTTGGCAATGTCTTGAGGTGAAATTCTTGAATACGAAAGACCTATTGAACGGACAGCAGTCTTTATAACGTTATGACGTAGTCGCAGGATTAAAGTAAAAGTATGATCCTGACGAAATTGTGGACCGAAATTTTCAAGGACTTCCCCAAAACGTAGAAGATTTCCCATTCGTACAGCTTGAGTCAGCTGGAAATAGGGTGCCAATGGACGTCTCATTGTTGCTTGTCTAAATGTTTGTCTCTCTGGAATATTACCCAGAAGTAATTCCACAACAACCAATAACTTTTGTACAGTTTGTCGGAAACCAACTGCTGCATTTTGGGGCGCTTTTCGCATAGCTTGAACAAGATGCTTATGAGCAACCCCATATTCTAAATGGGCAGCTTTTATTCTTCCCAAATAGTATAAGAAACGTGCCCACTCATTGTTACTGGCAATTTCAGGAAATACACACTTACTAACCAGTTTCTCAGCTTGATCATATAAAGAATAGTGTAAGTAGTTTCTTAATAGACAATTTATGAGCACAGCTTGCCCCTCAAAGTCATTTCGTAAAGTAGCAGTTCTTAATCTTGACAGCAGAAAGCCACGAATTGAATCTAGTTTATTTGACAATTCAGCTACTCTTGAATAGTAAAAGTAAAATTTAGCTGCCAATAGATCTAAGCTGCGTCGATTTTGGCTTACAATTTTCTGCATAAGAGCTTGTGCGCAACGTTCAGCTTCAGGAAGTTTATTGTTGTCAATTAAACGAACTAATATCAAGAGATGTATGTACACATCTACCTCTGGTAGAGGAGACTTCGTGGCAGAACGTGATCTGGTATTTGAGTCTGCATCTGAACCTCCTGAGGTATCTTCTACAAAACATAGTAGTGGATCTTTCTCACCTTGAGGAAATAGCTGATTTATTAATCCCTTTAAAACAATGCCATTTAATTTACGACGAGTTGTTGGGAGACCTCGTAAGACCCGTGATATAAAACGATTTTCTTTGTTTGAAACCGCCTTCTCTATTTGCCGAGACTGCTCTCGGATTTCTAAGATATTTTGTAAATCTGTATCTTTTTTGTCAACAGCTTCAGTACCTGGAGGACTGTCGGCATTCTTCATCTCCACATCGGTTGTTTCTGTAATAACCATTTTTAAATATTTTTAACACCTTGTTCTTTTAATAAGCACAGTTGTTAATACTACAAAACAAACGAATAGACGACTAGTTGGCAAATCAATCTAACCTCACATAATATTTTTGCTAAATAATGCTAGACGATTTGCGCTATCTATGATCATAGTATTTTAGTTGTATTTAGTCTGAAAATAATACTCCAGATGGCAGCACATGGACCACAAAATACATTTTATTTTTAATTTAAATAAATACACTTATTTTAAATAACTTATTGTTCTGTTTTGATAATAGATTAAGAAATTAATAGTAAAAAAATAAATAAATACCATTTCCGGTCTATAAATAATATGAATCTATGGTGTTATTGATATTACATATAATTTATTTATAGCAACGTAAGTTTAAAAGAAAGGAAAATTGCTTTTAGATTGTTTTGTCAATACATTTGACGCGGTGGAAAATTTTGTAATAAAGCATGGAAGATCCTAATATGATATTACAATTGGCCGAACTTTTGAATGTTAAAACATATCATGATAATTCAGACTCTGAAGAACATCCCGAAGAGGAAGAAGGTAGGAAATAGAAAATATATAATATGGAGTACAATCTTATAATAAAAGGTATATATTAATAGCAACTGGTACCAAATCATCCCATATTGGAATGAAATCAAAAACGAAAAATGATCTTGCGTTAAATAAAGAACAAAAGGAGAGAGAAAATAAGTACAGAAAGATTGAAAAAAAAGTTACTTCGGAGGACTTTGAATTTATTAACGAAAATAATACAAATAATGATTGGAAAAAAACTCCACAGTGGGATGTAAGTTACAGACAAAGTGTTACACCATCGGATGTGTTTTTGCAGGTCAGTCTTTTTATAATTAAAATAATATAGTCTGCTTTGTATTATTATAATTACTTTATGGAGTATTTGTATTTCACAATATCAGTGGACTAATAAAAAAAGAATCTAAAGATAGCCAGTCTTCATTCAAACTTATGATTTTAAAAAGAAAGAAATATTCGCAATGAATTATAAAGTGGTTAGGAACAATAAAGAATAATAAATTATAAAATAACAACTAAATAATTAACTGTTTAAGATGGGTGGTAAAACTCCATCCACCATCAGCTGCGAAGACATGGTAATTAGTGTTTATTTACCCGAAGAAAAGTATCATAATATTGATTTAAAAGTTGAAAAAGAAATCTTAAATTTAAATTCACCCCGTTTCAAACTTACCATCCCACTTCCTCATCCGGTAGATCCTCAACTGGGAGATGCCAAGTGGGATAACTACACTGAAAAGCTTATAATTACCCTAAAGTTGGATCGCGAATTTGACTTTATTCATTTTTAAATAAACTGCTTTGATTTACATTTATTATTAATAATATAATTGCTGTTATAATTATAATATTGTCTTAATTTCTGTATTTATCAGGTTTTATCTACACATTTGTATGTTTTAAATAATGCTTCATTAAACTTTCTTTTATCTATTGGTTGTTTTAATTACTAATCTAAACAAATGGGGTCAAGTTCCATGGGAATTTACAACAAGGACTTACAATAAAATGTTTATTGTACTATATTGTACATTTCGTATCACAGAGTGGCTTCTTCAAGTGAGAGAAGTGATTTAAAGGTTTTATTTCTTCCATATTCCAAAATATTTACAAAAAGACTATTATTTATACTATTTGGATATAATCCAAATTTGACGATATTTATTATTTGTTATTATCTTATCGTAGCTGATTACAAAAATAAAAATCTTTAAATCCTCGAAAATGTACTAAATATGGTTTTGAGTTTTCTTACGGTTTGTGAAAACGTATCCGATAGTTATTATTATATTTATTAATTATTGTATATATTTGTATTAATAGATACAAAAATGTATAATGAATTACGAGGGCTATATACAATAAATTATTTGATTTTCTATAATTAATTATAACGAAGAACTACAGAGTCTACATTTGTTACTCCTGTTGATGGCATAACAGCCGAAATACGTATCGAGTGAAATAAACTCAAATTTTATGGAACAAATTACCAAGTGAATTCTATTTATTTTGCCTTTATTGTAAAAATGTTCCATTTGGAACCGACAGCAAAATCAAACTCATTTATTGAAGTTTTTTTCTTGAAAACTTTTTGAGATTAACTAAAACATCCTGTTAAAAGAGCTATGAGAAGTCTATAAAAGTTTAAACCGTTCGAAATGTTATTCCTCATAAAATAAAAAGATAACAAAAGCCCTTTTCCCTTGTTGGACCATGAATTAGGGATAGAAAGTACATTAAATACTAAATAAATATCTACTAGTATTTTGTATTTCTATATAAGTACATAATGTAAATTTTGGTCAACTAACATTAAAAGGATACACGAATTTTAAGTGAAGTGATAGTTAATAGTAATTAGGTAGAATCTTTGTGTAGTAATGGAAATGTATGTATAAATTTAGTTTTATTTAGTTTTTTTTTAATAACTACTGTATGTTTATGAGAATTACCAAGGCAGGTAACGTAGTTAATACACGGAATATATACATATACAATAAGAAGACAACGTATGCGGGATAAGAAGAAAAACTTGTATAAATTTAAAGACCGAATTGCCACGTGATCTGAATTTTGACGATGTTTAGCTGAGTAGGTAGAATTGACTTCTCTTTTCTGCCGTTTTGTCACGGTTATTGTTACACCTAGAACACATTCGCGACAAAATTACCTAAGTTCCCTACGGTTTTTGCCTCCGATAATGTCGTTCTTGTTTAGTTTGCGAAAGACAGTCTTTACTTTACAACTAAGTATAAGGTAGAAATTCGTGTGTGTTACAGTTTAAAAAACTTGCTTAATAATTTGTACTGAAAAGGGAAAAATGTGTATAATAATAGAATTGTTAACAGCCAATTGAGTGAAAAATGAAACGAAGAATTTGGTAAAATCAGCTACGAAAAATTAAATAGGCACATAATTTACTACGTAAAATTGAAAGAAATTTGTTTAAGAAATTGAAAAAGTTCTGGAATATTCGATAAGAATGATTTTAAATATTCCACCCAAAAAACCAGCTCGTTCTACAGCATTTCTAAGATCCAATTTCACACCAATTGGATCCGATGGCATAGAAATGGACTCTTTGGAGAATGTTGAAGAGGTACAACTCATTTTTTTGATAAATTCACACACACACACATATGTATGTCTGTGTGTGTTTGAATTTATATATATATATATATATATATATATCGTACATATATTATTGCTCAGTGCTTTTTATGTTTCATATATAATATATTACGTAATACTTACAGTAAATATTACAACTAAATTGATTCAATTTTCTTTTAATTTGACTCAAATTTTTTATTTGCCACCGGGGACTTTTTTTGATTATAAACCAGTACAAGTACTATTCTAAACTAGAGAAGTAACGATAAATGAATAAACACTACTTTGTTTATTATCACTTTTATATTTACAAATCCTTTTGACTATAGTTTCGACAATTGCAAAAAATAATGGTTTTGATCCAAGCAGAATTCAAAATATAATACGTAAAAAAAAAATTAAAATAGCATGCCACCCCATATACCCATACATAAAAAACAAAGAAGGCAAATACATATCATTGACGTACTTTGGTAATATTTCATTAAAAATCGCTAATGTTCTATCTGCAAACAACCTAACAGTTAGTTTTAAGACAAATACATATTTAAAACAACAAAGATAAAACTGACAAATTTGAAAAAACTGGAGTCTATAAGCTAGAATGTACAGAATGTAATTCCTTTTACTTAGGCCAAACTGGAAGGTCATTTAGTACTCGTTATAGCGAACACTTTAGATCATTTAGTTTAAGAAAAGATAATTCCAATTTTGCAAACCATTTTTTAGAAACAGGCCATCAGTTTCCTACTACAGAAAATCTTAAAAAAATCTATTTATAATGTAAATAAAGGCTTTAAACTTAATATTTTAGAATCCTTAGAAGTATACAAAGCATCAAAAATTTCCGAAAATAACCTGTTAAACGACCAGGTAGATTTGTACCATTCAGTATTATTCAGTACATTTAATAATTAATGGTCTTTCCAAAATATATATATAAACACCACTGTACATCTGTTTATATTCATTCAATTTGAATCATTTGTTTGACAAAAACAAGCTATTTGTCGAAACTATAGTCAAAAGGATTTGTAAATAAAAAAGTGATAATAAACAAAGTAATGTTTATTCATTTATCGTTAAGATGAATTATCACAAAGTAACGTCTGAATCAATCCAATTTCTATAGAAGTACTTTATTGAAAAGAAAATAAAATCAAATATTGTAGCAATTTGAAAAAGGATTTATTAATATTATAGATTACAGATAAATGATGTCTGATATTTCTTTTTTGAGTTTTCAAGAATTATTTATAAATTATAGGTTGTTTTCACTTCTCCACAAGAAACTGAGGATCCTAGAAAGGATAAAATGTGTTTAAATCTAGATGGTATTTGTGATAAATTGGCTGATTGTGATTATTTTTTTGAGGATGTTAATATTCCTGATTCTTCCTTAAAATCTCTCATGAATTTACATATTCTTACTTTGCGAAATAACAATATGCAAATATTTCCAACCAGCATTCTGAAAATTACTTCGTTGGTTAGACTGGACCTTTCCAATAACTGTTTACTAACATTACCACCAGAAATAAACCACTTGACCAAGTAAGTAATACCATAAATTTTAAGAAACTATATTTCCTGATATCAAATCCTTGATTTTCAAAGCCTCTTCAATATGCGAAAATTATTTAATTAATATACTCACCCAAAATTTGGCCTTATTAGTTTTGGTACCTATAAATGGTACATAACAGAGAACCAACTTAATCCTTTTATTATTACCATCTGATTTGTTAAAGTGTTTTGTGTGACTTTTTAAGCGTGGACTTTGATTAAAATTACAGAAAACTTTTATCCTTACCCTTGCAGGCCCTCAAACTGTTGTTCCGTGGTGTTCATCTATTCAAATCAATGTATAATTTAATATATTGTATTTATATATATATAATTTTCCCGGAAACATTTGAGATATTAAAATAAAACGAATATGATATTACTCATTATTAAAATGTGATGATGTGTTATGCATAATATTAAATAAAATAAAGGTTATATTAGTTAATTGTATCTTGGATGTAAGGATTAAATTGATATTGATTCAATAATTAAAATAGATTATAAACAAGCTTTCATAAACTGTGGTAAAGATAAATCTTCTACATATCATAAACGAAATTTTTGTACAATTAAGATTAATTTAAATATTAATCAATAAGAAAATAAATAAATTCGGACTTGTTGAGGGGTTTGAAGATTCTTTTTAAGGATAAAGCTAAAGGAATATTCAACCTATATGTATATTTCTCATTATTGAAATAATAGACTCGCTTGGCACTTAAAATAAAAAATAAAAACTTTGAAAAATGTTTCAAAAATATTACCAAAAAAACACTTGGCTTGTTTATTATTTCTCTAAGGATCGTTTCGGTTACAACACCATTTTCAAAGAGTATTAAATTACTAAATCATATAACATAAATTTGTTTCTTAAATACTAGGGTTATCTGTCTACCCTAGTATTTAAGAATAAGAAATAGTTCTCTTTAAAATTGTAGTAATAAAATGAAACAAACGTAAAAATTTAATTGCTTAAGGAGAAGTGCTCGCGATTTTGATTTTTCGTAGGTCTCTTTTGTAGACAATCACTCCTTAATAAAGCATTAGTCCTTAAATTAGTGCCCTTTATTAATTTTTCTCTGTTAGCCTCCAAATCTGGACATAATTTATATATAGATTGTTAAATATCTTGATAAGACTATGTATGTGTATATACATGCAAAAAGGTATTGAGAAATCGGAAAAAGAACGTGTCTACAATAATACGCGCCTTGTGCCAGTGCAACCGTTTCCGTTTGTCCCTGTTACGGTTCCTTGCTCATCCAAGACGCTTTATCGTCATCATCCGATTAGAATGAACGAAGAAGAAGGAAAAAAAAAGAAGACGGTACAGATCCACGTGCTACGTTAAGTAGCTAGGATTCGTTATACGTGAACAAGTGGTTGTTGGGCTGGTCGAGTTCGAAAGAGCTGCTGTCTCTCAACGTGCAGCACTCAAGTGTTCGTGCGAACGAATTGGCTTAAATTTCGGAAAATTTGTTACAGTCACTGACATTTGTTACTATCACCTGAAGTTTTTACTGACACGATGCTAGTATGTTACAACTGTCACCACTAACGGAAATACTCAAGGTAGTAGTACCATCAGTGGGACCATTTCTTCTTTCTATTTCGATTTGACGTAGAATTATCGTATAAGTAATTAACTATTAAAATTTCCAATCGACTAGAACGTTTGTGAAATATGTTAAATTAAATAAAAAACGCGGAAAAACAACGAATAATGTTTCACCAAGATTTATTTTCGACAACTCGACAATATTGTTTCGATCGGACTGTATAATGATCGCAATTCGATCGAAACAATATTGTCGAGTTGTCGAACATTAATTTTAAAATTTATTTAATCTTACAATTAGTGTTTTTCTTGTACTATGAGTAGTTTTGTTTCAATTTTTCAATAATCGACATTGTTTTGGCGGTATTAACAGGAGAGTATGGAATGAAAATAAATCATCAATATTGGAGTAGAATTAGAGATAATATAAAATTTAGAGATGCAAACTAGAAGAAGTAGGCGATTTTAGATATCTAGGAAAAAGAGTTTGAGACATAAAATAATGGAAAGAACGGGTCGAGTAATTTCCATCAAAATGAAAGTATTTTTGTGCTTGTGAATGGCTAATTTGGAAATCAGAAAAAGTTTATCAAAAGTGTATGTTTGCAGCATGGCTTTGGCGGTGCGAAACATTACGTTACGTTATACAATTAACGAAAAGCAAACCATATATTCATTATATTGAATAGAGTAGAAAGTTAGAGAATCATGTTATAATTGGATATGTTTCTAGTTTTTTTTTACAAAATATAGTCAGTTATATTCTACCTAATAATTAATTTTGTCAAGTGCCTCCTTGAACAGATTTGGGACAATTTATAGTATTTACCTTACTGTGGCATGATTTTTCATTAAAGTTGTATTCTAGTAATTATTAACTCATAGAAAAATAATGTTTTATAGTTTGTATTTTTACTGTCGTTTAGGTACAGTAAAATAAAGTTTATTTTCATAATTTATGAAATTACAACTGATCGTTACAATAAACAAAATTAATAGAAATATAAGAGCTCATTGCTTATCGGATGTGTTATGTAGAATGCCCATAAATTTAGCTATTTCCTATTGTGATTAATCAACCACTTGTGATAAATATTTGTCGACTTTATAAAGGTATTTGGATTTATTGCTGTTACCAAGTTTGATCAGATTTTTAAAAATTTATATAAAATAAAAAATATATAGCGATAATATTGGATGGGTAATTAAATAACAATTAAGAATTTTAGAAACTTAGGTCACTTTTCCTGCGAGACTGGTCACTTGTACTTACACTCAGGATGTTAATTTAATAATTGCTATATGTTATATTATCGTCTAAGAATCCATCGGAATCAACAGTGTAATTCAATGCCGGTAGGGGTATTAGCCCTCGGAGTAGTTGTTTCTGTTGATTCCATATTTATATTTATATTTATCATATAGCCTGTAATAGCCTTTCTGCCAGCGCCCATCTGATGAGACCCGATAGGTCGAAACCGGTCGTGGGATATGGCTTTCCGTACGCTGTGCCTACTGTGTAGGACGCGTTCGAAATGCAGGATCTGTGATCCTTGAAAAAGTATTTTAATGCCTTCTTTTTTTGAATATATCAAAAAAATAACACTTTCGCTTAGATAATTTCTCTTTCAACGGTTGATGAGTTTTATTAAATAATTAATAATCTTTTGTGTAGTACAATGAGCCCAATTTTGAAATAAAATTAAAAGTTACCATGTATAGCATAAAAACAATAATCTTCTAGAACTTTCACCAATGTGTTTAATCTTCTGTTGTTTATTAGTGATTGTTTTATTCTATTCGCAATCTTTCAATCTAACCCAAATGTTAATATCCGTTACATGATGTTACTTAATGAATATCCTGTTCCTCATTACTGTCTTTTCTCCAAAGTTTAGAAGAGCTTATTCTGGATTACAATGTTCTTAGCATTCTACCACCAGCTATATGGGATTTGAAGTTGCTAAAGGTCCTGAGGGTGGCACACAATAGATTAGCCCTACCTCCTGATAAATTTATAAAAATGAGATCATTTGTTTTAACGGTGAGAAATAAAATATTTATTCTTTAATAGTAAGTTTGTTGTAAAATCAATTGTTCTAACCCCATAATAAAGCCTTGAATATTTAAGATTCCGCAGGTACTGCATCAAAATATTTATAGACTAATAAAACTACTTTCTATTTATTAAATTAGCCACGTCTCCTGTTATAGTAACAGTATAAACTTGGCATAAAAGTAAGTTGTAAAGAATCGGGTTTATCGCTTGATCTGTAATTGGAGTCTCTTCGGGACGTGATGTATATATTACAACTTTTATGCAATAAATATTAAAGTCAAAGAAAGTTTGTTTACCAAAAGAAAGTATTCTATATACGCCAAACAGTTTTAGAAAAGTTGAAGACCTAATTTAATACATATATTGAAAAGTAGATAACATATTTTTGTAAATGACATTGTTTTAGTTTTATGTAACTTATTTTTATTTAGTAAGAAACATAAACATGCTAATTTCAAGATATAAAAAGTTGAAAAGTAAATTAAAAAGTATAATTAAAAAATACTTCTTATAACATTATTGTTGGCTTCAATTAAATCCGTTTGTAGTAATCATATACGTATTTTTCAAAAATTGATCTTCATGTTTTCTTTTAAAGGGTGTTGATAAATTAACCGACAATTCTGAGAAAACAAAAACTATTACTAACTTAAACCTGCGAGGTAACAGACTGAAAGGAAATATTATATTAGGAAATTATGGGGTAAGTTTAAAAAATTGCTTAATTAATTTTCAGTTTTAAATGCAATCTATTAATATTTTTTAGAATTTATCGGAGCTCGATGTGAGCGAAAACAGTATAGAGATTTTAGATTTGAGTGTTGTAGAAAATTTAAAAATTCTACACTGTTCAAAAAATTTAATTGTACAATTAATGCTTCATGGAAGGACTTTAGTGTCAATATTGGCGGGCAATAACAGTGAGTATTTTGGCTTTAAAAGCATTATTAATAGTTGTACATTTTGATGAATAATAAATTAATATCAAGGTTACTCCATCAAACACTTCAATAATATTCAGGGGGTGTTAAGTGGCTGTATATATTAAAAATAATTGTTTGTGTATATATCTGTTAAGTTTAGTTTGTAGATACTTGTTCTCTTTTGTATATAGGCATCTTTTGTGTCCTCAATTGTACATACGTTTTTAAAATTCCAGAAATAGATTTTGGCCCCTGGTTTTGTAAATTGCGCTTGGGGGTGTTTAGCTTCTTCAAGAGGGGGATATTTTTTACTTTGGGGTGTTGTCTATTTTTCAGGCTATTTAAGAAGAAATAAGCGAAAATTACGTTCTATTCCATTTTTACATTCTATCAAATTACATTATATTCTATTTTATTCGATTTAAATCAACATTCATACATCCAAACTCATAATAAATATAACCAAATCAACTCAAACAAACAAAAAATCAAAATAAGTGTAAATAGTAAAAAATAGAGTGTACACAAAAAGAACCTTTGGCGGGATACCGCCACACAGCGAACACTCAAACAGGGGGTTCCGAAAATGTGAGAAATGTACCTACATCGTATGATTTGTTGTGAAGTTTTAAAATGTATTTTTTAACATATGTTATTATCGATTATTTGTAATTATTAACTCATATTTCTTGTGTTTTCTTAAGGGCTCCAAACACTGACAGTCGTTCAACCCCCATTGGGTCTGAAACATTTAGACGTTTCTTATAATAACTTGGACACATTACCCGACTGGATTTTACACTGTCGAGATTTAAGGTCATTATTCGCCAGTAACAACAATCTCAAGTCCTTGCCTGATCACATTTTTTGCAACGAGATGCCTCACTTGTCAACAATTCAATTAGCTTACAATCAGCTGTACAGTCTTCCAACAATACAAAGAAAAATGCCAATAAACGAACTTTTCCTGCAGAACAACAACTTATCCATTCTTCCAGAAAATCTTTTCACCTGTTTTAATAGATTAAAAGTACTGAACGTTTCCAATAACAGACTGTACGAACTACCTACAACCGATGAGGTCCTACATATCGAGAAACTGTTTTTAACCGCGAATTGTTTGTGTGACAGAACATTTGAACGTTTGTGTCCGTATTTGAGGAACTTAAAAGTTTTCCATGTCGCTTATAACAACTTAACGTCAATGCCTGATAATTTTCCCGCAATCTGGAAGGAAATAGAGGAAATTGTAATATCCGGTAACAGAATCGTCCGACTTCCTGACGACATCGGTCGTCTAGAACATTTAGCAATATTAAGGCTTCATTCAAATCTGTTGCAATCGTGTCCTAAACTGTCAACGCTCAATAACCTTAGAGTTCTCGATTTGGCTCACAATCATTTGGACAAAATCGATTTGACAACCCTTATTCCTTCCAATTTAAAGTTCCTAGACTTATCGTGTAATACGAAGCTCCACGTCGACTCACAACAATTTAACACTTACAGAACTCAAAGACCGATGAGTTTGGTGGACGTTTCCGGAAAAAATCGAACTACACTTCCCTTGACACCTTCCTCATTCTGTGAGGCTGACCTAACTCAGTCTAATTGGAGTGTAGGCTTTTCAGAAACTTCCGGAAATAAACAAAAACTTTACGTTTCCCAAGTACGTCTGCCGGCATTCTGCAACACCGAAGGACTCTTTGGAATTTTTGACGCAGAAAATTACACCGACGTACCCATTCAAGTGGACAAGATCGTTCCAAGGATTCTTCTAGAAGAGAGGACGATAAAGGAAACCGCGAACGATTATATGAAATACACGATCCTATCGACTCATAAAGTCTTAAGAGATAAAGGTCATAAAAATGGTATGAACGCTATTTTGGTCCACATATATAAAGAGAAAGGAACCAATGAAAATCTTTTAATCGGTGGAATAAAAAGGTACACGATGAAAATAGCCAGTGTAGGCGAAATTCGGTTAGTTCTTGGAAAACCATCGGGCCCCGTACGACTTTTGCCACAAAAACAGATCAGAAAAGCTCAACTTGGTCATAACCATCTCCACAATCTCATTCCGGACCCAGAAGTTGCCGACATAAACTTGGAGGAAAGCGACGAATATATGATAATTGCCAACAAGAACCTGTGGGATGTGATAAGTCCCGAAACCGCCATCAAAGAAGTAAGCTACCAGCAGAATGTAATCTTAGCAGCAAAAAGACTGCAAGATTTGTCTCAAAGTTACGGTGCAGAAGAGAACTTGAGCATTATCGTCGTTAAATTCAATCTTGTCAATTCAGATGTGGACATCCTAATGCGAGAGTTGAGGCAAACAATCAGAAAGAACAAATACCAAAGCGAAAGTGGATTTTCTACAGCCAGTACGTGTCAACCGGGTTGCTGTTGCGAAGCATTAAACAACGCGTGCACGACATGTTTGGACAAAATCCCCCTTCCACCTCCTATAATCACCAACGACGATCGATCATCTCCCAGTGGTCAAAGCGATCAAGCTTGTAGCGATTGCAATTCATCGGCAAAATTATTCGTTCAACAATTCCAAAGACATAACGATATCAAATCGATAAAGAGTTCGTCGTCTGGTGAAAGGAGAAGTTACAGGGGTGTAGCAAAAGCTGTTAGAAATAGAAAAGACGAGGATAAGAATAAAGATGACTCTGATTCCGCTTTGTCCGAAGAACAATTTAAATGTTGGGAATATATGCTGGAACAGAACACCCAAATGTTATTCGATAAGGAATTAAATAGTTTGGGCAAGGGTGTGATGAAGTCTCGTCCATTTTCATCAAAACTATTGCCCCTGTCTAGGAGCAGTCCTCATTTAGCAGAAACCGCTACGAATTCAGGCATTTCATTTTTGTCGAAACAATTTGGTAGTTCGAGGTCTTACAATCCTCTGCTGTCCAAATCAACGTCTAAATTATACCAAGAGAAAAAATTGATCGGAGGACCGCATGCTGCCTATTTCGGAAGCTTGCAAAGGTTAATGCCTTACAATTTAGAATATGACTTTGCGGTCATGCACGAAAGAGGATTAGCTGATTCTGTCGATCTCGATAGAATGCAACAGTATTGGGGAGTTACCACAACCGAACTATAAATGTGTAAGTTTACATCTATAATCTATATATTATATTTGTTTTAATTAACAGTATGTAACTGCAGTAGATTTTCACCCCTATTCTTTTACGATATCTGGTAGAGATTTTAGTTATAGTAGAAATTTTTCTGGAAATTATTTATAAATTGAATGATCTTCATGTAAAATACAACATACAATGTTTGTCTCATTGTGGAAATAAAGACAATTTATAAATTTATTTATTTATATATTTAGTTTGGTTTTCTTTAATAGGTTTTATACCTTTTTATATATTATTGGCGTTCACTGCCCTCTCAAATGCAAATAGAAATGATTTCTAGGGTCATGATTCAATAGATAAAAATATTCAGTTAGCATTTGGCAAAGATCAAAATCGCGATCCATGTGTGGCAGCTTTGAGAAATTACTGATAAAGAACTTATATTATTCTTCTGTATAGAAAATTCATCTTCTTTTAGAAGTTTTATCTACTTGTTATCACCAGTTAAATCCAGAAATGTAAATGTTCCGAAATAATGAATTAGTAAATTCTTACGCAACAAATATATTTGAAGACATATGTATTAATAAAACAATATTCTTAAGACTAGAATATTTTCATATTTCATACTGACACAATAATAATAATCATTTAGATCCACGTTGACTAGAATTAAATCTATACAGCCATTATCATTTTCAAAATACATACATACTTACATTCATATATATATATATATATATACAGAAATACTCACTTTTTTACATGACTTTTATACATCGTATGGTGAAAGGAATTATCCTTTTTTTAAAATAAACATAACAAAAGGAAAACAAACATGAACTATTGTTATTAAATAAAAAAGGACAAGATAGTGGTCTACATATCATTATCTTTTTCCGATACTTTGCAAAGATTTGTTAATTTTTGACTATTAATGGACTATAAATTATAAAAACTGGTACAATTCGAAACAAGAGACTAGTCACAAAAATTGAACCACCGCTCCATCAAAGTTTGTGGACCTCCAAGCAGGCTATGTTTGGAATGAGCCTTTTGGTCGTGCTACTCTTTGCGACTTCAACAGAATGAAAATGTAAAATTGTATCTTAACCTAATATTAGCTAGCAAAGTTACTGGAAGAGTTTCTTTTGATATTATTTGGACAACCTTTCTGAAATTATTCCGGCTAATGTCAAAAATGAACAAATCTTTTCATAGAAATGAGTTGAGAAGAAAATAAAGATGGGTAGGTGTACTAACGATCGAAAGTGGTCCTTGTGACATCTTCATTCTAGTGTTTCGGAAACTTGAATGTTTACCCAATAAATCCAAATGGAGGTGATGATGGGGTGTTTGAAACGAAAAGGCGTAACTGTTGTGCGGTACCATGCGTGTGTTGATTTAAATTGTTAATATTGTTGGTATAAATAAAGCGGTGTCATCGAGAATGGTTTGGATGATGATTGATGGGAATTTTGTTATGGCTGGGTCAGTAATGTGCGCTGGACGGTTCACCCAACCAGGAGTCAGGACTTGGAGGGAAGTCAGGATATCCCCTAGGACTGCTATCGTTACTTATGTCTGTATCACCGTTTACTGGAATGCCATGAGGAATGCCAACTCCTGGTGGAGGACCTTGGCCTGCAACAATAGACAAAGTTCATCCAATCACTTAAGAAAAATGTTTGAAGGCTTTCCCTTACCAAGAGGAGCGTAAACAGATAGTTGATCCGAATAAGGGAAATGGTCGTGGCCTTGTGGAGGGGTGTGACCCGGAAGATAAGACGGCGAAGTTGATCCGTGAAGGAACGGATGAGGACGACCCACACCACTGTGAGGTGAAGAGGCATCCTGGTCCATACTCATATTAACAACAGTGCCGTAACTGTCGTCACTTAAATCTAAACAAAGATTAAACAAAAATGTATATTTTTAATGCAGATATATCGAAATAAACTTACCGTGGTGGCTGAAACTATCAAGATCTACTTTCAATTCATCTTTGTCTAATAGTTTGTCATGGCGAGGTGACGATCCCCCTTTCATTGACCTAAAGTATTGACTCCATCTCGTTCTACCTGCATCCTTTTTCAGTCGTTTTTCTTTTGCTCTCCTTTGAAAGAAAGACAAACAACCCTTATGAAAATAAAAGAAGCTTTCACCAAGCTTAACGATTATTGCTAATGTTCAATTTCATTTTTAAATGATATTCCAAATAAATGTCATTTGAAATAATTCAGGCACGGCCGATTTCAGTTGTTAAGGAATGATCTTTGCAGCATGATACTCGTGAAGTTGAATGTTCAACACTTCGGAAGCATTATTAGGTCTGATTACTTGGTATGGGGTTAAGACTATACAAAATGTTACTGTAGTTCTCAGGTTTTACGGCCGGCGTATGTTGCAGTGTATTCTTCCGGGCTGTTTTGCCGTGGTCCATGGACTTTTTTTCTTCCAGACATTTTGCCGTACTTTGCTGACGGCATCTTCAGTGGTAACTTGGCAAGTGCGTGGTCGTAACCTTGGTTACAACCCTTGTCAAAACGTCGAGATTCTACAATTTAGCTAGACGTGAAGCTTTGAAAATAGAACAACACCCTAACAACATCAACAGAGACGATGGGTTACACATAAGCAAATCGTGGAGACCAGCACTAAAGAATAAACAATGTACCACAATCTAAAGACGAACCAATCATGACATGAATGCATCAAAGCGGAAAACTAACCACTGTGACGACCCGAGTATAGAAAAGGTAACTTGCTCCCAAACTTTATCAGTTACGACCAAGCACTTCCCAAGTCACCACTGAAAATGCCGTCAGCAAAGCACGGCGAAACGTCTGGAAAAGAAAAATTCCATGGACCACGGCAAAACAGCCCGGAAGAATACACTGCATCTATACAACATGGTGAACACATGACTCAACTGAGATTCAATAAAACCACATTATATTGATCATTTCTCAACAATAATACTTTAAATTAATTTGTATTTAGGAAAATGAAACTTTTGGAGACGAACCTATTTTGAAACCATACTTGGACGACTCGCATATCTAAACCAGTGTCTTGACTGAGTTGCTCCCTTACGTGTCTTGCTGGTTTCGGACTATTATTGTAAGCGTTTTTTAACGTTTCTAATTGTTTAGCAGTTATTGTCGTACGAGGCCTTTTGTTAGGTTGATCTCCATCCATACATTCCGCAGCTAAATCGACAAATAAAACACACATTAACAAATAACACGGTATGGTCTAAAAAGTACGCCATATAAGAATTCCAAATACATAATAAGTATCATCGAACTTTTATACCCTACACAATATTCAATTAAATTAAAAGATGAAGGTAGTTGCATCAAAAACATGGTTTATTTTACTATTTGGTTCAAGCTTTCGCGGCCATCGTTAATGTTGTCGTGGTTGTTCGGGCTTTCTGGCCATTGTCTTCCAAGGTTTATCCTCGACGTTTCGTCGCCACGCACGAACGACATCTTCGGAGATATTACTGCTGCTGTAGTCAGTAGAGATCTCTATTGTCGTCCATGCCTGGCGATAAACCTTGGAAGACGTGGCCAGAAAGCCCGAACAACCACGACAACATGGTTTATTTTATTGTTTTTTTCAGTGGATATTGTTTACCTTTACTTTTTGCTGTTTCGTAGTCAGGTTTGCAGACGAGTTTCCGATCTTCCATTAGATAGAATTCGTCACCGGTATTGAGTTGGCGGGCACACATGGCGCAAGCGAAACATTGCAAATGGTAGACGTTGTCCTGAGCTCTGCGGACCACTTGCGTTGGGGGAATACCCAGGTCGCAACCAGCGCACTTAGTGCCGAAACGTCTGTACCCACAGCGCCACATAAACACAATCAGCATTGTTACATGAGCACATTACTATGCTAAGTACACTTATGGGATTTTTAGATAATATAATGTAGAACGAATATTTTTGAAAATGTTTAAAGTATTTCTAATTGGAATTTCTAAATGTGGGGGATCTTTGATCCTTAATATATAGACGAGCGAGGATTTTAATGCATTCTTTTTTGGATATCTGATCTTCATCTAAGAATCTTTCAGAATCAACAGTGTAATCCAATACCGGTAGGGGCATTAGCCCTCGGAGTAGCTGTTTCTGTTGATTTCATATTCATATGGAAAAAAAATTAAATTGAAATTCAGTTAATTAAATAACCGGTAGGTTGACTTTTTAAATTTATTGATTAGTAAAGTTTGAATGAAAGGTTATAATTAACTGTTCAAAATTGCTGAAAACTTTAGCGGAGTTGTAGAACAAACTGGACAGCCCAAACCCCAACGCCAAAACACGACACAAACCGTGACACAGTCCTTGATGAAGGTAACTTTGTTACCGATAAGTGCTTCGGATATTTTGTGTCGTGTTTTGGTATTGGGGTTTGAGTTATCCGGTTTGTTCTATAAAAAACTGTATTTAAAATTAATTGTAAATATTAGGTACAATATTAGATATAAAATGAGCGAAAAAAACAGAAGTAGTTTAAATATAACTATAAATATAAACATGGAATCAACAGAAACAACTACTCAGAGGGCTAATACCCCTACCGGCATTGAATTACACTGTCGACTTCGATGGATTCATAGACGAAGATATAACACATTCATAAAAGAAGGAATTAAAATCCTTATTCGTCTAAATATTAGGATCAAAGATCTCACATTTGGAACGCGTCCTACCAAGTAGGCACAACGAACCGAAAGCCATATCCCACGACCGGTTTCGACCTATCGGGTCTCATCAGGTGGGCGCTGGCAGAAAGGCCTTTACAGGCATTATTATAAATATAAACAATATAATTCCTTCTTTTTTGAATAAGAAGTAGTTTATGTCAAATGTGTTTTGCTCGTAAGTTACAAGTGTTTAGTAAGAATAATAAAAATTGCAAAAACATTTAAGCAACTTTATTTATAGGAGATAATATGCCTAATATTTTATAATATTGTAATTTATGTAGATACTTACTTAAAAAAATCTTCTTTGCAGAATAATTGACCATTTCTTGCAAAACATTTATCGGTCAATTGAATTCTACAATCACTACATTGAAGACACTTGGCATGCCATGTTCTGTCAGCAACTTTCAAAATAAATCGATCCAAAATCATTTCATGGCAACCGCCGCATTTTGGAATCGTAGCTGCAAAAAAGAAAAATTAAAGGATTAATTATGTTTAATATTTTTATCTATTACTTAAAATATATAAACAACGAATTTAATACACTTAGTATCAAAATACACACTTTTGCATTTGACGCGAGTTTCAGGAGATTTAATCGAATTAATTTAATTTGAAGGATGCATTTTCGTGCTAAGTGGATTAAATAAAGTTTAACAGATCAACTTAAAATTTAAAATATGTCGCAATTTGAAAGAAGTAATTATCAAAATTGTCATTTCCAAATGGACAAATAAAATTTTATGTTACAAACTTTCTTGTTGAAACTACTTCTAGGTTTACGACTAATAAACTTTTGAACTCTAAAGTTGTAATGTTCGTAATGTTGTCATGAAAAATTTAAGATGACAAGTCATCAGATTAATTTGGAACTTCGTTTTCAGGAAGCACTTCGAAGGATAAAATCAAGACCTAGCAATTGACAGTGTAATAAGAGTTTTTAGGGCGCAGAAATTATATCCCTAATGGTTTATTTTCACAAAACTATAATAAACATAAAATAAAACTTTTTGAGAGAAAAATTACTTTGGGGAATGACCTATTTGCGAGTTGATGCTTTTAGAGAACTTACAACAATTTGTTGTTTATGACAAATTATTGGACATAAAATGATATCGTATAATAAGCTGTTATTGGTGTAATTTCAACCCATCACTTATTTGTACCGAATATGAACTTAATAAAACTTGAAATTAAAAGGTCAAACATTATTTCTGTAGGTACTTCTCATATCTTTAAAATATATCTAGTAGATATTTGAATGATGGTTGTACTTGTTAAAATAGTTACATATTTAATTTACAATAAGATGAAAAAGACATACTTAGAATACTGTCCGGTACAGAATCAAGAAGGATTGGAGGCACTCTGAACATCTCCGAAAAAAGCTGCTTTTCGATATCCTTGTTCATGCACTGGTTGATCATTTTCCCGACCTTTTTTATCACAGACAAATCAGAACCACGTCTCTTTCACCGAGTTTATTTTTGGTGGCATTAAGGCGAACGAGTGTATAAAAACTGATCAAATTCGTCCTGCAAAAATGGTAGTTTTTTTTCAGCGCAAGCGCTAGTATGAAATTTTATATCGACTTACAAAACGCCCACTCAACTATATAATCGAACAAGGGGTCCAGTTGCAGTGTTGCCAACATTATATTTAGTAGGTTAAATAGAATGATCAGTCCCTGCATAACGATAATCGCTTCAATTCTGTTATACTCGAATATAATTTTATACCTTGTATGTTTCTTTATTTTTGTAAATAAGGCTCAAAGCCTGTAACCTTCCTTAATTAATTTAATATATATATATATACATTATTGTAAAATAAACCAATTGATTTAAGATTTTTAAAAATGCATTTGTTGTTAAACCTAACGTATGTCGATGTAAAAAACAAACAAAAGGAAAATTTCACCTAATTTTATTAGAAAAATCCTAACAAGTTTCGGTTAATGCAACCATTTTCAAAGGAGTAGAGTACAACAAATCCAGTATTTCTACTCCTTTGAAAATGGTTGCGTTGACCGAAACTTGTTCGGATTTTTCTAATAAAATTTGGTGAAACTTTCCTTTTCTTTTTTTTTTACTTCATTAAGTATGTTTCACAACAGTTGCACCCCACAAAATGTTAAGTGTACTAACGTATGTCGACGTTTAATTTATTATCAAAAACTATTACAGACTAAATTGATTTACTATATTTATTTAAAAAAATTATTAATTTAAAAATTATACATTAGATACATAAATATATTAATCAAGGTTTTACCCTTTTCTGATTCCTCTTCTTATACCTAAATCGAAATTATGTTTAATTCTAATAAAATGAACAACGTTAGCGTTAATTAGGTAATTATATTAATTTTCATTTGAAGACCCAAATAAATTGTTCTACTTTAAATCAAATAATTTCAATTTTGTACACTATTATTAATAGTAGAAAACAATACACGAATAATAAAAAAATAAAATAAAATACATTTTTGTAAGCATTTAAAAAATATCTAAAAGTAATAGCTGTCTATCTACGGCTACTTTTTTAAAGTAATGATACATTTAATAACTATTCTGCAACTTATTTTTTGTTATTGGCAACACTGTTAGTTAGTGCACGAGCCCTTTACTTTGATCATTGCGTTTCCCCTTTTGAATAATTATCTGGGATTGGTTGCCGCGCGGTTGGCATCGCGACGCTCCTCCTTTACGACGCCCAGCGTCGTTCCTGTCTGCAACTTTCATTCCCTGTCTGATAGTTGTTCCTTTGGGATCGCGGTTCTAGTTACAGATTTTCTTTCCCTACGGGCCGTAAAATAAAAAATAAAAAAACTGTATGATGCCCTTAGATTGCCGTTGAGATAATTGTCATTATTAATTGATGCTATTTATAAATCAAAAATGTATAATATTGTTGAATCGTTGTTTTTGTTATCCTTTTTTATGTTATACTTTTTCCCTAACTTTAACGAAACTGGTCGCGAACTTTAACCTTAACTTTAACGAAACTGGTAAAATTTGAGTAAGTAATTCACTGTATCATATAAAAATAAAATGAGAGCTAAAACAAACGGAATTGATTAAATAAATTCGTAAAATTAATAATAGGAACCTAAGAGTTTTCAAACACCTAGTTTAGAATTTTTTAGGTTTTTATCAAAATAGATTAAAGTAAAACTTTTTTTAAAATATGAAATTCTTCTGATTGTATTGCAGATAGTTTTTTATTGTATTATCAACTATAGATACAATTATATTTAAATGAGATTATTTTAGATTTATCATTTTGTTATCTCAAGTGGTTCTTTTTTTGTTTGTGAAAAAAAATAGAAAATTTTAGGTGGCATCTCATCACCTTGTTCATTACCCCGAATGTTAGCAGTAAATCATTTGAACCAAAGAAGTATAAAAAAACAGCGTTGACAGTTATATACCCGATCCATTAGGGCAATAATAATTCTTATGGCGCTCCACAATAAATGGCTAATGACATTACATCGTTGAGTGGTCAATATACCCTGCCACCCTACCATTTCAACGCGCTTGACTGTCAAAAATCAACTTAAAAACGATGGATTACATTATTGTAATGTTATGCAAAAGGTACCACGTTTTATAGGCAGATTGCCACCAGATGGTCCATTTTTCTTTTCCATTTAAGCATTAGCACCCCATCAGAAAATGCAATGAGCGAAAAATGCGCACCACGTATGATGACAGGTTGTATATTGTTGGTTTTAATAATCTAAATGTCAAAATGTACAATTTTTGATTTCAAAATACAAAGATTAGTAAAGGAATAAGAAAATTTAGTAAAAAACTATATTTACAAATTAGTTCTTTTTGAATAAATCTAATATCTGTGTTTAGCACATTATATGAGATAAAAACCTCTAATAAATTTTTATTAACGAATTTATTATTTATTTGTTATTGTTTATTACCATATTTAAACAATTTAGTTGTTTTTGTTATTTATCAAAAATTACTTCATAAAAATCTTTTCATTAAGTCTCCATTTTCTCTCTGATCTATCGCTTTTGTTGGGGATGCTTTAAGACATAAAAATAAACTTTATAACAGGATTTTGGGCATGTTAATGAAATATTCATCCACACTTAATTTTCGCTTGCATAATGGCGTGCTTAAATGTTAAAATTAAAAACAGAACTGGCGACAAAGTGAAACTTTAAAGAGGGCGAAGATGTGAGAGAGAAACATGATTGGAAGGAGAGGGGGTTGGTCGGTGACGATAAGGGGTGCAATTACGCGAAAGATGCCTTTAATAATCCAGCCACTTTGCGCACATAACCTAACTGGGGGTTAAAAGCGGTCGCAACCTCATGAATAAATAATGCATTATCGGAGTACATTTAGTAGATGGAACGGATTATCACTAGCAACGGTGGTGTCACCCCGGAAAACAACTATTCGAACCAGAAGCACTTTTACCCCCAACGAGTCTGTGACATTTACATAGTTTAAAAGTATTAACACAGCGTCATATGGGACACGATACTACAAATAAATGTACGAACATTTCGCTTTAGAAAACTTTTGTTTCTTTATAAGTACAGTGTAAACTATTATCACAAGTCCCGAGGTCATCAGTCCAATAACTTGGTGGACACGGACCTCCATTCGTTCCTAACTTGAGCCAATATTCGTATTTACCGAAAACAAGAACGTACAACTTGTCTAACTATTTGTGAACAGTAACCTAATTTTCCTCTTCCAATCTTTACTTCTGTTTTGGCTCATAATATGTTTCTAACTACCCATTCACGTTGTACTGTCTTCAATTTCCTGTTTCTTATTGACTTCTGTAGCATACACTGTTCTTCTACTTTTCCGGATACCTCCTACAATTGTCAAGCGTAGCTTAGATGGTATTTTCTATTTTACAAGTCCAGTGTGCCGCTCCCCTTACTTTTTGGATTTGTTGCTACAGACCATGTCGATGATGTAATCCCTCAATCAATTTACAGAAGATATGTAATGATATTTGATACAGTGTCTATTCTATAATAATGATTGCAGGTAGTTATTTCGTTAATATACGGAATTTTACTAAACTTGGAAGGAGTAAAATTGGTCACATATATACATTCCACTTAAATAAATTGATACAGTTCACTGTACGTTAACTCAATTTTTGCAAGTACCAATAACGTGCAGTATAAATGAACTGTTTGTCCAATATCGGTTCCGCTTCATTAAGTTTCATCCTCATGCTCCATTTAAAACATACGTGATATAGATGTACGGTTAAGCAATATATGCATACGTGCATATACATATATACATGTACATTCGTAGATGTACCTAAGAGTTATTCGCTTTCAAGCAGGAGAGTTTGCAGTAGTCATTGTTGTATGGCAATGGCGCAACACGACACAAGAGAATCACAATCGTTAAGGGTAAATAGAGCGTTTAGGGTGATGGCAATATCACTTGCTACTCCCCGCGACGCAAAACAAGTGGATTCAATTCAATTAGTAAAGCATATACACCAGCAAGAGAGTCAGGAAGTTCTATTAGGAACGACATTGGGGTTGCCGATTTTTCTTATCGCGAATAGGGCAAACCCTTAGTTAACGAAATCGATTGGCGGTCCATGCTCTCTGGTTTTTAAGGAAGGTCATTAACAACTTACAGTTTGCGGGTGAATTTATTAAAAAGTTGATTGAGCCAATGATTTAACTTATAAATTATAGACACCTGCTTAAAATGGTAAATGTTTCTTATTTGTATGCCTCCAAATGATAAAACAGAACTTTTACAGGACGAATTGTTGTCTGTCTGTATTTTGCCTGACTAATAAAATCTCAGTAAATAATATTTTGTCCGTCTCATTTGTTTCTCCCATACCACCACCCATCTATTCCCGCGATTCCTAAAAGGTGAGTTTCCGTCCTATCCTCCGGCTTTGCACCAAAGTGTAGGTCGAATTAGGAGGCAATATTTAATACTGTAGTTGCGTTGTTGACAAAGGAAATAATTCTGGATTTTTTCTATCGTTCTAACGGAGTCTATAGTAGGTATTAAATGCTGCCTCCATGTTTTTATGCCTTAAGGGTGGGATGGAATACAAAAAGTTGTTTTTCTTTATATTTGAGAGGAATTTTACAGCAGACGTAAAATAAAAAATCCGACAATTATCAATTAATAATGTATAATCATTACGTAGCAAACCTAATTTCTTTGACTTGATGCTTTTTTTTCTTTGACATAGTAGTCCAAGAGTCAAACCCTGTGGTCAACGGTAAAGTCCTCCTTATCAATCTAAGGGAACTTTAATCCTTGCTTAACCCAATTATGTAATGATTGACAGAGGGCAAGAGTGAAGAGGGTTGTAGAAAATACAAGACCCCCGCTGGACGTGTATAATGTTGATTCGCAAGACTGGTACTTCTAGTTCATTTCTGAATAAGTTCAAACACGATAAAAGTGAAACGATTTCATTTTTAAAATATTGTCCTTATAAATTGGCGGTTTCTTCTTCGTACAATTCAATTATCGTAACAAGAGCGGCCATCTCACACCAAATAATTTTAAGTATCTTTGAAATACACAAATCATTATGACACCAAAAGTATGGTAATGAAGACGTTTGCTTCGGTAGCATATAAAAGATTATTTACCATCGAATATGACATGTTTCAAAGCGCCTTTTACCTCATCTATAATCAGCTGAAATTAGTAGTTCAACAATTTTATCATACAACTAATATTTTATAAATTGGTCTTTGTTAAGTGAAAATTTGATGTTGGTGTTTTGTATTCAACATTCAACTGTTAGCAACAAAGTTACTAACTAATATGGATGTTTTCATCGGCCTTGCTATAGTCGCACCCTGTTGTTTTTCTCCGACAGGATGTTGATATTATTTATTCATTGTTCAAGTTGATTTCACGCCCTGATCGCAGTAGACGCGGTCATAGCAACTAAAACGCAACATAACAAAGTCTCTGGGGGATTTCCCGCGCATTGGTGAAGAGTCGACGGGCGCGGAAGCCCCATCCGGAGCCGTGCCTTTTCGTACTTGCATATATATATATATATATATACACATAACCATACGCAACCTTATTAGTAAGTTAATCATGAGTTAAAAGTGCCCATTACTCAATGGACCGAACTAATAACATATACAGGGTGGTCATATAAGAAATACAAGTTGTTCGATTCCCAGCGAGGGCACGACTGCGGTAACTAATTTTTCCTTATTAATTTAAGGTAAAAAAGTAATTCAAGTATTAATATATTAAAATTAACCTCTACTAAAAATAGTTCTCTAAAGATGTTTCATTATTAATTATTAATATATATGATAATTTTTGTAGAAGCAGCTTTTTGCCAATAATATTTAAATGAGAATCAGGAATTGAAGAAAATGCGTCCAAATCAGGACTGGCATCAATTCTTGTGAGCACTGTTATGAGCAAAAAATTGCTGCATATATGTTACCTATCCATTTATGATCAAACGAAGGACGAGTTAGTCAATGAATGAGGATTTTTCTTTAGCGTTACATTTTTGTTACGCTTAATTAAATCATACCGTATTGCAGGCAATATGTCGCCATCTAGAGACATTTGCTGCTAACTGTGGGCATTATCAACGTAAGACGTACTTTTAATTATTGTTTTCCACAGTCCGTTATAATATTATCATTCTATTTAATAAAGAAAATTTTGTTCTTGGCCAAAAACTTATCGCAATTACCAGATGTAGATCGCGATTTTGACCTTATTAGATATCATCAGCACTGACCAAAGTAAAACTGTTCCATAAAACGAAGTTACTTTAATATCGTATTGCATATAGAACTAAATGTTTCGATCAAAACGGAGGAACCACCCAAAGGAAACTGTCCGTTGTTAAAACTCTGGAATACTGCAATATACATATACTTACTTTATACATACAAACACAGCGGCATATGTTCACATTACTGGGCACAATTTAATTAAATAAAAAGTTACATTGTTCATTTAACGGCTACCGTTGACGTTTTTCTATTTTGTCCATTCATTGTGGCTTTGGTCGCGGTTTATTTGTTAACAACACAGGTGGGGTGTGAAAAAGATTTAGTCTGAATGTTATGCTTGGGGACGTTCCAGTCGATGGGTTTTAAGGTGTTTTAGAGAATAGAATAATAATATCATAAAAAGGGAGGTAACCGACGTGTTCAACATATTAATAAATGTAAAGACACGTGTTATTTCAAACAGACATTTTAAACAGATTATTTTACAAGTTATAAACAACCATAAAGAGATTATGGATAGAATAATTGAGGGGGTCTATAATCTATTTATCAAAATGAAGAAAGTTGACTAAACTAATTATTATGTATTTTGATTAAGTACATTAGTAGCTATCAAATTTAGATGAACTATTAACCCATTATAGGTCAATAACATTCAGAATTTGTGTAAAAATGTCATTGTCAAATTTATGCAGAAAAAAATGTGAATGAGTTTTCAGGTATTTAGTCGTACTGATTCAGGAATCATTTCTTTTAAAAGAATTGTTTGATGAATTAACTTAAGTCTCACCGAGCGGCGTGGTTTAGTGCTCTAGATCATTGCCTAGCATTCGGGAGGTCACCGGTTCGAACCTGGATCCGGCTGCTCTGGCCCAAGTTTTCTGTGGTTTCCTTAGTTCATTTAGGCAAATGCTGGGGCAGTAATATTCCACAGATAATCTTTCACTTCTCTTCTGTCTTAATTTCGTCCGTCTCATCTTTCTTTCCCTAACCACACCACCCACCCATTCCCACGATTCCTGCAAGGAGACTGAAGAGGGCTTTACGCCCTACCTTCCGGCTTTGCACTACAGTATACGTCGGAGGGACTGCCTGCCCACCAGCACGAGTAGCTGGTGGGAATGAAACAAAAAAAATTAAGTCGCCCCAGTTTTAATGAATATACATGGCAAGGGTGCAAACTCTGAGTGTTTTCAGAATTTAGTAATATTTTAAGCAACTATAAAACATGATGGATTTTTTTATTGCCCTTTTCAAAATTTAATGAATTTGTGCTCTATGAAACAAACAGAATCTAGCAAGTCAAAAAAAAAAACAGTGAAGTTTGATACACCGGCAGTTTTAATTAATCGTTATAAAACAGTACTTCTTTGAGGTGTGGTAAATGGATAAAACTTTTCTAAAGTTAATGATATCTGAACTAACACATTAATGTGATAATGGAAGCAGGTTCGGTACGAATGCCTTCGGGGTTGTCTGCTTCCCCGATAAAGTTCAAATCTCAAGAATGGGTGCAAACTTCCAAAGGAATTTACAACAATGACATACAATACGAATGTACATTATTCAATTGATCTAAAAGAAAATTTGTTATGTTCTTTGAAAATGAATTTATAATTTGACAAATTTTGTATCCAACTAAACTGTTTCTAGTATAAAATAGAACAAAACCACCAAAATTCCTATAGAATCCCGAAAATCTTTTGTACTTAACTTAACCTCTTTTTCACGTTTATGTTTTTGTTCAGACTTCTTTTACGTAAAACTACTTTTTAGGTCTTATCGCGCATTCAGTACTAGGGTTACTTAACGTGTATAGAAATTTTTCTGTGTGTGTACCACCTGTAACAAAATTTTAACAATTTTTGAACCAAAACAATGTGTAATAAAACCTAAAACCATTTAAACATCTACATAAATGATTCTAACCGTAAAAAAAACTCAGTGTAACAGTTTAAACACATGAAATATCACAGTTAGTAGCGAACACCAATAGATGGAGACATACTGCCTGTAATACGATATTGTAACAGTTTCCTTTGATCAATGTCTCGCTTTTTATAAACTTTTACAAAATACACTTTAATACGTATCTAATACTGTTTCAGATCGATGTTCTCTTTGACAGTTTAGTGTATTTTCGACTTAAAAATTTTATTATTATTTTGAAAGATTACATTTTATTACCATCTACGTATTTACGCGATACAACAACGGCAGTAGGGTTGTATTATAAAACGGGGGCGTTCGTAGACGACGATGACGACGTCGATGGGGTCGGTGGATACGGCGTTGGCGGCGCCGCAACATTAGAGGCGGCAGCGACGATGCATCGTGCTGGGGGTGGGAGAGACGGAAGGTTGGTTGCTGCGGTGTCGACGGTACTTCCCCCGATTAAATCGGGGCGGGGGTGGTGAACCATTACGCACTCTGTGTTCGATATAATCACCAAGACGGATGATCAACGTCGTCAGAGACGTCGACGAAGCCGTTAACATGGGGGTGGTACGAAATATTATATACGTTTATACATGTACATAATATACACTTTGATACATAATACATACACAAAAGTGTATTCATATACATGTGAGTATATAATCTGATATTAGTTAGCGGGTAAAATCATTCTACGTGGTGATTGTAGATAATTTTCGATAAGGATGTTTCGCAGGATGCTTGGAGAAACATTGTTTAAATAAATTAAAATTAAAAAAGACTTCCAATGTTAAGCACTCGCAGTCTTTGAGAATGACGTAAAAGTCGAAACAGCTGTCAGACAAATAATAATAAAATTTGTGAAACTTTACCAAGTGTTCATTTTTTTTTTTAATTTTAATTGTATGTAGATAATTTTGTTTATAAATTTAGTATCTATTAAATAATTCATAAACTTGATTTTAAAAGCCGGCCTAATGTGTGTAATTAAAGTAATGATAAGGTTCAGGTTGCAGAGCCACAGTCAGAAATGAATATTTGGATGTTTATTATAAATAATTATAAATCAATAATTATATTCTAACTAATGCTGTTTGTGGTGCATTCACTGTGAAACATTTTTACAATTAAATGGTGGAGTGAGTACAAAAACACCTTTTGGGATATTTCACAAAATTTTATTGAACTTTCATGACGTACGTCTCGGCTATTAGGCCATTGTCGAAGTTTGTACAAACATCTGTATCCTTCGATAATGGTCTAATAGCCTAAACGTACGTCAGGAAAGTTCAATAAAGTTTTGTGAAATATCCCAAAAGGTGTTTTTGTACTCATTTCACCATTTAATAATATTCTGTTTGAATTGAAATTTCGTTGCTCTTTTCTAATGATTCACGCATTTTACAAAAGTTACAGCCAAGTTTATTGAAATATAATTTGCCTATGTTTGACTTGAGATGCATTTTTATCACTTTTTTGAAAATTTAAAATCAATCTGACCTACATACCGTTCAAGTGTTTTAAGTACAGAAAAAAGTGAAATCAAAAATTACTTATTTTAAGTTCTTCATCCTTTTCAACTCGTAAATGTATGTATTTCTAAAAATAACTGTTCAGGTATGGTTGATGTTAGATACAGGATATGTCCAATTTTCTATTGAGGAGAAACAACTTTCTTTTTTTTTTGGTACAGTATACTACCCCAAACTTACAACCTCATTATTATCACCAAGAAGGTTCGATTTATTGGACCTTGTTTGAGGAAAAGAACAGAAAGGAATTGACAAAACGTCCAATCGAAAAAGTGCCAGGTTTCCAAGAACACATAGGTACCTAAATACAACTACCTGGCAACAGGATAATTTGTGTATTGATAATATTTTTCAAAACAATATCAATATATATCTAACAAACGCCGCTTGTTTAATAAATAAGAAAGTCGATATTTTCTTATGATATAAGAGAAGGTGTCCATATTGAAAAAATATTTTTGTTGGGAGCACTATCGAACCGACAACCTTTGCAAACCTTCAAGTTTTTAATTTTCTTGGTTCTTTATGTATTTTTAGTCCAAGATACAAATGGATCATCCAACAAACTGGTGTTTTCGGGTGATCTATTTAATATTATATTTAAAGAAAACTTATGATTGTTGATTTATACTATTTAATTTTACAAACTATTTGTAGTGAAAAAGATGAAGGGATGAATTGAATACTGAATGAAAAAATGTGTGCAATCGTTAAGACAAGTAATATCTACCGCGGTCGGAGAAGGAGTTTTATTCAAAAATATAAAGTTAGCATGCAAATAGTAAGGGTTATTTTCTTTTGAAGAATGCAGAGGATAACGAGATAAGAAGCGGTAGTTTTATTATGGATCGGGCAACGGTACTTTTTATGACTGACAACGAAGGGATAGAAATTTTGACTTGTGTGTGAATGAAAAAAAAGAAAAGAAAACTGTTTCTGCGAATTGAAAAAGGCAAGAGAGTGGAAAAGGCATGCTCAAGGGTATTAGCAACTTTATACAAAACATTTACATAAAATTTATACAAGACAATTTACAATATATATATACAAATCGCTACAAAACTATTATTAAAAAGTTCTGTAGTTTTTGTATTTGACCAGTTTTACTCCAAAATATCTTTGTAAATTTGATACAATACGAGAAGCCTTCGGAACTTTACCGGTAGGAAGTACATAATTAGAAAAAGATAAAAACGGAACAATTACCGTGTGCGGGTTGCAAATCTGATTTCCTGAAGCAGATGTGCAGTTAACTCACTTTTAGAAGACTTACAAAATAGGCCAGGAGATCGACTGCTATGGTGATATATGCTGCAAGATAAAACTTATAATCTAACGTATGTCTGGCACTTGACAGAGTTCTTCGGCACGCGACTGACATGTGGTGGACGACCACGTGCCATATGAATGGGGGTGGACATGGGGAGATGGTACATTGTGGACATTGAATTTTATATATGTAACATGCATCGGTGTAACGCATAGAAAAGGGCGCGACATACACAAAACTGCAAGTAGTGTAACCTTAAAAATGATAACTTCCCAAACAAGATCCATCTCAAATGACATTTAGTTCCCCAACGTTTTTTTTTTTTTTGACAATGAGAAATGAAATTAAAAATGTTACCACACACAGAATGACTACTGTTTGTCGTATATCTAGAGCTTATTAAAAACTGATTTTGTTCTAACCTTAATTTATATACAAAAATACAAATAAAACACCAAGTTTTAAGTTACAAAATGATTTACTGACCATAATGGTTATTTCGCCACACCGTGGCTTCTTCAGGTGGAAGAATGACTAAACTAAAATAAAATAAAAAAATTTTTGTGTTTCATTCCCACCAGCTACTCGTGCTGGTGGGCAGGCAGTCCCTCCGACGTATACTGTAGTGCAAAGCCGGAAGGTAGGGCGTAAAGCCCTCTTCAGCCTCCTTACAGGAATTGTAGGAATGGGTGGGTGGTGTGGTGTGATTAGGGAGAAAAAGATGAGACGGACGAAATGAAGACAGAAGAGAAGTGAAAGATTATCTATGAAATATTACTGAGTTGGTCCAAGGAAACCACAGAAAACTTGTACCAGAGCAGCCGGACCCGGGTTCGAATCGGTGACCTCGCTCGCTTAGCGAAATATGTATTGCGACACCTTTAATAGTTCACCAGAACTAAACGTCCTAAATTTACAAACTTACAACGATAACTCCGAAACGGTAGAGACAAATCTGGGGAGACAATTCTGGACCTGTTTCAATCCTAGACATCTCTAAAAAGTTGTAATGCAACCCTTATTCGAATCGGACCGATGCCTGCTTCCCGTTGCCCCTAAACGAAACCTTGTATCCAAGCTCATTCTAACCTTAAAAACAAAAATTTTAGAAATGGAGTTGTTGCTCGGCACTCAACGAAACATTTCGACTAATTAATGTAGATAAATGAAGAATACACTTGGTTTCTGCTTCATAAGTATATTTAATTAGAAAATCTGACAAATGTTTCGTGTTTTACAGCGTTTTCAAAGAGTACGAGGTGAATATTAAAAGCTAAAATAATGTTTAAAGTATTTACTCGTAAATAAGAATATTATAGGAGACTGAAAAATATCAAAAAAGTAACTATGAAGACTTGAACGTACCTACATACGTCCTTTATTATTAATATTTAGTAAAAAGAATTTATAATAATTTTCGCACATGGTATAATTAATTGCAACAATACTATAAAATAATATAAATAAATTTTTCAAGTATATATGAAAACAACGCGTTTACTTCAACCTACATTGAAAATAATGATGGTACCTAGAAGAAGTATAATAACCACAATACTTATAGATTTTCTGGCAGTTTATATTCAATACTGTTCCACGTTTGAGTATTTTTCTGTATAGAATTCACTGAAAATGACACAATTGCGTGCGGCAAAAAGTCATTCTGATAATAACCAAAACGGCGCTTGAAAAGCATCATCATTTATTACGAAGGGTGGAGTTGGACGTCAATGAAGTGTCATTGGGGACATGTACCCATATGGAGCACCAAGTTGCGCAACAATGTACGACAGACAGGTATTAACATCAATATTTTATATATACGTATATTTATATCTTCATTTATTCGTTGATGATGACTTTTAGGTATTGAGCAGCCTACATAGGTCACATTATTAAGAAATTAAATAAAATAAAAATCATTAATTAAACAAATAAAACACAAACTCTTGGAGTAGTTCACAAATTTAAATCTCAACATGGTTCACCAAAAGTTAACGGCTTCAACATTTGTTAATTATTAATTAGTTAAATAAAATTGTAATGGTTCGCAAGAAAATAATTTGTTATTCTTCTGTCGATATTATAATTGTTTTCTTTTGAGATTTGGTACAATTATTTGTCATTTTGTTTAGTTTACGCGCAATTCATTATATTTGAGATATACATTTGAACCATAATCCAATCAACCCATTTTTTAAACGAATTATTACTGTGGTGATCAAAAATGGATCGTCTACAACAACATTAATCGAAAAACATTAAGGTCCAACCATATAGAAAGATCAAGTTGTCAATTTAGTTGGATTACAAAGATGTTGTGTATTTTGATCTGCTTCCAAGTTAACAAATAATGAGCTTCGATGTTAACCGCAAACAACTTATGAAATTGGAGTAAGTAATCAAAGAGACAGAAGGAATCGTGTTCCACTATGACAATGGGAGGCTTCAGACTTAGCAACACGGGCAAAATTATTGGAGCTTGGTTGAAGTGAAATCAATTTGTGATTTTCATCATTAAGATGTTTTACGTAAATTTTAAGGATGAAAATCACAAATTTAATGAAAACTTTGAAATACTACATGTAGAGACTGAAAGCTATCGACTTTCTCTATTAGAAACAGTAGAAATAAATAAAAATAAAAACACCGGCGTACTCCTGAAAGACCAATTAGATCTAAATAACTCATCCTTACTTAACCTCCTTGTCAACCCCCCCCCCTCTAGCACATAGTTATATATAAATCCGTATTGTTAATTTAGTTTTAAATAATACTTCTAAAAATGCCTCAAGGAGGCGAAACAATTGTAAAGTTTTTATTAATATGTGGCGATATTTAATTTACATTTATTTTTATTTATTTTATCTTTGTTACAGCCAACAATTTTAAGTCTGTCTATGTTTATATTGTAATTTATTTCAGGTATGTAATGTAGTTATGAAATTTTCAAATTTTATTTTATTTATTTATCGTAATAACAATTTTACAATGGGTTTCTTTGGTACATTTGGGTATTCACTATTGTATGTTATCGACCTTTTCAAATTCATCCCTACTATGACTAACAAACTTCTAGCTCCCCTCTTATCTATTTTTTTACAATATTATTTTAATAACTACAATCAGTTTTCTTGCGATCATCCTGACTACAACATAAATTCTTCACTTCACTCAATTGTATATTCATTTTTACACCTAGTCTACATTTAAATTTTATTAGTCAATTATATATTTATTTTTGGTTCAGTGCTATTTATTTTCTTCGTCACCTATAACTTATAAACTCAAAGAGTCTAAAAATATATTTGTGGAAATTAATTTGAGTTTTATTTATACAGTGATCATGAATTTCCATCAAGAAAACGTAGATACCATCAATCATATTAACGAAATAATTTCGCGTTTTCGATCATTAGTTAATCATCTTTATTGTAACTCGGCTAAAAAGCACTTTTAACTTTTGACGAGAATTAGTAGAGGGATTGAGAGAGAGAAAGATTAGAGTGAGGGAGATGGACAAAACGGTAAGCACGCCATAATAATAAAAGTATAGATGGTGCGTGCGGGCAGTATGCGTTCGATAAAATAAAAGTAGGGCGTCCGTATAAAGGTACATTTGCCTAAAGACCGAGATTAGATATCGATGCGTGACTAGACGACGAACCGGCAGATTTTTCCACGACAAATAATAACGTTAAGTGTGGACACACGTTCAACAGCCACTCTCGTTTGAGTATCAAGCGTTTACTGAAGAGAATTATCGGGAGGCCCACGAGGGCCCTTCGAATACAAAAGATTTTTACGATCGTCAACTGAGATATACAAAACAATTTGTCTAAAAGATTAGCTCTTGTAACTCGATTTTATCCGGTTAAATGAGAGTACATATTGTTTATTTCTTTAAGTAAAATTTACTGCGTCAGTAAGGGTCTAAAAACTGGTACAGTTGCGATACACAACGTTCTGTAAAAGTAGAGTATTTCTGGAAAATTGCAAGCACAGAATCGAACCACTTATTATTAACGTAATAAATAATGAACGGCTAAATAAATTTAAAATGAAAGCAAAAATATTCAAACAGTTCAAAACTATTTAATAGACAATCTCTTGTTGATGAATACAATAATCACTTTGAGTTTAGCTTCACAAATTTATTCAAAATTAGAAACATCAGATAATATTCTAGAACAGTAGAAATTATATGAAATAAATCTATCCAATTTTTTAATATATTTGTAATTTAAAAAATATACTATACTAGAAGGTATAACATAATCAAATGGATTTCTGTGAAACCGAACTAAATAAAACACTAAAATCCTGATGAGATCCGATAGGTCGAAACCGGTCGAGGGATATGGCTTTCGGTGCGTTGTGCCTACTGTGTAGGACGCGTTCCAAATGTGGGATCTGTGATCCTTTGTAATTAGACGAAAAAGTATTTTAATAGCTTGTTTTTATTGGATTGTTATCTTCGTCTAATAATCGTTCGGAATCAGCAGTGTAATTCAATGAAGGTAGGGGTATTAACCCTCGGAGTAGTAGTTTTTGTTGATTCCATATTTATATCTATTATATCGCTTGTAAAAGCCTTTCTGCCAGCGCGCACCTGATGAGATCCGAAAGGTCGAAACCGGTCGTGGGATATGGGTTTCGGTGCGTTGTGCCTACTGTGTAGGACGCGTTCCAAATGTGGGATCTGTGATCCTTTGTAATTAGACGAAAAAGTATTTTAATAGCTTGTTTTTATTGGATTGTTATCTTCGTCTAATAATCGTTCGGAATCAGCAGTGTAATTCAATGAAGGTAGGGGTATTAACCCTCGGAGTAGTAGTTTTTGTTGATTCCATATTTATATCTATTATATCGCTTGTAAAAGCCTTTCTGCCAGCGCGCACCTGATGAGATCCGAAAGGTCGAAACCGGTCGTGGGATATGGGTTTCGGTGCGTTGTGCCTACTGTGTAGGACGCGTTCCAAATGTGGGATCTGTGATCCTTTGTAATTAGACGAAAAAGTATTTTAATAGCTAGTTTTTTTGGACTAAAATCCAAAATTCAACATAAAAAGTTTAAAACTCAAAGAGTAATTCAACACCACAGGTGTTAGAGATTGTAGACAGTTTCAGTCTCACTATAGTTGTAGAAACGCCATTTAGTTTAGTACTTTAAGTTTTAGTGTTTTATTTATTGTGCTTGACCTCATTTCAATTTTTTTTAAAGAAGAAAAAAATGAAAACATACATAAGTGACATTTACCAATAACATTCTTAACTATTAACTTTTAAAGAAGTTACCAAGAAGAAGTGGTCATATGACAAGTACCTAAAACGCTGTATGATCCATTCTCTTTTGATACGTATAGCAATTGCACATGATAAGGGGGATTGATGTTTTCACTAATTTGTACCAATAAAACGAAATGATTACATGCTAAATTCGATGCGCTTTCTCGTCTTTAACACTTCGGTAGTTCGGTACTTCATTAGTCAGTTTGTTGTTGAATATGACAGAAAGTGAGTGAGAGTGTTGCTGTTCGAATCGAAAGCGAAAGCTGTCCGTCATCGAAAGAAGATGGACTCTCAACAATTTCGGGAGTTTGGCAAAGCAATGGTCGATTATATCGCAAATTATTCGGATACTATAAGGGACAGGTAACCAAAGAAAGAAACAATTATAACAAATAACGTTTGCAATTAATCTCATCTCATCTCATGAATTATATTTTAACAAAACGCGAGCTTTTCAAATTGAAACTAGCTTTTTTATGTAATGGTCCAACAATATACACTAACTTTGCTTAATAAATACCATTAATGGGTAGACAATTGATTTGATTAATATTTTTAGTAATATATAAATTATATTAATCCTCATATTTATCAGGAATTAAATCTAAAAAAACTATTAATTGGCGTTATCCTATTGTATTAAATTTTGATTTATTTAAATCATTATAAATTTTCGAAATAAATATTCTCTTTCCAATTATTTTGAAATGACTAAAATTATGAAAACATAAAATAAGGGTCACGCAACCGAAGTCACTCTAAACATTTATGAGTAATTGTGAAATTTTGTAACTTAGTTTGCGGTAGTTGAAATCATATTTAAATTTAAGGTAAAAGTGGTGAAACTTGTCCTTCTATTTTCTTTTTTTTCTTCATATTAGATTTGTACACAAATTTTACTGTCCGGTTGTCTGGGATACTGTAATTGAATTGAGAAGAACTCTATTATCCATATAAAGAAACTTACATGCGACCATTTCAAAATAGCAGTGTTTTTTAATTAAATCATCAAAATAAAAACATTTATTATGCATCTATTAATACTTGAACTTGACTGTTCAAAAAATTTCTGAAGTTTTTTATGAAAAAATAGCTGTTGAACTTGTACAATCGTTACGAAGAAGTTTATTATCTTTGAGTGGTTATTGTAAGATACATACTCTATGTCCTTCCTGAAAATATACAGTAGGAAGTACAACGTGAATTATGATTCGACATAAGTACTTAAGGTCAAGGAAATTAAACGGAGCCTTAACAAGGTCACCTGATATTGTTTCTTTATCTGTTATTAGTGCCAGTATCAATTGGGTTATCGTTGAAGATACGGTCGTGAATCAGCGAAAATATTTCTTCGACGAAATCTTTAAAAGTAGAAAGTGTCATGATTGAAATCTGTTAAAGAAAATTTGGAAGCTGCGCAACGGATCCACAGAGGCGGCATTTGTTTTTGAATACATGACTACTTTCTTTTGAACAGTTACGAAAGATTTCTAATTAAAATACATTTTTGATAGGTAACTAAACAAATATTTAAAGAAATTAAATTAGATGCTTCAGGCGTTTAAAATGAAAATATTGACCTTAACAACTCGAACGTTAATACTTATTTATGTACGTAAACATTACTAATATCGAAAGAAGGTTTTTTAAAAAAAATTAAAATCGGCGGCTTATATTTCTATAGGTCTAAAATTTTGGTAGGGAAAGGTTGTAGGGATTGGGAAAAAAATACCGAAATTTCGATATAGACCACAATCAATTTATAATAAATTATTCAATTGAATATCAATTTTTATTAATTATAAGTGATTACAAATTACGAAAACCTTTTAATTTGCATAGAAAGTACACTAAAATGTTGTCACCCAAAGCACCTAATGGTGAAAATTGACGATTGCATTTTGTCAACGTATTTATTTGTATTATTATACAGTATATATAATACGGTAAAGTTGTCCTTTAATATAAAATTTATTCATTAATATCAAATCTGATTTCAGGATAAACTAGTTTTGCCTAGGTTACACTAGCTTATCTGAAGAATGACAGGATAAGCTGATTTGTCCTGAAATCCAGATAAGGCAATCAGGATAAACTTATTTATACTAAGCCAAAGCGTGACCTGCGATTGTATTTAATCTGTATTAATAAAAAAACTAGTTTCAATTAGTAAAAAGCAGTATTGTAGTCTAAATTACTGTAGCTTTACATAACCAGTTCATCCTACAGATAAATCAGTTTGTTCTGATTGCCTTATTTGGATTTTAGAATAAACTGATTCATCTTATCTTAAAATAGAGACGATTTCATAAGCTTATATCTTTATATTTCTATTAAAACTAAGTTAAATCGGAATCTACCTATGAATTTTACCCTCCCAATGAAAATTAATGAATATTTTAGGAAAGTTCTAGCGTCTGTAGAGCCCGGCTATTTGGAAAAACTAATACCAGGAGAAGCGCCGAAGTTTGGCGAAAAGTGGCAAGATGTGTTGCGAGATGTTGAACGAGTTATTATGCCAGGAGTGACACACTGGCATTCTCCCAATTTTCATGCATATTGTCCCACAGCGAACTCGTTTCCAGCTGTCGTGGGAGAAATGTTATCAGCTGGAATAGGTTGTGTCGGATTTAATTGGGTATGCCCTAGATTTACAATGAAATTTGCAACTTTGAAGTTCTGTTCTATGTAAAACTATATGTAGAAAATTTCTTTGTTACATTGAGAATTAACTCTGTATATGGGATTTATAATTATACGTATTAATTTAGAAGTATAAAATTAATCGAAGATAGCAATCCATATAAGTTCGTGTAGCTATTGATTAATTCCGATAATAATAGTAAATCCCAATGAGTTCTATCTAAATTCAATCAGTAGATTACTTTTTTGGTAAAAATTTTAGTGTACTCCTGATTAAAAATATATTTAATATATTATATAAAAAAAGTACGAATTTTTCACTTATTGTGGGTACCTAACCCAGAGACGGCGATAATGCTACTGTAATGAAAGTCAACATTTTTTTTGGGATTATTGAGAAAGATCTGTTTATAAACATAAAATATTCGAAATTGTTATTAGTTAAACCTTGATAATGAAGAAACAAATTCAATTTCGTTTCATTTTGTATAGCTAATATTTGGGTCACCCTACGTAATCCATAAGGTGATGCAATCAGCTAGATATCATATTTTAGCAATCACATATTTTTTTGTCTAGTTTGCGTAATATAGAAAATGCGACCGGAATTTCTCTCGAAATGAGACACGACCGCAGACATCGGACATGGGCTACGTGAATATTTACATTCATACACACTAATTTATTCTTTTAATACAGTAGCAGCAGTAGTAGTAGTGGTATAATATAGTAGTAGTAAACGTTGTTATGGTATAGCGTTGCTTTCTAAACGAACTTGACCTTTTTAGGAGTCCAGTCCGGCATGTACAGAACTCGAAGTAATGATGATGAACTGGTTGGGAAAGTTGTTGCATTTGCCTGAAGAGTTTCTTAACTGTGAAGGTGGAAATGGTGGTGGAGTCATACAGGTTAGCAAAGACAAACGACTTCAATTATTTTTCCATTATTTTCCTTTTAAATCTCGAGGTATTTTGCTTCAATATGCAGTCAAAGAATAATAAATACTGTCGTTTTGTTTTAGCCAATAAATCTCATATCGATTACTATTTTTTAAATTGACAGGCCTACACATAAGAAGGTTATTAATATTGCAAAAATAAAAAGGGAATTTGGTGCGCAAAATCAAAATCCGATATCAGACTCCCGCTTTTACGTCGTGATATTGTGATATTTTAACCTGATCAAGGTTCAGTGGAATCTTCAGAATGTTTTACCGACAAAAACTAACTATACTGTTTATACTTATCACCTTCTTTATTAATTTCCGGTTTTGAACGTCAATATAGAATGTTTTTTCACTAAGAAATCATCAACTTATATTTGTGCTGTTTTCGTAATTATCTGAAAGCACAAGTGCCAACATGACTGCTTTCTTACCAAAAAATCCCATATTGACGTTCCGACTCGGGAATTAAAGAAGTAAAGAAGGAGAAACGAATTTTATGAAAGTATGATTAGTTCTTGTCGGTAAATTCCATTTAAAACATTAAAATCATTCAATCCTAACGTAAAATCCTTAATTAAGACTTAACTCGCCAAATTCTGTAGGTGATTGTGTTTTGTTTCTGCAACAAAGTATTCTAAACTTATGATTTGATATGGTAGTGTGTTTTGGATGTTGTTAATCTTGATAAAAATAAATGCATACCTAAAATCATAAAACGTTTATCTAGGGTTCTGCAAGCGAGAGTACCTTAATAGCCCTTTTAACAGCAAAAGAGAAAATGGTGCGGTTTATAAAAGAGAAGCATCCGGATATGACTGAGAACGATATCAAAGGAAAACTTGTTGCGTACACCTCTGATCAAGCCAACTCTTCCGTAGAGAAAGCTGGAATACTTGGATCCATGAGAATGAGACTTTTACCAGCCGACAATGAATGCATCTTAAGGGGTGAGACGCTAAAACAAGCGATAGAAGAAGATAGAAAAAAAGGACTCATACCGTGCTATGTCGTTGCTACGTTAGGTAATTACATTTGGCTTTCATGGGTCTTTATTTTTATTGGCTTTTGGGGTTCCCAACAACGAAAACAGTAACACGTTACTGATTCTTTATACTTAATTTTCAAAAATCATAACCTAGCACAGCTATTCCAATTAAATGGATAATTTAACCTTTTCACCAACAGTTTTTATTTTACCTTTAACTAGAGGCGTCTCGGGTTGGTATACGCAGGATGTGCTTCAAACTTCAAAATTAATAGGTAACAAATAAATAAAGCATTTTTAACGTCGCACACACAAATTCAGTCCTTTTTTGATAAATATCCTTTGAATGTCTTTACGATTAAAACAACGACGGATTTCATTTTTCGCCGGTATACAATATGTCACCATGTGAAGGATCAGTTAGCATTAGAAAAGCCTAAGCTCGTTGATTAATTATGCTATTTATTTATTTTCTAATTAGGTACAACAGGTACATGTGCTTTCGATAATTTAGAAGAACTAGGACCTATTTGTAACGAAGAGAATCTTTGGCTACACATAGACGCTGCTTACGCAGGATCAGCTTTTGCATGTCCAGAATATCAACATTACATGAATGGTGTTAAATATGCTAACTCGTTTAATTTCAATCCTCACAAATGGCTTTTGGTGAATTCGGATTGTTCGGCTCTTTGGGTGAAAAATTCCAAGCATTTGGTGGACACCTTCGCCGTGGACAGGATCTATTTGAAACACAAACACGAAGGTGTTATGCCTGATTATCGACATTGGCAAATTTCTTTAGGGAGAAGGTTTCGCGCTTTGAAATTGTGGTTCGTCATGCGTATCTACGGAGTCGAAGGCATTCAGAAACATATCAGAACACAGATCGGTTTAGCGAATTATTTTGAAGAAGTAGCAGCAAACGATGGAAGATTCGAAGTATGCACTAAGAAATTGGGATTGGTTTGTTTTAGAATCAAAGGAGAAAATGTTTTGACCGAGAAACTGCAACAGTTACTAACAGAGAGGAAGAATATTTATTGTATACCGTGCTATTTTCGAGAGAAATACGTCATAAGATTCGTGGTTTGTAGTCGACTGACTGTTAAAGAAGATATTGACTATGCCTGGAATGAAATATGTTTGCAAACGGTGAAAGTATTTGAAATGGACAAAAATAATTGCTTAGAAGGACCACCGGTAAAGAAATTGAAATTTGAGGAAGATGTTTTAAATAATAATGCAGAAATTAATGTCGAAGATTAATTGTTTCAAATTATTTTAGAATGAAATATTATCTCTTTTTATCACCAGTTAATGTTAAATAATGAAACAAAAATATGAATAAACCGTATGACCAATTGTGATTTATATGTATGTATATTACTTTGCAGATTAAAAAAACTTATCAACTCACCAAACATGTCGCTTATCGCTTTCGTTTCTTTCGAATTAATGTTGCGTCCTATAAATTTACTTTCTTATGGATTACATTTATTTAAAGACGTCTCAGCTGTGGATTATATCAAATTGTAAAAGTTATCAAGATAAACGACTTTCTTTTGTTTACTCGTCGGCAATAACAAAATATTGTGCGATAAAAACCGTTTGTTTGTTTGTTTGTTTGTTATTCAAACAATTTGTTCTATTATGACATAATATAGTGAGTGACCTGTTGTCCATATTACAAATATTTATGCTTGTCAAAACATTCTAATAAGTTGCAATTATTTAAAGGAGCACGCTTCAAATTGTTTTAAAGGTTGATGATAATATTTTAAAGCTGATGTTTTTAGAATTGTAAGTAGTAATTATCAAATTTTTGAGGTTTAATGAACAGGTAATATCTACAAAGAAACAAGAAACATGAAAACAGCTTTGACTTGTTAGATCTGATAATACTATTCTTAAAAACTACAACCGGACTTTTTATTCCCTTTTTTTTGAAGTTTCTACGTCATAATGAAATCTCAAGAGAGAATAAAGGCCGGTTGTATTATCCATCGCGACTTAAAACTAAAAAAATTAAAAATTTAAATTTAAATCAAACAAACTTGGGAGTTTCACTTCAAACTTTAATTAAAAAACTCGGCACCTATTTGGCCTTAAAAGGAGATCTTCAGGAGTAACAAAAATATACTAAGTAACAAAATAAATTAATTTATAGTATATCTTAAGAAGGTGGGGGTTGAAAAATGTTTGGGCCGAATAGGGGATTGTTGCCAAACTCTAGTTGCTGGTTGGTAATATTTTTTTCTTTTTTAGCTTTTTCTATTTCTAAAATTTCATACTTATCTACTATTGTACCTCCTTTTAAATGATGCTATTATTTATGCTATAGTTATTTTAAAAACCCGTATGAAGAAAAACAAAAAAGCAACAACACTGCTGGACTTGCTCCCGCTCTCAAATAACAACAATTCGTTTTACTAACTAACTTAATTTATTGATTCAGAACAAAATGTTATATTTTTCCAAGAATACTCTTAGTCTACTTATTACAAAATCGCTTGGTCAAGTGTCCATCGGAACAGTCGCACGTGGGTCCACTACATGGGCAGGGCTATTATTTCTTGTCCCAACTTTTTTGTACGCACGAACAATTGCGTGTATAACATTTCATGCAAAAAAGGACATGAATTAGATGAGGAAAATGCTCCAACCAGGAGCCATCCTACCCAGCGCTTGAAACAAAAAACAAGTAACGCAAAACTGTTACAAAACATATCGCCATATAACATAAATGTTAATTTAGACCACTAGTTATATAACGCAATTTTTCACAGTAAACAGTTGCATTTTATATTATCCGATTGTCACTAATGTGATACATTAGGGTCAGTGTAGAGAGAACGTCACAAAGCTGGGGATGAATAAATAAGTATAAAGCTCAAAATCCACCGACCGGATGACTGTTTTCTATTATCCACCCTTTCGTTATTCGTGTACGATTGAAATGGCAAGAAGCCAGATGGTTATCCCGAAATTTCCCTTAATTCTTCCTAATTCGTAAACCCACACTTCAAATGCGAATTCCTTACAATATTGTAAGCATCAATGGAACTGTTTTCGGCACACGTGTTGCAAAACTTATATGAAAGTTGTTCAATTTTTTACATGAAACATTAAATTAATTTCTATTTCTGGTCTCGTGTTGATATAAAATACCGTAAGCATATTTAAATTTATACTAGTTTGTATTCAAAGAAGTTTTCAATTTGAGTTTGAATAACAATAAATTATTCCCTGATGTATTCTCAGTACTTACTGAAGGGATAAAATCGTCACTTTCAGTCTGGGAAAAATGCTATGTTAATGCAAGAGATAATTTCATGAATAAATGCAATGATCCAACTATCTCAAGGGCTGAAATAATTACAGTATGGCAAAGCTTTCCACTGTTTATGATACAAAGGGAGGATTTAAAAACCACTCACAATCAGCAAGCTTCGCAAGCCTATCCACTTAAAATGGTTAGTTAAAAAAGGCGTAGCAAATAGGTACTTCATTACATAAAAAAGGACACAGAAGAAGAGAAAAAGCAAAAAATAGATAAGGCGCTTATTTGTCGCTTAGTGAAATATGCTAATTACACTAAATACATTAAAAGGAAAACACATTGTTTGTATCATGACAGTTTTATCTTATATCTTTCGTCTGTTATGCCATTATCAAGACGGTCAAGTATAGAAACTATAGTCAAAAGAAATTGTGAATAAATAAAGTGATAATGAGCAAAGTAATGTTTCTTCATTTATCGTTAAGATGAATTATCACAAAGTAACGGCCGAATCAATCCAATTTTCAAAGCTAGGTATTTAAATAGTAAATTCAGAGATTGATGTTAAAAGTAAAAATTAATTAGTGATAGTGGAATTCATTGTTTAGTTTTAACAAACTATAAACTATTTTTGAAGAGACGTGTTCGCATCTCAACCAGTGGTTGCAAGGTAATATTTGTTAAATATTGTTTAAATAAATAAAAAAATAAATAATCACTACTGTTATTAGGTCTATACTGGTTAAAGAAATATGTAACACGTGTACATAAGTATTTACAAACACCACTTATTACTTTTTTTTTTCGTTTATATATAAGCTTTTCTGAGACATGTTTCCTCTATATTTCTCTATAAACAATAAAGAATGATTAGACAACACCGATAAAAAATAGCGTATTTAAAGTGAAATGCAATAGATACATACAGAATTACAATATACGTGGGTCAAACTGTCCGTTCAATAAGAACACGCTTAATCGAACATCACAAGTCAATTATCCAATAGTAAAAAAAGACAACTTTAGTAAAACATTTCACACAAATTAATCATTCGCTAGATACAGATGATTTTAAATTGTTACATATTCAGAAAAAAGATAAAATATTAGATATTTTAGAAACTTTGGAAATAACCAGAGCGAATGACAAAAATAAAGTTTTACAGAACTATCGGATCGATCTGGGGTTTCCCCCTTGATAAAAACAATCACAGGTAAATAAATATAAATAAACCACTACAACCTAATAATTGAAGGAATTAAAATCACTTTTAAATGTTTCAAAATATTTTATTGTTTCGACATAACAATGTCTTTATCGAGAGTAACAAATTTACCGAATTTCAGGTCATACTTATCGTCTATATATATTTTTACAGTCAACAGTCGGTATTCTGTGGATATAATTTGAAAATTTCAGGTACATACCCGTTGTTAAGAAATACCAGATAACCCTGCTTCTAAATCTTGCATCTAATAAAGGCGTATTGGCCATATGTATATTCTCGTTCATCTTTAAAGATGATTTTCATCATTTACGCCTTTATTAGATGCAAGATTAGAAGCAGGGTCATCTGGTATTTCTTAACAACGAGTATGTACCTGAAATTTTCAAATTATACCTACAGAATATCGGCTGTTGACTGTAAAAATATGTATAGACGATAAGTATGACCTGAAATTTAGTAAATTTGTTACTCTTGAGAAAGACATTGTTATGTCGAAACAATATTGTAGAGTTTTCAATAAAATATTTTGAAACATTTAAAAGTAATTTTAATTCCTTCAATTATTAAAATAATGTTTCACAAGGATCCGACCAGTTCAACAATTGATTATACACTACCACCTATGTTAACAATTAAATCTATTTAAAGAATTTTTTGTAAATATAGCTTCAGTTGTCTACTTGTAATAATTCTTTGATAATGGCATTATAACCGAAACATATGTCATGTCAAACCTTACACAAATAAAATTGTGAAACAAAACCAAGTGTTACGTCTATTCTCATTATTAAAAAATATATATGAATAATAACCAAGTGATTAGCCAAAATACAATCACAATTACTGTATATTTAGTTCCATATTAGAATAAGATTGGAAAGAGGTTCTCATTAGAATATTGACGTGTTATATGCATCAGGGTTTGTTTCGTGAATCGGTGTATTACCGTTGTTCGCTTTTGTTCGATTGCAACGGGGCCAAATTCAAACAAAACATTTCCTTTCATCTTCGAACAAAGCGAGATCTGCCTTGCACTTGCCTGAAATGCGCGTCTGTACCTACATCGTGGCACCAGAGTGAAATGGATGGAATCTGCAAGTGAATTGGGGTTTGCGGCACCGTAACAGTCGATGCACACAGACAGAAAAGCTGAAGTTCAAAATCGACGGCATGGCATCTGGTCTCTGGTCCCGTGTTTTTGTTGTCGTCATAGAGCTTCAATAACGCGGGACTTCGCCGACCCATTGTTGCGAAAAGTCAGCACCCCGTTGTTTGATTAGAAAGGCATGCTGCTCTGTCCCTAATCATCGACGTGAATGTTCAGATAAACCATGATTAAGCCCTTTGAGATTTTTGCTTCAACGAACGTCAAATATCTCAGTCCAATATGAACGATACCTAACGTATTAGGCATATTTTGAATGGAAACATCTTTTTCATTCAAAAATTATTTGAAACAGCAACTGAAATGTACATTTCCCGCTACATGCAACCACTGAATAGTATTTTTTATGCTCTGATAATAAATTCTATGCCAAACGAAATATAACTTAAAAAAGACGTAACTTTCAAAAGTAAATGATAATAATACCTTCATTTTAATATCAGTAGATACAAAAAGTGGATACTGTGGATTCCATCCGTAAAAGCCCATATTCTTATATTGGACGCCAAAATCCTAATTTTATAATAGAATTAAACACCCGTTGCCACTGACCAGTACGACGTTTATTTATGGCAGTAACTTATTATTAAAATTATTTAAAATCGAATAGCTTGTAATCTATGGCTGCATAACTAACTTATGCAGTATTATTTTTAGAACATTACATGTTTAGCATTTGAAGAAGAGGATATAGCTTCATGTTTTGTTGACCTTTGAATATCGATTCAGTAGAAAAATTAATTAGGTATATAATACTCTTTATATTATTTTTAATGATAATTGTTAAATTGCGTTTGAATGTCAAAACTCGAATTTAGTTAACGACACTCAACTTTCCTTGGTGTAGGATTAAACAACGTTGGATATTAAAAACTTAACAAACATAAGTAAATCAAGGAAGAAAATGCATTTATATAATGTTCCGTAATTACCCTACCGCTCAATCGTTACAATTTGCTTAACAAATATATTTAAAATACGAAGAGTTTGACTCAAAGGTACAAACCTGCAAAACTATGATAATGGTAAGAATAAATATAAAGTATGTTTACTGTTGAACAACTGAAAACTTAAAAAACTTTTTTGTGTTTCATTCCCACCAGCTACACGTGCTGGTGGGCGGGCAGTCCCTCCAATTTATACTGTAGTGCAAAGCGGGAGGGTAGGGCGTAAGGCTCTCTTCGGTCTCCTTGTAGGAATCGTGGGAATGGGTAGGGGGTGTGGTTAGGGAGAGAAAGATGAGACGGACAAAATGAAGACAGAAGAGAAGTGTAAGATTATCGGTGGAATATTAATATTACTGCCCCAGCATTTGCCTAAGTGTACCAAGGAAACCACAGAAAACTTGGACCAGAGCAGCCGGACCCGGGTTCAAACCGGTGAACTCCCGAATGCTAAGCAATGATCTAGAGCACTAGACGTAGTGGTAGTCCTAGAAATACTAGATGTTACTACTTAACTACAAAATTTTAGCGGTGGTTGACAACCTTGCAGGTTGCGGGCAGTATCATAAAAATTAATATTCAAGAATTTCAGTGACAGTTTCAAGGTATACGGATTACTTGCTTGAAGATAAATTATTGAAACGTACAAATATGAAAATGATGAATACGAAATAAATATCTAAATGAACAATATTATTGAATCTATTATTAATACTAAAAATAATATGTACAACATTTAAATCCCACTTAATAATGATATTATTTTAGATTGTACTACTTAAAATATCGTAGGTGTATTCGTGTTTAGTTTGAGTGTTTTTCTGTAGAATTCAATTGAACACTAAATAGCAGTAGAGCAACAATCAACATATATTTATATAATTAACAACAACAATGAAAATAGAATGAACATTCATGAACATGAATGCCGCGAAGTCAGAAAAGAAATGATTGCTCTCAGAAGGAAAACGAATGAAATCGAAACTGTGAGGTAAAAGAAAGGGTAGTAGAAAAGAGTAGGGTACTAATAGAGAAGTACAAATATATGTGGAAATTGTTAAGACGAGAAATATCAAGAAATATGATGAAATAGAGCAACGACCCAAATCACCGAAGAAACCTATAGTAAAATTGCAATTAGGGAGGACAGCGAAGGACAGACGTCATGCAGGGATTATAGGAAAGTACAGTAATAAAAGAATACAAAAGCTTAGAAGATAATGTTAAGAAATATTTACATAGACACACAGAAAAATATAATACAAAAGAATATTTACACAAAAGACTTTAGAACAGATTTGTGTTATTAATGTGCGGCGTTGACCGCTACACGTGGAGGACCATCATAATAAAGAAATTCAAACAAAAAATTTTATGCACATAAAATTTTATTGAACACTCAACAAATGTTTCGACCTAGTCAGTCATTTTCAAGAGTACAAAGAATGTAACTATAACTGATAATGACCGACTAGATCGAAACAATTATTGAGGGATCAATAATGTTTTAACTGCAGAAACATTTTTGTTTGAATGTCTTTATTAGACTAGGTATACTGTTGGTTACATTGGTGATAAATATCTAATAAAAATCAATTTAATTTCCAATATTTATTTCAACCCCATTACGTTTATCTCTGTGTTGTATACGAATAATCTAAAAGATGAGTATCACTTTCAGTTTCAATGTAGCTCTATTTAACTTAATGATTCTTCCTATTGTGGGGGCCATAATTGCAACACTACTGTGTATTATACACGATCACTTTATTGCGACAGATGTTTCCTATATAGGAAGAAGAAGGGTGATTATTTGTAATACATAGATAGATACCTTATACATATAGGTGTATGTATAAATATATGTATATTAGACAATAACGTAAACTAAGTGAAGAATTTTCAAGACAATGTGAAGTTGTCCGTAAACAAAATTAAGCTCAATCGGGTAATAGAAACCGGATGAAAAGCCGATCTAAGGTTCCATAGAAGAATGATAGAGTTTAAAAATTTTTTCAAATAGGCAAAAGCAAATCAACTAAATACCATCTTCAATAAATAATCTTCAAAATTTGCAACACATGGACAACAAGTTCGATAGATTTAACAGATAAATAGATAAGTATCGTTTTATTTACATAAATAGGCCGGTGCTATAGGGATGGTAGTTTCGTGCGTGTTTAATGCTTCACCGAACCATCTGCCCGCAATGCTGACTCATTGCACCCATTCTAAATGGTCATTTAGTCATTTATCCCGCTGATGTGTTTTTAAAGGGCTTCTGTTGTTTTAGAAGCCAATAATTAGTGTGTTATTTGCCCAAGTAACCCCCATAGTGTTTGTTCAGTTTCTAGTTTTATTCCTTAGACACTTGGTCATTATCTTCAATTAAAATTAAGACGATATTCCTATTAAAAATCAAGTTCGTCTTTTGAAGATTTTCCTTCTTTCTCGAAAACGAAAAAGAAATATCAAGTTATTAATATTTCTATGCACGTAGATCTTAACGGTACAACTATGCGCGTTCTCTTTCCACGGAGAAGAGGGGCAGGCGACACAGTGCGCCTGCGTGAGAAAGTAAGGAAGTTTCTACTTTTGTCTCATCGTAGGGTAAGCGACAGTCGCGTATCATTTGATCGAGCGACTTGATTCTGTCTGGCTGAGTAAATTCCTTTGAATCAGTTAATAGATAACACAAAAAACAAACAAAACAAAATATTAATTTGGATTTATTTTTATTGTTTTTAAAGATTAAGTTATTAAACGAAAGTTTACTCTTATTGAAATTAAAACCTTTAGTAGGGGATTTTTAAATATTTATATACTTCTTACACAAATACGAATTGCACTAGTTAGGTGTTAACAAACCAACAAATATAATTATTTTATGTGTTTTAATTTTGTTTTAGTTATATGTACCTAACAACAAGAATATATATAATCAATTGTTGAACTGGTCGGATCCTTGTGAAACATTATTTTAATAATTGAAGGATTAAAATCACTTTTAAATGTTTCAAAATATTTTATTGTAAACTCTACAATATTGTTTCGACATAACAATGTCTTTCTCAAGAGTAACAGATTCACTAAGAGAAAGACATTGTTATGTCGAAACAACATTGTAGAGTTTACAAAAAAATATTTTGAAACATTTAAAAGTAATTTTAATTCCGACAAATTGATTAAGGCTTTCGCGGCCAGTTGACGAACTGATATTGTCCTTCTTCGGGTGTACAGGCCGTCGTCGGTTGGAATTGCTTCCTAACGTTTCGCTAGCACGAGTGGCGAGCTTCTTCAGAGGTCTATCCATTTTCGCTGTTGGTTGTAGACTCCAACCGACGGCGGCCTGTACACCCGAAGAAGGACAATATCAATTTTAATTCCTTCAATTAACAAGAAGATATATTACTGGAAAGGCTATCCAATTTTTTCAGTTTACTCAATTTTATTTTCAAATTTATTTAATTAGTGAAATGACTCCTTTTCTTGTGCATTACGTCCTTTCTCTGAATTTTCACACTTGAATGCTTGAATTAATTTATGTTCGTATACCATGTTTAAGCAAAGTTGATTAGGTCCCTTGAGAATTAGTTACAATTCAAATACCGGCATCACAGAAAGTGCGTATACAAATTAATCATCAAGAGTTCGTCAATAATAAGGCCGTACGCGCATCAATCAACCCTCGGACTTTCAACCCCTGTTCCAACGGTTTGCCGCTACCCCTGCGGTTTGATTTCATAACATGCATCTACCCGCCTGTTTTATTTGTATTAATTTTAATTCTGTTTATTTTTCTTATTATGTGAGTATGTACTTAAATGAGTGGTGATTTTTTTCTATGATTTCCTGTTGACAGGACGTCTTCCTTCCCTTACGTATACATAGAAGAAGAAGGGAGCGCAGTTGTTGACATTGCTTATTATTTGTGGTAAAAATTGAGCTCTTACGTTTTCAATCTTGAATCAATAATTAATGATTTCCAGATTGATCTAGCAAATATGCATGAGTGTTTCATTTAATTAAAATCGACCTTAGTTTTGGTTTTGGTCCGGGGGAAAGAAGGAAATTTATCAATACCATGATTACATTTGCATTAACGTGATAAAGACCAGTCGGTTGGATCAATAATATCAAGACCGAGACAAATAACAAGACCAAACTGGAAAAGTGTTACGTGAAAAAAAGAATCAATAACTTTAGAATTTTTAAGGTAAGAATGACGTGGAAATACGACTTTCCCAGTGGCATACGAAGCTAAAAATGGAAACAAAAACATGACAGTGTTCAAATTTATACATATCTACAATAAACTTTTTACGGTGCACTTTTCGTGAAACATAGAATATAACTTATTAAGAAATAAAACAAAGTAAGATACTACCATTATTAAGAGTATTTACTTAATACTAAAGTTTATAAAGTGTGGCCTTTAATTTATACTTGCTACTTACCACCTATACAGGAGGGATGGGGAATGTATCCAGTCAAGTTCTGTTTGGTTGTTGACTAAATTTAATTTTACATCTTTGGCTTTCTTAATTTTTAAATTTTCTAGTAAAATTATTAGCAATTCCTGTTTTTTGTTTTCTTTTATTTATAGTGTACAGATACTCTTTTAGGCGTGTTTTTATTGCCCTTCCATTCTGTCCTACATAGGTAGCATTACATGATTGACAAAATCATTGATATATACCGCTCTTTTCTCTTATATCTTACATTTTTTGTTTTTATATAATAACAGCCTGGAAACAAAAACAAAGCAACGGATGTATTGTTCGCTAAACTTTGTTAACAATTTAACATTCAAAATAAAGAACAGACTAAAGAAATACTCTTGATAATGGTTATATCTACCGAAACAATTGTCGAGTAGACTAATAAATAGGTGTAAACATTACTTTTTTTTATTTCTTAATAAGTTATATATATATATATATATCTTCGAAATATGAAATAACTTGAAATAAATTTATTAAGCCTTCGGGAGAATTCTTTTAAGTCACAATGCACAATCTTAAGTATAAATATTTCTGTGTGCTCTTAATAAAGATCTAATCAGTCGAAACAATTGTAGAGTTTGTTATTGAAACTTTTCTGGAACAGCATAAGGCATTATTTTATTTGATATAGAGGTTCTTGAAGTGGGTGTGTAAATACATACCTATAATCCCTCAAAATATTTACTATATTTCAAGTAGACTGATAAGATTAAAAAACGATTAAATTGTAGTTGCGTATCATATACACTACAAATAAAAAAAGATAAATACACGTTCATAGTTAGTTTGCTTTATATTATTATACAACCTTATAAATTAAAATATTTTATAAATTCAATAGAATTTACTTATAAGTTACGCCAAATTGTAAACAAAATGGGTGCTGTGTTGACTACGTGTGCACCCACTGAAGATGTCAGCCGCAGTTGCCGACGAAACGTCTGGACGAAACCGTTCATATCGACCACGGCCTACAAGCCCGAATCATCATTCTACTACGAATTCCGGCAGTGAAAGCTTATGTTTTTATAAAAGGATAACTGTTTGAATTTCTTTGATTTAACAATAACTAAATTAAATAACGGTTTACAGTTTAAAAACTACAGAAAGGTAACGACCACAGATACTATAATTCCAGCTTGGTCTAATCAATCTATAGAAAGAAATAAAGCATATTGTATATACTAGTAAAAAAAATTTCAGCCTGGACTTAGACAATATTAAAAAAATAGCTGTCAATAATGGTTATTCTACTAAACTTGTGGACAAAATTCTAAAACAAAAATCATCTATACAAACAGTAAAATTACTTTATAATTCCGGAAGTACATCAAACACTAAAGAAAAACGTTATTGTTCTATTAATTTTATTAATAATACTAGTTGCCATATGTCACGCAAATTGAAAAGATTAGACATTACATATACAGAAATAAATACTTGTAATTCAAGTAAATTATTAGTTAATAATAAAACCACAACTGAAAAAATTAATAACAGTAGGATCTACCAGATCAATTGTAAAAACTGCCAGGCTATAAACACAAATATAAGCACAATATAGATATAGATAATATAAAAGTAATTCACGTTCATAAAAAAGCAGAAAATTAAATTTAGTTGAAAATTTAGAAATAAGCAATGTATAAAAACAAATTCATAGTTAATGACCAAATGGAATTACCCACAATAAAATTCATTAAAACAATTTGTAAAGTGGACGATAAAATATTTAGTGACAACAGTGGCAATATTGCAGATAGTTCTAGTAAAATTGTAATCACTTGATAGGAAAGGGAGGGGAATAAAATTTCCAACGTAAAGTGGTCTATTAAATGGAGGTATTCGTTGCAGATGATATAACAATTTTGATATCCACTAGCATTTTCACTTAATAGCATTAAACAGTAGCATTTTCCACGTCTATACAATATTATCAATTATATGTACGTAGTTTATAAAGGCTTAATTCCAAAACTGGAAGAAATTGAGGGGTGAATTGATTTTTCTATTATTTATAACATCTTGGTGCCCGCCCGACCATCAGCTTAGTATGCAGTAGATAAACTGATAAAATACGGAAAACCCTTTTTTAATGTATTTTCTGTAAGTGGTGAATGCAGGTGTTTGTTTATTAAACACCGAACGGAGTCAAACTTGTAACGTTACGTATGGAGTATACAAGTTAAATTGCAACACTTGTAATGCGTTATATATTGGTCAGACAGGGAGAACGTTCAAAGAAAGAACTCAAGAACATATTAAGAACTACATTAAAAGATCCACATTCATGAACCACATTGAAGACAACAAACATGAATTTAATTTAGAACAAAATTTCAAACTTTTACACAAACATAATAAAAGTAAAAAATTAGACATTTTAGAAACTTTAGAAATTAAAAAACAGATTAAAAATAACACAAGAATTCTTAATGAAATTGAAAATATCCACAATTCAATAATGCTATTGTACAGTGCAGAAAAGAACAATTGTTGCAGAAAACCACTTTTATAAATTAAATAAATACAGGTATACTTATTTTATTTTGATAAGAGAATGTATTACATATAATACCTAAAGTATTTTTATGATCAATGGTGTTAACTCATGGTAAATTGACCATAAAATATTTGAGGGAACTATTCGTTTTATAATTGATTTTTTTGGAGTCTTTAATTGGTTAATTAGCTTGCGGAAGGTACTAAAACAATTAATTGATTATGAGTATAAAAAAAATGAAGTAATTGTTTAGATACCTATTTAAAAAGCTACAGGGGCTTGACAACTATTAATGTATAAACAATGCTAAATAAAGTAGTTACAAGACCTTGGTGAATGCGTTTTGTCTAGCCGCCTTTTCGACCCTTCTATAATAAGCGGAAGTAAAAAAAATAATGGCCACTTGATAGCTATCAATAAATCGAGCAAGGTTACATCAAGTAGGCACTTCGTCTACACTTGTTGGGTTTCGTCGTTCTGTGTACCCACAGTTTGTTTTTAATAAAATATACATTCGATTAATTAATTAATTAACCGAAATATCGAACTCCAAAACAAACAAGTTATAAAATCAAGGCAGCTTGTATTTTATTATTTTAAAGATAAATATTTCTAATGACGGAAGCACGCATTTTGCGGAGAGGATGTACGCATTTCGAAGCGGATATGAAAAGAGGTGCTAACAGATGGCACTTGAATGGGGAATCCCCTTTCATTAAGGGCGCGTGCGCAACACGTGCCATCGGTCACCAGTTACTTCCGGTTACGCACACTCGATGTTTCTTGGATTTGATGAGTTACCAGGATACATTACGCAAAGTTACATGAAAAAATATTTTGTTTGCATTCAGCGACTTTGGTTTGATTATTGATTTCCTGAGACTACCTAGGTATAGTAATGAAAAATAATAAAGGCATTTGAACTAATACATGACTAAAATTCTCCGCGAATAGCAATATACAAATAAACAACATTTTGTTATGTTATAATTTCGTTAAAATTATGTATGTACTATTCATTCTTTTATTGGAAGTTTTACAAGAAACATTATTTACTAAGTTGATTTTTCATAATACAAAAGATCGGACAAAAACTGTCGGACGCGACTGTTTCCCATATCATTATGATAAATTATAAAGCATTTTGAAGTTTAGGTAATATTTAGCAAATCGCAGATTTAAAAATGAAAAGTTTTCGATGCAACCTTGAATTTAAATTCACACGTACCATGTAAAACCTATATCCCTAAAACTTTACAATATAGATACCAACCTAACCTATCTAACTTGTGGAGTATAGTTGCAAGTAGAGAACAAATAATATATTCTTTTCGATTTCAATTAATACATTTGGGCCTCATCAAAATCTTGGGTTTTAGGCATACCTTTTACTAGACTTTTCACAAAAACCGTTTTACATAAGAAGCTGCAAATTATATGATATTTTACTCATGCATACTCTACTTGAACAACTAATATCATAGGGTCATCAGGTCATCTAAAGACTGGTTTAACTCGCACTTACACTTCTATCTATCTTGAACCAATCTTCCCATTTGTCTGAAATTATGTAGGGCAGACAGGAAGGGCCTTAGATATTAGTATTTTAGAACATTATAAAAGTTTTGTAAATAAAAGAATAGAGTCTTCTTATGCCGAACATTTAATTGAATGTTAAAACAATTTTAATAAAGATTTTAAAGTATTACATGTACAAAATAAAGGAATAAAATTAAATCTTCTAGAACAATTAGAAATAAATAGGTATAATAAACAAAATGTAATTCTGAATGATCAGTTAGAGGTTTCCAACACACCACTTTTAAATTTAAATTTCAAAATCCTCCCCTCTACCAAATAGTTTAGTTCTTAAGTATAAATACTGCTTCGATAGACTTAGTTTGTAGATCTTCACCTGAAGAAGCTATAGTATAGCGAAACGGCTGTAGTGTTACAAATAAACAATTCTTGAAACTTTTATCGTTTTTTCATTTATTTTATTACTATGTATAAGTTTCAACAAGTGACTAGTGAAACAATCAACAGTTTATGATTAAAATACCCGATTATATACCTTTTAGGGGTTTCTAACCGAACCACAACCTACCCTACCTTTACAATAAGGCTCATTTATGAGAAACTTCTTTATTAAGATTGCGTTTAACGTTTTAAGCGTTGTCCACTACTGTTTGTAGATCGTCTTCGACTTTCCGTGCATACATGTAAAATAAATTTCCCATGTGAACAGGCTGCATTCGGTTACATTGTTACCATTGTCCTTTTTCTATGTGATAGTGCCCGGTGACGGTAACCGGATTCCCATAGCACGTGACAGCCACGTGCTACCGACCGGAGCCTAAAAAGCTGGCAAATACCTACCAACCTACCACCGCCCAGTTTCATATGCCGCACAACTCATCGGCTAAGTGCAATTTGATTGAAATGCCCCACGGCTGTCAATGGACGGCGCACGGAACGGGCGGTAAACCAAGTAAAAGGACACAATACAATGAGACGTCACCGTCCCTTGTTTTACCAACGTGTAATTATCAGTTTAACGGAGTACGCTCTCATGTGGAGGATAATTAAGGGTTGCTCCATTTAAAAATTGAAAAATATTTCAAAACGTTCTTTTACTACATAACCTACTGTATTATAATTTCACTCGTGTGGCGTTTATTTAAAATTTGTCTTAGATATGTGCACTTTGTGATACAATTGATTATAATTTAGTCAAAACTAATATATACAGGGTTTTTTAAGTTGATGAGCTATTAGAAGTATACGAATTAGTAGAATGAATTCCATTCTAAAACTTGGGCTCATTTGTTTATTGTTTATGCCGCTTCTTTTAAAATATTTTCAAGTTTGATTTACATCCGATTATACCGGAAGTAAATGTTAACTTTCTTATTTTAAATGGAATGACATACTTTCATTTACATTTTCTGATAGAAACTTTGAATGCATGCGTATTTTATAGGAGGCACTAACCCGAAAATATTCACGGATTTTGAGTTATTTAATTTTTTTCAAAATTTTTGACAATTGTACGTTAACGTTTAAAAAACCGTAATTCAATTAATTTTTGAGATTTTGCTTTATAACTCGTAACAATTAATTATAACTATTCACATTATCGAAAAAAAAATGTGGTGTTTTACTAAAATGTACAGGGTATACAAATTTTGTCGTCACCTTTGCTCAACCTCAAAGGGGCATAAGTCAATTTTTTTAAATATAATGACCCATTTTTAACTGCATATTCGAATTCCTCATTGAATGTGGCGTCTATTTATATGGGACGATCGTATACCTTTGTTTATACTTTTTGAGTGAATTTACAATTTGTGAAAATGTTGCTTCTTTGCACTGCATTCGTATAATGTTAATGAAAGCAGGGTGCTGTCATTTCGAAACACTTGAACAGGCAATTGTTAAGTGTCAAAAAGCGTATGCCGTATTCCAGACCCAAAATTTTTAATTGTTGCAAAAAAGCATGAATATTTTCGGGGTAGTGCCTCTTATAAAATACGCATGAATTCATATAAATATAAATATAAATATGGAATCAACAAAAACAACTACTCCGAGGGCTAATACCCCTACCGGCATTGAATTACACTGTTGATTCCGATGGACTTCTAGACGAAAATATAACATATTCAAAAAAGAAGGAATTTAAATCCTTATTCGTCTAAATTTTAAGATCAAAGATCTCACATTTTGAACACGTCCTACCAAGTAGGCACAACGAACCGAAAGCCATATCCCACGACCGGTTTCGACCTATCGGGTCTCATATTTATATTTATATTTATATTTATATTTATTATATAGCCTGTAAAGGCCTTTCTGCCTGCGCCCACCTGATGAGACCCGATAGGTCGAAACCAGTCGTGGGATATGGCTTTCGGTTCGTTGTGCCTACTTGGTAGGACGTGTTCAAAATGTGAGATCTTTGATCTTAAAATTTAGACGAATAAGGATTTAAATTCCTTCTTTTTTGAATACGCATGAATTCAAATTTTCTATCGGAAAATGTAAAAAAAGTATATCATTTCATTTAAAATAAGAAGGTATAGCCGGATGTTAGTCGAACTTGAAAATATTTTTAAAAGAAGCGGCATAAACAATAACTTATCTACTAACCAAATAGGGCGTAACTGCGTGTTACTTTCGACTGATACGTATATATTACAAGTATGTGTGTCTATGTGTCGAACTCAAGTATCTTCACTTTTTTTGAATAATTTTTAGAACACAAGTGTGCACGTTTTTCGTTTTATAATTTTAAAATGAATGAAGGTACTTAAAATTGATATGAGTTCGATATGAATAAACAGATTAGCGTGTATTGAATAATTTTTTATCGTTGTTTAAGAGGAGATATATATTTATATGATTTCAACAAGACTGCTCGTGGCGATGACTAAGCACTTTTCACATTTAAAATAATATTTCCGGAAATTTTAGTGGCGTTGCGTGTAATAACGTGATCTTACATTAATTAATTGCAAGAGGCAACTGCAGGTTCAAGATTTAGGAACTCGGAACTTTTAACTACGTTTTTTATTTTTTATTTTTGATAACTTTGAGATTTTAAACGCTAAGTTATGCACTCGCTGTCCATAAAAGTAGAGGATTTTGTAAATATATCTCCTCTCATGATACAAAATTATTGAATTAACTGACTCCTACAGCGTCTAACTAACTAACTAACTAAGGCACCTATTGTAAGGTACGAAATATAAATAGAAATTATTATATCAAAATTATATTCAATAATTATCATATTTGTATTTTCTTTTCTTTGAATCTCATATTTAACGTCGTAAAGACTGGTGACTAGCATCCCCACTTGTTTTGTTTATGTTATCTAAGGGTGACGAAAGACATAGGAAGGAACAGAAAGATGCGAGGGCAACATTTTTCTAATATACACTATGTGTATAGACGTCGTGCACGATGCAGTGACGAGTTTTGCTAGCGATACTATGCGGTTTCTTTTACGTGTGTTACGATGCGATGCGAAAAGTATCTTCCCAAAAGGACAAAATCCTTTGGGCATTGAAGAAGTATTTTAAAATATTCTCTAAACAGAAGGATATTTTGTTTACTGATAATGAAACAAATATATATTTAATAACTTTCAGACGTTTTCCTCTAAGTTACACTTAAATACAAAGATCATCAACTGATAATTTTTTCTTTCAATTAAAAAAATAAAATAAGGAATTGAAACTGAAAAAACAAAAGGGTAATTATTAAAACGTAATTTGGACAATGAGTTTAAATACAGTCTCAGAATTGCATCAGGGTTAGGTATCTTAACTACCTTTGACCTTTTTGAAAGGATTATGTAAAATAAAAGAATCCAAAAAAGGAGATATTAAAACCCTTTTTCGTTTAATTATAAAGGATCACAGATCTCACATTTGAACGCGCCCTACACAGTAGGCACAGCGCACCGAAAGCCATATCCCACGACCGGTTTTGACCTATCGGGTCTCATCAGGTGGGTACTGTCAGAAAGGCTTTTACAAGCTATATAACAAATATAGAGCCCATCTGATGAGACCAGATAGGTCGAAACCGGTCATGATGTTGCGCGGTGCCTACTGTGTAGGACGCGTTCCAAATGTGGAATATGTGATTCTTTATAATTAAACGAAAAAGGATATTAATACCTTTTTTTTGGATTGTTATATTCGTCTAATAATCTTTACACCATTAGAATCTAAAGAAATTAACAAATATAAAAATACAGACAGATTACTTAATGACCGAGTAGATATAAACCTCTCAACACTATTAAATATTTCCCCTCTCTCACTCTAATGAAGATGCACCACCCTATTTATAAACATCTACCCTTAGGTAGTTTTAAGTAGATTTTGTACTTCTGAAGAAGCTACAGTGTTGGCGAAACACGTTTCAAGTTTATTTAATAAATTGTAGAAGTTATCAACTGTGTATTTATTTCAATTTTGAAATATTTTATCCATGTTGCTACTGAGACTTCCTTGGATTTGAGATTAAGATTATCTGGAAATTTCGATACCTTAGGGAAATTCTGGAGCTAGATTAGAATTCGCTTTTGAAAAAATACAACGAAAATAATTATTTTCGTAGTGTTTTCTTATTTCTACGCGGCATAGTAGTGAGTTCCTTGTCAAGGACACGACAATGGAGAATTGAAAAAAGAATCAGAGAAAAAAGTAACAATTTTCAATGTATTCTTTGATAGCGAACTCAAATATAACCCCAAAAAAGCTTTAGCACCTTGTAGTTTCGAAAAATCATAGTCTGAAAATCAGACATGTCAAATTAACATCGTTCAAATTTTTCAGTTGAGATAAGTTAAATTCTGAACATGTTACGGCAATTGTGAAGAATCGAAGTACGTCGAAGTATCGTCTTATATTTCTAATCCTAATTTTATTATATCAACGCCCTTCAAAAGTTATACTATAGGATGTTTTCCGCTCCTATTCATAATTTATTGATAAAAAATCAAATCCAATTTTTTTTAAATTTTTTTCAAAGTTTGTCAACAAAATCAAATTTTTATTTTCACTACTATCGCCACTGAAAATTAGGAAGAACAATAAGGCAATACATGCAGTTAAGTCATACGATTGGATTAATCAGAAACCTATTTTGAACCGATAAAACCAACAAAATGCAGAGCTACTCGAATGATATTTAAATACGATAAATAAAACTCATACACATGTAGACACTTATCAATATTTAGCAACAGATAAAGGACCATGTGCATTTAAAGAAATAATTTCATAAGTGGATGGTTTTATAACAACCACACTTAATCGAATCTACCGTGTATAGCGTGTCCATAAGACAATAAAAAACATACATGTTTTTTATTAATTGGTGAAGAGGGTACAAAAAAATCTTTTGGGATATTTCACAAAACTTTATTGAACTTTCCTGACGTACGTTTCGGCTATTAGGCCATTATCGAAGGATACAGATATTTGTACTGATTTTTACATTTCTCACTTAACTATTTATACTATGTTTGTAAATGAGAGAATTCGAACACTAGTAGGGTTAGTATTCTTGGTTTGTAATTATATTTGGTTATTTACTAGATTAACTTTGTTCTTTTGACATTTTTTAATTTCAAATGTTTCGAAAAGGTTTAACATTTTACTTTTTAGAATATGGTGATAATAGTTTGACCGAATTATGTTGTGTTTACTCTTTAAACAATGTTAGGATATACCTGTCGATTTTTTATTTTCTCTATAGTATAAATGTGTTTTTTCACTCTTGTTCTGATCTCTCTCCCTTTTTGACCTACATATATATATATATATATATATATATATTACATCACACATATTACACAAAATTTGGTATACCCCGCTTTTATCCAAGCAATCAACCTTACATTTAGTGTTAACTAATAATTTATGTAAATTTAATTTATTTATTTGTATGCATTATAATCCTAATTTCGTTAATTTATTGCTTAATTTATTACTGAAATTATCTATATAATTAAATAAACAGTAATTCATTGCAGTTTTATTTACATTTTTGCTTCTATTATATAACGTATTTTGAATATGTAAGCGTTTTTTACGTCCAATTATATGTTTTTTTATTTGTATGCAGGGGGTAATCTCTTGAATTGCTGAACCCATTATAATAGTTGTTCAACTAGTACAAGGCTACGCTATCCCTGAGTAATCCAGGCTATATTTTATTTTGATAAAAATATGTTTTCAGTTCTATTTCTCAACATTGTAAATCAAATGTTAATAAGAAGCGCTGCTTGACTGGTTTATCGACATGCGTTGAATGGATATAAAATATTATTTATTTTGTAGATTTGCCACGCTTGATGATACTGGCACAGCCATAAATAATTAAATAAAAAGTTTCATATATTTATTATTAAGACAATACGTTTCTATATAATAATTATAATTATATTATTTGTATTTAGTATAAGTTAATCTTAATAAAAAGGGAATTCTTGGAAGAGACAATAATAATAAGTAAATTATAATATACTACTTGGTATTTTTTATTTACGTAATATAAAGGTTGAGTGCAGGAAATAAACAATCGAAAGCTTAAATTCAAGAGGTTAAATATTCTTATATTTAGGGGTTTTAAAGAGTAAAATATCATCCGCTGCTCAGTAAACGTGTAGTTCTTATCAGAATAAACATGTTTTAAAAAAAACTTGAGCTTTATCTGTTATAGTTTAAATACTCCAAAAATGCTATTTATTTTACTGATGATGATGTATTAACGTAAAAAATATTTTCATGTACTGTTGCTAGAGGTAATTATTCGAATAATTACACAGGTCAACGAAATCAGGGATGGAAAAGAAAAAAGAAAAAAGAAATACAATTTACGACCCTGAATTTAAATGTGTATAGGTATCTCCTAGAGCATAAAAAACATACAAACAACATTTAATACTATAGTACTAATCCTGAAATGGATAATAATCTTTCCCTTTCTCGCTCTAACGTGGCATCAGATTGGTAGAGAGAGAAACGACTAGGGAACAGACAGACAGTATAACTGCCACAGCATCAAAAATGCTGTCTTTTGTTTTAAGCTATAACAATTTAAGGACGAATTATAAATTCCTTTTATTTCATGTAGTGAATTTACTTAGAAGCCATCCACAAACCACGTAACATTTATTAGGGCTGGGAGGGGTATACTCATGTTATGTGGTGTTACATGAGAGAAAACTCCGTGCCACATAAGGCAGATATAATATATTTGTATATTTACTGCATGGTTTTCTTATTGAATAAAAGTATAAACGAATTTAATTATAATGACAGAGCTGCTCTTATTTACTTTTTGAGAAAAGGTCTGATACTCTAGCAGAAAAAAACCGAACTTGAATGCAAGATTCATTGTTTCTCTTTACTCCGATTTATTTATTTATCATTCTGCTATTGCAAACATTATATACGTAATTTAAAGTAATTAGAAGGGGTGTGGACCAAAGGTCTACGTGCTGTTGCATGATATGGGGGTAGGGAAATTAAAAAATTATGAAAATGCACTGGGAGGTTTATGGATAGTCCCTTAATGGAATAGGTATTACGTGTGGTAATTATTAGAATTCCTCCCTACAACCCAGGACCCTGTTAAATCGAAGTATATCCTTTTCGTGGTACAGAAGAATGAGTTGATGTTTCAAGAAAAACCGTATGTTTAGTCCACCCCCCTCAAAAGTAATTGCCCGCAATTTAAGTCATTACTGTAGGTACAAAAAAAAATTATTGTGAAGAAACAAATTTTGTACACTACAGGTAAATTTTTTAATAATTTAGAAAGCTAACTATCTTACTGAGAAAATATGTTTGAATTAAAGGGCTACCAACTTAGTTAGCGAAGGAATTGTTAAGTTTCTTAAAGAAACTTTAGAATTTATCCGAGAGAGAAACAATGTATCGTTAGTAATTTCTAAATTCGCTTTATACTATGTATAATTTGAAAATCCAAATCAAATTCCTTTACTTTCCGAATTTAATTAAAAAAAAAAAAAGAAAAGTACTAATTTTAAATACTTATTAGCTTGAATAGTATACGCAGTTGTATTTTTATAACATTTTATAAATAAAGAAAGGAAATAAATAATACTGTTTTTTTGTTACACAGTTGAAATTTTATTAAATCTCGACAATTGTTTCTAATCCTTTCTCAAGAGAGTAAGATGTTACACTTACAGAGTGTGCCGAAACAATGGTCCAGATTTAATAAAATTACAAATGTGAAACAAAAAAGCAGTTTTATTTATTTTCTTTCTTTATTTAAATATTTATATTTATGTATATACAACAATCGTTTTCTTTCTCTGAATCGCGACAACAAACCATAAGTTTGAAATGAAAAATCTTACCTTCTAAAGCTTTATTTCGTGCAATAAGGGCTAGTAGTACATCCGGGTTGGGCGGCGCTTCTAAGGGATGGGGCGGCATGATGGGATGGCTTGCTCCGCCGGACAGACCGGGTAAATGTGATAATGCGGCACGGGTTTGCTCTAGCAAACTCATTATTTTTTCACATTCGCTCAGTCAAAATTGTTTTAAGTGTTTATAAATCCCCCACAATCATGATTATCGTACGTTATCAAATTTGCCTTATCGAAATTGCCATACAGTTCATGTTCTAAAAAAAAAGAACCAATTTCACGATCATTAGGCACGCGGAAACTAATAATAATTTAGGTGACCAAAAAATACTTTTTCTTCTTCAAAACAAAATTGTTTTTTCTTTATAAAAATTTCAATCAGCTACAATCTGCATAACGAGCACTTAGGGCAGAGTTAATGAAAGCACAATGTTTTTCTTTCCTTTTTTTCTTATTTTTTTTTTAATTGTATAGGCTTTGGGTCTTTAACATACTCTTGAAAAGGAAAAAAATGTTTTTTTCTCAAATTCACCCAAAAAAAAATTTCAAGGCATTGAAACATGTATTTACATACACGGTTAAAATAAGTAAATTAACTATTATGTCCTTTTAGTGTAACTTTAATATTATTTTTAACTAGAAAATACACATGCCGATCCAACATACAATTTCGCTTATTGAATTATTAAATTTAATAAATAACGTTCTTTTTATATTCTCAATTTTTCGTCACTGTGTAAGCCATTTAACTTATCTGTGTCATGCTTTAATTTTTGTCGCTCTGTTTGTCGAAAACAATCGTTAGAAAAACCAACTGAAACGAAAAATAAACAATTGGTTATGGAAGTATAACGAGTACAACTACATATCAGATAGATGTACCCACCTGTTGTGGTCTTTTTAATCACGAAAACAAAGCGAACAACAATGCAAAGCTACCACTATTTACAATTGAAAAGAGGATTTTCTAAAAATGAAAAGAAAAATATAGAAACGAAGAAAAAATAAAGGCTAAAACTTATTTTAAACATTTTCATTGAGTTAAATGCCTACTGAAACCTTGGCACGTGCAAATGAGAGTTGTTGAAATAAATATAAATATTATCGGCCCTGATGAGTTTAGTAGGTTATCGAGTGGTTACTTGAAATACTGTAATGTATTAGTAATACAATTAAATTTGATCTGTAGTAAATAATGCAAGGATTCTCTAAACAAATTAAAATAAATGTTATACTATGTGCAACATTAAACTAACCGATAAAATATTTAGCATTATTTGAGGTAGATTCAATTTTCCTTAAAGTATGTACAATAATAAATAAAATTGTATAACGTATAGTTGACTTAGTGAAAAAAGGTCTTTAATAACATATACAAATGTGTAATTCCACTACCCTGTATACGTGCATTCTTTAATTTTTCTTTAAAATACATTAAAATTAAACCATGAAAACATTTATTTTCTGGACTGTTTTGGCGTAGTCCATGGTAATTTACTATACCAATCGTTTCGTACCATGAATACCAAATCGGCATCGACGATAAAAAGAGCTCGGAAAATAAATGTTTTCATAACATCCCTAGCATGAAGACTACCTAAAGCATACTTAAAATGAAAAAATACCACTTTATTTTGTTTTCAGAATTTACCAGGACAAATAAGTTAGAGAAGTTACATTTAAACATTATTAAAATATTTTATCTCAGAGTAAACATATTATAATTTTTTATAAAGGTTTTAAGGTTACAATGTCGCAAATAAAACCGGCATTCATTTGTCCTCTAATTATGTAAGTAACATATTAAAGCAAAAACGCAGCCGAAATTAAATTGTCTTCAAACCATTTTATTCTTATTTTAGTAAGGGTTTTGGTAAATGATGTTTATGGCTTTCAAAGCTGATAAAAATTAAATATTTTAATCAAAGGGTGGCTATTTTGACAAGAAAATTTTATTAAATATCCTTTGACACTCTACAGATTTGTATTAGGTCACTAATAATGTAAACTTTTCATTTATATGTCCATTTCATTATCAATGTTGAATTTATTGACATTTTCTATGACATATATTAATTATTGTTTCATTTCGTGTAGTAATATTTTGTTAAAATTAATATAACCAGTATATATACACACTCAAAGACTCTTAAGAAATACGTGCTTCCAGCGAAAGAAACATTTTTTTATGCAATACGAATCAGCTAAATGTATACTATATTATATTAAAAAGATAAGATACATGAAATAAAATCATCATAATACTAATGAATATTTTATAAATCATGCAAGAACTTTTTTATTTTTTATGCAGTAATGATAACATATAGTTTTTTAAAATGAATTAAAACTTCAACTTTGTAGTAAAAATAAATTGGCAACAGTTGTAGAAAAAACTGCCCTAATCCACCCACCCCTTATTCCTTTTTCAACAAAACTGATTAGGATTATTTACCATTGCGAAATTCTATTTTTCGTAAGTGATAGGGTTAATATTCTGTTCGATTGGGGAACCACAAGTGCTCGAAGACTTCGCAGTTACCCAAATATCGTCGTATATCTCAATCCCGACCGATTCAACCAGCATGCCAATAAATCGCCAGCGGAAGGAGGTGAAAAGAACGACGGCGTCGGTCGCGCGGACAACTTTTTATCAGCGATAGAAAGCGATATCGCGTTAGAAATATTTGTGGGTGTACATTTGTATGTGTGAAAGGATGGAGCGCGTTTGAAACAATTAAAGCTTTTCGGGCGTCGGTGGCGTCGGCGACGATCGCGACGACGACGACGGCGAGGACTGTTTAATTTTCACTAACAATAACCGACAAACATAAGTGTCACGGACCCCGAGCAACAGACGTTGAGCGTCGCGAAACGCGCAGCAGCGATATGGCGAACGACGCCATTATTGAGTGGCGGACTGTCTATTAACGCGTGACGTCACGCGACGCCAGCGTCGGCGCGACACGCCTACTACATATACATGTATATAAACATGTATGTATGTGTCTATATCTAAAAGACAATGAAAGAAGACTGACTTGTAGAAGACACGGTGTTTTGTCAACCAGAAACGGATTTAAAATAATTAAAGTCTTAGGCTTGATACATTTTTAAATATAGATTAACTTCACCTGCTTCGTTTTGATTGTCCGCGCTATTTTTATGCTTGTTTCGTATTTGTTTGAAAAGGCTGCCAGCAAAAAACGACGCTATTCATCCCTTGGTCCTAAGCCTAAGTGCTAATCTCAGAAATTACTTGTTTGTGGATTATACTTTACTTTAGCTGTTGTTTTCTCACCTTATAACCGATTTTTCTTTTCACATGCCCTGATATTGTCCCGAGTGAGTTACGGAATTTAGATTTCTTCTATGGAAAAGCGACATTGCAGAGTTTCAACTAAAAAATTATAACTCAAAACCAAACAGCTCTAGCATCACACCGTTTGGGGGTAATGTTAACAACTGATGTGGGTACTTGTCAATAAATTGGGAATAAGCTACCTTTCGCTTTAATCGGGGTATAGCCCTCGAAACATGGCAGAAATAAAAATCGTGTAACTCGCTTTGTGCAGTGTCAATAAATGCTTGTTTTTTGTTATTTTTGGACTCTACCATTCCAAATTAGTATATGAATATAGTTTCAGTCAAAACCTTGACCCAAACGTAAATTTCATACTTTGGACTTCATACCTCCAAGCAGGTCTCGCCGATCAGGCTGGTCAAAAAATCGAAAATCGCTTTGGGTCATGTACATCGCTGGATATGTTTTTACTAATTTGAACCTGTAGAGTCAAAGAAAAATTGAAATGATTCTTAATTTCTTCCAGTTTTCTTTATAAACACACATGTTGCAATGGTTCTTCATTATTTATCTTCAATCATTATTTTTCCATCGTAATAAAGCTTTTATTTCGTTTCTCATGTATAAATGTATACCCTACTTCTTTAATTTGTCCTTTTTCTATCTTATGAAAATTCTAAAATCAACCATTTTGTTATTTAATATATGATTTTTCTAACAATAAAAAATAAATGTTTACCAAATATTCACAATTTATCTAAACACAAACCAGCAAAACTAAATTCATATATACTTATATACATATATACTTTTCTTGTAAGTAAATCGTAAACTAACTGTAAAGTATAAAAATTATTCAAAATTCATATCATTTGTAGCTATTATTAACCGTAAGATACATATGTATAGGGAGATAATAAATACTATTCAAATGAAGAAAATAATATGAAACTAATACATTTTCTTAGTCTTTTTGATTAAAACCGTACCATTAAGGTGCATATAATAAAGAGGTGGGAATTGTTTTTGGTAAAGCCAAGTCGAGATTATGTTTTGTTAGGATATTTTAATAAAAATAATCAAGTGTTTTACAGAAAGCTACCTTATCAGTTTTAAATTCATGATTTTTAACATTTTTAAAGAAACCAATTGCAAAATCCATCCCAAAAAGAATTCCATAATTATTGTGAATACATTAAAAGACAGTGCATAAGTACTTTCTAAATTTGACTGTTTACTAGACAGTTAGTACAGTTTCTCCTTTGAAATCCAATGTGCTTTATTAATTCGGTAATTCATTCATTGGAACATTAATTCTTATTAGTATACTTATTAGAATATTTAAAAAGCAATTCTGAAAAAAAAAAACAAAAACGAGCATTGCCCTCTATTATGTTCAGAAAATTCCTGGACCCGACATTTTAAAAGATCAGGAAAATGTTTAACAATTAAAATAATTATTATTGTGATCGTTACATTACATCAAAGCCAGCAGTAAAGATACATTACATAATTATCTAATATTGACGTAAAAAGTAAATCAATTATCCATAAGTTCTGATTTTGAAAAGTTTATAAATATGTATAATATATTGGTTTGTATGTAAGAAGTCGGTAGATACTGTATTATGACTATTGATTGCCAAGTTTTTGAACGTGTAGAATAAACCAGGGATTTTTCGCTTTTGCCCCAACCAACGTTGCGCCGTTACCTCGGCAACAGACGCGTCCCGACGCCGCAACCACACCCAGTGTTGCCGCTTTTCTTGCCACCAAAACGCTTTTATGATTCGTGCGATAAGCGAAGAGAGATATATTATAATTTATTGTCCACTTTTGTTTATGTAAATGCGACAAAGACGTTCTAGTCTACAGGTGACGCCACCGATGTGTTTATCTCTAGCAACATTTTTACTTTCCCGAAAAAAAGTGTGAAAACTTACAATGTTTTCAAATAAAGGATATTTTGATGACATTCTATTTAAACATGTGCTATAATATCATAATATATATATATAAGTATTATTCCACATTTTCCACATTGTTACTATCTTTTCATTCTATTCTACAATGTTACCTTTCTTGCAACTCTTTCTTTAGTGCTTACTTACTTCTTTTCCTTTTTTGATCTTTTTTGTGTTGTAGTATTTCTATTGTAATCTACTTTTTCTCTATCAGATAATTTTCATTTTCCGTATTCTTTTAATACCAAATTTTACATCAATCTGCTCCCACATTTCGAATATGTCTCCATTTCTTTATACATAATCTGCGTGCCCCATTTATCTCTTTTTCTCAGTATTTATTCACCTTCTCCTCCCATCACAGTCTCACTCTTGCTCTTAAATCTAAATAATTCCATTCTACTGTTTATCATTTGTACAAGTCTCTCAATTATAAATATTTTGTTGCCGCATTAAATATTTTATTTAAATATTCTATTTTGAAAATCGACATAATATTTATCATTACCACTTTACACTCTAATGCTGCGTTTAACATATAAGACTTTATTTTCATGGAAATGATTATTTGAATAGATTTCACTAAAGTTTTGAATAACACTGAAATAACTTTCCATTCTAAATATGTTACATAAGACACATTTGTTAAAGGTACCTGTTGTGATTCGTCCTCTTTTTATTTTTCAGTCATACAGAACAATAAATTTAATTCGTAGAAGGCGGGTGTCATAAAAAGCGTAATTGATATTTATATATTGCTGCTGACTTCCACTATGATCTCCCCGTTGCGTTGTTTCGTCACAGGAGGGTTAAATGAAGGGACTTCCCCGTATTGTTTGCCGAATTACCAGAACAAAACAGTACCTCCTAAAACCCCCAACTGTTTGATTTATTATTCGATGCTTGTTAAATGTCAACTAGGGAAGCCCTATTTTGTAGAAGGAGCGATGTTATTTAAATTAATCACAGTAAGTTTTTGCTGAAGAAGTAAAAAATATGATACGAGTAAGTACGGGTAGAGCACAATTCGAGATTTGAGTGTTCTGTCCTATTAAGAATTTTGTCGTAATAGTTTGGAGACCGTGACATCAAAAGTCCTGTCATCCCGGATGTGAGAAATCTTGTGAAAATTGGTTCTGGTTCCTCTTCTTTTTCTTTATCTTTCAATAGCTTTATACACAGATTGATAAATATTCCTTTGTCAAAACAAAATTTTGAAAAAGAACTTCACACAATTAAAACGGTTGCCATTAAAAACGGATACAATCCCAATTACATTTATACGATTTTAAGACTTAAACAACGCTTAAAAGTTAGATCTCTATTGTATAATCGTACTAATACAGAACAAAATAACATCAAATACTGTTCAATTCATTTTGTAAACACTGTTAGCAACAAAATTTATGACAATTTAAAGAAAATAGGTCTTTAACCAATACAAACCAACAACACAAATTTAGGAACTTTACTTACCAACAATAAAACTAAAATAGAAAACCCTAAACAAAAGCGGTGTTAACAAAATTAATTGTAAGATGTGTGACGTCTTTTACAATATATTGGCCAATCAGGGAGATCCATTAAAATACGACACAAAGAGCATTTGTATGCAATTGAAAAAAACAAAATAACAACTGGCATTGCCGAACACTGTATTAGTCTTAGTCACAATATAAATACGGACAATATCGAAATTTTACATTTAGAACCAAAAGGCAAAAACCTTACACTTTTGGAAAATCTAGAAATAAAAAGATCGATTACGAACAATTATAATATTGTAAACAACCAAACGGAGCTTATAACAAATGGTTCACCCTCGATTATGACAGGAATTTCCAAACGACCCGATCTGCCTGCAAACTTGCTGGTATAAATTGTATAAATAGAGATAACCAACCATTGTACCTTTAATACAGAAACCAATACTTTTGAATAATGGTGTAAATGACGAAACAAATTTCTAAAGTTTTAATAAAAATATTTTTAAACTAAACTCAAAGTGTTTCTCTATTCATTAGAAATCTTTAATTATAATTACTTTTCATAAAGGTGTGACAGGAAGTTTCGGCAAACTAGAGTTTTCCTGAATACTAAACAATAAAAACTTTTAGTTTAGTAAACAATTTTTTGCTTGTAATGTCTGAAGGAAGGATGGACAATACTATATTGTACGTAGATATATCAAAAGTTAAGAAATATTTTTCAAAATTAACAATAATATACTATGACACTTTCGTTAAAGCATTTTGTTTTGATTGTTACTAAGACTTAAGTCGATCATTGATTTAATAAGTTCAAATGAAAGGGTTCCTGTACACCCAGTAGATTACGATGTGTTTCATCGCAATTACAAGAGATTACTATTATTAATTAAATAGTTTTGTAATGATTTTCCTAAGTACTTCATGGAAAGGCAACCTTGGAATATTAATACCGGATTTGTAATAAGTTGTTCGCGTACTTCGATATCTTACATACACATTTGACGTTTTATGTAAAACTGAATGTAACTAATGTAAGTGTTACAATACTACATAAGTTTCTATTAACTAGCAGGTGTGCTAGATGAAAAAAAAAGTATAATTTATAACATTCCTTTTACATCTTTCTCCTAACCTTGCTCTTATACATATGTACATATAAGACGACTATTTTTTCTAAAAATTAAAAAATTATAATAATTGTCACTTTTTTGTTAGTTTGCGTAATATCAATAATGAACAGGTACCCATATTATGCTATCACATTTACTGCTTAATAATAAATCATTCTTATTAGGAATATTGTTGTTTTAAAACCAGAACATTTAAACATGTATTTTAGAGTTATAAATACATATTGCATGTAATAATATATTATTTCGTCCGTTATTTACTACTTAAGAAATAAAACACAGGTGTTTTAAGAGTTTTACAAAATATATTAATAAAATCACAACGAATCGTTTCATCTTACAAAGGCTCCATCAGGTGATGAAATGTACCGAACACAAAACATTTATAAAATATGTATACAAACTTAAGAAGCAGGGGAAAAAAATATTTAACAAGGGTGAATTGTTAATCTCTATTTGGTCGTTAAGGATAAGTTCTCGATGATTATATTCGATAATTTCGAAAAATTCAAGAAGATTTAATTTATATCCTTAATTTTTCTTGTGTAAAACTTTAAATTCAAAATTAGGTAGATGTTTTCCTCAATTAGATGGTTAGAATTATTTTATTTTATTTTCTTCTACAGTTGAAGGCATAACTCCTGAATAACCCTCCTAATATTTAATTTTCACAATAGAAAGAAGTATCGAAACCGGTCGTGTGATATGTCTATCAGTTCGTTGTGCCTACTTGGTAGGACGCGTTCAAGATTTGACATCCTTGATCTTAATATTTAGACGAATAAGGATTTTAATTCCTTATTTTTTGGATACGTTAATTTTTATTTTTTTCAGATATTGTTTTAGTATTTAATATGAAGAGTATCATGATTTAATCAAGCTTCCAATTTTTGTTTTGTACAAATTCAAACATGTTTCTTTAATATTCTAAGGTAAACGAACTTTAGCCTTCATCTGCACCTGACCTAATTCCGATTCCTCTAACACAAAATTCGTCTCTGTACAGACAATAACTGTAAGGGTCTAAAATATTCCTTAATCAAATTTCAAATCTGCAACTACATGTAAAACTGATAATCTAATGAACGAATCGAAAAATAAATAATCGAATTTTTGAGTTACTCTGTTCTCACGGTTCCCGTACGAAAACCCTGAGAAAATTGAATTAAAATCAGATACGGTCTCGTCCTGAATGTGTCCGATGTATCTCATGGGACTGGCGGCCTTTTCCGTTGTCATCTTCATCGCACCCAGAGGAACTACCCCATTCAATGGTCGAATAGCCTGCAACAGACTCCAAACTGTTTCTCCTAATTACGTTAGGGGCCTTTGCTTCGTTGTTGGTCTTGTACGGTAGTTATCACACACGGTTGTCTCTTTGACTGATATCTATTGCTTTAGTCGACAATCTGCATAATTCCCTAGTGGCAATTATTACTAACAATCCACGGTATCAACATAGTAATGCACATGAAGCACGTAAAAACGTTAAGTAACCTAATATGTAATAAAACTGGAACGTATGTTATACAGCACACAAAGTTACATATTATTTACCTTCACCTAAGGTAGGTATATCCAATTTACGAGGCATGTTTTTTAAGTAAGTACCGTTTTGATATTAATAAAAAACATGCAAAGATATCTTAATAATTTTATGTTTACATGAAAGCCTGTACCTTAATCTACTTTTCTACATAATTTCCTTCGATATTGAGACACTTGTCGTAACATTTGACCAGTTTTTGAATACCCTTCTAGCAGAACTCTGCCGTTTGACTTGTTAACCACTGCATCACAACTGTTTTGACTTCGTCATCGTCGTGAAGACGCTGACCGTCCAGATGTTTCTTCAAGTGTAGGAACAAATGCTAGTCGCTGGGCGCCAGATCAGGGCTGTACGGAAGATGATGATAAATATAATTAATAAAATATTATAGTATATAATTAACATATTGGACAGATAAATTAATAGGACACCATTTGAGACATGAAATGTATGTTAGGGATATATTAAAGGCAGAAATAGAAGTAAAAAGAGGCAGAGAGAGGCCTAGATTCGATTTCTCTTCGCAAATAGAGAAATGAGAAGATTTACTCAAGATAGGAAGGAGATGAGGTTCGTGTCCAACCAGTATTGATTGATGACTCTGTGATGATGATGATACAGTTGGCATTATAATCACCGAACGATAAAAGAATGAAATGAAGCAAAAATGCGTCGACCATCAAATCTTGTTATCGATGAAGGTAAATAAATAATTATAAAGGGTCAAAGTTATATTTTTAAAATAAATTTGTACGCTACAAGCTACGAGGGTTGCTATTTATATTTTGAGCCTTATATTGAAAAGGCAGTAATTTATTATCGAAAATGGCCTTATTGTTTTTCGAAGTATTCTCCATGACGATCAACAAATACACTTTTGCATTTTATATAACTAATTTTCCATTCCGATTGAGATTTTGTCCAAAACATGTTTTTTGAATGCATCAACTGCTGCTTCAGGTTCCGAGAAATGTTGGCAATGTTGGTCGTTTTGTGACAAGTCATAGCTGCTTCTTTTTCCGGATTTGACCAAGCACTTCTGGCAAACAATGCTTGTGAATCATTGAGAATTGGCCGTCCTACGTTGTTCTAACGGCACGGTTGCCACATGTCCAGTTATTCCGAAGAAACAGGAGATCATTTGTTTTGGCTCATCTTGGAAGACCCATACGGTGGATTCCTTTTTGTTTCGGGCTGGTACAAATAGATCCTAGATTCGTCACCTATGTGTTATATACAGCTTTTGATAACCAGTATTGTATTTCTTGAGTTTTTTTATACACCAATTAATATCACCATCTTTTTGGGCTTATGTCAAATTATGCGGGATTCAACGAGAATAAATCATTTTGACAGCTAAATGTTCATGTAATATCTTATCGATGCTCATCATACTACTGTCCAAGGATGACTGAATCTCACGGTAAGTCACATGACAATCTTGTAATATCAGTTCGCACACAGCATCAATGTTTTCTGGTACAACAACCATAACCACTCATCAGATGGATTTTCTATAAACTTCAAGGCTAGCAAAAGCAACTGTAAACTTTCTGGTATCTAGAGTTTATACATATTGATATATAATAACTATATTTTAATATATTATTTATGAAATTAACTTAATATATGTAAATAATTAAAAATAATTGTTTTTAATTATAAGACACGTAACTGTAAAATCAATTGTACCACAGTGGAAAACATTCATTTAATAAAACAATTTGGAAATATTCAATCCTCGATATAAAGCATCTCAAATGTTGTCTAATCCGTCCTTGATAAACGGCGGTTTTCCATTCTAATACAACAATCATTTCATTTAGTTTTTGCAAAAAAAAAGTAATTGCCTATGTAGTGCGCAATAGATTTTCATAAATTTATTGACCTCGAGGCTTCCTATTAAGACGTCATAAGTTTACACAGTGCTGGCGGCTCACGTATCAGCACTGAGGAACTGCAGCCCCCCCACAACTATCGTTAGCCTTTATGTATAATCAGCTTCCTTCAGCTTAAAGTTAGTAGTCATCCCCCAGTTTATGAAAAAAATACTAAAACCTTTGTATGAATCTGTACAACCAAGAAATATTATATATATGTTAAATAAAACACTAAAGACTGTTTAAATTGTCTTAATTGATAATAAAATTGTTCTTTACAATTATTTCGCTTTCTTGACCACTTGCAAAGAACTCTTATCAGAAATTCTCCTTGAGAATGGTCGACAGATCGAATCAATTGTAAGAGACAATTGCATTATCAAGTAAAACAATTTAAACAGTATTTAGTGTTTTATTTAAAATAGTATCAAATATGTTTTACGAATTTCCTACCGCAAATACAGTGGTTAAAGTTAAAAATAATGCTATCTAATATAAATAAATATTAGGCTTAATATTTAGTACGATTTGAAGTCTATCTAGCCAAAATATTTAAAATTAAAAGTTTTACCTCATGTGAATATATGTATGACTACAGCCTAGTCAGTTGTAAAGATTTAAAAATAATTAAATACTAGAGAATTATAAAATATATATAAACCTATACATTTAATTTATTTTATTGTTTTTCTATGTTCATGTCAACACTAATGGAATTTGAATTTAACATACTACCTACTTGGGTACATATTTCTATTCATAATAAAAACAGGAAAAGTACTTCAGCTTACGTAAATAAATTTGTCTTGTACCTAGAAGAATATGACATACCAAAAGTTATATAACTTGATTGGAAATCAAGGACACATCATCTACATTTTACATTATAAAGAGTATCCATATCTGTTGTGGGTTTGCAATATGAATAATCAGTAAATAAATAGCAATAATAACCCGCTTATGTACGAACTTCCAAAACTATTTCTCTTTACACCTTCCAATGTACGATATATAGAATTATAATGATTCTTTACCATTATTTATGTTCTGTGAACACATTCTAAAACTTAGTACCATATTTATCAATGAACATTAGAAGCAAAGTTAAAATATGATTAACTTAGTTTCCAGTAACTTATTTTTTATGGTTGCTTAACGTTAAAATCAACCGCTAATTTTATTTACTGTTTTACTGTTTATTTGCATCATGTAGAATTTTTATATTACTTGTAATTATATCATTAGCAAGCGGTATAAAAATAGTTTTATTATTGAAAGTGCATGTTTCTTGTTTATTCTGCATTTTTAAATATTATAATTGTTATTTTCTATAAAAACGGGTCATTAATATTCAATTAATGTAATCTAACGTCTAGAGTTTCTGGAATAGTTTCGGTAAACAATAAAATACACCTGCATTAGAAGTTCATAGAAGCAACATACCTTTAACGTTAAACTACATACCGCAAAGTTGCATTTTAGACTGTTTAGATTTTGTTTTTTTTTTTTACTTACGAACCTCTGTAAATAGTATAACGATAAAAAAATATGTGTCTATTGCCTAAATGGTCTATATTTTTTGTTATTTTTGGTTTCTAGGATCCCAAATTACTCTAGATACAACTTTTCAGCAAAGCAAGATTTTGTATTTTTTTGAAAATTTATACGTATCAAAAAATTTATAAAAAAGCATTTCACTGAAAAGTTGTTTCTTCACTAATTTGGGGTCGTAAAATTCGAAACTGACACAAAAATAGGTCGTTTATATAGGAATCGCGATATTTGACTTGAAATTTAGTATTGTCCATTTTGCAGAGGTGAGCCGAAAAGTATATGCTTTAATTACTATTTCGAACAGGTTCAATTAATTGTTTTGTATGTTTCGAATAATAATTAAGTATTAGTTATTGCAAATGAAGCAATCTTGACGTTTATTTAACATTTACAAACTGAAATCGTAATTTTAATGCATATATGTTATTTTGATTAACAAATATTGAAATATAAAATTTCCAATACCAGAAACATTATCAGCGGCTTGAAATAAAACTTTTAATGTTCACTAAATTAAAAAGCCATTCGTTTAACATACCAAAATTTAAAAGCACAAAATTTTTTGTTTAAGGGAATTCCTTTTTCTTTGTGTATGTAATTATCTTTTATTAGTTTTTTTGCTGATTTACCTTTGAATAGTGAATTTTCATCTACGAATGGTATACAGTATTTGAAATAAGTAATTTAATCGCCTTGTAGGTAACCTAATTGTTTTGATTCGCTATGAATCGTCCTGGACTGCAACTTGATGAAGTCCAGGTGTTTGTGTTGAATCTTGATTGAAGTAGCGTTTGTAAGTCGTTTGAATTAAAGTTTTTGAGCAGGTTAAAATACATATATTTACACTTTTTCTGGTAGTAACAATCGGGAAGCGTTGCGTCACGATTGAGTTGTCGCTTGAATATCATTAATTGATTAGACTTGGTGGTTGAAATAAGTTGAATATAGCTGATAGATAGATAGTTTAATATGAATTGATTTTGCTTGTGATGATTTCGTTTTAGAAAAAAGTTATCTATAGATTTTAGAATGAGTTGGAAAGAGATGGAGATGTGGTTAAATTTGATGAAAACAATGATGATGGGTGTTAAAAGTGAGGAAGGTGGGATTTGAAACTTGTTGTAACGTATTGGTGTATGGTTATAAATGTGACAGAAATTTCATACAAATTGACGGATGCTAGGATTAGGGGGTTGACAGTTACAGCTAAAAAAATGATTGGAATTTATGGACGATTTATGGTAGTGCAATTAGGAAAGGATTCGAGACTAAATTGACAACGGAAAGAACTGGTAATAAATGAAAAAAGGAGCTAAAAATCAGAATTTATAAAATCAGCGTGAAAACCTTACGCATCTTGCAATGATAATAAAGCAGTTGGTGGTCCAAGGGACGCAACACTAATATAGACGCTGAAAATGTTACTTCAAAGAAATTCTAAGACTGTTAGCTACTTATTTCTTATAACGTTATGATTAGAATGAATCTCTTTATTAAGCTTCTTTCATTAGTAATTTATGTGTTTCAGTAATCCATTAATTCAATGTTTAAGTTCGTTTAGTGAGTTCCGTTCTTCGCGTAGTCGCAAATTTGTATGTTTTTAACCAAACCTTAAGGCTGTCGAGCAAGCGAAGTTTAATAATTAAAAATTACGATGCCTGAGGCGAACAGGTCCCAAATTAATCTGTGCTTTTATGCTCGACCAGGATTTTAATATGCACCATCAACAGACGCTTTATTCTCTCTAGACGCGTCAATTATTCAAGGATACCAAAGGAACTTTACGTTAAAGATGAGTCAAACGCGTCGACTTGAACATTACTTTTTCGTAACTCGGTCTAAAATAGATAACTTATCGTTCTGATAATCCTTTTTTACTTTTAAATCCATAAGAGGTATCACTATAGGTACAATAACAACGTTCTGTGTACCTATGGTAGGTGAACGGGTTCAAACAGTATATTATGATTTTATACCTCAAAAGAAATAACAGAATTCTTGCAAAATCGTTCACTCATCTAACCGTCCATTTGTTTGTCGCAGAAATGTTTCTCACTATAACTCAGAACCTGTTTGATGTTAAAACTTAACATTTCGTGTAAATATAAGTTTAATTATATTTATAAATATCAATAAATCTTTTTTTGCTACTAATGCTGCAATACTCTAAGGTGGATTCATTTTCTAGTTGTTTTATTTCAATATTTTGAATAAATTAAAACAAACCAATGGGGATTTGAATAAAGGAAAAATTCAGCTCTTACAACTCCGTGATAATCATAGTTTAAACCAAAAACACACGTTTTTTGGTTGCAAAAACGTTTTATTGTCTCCACAATAATTATTTCAGCACACAGTGCCTTCTTCAGGTGGAAGAACTTTACAAACTAAATTATAATCAGAACTCTTATATATATACTAACTTACAATCCGAAGGTTAGGGGTAAAATGTTTTACATATTAAATAAAGGTGAATTACAAAATTCCAGCTGGTCGTTCAAGATATTTCCATTTTTACACAATTTATTTATTTCTTATTTTTCTAAAAAATTAAGTTTTATTCCTTTATTTGCAAAATGTAGTACTTTGAAATTTTCATTTTCCTTTAACAAAGATAGATTTTCAAATAGAATTAAGCCGAATCTATCAAATAGCAGCCAATAATGGCTATAACCCGATAATTAATTAAAAATTTGTTAAACAAAAAAATAAATAAACAAACATTAAGTTTAGTATATCCACAAATTAAACCTATTTCAAAATTTAACTCCTTAACTTATTTAGGCAATTTTTCTAGCAAAATGTATTTATGAATTCACTAATAACAAAATTTCATATAAAACCAATACGTCATAAGGAATTATTTAAAAAAACAATAAAGATAAAACTAAAAAACAAGAAAAATCAGGAGTGTATCTACTTAACTGTGGAGATTGTGAGAAAGCAAATGTGGAACAAACTGGGAGATCTTTTAATGAAAGAATAAAAGAACATTTAAATAGTTTTAAAAAAATCTTCTTACGCAGGACGTTTACTTGATGAAAAACATCAATTCAAAAATCTACATGTTGTAAATAAAAGCCTAAGATTATCATTATTAGAAAATTAGAGATTAATAAATACAAAAATAAAAATACACTGTTAAACGACCAAATTGACCTCAACAATTCACCGTTACTAAATCTTTTTACTCAGCCCCCGCCCTAATCCACTGGTAAATAAGACAAATGTTAAGATAAGTTTATTGTATTATTATTTCTGAAGAAGCCTACGTTAGGCGTAACAATTGTAAAGTGTGAATATACCAATATTGTGGAAACTTTGTGTTTTTATTTATTTCACCTATTACGTATGTTTTTGCTCTAAACTGGGATGTTTTTTTCTAACAGAAGGAAACAAGGAAAGCTACATTTTCTCGTAATCAGGGAAACTTTTTCATTAATAACAAAATACATTTGAACATTTTTTAACTTTAAACTGTGGCAAACAGTTCGAGTTTACAACAGCGAGCAAGAAAGGAGAATCGGAGCTGCCCAAGTCCTCATTAATCATAGAGTATCGGGCTTCCCCTGAGGAATTATTTCCGTTTTCCCCCTTCTCCTTCCTGAAGACGAATGGTTTCAATTGCAGTTACCACCGCAAGCTGCACGGTTGTGAGGGAACAGGAAAAACAAATTGAGGCAGGGATAAAGGAAATAAACCCGTGCTTTCCGCAAACTCCGTTTACTTAGAAATGAGAAATGAAACAAGGGAAATCAGCGGTTACTAATTCATGAACTTTTAAATTCTAGTTAATGCATAAATGTAACATTCACAATTTCATTTATACTTCAGTTTGCAACAGATATTAATAGATGGCGATGTATTGTCGCAACTAGATATTATATCAACTTAGTTTTACAAAGCTCCTTCATTAATAAATTGCCTTTTAAGTCTACCTTTATCCGTCTCTGACTTTAACTTAGAACTTGAGATTATTATTAAACACATCGCTGTGAACAATGGATTCAATCCAAGGATAATAGATAACCTACTTAGTAAAAAACAGAAGAAAATCTCATTTCGGCTTCTTTATAACAGTATGTCGTTTTCAATTGTAGATAACAAAATTTGCGCGTCTATCAATTTTATTAATAACATTAACTTTAAGTTTAAAAATGTATCTAACAAATGAAATGTAACATTTGTCGAAAATAACAAGTGTAACTTCTGGTCAATACTTTCAAGAACCACACCTAAACCAAATGTATTGGGTAAAAGTGGCATTTATAAAATACATTATAACAGTTGCGATGCTTGCTATATTGGACAAAGTGGTAGGGCAATCAACATTAGAATATCTGAGCATGTAAAAAGTATATACAAAAAGGACATCAAAACGGGCTTTTCAGCACATTGAGTCTTATCTAATCACCACTTGAACATAAAAAATGTTACTGTACTCCATGTGGTATCAGAAAAATCAAAAAATTGTCATCCTTAGAAGCGCTAGAGATTAAAAAAGCCCTGTCCCAAAATCTTAATTTAGTCAATAACCATACGGAGTTAGATTTTGTAAACTCTCCACTCATTTTAGGTAATTAAGAATAAGTAGATATATATTGTCGCACTAGCTTTTAAAATTTAGTATAAGATTTTACTCTAATCCTTTGATAACGGTCGTGTGACCAAAACTAGTTAGGATATACATTAAATCGGTGAAACATTCTACGTTGTTTTATTTAATTTTGTATATTTAAACATGTTTCACAATAATTGCACCCCCTACAGTGATATGTTTATTAAAGCTCCTTCGACTTGGTCGGTAAATTCCCAATTCTTTTTGAATTAAAAATTAACCGTTATCGCAGATCATTTTTAATTTATGTCACTGTACATATGTCATAAAGACAGTTCAATGTGAACAGTCATTTTGTTAGTTTAATTTTTTAAACACACATTGGTGTGTTGCGTTTTTTTTTGAGATGGAACGCCATTCTCAACAGTTTTTTACTTCTTTAAACGCCGGAGAGTTGATGCTTTTTGTTGAGAAGAAACGGATTTCTTTACAAAATTGCAAAGCAGTAGAATACGACAGTGTTGAGATAACTCCCGCCTATATTGAATTTATTGATCCCAGAGAAGGTCAATTATATGAGACAGAAATAAAAATCGTTAATCGTGGCTCTAAATGCGCGTTTATTAGAATTGAATATCCAATGTCCTTTGTAAGTTTCCCATGCAAAATTCATACAGAAAAAAGCGACATGGTGTTCCAAAAATGTCTTAGAAAAGGTGTCTATAAGTTTTCTTCCAGATTTTTGGACTTACTTTATCATACTGGACGTTCGTTTGTGTGTTACACGAGACAGAACAATAAAATTAAGAACAGCAAGTCGTACCGTAAAAGATTCGTACCTCAAAGTTTCGCAGTTAATATAGTAAATTTAAAGCGTATCTGCTTGCACTAATCAAAGAAAAATCACCACATCGTGTATCAAAAGGACCAAGTGTCACACAGTAACACAGCTCAACATGAATCAGGAAGTCAAGGTCATCTTCGATGTAGTTTACGTCCAAATGTGACCTCATAATTTAAAAATTTTCAAATTTCTCAATTTAAAAATTTGAATGGTGCTAATTTGTCATGTATTGGATTTCTTGAAACTCCAAAGTGCTGAAACTGAACCGTCAAAGAAAAACTAAATCGAAAATGGTTACTGTCTTTTCTGATTCTTTTGTCAATTCTCCATGGTCGTATCCTCGATAAAGATTTGAAAACTAACACTACAATCGTACTCATTTGGAAGACGAATCTATGTTATTAGATTACACCATTTTTTTTTATAGATTATACACTTGTGATCAAAAAACTAAAAGGAAAAAGAACGGTATAGCTTTTCTGTAACATTTTTGGAACGCTTTAGATTATTATACAAAGATTAGTCTATGTAGTTGATCATTAAGCAAATTATCATATAGTAAACAACTTTATTTTCTATTATTTTTGGCCTTACTGCAAGGCTCGATTATGATAAGGAATGGATGGTTTTGTATTTTCAAGTAAATTCATCAACTTCTTGAAACTACAGTGATACATTAAAATGAAAAACATAAACATTTTATACTCTTTTACCTACACATGTTGTTTATGTTTCAGGCATTTTCTGTAAAGCCCATCATAAGAGGCCGGAAGCTTTCCCCAGGATTAACGATTAAAAAACTACTTACTTATACATATACAAAGGCATCTATTTCACCTTATGCCGAAATTCCCATTTATATCAATGAGAAGCTGTTCTTATATCCATTGTTTACGTAAGAATTCTACAAATTATGTTGTTAATTACTTCATCCCAATGGCAATAGTTTCTATTAATCAAAAATAGAATGTATTACGTAGTAATCGAATACAGAAGAAAAATATATATAATATATTACTTTTATTTAATTAAAATAGTTATTTTTACTTCAAGTACAATGTCTGAAGTGCAGATTGAGGCAATACCCAACGAAATAAACTTCGGAAATATAAATGTCGAACGTTTATCTCAAACTGAAACTTTTGTAGTCAAAAATCTATGTGGAAAAGCAGTTCGTTTTATAGTTGACATTTATAGAAGCCAATGTATACTAACAGTAGAGCCATCAAGAGGAGTCCTAAAGGTATAAGTATACTGTAAAGTTACTGAGAGATTACGTTTATGTCATTACTATGTCATATGTCAAGTACAGATCAACCATGTAAATCCGGAGCCTATAAACTACATTGTATAGACTGCGATGCTATTTATAAAGGGCAGACTGGTAGACCATTTAAAATGAGATTTAAAGAGCATTAAAAATCTCCTGACCATAAAAAACATAATACTGGATTCTCACAACTTTGTGTTGTTAATAAGCACAATTTTATTATAAATAATAATTTTAGAATATTACATTGCATTAACAAAAGCATAGTTTTAGCTGATTGTAGATACGACATATGTCGTTGATTAACTACTGTACACGTAATCTCTCAACAATGTTATTTCGTATAAATTGAATAGGTAATTTTTGCAGTTCTTACAGAGAAATTATAAAATAAGACTTGACTTTTAGCCCAAAGAAAGTGTTAGATTTACAGTGCAAATGATGTCAGAAGAACCTGGTGAGCACAGTGCCCAATTTTGGATAAAATGTCAGAAACCCATTATTTTAAAAGCAAACGTCTGCGTTCTGAAACCTCACTTCAAAATACTACATCCTCCGCCTATCAATGATACCACACTGCTGTTGAATTTTGGAAAAACGTATTTTGGTACATCAGTCAGTAAAACGCTGGTTATACGCAATCACAGTGCAAGCAGAGCAATGTACTGTACCTCAATTGGAAATGAAAAGATAAATTCGGTAAGATAACGGGTTAATTAGCTCTATTTGTTTAGGATTAGGTTATTTTTTTGGTATTATAAAATCTAAGCAGTGATACACCAATTTCGTTGGGTAGAATTAAATTTTTTGTGAGTATTTTGGAAGCTCGGAATTCCAATAAGAAAATATTGATTTTCATCACGCAAAGGTCAAGTCGAACAATTATTTAAAAAATATATTAGAAATAAAGGATAGATGGAGTTTTCAATTAATTCTTCGACCACTAAAATTCGTTAATGCAATTCTATTTCTATTATCCTTAATAGACGTTTTGGCAAGAAATTGATTACGTTCATACAGGTATCTTCACCTGTTCTATTGCACATGGAAGATTTGATCCATTAGAAGATAAGACCATAACTGTCACGTAAGCCTTTTAAGATTTCTTTTATGATTATTATTACTACGTGCAAAGTATGTTAATAGAAGTTATAGCTATAATAAAGATTTATACAAATTCTTTAGAACTCGCAGCTATGGTGATATTTAAAAAAATAACATATTAAAAAAAGGCATTAAAATTCTTTATTGTCTAAATTCCAAGGATCACAGTTCCCACATTTCCAACGCGTCCTACACAGTAGGCACAGCGTACGGAAAGCCATATCCCACGACCGGTTTCGACTTATCGGGTCTCATCAGGTGGGCGCTGGCAGAAAGGCCTTTACAGACCATATGATAAATACAAATATAAATACGGAATCAACAAAAACAACTATTCCTTGGGCTAATACCCCTACCGGCATTGAATTACACTGTTGATTCCGATGGATTCTTAGACGAAGGTATAACATATTCAAATAAAGAAGGCATTAAAATCATTTATCGTCTAAATTTCAAGGACGCGTTCAAAATGTGGGATCTGTGATCCTTGGAATTTAGACTATAAAGGATTTTAATGCCTTCTTTTTTGAAAATGTTATATCTTCGTCTAAGAATCCATCGGAATCAACAGTGTAATTCAATGTCGGCAGGGGTACTAGCCCTCAGAGTATTTTCTGTTGATTCCTAATTTATATAAAATAAAAATATAAGTAAATTAGACCGTTTTTCATGATGGCGGTTAAACTTAAGAGCTGCAATCGTGAAAACCGAATTTATATTATATAATTAAAGAAAATCTGCCTACTCAAAATATTACTGTACCACCTTTCTCTCAACCACCTGACTAAACGATCTACTTACATAAATTACGCACATTAGGTAAAAGATACTTTCATATTGTCATCGTGTGTTAGTTTTAACCTTTTTGACATCTTTATCTTCTATGAAATGTCTTCATATGTTTTGCGTAGTAGACACGTCTTATAAAACAGTCGTATTGAAAATCCGGTTATAACGTCGGCAACGATAACGTATAAGACCAATAAAATGTGTATAATTTCGTTATAGACGCTATAAAACGGAGATAGATACTTTTACAATTTCAGGTTTAATCCCAGAAATCCGATACAGATGAAAGGTCTGGAATCAGGAAAACATTATTTCAGCTTGTTCAAATGTACTAGAGTACATTTTCAAGACATGATTGAATTTGCTACGAGCGGTATGCTTTTTTTAAAATTACAATTTTTAATTTTTTCTGTAATAAAATTTGTAATATATATATACCTAAACTAAAGCAAAAACCTTATAAAATTATGAAATCGTCTGATCAATCTCTGCTCTGGAGAATTGAAGCTGTTATAAAAAGTAAGGGATATGTTACCCAGAAAAAGAGACGGGGGAAGGTTTCCCCATATAACTCAAGGAAGTAAATAATTAATACATAAATACACAATAATTGTTAAATATATATATATATATATATATTAACCCAGATTATTGTAGGGTGAAATTAAAATAGTCACGAAAAATTGTTAAATAATTATAATAAAAAAAAATAACTAAGGATACTAAATTAGGAATTTATGGCCTGACTGGTCCGAGATAACTTATATGAAATAAATAAACAAAAACAATATGTGAGCAACCATTTAAACCAAAATCACAATCGTAACGACATAAATATAAATAATAATTAATGAATTTGCAATTCAATCATTTCCAGATCACAGGTATTAAGGCTCAACTCGTGAAATACCTCAACGGAAATATGTACTAAGAGTCAACTCGCATATTACCCACTCTATAACAACTAGAAGAGTATCAAGGGTCAATTCGCATCATACTCAAAAAGAAAGCACTAAGGGTCAATTCACATACTGCTCAATTAAATTGCAATATTAATCTATAACAAATAAATTATAAATAATTTAATAGTAATATTGGTCACCCAGTGAATCAACTCACCTTATTATTATTACACTGATACTTTAGAAAATTAAAGCACAGATGAACAATATCACACAATTTATAAATATCTATATTGATAACTTACGAAAGACTAACTTATGTGATAGTTCTTCCGAGAGCACAGCCCGTTTTTATAAAAGAGCTGCATTTCATATAAACAAAGTCTGGAGAATTCGAGTTAGTGTAGACTAAATAATAACAGCCAAAAGTTGAATCTGAATATTACAATGTGAAAATAGAAAATCCCTTTATAGAAATTACTTACTTCTTACATTATTTAATATATAAATACAGATAGCGTAGTGAATGCCATCTGCAGATATTTGCTAGTAATTTGTTGGATTCTGAATAATCGCTGTTTATAGGCAGGCAGTAGGTAGGCTGGTCGATGTTCTGCCGATACTGCTAATGAAAACCAATGAGTTCGAAATCGCGATACACGTCTGGCAGTTTCGGCATAACGCTAAACGTTGTTTAAACTATTTAAATTCAATAACTTTATAAATAAACTATTTGACCCAAACAGCTTCAAGCATATAAACCCATGGACTAATAATTATCTAATAAATAAATAATCGATTAAAAAGATTAACCCAAGTCATTTAAACACTATAACTCTACACTGTTTTAAAACCCAACACCTCAACCACATTTAATAATTACAAATTTAAATCTTTATTATATTTGTAAGTTATTACTAAAATTTCTTACTACAATAAGTTATACAAACTTATACATATACTTACATGAATGAAAGTAATTGATGACATTTAAGCAACCAAAAATTTTACTGTTAAGATCACTATAATTGCTGTTTCAGATTTGGACCCTGCCACGAAAGATGGAACTGATGTTAGAAGTTCTATTTCTCGTGTTCAATCACAGTCATCATTATTAAGTTCAGGTAATAATAATAAATAAACGATTTCTAAATGTTCTGTAAAAATATGGCAATGAGACAGTTCATTAATTTAATTAAACGTAATAATTAGTTACAGAAAATGATTCTGTTAAATCCATTACAAAAACAAGATCAATTTCTGAACTAGAAGAAAATATGATATTGGCATTTTTGTATGCTGAAGCATTTACAGCATCAGTTGATTTGGTGCCATCAGAAATATATATTGATTCCATTGCATTATTGGAGACCACAACTCGAGTAATAAACATTAGAAATACAAACAGTCATATTCCAATATATTTTGAATATAGAAAAACTGCTTACATTGATTTGAATCCATCGAAAGGAAAAATTGAGGCTCTGGGCCATTTTGACGTTTTGGTGAAAATTATCGCTGCAGAACCGGGAAGAATTAAGACAAAAATTATTTTCGATCTTTTGTATCCCAATTTGCCTCTGTGCGATAAAAGTGGAATGGAAATAGTCGGTCAGGCTGTAGCATACATTTGGTTTGAATCATCTTTCGTAGTAAAAAAACCGGTTCCAAAAATAAACCACGGAATCACTCCCGTTATCACTCACGAAACCGGATTTCTACCAGAAGAAGTTGCATTTAATACTACAATTTCATTGCCACCAATTGCCATGGGGAGAAGAATTGAAGATGAAGATAAAAACAGCAACATAATAGCTTTTCCGAATGACAGACCTAATTCTTTAAGACCTCGACGGAATTTAACTAAAAGGTATAAAGACCAATTTTCTAGTATTAAAGAACTGAAAAAGCAATTGTATTGAATTAGCGGATACTTGATGGAAGTCCAACATATTGAAATAAATACACAGTTGATAACTTCCACATTTCATTAAAGAAACGTAACACGTGTTTCGCCAACACTGTGGCTTCTTCAAAAGTACAAAATTTACTTAAAACTACCTAAGAGTAGATGTTTATAAATAGGGTGGTACATCTTCATTAGAGTGAGGGAAAAGATTTAATAGTGGTGAGGGGTTTATATCTACTTGGTCATTGAGTAATCTGTCTGTATTTTTATATTTGTTAATTTCATTAGATTCTAACAGTGTAAGTTTTAAACTTTTATTTTCAATGTGTAAAACATTTTTATATCTAAATTAAATATATTATTATCTTCTAACACATGTTTTACATAGTTAGAATCGGTTTTTTTTTTTATATGATCTAAAATGTTCGTTCAAACGAATTCTAAAATTTCTTCCCATTGTATACAGTAGACATTCTTTTCCCAAGGTGCACAACAATTTTTACCAAGATTCCTAGAAACATAGCAAATTGGGACGATTACGATTTATCAGATAAGTTAAAAAATGACAGAGAAGTTGCTAAAACCTATATCAACATTTACCTTGAAGATAGAAGACATAAGCTTATAGCGAAACAACAACTTGCTATAAAGGCTGAAAAGGAGACACGTGCCCCAGATTACGAACTTACTGCTAAAAGTCATCTATTGATGAGGAATTTTCCAAAGGACCAATGTCCTCAAACAACTTCAATAGAAAATAATCCGCCCTATAGTAGTAACATAATGCCCTTGTCACCGAAGCAGCTTCTTAAGATAAAAGTACACCCCTCCAAAATTTTTCTTAAACATGTAAGCAATTAAAATAAGTTTTATTTAAAATAAAAGTTACGTTTTTGTCAGTAATATATAACTAAAATAAACTGAATACATTAATGCTATATTAATTATTGAATTAATTTGTACCCACTACACATTACCTCATATTAATGAGAAAAAAATTATTACTGTTATCACGCCCTCGACGAACACGAACCCGGGATCTTTGGTTTTACGCGCCGACAAATCAGTAGTAAAAAAATTTTCCTATCATTAATATGAGGTAATCTGTAGGGGGTACAAATTAATTCAGTAATTAATATCATATTAATCTGTTTAAAAATTTACCCCTACTAAAAGTTCTTCAAATATTTCATTATATCGAAACTGTTAGATGTGGATCGCAATTTTGAACTTATTAATTCTCATTAATAGACTATTCATATTCTAAAGTTGCCAGCCTTCGTTTATTATTGTTGCTATTTTCAAAAAGTCTATAGGCTGGATTGTTGCCTAACGTTTCGCCGACTTCTGCAGTCGGCATCTTCAGAGGTGTTGTGGACGGCGGAGTAGAGTTCTGTCGCGTAGAGTTCTCTTCGGCTGTCTGCTGTCGTGTGTGAACTGAACTCTACTCCGCCGTCCACAACGCCTCTGAAGATGCCGACCGCAGAAGTCGGTGAAACGTTAGGCAACAATCCAGCCTATAGACCGCGGCCACAAAGCCCGGAAACCTACAATAGTTTAATTGACGCCGGCCGTGAAAGCCTACACAACTTTATTATGCCACTCTAGTTCGTTGTTAGTCTTTAATAATTGTCGATCAATCACATAACTAGTTTCGGTTATAACACCATTCTCATATAATTATTAATTTTGTTGCTTAAATATTGTTATGTACTGACATTAATTGTCAATAGTGTTAATGCAATAATTTTTAAATACAGATTTTTGTGAACAGCTCCGTTTCTGAGACTATCACTATAGAAAATTTCAACGACTTTAATTTGTGGATTCACCTTAGATCACTAAAGAATTGCCTTGCAGTTGTTAGTGATAGTCGAAAGTGTGTATATGCAAATTCAACAGAGGACTTCGAATTAGAGTTTAGTTCACCATCGAAGGCAGTACAAGTGTTTGTGACACTGGAAGTAATTGCCAACAATTGTCATTTCACTGAGATAGACTTTGCAGCTCAGGTCGTTGAAATGATGGTAGTTTTAGACCAGACCGAGTTAATTTTTGGAAACTCAGAAAGCTATAAAATTGTGACTCTCAAAAATTTAGTTTATGCAAATTCTTCTTTTTATTGGAAAGTAAATGGTGGTAGCTTCCGAATTGTGCCCATGTCCGGGATAATTCCTCCACTTGGGATGTTAAAATGTGCCGTTTACAGAAAAGATGGTGATGACTCGTACCATGACACAGAAGCTCAATTAAATTTCCTTATGAGTTCATTGTACAAAACGATTTCTTTGAATGTTACATATTCTCCCTTACATGTGATACTAATAGGAAGTAATCTAACAGTTCCCAATCTTCCACTGAATCTTACCAAAAAAAGCACTGCCATTCTCAGAAATTTAGATAATAGATGCTCATTGTTTACCATTATTGGACAAGATGGTATACCGGGTTTAACTGTATCTCCTACCAGTGGATTCCTTAGAGGCAAAGAAGATCAGATCATTTCGATAATTTTTCATTTTGAAACGATATGCGAACTTAATTGTACGTTGAATATCATGGTGGGATCTCAGACCGAATTAAATTTAAATATTAACGCTAGGGTTGTACATCCAAATTATCAGATAACACCGAATATTGTCCACTTCAAGAAAATTGCATGCTTCTCCACATCAAGAGCTTCTTTTACGATAGAGAATAAATGCCCTTCCAGAAGCCACTTTCGGTTTCCTTTGGACGATTACCCCACATATAGTGTAAAAGAATCGGATGATTACACTAGTGATGTTGTACCTAGAAGCGGCTTTTACATTGAGCCAGGTGAAAAGAAAAAACTGTGTCTATTTTTCACTCCCGTTGAGATAAGAACGGTAAAATTTTATTTACCACTCATTGTCAATGGTATTTTGGGTCCAGCATCGATTAACGTTTCGGAATCGAAAAATATCAACTTTTTTCTTAAAAATAGCGACGAATTGTACAACTCTATTAGTAAATTTAAACTATTTACAAATGGCCTTGGCAATCTATCAGCGTTAATGATAATCTCTACGACTACACATGTTATCTTTAATTTTTCCAAAGTTGCCTTTCGATTTGAAAATTCCCCAAATCACCATTCTACACCGAATATGAAGGACACTCTTACTATAACTAACAAAGGTGATACTGAAAACGAGTTTTGCATCAGAACTGACGACATCAAGGAAAATATTTCGATACTTTACACAAATAATACAGGCAAGTAATATGTTCGGAAATAATTAGAAAACACACAGTACTTACAGTTTTCAAATTGAATATGGGTGTTTTGAGTAACAAACAAACGCTGGGTTACGTTTCACGAAAATTTTATTTATTCTTCTTTACAATATTGTTTCAACCCTTGCGGGTCATTATCAAGAGCTATGGTGTTACTAAAGGTGTAAATAATGTAACAGACTTATAGACTATAAACGGATGACAATAAGCAATGGGACAAATAAACTGCAGGTAGTGGTTATCTATTTGGAAGGTCTAATAACAGCGGAGAATCCAAAGTGAACATTTAAATTTGATTATTTACAATATTTTGCTTATTATTAATGGCTTTCTTAATTTCCAAAGTTTCTGGCAAACTCAATTTACGCCCTTTTTGTGCAGAATGTAAAAGTTCAATCGAATTAGTGTCTAAATTATGTTTGAAATCTGAGCAATGTTGAGCTATTCCTGTATTATTCTTTTTATTCCGTATGGAAAGCACATGTTCTTTAACCTGAGTTTTTATGGCTCTACCTGTCTGTCCTAAGTAAAAGGCTGTGCAATCTTTACAGTACAATTTATAAACGCCGCTTTTATCTATTGAATTTGCTTTATTTTTGTTGTTAATTAACAGACTTTTTAAATTAATTTTGTTGACTAAAATTGGTGTAATATGCAACTTCATTAGAAGGTATTTAATTTTGTATACGACTTATTTTACATGGCTAATAAAGGCATTATTCTTATTTTCAGGAATTAAATCAGGAAGGAGACCGTTGTACAGTTTAATTTCAATGAGTTTACGTTTTTAATTTTTTAACTTTTTGTCAATTAGGTTAGGATTATATCCTTTATTGATGGAAATCTGTTTTATAATTTTCAATTCTTTTTCAAAGTTGGTTTTAGAAAGGGGTAACATTATTAACCTGTGTATTCCATATAGGAATTGCTTAGATATCAAACATAATTTAGACACTAATTCGATTGAACTTTTCTTTACAAAAAGGTCGTAAATTGAGTTTGCTCGAATCTTTGAAAATTAAGAAAGCCATTAATAAAAAGCAAAATATTGTAAATAAACAAACTGAAATGTTCACTTTGGATTTTCCGCTGTTATTAGACCTTCCAAATAGATAACCACTACCTGCAGTTTATTTGTCCCATTGCTTATTGTCATCCGCTTATATAAGTCTGTTATATTATTTACACCTTTAGTGACACCATAGCTCTTGATAATGACCCGCAAGGGTTGAAAGAAGGGAAGAATAAATAAATTTTTCGTGAAACGTAATCCAGTATTTGCTTGTTACTCAAAATGCACATATTCAATTTTATTTAAAATGTTTCACAAAGAATGCGATACGCTATCTATCAACTTTAACCTGCAGTTTTGGCTAATATACGAAAAAATTTCCAAGACGTTTTCGAGCACTCCCAAAAATTACCACGATCTGAGTTCTTTTTATCATCACAACACACTATGATAAATTTTTACGTAGATGTAGTTGACGGTTATTCCAATATAAATATTTATTAAATTATATTTATCTTCAATTTATAAAATAATTAATGTAATATTTTTAATGATTAAGGATACGGACAATATACTGAAGTTCATGAAAACTCGATTTCTGCCGTTCTGAACGTGGGAGAGGGAATTTCTCTGGATGTTGTCTACAAAAATTCATCAAAAGAAAGCGAAAGGACATTTGCTCCCGTGTTTATAAGACAATATAAAAAAGGCCCTTTGTTTAGATACTTATCGTTTGAATACATTTATTACTCCCCAACTATTAGCTCAGATGACGAGATTATTTTTTTTCCACCTGTACCGCCATGTTGTGGAATTGGAAGAACAACATATCTTCAACTATCTCACCATGTAAAAGACGAGTGTTATTTAACCACCGATACTGACTTGAATTCGCTAATAGTTACCGTGGGAGACAGAAAAAGAATCAATGAAATCAATGAAACCGTTCTTCTTAGTTTGTTCTTCTATTTTAAATCATGTACCGTGGTCGATACTGCCATAAATATTATATGTTCTTGCGGAGCGTCGCTTCAGATTGGAATCAAAGGTTGTGCTGAAAATTGCCTGTTTACAAACAATCCTTTTATGGCAGTATATGTTGATCCAGAAAATCCAACTAAACCCAGAGAAGAATACATTTCTAACTTAAAGGTAACTTTTAATGTTAAACATTATTATAAAAGATAAATTAGAAAACGAGAACAAGTTAGGAATTTATAAAATAAACTGTGAAGATTGTGAACTTAAATATGTTGGACAAACGAAACGTGCTATTTTAACAAGATATAAAGAACAGACTAAATCGGATCGATAAGTCAAGTGTTGTTCAGCATATTTTTAAAGCAATCCATTCTATAGGCCCTAAATGTTTAAAACTAATCAAAGAAGTCTCTTGCAAATCTGACCTTGACGCTTGGGAAAGTTTATTTATTCAAAAGAAAAAAAAATAATCTCATGAATTCAGATGTTGGCCCAATCCCCAATTCCGTCTTGTTTCAATTATTGCAATAGGTTTAATTGATTAAGTACTCTTTAACTTATTAAGCTGTTTTACGTTCTTTTCTTCACATTTTTTGATTCGTGAAGCATATGCATTTAATATTGGCCCCTTAGGCCTTGCTAACTGCGGTTACTGAACACGCTTGTTAATTTATTTCCCCTTTTTCCTTGATTAGGCAGGATGTGGTGAAGCATGCGTTATTTACATAATATGATCTCATAAAGGCTGTCTAGATGTATTAATGGTTATTGAACACCCACATTCCTTCAATCTATTTGTTTGTCGAAGCATACATTTGTAAAGTTGTCTTTTCCATAGGCGTACAACATTGGTTTTTAAACACTTTACAAATGGCATTGAACGTATTCAAGTTTTCCTCCCAACCCTTCTTCTACTTTCCACTATCTTTTTGGTCTTTAACCATCGCCCCTATAAATAGACATAATTTTAAATGCCCACGTGTGAAGTGGGTGAAACACGTGTCCATTTTAAATGTAGTTAGTGGTAATTAGGGTGATTCTTTCTTTATTTAATTAAACGTTATTATAAGTAATACATAAAATACTTGAAAATATTTTACGAGTCAGTAGTACAGATATTGAGTGGGAGGCATACAATGTACAAGCCATTGCCTCTCTTGCTTTTTCTATTTCTTCCTGCTTCCCTACCACCCTCCGTTCCACCTTCCTTGAAATCGTTTTGTATGGTACTTTAATGTTTCAAATCATTCAGCTTTTCTGTATCAATGTTTCAGAATGATTCTTCTACTTATAACGTAAACATGGATGAATTCTGTGTATTCTCTGGAATTCGAGTTAACATTAATGATTATTGCTATCCATTCTTCCCAAAAGCCGCCCCTAATAATAAGTACTACGATCATATGCAAAATATTCTCAACATATTGGAAAGGGTAATATACGTGCAGGGTTTAAGAGAAAGAAAATTTATTAAAATACCTGATGGTTTTTCGTTAGTGTCTATAAAACAACCGAAAACAAATGATGGAAAAAAGAAAGAATCAATAAGTTTGTACTTTGAAGAAGTTCTAATCAACATCTTCGGAAAGCAGGTTGCGGCAATTTTTTGTAATAAAAGGTACAAATTATTTTACCACATCTAATTATCAAAGTGTTAAAAATACTGCAAAATTATTCAGATATTACGTTTGCATTATCGACATACGAACTAACCTAACCTAACCTAACCTAAACTAAATACATCGGAACGCGAGAAGTCTCTTAAAGGCCGCCATAAAAATAATGGCAACAACAAATTAAACTCATTTGTAGTGAAATATATAGCTGGTCCGATATCTGTTGAGCCAGAATTCCTAGAAGACCGCTGCGTCATGTTTTTTGGAAACAAACCGAAATGACACACCAGTTAAGAAACATAATGCCAAACAGTGGCAGTCCTTGCAAATAAGTTCCAAAAAAAAAAAGCTTTTGTGTTTTCATTCCCAGCAGCTACTCGTGCTGGTAGGCGGGCAGACCCTCCGACCTACACTGTAGTGCAAAGCCGAAGGGTAGGGCGTAAGACTCTCTTCAGCCTCCTTGCAGGAATCATGGGAATGGATGGGTGGTGTGATTTGGGAGAGAAAAATGAGACGGACGAAATGAAAACAGAAGAGAAGTAAAAGATAATCTGTGGAATATGACTGCATTTGCCTGAGTTGATCCAAGGAACCCACATAAAACATGGACCTGAGCAGCCGGACCCAGATTGAAACCGGTGTCCTCACGAATGCTAAGCAATGAATTAGAGCACTAGACCACGGCGCTCGGTCGACCAAGAACTGGCGTTCTTCCTTGTGGGCTTAGCAGATATCGCACGGGCTGTAGAATACGTTTGAATAATTTATCCATTTGTAATATCTCACTAACGTTACTAAGTATATTTCCAGAGAAATTAAATTAAGAAAATGATATTCTTAAATATTTGAATGACGTATAGTACACGCATTTTTTTGTTAATTTTTCAGGCCTGCTCCCGACAATGACCCTCAAAGATTGATATACATGTATGAAACATACTCTTCAATAATCACATACGTCAAATCAGTAGGTGGATCATTTCCTCATGTTTGCGCCGAATACTTATTTTCCTACGACGATTATTTGATGTTTATTGACAAAATTGCTCCCCTAGATAAAGAGATGTACCGATTGGAACTGAAACAGGTATACAACGAACAAGATTTTTATCATCGGAGCAAACAATGTTGGATAGATTTAATATTGCAAACGTATAAAGTTATGTCACTCTTTAAAATTAATGAAATGCCATTTTCTCCCAAATCAATTGGAGAGGCTTCTGTCATAGATACAATATATTCAGAGGGAGAACAATCGAGTCCTTGGCATAGCTATTCGACCACTGATATATCGACAAGAATCAGCTATGAGAAAAGTGAATCGGAATGTGAAGAAGCTTCTTCTGTACCTTTATCGGTGAGTGATTCGTTACTAGTGAATGAGTTTTCAAGTACTCACGAGCTGTTAATCCTTTCTTGGCTCGAAACGAGTTACAACACGCAGATGACAACAGTATGGAAAACTAAAAGAAACGGTAACTTGCTACAGGAACGACAAGTGAAAAATTTTCAACGAGACTTGTGCGACTGTTTAGTTGTGTTAGCTACAATATCTTATTATTGTCCTTTCCTAAATGACCGTATCGAAGATGTCGCATTCAATGTCGACTCAACGGGAAACAAGCATCATAATGCCATAATATTGACGGAGTGGCTACAAATATTAAACGTCGAAATTTCAATAAGTCCTGAAATAATTTCCCTTAATCCCTCGGGTGTTTACATGTTAATGTTAACCAGCGACCTGTTTCACCTTTTGCCATCATTCTATCCCCTTAAAACGATCTACATGGAAGCAAACATCAATAAATCGACAACGAAAAATATTATTGTTCGCAATAACGACAAGGATGCAGTTATGTACACAATCAATTTCTTTAATAACACTTTAAACTGCTTCACCACTAATTCTGATAAGATTATCGTACCAGGGAAGAAATCGTATCAAGTAACAATTGCATTCCAAGCGAATTCAATCAAGACGATAAACGCTTTTGTTGTTTTCAACGGCGAGAACAAGGGGTATCGTTATGCCAAATGTATGGTATATATGTTGTATGGTATAACGAAATTTGAACAGTGTACAACCACGGTAACATTAACCGTGCCAATTTATAAATCAGTTAATATGCATTTGCCAATCCAATCTCCGTTTATGACCGAAACAAAGTATAAGGTAAAATATAGTATTGGAAAAGCAGATTCATCAGATACGATTCATTTACTATCCTGGATGTCCACCGAAACGCTACCAGTCCTCCCTTCCAGGATCTTGTCTGAAAATGATGAGGTACAGTGTAATTCGAAAGGCACTGGTGGCTTGGAACTTCGAATTTTCTGTTTGAGTGAACACATGCGGATTTACATCTTGCTCTTTACGAATCCTGATTTAGGAGACTTTTGCATCGAACTCCGAATATCACCGGATCCATCAGAAGTTCCGCGTCAATCTATATACGTTGATATAAAAAATGATGTTTTATTAAGAAAGATTAAGGAAAAATGTATTTGTGCAATGACCTCCATCATAAGGCGATCTTCTTCTTGCGTCAATTTGAAACATACCTGCCCGAGGTATGTTACAATTTTAATTCCGCGTCAGAACAGTCAATTGTGGACTGGAGTTGGGAATTTGTTCAGAACTACTATAACTGGCTTAAAGGACTGGAGTGAAAATTTTGGTAAGATACTGTTGCAGATAAACGGATAACTTTTTGATACACACTTATGCAGGATTTTGAGTTTCTATTAAAAGAATAGGTTTAATGTTATTACTAAAATATCATACAATATCATGGAATCCTTCCCAAATTTATTCGAAACACTCGATATACATTTCGCCTATATAGGCATCTTCAGGAGTAACTTATTACTGAAATTAAACAGTAAAACGAATAATAAATATCTAAACTAAATTCAAATCTAAAAGGGGGTTAATTCTAAAATGTAATTGGTCATTAGCTGACTCTTTCTTATTGGATTTCTAAAATTTTGTGCCTTGATGAGACAATATTTTTACATTCTTTATAGTGAATAAATGTTTTTATAATTGATTTTATCTACTGATACTTGATGAAATTCCATTATATACTTAATGAAGTTTAGATATAACTTCCGAAGAAGCTACAGTGTAGCGAAACAATATTGTCAAGTGATAAACAATAAACTGTGAAATTCGGAAAAGTGTTTTTTATTCATTAATATGGTTATTTTTTGTACAATGAGTGGCCAACCCCATGGAATGGTTATTATACTGTTTAATTTTTGTAATAAGTTACTCCTGAAGATGCCATCATAAGTGAAATGTACATCTAGTGATAAATATCTAATAAATTTGTGAACTAATCCAAGAGTTTATTTTTATCTGTTTAATCTTTCAACATGGTTCAACACGAGTTAACGGCTTCAACATTTGTTAATAATAATATATCAATATTTATTATGTGGAAGGTTCAGGACTTCATGGGTTAAATACTTCATGTTTTCTACATGGTCCACTGGGTCCAACATCCACTGGGATGTACCTGTAATTCTCCATTCATAAAAAAAACACTAATGAGTGTATCTATTAACCATTTTAGCATCAGAAACATTCGTTGGTTCGCAACTACTGTATTTTGCCGTTGATAATGTGAAAGATGATTGTAGAGGCGATATCGATCAATTGTACAACGAAGAGGTATTGTATGATGTATATAGTCACTCCCGTGCTGCTTCCTTGCCTAATAAAATACTCATCGAGAAAGTCCGCAAGATAAAACAACACATTGAAGTTTTGGTTCACTTAAACGTTACCAAAATGAGTCAACTGGATAATTTCACTTTTACCTTAGTGTCTGAGAATCTAACTGAGAAAAGGTATTATAGAGTCGAGTGGTTTAAGCCTTTGTAAATGTAACTAAATTATGTATAAAAATCAACCTTTATGGATTTATAATATAATTTAAGTGAAATAAAAAGATAATAAAATGAACTTGTACATTACTATCCTGTTATATCTATATATGTATCTGTTTGTTTAATGCAAGTTGTTTACTATTTTATAAGAACTGAAAATAGGAAAACTGGAAATTTATTCAAAAATATTATGTTTATTAAAGTATCTTAAACAGAAAATAAATTGCCTCAAGGTGACCCTTTCTTCAAATTTTAGACCTGGACCTCACTTCAATTGAAGCCGACGCTGCTGGTGGTGGAATCAAACAAATAAAGAACTAATAAAAGTTGTATTATACTTTTTGAACGTATGTAGTTTGAAGGAAGGGTAGAAGCCACAATTCTTCAAAATTGTTATGTTGGGCATTATCAAATGAAAAGTAATTGTGATTATATAATATAAAAGTAGTAATAAAATTCCATATACACACCATTGAAAGTATTATATCATATACAAAATGTATAACACAGTAACAATGACCTGATAATACAATCTATTAGTAGTATACATGATCATTAGAAAAAAAGGAACATCTAATTCTGTAAGACCAGTGTTTTTGTTGTTCGACAATAATACAGAATTTTGTTGTATATTGCACTATTGAACCCAAAATATTAATGAAAGCTTAAAACATTATTTTACTTTTTACAACAAAAACCTATTATTATAAGAATAATTTTCCGGGTTTGATGGCCGTGCCCTAAAAACTTGTTTTCTGCCTGACGTTTCGTCAGCGACTGCGGCTGACATCTTCAGAGGTAGGTCTTCGAAGTAGCTTTCTGTCTCGAAGTTCTCTTCTCGGCAGCCCGCTATCGTGCGGAAAAATCATTCTTATAATAACGCCTTTAATCTATTATCCTTGGATATTCTGAATAATTTCCATAATAATAAAAAAAACAAATTTATAGTGTGCAAGATGTATCGTAGTTTGCAGTGAGTTTGACAAAACGATATTTTTTCTAGTCGTAACATCCGCTTTTAATTAAGACACTTAACGGTTATATTCTTGTGGTTATTGTTTTTGTCGCAAAAATGTTCACACGACCAAGTTTGCTATCCACAATGCAATCAACAGACGTTATGGGGATAATGGAGAAAAAACGCAATTTCGCATATAATACTTTCCACGTAGAGCATGATAACGTTAAAATAACACCCCCATATATTGAATTCGTAGACACTTCAGAGGGACATGTATATGAAAAGATGGTTACAATTAATAATTGTGGTTATACAAATGCGTTTATTAGAATAGACAGTCCGAAATCTATAGTAAGTTTTGCGATATTTTTAAAGCTTTTCTGTATTATGTACTTTATTTTTTACACAATTTGATACGAAACATTAACATTAGGTATCCCACAATATTGTAACTCTAGCACAGGATATATATCCTTGGACAGGATCTTGGTAATTTTTTTATTCAATGCCGTATAAAAATAAGTAGATGAATTTCGTTATATAAAATTTAAGAAATAAAACGCCGTTAGCTCTTGGTGAAACATAATTAATATTTTAATAAATAAATACTTGGAGTTGTTTCACAATTTTTTATTAGTACACTCTATGTACATTTAGCCTTATTAGGGCATCATCAGGAGCATAAACAGTACACTAAAGCTAAATTATAATAATACGACAGTATATATCTAATTTTCCAGTCATGAACTGGTTCAGGATTTAAAAGGGGGTTGTTTCCAAAATCAAGCTGGCTTTTTTATTTCTAAAATTTCATAATTATCTAAAATTGTTCCACCTCTTTGGCGATTTAAAATTTTAACATTATTTTTATTAAACAAATGATTGAGATTTATACAATGAGTGGCCAAACCTGTAGTTTGTTTGTTGTATTTTATATTTCTTATATGTTCTGCGAAATGTGTCCCGATATCCATTTTGGATTTTCCTGTATTGATTGCCTGGCAGTCTGCACATGTTATCTCATAGACATCGATGCAATTTAAATCATCTGCTTGGTTATTAATTTGTTGTTGACACGGGTTTTACCTAGAGTTCTATCGTTAAAGCAAGCAGGATTTATATCAATATTTCTTAAATGGTTCCCTATATTATTGCTTAAATTTCCGTAGTAAGGAATTTTTTACCATGTTTTAACTGGTTTATCTGAATTTGTTTTTATAGGAAAAATAAGATTATTTAAATTATGTTTTGATTTTTTTGAAAGTATTTTATTGACCACTTCTTCTCTAAAACCGTTATTGACTGCTATTTTTTTAATAGTTTTTAGTTCTTTATTAAAATTTTCTTGTGAAAATGGAATTTTTAAAAGTCTGTTAATCATGGAATGAAATCTAGCTAATGTTGTGTTTTTTTTTGTTGATTAGAACCATAAGGAATAAATTTATTTTTTTCTATTTTTAAATTAAGATATAAAAAATTTAAAGTCGAGTCTCCTATTTCTACAGTGAATTTAATATTTTTATTTAAATTATTTAAGTGTTTTAGAAAAATTTTTATTTGTCGTTCAGTGCCAGTCCAAACACATAGAATATCATCAACGTATCTTTGCCACAGGTGTATGTTAATATATTATTATTATTATATTTATATAAAAAAACAGTTTAAAATCTAATATAAAAAGTTCAAATTTTGATATGTGCAAAATAAAACAACTTAACTTAAAGGTATCTGCCGTTATCACTTGGTGAAACATTTTTCAAAATTGAGAAAAAATTAAAACACTGAGGGTTTCACTAAAACTTTATTGAATACTCGATACGTATTTCGCCTTATAAGGGCATCTTCAGGAGTAACGAAATTATACTGAGTATAAGGGCATCGTCAGGAGTAACGAAATTATACTGAGTATAATTTCGTTACTCCTGAAGATGCCCTTATAAGGCGAAATACGTATCGACTATTCAATAAAGTTTTAGTGAAACCCTCAGTGTTTTAATTTTTTCTCAATTTTAAAACAACTTAATAACTGTAGTATTTTTTTGCTATTTCAGGCATTTCACATCGATCCCATAAAACGTAAAACAATGCTCGCTCCAGGTTTGTCAATTAGAAAGAAGGTTACTTATCATTATTCCAAAGCAACTCATTTACCTTATTCAGAAGTTCCAATTTACATTAACGAAGTGGTTCATATGTATCCTCTGATTATGTAAGCATTTTGTCAATAATAATTACAATCTACGACACACAAAATTAAACACAAAAGAAATTTAGCTCAAAAGGTAAGTTGTTATGTATTACTGCTGCAAATTTGTTTAAATGTAGTTAAGAATGAGCGTTTCTGTTAATTTTGAGCAAATTGTGGTCAAATAATTTAATATTCTTAGCGAATACACGTCAAAAACTAAACTAATCACTTTAAGTCACTTATTTAAATTAGACAATTAGAACTCAAATTAATTACTTGCAATCTAATACAACGAAACGAATTATATTGAAGCAATAAAGTCAAAACAACGAATTCCTAGTCCGAACAAAATAAGTTGTTTAATTAAACCGACTTTACCACAAACGCGTGGATTTGCTATAACTAATAAAACGCTTCGAAAATATATCTACATATTAGACATTTGCAACAGTTCGCAGTAAAAATTTTGTAAATTTAACCACCCATGTAGCTTGCCATCAATCATATCTGCTGGAGTCTCAATTTTGAAAGCTTAGCTTCGTATAAATGCCATTGCCAGATCACAACATAAAAGAGAAAGACAGACAGAGACGACGAAAGTGGCAAAAAGACGAGGGATAACGATATTAGATATAAACAGGAGAACGAGCTTTAAATCGGAAATTAATTTTTATCTGATTTTTCAACAAAATAAAACACATTTTCTTAATTATAAATTATAAACAATTCATTTAAAAGATTAAGTGCTTATTACACATATCAATAATTATTTGTTTAATAAGATGAAGGAGAGGTACTAATTTGCAAATTAAAAAACATAACAGTCGAATTTTTCAATACAAAGTTGGCAACGTTTTTTATATAATTTTGAAAAAATCTTAAACAAAAGATAGTTTCTTTATTTTAATATTTAGGAATTATCGAGCATTTTCATTTTCCTGTTATCTTGTTAGGTTCTTTATAAGTAGCGAAGACGATTAAATATTGACAATGAATTAAGACACACACTTTTGTAAGTTTATTGACAATCAATTTTTAAGTACAAATTCAGACGTGCATGTTGAAGCCATTCCACAAGAGATAAATTTCGGAGAACTAAATATTTCGTGTGTATCAAGCATACGTGCCATTACCTTACGGAATTTATGTGGTAAGACTGTTAGATTTGTTGCTGACCGCTACGTATGTCAGGACACGCTGGACATAGAACCTTCAAGAGGAGTACTGAAGGTATGAAAAATAATAGGATTATAGATAATAGAATAATAAACAAATGTTGATTAACCATGTCTTACCTTACTTGATGGAAACTCATAGTTCGCATGATACAATTCAATGAAACTCAATCACATTTTCTATAAAATTATATTAAAAGGACTACAAATGACAATATACCTGCCTTACAGACTATAAATTAACAATAATTTGAAGAATTTCTAGTAGGGGTAAATATTAAATACAATTAATGCGATATTAATTTGTATCCACTACAGATTACCTCATCGTAGCTTAATGGCAAAAGCCAAAGATCCCGAGTTCGAGTCCCGATGAGGGAGTTATAGCAGTAACAAAAAAAAATATTCCTCATTGTATGAGATAATCTGTAGAGGGTACAAATTAATTCAATAATTAATGTAGCATTAATGTATTTAATAATTTACCATTTAAGTAGATATGTGTGTTCTCTTTGTAGATGACCGAGAAGTCGAAACAATTGTTAAAATTTTACTAAATATGTTTAATTTTTGAAGTAGTTTTTACCTACTGCAGATTATCTCAAATTAGCGAGGTAAAATTGTTGCTGCTGTCACGCCCTGTTCTCACCGGGAGTTGAAACCGCTTCTCTAGCATTACGCACCAATGTTCAATCAAACTTAGTTTGCTTTATGTATTAAAATGTATCATAATCAAATTATCGCAAAATCAATCTATAGTATTAATATGAAGTAAAGGAATCCGAAAAAATTAAAACAACCACAAAGTAGCTTATTCAGTCAATCAATAATTTCATTATAAATAATAAAGATAAAACCGATAAAACATCAAAATCAGGTGTGTATTTATTAGAATGCGAAGATTGCAAAAAAGTCTATATTGGTCAAACTGGAACATCCTTTAAACAACAAATATCAGAACATCGTAGAAACTACAACTTTAAATACGCGGAACATCTAATTGCGGAAAACCATAAATTCAACGAACATTTCAAAATTTTAAGTAGTTTAAACAAAAGATTGAAACTCAATATCATGGAGACTATGTACATTAATAAATGTTATAAATTAAATATAATCCTCAACGACCAAATCGAAACCAATAATTCTCCCTTATTAAATTTAAGTCTCTAAATCTTGTTGTGACCCCTGCTCTCCTTCTTTTTCTTACAGCTAGTACATAATCGTATTTTGTACAATATTTATTCCACCTGAGGAAGCCATTGTATTGTAATGGGAGTTTTGAAGAAAAACCACTTGGATGATTTTATTTATATATTTAAACTTACACTAAAAGTTAGAAGCGATTTGGTCTTGAATTGGGGATTGTAGATGTTGAAAAATGGTTAGTAAAATCAGCGAAAAACTGCTCTCCTGACAATTGGTCAAGGGATTTTATAACATTGATTTGTGACGTAGACTAATGATAATGACCTTAAATTATCTTATTACATTGTTATTTTTTGTTCTCAAGAGAAATCGAACTAGATGTTAATATTTACCAATTCATTATTAATTTACCCTGATAACGCCGTTACATAAGACTATTACAAATAACAAGCATACTTTAATTGAAACCTTCTTAAGAAGTATTTGAAAAAGATATTAGTAGAACAATAGCTGGAGTTACATGTTTACATTATTAATATGGAAAACTTAACATACAGAGTGTCTAAACGTGATGGTACATTACATCGTGGACATTAAATTATTTTGAAACTTTGTGGTAGTTTTAATTTTTTCGTGATAATGGAGTCAAATTTTTTAGAAGAAAGAACAAAATCCTTGTTTTAGCCTAAAGGTGAACTAACACTTTGCTTGCAACTTCTGGTAGATCAAGTGGGTCCTTACAACAGCCAGTTTTGGATAAAATGTGCTAATCCAGTATGTGTGAAGGTTTCGGCAAATATTATTCAGCCCCGTTTCGAGATACTTCATCCCATTCGTGCTAATGAGAGAACAATGTTTTTAAATTTTGGAAAAACGTATTTCGGGGCAACCGTCAGCAAAACGATCATTATACAAAATTATAGTGCTTCTAAAACAATATTCTGTACAGCAGTGAAACAATCGGGAAGAGAAATGGTTAGTAAAATATGTATATAACATATAACATATGTTGAACATGAAATTGAATCGGCTTTTACTTGGTGAAAGTTACTCATCATCGAAAATAAAATCACAAAACAATACTTTACAAAAATTTATTTGACAACAACAATTGTTTCGCTAACACAGTAGCTTCTTCAGGTTGAGTGTGGTACAAACTATAAATATTGAGTATTTATAGACAGATAGAAACAGTGGGGGGAAAGAATTAAACATATAACAGGGGACAAAATACAATAAGATAAAAATATACAAAAACTAGTTAGTTAGTTACTAACCATATTCCCAATTTTAATTATGAAATTTTACATTTCGGAAAAAGGCCCAAAATTAAATTTATTGGAGTCATTAGAAATTAGTAAACATAAGTCTTCTTTAATATTATTAAATGAACAATTAGATATTAACTTTTCTCCATTAATTAATTTAAACTTATAATTTTAATTATTTTAGTTATTGCATACTTATTTCATTGATTTTTTTCTATTGTTACATTGAATTTTTTCTATTGCTATATGTTTGTTTATTTCATCTCTCATTTTAGGTATTTACCTAATATTATGTTGTTTTAATCTTTTTTAATTTATTTCAAAAAATAAAAAAGATTTTTAATTGTAATATTTTTAGTCTTTGTATATTTTAATCTTATTGTATTTTGTCCCCTGTTATATGTTTAATTCTTTCCCCCCACTGTTTCTATCTGTCTATAAATACCCAATATTTATAGTGTGTACCACACTCAACCTGAAGAAGCTACTGTGTTAGCGAAACAATTGTTGTTGTCAAATAAATTTTGTGAAAGTATCGTTTTATAACATATGTAGTGGAAACCGGAACACGAAATAATAGATAAATTTAAAAAATATAAAACCCTTTCATGATTCCCTTATCTGTCTCAAAAACTAAAGTAAAAGCGTTATATTGAGTAAAACACAATTAAACTTTTCACAAAAATTTTTATTTTCAGGAAAAAGCACAAAATTAAATGCTCTAGAATCTTTAGAAATTAATAAAATAAAAAATTATAATTAACCTGTATTACTAAATTACCGGATAGATTTAAATAATTCACCATTATTAAACTTATTCAAAATAAGAACCCCCAACCATTAAGTTAATTTAGAGTATATAAAATTTAAGCAGTACTATGTATTACTCACTTGAAAAAGCTACAGTATGGCGAAATTATAGTTGTGAAAAGTTTCACCAAGTAACAGCCAAAGCAATCAATTATTTAAATACGTTATTTTCTATCATATGTGTTTATTGGTTTAAAAAATGGGCCACATATTAAAAAAAAATTCGTAATAAATCAAAATTATTTTAGTACCAGTAGGACACCTTTTGAGATATGAAATAGTAATTAGAGGCATACCAGATGCAGCAACAGGACTAGATTAGATTAGTGTTTGCAAATAATTAAGGATGTAGGTTAGATATAGTTTCAAGATAGAATGGAATGGAGGTGCGTGTCTAACCAATCTCCGAACTGACGAGCGTCATAAGATGACGATCATGAAAAATTTATAATTGTAAAAATAAATTACTTGGTAACTTTTCACAGGTTTATTGACGTAACTCGACAATTGTTTCGAAAGGAGAGAAGAATAAGCAGAATTTATTAATCAAATAATTCTGCTTACTTTTGATAATGACAGAATCCTGTCGAAACAATTGTCGACTTGCGTCAATAAACGTGTGAAAAGTTACCAGGTGTTTTTATTTCATTCTTTAATTTTTACAATGTACTTTCGCAATGTTTGCATCGTAAATACTTTGAACTCTGTTTATAATTGTGTTTTATGCCTATTTAAACTTGCACGATGAACTTTAACCACGTAAAAGCCAATTCAATTACCCATACAATTTTAAGACCTTTTACTCCTACAAATGAAAAACTCGGCCAACTTAAATAACGTTGATCCACTTTGATTGCTTATTGTAATCTAATTCCATGTTGTATTAATTATGTACAACAGGTCCTTCGTGAAGCTATCGACGCAGTTCCCGATATGAACGCCTTTCATTGCGTTCCAACTGGAGGACAATTTTATCCAATGGAAACTAAAACAATAACTGTATCGTAAGAAATTAATTATGTACTTATTATATATATTATCGAATTCTCAAAATTAATTCTACGTATCAAAAACGTACTAACAATTTAGAAATTATATCAGAAAAATAAAACGGCAGAATATTAAATAATAACAAACATTATGTTTATTTAGTTTCCAAATTATCGTTTGAAAAGGTCATAAATTTGTCACATTATTATGTTAGTTGTTGCATGCGAATTTTAATGCTGTCCAGATGATTTGTTTTGTGTCTTCAGGAGATAAGTGCGTAAGAACGGTAAGGGTTCCTAAGGGCATAGGAACGAACTTTAGCGTTTTGATCAGTTTATAAGAAATAATCAAGAGAAATAAAACACTAATGAAACTCAAATGTTTATGTACACGTAACAAGAAAGAGAAGCGTTATCACAGAATGGTCGAGAGCTGTAGAACGTAGTAGACTGTAGTAGACTAACTTTTATAGAATAGTTTTGAGAATTTATAGACAGGGTTGTTAGTAGAAAGAGAGGCTGTTCTATAGAGGGAGAAATAGTGATAGAATGAGTGGTACGAGTCTACAGACGGTAAACACCTGGAAATAAGCAATGGAAAAGTTTGGTTGAAGTAATTGAAGGTAAAACCAGCTATTAGTACAGGGTGCATGCAGGTAAAGGTGAAGATAGATTTCTACGAAGAGGCTACGTGACTGAACAATAGTATTTGGTTTGAAAGGAAACAAAGGCATGCACAAGATAAGAAGTGAAAGTATTTACATTGAAATAGAAATGAAATTTAGAATATTTAACATTTATAAAAATACTATTTACACATTTACATTTACATTTCCGCTACAGAACGTTAAAAAGAAACAGATAAAATAGAACCACCGAACGAACACCAGTCTCAATAGCAAAACATTATAATCGTAGTATTAATATTTCGTTCCTTTTAATTTTTATAAATACATCTGGGTTTTGTTCTTGTAAAATCAAATTGGTGATGGTGAAAGTGGATATTTTTAGTTAATGTAAATAAATATAGTTATACAAAACAAATATCGTTTTCCTCAAATTTTGAGGTGGTCCTTCGAAGCAGATTTAATACGAACACGTTTATACGATTCTTCAATGTTAACCATAAAACATAATTCTTGTTATTATTTAATATTTACCATGTTTCACAATAAATGTACTACTGAAAGTTTGTTATTAATTAAAAACGGTAGAAGCTATGAAAGAGCGAGAAATGTACATTAACGTTTTGTCTTTAATTAAAAGATTCCTCAAGATGAATTTGTAATTGATGAGTTGATTAAGTCAGAATTTTCTCATGTTGGCGGAATCCGATTGAGGGTATGAAATTTTGTTTTGGTGAAGCTCATTTTCTTTTTGCAAGAAGATCTGTAATCTTAAAACTTCGGAAAATTTTACTTAACATAAAAAAATTAAGTAATTCTAAAATACACTTACATGGCTAAGCCGTGGGTACAGTTTGACAAAACGGTGTCTTTATTAAATTATTAAGGATGTGGGTCACCCAAATCTAGTAGATTTCTGAATGAAATATTTTGAATCTTCGTTTTATAAACACAATGTCGTAATTTTAGATTTACTCCAATCAAACCAATTCATGCAGAAAGCCGATTACTTGTTAAGGAATACTTTCAATGGTTTAAGTTTGTCGAATTAAATTTCAACGAAGCACGTTTGTTCGAATTTATGGGTATGTTTACACAATTGAATGTCGTAGGGGAATAGTTTAATTACGCTCCTTAAAGCAGTTTTAATTGTTTTATTTAAATTTTTCATGTACCTATATTAGTACAAATATATATAAATTGATAGTTGTAACCTTAAAAACTTCCCAAATGATAAAATGAGTAAAAACCTGGGAATTTCAATAAGAATCGTGGGAACTGTTTTCTCAGATAATTTCTTTTATTAATTATTTATCCTTTTTCATAATTGGAAAAAATACCAAACGCAACTTTTTTGTGATGTAATCTTATTTCTTACACAAGAAACTGTTAGAGCTGTTTGATCAAATATTAGTCCTAATAAATGAACTAATAAAACAATCTCTAATGAACAATTTAAGAAAAATCTTGAAAATTGTAGATTATGATTTGGAAGTCAAAAGAGACGCCTCCGAACTGAAAAATGCCACCCTAGGATTCTCTTCGTCATCATTAGCTGATGGAGGTAAAATTGTCTATTAGCAGCAAAGAAGCAGTTGTTAACAGGAAAAATAAATCCTCAAATATCAGGCAATGACAAATGTTCCAAAATATAATTTTGAAGCTTGTTATTAATTGCTTAAGAGATATTGTGGCTTTTAGTAACGATGGGGGTAACAATTGGAAAATAACATTTAAGGGAACTTTTTACAACGAGCAATATGTTGAAAATTGATTGTATCACATTCATTTAATTTTTTTTTATTAATTAACAAACTAAACCCTAAATTTAAGCAGTCAAATAAGGCAATAAGCATGCCGTATTAGTTTAGTATTTTAAAGTAAATTAAAACAACCTATACTCATTTTTATGTTATTATGTTACAACATTTTACGTTATCAAGTTTTCCGGCATTTCTTGCTTCTTAAAATAGAAGAATTGTATATTTATTAAATCGATCAGAAGAAACTAATGAGATGAAAGCATTATTAATTTTCAATTGAATTTTTGTTGGAGGACTTTTGAAACAAATTTTTAAATAATATTCAATATACAAAAACGCTTTTAAATGATTGAATTCAGTTTTGTTTCGACTATTTTTTATCAGAAATAATACTTATTTACTAAGGTGAGATACAGCTACTCATACTGGTGGGCGGGTAGTCCCTCCGACCCAGCCACCTTTCAGGAATCGTGGGAATAAGTGGGTGGTGGTTAGGGAGGTATAGATGAGTCGGACGAAATGAAGGCAGAAGAGAAGTGAAAGATAATCTATAGAATAATACTGCCACAGCATTTGCCAACATGGACCAGAGCAGCCAGACTCGGGTTGGAACCGGTGACCTCCCGAATGCTACGAAATGATCTAAACCACTAGACCATGCTGATCGGTAAGGGTAAGATATAATGTGTTTGTATTTATAGGTACGTGTATTTGATACAAGTATAAAGCATAGAGGTAAATACGTGTCTACCTCTATACTTGTACCAAACATGCATATCTATAAATAGATACCCGTTACCTCTTACCCTTAACCGAGCGGCGCTATCTAGATCATCAATTAGCATTCGGGTTCGAACCCGCGTGCAGTTGCTCTAGTCCAAGTTTTCTGTGGTTTCCTTGGATCACTTATACAATAGCTGGGGCAGTAATATTCCACACATAAACTTTCACTTCCCTTCTGTCTTCATTTCATCCGTCTCAACTTTCTCTCCCTGGTCACACCACTCACCCATTCCCATGATTCCTGAAAGGAGGCTGAAGAGGGCCGTACGCCCTACCCTCCGGCATTGCACTACAGTGTAGGTCGGAGGGATTTCCCATCCACCAGTACGAGTAGCTGGTGGGAATCAAACACAAAAAAGTTATAAATATTAATATAAATATGGAATCAATAGAAACAACTACTCCGAGGGCTAATACCCCTACCGGCATTAAATTACACTGTTGATTCCGATGAATTCTTTTAAGATAACATAATTAATTCCTTCTTCTTTGAATATGTTATATCTTCGTCTAAGAATCCATCGGAATCAACAGTGTAATTGAATGACGGTAGGGGTATTAGCCCTCGGAGTAGTTGTTTCTGTTGATTCCATATTTATATTAATATTTATAATATAGCCTGTAAAGGCCTTTCTTCCAGCGCCCACCTGATGAGACCCGATAGATCGAAACCGGTCGTGGGATGTGGCCTTCGGTTCGTTGTGCCTACTTGTTAGGACGCGTTCCAAATGTGAGATCTTTGATCTTAAAATTTAGACGAATAAGGATTTTAATTCCTTCTTTGAATACAAAAAAGTTAGTTTTCTTACCCTTAGTAAATAAGTATTACTCTTGCTAAAAACCTACACGGTCGAAACATTTTTCGAGTATTCTAATAAACAAAACAGAAACATTTAAAGACGTTTTTATTTTACGTAATTGGGTATTTTAGAATTTTTTTACCCTGTCCTGGTTAAGCCACTACGATACCTTCCATTCACCCTTATTTGCATCATTTGACGCGCTTTGAACAAAATAGTGATATACTAATTAAATGAAAATATATATAAACAAAATGCTTTTAGATGTTTCAAATATGTTCATTAACACACTCTACATATGTTTCGATTTCCGAAGTCTTTCTGAAGAGTAATGGATATTTAGTAAATTTAAACTGTAACTTAATGTTATTTATACAAAAATCAAAAGGTATTTATAGTTAGGTATTGCAAGTAATAAGATGTATAACTACCTCTAATATACTTGTACCTGTACATCTTATTACTTGCAATACCTAACTATAAATACTTTTTGACTTTTGTATAAGTAACATTAAGTTACAGTTTAAATTTAGTAAATATCTATTACTCTTGAGAAAAACTTCGGAAGTCGAAACATATGTAGAGTATGTTAATAAACATATTTGAAACATCTAAAAGCATTTTGTTTATATATATTTTCATTTAATTTAAACGATGTTTCATAATTATTCAACAGACAATTCAATTGAAATTATAGTGATATACTGTGGTCAAATACAAAAATTTACATTATTTTTAAGGACGTTCTCTAAAAAATTTTGATGCCACCTCTGAACTAAAATTTGAAACGAGATCAGTTCTAGTAAGAGACGAAAATAACGTAGTGACACTTGTATATGCAGAAGCCTTCTCCCCTGATGTTAGCTTACTCCCGTCGGAAATTTTAGTAAAGGACCTGCAGTTGATGGATGTTGTAATAAGAGTAATAAATATGAAAAATAATAACGAATTCATTTCGATCTATTTCCAATATAAACCAACTGCTTACGTTCAAATACAACCAGCCAACGGTTGCATTAAAGCCCAAAGCCAGTTGGACCTTCTAGTAAAAGTTACAGCCTCTGAACCTGGAAAAAGGAAAGTAAAAATAGTATTTGAACTTTTGTACCCTCATCTCCCAGAAAACGAAGAAAATGGGATGCAAATTGTGGGACAAGTCGAGGCAAACATTCAACTAGAATCGACCACAGTACCGAAAAAACCTTTACCTAAAATCAATCACGGTATCACACCTGTTATTACACATGAAGTTGGTTTTCTTCCAGAAGAGGTTTCTTTTGATACCAATATACCCATACCAAATTCGATTGTTGATAAAATAAAAAGTGTTGATAAATTGAGCGACATAATAGCATTTCCAAATGATATGCCGAAGTCACTAAGGCCCAGACGGAATGTAACAAAAAGGTGAGAAATTCTAAGATATAATACAGTATGTAGGACTCTGAGAAAAAGAAGATAAGTCTAATGTAATATCTGCAGGTCGCTGTAGATTTGCCAGTCAGTCAACAAGTTTTAAATCTACACAGATATATAGATGTAGAAATTTATATTACTTCTTTCATTTATTCCAAAATAGATTCGGGTTAATTTACGAAACGCTTAAAAATGATAAATATAGGCCAAGAACTCATAGTGTTCGCTATAAATCTGCTGAATGTGTCTCGTCACAATTTTAAGACATGATGTTCAGAAACCTTAGAAGATTGCTAGAATTTATTTTGAATATATTACTGCAGATCTAAGTAGATCCATCGTAATCTTCATTAAAATTTGATGATATTCCTTTACTTGTTACAAAATGCGGTAGATCTCACCAAATTCCTCTATATATTACCGAGTAAGGTTAAATTGTTTGTAGCCTTCAAATTAGAAGAACCTTCACAACCATGACATAACCTTCATGAGAAGCACAACCCCAAAAAGATAAATTCACTCGCTTTTTACTTTTACTTATTCTTATCAATAGAAACGCAAATCTATTTTAAATTGAAATTATATAAACCTGAACATTATTAGAATTATTATTTTAAATAACGCTTCACAAGGATCCAACCTTAAAATCGTTAAATATCACGTCTTTTTTACACTGTCTCTTTAACCAGATGATTTATTTATTGTTATTACTAATTATTATTAATTTCACTGACAGGTGTACAACAATATTCGCCAAGATTCCTCGAACAGTGGCCAACTGGGATGAATACGACATACCGGATACCAGAAAGCATGCTTTAGAAATGAGTAGGGCATATTTTGACATTTATTTTGAACGTATGCGGGAAATGAGAAATGCAAAAGTCAGAGAAGATGCAATACAGAGGAAAAGGAAACACGAATTAGAAAATTACACCATCACTGATTGGAATCATCTTCTACTCTTGGATATGCCGAAGGAAACTTGTCCAACGTTGAGAAAAACAAAAGAGAAACCAATTCGCATGAGTCGTTTGCCAATGAGTCCAGAAGCGCTTTTTAATTTTAAAGTGCATCCTTCCAATATTATTTTGAAACGAGTAAGTAATTTTGATAACCACATTTCTTCAGGAGCGCATACAGATGTTTGAATTTCAATCTAATTTAAATGAAGAGTAAAAAGTGTTGACAACTTATCAAGTAACCTTAACATTTATTTACTGTAATTTCTGAAAATACATGTAGGTGTGGTTTATTTTATCGATACTGTTAATGAAACAAGGATTTTCTTTAGTAAAAATTGCCTCACATTTATGTCTTGATGGGCTAAATTTAGGAGAAAATTTTGTTGTATCCTCAAATTAAATTTGTTTAGAGTAATATTTAATTGAAATTCATAAATTACCATAATCAGTAATACACATATTGCGATGTAAATATTAACTAGAAATAACGGATTAAACCCTTCACTTCATGGATATTGTTTGGTCCATCTCTCTCGCCATTTTAGAAGAATTAGACCAACGAGTAGGTTAGGGTAACAAATTATCAGTACGTGGGGACTAAAGGAAAACTTTATTCGTAAAACTGTTCTGTCATGTTCCTTTTAACGAAGATACTCAGGAATAAATTTGGAAATACGTGGGTATTATTCTGCATTAGATCCATCCAACACAGGATAGCAGGTGTAAATCGAAAATAACATTAACAAATGCTTTGACTAGCTTTCCCTTGTACTGTGTTGTAGTACATGTGGTTAGAAAATTCCATGCCAATCTTTGACGAATTCTATATTCGCCAATGTACATTAATTGTAAGCAAGCTCGAAAAAGAACAATAATGTAGGAGAATAGTAATAAGAATAATTAGCAAGGCAAAAAATAAATTTATATGCGAACGTGTTGGCGATAAAAGACAATTGAGTGATTTGTGTTCAATATGGTTACGTGATTTTACGTCTTATAACAAAATTAAAACGTTAACGATTTGTGAACCCCTATCCTAACCCCAATAGTCCAAGTCTCCATCCCTAGCTACGAATAATGCCTTTCATATTTGTTGCAAACATTTATTTTTATAAATAAACCAGTTCTATACTGTTTTGCAAAAGGTGGTTCATCTATCCTCGCTTTACCCTAACGCTTCTTTAATATTTTAACCATTCTGTTCAATATTCAAACTGGAGTTACTTTTCTAATATTTAAATATTTAAAGTTCTATTCTATACACATATTAGAAGCAAACTTGAGTATATATGTCTTATTTGGTTTCCAATTTACTTAAGTTCCAGCCACTTAATTGAGTCAATTCAGCGAAAATTTATAAAATTTCTACATTTCAAGTATTATGGCATCTAACCCCTAAGAGGAATTGATAACAAAGTATTACTTCACTTATTTGATATGCAGTCCCTATCTGATCGAAGAAAATGTATTGCAATCGCATTTCTGTACAACTTAGTAAATAAAATAATTGATTGTTCTATGCTTTTAGGCAAAATGAACTTTGTTGTTCCAAGGCTCAACTCGCGACTATCGCATACTTTTTACTGTACTACCTCAAGGACTAACATAATGTGTAAATATTCTGTATTTAATATGTGCAACATATTTAACACAATATCAAACAAATGTGATATTAATTTCGATACTTTGAAATATATAATAGATGTACTAAACTATTAAGTATCATTTAATTTAACATTTTAACATTGCTGTCATCACTACCTATGTATTTCTTGTAATTGAGTTTAATTACGACCTGTTGGAAATAAAATAATTTAAATTAAATTGAATTAAATTAAATATAAGCCTTAGGGTAGGGTCCTCGATTTATATATTTATGGATCTTTGTAAAAAATACGTCTCCAATCTGGGAGAAAATCAATGTTCGACGATTATTATTAAATTTTGTCAAATATTCAAATATCGATGAAGTAACAGTTGTATAATCCTTCCAAATATGACATTTTTGGAAAATAGTGTCGATTAAATTAAAGTTTTTCAAACAGGTACTGGTGGATGGATTAATGAAAGAAACAATAACACTCCAAAATCTCAATGACTTCAGTGTGTTCGTCGCTATTAGATTCTCAAAATCGTTCTTAAAAGGAAGTGATGGAAAAAATAAAATTTTAAAAGCTCATTCGTCAGAAGAGATCGAAATACTATTCACCGCCCCTCCAAAACCCGATCTGATCTTTATACAGATTGAAGTTATTGTAAACGAGAACCATTTTAGCGAGGTCGCTTTTATAGCCCAGGTCGTCGATACAATGGTACAACTACATCCCACTGAAGCAATATTTCAGGATTTCGAAGATCACAAGATAGTCACCATTAAAAACCTTGTTCGGGGCAATTTACACTTTAAATGGAAATTAAATTCCGAGTGTTTCCGTATAGTGCCCATGACCGGCTTCATTCCATCACAACGAAATTTAAAATGTGCGATTTACAAGAAAAAATGCATCTGTATCGACACCGAAGCGGAACTAAGCTTTTTGTACACGGGGATATACAAGACTATTTCCTTTTTAGTGAGGTACAGACCGTCCAAAGTATTTCTGTTGAACGACCACATAAACCTTCCAAACGTTCCATTAAACACAAATGTGAAAAAGTCAATAATTTTGAGAAACGCAGAAAGGTGCTGTGTAACATTTGCAATTGTTGGTTATAAACACATACGTGGTTTAACAGTCATACCAGATCAAGGAATATTAGAAAGAAAGTCTGATAAATTGATCGATATAATTTTTCATTTTACTACCCTTCTTCAACTTGACTGTACTTTAACAATATCTGTTGCAAATCTGATGGAAATAAACCTGAAAATAGACGCAAAAGTGGTGTATCCATTCTACCATATACAACCTAACGAACTCCATCTTCGAAAGATCACATGTTTCTCTACCAACAGCATGCCTTTTGTTATCGTAAATAAGTGTAGTTGCAGAAGCAAATTTCGCATTCCTCTTGACGAAGTCCCTGAATACGAGATTAAAGAGATGAATGATTACAGCAGCAATTCCATTTCTGATGAAGGCTTCTATCTTAACCCTGGCGAAACGAAAAAGCTTTGCTTGTTTTTTACTCCCAAAACCATTGATGTACTCAGGTTTAATCTGCCGGTTGTTGTGAATGACATCCTGGGACCACCGGTAATCAAAGTATCAGAGAATTGCATGTACTTTATTGAAAGGGATCGACCATTATATGAGAACATTGATGAAATCGTACTAGATACAAATGAATATACGTTACAAACATTGACCATTGCAAGTACGGTTACCCATACCGATTTAGACTTTTCGAAAATCAATTTCACTTTCGAAATTAATCCGTATAGAAATGGCCCGGTTAAAAAGCAAACACTTATTATCACTAATGTAGGTGATACAGAAAATGAATTTTGCATAAGGATTGATGACACTAAAGAAAGCATTTCCATTTTGCACTCAGGTATGTGCTACATTTGATGATATTGTTATTAATTAACAAAACACAGGTCAAGGAATTCAAGGATTGATAAGGAACAGAAAACAAAAGGGCTACAGTTTACGATTTAATTTACAATATTCAACCCAAATCTAGATTAGCTATGCAAAAACAAGAAAATACACAAAATGTTTCAATGATTTTATTAGTCAAAAGCTCGACAATTGTTTCGACCAGTCGGCCTTTATCAAGAGTATTGTAGTTAATACCTGAAGAACAGTAATTCAAACCTTAAATAGATAACAAATAAGTACAAAGTTACAGATGTATATAAGCCTAACCAACATAAATTGGTTAACAGAAGTGGACTATTGTTCGATAATATTTCAGTTTGATTATTGACTATATTATCATTCTTTACAATTGCTAATTTGTTTTCTAAAATTTCTAGAAGGTTAGTTTTTCTACTTTTTTCAACGTTGCGAATTAATTGGATATTGTTGATATCTAAAATATGATTGTTTTCTATGCAGTGTTCTGTAAAACCTGTAGTAGCATTTTTATTTTTTATGGCTAATTCATGTTCATAAATTCTGTTTTTTAGGGCCCGACCACATTAGCTAATATAAACAGCATCACATTTGTTGCAATTTAATTTATAAATGACATTTTTTTGAATTTTACTTAATTTTTGTTTGTTATTGACTATAAGATTACTTAATTTTAGTTTATTTGCTTCTATAACATTAAAATCTAAATTCTTTAATATATTTGAAATTTTATAACTGGTATTTTCAATATAACTTAAAACACAAAAACGGTTAACATTATTAGTTACTAAACCATTTCCTAACATTCTTTGAGCTTGAACAGAAGCTTAGAGTAAGTTACTTAGAGTAAGTTCTTTTATTCTTGAAAATGACAGACTCTGTCGAAACAATTGTCGAGTTCCATCAATAAATTAGTGAATCATGTCCATTTACCATGAAGTCTTTAGATAGTAAAAATCTAGATTGTAAGGTATATTAACTCCAAAACTCTAAAAACGCAATATATGGCCATATTGAAAGAATTACAACGTGACATTAATGAGTAAAACAACTAATAAAATAACAATTTCCGAGAGATTTTTGTCAGTAAGAGTAATAATTTTTGATTTATTTTTCAAAAGCAAACTCGAATATGATAGTAGAATGATGGTTCGGGCTTGTAGGCCGTGGCCGATGTGAACGGTTTCGTCCAGACGTTTCGTCTGCAACTGCGGCTGACATCCTCAGTGGGTGCTCCGTTGACTACGCGGGCGAAGATTATACCTCGACCTGACAGTCAGTCAATCACTGCCAAGACTTCGAGGTATAACCTTCGCCCGCGTAGTCAACGCAGTACCCACTGAGGATGTCAGCCGCAGTTGCTGACGAAACCGTTCACATCGACCACGGCCTACAAGCCCGAAGGTATCTCTTGGTAGTTTTGTCTTTATTTTTTACCTACCTACTGATCCTCTTGAATAAGCGAAAAATTCGTTTTTGGATATCTGAATATCCGGATTTGGAAATCAGATTTGGACCTTTTGGTTTTCCTTCTTAATTCTTGATATCGTTGTCCTGCGCTATTTCTTATATTTAGCATGCATCACCATCAAACATCAACTACTTTATATCTTAGAGTAAACTTCGAGCTAATTTTTACATTAATTAATCCCATTTACAGTGTTTTACATGTATCAATTTTAGAACTTTTCAATCTCACTGTACACATATTTACGAACATATACTTCCAAAAAAAAATTGTTCGGCTATACTGTTGATACATTGTTTAACAATTCTTAAAACACAAGTACATTTTGAACCATAATTACTACAACATTGAAAAATAAGAGATTTTACTTGATATTTTTATATTATTTGTGAAATTTCAAATAAACTACATGTTTCGTAAGAACCATTTTAATTTCTTAATTTCTCAAATATATTCTCATACTCGAAACCTTAATGGATGGTGATCCGAAATCCTTTATTGATTTCATAAAACTATTATTATTATTAGATGATGAAATGTTTGAAGATTTTGATAATTCAGTTTCTGCCAAGTTAAATGTGGGAGAAAAGGCTATTTTAGACGTTGTTTGTAATTCTACATCTACAATTAATAAAACTCTATACGCTCCAGTATTTGTAAGGAATTACCCAAATGGACCCTTGTTTACCTACCTTTCCTTCAAAATAATTTATAAACCAGCCACAATTAACCCCCAGGAAGAGATCGTGTTCTTTCCACCAGTTCCCCCTTGTTGTGGAGTAGGAAAAACTGTAACTGTGGAACTTATTAACCATCCAACTAATTGCCAGTTCACAATAGAAACTGATCTAAACCATTTAATTATAACAGTTGGCGACAGAATAAGAAAAGATCAGAATACAGAAACCGTATCCTTCAAGCTTTTCGTGTACTTCAAAGCAAATGGTATAGTTGACGCCGATGTTAACCTCGCGTGTTCTTGCGGTTCTTCGCAAAAAGTTGGAGTGAAAGGTTGTGCAGATAATTGCTTCTTTACAATCCACGGCTTTATGAGAGTATTTAGTGAAAGTAGTTATGAAAATATTATAAGTAGCAAGGTAAAATAATTATTTATTTACGTTTCACTGCAAATAGTCATGATAAAATGACTTAAAACAATAAAGAACATTTAGTTCTTGGCCAGAAATTTATCGATTACCATATATGGATCGCAATTTCGAACTTATTAGTTCTTATCAAAACACCATAGAAAGTACTGGCCAAACTAAAGTTTAATAATTATAAATATGGAATCAACAGAAACAACTACTCCGAGGGCTAATACCCCTACCGATATTGAATTACACTGTTGATTCCGATGGATTCTTAGACGAAGATATAACATATTCGTTAAAATATTAAGATCAAAGATCCAAAAAAACATTTTAGTACCTTATTTTTTTTGGATTACAAACTAAAGTTGTTACGTAAAAGGAAGTTTATATAATATAATATTACAGACAGTATTCATGGCTTTATTAACTTAAATACATCAATGTTGATATTAATTTTTGAAGGATAAATGAAAAACAATGTATAGTTTACAAATATTTATTGTTGCTACTATAATTATTTCGGCACACTGTGCTTTCTTCAAGTGATGAAGATATATCATTTACCATATGTCTTATTATATATCATATGTAATATATCTTATATCTCGTACCTCGTATGTCGTATCTCACATCTCATATCTCATATTTTATATCATATATCGTATATCTTCACCACCTGAAGAAAGCATAGTGTGCCGAAATAATTATAGTGGCAACAACAAATAACTGTAAAATCCACGTTGTGTTTCTAATTTACTTAAAAAGATGGAGTTGCATTACCTTAAACCTTCATTAATTTAATTTTTGTTATTTTTTCCTACTGCAAATTACCTCAAATTAATCAAGAAAAATTTATTAATCGAACCCTGTAGCAAAGAAAAATGAATTTAATAATTAATATCAAAATTAATGCATTAAAATTAACCTCTACTAAAAAATTATCCAAAATGCTTAATTTAATTTATTAATTTGGTTTATGTACCTACCACGCAATATAACCTGCGTGGTGGATTCAGTTTGTTAAGTAAATACTTTCTAAGGCCTTATCAAACATATGACATACTGCAGGTAGAAGTAAGTATCACTAGATGGCGATATACGGCCTGTAATATTATATTATAATAAAGTAGTTTCTAATTGTGGTAACAGCTTCCAATTGTGGAAGGAAAATAACAAAAATACTCGTTTCATGGAATGTATTGATAACATTTATAACAATTTATTTCGATAAACTTTAGCTTCTTCAGGTGATGTTATCAATATATTTCCTGAAACTTGAGTATGTTTATTATATCTTTTTTCAAGTATTTATTGTTCAGGTGCTAAATTAAGCAAAATTAGGAAGATTTGTTCAGCTCTCGATAATAATAATCAAAACCTGGTGTTTCAACTTACTCCACTGTAAATATTGCAGGATTGTGAAGGCATGGATGATACATTTCCGTATTGCGTTTATTCAGGAAGACGTTACGATATTTCAAATTATACATGTCCATTATTTCCGAATTCTGACATATTAAATAGTAAATATTATATTCATATGAAGATAACATTGGAAACAATGGAACACGTTGTATTCAGTCAAGCCTTTCACAATGAAAAATTTCTAAATATACCCGAAGGATTTTCAACAATACCAGCAGCTAAGATCAAGGAGAAGGATGAAAAAGGGAAAAAGAATGAACAACAAACTTATTTGTACTATGAACAGTTTCTCAAAAATTTATTAGGAAACAATATTACATCTATCATTTGGTGTGGCAAGAAGTAAGAATGCCTTTTATTCATCTGTTTACGAAACGACCAAATCTAGTAAAATCACAGGAAAAAAATATAATGATCTACAGAGATCTATATTTTGGGGAAAATCAAGAAATGTTCACTAATCTTGCAAGATCTGAAGTAATCAATCTCTAAAATCTCATTTTCTATCAAACGAAGATCTACAAAGCCCTTTTTAATTACACTATCTATAACATATATATGTTACTGGTAAAGTTAGATAAGCGAGTAAACCTAGGTTTACCCGGGTAACACAAGACTCTTGGGTAAAGTCCAAAATATATTTGAAAATGTACACGTTTCGGGCTTTACCCGAGTAAACCGCGTTTTATCCGCTTTCACTTGGTTAAAGTTGGATGTACCATAAATTACAAGACCATTAATGTTTGAAAAACATATTCAATTCAAAAAACACATTTTACAAATAAAAATTAGAATTATAAAACTGTATTCTCTTAAAGGTAATCTACTGACGAGTACTTATTTGTTCAAACAGGACAAGCTGCTGTGACACACCGAATAGCAAAGATTTCCAATAGCTTTACCTAACATAACCTAACCTAACCTAACCTAACCTAACCACAAATCCTTTTTTAACAGATTTCAGTTTTTTTTAATCTCTTCACACAAGCGCAGATGTAGCTTAATAACATCTTGAGTTATATGAGTCATTCATGGTACATCCAACTCTAACCAAGCAAAAGCGGATAAAACGTGTACAATTCTAAATACATTTTGGACTTTACTCAAGAGTCTTGGGAATTACGCAGTTTATCCGGGTAAATCTAGGTTAACTCGCTAATCTAACTTTACCCGTAACATATACATCTGGTGATTGCAATTTAGTTTTTCATTTTATTTCTATTCGAAATCATTTTAGAAAGGTTTTGATAACGGTAGATACAGTTTTCAAATGATTTCATAGAGAAATGGCAAAAAAACGTATAGAAAATAATAAGTCAAATTAACCCACATATTTTTGACTGATATTAGCTGCGAGATTATGAACAGTATAATGATTGTAGATTTACAATACCTGCGGACGACATCGGACGGGTAAACAGAATTTGCGACAGGTACTCAAAAGCACTGGCTTTCTTAACCTCAAAAGGCGCCACACTTCCCTACGTTTATCCAGAATATTTGTTATCTTATGACGATTATACGATATTTGTCAATCAAATTACACCCGAAACGAAAGATATTCATTTAGAACTTACAATGTCATACAACGAAGAGGACTTCTACTTACGAAGTAAGCAGTGCTGGTTGGACCTGATTCTTCAAACTTATAAAGTTGTAATACTCTTCCAAATTCGACTGATGCCTTTCATCCCAAACCGTACGGAAAGGGATACAGACGATGGAATGGATATACTGTTTTCCAATAGATCAGAAGACTCAGTAACCGTTGGGCCTTACTGCGATATAGAATTATCACCCGATGTAGATCTTGATCCTTTTGAGTATCTGCAACCACCTGAAGAAAGTCTTCATTGTACGGACAGCAATTTCGCAACACAATCCGAATTAATAGTTCTTAAATGGCTGGAAAAATCGTACAATGCTCAAATAAAAATCTGGAACACAAAATTGGACGAACATTCACTTGAAGAACGTCAATTAACGAATTTCAACGTAGATTTGGAAGATGGCCTTGTTTTATTGGCTACAATCTCTCTCTATTGCCCTTTTTTCAACGACAATATCAACGATATCTACTTCTCTGTGGAATCCTTAGAGAGCAGGCATCATAACGCAATAATAATTATGGAATGGCTACAGGAAATTCACACTGTTGTTATGTTGAGTCCCGAATATATAACGGATACGAAAACAGGAATTTACAATTTCATTTTATGTGTATACTTGTTCGAATTTCTTCCACCCATTTATCCACAAAAGACAATAAGTTTAGAAGCTAACATCAACAAGTCAGCTAGTTGCAAGATTGCTGTGTCGAATAAGGACAAGGAAAAAATTATGTATAATGTTACCCTGTTTAAAAATGAATACGACTGTGTTTCAACCAGTCAGACTGAATTTATAGTTCTGCCGAAAAAATCGGTTAAAGTTAAATTAACATTTTCAGCAAAATTCATAAGAACAATAAAAGTGTTTGTGTTATTGAACGGCGAAAGTAAGGGTTACCGTTTGGCCAAGTGCATGTCTTACTGGTTAGAAGGTATCGTGAAATTTGATCACTGTACAGCAACTGTAAAGTTACCCGTTCCGATCTACAATTCCGTCGATGTTTCTTTACCCATTCGATCACCGTATGCTGTAGAAGCCAAATATCAAATATTTTATAACCCTGAAAAAATGAAAAATTCAAATAGTTTAAAGGTATTGCCGTGGAAAACGGAAAACGAATTACCAACACTTCCCAGCAGAATTAGTTCGGAAATGAGTGAATTAATTTGCAATCAGAAAGGCGTCGGAATTTTGAAATTTCGGGCATACTGCTTTAGCGAAACCATTCGAATTTATCTGATATTTTTTACGAATGATCAAATTGGAGACTTCTGTGTAGAACTGAGGATAGTGCCGAACACTGCCGCGTTACCTCGTACAGTCATTCCAATTGAAATGAGCGAAGTGAGATTTTCGAAAACAGTAGCCGCAACGTGCACCTGTGAAACGCATGGCTCAACAACTAAGAATGCAATTATTAAAACAAAATCGTGTCCAAAAATAATAAACATTCAAATTCCATGCCTCAACGATCACTTATGGACAGGAGTTGGAAAACTATTTAGTTCTACAGTAGAAGGTCTCCAACATTGGAGCAAAGATTATGGTAAGATATGAAAGGAAAACACGGGTACCGAGATAGTAATCGGATTTATAGTATTGAGTATATTTGTTGATCGCTTATTATTTGTTTATTTAAATATTTCTATGAAAGAAATCAAAATACAAACTCTTATTTTGCTATATTTGGTAATTTAATATTTCCGATCTTTACCGTATATAAATTTAAAAGAAATTTTGGATGTGATTAAATGAAACGGATTTGTGGAAATGTGAAAGGAGAGGATGAAGAAATTGATAATATGAGGCATGTTTTTTAAAGAAGTACCATTTTGAAATTAATAAAAAAACGTGTAAAGATATCTTAATAATTTTATTTTTACATGAAAGCCTATACCTTAATCTACTTTTCTACATAATTTCCTTCAATATTGAGGCACTTGTCATAACGTTTGACCAGTTTTTGAATACCCTTCTCATAGAACTCTGCTTCTGCCGCCTGACTTGTTAATTGTTAACCACTGCATCACAACTGTTTTGACCGCCCAGATGTTTCTTCAAGTGCAGGAACAAATGGGCGCCAGATCAAGGCTGTACAGAGGATGATCTAGAGTTTCCCAGTGAAAAGATGTCACGAGATCTTGGGTCCGATGCGGACAAGCATTGTCATGCAGTATAACGACGCCTTTGCTCAACTTGCCACGTCTTTTGTTCTGGATTGCATGGCACAGATTCCTTACCATTCCATCACTTATATTGTTTTGTCCGTAAACTGCACAGATCTCACGATGAATATCAATCGGTTTTAGTCCTTTAGCACTAAGGAATCGTATAACAGCCTGGACTACGGACTTCACAGCCGGCGGGACTCACGATTATTGGAGGCATATTAAACACTCAGTAAACAACGTAAACAAGGGGGAATAAGACTGCGGCGGCAGAATTTCAAAACGGTACTTACTTAAAAAACATGCCTCGTGTTAGATTTCGTATCAGATACAACCTCCATGATATCTACGTCCACGTAGAGGTTTCCTTTTAAAACTAAAACTATAAATAATGAATGAACTTCTGCGTTCCGATTTTAGAGTTTTTATATGCGCTTATGTAAGTAACTATGACAAAATTAAGGATAATATTTTCGCAGAATTTTTTTTTTGTAATAGCATATGTTTCCATATTACAGGATTACTATTGTATATTATATCGACTATTTTTTAACGCTTATGAAAATTTAGTTTTGACTTTTTTTTCGCATATAAATCCGAACACGACATATGCTTACAATAGTTTGACCGACCAATAATAAATTATTTATATTTCTATTCTCTGGTTGTTATTTACAATTATTTTAGTTAGTATTGATGAAAAACTAAATATGGTTATTTAATTCAGTATTAACCACACTAAGTTGCTACTTTGTTTTTTATTTATTTGTAAAGGGCCATTCCATTAAGAGCCCCTAAAATATTTTTAGCTTATTAAGTTTATAAAATTATAACCGATCAAACTTTTACGTTTAACCTTGATTGTAGCTCGATAAGGATTCTCGAATATTTCAACTTTTAATTCCTTACTTGATAAACTCGCATCATAAACCTTAAAAAAGGGAAGTTATACTCGTTTTTTAATAACTCGGTATCTAAACAGTTTCCTCAAAACTCAATTGTATCATGCAATCTACAGGATTCACCACAGTTTGTATAACCTTGTTAATGTGCTAACCTATAATCGTATCCAACTTCTTATTTAAATGAATGTCTTAAGAAGTTCAAGTAGTACACAGGTATCTGCTGATTCGTTTCGTGTTTGATTTAAAAAAATATCCGGTAGTGTCATCTTGTACAAATAAGAAATATGTTTTCAAATTTTTATATCCATTTGGACATTTACTTATTTCCTACTTTAGCTGCTACATCGTGCCTTGGATCAAAGTTGGTTTACTTTGCTGTTGACAACGTAGATGAAGAATGTAGAAGTGACATTGTCCAGCTTTACAGACAAGATGTAGAATACAAATTAATTTGCAATACGTCCATCGTCACTTTACCAAATAGCATTTTTATCAAAGGAGTACGCAATATAAGAGAAAGTGTCGACGTTTCGATGCATATTAACGCGAATAAGTTGAGCAATTTAAACAACTTCTCAATTACGCTAATTTCTGATGATTTGTTGGAAAAACGATACTATAACGTGGTTTGGACGTTTCCACGAAATTTCAATGCAAACAGTTTAATGAACACGCCATCAGACTTGTTGTCTTCCAGTTCTACCGATGTTGATCAAGAGTAACAACGTATTTATTTATAATAGTTCACTTTTTTTAAGCGTACTATGTTAATTTATTTTTAATGTTTTTATTGGTTATGTTTCACATATACTTATATTATATTTATATTTTATTTTATGATATACGTACCTACAATAGATCATGATTAAATATACATATTTGTATACCATACAAATATTCCGCAGAATCAATAAAGGAATGTATAAAATGTACAATTTCAATTATTTTAATAATAAAATAAGAAATGGGAATTAGAATAGATTTCCAAAGTACGAATTTAATTTTTGATGCAAAACATACCTGGGTGCAAAATCTGGACGGTTGGCGTAGCGGAAAATATAATTAGAAGCTTCATTCTACGGGGGGTGCACTTATTGTATTGAATTATAAATAAAAATAAAAACAATTAGGGGTTGTTTATTTATTTATTCCACTGTGGAGGACTTTTATATTATCTAGATCTTCTTCTTAAACTTATGATCTACCACTTTTTCTAATATAAACGAATCAAAGAACAGGTGTATAATATTAATAAAAAATACAAAAAACAGGCTTCTCCGAACATTGTGCATCTCTCAATCATAATTTAGATCTAAATAATATAAAAACCCTCCACAGTGATATTAATAAAAGTAGTAAATTATCCCTTTTAGAGAAACTTAAAATCAAAAAAACCCTTTCACAAAATAAAAAGATTGTAAACAACCAAATAGAATTAAGTCTTATTGACTCTCCACCTCTTCTAGTAAATCTTCAATGTCTATGTTTGACTATGAATAGAGCTTAGTTTTAAACTTTAGTATAAGATTTACTCTTGAACCGTTTGATAATGGTCGCGTGACCGAAACTTGTTAATAAAAAGTTTGGTGAAACTACCCTTAATTGTATTTATTTTTATTTATAATTCATTATAATTAGAAGTGCTTGAGACGCGGTGTTATAGCCAAATTTTGAAAATACCGTGAATAGAAATGAGGAGATATTAGAAACGGTAGGAGATGAAAGGGCGCTATGAAATCCAATAAGGAAAAGGAAAAATATATTTAGTCAAATAAGAGACGCTATGGTAAGTTTCACCAACTTTATTATTGTTCTTGACAATATTGTTTCGAGCTATGTGATCATTATCAAGAGTAACGTTATACTGATAATACGAATCTTACATGCTCATTTATAGATAGCTTAAGATAAGGGGGGAAGAAAAACAGCCTAGTTCTAACTGATTATTTACAACATTTTCTGATTTTCTTAAGGCTTTATCAATTTCTAAATATTCATACAGAGATAATTTTCTACTTTTAGATGTGTTTACATGTAGGTATTTGATATTTTATAAATTTAAATGATGGTTTAAGCTAATACAATGTTCACTAATTCCTGATTTAACATCTTTTTTAGGAATCGATTTTACATGCTCACTTATCCTAGTTTCAAATGCTCAATCTGTCTGTCCTATATAGACAGCGTTACATTCATTACAAAATAATTTATATATGCCATTATTTCGGTTTATATTTGTTTTTGTTTTGTTCTTAATTAGTAAACTCTTTAAATCCTTATTGTTTAGTTTTTTGAGAATATTTTTGGATTTAAAACTAACATTTTTTTATATAAGGTAGAGAACAAAAGGTGTTGTTTTCAGATGCCTGACTATTATTATACAACATTCTTGTTACCTTTTTATCTAATTTATTTCTTAATAGTTTATCAATCATGTGACTCTTAAAACCATTATTAATAGCAATTTTTTTTATGATATTCAGCTCAATGTTAAAATGTTCGGTAGATAAAGGTAAGGTTATTAATCTTTCTAAGAAGGAGTTGTAAGCAGCTAATTTTGTTCTTTTGTTGTAGGTTTGCGATAAATATTGAAATTAAGCCTGTCTTTGTTTCCTGTAATATTCAGATCCAAAAAATTTAAACTGTTATTGATTTTTACATAACGATTCCACGAATGAATGATGTGTTCTGTATTTGATCAGGCACAAATAGACAAATAGATACTTTTCTAAATTACCGTAATACTTTAAACAATAACACCAAATTATTTTTGTTTTGTTTGACTAAATATATTCAGACCATGTTTCACAAAAAATGCACCCTCTATAGTTTAAATTTAAGGAAAAATAGGTTGGCAGGATACCTTCCGAGACATGAAGGGCTAATTGGAGACATATTAGAAGCAGAACTAGGACTATAGGACCAAAGAGCGGCAGTGAAAGGTCTAGGATAGAAGGGATTGAAGGTGTGTGTCCAACTAATATTAACCACTCTATCTCTATCTTACGGTCATTATTCTGTTCTTTTGAACTTTCTGATTAATAAATCATGAAAGCGACCAGGATTATTTTAACAACCTTTATGAAAAATGTATCAAAGGAGGAAAATACTTCTACATTTTTTTATGCACATTTGTCGCATTGGAGAAGATCTATACATATACATGTTACAATTATTACTAAAATAAATATTTTGTCACAATTCGTGTTATTTAGATATTACAAAATTGTACATGAAATTAGTTACAGTATTAATATATGTTACTAATTATAATTTTAATAAAAGTACCGTATGTGTTGTTGGTAATATTGTAATAATGAATTCCAGTTAAGTACTATATACCGTAAAATTAGTGAAGCGTTAAATTATTTTAACTATACGGCTTTGACGTGAACGAATAACATTACCGCAACAGTTAATTTGAACCTTGACCAAGACCTAACTGCAACCTTTATGTTTATTTCTGTAAGATTGTATAATAAATGCAATACGATTCATAAATTACTTGCCTACGGAGATCGGTTAGTAAAATGAAATAACAAAATGGAAATCGTTCTAGGAAAAACGTTTAATCATTAATTCTTGTTTTATTCAGTTTTATGGATAATTGAGTTATTCACTAGAATTCATTTTTCCCGTTTTTGGTGTTACGACATAAGTCATAAATTAAGATTAAAAAAATATTATTTCTCGAAAAACTTTAACATAAAAACGAATCGTTTCAAAAAATATTTGAAAGTATGAAAAAAGTAGTTTAAAGCTAGGAAAGATTAATTACAACTTTGTCATTTAGGTAAGGTTAGTATTGATTGTTTTGATTGCTATTATCCTAATTATCCTGGGATGTACCCTTACTAGTATTTATATAGGCAAATGCTAGGGCAGTAATATTCCACAGATAATCTTTCACTTCTCTTCTGTCTTCATTTCGTCCATCTTATCTTTCTCTCCCTAATCACACCACCCACCCATTCCCACGAATCCTGCAAGGAGGCTGAAGAGGGCCTTACGCCCTACCCTCCGGCTTTACACTACAGTGTGGATCGGAGGGACTGCCCGCCCACCAGTACGAGTAGCTGGTGGGAATGAAACACAAAAAAAGAGAGAGCTTCCATCAATGTTCTGACTACTTTTGGGCTGTTTGCCACGTCATCTGTTTAAAACGTTTCGAGAGTCATATCGCTCTCTTCGTCATAATGTCTGAAGCAATTTCTGTGTCAGAAACATTTTCAAACCTTCATTGTCATTATAGTTTTCCTTCATTTGTTTTATGCTAATTATAGAACTTTCACTCAGTTCGAAATTTTTAGATTATCTTCTTCTATTTTATGACAAGCACAAGAAAATTATTGGGTTTTACTATCTTTATATGTAATTGCTTTGTAATTTGTCTCTGTTAAATCCATTTAAATATGGTTCAATGCACCACTAGAAAACTTGAAATTTATACAATTCTGATAACGATACATGTTAGTTAAATTATTGAATACATTCTAAACTTATATTTCCAAATTTAACAATGATTTATAACAAATATCTTCTTTCGAATACTACCTACGATAGCAGATACATAAGTTACTTTATTTATTCGACTCAGTGGAATTAAAAAATAATAATAAAAGAGGTGGAAATAGTTGTAAAACACACAAATTTAAAATGTCGTGAATATTTAAACGAACACAAACATAATTTCATTGAATTTTTTAAAATAGTACAATTAAATTTAGCACAAAGTTGTAAATAAATAAAATAAAAAAGGTACTGTTCTAAATGACCAAATAAAGGTTTGCAATGTACCACTTATAAATACTCAGTTAACAATATATGTTTACGTATATTCTTTAAAGTTAATGCAATCCAACGATTCAGCATAGAAGGAAACTTGTCTATGGCTTTTCACTGAAGCTATCAATTTTTAATATAAATAATGTTTCAATTGAAAACATCGATAAAGCGGTCAAAAGATTTCTAAGGAAGATATTGAATCTTTTTAATGTGAAAGAACATCTTAAAAATGTTCTGAAACACATAAATGATCTGGGTTGGATACAGCTCACTAAAACGTCTAAATTCGCAACTTTATACTGATAAACAGGTCTAGAGGGGAGTAGTACGGGCTTCCCAAGTATTGTGCAGATCTACCTGAATGGCCCAGTTCAATAATATACGTCAGCGTCGGGTATGTCGAAAACGCACTGCGTCATTAATAATTATGTCGCAAAAAGTAAACACACACCGTTCACCACTAACATCTACCCTTGGGCTAGGTAGCATATAATGATTTTGTATTCAAAAAAAGAAGGCATTAAGATCCTTTTTCGTCTAAATTTTAAGGATCACGAATTCCACATTTCGAACGCGTCCTACACAATAGGCACAGCGTACCGAAAGCCATATATGTTATATATTCGTCTAATAATACATCGGAATCAACAGTGTAATTCAATGCCGGTAGGTGTATTAGCCCTCGGAGTAGTTGTCTCTGTTAATTCCATATTTATATTCTTATTTAATGATTTTATGTTTGTATTTTGGTGGTTTGTCAACCTTCCATAGCGGCACTATGTGCTGAAACAATTATTACGGTAACAACACCAAAATGTGTGTTTTCATTATTTATTATGGATTTAGAATAGCTATAAACCTCATCTATCCAATTCAATCTTTAATTTTATAACCGCAAGAGAGTTACCTAACAAGTTGTCAGTGCATAACTTTTTTTTGTTATTTCTATTGATTATCAAAGTATTTAATTACCACTACGTTTACAGAACAGTTGTTTTACCTTGACAATGTTATTTAAATTGTCAATAACGTACTGAGTGGAGAGTAAAAAAACAGATGTAAACTAGCGGCGGAACTACTTTAAATAAAATCATTTCGATAAGTTCGTGGAAGATTCGTTGTTTTTATCTTTTCAGATACTCAATGTTGTCTGTTACGATTTAATATTGAAGTGAAGGTCCCTTTTTCTTCATTAGAACCAACTTTAAAAGATATCCCGTGCCAAATGAGATATAATTACATAGACATATACATATTCCTCTCTCTTTTGTAATATATAGAATGGATTGAGTGATATTTTGTTATTTAATGTTTAATAGTAAATGTGGCTGTTTCTACATTTACAAATAAGTTCGTAGTTTACTGTCATATCAATTGTTATTTTTTCTATATTTTTTGTGAAAAATGGAAAGCAAGGAGTTTAGAGAATTTGGAAAGGCGATGATCGACTATGTTGCTGATTATATGGATAATATTAGAGACAGGTAACATAATTTTTTCCCATTTTTTCTTGAAACAACAAAATCGGTTTTAGTTAGTAGAAATCATTTATTGTTTCTCAATTCAAAAATGAAGAATATACAGACAATCAAAATTTATTAAAACATTTATAAACGTTTCGATCTAATTTCAAATGAATATTAGAAGTTATGGATACAATTCTTAGGTATAATCTATTCCCTGTGGTATTTTATCAGAACCAATTTTAACTTTATCTTATTTTAATTAGTTTTAGTATAAATTTGCGTGGTGTATAATTTTTAAAGTTCACCAAAAGCTTGCCAGTTCATTTTTTTTTCATTAATTATCCCATCATATAATCAAGAAACATTTGATAATCTACAAAGAATTAGGGCATCCAAAGTTCGAAATATTTATAATTTCTAATTTGGTTTAATAAATAATTCGTTTTTCTGATTATATTTGTAAAAACTAAAAACCATCATTTAATTAAAAATAGATTTACCTATTGATGACGCCTTTTGTAATAATTTACAAGCTTCTAAACTTATATTTGCGTTTCATCTGAAGATATATTAGCACCATGCGCTATAGTTGTGATTAAAACTGTTTTGAATGATTAAATTACAGTACCTACCTATAGGTATGCTTCGTGTCGAAATAATGATGACTATTAAATATTGATTAAATCAAACACAAACTTTCACAGAAATTTATTAATATCAACAATTGTTTCGCTAACACAGTAGCTTCTTCAGGATATAAATTATTATTAAAGACCTCAAGAAGATTTTTAATTGTAATTATTTTGATCTGATGACGTGGTCTTTTTATATTATTTTCTTTTTCTTATTATTAACAATTTTGACGTAAGGAAATTATTTAATGTATTTTAAGCATAATTACTATGTTTCACATAAGTAATGAGCACTCATTAATTAATCAGTCTAAAGATATATTCAATCAAAGACTAAATATTAGTATAAGTAAAGATAATTAAAGTATTTTGTAGCTTCTATAATTGTATTTATGTTTAAAAAAACAAGCAATAAATGGACTTGGTTGTTTTTTATTCCAGAAACGTATTACCCTCTGTAGAACCTGGCTATTTAGAAAAGCTGATGCCTAAAAGCACACCTGAATTAGGTGAAGACTGGAAGTCAATTATGACAGACATAGAAAGGGTTATAATGCCGGGAATAACTCACTGGAATTCTCCCCATTTTCATGCATATTATCCCACAGCTTGTAGTTTTCCCAGCATTGTTGGAGAAATTCTCAGTGCTGGGTTATCTTCAATTGGATTCAGTTGGGTATATAAAATTATTTTTTATTCGAATATAACTCTGTAATTAAAGCGTCATTTTTATACAGTAAACTATCATATGTTAACACAAACAGCAAAATGATTTTCAATGATTTAAAACTTTTTCGTAATAATTGTCTTGTAAATTGCTGAACGAAATTTCTTCTAGCAAATAGAAGAGACCTCTCGTTTTGATTTAAATTATTCCTCTGTAGATAAGCAGTCCTGCATGTACAGAACTTGAAGTTGTTATGATGAATTGGCTTGGAGATTTGCTGGGACTACCGGAGGAATTTCTTAATTCTTCAAACGGCCCTGGTGGAGGTACAATACAGGGATCAGCCAGTGAGGCGACGTTGGTGGGGCTGTTGTCAGCAAGGGAAAAAACGGTGAAAGAATTGAGGGAAAATGACCCTTCCTTAAGCGAATCAGACATCAGAGGTCGTCTAGTAGCATATACCAGTGACCAAGCCAATTCGTCAGTGGAAAAAGCTGGATTGCTAGGAGCAGTTCCAATGAAACACGTCCCATCAGATGAAAATGGATGTCTTCGAGGAGAAGCACTACAAAAAGCAATAGACGAAGATAAGAAAAACAATCGCATTCCATTCTATGTTGTTGCAACTTTGGGAAGCACTGGTACCTGCGCTTTTGATAAATTAGAAGAAATTGGACCCATCTGTAAGAAAGAAAGAATCTGGCTTCATATCGATGCTGCATACGCAGGAACTGCATTTGTGTGTCCAGAATATCGACCATTGATGAAAGGTGTACATTATGCCGATTCGTTCAACTTCAATCCACACAAATGGATGTTGGTGAATTTTGATTGTTCAGCCATGTGGTTCCAGAACGTGAAGCATTTGGTAGAATCTTTCAATGTCGACAGAATTTATTTGAAACATCAACACGAAGGACATGCACCAGATTATCGACATTGGCAAATTGCCCTTGGAAGGAGGTTCAGATCCTTGAAATTATGGTTCACATTACGTGTTTATGGGGTGGAAGGTATCAGAAACCATGTAAGATCACAAATTGCTTTAGCAAAGTACTTTGAAGAATTAGCTTTTAGCGATTCACGTTTTGAAGTACTTACATCCAACTTAGGTTTGGTCTGCTTTAAATTAAAGGGGGATGATAAGTTAACGAAAGAATTGCTTCAAAGGATTACAGACAAAAAAAAACTGTATTTAATTTCTTGTTATTATCGAAACAAGTTTGTTATCCGCTTTGTGATATGCAGTAGATTAACAAATTCTTCAGACGTTGAATTTGCATGGAAAGAAATTTCCTCTATTGCTAACGAAATAGTACCAAAAAAATTGTTTGAGAACATAAAAATACCAACGATTGATTCTATTGCTAATTCTTGCAAAACCAAGGGAGTAGTGGTTTTGAACGATACGTTTAGTAAGGGTGCGGCATAGAAAAATCTTCTTGTTTTCTTTAGTAATGAAATTTTTTAATACAAATTTTCATTTTAACCATTTTGTTTCAAGTCTGAATTAAAAGAAATGTTAGAAAATGTATAATTAATGTTTTAATCAGGTAAAAAAGGTATGAACTAAATATTTTATAGCTGCTTATTTTATTATTTCATCAAAAGGCTAAATTAATTTCTGACTACCTTTTTCCTCAAAACATAAAATAATCAGTAAAGTATTATCATTTTTATATGATGTTTTTCTCATCATAGGTTAATAACTTTGGAAAAGCATTAAAATGATTTGTTCATACTTTATGCTGTCCTTTAGTTTTTACGATATCGTGATTACATTTTCAATTAGGTATTAGGTACATTTAGAGGAGTAATGCTATCCAGAGCTAATGTTACACAAAATATCCCAAAGTCATAATGTATATAGTTATGAAGATATCTAGTAATCGCGTCCTTAATGTACATTTAATCTGATTTTTTAGAATTCCGACAAGACAAAGTGAAATACTTAATTAATTAATAAAACATAAAAATTACATTACAAATCAAAGTTTGTTTTGCAAGATATTATATTCTAATTATAACACATGTAATCACAAAAGATGTGGGATTACTAAATTGATTAATTAAAACTTAATTAGATAATTAGTTTTGAAACAGATACATAATTACATTATCTTCCCCAATATTATACAAAAAAAATATGTATATATATATATATATATATATATATATATATGTATATATATATATATATATGTATACGTTAATAAATATTACAAACTTTATATTGGACAATAGGATATTAATGGTTTATTTTATATAATAGAAATAAACTAATACTCTTTATTACGTTAGATTTTAAGAATTTCAATGTGAATTTTCAGGTTGTAAATTAAGAAAACTGTATTCCTTTACACTTTGTTGTTAATTGTAATATGTTATTAAATAAAAGAATTTATCGTTTTAAGTATTCCTTTTTGAATTTTATTAAAACGCTACCCTTAATAAAGTGTAGTATTTTTAAATAAGAAACATATTCACTATAAATATATGTCAGTTTATTAGAAGATAATTATATACGTTTCTATTAAATTTAGGTACGCATATGATAATAATTTAAATATTAAGCAATATCACAATTTCAAGATAAACTATAATAAAAAATACTATTTTCAAAACGCTAGGCAAAAATATTAAAAAATTATGCGTCCTAAACCAACTGCCTAAAAACTATTAATGAATTGGAATGGTTCAAATTAGGTGACCTACCAAGCTGAATTAGAACGGTGTTTTGTTTGGCCATGTCCATATAAGGTCAAGCATGGATGAACTCGTCTTAACTGAGTGGTTTTATAATCACTAGTATTTCGCCTTTTTTATAAAGGGAATTATAATACACAACCCAATGTTTTTCTTACAACTATACACGAATTGCTTACAAGCATTATTAATCGTTTATGTTCAAAACATACCATTAAATAATTTTTATTTAAACTGAGTACAATTTAAAGTAACAATATAAAAATTAATTTTTATTAATTTATTAGCGACATCTACTATCATAATCTACAAGTGGAAAATGTGTCCATCACAGTTCCTAAATGCAACCCTTATCCTTCTGTTGCGCAAGAACTCAGAGTTCTGCACCCTCGCTCTCGTTCAAACTTCTCGAATTTTCCGAAAGATGAAGCAAATTGTTTAATTATTTATAAATAAATACAATCAAATATGCCGTATTATTTCAATAAAATTTCTTAATTTATAATTAAATTATTCTTGATTTCCTGACCGTTTATGTTAAATTTCATTAATTAAAACTACATTGTCAATTAGTTTGTAACGTTTCGGACACCGTTTATAATTAAACATATAATACCTCGTATCATTATTAGCTGTTCAGTTAGTAATTAGCCAAACAAAAATTTCATTATTCGTCAAATACAATATAACTGGTACTTATTAATTATCTACTAAAAACAATTAAATAATTTACTTTCCATTAATTTTAGCTTTGCACAGACAGAAAAATGACAAAATTAAGTACATTTTAAACTACTAAGTTTAGTTTTTGTTGTAAATCTGACTTTAATTTTTAGAAATTCCAAACCAAACGCGATAAATACATAGGTACACTTGAGATGGACTCCATTTGTTAGCATTATAATCTATAACTTCTTACGATAATATGTTTACCTTTATCAATAGCATTAACCTTGACATCCGAAATATACATAGGCAATATACCTAGTAAGCAATTATACCAGAAATGTGTATCTAGTTGTATGTCTGCCATTTTTGTTCTCTTTATGAAAGTCAAGGTTTAGTTATTATATATACACTGATTTATTATCACGTGAAACAGAATGGTACTATTATTTTTATTGTTGTATAAAACTTAATTTGAATTAAAATTTTAAAAATGATAATAAAGTTATTGTTATTAGGAACGTAATAGCGGATACAGGTAAAAGATATAAAAATGATTAAACTTTTATAAGCAGCTGATGGTAAGGACACAGAAAATACTGAGATAGCACTATTTTATAGAACATTAATCTTAATCAATCTCTTTGTTTGGTTTTAATGTGTTATGTGTATCTGATGCCGTTTTTCTGGTATTTTTCAAAAACTTGAAAATGTTTTACATACTCAGTCACTTTTATCACTTCATAGACCCACAATATAAATAGATTTGAAAATATCAAAAAAAGAAGGCATTAAAATCCTTGTTCGTCTAAATATTAAGGATCAAAAAGAGAGGGGTCCGATGCTCCTGGGGAAACAAACCCGAACTTGAATGCAAGATTTGTACCTTCACTTTACACTAATATTAAGGATCACAGTTCCCACATTTCCAACGCGTCCTACACAGTAGGCACTACGTACCGAAAGCCGAAAGCTGAATCCCACAACCGGTTTCGACTTATTAGGTCTCATCAGGTGGACGCTGGCAGAAAGGCCTTTACAGTCTCGATGATAATTATAAATATGGAATCAACAGAAACAACTACTTCGAGGGCTAATACCCCTACCGGTATTGAATTACACTGTTGATTCCGAAAGATTCTTAAACGAATATAACATATCAAGGATTTTAATGCCTTCCGTTTTGGATATGTTATCTTCGTCTAAGGATCTTTCGGAATCAACGGTGTAATCCCCAGACTAGATGTTTCTGTTGATTTCATATTTATATCTGAGAAGTAATTTTTAGAAAAGTGGCAGGTATTGTATTGGTGTTCATATGAATTAATTAAATTTTAGGTTTCTTTTATCGGATAAACATAACAACACAATGTTTGGAATCATTTGCGCTGATTCAGTTTGATAAAAGATATTTATTGATTTAAATATATAAAAGAGCGCACTTTAGTCAATATTATATTCCAACATAAATTCAAAGTATTACCATATAATCCCATCACGTCAGCTAAAGTAACCAGAAGCGTTATCACTTAAAAAAATATTTTCATTGAGCGTTAAAAACGGTTCCAAATAAATATTTTTGGATATTTACAAGGTCGTCTAATTTGTACAAATTTAAAATTACAAAACAGTTTCTAATTAACACTTTTGCTAACGGCCTAATAACACTGTTGTAAAACTTTTGCACTAAGCTACAAATATTCAAACATAATATTGTAATTTACATATATACAATACAATCACTCTTATTTTCACGTTTTACATATTACAAGAAAAACTAGCTTTGTACCTTTTACTTTTAAGTCGATTGATTCTACACTTTATTATTAAATAGATAAAAAAAGTCCAATCGCATATAAATAATTTTAATAATAATTGATATATTAGCTGTTATGTATTAATTTCCACTGAGTTTCAATATATCTACTGATAATTACATATAAGCCTGAAGCAATAGAAAAGAACAAAGAATACGTAAACTTAATTAATTAGTTATTATGCAAACAATTTTTTATTCATTTACATATCGACTGTCTCACTTCTTACTCTCAGAGAATTGCGACTGTAAATCATTTAATAACCATTACATATAAGTAGTACTAATGAAATTAAATAATACAATTAAGCAATGAATTTGTTTTTGTTAACAACTTAATTGATTTACTTTTTATGGTTTTTGATTTTCAAATACAAATGCTATTAATGAATTTTTTGTTTAATTGCTTATGTTGTTAGTTTAAAGATGACTTTCTTGATTCGTTTTGATTATACCTATTTACATTTGAATCGATGTCCTGATCCAATAAATAATTTTACTTTTTTCATATCTGTTAATCAATTAAACATATTCTAATTATATGATCTATTCATTTTACATTAGTATTTGCGATAACCATTTAAAACAATCATCAATTAACGAGCAAGAGTGTGAATTGTCTTCTCACTTTTACTAAAAAAAAGTTGCTATAGTAATGATTTTATAAATAATGTATATTATTTAATTAAATATCAATATTTAAATGTTTTATGCGTTTTGTACAGAGAATTATTAAGTTATTTTTTGAAGCGTTTTTATTAAATATTTAATCGTTGTAATTAATTACCTATAGTTCACTAAAATTATGTACAATATCTTCTGAAATACCTAATTTGAAATCAAATAAGAATTAATTTCGTATACATTTATATACTTTAAAAATTTTTATTGTCTAGTTCTGCAATACGTAAATCTATACTGTAGATGGTTCTTAGAATGTAAAATCTACTTAATAAAATTTGATGGAAGCACAATATTCCATTACCTAATATTTTTGAGAGCTGCTTCCTGGAAATTTGCCGGTCAATTTTCTAATATATAGGAGTTCTACATTATCTTTTCCTTTTAAGTTACAAAACTATATAAATGTATCATGAAAATACCTTTGAACATTAAAACTAATAAAGTAAATAATAAATTAAGCATAAATAAATAAAAATTATTTATAAGATTTTAAAATTTTTTTAATTATAAACTCTACAATTGCTCCCACTGATTAGAATGCATAGATGGTGTACTATTTCTATGTACTCCTGACAAAGACCTAATCAGTCTAAACGATTGTAAAATTTACAATTAAAACTTTTCTGAAATATTATAAAGCATTATATTTACACTTATTTAAAAAATATTTCAAAAGAAGCTTACCAGTAACAAAGTGCAATTCATTAAATAGTAAATTGCTTAAGATAATAGTAGCATAACTTCCAACATTTGTAAATTAGTAGGTACCTTAAACAAAACAGTTAAAAATTAAATTAATGTTTAATGAAAACAATGAAAAATGTCTATAATTCTGTTTCTAGAAATAAAGAGCGCTATAACGTTTATGCGAAATTTTCATTAAAAAACATATTCTCAGTCATTATTGTGAATCAATATTAATTATTCTATACTATTAATAAGATTTACGTTCATTGTGTTTTTATAATTATTGACGCATAATTATGCTATACTACATAGTATAATTATACTATACTACAATAATACTTTTAGAGCACTAATTTAGTAGTCGTTGGGGTTATATAAATAATTAAATATTCCTATAAATACCAACATTTATTTTTACCCTTTTCATTGCGACAAGTAAGTATTTGTTGAGGTACTAACGATGGATAGTGAAGAATTTAAACAATTTGGCAAAGCCATGATTGATTACATCGCTACTTATTTGGATAACATAAGGAACAGGTACGTAATATTTTAGGCATTATCCTTTTTTTAAATTTTGTTTACTGATGAGTTAATCAAGCAAAAAAATTAGGTAAATAATTTTGAACTTTCCAATTACGTATAATTTAAGGAAAAATTGATTACCACCAATTCGATATTCAATTTCTTAATCTTTTAAATCTTCGAAACGTATCAGACGCGTTTATATTGTACACGAAAATTTTTCCTGCAACCAGTTTTCTTTATTTATTTTTTCAATGTTTAATAGAACAAGTGTAGCAACTATTACAGAAATATTTATTTGACTTCATCTAAAGAAGCTAATTTTAATGAATCAGTGATCATAGTATTTCACTAATGTTTACTCAAAATAAAAAATAAGGTTTCTAAGGAATACCATCTTCAGCTCTCCTTTAATGTAAGAATTCTTTTATAGAGATGTTATTCCGTCAGTTGAACCGGGATATATGACAAAATTAGTACCAGATGAGGCTCCAACTAAAGGAGAACACTGGAGAACCATAATGACTGATTTGGAAAAAGTAATTATGCCTGGAATCACTCATTGGCATTCTCCGTATTTTCACGCTTATTTTCCAACAGCCAGCTCGTATCCTGCGATTGTTGGAGAGTTACTAAGTGCTGGTATTGGTTGCGTCGGGTTCTCATGGGTAATTTATAAAAAGCAATCAAAATGAATTGTTAATATATGAAATTATTTCATTAGTTTTCAAGTCCTGCTTGCACAGAACTCGAAATGATGGTAATGAACTGGCTCGCAAAGATTCTTGGTCTTCCGGACTGTTTTCTGAATGGATCTGGTTCTTCTGGAGGTGGAACAATTCAGGTAGGTGAACAGTGAAACAACAGGAACAAAGAATACAGTAAAGTAATATTCACAAAACGCTTCCAACTTCTTACTATTACTATTATTCTTAGGTTTAATAAAACACAGATAAGTTACAGAAAGTTTTTACTGATACCACAATAATATTATTTCGACATACAATGTCTTCTTCAGCTGGTGAAGTAATCTAAACTTAAACTAATTATAAGTCGACGTAAATACTAAATTATAAGGATGGGGATGAAAAGTTTCAATGTTTAGTAGAGGAGAATTGTTCAAATCTGTTTGGTCATTTAAAATTAATCCTTATTTATTTAATTTATTTATTTCCATAGTTTCTAGTAAGTTCAATTTGATACCTTTAGCTTCAGTATGTAGTATCTTAAAGTTATCATTAAAGTTGTGTGAGTTAGAAACTAGGTAATTAGCATAAGTAGACTGATCATTTTTGTTTTCAAAACATTTCTTGTGTTCTTTTATGCGATCTTTAAAAGCTCTTCCAGTCTGTCCAATGTAAGATTTGTTGCAACTACCGCAATCTAACTTATAAATTCCAGGTTTATTTTCTTTTTTGGTGGGGTCTTTGTTGTTTTTAATAAATTTGCCCCTTAAAATTTAGTATTTAAGTCGACTTATAATTAGTTTAAGTTTAGATTACTTCACCACCTGAAGCAAACATATTATGTCGAAATAATATTATTGTGGTATCAATAAAAACTTTCTGTAACTCATCTGTGTTTTATTAAATGTGATTATGGACTTACAATATTTGAAGGTTTCATCGTTCAATATTATTCTTAGGGTTCAGCTAGTGAGACAACATTTATCTGTCTCATTGCGGCAAGAGATAGAGCTGTTAAAAGAATAAAAGAAAAATTTCCGCACATGACAGAATCTGATATAAGGGGTCGTCTCGTAGCTTACACATCAGACCAAGCAAATTCATCTGTTGAAAAGGCTGGTCTCATCGCAGCCATTCCAATGAAACTCCTTCCATCAAACGAGTATGGTAAACTTACCCCCGAGACGCTCCTTGAAGCCGTAGAGAAAGATGAGGGTAACGGTATGTTTCCATGTTTTGTACTAGCAACTTTGGGATCCACAGGAATATGTGCATTTGACAACTTAGAAGAGATCGGCCCTGTTTGTACCGAGAGGAATATTTGGCTTCACGTTGACGCTGCATACGCCGGTGCTGCATTTTCTTGTCCAGAATATCGGCATCTGATGAAAGGTATCGAGTTTGCAGACTCCTTCAATTTCAATCCCCATAAATGGATGCTGGTCAATTCTGATTGCTCTGCTATGTGGTTAAAAGAAGCCCAGCCCTTAATAGATGCGTTTAAAGTGGAGAGAATATATTTAAAACACAAATACGAAGGCCTTGTTCCTGATTATAGACACTGGCAAATCTCATTAGGTAGAAGATTTAGAGCTTTGAAAGTGTGGTTTACTTTAAGAATATACGGAACAGACGGGATAAGAAGTCATATACGTCATCAAGCATCTTTGGCGAAGTATTTTGAATATCTTTTGAAAAAAGATAACAGATTCGACGTGCCTTTATCAAACATGGGTCTTGTACTATTTTTTCTACGGAACGGTGATAGTTTTACTCAAAAATTACTAAATATTTTAACAGAGAGGAAACAAATATACTTAATTCCTTGCCATTTCAGGGGAAAACTCGTTCTAAGATTTGTTGTGTGCAGCAGAATTACTACAGCAACTGATATTGAATTTTCTTTGAAAGAAATTACTGTAGCTGCAAACAAAGTACTACTAAACGAGAAAATTGTTATGTCCGACTTATAAAATAAAATTAAAATACTTATATTTTAACATACGTACTATAATTTAATTTATGTAACTGCAGCTATTCATTAGAATATAGTTGATGTAAATAAATTGTTAATAGTTTATATGTTTTTGGTGTTATAATAATTAACAAGGATCTTAATTTTTCTATTATATATTTTTTGTTATTAATACAAAAAGTTAGTAATTCTAAACGACAAAAAAATCTCGAAAATTAAAACAATCACAAGTAATCTGTTAGTTTATCGAAGATGCTTTCTCAGCAAAACAACCATTTTCCGTTTTTGTAGCGTATGTTTATAAACAACTATTGATAACTTAATTAATATAAATCAGGAGCTTAGAGTCAAACTGGTAGATTATGTCCTATATGGTTTTGTCTACGGCTTGATGGAGGATATCCGTCTCTGAAAATTCACGATGGGGTCACACTCAACACCAATACATTTTTCGAACTTATTATCTCCCCAATAATGTTTTATCCTGGCTTTCCATAGGACCCCACATAGTGTTTTTTTTGCGTTTTCAACAACTAGAATTTAGTCATGAGCCACATTCGTTGTGATTCCGTGCAACGCAAAATCGGCTTAATGTATCTATAACAATAAATATAATGAAATTTTGAATAACGTTTCCGTATTTGATGTAATTAAAATAAATTAAACAACAATAAAACTTTCACAAAAATATTTAATGCACGGCAATTGTTTTGCTATCACAGTAGCTTCTTCAGGTAATGGTACAGCGTTTTAAGGGTACTTGAGTTTATATATTTTTTTTGTAATAGAGCAGTGGGGGAAAGCGGGGGGTGGGGGGGTTAATACTACAAATCTAGAAGAAATGTAAAACTTACAAATTATAAATATAATTAAAATTAACTAAATTAATATTACATAATTATGATACACAACAAGTGAACTCTCAATGTAGAAAATTTTAAATTAAGTAGTGGTAAAAAGTTAATATCTACTTGATCATTCAACAGTAAAGATGATACTTTATATTTGTTAATTTCCATAGCTTCTAGTAAATTTAATTTTAAACTTTTATCTGATACATGTAAAATGTCATAATTCGTGTTAGGTAAATTGTTGCATTCTAATAAGTGGAATGAATAGTTTGAATTGAGTTTTTTATCCTCATAAGATTTCAAGTGTTCATTAAATCGAGTTTTGAAATTTCTACCAGTTAAGCCATTATAAAATTTACTACAAGAATCACATTTTAGTTTATATACCCCACTTATGTTTTCTTTCTTACTCTTATCTTTATTATTTTGAATAAATATACTTAAATTTTGTTAGTTTTGAATACTACATTAATATTTGAATTACCTAGAAGTTTTTGAATTTATGAAGCTAGTTTTCCAATAAATGTTAAAGTTTTAACTGGAGTTTTTTGTTGTACAATGGTGGGATAGATTAAGTTCATAGGTTTTTTTATGGAATCTGTGTTTTAATAATTTATCAATTAATTCTGCATTATAACCATTATTAACAGCTATCTGTTTTATTAAATTTAGTTCTAAATCAAAATGTGCTGGATCTAATGGAATATTTATGAGTCTATGTAACATGGAGTGATAAGCCGCTGATTTATGTTGAAAGGGGTGTGAAGATTCAGCATGGATAGTAGTGTCTAAGTGCGATGGTTTTCTATAAATCTTAAATTGATCTGTGTTTATATATATATAAATATATATAATTTTCTAAATTATAAGCACTATGTAACATTAGCAATAACGTAGGGAAGAAATTTTCTTAGTTAGGACACTGGCATTTTTAATATTAAAAATCTTGGAAAAGTAAAGGGATCTTTTAGGAAAGTCGTCATTATAAAAACGATACGATACGTACTTTCGTAACGTAATATCAAACACTTCCATTAATTATACATGGAATAGATTTTTGTTATTAAAAGAAGGTTCGTTTGTACTCAGTAATTCTTAATTATTTATTAATATTTTCACGGTTAAATGTAACTGAAAACCCCTAAATTTCTAAATAAAAATTACAATCAAGAGGCTTTATAGAATTAGTTGACAGTAAGGTTGTGATTATATTGACATCTTCTTATTGTGTTTCAAATTTCTTGAATGTTTTAAACTGAACCGTGAAAAATTATTTGTCATATACATTTCAGGAACCCATTTCTAGTCAGAAAAAGAGAAAATTAACAGAATGCTTCCAAATAAAATACTTCGACTATACAATTTTCGTACGATTATAATTTCCACAAGGTAATTAAGACCCTCGTTATACATTTAATTATACAAAACTCAACAGTGTTTTGTCTTTAGGAGCTTTTCTTTGGCACAGTTAAAATGTTTGAGAATAACGCATTCGATGAAAACCACTCAAAGATCCGATGGTTCTGGATCAGAAGAAAACTTTGAAGTTTGTACCATATCCGATTGCATGGTGGATCCATGTAAACCTGAACCTTCCGTAGTAATAGTAGGAGCTGGTGTTGCTGGTTTATCAGCTGCCCATCGACTTCAACAATGCGGAATTAGTAACTTTACCATTTTGGAAGCTACTGATCGGTAACTAGATTACATTGAATCCTTTTGACTCTGTTTATAGAATTTCAAGCCTTTAGTACCAGTGCTATGGTCAATTTAAAAAGATGGAGTCGGAAATAAATTACTAAATAATTGATGGTGGAAATTTTCACATGGTTTCAAAATATTATATTTGTAGACACTACAATTGTTTCATCAAACATTACCTTCATCAGGTGTGATGATTTAAACAAACTACGAATCGTTACAGCTATTTATACTAACAACAAAGGGGTGGGGTGTAATTTAATTGAATATATTTAGCAAAGGTGAATTTTTACATTCGATTTGGTCTTTTAAAGCTAGGTTTTTACAAAAATATCTAATAATTTCTAATGCTTCTAACAGGTTTAATTTCAAACTTTTATTTTGCACGTGTAAAATTTTGTAGTCTTGATTAAAATTATGGTTTTCTTTTAATAAATGTTCCGCATACCTAGAATCAGTTTTTTTATTTGTAAAATAAATATACTTTGTCACAGTCTAAACAATTTAAAACAGAAGTTTATAAATTAAATGCGGAACATTTATTAAAAGAAAACCATAATTTTAATCAAGACTACAAAATTTTGCACGTGCAAAATAAAAGTTTGAAATTAAACCTGTTAGAAGCATTAGAAATTAATAGATATTTTTGTAAAAACCTAGCATTAAACGACCAAATCGAATGTAAAAATTCACCTTTACTAAATATATTCAATTAAATTACACCCCACCCCTTTGTTCTTAGTATAAATAGCTGCAAAGATTCGTAGTTTGTTTAAATCATCACACCTGATGAAGGCAATGTTTGCTGAAACAATTGTAGTGTCTACAAATATAATATTTTGCAACCAAGTGTATTTTTAATTCTTTAATTACAATTTACTAAATTTTTACTAACTGGTTTAACATATTTCAAACCTATTTATTATTTATTACAAATATTTTTGGTTAAAATTCACATCGAACAAAGCAGTGAAAAATATCTCTTCGCATTGCAGAAATGCCCAGATCAGATAATACTTTCTTAATTGTAGACCGGGTGGTCGAATTCATTCCTGTTGGCTGGGCGATGTGATAGCAGAAATGGGAGCACAGTATATTGAAGGGGGTTGTATGGCAAATCCCATTTATAATTTAGCTGCTCAAGAAGGACTTCTGCAACCTCCTCTTGAACGTCCAGATCCTCTAAAGGGTTTCTTTTGCACAAGCGACGGTAGGGCAGTCGACGTCCAAACTACAAAGTCAGCTTATCATGTTTTTCGTAAAATTGAAAACGAAGCAGCCGCATTGTTTAGTACGGCAGGGGTTGGAAAGAACCACGGATCACTGATGAATTTCATGACTCTAAGGATACAACAAGAACTTTTAAGATTTCCAGAAGAAGAAAGGTACAACATGCAACAATAGGCACATTCAAAAAATACTTTTGATTAAATCAACGAGTTACGTAAGAAAACCGCACCAAAACGAATATTTGTAGGTGAATAGTTTTTCGCCAACAATTAATTCAATCTCATAATAAAATAGTTCTTAATTAAGGAACCTTCTAATGTCCTATCTTCCTATTTTCGATTTGAATTTCTCAAAACACCCAATGCAATCCTCGAGTTCAATTGCAAAAAATGTTAACGTACCCTTACCTGGGCGTTTAACCCCTAATTTGCTCAAAATTAACTAACAGACGTACTGAAAGAAGTAAATAGCGAATCTTCGTCAATATTTTCTTATCATTTGGTTTTTATTTATTATTTATTACCTTAAAATAGATAAAGGGTAACAAAATCAAACGTTTGCATGATCGCTCAGCATAACCAACTTCTACAACCAGACCATTCAACATTGTAGAAAAAATATGCGTTACCTTGCGACTCCTCCATTTCTATAACTGAATAAACTTGCCGATAGCACTTGGTGAACATTGTAAACTAGCAAGGTATTCAAAAAAAAAACAAACACTTGGAAAGTTTCACTATTGTTTATTATCAACTCTATACGTATTTCGCCTGCTTAAGGCATCTTCAGGAGTAAGAATACTACTTATTATACAATTATCACATTTAAATACAGACTAAAGACATAGGTGGAAGGGGATCATAACCTAATGGTTTATACATTTTCTGCAATATTAAGGTTTAGTAAAGGGTTAGGGCCAAAATCCAACTGATCATTGGTTAGTACTTTATTTTCTGATAATGCTCTCTTTATTTCAACAATTTCATACCTGTCTAGGACGGGACCACCTTTTAGGTGATGTAAAAGTTTAAAATTATCTCTATGAATGGTATGATTATTTGAAATTAAGTGGCTTGAAAGTCCTGATGAATTTATATTGGAAAGTCCAGGAGGGATATATTAACTAGATTCCTTGAACACGTTAATTACGCAAAGTATAGTAAACATTCATCAGGACTTTCAAGGTATGAAAATGTTGAAATAAAGAGAGCATTAGCAGAAAATAAAGTACTAACCAATGATCAGTTGGATTTTGGCCCTAACCCTTTATTAAACCTTAATATTGCAGAAAATGTATAAACCATTAGGTTATTATCCCCTTCCACCTATGTCTTTGGTCTGTATTTAAATGTGATAATTGTGGGATATGGCTGTCGGTTCGTTGTGCCTACTTGGTAGGACGCATTCCAAATGTGAGATCTTTGATCTTAATATTTAGACGAATAAGGATTTTAATTCCTTCTTTTTTAAATATGTTATATCTTCGTCTAAGAATCCATCGGAATTAACAATGTAATTCAATGCCGGTAGGGGTATTAGCCCTCGGAGTAGTTGTTTCTGTTGATTTCATATTTATATTTAGAAGTGTTGAATACCTAATTAAAGCAAATTTTGTTTTAGATATGACGTTTCAAGGGTAATGTTTGGATTATTGACGAATATTCGATCAAGAGTTGGGGAGAATCTGTGCCAAGTGAGCGCTGACAACTATGGAAGCTACGTGGGAATTCCTGGAGGGAAGCTCAGAGTTCCACTGGGTTTCGTCGGAGTATTGTCTCCTCTACTCCGAGATCTTCCAGAATGCGCGATTAAATACAACAAACCAGTAGGATCAATCAGATGGGGTACAATAAGTAACAAAGCGGGTGGACCAAGAGCAGTCGTAATGTGTTGTGATGGCGACCAATACCATGCAGATTACGTCATAATTACAGTATCTCTTGGTGTACTAAAACATCATGCCGATAAATTGTTCTGTCCTCCGTTATCGTCAGAAAAAATGGAAGCCATTCATAATTTAGGATTTGGACATGTAGACAAAATCTTTCTAGACTATTGTAGACCATTTTGGGTTTGGAACGAAGGAGGAGTCAAGTTTGCTTGGTCCCCTGACGAACAACAGTCGAGACAAGACTGGACCAAAGGACTCAGTTCAGTCGAAGAAGTTGAAAACAGTAAACACGTATTGTGCGCGTATGTGTCAGGACCAGAAGCTTTAGAAATGGAACGAGCTTCCGACGAAGAAGTAGCAGAAGGGGTTACTCGTGTATTGAGACAGTTTACTGGAGACGCTTCTTTACCGTTTCCGAGCACGATTCTACGATCAAAATGGAGTTGTGACCCTTACTTTTGTGGTGCAGTTAGTTATATGAGTTTGACCTCCTGTGTTGGTCATCAGTGTGATTTGTCGACTCCTCTCCCCGGTCCATGTGAACCTGTAGCACCTATTTTGTTATTCGCGGGGGAAGCTACCTGTACGGGACACTTTTCAACGGTACATGGGGCCAGATTGAGTGGAATTAGGGAAGCAGAACGTATTTTAAAATTGACAAGGGAATACGGCGGTCCACCGAAATGTTAAATTAATTTACAATTAGTTAAATTTCGCTCAGGAAGTAAAGGAAATATTACCATAAGTAGCACTTTATACTCTATACCAGAATATGTTTTTTACATATTCTTATTTAGTTTACCTGGTATGTCACAAATCAAATTGTCATTTATTGTTATGTACCGTGTTTGTTGACATTAATAAATTGACTTGTAGCGATATTTCTTTTGGGGATGTCAAAGTGTTACCGGAAGTTTTTCACGTAAACAATAAATAAATAATGAAAGATATTTTTACCTATAATGTATATTCTCTAAAGATCCATGTCAGAATTACCGGCGAAACGTTAAAAAGAACATCAACCAAAGGACCATACAGGCAGGTGAATTTCAAAACTACGGTCATCAGCCCAAACGATAATTTCTTAACAACAGTACCGTATAAATACATTTATCATAAGCCGACTGCTCATTACTCGTCATAAAAATAATGTCATATTGGAGATGATACACCACAAAGGCAACATTTACTTCAAATTATAAAATAAAATGAGTAGAAAAAAAAACACTGGGTTTTGTTGCACTAAATAGAAAACTCGACAAATTTGTTTCCACCTTTTCAGGTCATTCTCAAGAGAGAAATTCTACTACTGAGAATGACCTGAAAAGGTGGAAACAAATTTGTCGAGTTTTTAATAAATATTTAGTGTAACGAAACCCAGTGGAATTAAAATCCTTATTCGTCTAAATTTTAAGATCAAAGATCTCACATTTTGAACGCGTCCTAACAAGTAGGCACAACGAACCGAAAGCCACATCCCACGACCGGATTCGATTTTAATTCCTTCTTTTTTGAATATGTTATATTTTCGTCTAGGAGTCCATCGGAATCAACAGTGTAATTCAATGCCGGTAGTGGTATTAGCCGTCGGAATAGTTGTTTCTGTTGATTCCATGTGTATATTTATATTTATAATATAGCCAGTTTTTTTCTTCTACTCATCTTATTTTATAATTTATAAAATGTTACACAACGAATGCGATATACATACAATTAATTTTATAAGATCTACTTCTTTAATTATTATTTTTTGTAATTTGGCACAGTCTCCGATAAATATTCTCATCTACTTCTTTGTTTAGTTGTAATTTTTTTTACTCTCGAAGTTTGTTTTGAAATAAAAAAATTATTTGCGTTTTTCAACAACATTTATTTGTATACATATACATATATTTATACTTATTTATTGTATATATGCGTTAATACATTCATTTACATATATCACATGCCAATAACGAAATGGTCCCTATTATGCACACATATGTAAATATACATATGTATATAATTAGCAACATTAATTAGACTCATCGAAAGCCAACAACAGCAACAACATGGTCCCACATTAAATGGACTCAAAACCAGTATAATTAATTCTAGGTGCTTAATAATATTTGACAAATTTCATTCCGATGGTGACCTTCAGGTCAGGTCAGGAACTTACGATGCCCAATACTAGCAATAGATGTTTTGATAACTATAAATGAGTAATTTTGGCCTTGAACCTACAGGACCAAGGCTACAGTTACACTACCACAACCAAAATTACGAACTAGACCAAGAGTAAAAAGTGATAAACTTCATAACTGAAAAACATTTCAAAAAAAATGCTTAATAAACATGCACACTTTTTTGTAGATTTCAATATTCAGGTCACTGTGTTTTATTCAATATAATACAAAAATCTAAATCACTAAAGAGAATTCTCATCGTTTGGAGTTATTAAATTAAATGTAAAAATGTGACAAATTTGAAATTATTATTTATTGTATATCGTGCAAAGAACCACGAACATGGAGGGTCAGAGGACTTAAACAAGTCCATCGAGAAAGATTAAATATTCAAGATTAAGAAGAAGATCATCATGGACTAAATGTCAGTTTTGTTTCTGTTCATCTATAAAGTCAAACAAAAGTTATTATCCAAACAGTCGTATTGTAGAATGATTGTCTTTTATGTATCACTAATCGTTCCAAAATGAAATTTACCAAATATTACTTACGTGTATTAATAATTTAAATAAACAAATGACAGATGCTTCAGTGAACTCCATTGACACCATTCGTGACCAATCCGTTCGAAGACAATAGTTCGTCAGTGGACGCTTTGATTTCGTTCCATGAGAGGTTGACATCTTCTTCTTCAGTATATTTAGAACATATCACGAACCTCAAGAAGTACACGTCTCGTATCTTCGAAGGTACCATATGTATAAGGCCCCTTCCATTAATATTCTTCAGCAAAGACTCGTTAATTTCATTACTACCCTTCAATCTAAAGCAAACCACTCCTAAAACGACTTTTTCGGTTATTTCAAATCGACTGTCGGTATTTAGGAGTGACTCAAAATGATGGGCGAGGGCGACCTGCTTCCTTATGTGCTTCTGAAGATTTTCAACTCCGAAAAGTCGGAGGACGAACCATATCTTTAAAGCACGAAACCGTCTACCCAAAGGAATTTGCCAATGACGATAATCTGGAGCAGCACCTTGATGGTCATGTTTTAAATACACGGGATCGACGTTGAACGCGTTAACAACCCAGCTGGGATTCTTGAGCCAAAGAGCGGAACAGTCGAAGTTCACCAACATCCATTTATGAGGGTTGAAGTTGAACGATTCTGCCCGTTCAACACCCTTCATTAGATAACGGAATTCTGGACATATGAAGGCTGATCCGGCATATGCAGCATCGACGTGAAGCCAAACATCATATCTGTTGCAAACTGGCCCCATTTCGTCTAAACGGTCGAAAGTGCACGAAGATGTGGTACCCAAAGTGGCTACAACCTGAGAAACGTCGATATACAGGTAAAACAATGTCATTATTCGTGTTTTTGTAAGGATATATGTATAAGTATATAAATTTTTTGTTTTATGTTCATTCATTTTACTATCTACTTTTTATTTTAATTAGTTCAACTTATTGTTTCTATATTTATTTATAGATCCTATAAAAACAACTACTATTATGTATTGTGATACTATAATACAAAACAAAACCATTAGTCTACTCCTTGATCAACGTTTTATCATTATGCGAAAAGTTGCGTGGGTTTTGTTGATTGAAAATCGGATTTAGAATGTCGTAGACTGAACGGATATAAAAAGATACCGAATAGTTTCCAACTTTTACAAATTGCAGATAATGCTCTAAATTGAATGTTTAAAAGATTATCTTCTTAGACAAAAATTTAAATACTTCTTCATTTACGAATGTAGTTAATTTTAAATACTTAGTAAAGTTAGTAAATATCCTTAAGAGGGCATCGCTAACAATGAAATATACTGTAAATTAGTTATTTATTCTATAGAGGGCGACTCACTACATTCTTCGTTTTATTTTGTATTATACAATGTAAAGTGTGAAACCATAAAAGAAGTGATTAAAAAAGTATTTCAAAGATTAATTCACAAAACTAATATTAACAATTAAATTTTAAAATAAACATGAGATTGCAACTATTACGTAAAAAATCAAATAAGTATAATGAAACATGGTTAAAATATATTAGTTAAATAGTTATATTAGTTAAATATATAGTTAAAGTATGTATAAGATAAGTATATTGATCGTCAGAAAATGGTTAAAAAAAATCAATATCATTTGGAAAAATACGTAACAGTCGGACATACCGGACATATACCCCCAAAAATACGTAAACTCTAGTTAGATTTAAAATTATGTTTATATTAATACAACCCCATTATCCATCATATGTAAGACCTTATCAACAATTTATTTAAAATTTATAAATTCCGTTCTTATAATGGAAGCTGCTAAACATCAAATTGAAACGAAATTTTAGATAGTTTACGTATAAAAATAAATTTAAAAGGTGCATGTAGTAAATAAAAAGTTACGTCAAATACTGCACAAAAAATGACTGACAAAAAATAAGAGAACTAAAATGAATGTAATGTAAATTCATGGTCCATAACAAACGAATGGTCTGATGAAATTTTAACATATGGTTTCGGTCTGTTAACTGAGCAGTTATTAGATTTGTAGGTAAGTAGATAAGGTATAGTGATGGCAACAATCTCGAGGCTAAAATTGCAATAGCACAAAAAGTGAATGTTGAAAGTAAAGAATAGTAAACGACTTACATAAAAGGGTATAAGGCCAGTTTCAATGTCTTTCTTGATGGCCTCCTCTAGCGTATGGCCTTCAACCTCGTTTTTATCGTTTGTTTGCAAAGACCGCATTTTAACACCACCCAAAAGGCCAGCACGTTCAACAGAAGAATGGGATTGAGCTAAAACAATAAAAAAACAATTACAATGGAATTATTTTCCTAGTTTTTTGTTTTTACAATTACTTCTTCGGAAGTATAATACTGGAGATCAAAAATAACTTAAAACTCAGGAAAATTTTCCCAATTAATTTCTGTTATTTTGTAATTGTAATTTAAATGATAGGAAAATGTGAATACCGCAAAATTATACTTTAATCCGAAAATATTATTAATTTGTGAGTAAATTTTCGATTACTACTTATAGACCATCAGGTTATTAAAAAGAATTAGAACGATTTAAAACTAACTATGGTGGTGTTGTGATGAAACATGTTTAATATTTGAGAAATCAAAAAAAGAGTAGTAGATATTTCAACAAGATCTTTTATTATTCACTCGACAATTATTTCAACTAACAAATCATTTGCAATAGTACATTGGCAAATCTACTGTTCTTTTTTTGATTTCTCAAAGAACAATTTAAAATGAAGATACTACAATGGGTTGTAAGTTTAGCATCATTTTTTTAAAAACTTCAGATATCGATTTCAGATATGACAATTTACCTGAACAGTATGCGACTAGTTTAGAAATAACTTCAGACTCGGACATATCAGGTTTTTCTTTTTTCATTTTAGCAAGTGTACGTGCTTTAGCCCCAAGAAGACAAACTAAAGTGGCTTCACTAGCAGTACCCTGGATGACACCTCCACCTTTTCCACCAGAACAAGCCAGAAACTCGGGCGGCAAATCCAGCATTTTTCCAAGCCAATCTAACATTACAACTTCGAGTTCAGTACAAGCAGGACTAGCTATCTGTAATTTTATAACGAAATATAAAGTTTATTGAAAATCCTTTAATAATTCTGGAAGAGGTTCCCAATCGTAATTACTCTAACAAATATTAATACATGAATAACTAAATATGTTAAACACTAATTTCCATAAAGAGTAAAAAACACTTCGAAATATTTAAACAAACGTGTTTTTTACTCTTTATTAAGATGTTTTATCATCATTGCACCAAAGAAAGTTTAATCTAATTTCCATTACTGATGTTATGATTCTTTCAATATTTAGTGTTTTGTTTGAAGATATTGTTAGACACAATGCGGTTGTTCAAAGATATATTCAAACACATTAAAAAATATAGAACAATGGAAGTTCTAAATACATCTTTGAACTTAGTGTCGAAATAAAGCCGCCGATATATTTATTTAAATCTTCCTTTTACAAAATGTCGTAATACATAATTCGGCTTTCAATCGATAATGTCCTACGGTTTCAGATAGTTTTCAACCCGCGGCGCTGATATTATTTTGATATTTCTCTTAAGTTAGATGCCGCCCCCCCTTTTATTCATAAGATTTTGAAACATAAATGCATTTATTAAATGGGCATTTAAATACAAATACAAATATTTTCTCAAAAAAAAAATACTTTCGATACAATAGTGTAACGTATGTAGAAAATGTATAACACGATCACTCCTTTGATGGGTATCATAGTGATGTCATATCTAGTCTTTCATATAAAATACATTCATTGATGTAATTAAATACAAATATTAAATAGGTATGAATAATTAAATAATACTTGAAACACCATAAAAGTAAACTATCAAGGGGGCACTCTTTGTGAAACATGGTAATAAATACGATGACACTTATAAATAAAACAATATGAAATGTTTCACCAATTTTTATAAATTTTATTATGTATACTGTATACACACTATTACTCATGATAATGATCACACAGATCGAAACAATATTGTCGAGGACGATAATAAAAATTGGTGAAACATTCCATACCATAAAATTATTCCAACGTGTTGCGTCTTTCAACGACTATCTAGTTTTTTTGTTATATAAAATAATTATTTAACTTTTTCCCACGCTTTTTTTGTGGAAGTCAAAACTTTACTTTTGGTCAGCTGCTACGTCTGCTTATTTTGATTACTTTTAATAACTGAATGTAGGCTTTCACGGCCGGCGTATTTATTATTACAGGTGTATTCCGGGATTGTTGACCGTGGTCGTTGGGATTGTCATTCAGCGAGTAAAATCCCAACGACCACGGCCAACAACCCTTACATACACTTATAATTTATTATCATTTTTCGCTCCTTTTCAATTGCAGTCATCTCTCGAGTCCCTTTCTAATTGCACCCCTGTAAACCTTCCATAAAATTTGAAGTAAACTTTATTATTATAACTGTTAACCGTATGTCCTAACGTCCGTCAATTTATTCCAAAATCCAATCACTTTTACAATCACACCGACAATTTCTAAATCTCCACCTCTGTCATCTTTGACGATTCATCACTCTTCTCTTTTATCTAAACCACACCTCCCATCCCTTTCCATCTTATCAACTAGTGCATAAATTATCCTTCTAATTAAAGGAACGACAGTTCAACAACAAGAGTTCAACAAATTCAATCAATGAGTTCAAGTCAGGGTTCCACTAATCAATTCAAGCAGTTCAAATCAGGCATTCAATATTCAAGTTAAGTTTGAGATATCTATCAAAAGTCAGTTCTACAATATCAATTATCTATAAACTATCATCATCTAATTTCTCGGCAAAGGTTCTTTCTAGTTATCATCGATAAAGTGTACATAGTATAACTATAGGTATAAAACGAACCATGGAGTTTAATTATAACATCAATCTTTCATAGAACAACATCTAAACAACGATAAAATAATTATCTGGCTTACATTAAGTTGTAGTCCGGGACAACTCAAAACAGAATGCGTATTTTAAGTACATTTATCTCAAATACTTAACAAGTATGCGTTATGCTATATCTATCCTGTTTCCGGAGAATTAATCTGTATACGTCAAAGGGACAACGAGTGGCTTTGTGACACTGACATGAGAATAATTCGCTCATAATATCCTGTAAACAGGAGCGAAATAAATACGAAATATAACCCTCTTTTCCATTTAAAAGTTTTTGAATTTCAAAGAAATCAATACCTCAGTAGGTATTACGTAAATTTAGAAATGATAGAGTAATAAAAGTACCAAAGTTACCTAATTGTATATTGGGTTGTTACAAGTTGCATGTGTTTGTTTTAAAATAAGTTGTAAAGTTTCTAAATCAACTAAAAAACAGCTTAAAAATTAATATTAATATATATTATGTCTATATCTGTATGAGAGTATTGTAACGTAAAATTCCTAGTTTTATTTAAATTGTACTTATTATTATATGTTCAATTCGACACGTAAACAAATTCTAATAATAGATGTAAACTTATCGTTGCAGAAGAAGCAGGTATAAAAACCGCTTGCTTATCTCTTAGGACGAGCAAAAAAGTTATCAAGATACAACTCGTTTCTGTTTAATTTAAACATTCAGTTTACGAAAACAAGTCGGTGCGGATCGGTGTAGTGTAGTGTTCTGTGTCGTTCCGAACTTTGTTAGTAAGGTTAAGTTATTATGAAGGAGATGCATCGTAATTATTAATCGGTAATTAGTTTTCTTTCTTTTCTAATTTTATTTGTCAAAGTACCTAGTTTTAAAGTAATTAACAAATAATTAATATAATAAATGACAATGACAGTAGCTTTTGATTAATTAAAACATTTCGATTGTTTTAGACTTTTTATTAGAAAAACTTAACGTACATTTCGCCTTATTAGGGTATCTTCAAGAGTGATATTGTATTCTACTACTGCACATTACAAGTATTTTATTTCTGTATTTGAGTAATAAAATCATTTCTTTTAGGATTCCGAACACCCAAAAGGAGAAACAAGGCTGTAAAGTGGTTAAAGGTAGGCGCTAGACCTTACTATTTTTTACTTCTTATAATATTTCTGCACCTCCAATAATACCGATTTATGACAATAAATAGTTAGACCAAGCGGGTTATTTTTCAATGTGATTTAAATAATTATTAAAAATTATTGATAACTGATGTTGCCATATCTAAATATCATTCCATTACATTAATATTTATCTTTTGTATACCTTGAAACCAAGTTAAAAGCATTTGATTCATTTAATATAGTTCCATTTAAAATATAAATCGTCATCCACCGGGCAGCGTGATCTAGTGCTCTAGATCATTGCTTAGCATACGGCAGGTCACCGGTTCGAACCCGGGTCCGGCCTTACGCTCTACCCTCCGGCTTTGCACTACAGTGTAGGTCGGAGGGACTGTCCGACCACCAGCACGAGTAGGTTAGTGAAATGAAATACAAAAAAGTTATTTCTTTTCATCCATAAGTCGCCAGTCCTCTACTCCGTCCAATCCTGAGACAATTTTACATCCCTAACTATTTAAAAATAATAATCTAGTGTAGGCCTTCCTCTGCATACTGATATTTCTCTACTAGCCCTTCATATCTCAGAAGGTGTCTTACTTTTCATTGTTCTGAAGAAGCTCGCCACTCGCGCTAGCGAAACGTTAGGAAGCAATTCCAACCAACGACGGCCTTTAGACCCTAATAAGGACTACACTACACTAGTTCATCAACTGGCCGCGAAAGCCTTAATCAATTTGTTTTATGTATGTTGATTGCTGTCTTTTAATGAGTGTCTATTAGTGCTTTATATTTTTATAAGTTTATTTTGTTAATGACAGATGTTTGTTACATATTAAAAATACCATAAAAAATAAAGTACTATAAAAGTAAAATTAAATGGAACAAAATCAGTCATAATAAAAAGTGATATAAAATACATAATGAGTATTATCATGCATATTTTATGACTAAAAAATTTACCCATGATTTGGAATCTCCAGTTGACTCACGTTACGCATTTAATTATTGTTTATTATATATTTCTTTAAACATCTATCTAGTCTAAGTGTATAATTTGAAATTACTCACCCAGGTAAAGCCGATACAAGCAATTGCTCCACTTAAAATATCGGCCACTATTGCAGGATAAGAATTAGCAGTCGGAAAATATGCGTGAAAACGTGGGGAATGCCAATGAGTTACCTGAAAACAGATAATTGGTATTGAGAATAACAATAACCTTCCTCTTATAAATTATAATTGACTAGATGCATTTATCAAGGTTATTACTCATATTTACATAATATATTCACTTCATTTATCCTCTAGATTTTAATTTATGCTATTTCCTATTATCAATCATAAATGAAATGGTCCAGTTCATTAAACGATTTATTACTTTGTGAAGGCAATTGTTTTATATCCATATGGGATTAATTGTGTACCATTGCAATTTCTTATAGTAACCAAAATATGACCAAATGAGTACATTATTTTATCCAGGGTAAATTTTCGTTTCACTGTAGAATTTACTTGAAAACCCTATTTAATAAAGTGGATAGATAATATACTTACACCTGGCATAATTACTCGTTCTACATCATTAAGGACGTCTTGCCATTTCTCAGGGGTACTGGGTGGACCATCCGGGATTAAAGGACGTAAATATCCTGGTTCTACAGTTGGTAGTACTCGTCTACAGATAACATATGTAGAAATAATTAATATATTTTTTAAATGAGTGATATATTGATGATTGAAAATTATCAATTTTAATTCTATTTTTCCCAAATCTGTCTCCACACAAGTGTGCATTTTTCTATTTTGTTGAAGTAATAAACGAACCGTAGCTTTACAGATTGAATAAAAATGAAATGTTCGTTTGTTTTTAACCGTTTAGAAATTCTTTGAGAAATCTTTGTCAAAACAGTAACAAACTAGTAATTCATGAATAACTATTTTGTATTTCATTGTTTAAAAAACTTTCTTATTTATATCAAAATATTTCATTCTTAATATAAGTTAGTTTAACTATTAATTGAAGAATCAGAATATTCTTTAGTTAAAGCTAAATATTTTTTAATTGAAGACATATTGACGTTTTAATTTGAAAATCTGGTTGTGATCAAATTGAGTAAAAAGTCTTTGTTAGAGCAATGCATGTATTGAAATTATTGCTTTGAAATACAGAACTGCAATTTTTTCTCAGTGCTGAAAAATTCAACTCGTTACTTCAAGAAATTTATATTATTAGACCAAGAAAAAACCAAAAATATATATATGAATAAAGATAATTTAGTTATTGGTCAACAATTTAAATTATCGAATTTACCGGATGTGGATCGCGATTTCCATTATAGAAACATTGAATATAATATAATATATTATTTGTGAAATATACCCATTGTTCTTAGTTTACTGAAACATTTCAATTGCAAAATGTTTCACAAGTAATGCGAAAGGCAGTATATGGAAATATTGCTTATTCCAAGACAACCTTGTTTTCATTATTACTCGAAATAGTCAAGAACTCTTTTATTAGTGCTGTTGGGAATAAAATTGTACTTTTCAAACAGTCAAGAAAGTAGAATCGTAGAATTCAAGCTCTTTACAATGAACCATTCATAAGAAAACACTCTGTGTATTAATTTAGGCTGGTCCGTGTGGCTTATAACCAATATAGATACTAACCGATTATATCTACCTTTCCTGATAACGAATCATTTCAACATTGAACATGTCTGGTAGAAGGAAAATTTTGTTTATTTGCGAAAAGGTTGCCTTAAAATATAATGGAATAGAAAAGAGACAGCAGAATGTCGAAAACGTTTCAGACTCACAATCAGACCATCGTCATCATCATTTTGTTTCATTGTCAAGCATCAGACATTTCAGTTGTACAATTATCTTTTTTTATACTTCATGTAACGAAAAATCCCTATACCCTTAGAAAGTTTCGTTAAAGATTTAAATTTCAACTTATATTATTATATAGGTAAACTGTCTTCATTATCCTTAGCAATCTTATGTAATATTCCAATATGCTAGTTCATACTGATGCATTATACACATATTTCACAATCTGTTTAAATGTAAAATAATAAACAAAAATACTTAGTTAGATAGATAGTAGATTCAATATCCCAAAACAAAATGATCTTATTGTACAACGTAATTAAATAAATAATATAAACATGATATTTAAATTATATTACGCATAAGATATTTACACAACTATTGTATGAAGAAGGTAGGTAAGTATTAAGTACTCAGTAGAACTTTTTGTAGTATGAGAAGGGTCATGGCCATCAAACCGTTTTATGAACAAACAGACGAACAAAAAATAATAATATCGTATTTAGCATTAGGTGTATTTACATAAGTCATAATTTACGAATGTACTCTATATTGTATCTCTCTAACTGACCATGTACCATCGATAAATCCTTCTAAGTCAAATTTCTCGCTTCCAGCATGTATGACCTATTAATGTTATGTCATGGAGGAAATTTTTATAAAATTTTCATCCCCAATTTTACTAAAAAGTTCTTTCTAGACTAATTTCAGGTCCTAAAATTCAAAATTGAGCATTTTTTACTTATTTTCTGAATGGTGTATTTTATGAACTAGCCAGTATTTCAGAATCGCGCTTTTTAGGAATTATAAACTGATATCTAGTGAAAATTCACTCCAAACTGCAAAGCTGTATTTTAGACGGTTTATATTTTTTTACGAACTTCTGCAAAAATCTCAAAAAAGATAAAAAACTTGTAAGTCAAATAACTCGCTTGTGACATAAATGACATATCTTTTTGTCATTTTTGGTTTCTACGACCGCAAATTAGTCTAAAAATTAAATTTCAGCAAGATGTTTATCAGGAGAACTTTACTAGTGCAAAATTAGGAAATACTGATCAGAAAAATTATCTTTTGTTTCAACTTATATTTAAGAAAGCTCTTACAATTGTTTCAACCAACAGCTCTTTATCAAAGAGTCATTTATCAGGATTATCATATATCATATATGTTAGTTGAAACAATTGTAAGAGTTTTCTTAAATATACGTTGAAACAAAGGTGACTTTGTGTTTTTTATTCATTATGTTTCTTCAATATTGCACCAGTGTTAGTTATTCTATTAGAAAAACTATCAGTTTCACATCGGACATTCATGACTAGTTCCTTACTATTCATGTGTGTTATATGCCTTACTTCATCCTAATTTTCAACGCCGAAACAATTTTGCAATAAGACCCTTGTGAAATTTCCAATAATTATATGACAAAGCATGCAGTCTCATTCTTACTTCCGTATTTCAAGATCTCAGTAATTAAACTCGATTCGTTAATTAATTATTGTTTTATTATTCTGTGAATTGTCCTCCCCCACACAGAGATATATATGTAAAATTATCGTGCGAAATTACAATAAAATTTTAAGTGTACATTTTTTAAAGTCAATGTTAACGTTACAAAACATAAGGAATAAAGCCAATGATTAATTATGAAGTCTTATAAATAATACTTAATAAATTAATTCAATATTTTTTTGATAATACCCCGGTGAATGGATAAATAATTAAAAAAATATTTCTATATGGTTTGTACCAGAAAGTGTAGTAAAACCACACAATAAACTTCAACTGTCTGTTTTTACTGCCCTTTCTGGTATAAACCATGCTTCATCAACCATGCACCGTCGATTGTTTAAACTTAATAATTTGTTAATTGTCACGAAATACATATTCATTTATTCAATTTTTTATACAGGAAGTTCTTTACTTTACCGTAGTATCATAAAATAATTACCAAATTCATATCTACAATTTTATTTGCATATATATTGTATTTAAAAGGTACAGGTGTGGTGAAGATATTTTTCTATTTGTTCGAAAAATTAAAGCTATTAAGCGGATTCTCTATAACGAAAATATAGTTCAAATAATGTAAATAATATAAGTCATGAAAAGAATATTTAAATTTTTCAATTGAGCAAGAACACGGCGATTTTAATAATCAACTCATTAAATGGATATTAATGATATGTGAAAATAATTTGTTTTCCTCGTTTTATCGAAGCAATAAACGTAACAATAATATTAATAGCCTTCGTTTGCATTTTCTCTGGGATTACCCGACAAGAAAAGTACAAGAATTATCGAGTTCCAAGGAACTCAGAATGTGAAGAAATGATAATGAAAGTCACACTTTTTAAATACAAATATTTTAAAAAAACACACTCTACAGCAATGAAACAGTTGTCTCGTTGCTTTTGCGTAATGCACATATTGTTTGCGTGAATGTAATGTTGATGTGATTGTAGTACAGACAAACAGTTTCTTACCTGTCCCGGATATTTTCCAAATAGTCGGCAGCGTAGTCGATCATAGCCTTTGCGAAATCTTTAAACTCGCTGGCCTCCATTTCTGAAAACAAAATGAACATAAAGCGAGATGCCAAAATTGCATTACCTGTGTTTCAATCGCCGAAGCGAAATTTATAATTACGAAAGCGCGCAAATAATAATCTAGTTAATTACACCCCATTTCAAACTAACAATGTCACATATGGAAGTTTATTAACTATCGAATATAATCATATTTGGAAATAAATAAATACTCAACGCCATAATTATTGATTTGTATTTAACTGTTTGTAAGCCATCGTAGAATCAAAACTACTTTTTACGATTTTTTGGGCGTCTATTCAAAAAGTATTCTTGTTTCAAATAAAACAAAACAATCAACCACCCAAATGTCAATAATTTTGTCTATACTTTTTCAATTCCAAACGTATCAAACGTTACCCTATCGAATATTTAATAATAAAGCAAGATCCTAAATATTTTACAACCTTTTTCTCAAACGATTTTCATTTTGTTCGGAATTTATTCAATAAATACTGATAGGTGTTTAGTAAATAAAAATTGTATTTATATATAGGTACATAAAACTGTTTTGAATTTATTTACAGATAGCAAAATTGATACATTATAAAGAATTACTGTTTTCGATCATGCTTGTCTTCTTTTTAAGTCACAGACATTTAATGATTTCATTAAGTAGTATCATAACTGAAACGTTTATCTAATAAACCTGAACTTCCGACACGTTTAGAAAGAGGTCAAGATCCATCTACACTATATTTACTTTTAAAATAAGAAAGCAATAAACTTCAAATAGTTATCTATCTATTTTAACTACTGCTAATGATGATAATAGTGCATATTCGAAACTAATATTGAAAATAATTTGACGAAAATTTTCAATGGCAATAATCGTCATCATTTTTATTCATTGATACGATATATTGGTGGGAACTTCCCAATCCACTATTATTAATAAGTCAATAAAATAAAATATGAAATCAACACAACATCTCTTTCTTACATTAAATAAATTAGCAAATATATTTCATTAAATTAGATATCAAAAAGCAACCAAACTTTTCTGAAAACATTTAAATTATTTAAAAATAATAATAATAAGCTTCAAAGCAATTGTAACGTTAAGAACAAAAATTCTTGCAGTAAATTGTAAAAATTTTGTTCACAATTCACAGCGCTTTTGAAAAAAAGAAAAAAAAAACGCAGACAATGAAAGCACACAAATACGTAAATCGACATTTATTTTGACAAACCGCCTTTTAGTACAAAGTCCTCTTTTGACTGTGACATTTCGTTTCGATGACTTAAAATCTACCACACACACCTTCTTCAGCGAGTCGACTTCCTGGTGAACGAACACTTATCAAAGACACCACCGATTATATAGTCGCGAATACTCCGTTACTTCGACGTCGACGAGTGCGCGGTAAACCAGCACTTGGGCTACCGTTCATGGGCTCTTAAATCCAAATTCGCGACTGCGAAGAGTGGGGCCAATCGATTAACGACAGAAGGTGCTCGATGGAATGACCAGTAGCTCCAACATTCTTTTCCTTTGAAAATGGTCCCGGATAAACCCATATCTAAGATTACGTCACTCGCAATTCAAAAATAAATATCCAAATAAACACAATGCTACCAGCATAATTAACTCAGATACTAAGTAATTAAAAGCATTTTTCAGTAAAATTACAACATAAGTACATTTTCTGGCGACCTGGGATTCCCCATTATGTAAATGTGAGATAAATTGAATAATTACTTATTCCAACATGGTGGTTGATAGCCGCCATTTTAATTCATTTGTTGTATTTTATTCAAAACCGTTTTCTAAAAGTACGATATGGACTGCTGTTTATATCATATTTCCCCCAAGCATCGTCGTCGTAAGATATCTACTAATTACTACAAGGGGTAAAAACTAAAAGATAGATATTTTCCCCTATTAATTGCTGATTTACAACTAAACGATTATAACCCAGTATGGCAGTAGACCAAAAGACATTAAAGGCTTGTTTATAAGGTCCCATATATCTTCAATAGTCACAACCAATGGAGTTTAACGAATATTGAGTCCATTGATTAGTCTTGATGCCACATAGGCTACGTATAACTTAAATAAAATCACTTTAACTTTAAGGACTATACAAAAGAACGAAAGTTTACAGTAAAAATATCGTAAATAATAAAACAATAAATTGTTTCAACGAACTATGCATTTAATAAAATAAATAATAAAATGTCATTAAATTAATAACTACATTCCTGTAATATTCAATTTTCAAAACAAAAAAACTTATTTATAGTTGACTCGAAATCTAAGACTAAGGCTAAGATGATAATAATCAAGTCTTGTTTTTGGCTTCTTTTGTTCGTATAGCTAGGTTTAGACAAAAAGAAATAATTGTTTTTTGAGATAAATCATTTGATAGAACAACCATTTTTAACAGACTTTTCAAGTTCAATTTAGAGTAGGATTTTAATTTATGATATTATGACCCTTAACAATTAAATATTTTGAAGAATTTTTTAGTAGAGACAAATTTAAATACATTAATCTGTAGTGGGTATAAATTGATTAAAAAATATCAATATCATTTCAATATATATATATATAATCCAAATTTTAGGACCTATACTTTAGATGGAAATGACCAATCAAAAACGAAATATATCATGATGAAACGTTTTTATTAATTTCAATCGCGTTATGGAGATATCAAAATAAAATTCACGATCATTATCTTAATAGAGATTCTTTGATTTAATTATCTAATGTAATATTTATTGTTTACGAAACGAAAAATGAGATTAAGCAGTGTGATGAAATTTTTGTAAAATGTTACTCATTCTGAAAATATACAACAAAAAATTCTTTGCCTTCGAAGGTAATGTTAAATGATTTATTTGGTGTAAGTAAATGGCTAAGAATATGTCAATATGTCCTTGTGCGAAACTACCTATACATGTATGTATGCTTTGAAATATTTTTACTAATCGATTTAAATTCTATATGTGTATAAGAAAACTAGGTAATTAAATTGCGATTTTCATTATTTCGGTGTTTACCTATCTAAAGAAAGTATTATTGCTACGAAATAGGTAATTTCACTTAGTAAAAACTTTAGTCTATTTAACTATTATAATCGGTTATGATAATTTATACAAAATTTGAAATGAGTTAGATATAACTGATTGAATATATCTTTATTTGATAAAAAATCATTTTATTTATTACATATAACACCATCTGTAGAATAAGAACCATTATTTTTAAGACCTACATTGACAAATCTTGCACTAAAAGGCGAAATATCGGTATTGTTTTGATAAATAAAATAGTTTGATAAATATACTATTTTTTGCACTGATATTTCATTTACTTTATAATTTTTACTCATTTTTATTGCGTTGACAATTGTTTCGTCCCTTTCTAGCTTTCTCAGAAACTTAAAACTTAGTTAAATCAAGTTAAAATATTACTCCTTGTACCAATATAGGTATAATAATAAGTATTAATACTTATGCTACGTTTAAGTAATTGTCTAACTTCTGAAGAAGCCGCAAAGTGGCGAAACAATTGTAAACGTAATAAAAAAGTGTCGAAATTATTAACAGCACTGTACTTTTACCTTAAATATATATATTTTTAATGAAATTAAATAAAATTAAATAAAACGAACAAGTTTCACTACATAGTATATTGACTCAACAATACTGTTTCGGCCAGTGCGGCCATTATCAGGAGTAAAATACAGATTACTGAAGAAAACAAATTATGTTTGAATAATATATAGTAACCTAAGGAGAGGGGGGGCTGGTTACAATTTGTATAAAATTAGGGGTGAATTGTGTGTTACTAATTCTAATTGGTTGTTAACTAAGTTACAATTCTAGTGTAATGCTTTTTTAATTTCTAAATTTTCCAAAAGCGACATTTTTTTACTTTTGGGAATATTGCTATGTAAAATTTTTTTTTTGTAACTTTAAAAGTAGGAAACTTAAAAATTATTAACGAATTTTCGTTTTAGTTTCTTCAACATTATAAAGAAAATAATTTTTCAATTTCGTTTTTTCAGTTTCATAGCATATAATATTATTAAAACTTTTAAATACATACTTATTGTTGGTAACATTAATTTTATTTAGTCAAAGTTTTAGTTGGTTAATTTTAAGTAGTTAAAGTCATAATTTATTATTAGTTAGAACCTTATAAGACCTTCGTGTAAAACTGATTGATGAAAGTAAGTTTGGTATTAAATTTGTCCTTATATTATTACGTGAAATAGTGCATGATTACTTTGTTATACGTTCGTAGTTATAAAATACATACTTAACCAATGAAATTTGTCGTTGGGAAATAATTACACCAAAAATATACAAGGAAGTAATGCCTAAGAAAATGTATTTCAATGTTTTGTTTTATTTGAGTTTACAAAACGAAATCACGTGTAAATTTTACAATAGTCACCATTAAAGTCACAACTAAGTTAGTGTGAGCTTTTTAGGGTGGCAACTGTTTCAAATTTAATACTGTAACATTGTAAAATATAATAATTTTTATTTTAAAACGTTAGAAAACACATTTTCTAAGAAAAGAAGTTAGTTTCATACATCTATAATATTTACCTGAAAACCATATATTTCTTATTATTAATAGGTTTTATACTTCAATATTGATCTATATGGGATAAGATACAGTTACTATGCTACAGAGAGTTGTTTTTTTTTATCTGCATAAATATGCAATATATCCAAGAATAAAAAGGTACTATTATATCATTATAGAAAGTGCCAAGTCATTTAAAAAATTGGTTTATTATACAGTGCTCTTCAAAAGTAAAAAGCATAAGACTATAAAACATAAAAAAAAATTAATAAACACATCTGTTTTTCAAATAGATTCTCAGGCATTAAACTATTATTTTATGCAAAGGATTATTTAATTGGTTCTATTATTTTCACTAAACTACCAGAAACTGTCATATTTTTTTAAGTAAAAATAGAATCAATTCATAAATTTGAATATGGAATATACTGTTTCCTAGACATGTTAGTAATTTAATGGTTTTCTTTATTTTGATCAGAACTCCTGAAAGGGACTGTAGACTTAACAGTTAATGAATGCTCATTTAAATATGTTAATTAAGAAGGCCTAAGGTATATTATACGTTACATACAATTAAAGAACTGGAAGGTTCATTTTTAAATATATGTACTTCTTTTGTCAGAGAAAAACAATAAAATGCCCAAAGTAAAATATTACAAAAAACATTTTTGAATATTAAAATTTAGTAGATCAAATAAATCTTCAATAAAAAATACAGATAAGGGTAATATGGGAGATTTCGGTACTGTGAAACTGATTGTTAGTAAGTAGTTATTATAATTGTTTAAGTATTTATAATTTTTATTTTCAAACAAAATAATTACACGCAGATTTAAAAATTATTTCTATTCTGACATTTATTCTCGCACATTGTGATGTAAATCTCCTTCTTCCACATTGAATGGATTTTCGTGGTTCGGTTTTCATGGTTTTCCTGAAAGTAACATGAAAGAGCTTTTATTTTACGACCCACTTGAATGAATGGGGTCATTTCATTAACAATTGAAAACCGAGAACCGGAGAAGCATTCGAGAAAAAGGAAAAAGAAAAACTACAATGAAAATACAAAGTCGAGATTGAACCAGACCTGTTTATGTATTAGCTAAGCATTGTTCATTTATTTATTTAATATATAACTTGAGACACCTTTTATTTTTAATTTTTCCAATTGGGCACAAGTAGTCACTGATATTTATGCCAATGTAATAATAAATAAATATATGTACAATAAAATAATTTACGATGAAGTTATTGCAAAATTAACAAATAAATAGATTTTATCAAAATGTTCAGTGCTTAATTGGAATCCATCAAACAGGAACAGGGTAAGCTTCCCCAGTCAGAGTCAAGAAAACGAAATATGAATTTAACTTCAATTTATTATTAAAATAAATTATAAACAAGGACAAGCCATATTTCCGCTGCCTTCTCCTTAATGTATTATTAAAATGTGTTCATCTGTTTGCATTTATTTAAATTAGATATCGAGATACAGTTGTAAATACATCATAATTGTAATAAGTTTATTTCTTCTGATACAGCTGCTAATTGTTTGCGACTTCTTCTTTTGAAAGGTACCATTAACTCAATAAGTCCTTGTCTTAGCCTCCACCCCTTATCCCAATGACTTAGGAGCCCTCTAGAATTAAGTGAGTGTCCTTCTTAGGGATTTCACAAGTAGCCAATATTGCAAAATTGTAATTAAATGCTTACTGAACCTTTTAAATAGTTAATTGTTAATAAATATATAAAGTATACAGTGTTTTGTTAATAAAAGATACTTGACATTACATTACATTATATTCAGTGCGTTTTTGGAATTAATAAAACAAATAACTGGAGAATTTTTTTATTCTCTCATTTCGGCCAGTCGGCCATTCTCAAAAAACAGTACATTGATTACTAAATCGTAAAATCTAAAATATGTAATTCTAATTTGAATATTTTAAGAGTATTGGGTAGGATTAGTTAGTTTGTGGAGGATAAAGGGGGATTATAGGTACAGACTTGTTTTGGTTATTAACTATATTGAAATTTTTATGGATGGCCTTCTTAATTTCTAGGTTTTCTAATAACGATAATTTTCTACCTCTACAGGACCTATTTTTCCTAATTATTAATTAACATTGAAGCTAGTCAGAAGTTATTTGTATTAATTATTCTATATTCTGAGCACTTCTGTAATTAACACTTAACTTATCAATAAAACGAATGCGTACAAAATTACAAGTTTTTGATCATCGTTATTGCCTACGTTATATAATTTTCATGTTACTTTCTGTTTTTGAGTTTTGTTTAGAATATTATATTTTAATTTGTGTATATAACCGTTTTTTGAAGCAATGCATTTTATAATATGAAGTTCTTTGTTGAAATCCTCTCGAGATAGTGGGATCCTACATAATCTATGTATTTTACAATTTACAAATTACAATTAACGACGGTGGATTTTGTTTGTAGTGTTTTTTAAAAATATGTTTCACAAAAAGTGCACCGAACAAAGTTTAATACTATTTAAACTAAAAAACGGAACAGTTTGAAATGCTAGCTGATTTTTTTGCATGAGTTTGGTTAGATTCAGTAGGACTTCAAATACAAATTACAAACACAATTACTAAAAATGACTTTAGTCATTTGTTAAACGACAAGCATTGCTAGTAAAATTCCAATTACCTATTTACTTTATTAAAGATTTTCTAACAAATGTAGTGTTTCAGTGTCATAATATAAGTACGAAATAAAACAATAAAACTACGAAACAATATAATTAACGTAGTAACTAACTATTATAGAAATTAACTATCACACATCAGTTAAAATTGCTGTACTATTTTTACATTAGTAACGATTTACTTATACATCATTTGTTACAAAGAGAATTCTGGTAGACAAGGAAGGCACTTCAATCTCTGCGAAAATTCACTGGAAAGCCTTTTGATTCTCTCGGTTTCCTAGGCGACAAAAAGGGATAATAGAATCACAGCGCCTGCAATCAAAAGTAACTTACTGACCTATATTGCTTATTTAAAAGCTTCTATTGTTATCTGTAATGGTCTCTCGACTTGTTGATAGATTGCGCTATAATTTAATAACGGCACATATATATTTTTGGATCTACTTCTTTCTTAATCACTTAAATTTGTAATGAAAGCAAATGTAAACTTTTGTAAAATCAACTTAAACGAGTTTGGAGCAAATAATTAGTGGAATCGATCACTTTTATTTACCTATATTAATTTTTCAATCAATATTTCATTCCCATTATAGGTACATTTCTTTTTTACATAACAGTTTGTTACTACTAACCAAAAATGTGAATCACATTTAGGTTTTTCATAGTTTGTTTCTAGAATTTCAGTTAATAATACGAACTTGTATATATTACTTCATTCTATTAATACGTAAACGACCAAAACTTTTTCGGTATTTATTTATTATTTTATTATCCAGACAAATTTGCAGTAATGATTGTACATCATTATAAATGCTACAGAGGTTTTATATTATTAAAATTTTTATAATAAAGTAACTAAATATAACTATGTACTTACACTTTGTGTCACAAAAAATTACTATATTGTAGAGATGTGTAGAAAATATTTATATCGTATTGTCGTTAAAGCAGTTAAAAAAGTAAAAAAATTTCTTGCATCGACAGCGATTTAAGCCCGCGCGGCTCGCATGGCAGGTAAGCATAGCTTTCTGCTCGAAGCTGAACAGGACAGACCCGATTACGTACGAATAGTCCCAATTGTAACAATTTTATCCTATTGTAACAATTTTATCCTATTATCTATGATTTTGTATTTGTACTAGAGTTAAGCACAAAAGTAGAGCTTAATTCATTTATATAAGCGTGTAATGTGCACAGTTTAATTAAAAACCAAGTTGGTCGAATTTCCACTATATGCTTTAATTAATTCGCCCACAAAGTGGACATTTCTGCCATAAATTTTAAAATTGTATTTTTCTTTATCTCATCTATAGGATGGTAATAAATATATATTAACAATATACAAATGATAAAAATTATTTTATGACGTTATCGTAATTTTTTCTTACAATTACAATTTCGTTTCGCTGATTTTTTTTTTAATTTAATTTTATTCTTGCTTCGTCTCATAGACCTAACACACGTGCGTACGTATACGGTATTGTTCCCATTTAGCCTAATACTACGTTCCCATAACATTTATGTACATCACTAAGTATAATTACTAATATTCTCTAGATATAAGAAGTTTGAAAGATGTCAAAATTAAAATAAATCAGTGACTTTTACCGTAAATATAAACGCAAAAATGGGCAGATTTGGTCCAGTTTTTCTGGCTTTCTTACTAAATTCCTTCGGCGTGACAGTTTTTAAAGATATTACAAATGTACCATGCGGTCCTTTGGTGTCCTGTTTAATTTTTCTCGCTTCTGAGTTTCTTCTTCTATTGGACCTTCCACTGTATCCTGGTGAATTGCGTAAATTGGGAAAAATACCTCATTTCTTAGTAGAGGTTTGTATTACACTAACACTACATATATATAATAAATAATCAGATTATTACAACACTCCCTGATAACCTTCTTATTTCATATTCAGATATGTATAATTAACGAATAACTTTACATAGTTTTAAAATTCAATCACAAAGACGGAAACTGTTTCCCAACCAATAAAAATTACAATACGTTATTACAACATTAATTAGTCATGTAGCTAACAATAATCAGATTAATTAATTAGACAAGGATAAGCAAAGTTTCCTAATTTGTGTTACATATTGTATGCAGTAAAACGTGTTTCTGTATCACTTCATGTATCTGTTAGTATTAGTACAGTTGCTATAGATTCTCTAAATTTTATTAGACTTTGTAGTTCATACCTGTTTTATTCTAACACAACCTAAAATCTACATACACCCCCATGTTTTACTTACCTAGATGCCTATGTATTTTTTGAAGTTAATCGAGCGACTTTTTTATAGTTTAAAAATTAACAATGTTCCAGTTTTTAATGTCACTCTTTATTATGGAATACATACTAGTGGATTTTTGGAATCCGCTTGAAAATTATTTAATAACGGCTACTCCTAAGGTTGGGGAAAGTTTCCACAGCTTTTTAGAAAGTAGTGGAATAGGATGCAAGATTATCTTTTGCGATATCGCTGACTTTTTAAGGTGTGACGTTGCAGCGATAATGTCCAGCTATACAATGAGTTTATTCTTTTTAACCTGTGTCTTGCATGCCACTAGAGTTGTAGACTTTAGACTATTAAGGTAATAATCTGCTACTTCTATTATTTTCATGAAAACTAGAACTAACAAACATTAAAAAATACAAACAGTGTAAATAACACCATCTATAGATATTTGCTTGCATTCAGTAATGTTAAACAAGGTCCTTTTCTAATAAGGATGTCGACTTGTTAAACCTGTATCGCAATTACGAACTCATTGGTTCTTCTCATCAGCATACCGTAGACAGCTCCAGCAGAACACCCATCAATTTTTTTTTTTTTTTGTTTAGTTTAACTTCGAGGAGGGGAAATCTTCAAAAGACACCTCCCAAAGGGAGGTAGTGTCGGATTCGCCGAGGCGCCTACCGACTAAAACCCCTCCTCGACAGGAAAGGTTACTGCGGAAAAGTTGGGAATGGGAAGAGGATTGAGTGTGGAAGAGGAAAAGTTTGTGGGAGAAAAGGTACTGCAATGAAAGTAAGTGACTTATCTTGGATGAGTTGGATGGCAGCTTAAAGTAGGTGGCAGAGCCTTCTAAAACGATCGTTTCGTTGAAGTTTGAAGTCGGTAAGGGTCGAGATGGACGGGTTTGGGTGACTTAAGACTGAGGTCCGGAGATTTGCTGCGAATCTGATTGCAGCGTCGGGGAGTGAGAGTAGACCAGTTTCTTTCAAAGTGCGGAGCTAAGAATGCTCATATAAGTGATTATTTGGTTAGGCTGCACTATCCATGAGTATGTGTTTGGAAGATGTCAAGTATGCTGTCTACCGCCGTTTGCACAATGGCCTGGAGTTCCTGTTCAAGGGTTGGGGGTAACCCTAACGCTGACAATGTGGAAGGGGCGGGCGCAAATCTTATTGCCTTAGAGGAAGATTTTTGAGGGTGCGTCGATGTAGAAGTAACTGGTAAACTGGTGGTAGGGGTTGCAGTTCTCTTTGGAACCTTGGGGTAGCGTCGAAATGTAGAGCGGTGGTTCCCTTTGCAGTTAGCACAGAGGGGGATGGCGTCCTTTTTGTCTTTGGACTTACATTCGTCTATAATATAGTTACTACCGCAAAACCAGCAGATGATGGTTCTTCTTGGCTCGACTTTGACTTCGATTCCCCAGAGCGTGCCAAGTTCGAAAATTGTCTTGGACTTAGGGCAGGATTCGCTCAGACAGACGGAAACCAGTGGCCAGATTTTTCCACCCCTCGACATTCGGTGAACACCTCGGATAGTGAACCCTCTATCGGTTAGTTCAGATCGGATTTCGTCCGTGGACATGACTTCGCAAACTCCACGGATGACGACATGAAGATCTCTATCGGTTGAGAACTCAACCTTGGAATCGTCGAGGAACGACGAGAGGCGACGAAAATCGTACATGGTGTTAAGATTAACATTTACTGAGTCTTGGGTATCAATTGCCCAACGGGCGGTGATGCCGTGTCTGTCCATGGCGCGATTAATCTTTGGCCAAAGGGACTTCTGGTAGATAGCGATGGGAGGAGGAATTTCAGGGTCTTGGCTAGTCTGCTCGGATTCGAACTCTGTGTCGGATTCAGATTCTGTGTCGGTTTCGGACTCTGTGTCGGTGGAAGATGTTGAGGTCGACGAAACTAAAGAGGTTCGACTATGCCGTTTGTTGCGGCGCTTGTCGGCAGCGGTGGCAAAAGGTGGCTCTGAATGGGTAATTTTAGTCTTGGAGTAGGGGGCACCTGATGGAGAGTTGGGCATATCTTGGGACGTGAGGGTTGAGGGTGAGTCTAGAGTTAGAGTTTGTAGACGGACGTAATTATTCAGTAGCACAAGCTTGGATTTGAGCTCGTCCGCTAGCGTGATGGCCTCCGCAAGGGTAAGTCGCTCTAAGAGTGTGGAGCTCTTAGGGGTAGCCATTTCAGAAATGGCTGGAGTTACGGGAGTGAATAGATCTCTTTGCGTGGGTCGTATTGTAATAACGGAGAAAGGAGCCAGACGTTTGTTAATTAAAAGTGTATGGGTAAAAGTTCAAAGGGACATTGCGTACTCCGTCCCAAAGAACTGTTAGTTAGCTAATAGTATTAAAATAAATGCTTACCTATTTATCGGCTGGGCTACGGCTGTATATATATATATATATATATATATCTGCTGCTAGGCTATTCGGCGACAGACTGCACGTTTGTTGCTGTTGGAGCGGTCCGTTCGGTCGAGTCGAGAGCGAACATCAACCAACTAAGCAACGAACCAACCTACCTACTGCCTATAAACAGCGATTGATATATAAATGCAGACAGCGTAGTAAACGCCATCTAAAGATATTTGCTGTTTATTTGATGGAGTTAGCTACGCCGTGGATTCAGTTTAACAAGTCAATATACTTATTAGAAAAAGGTCTTGTTTAACATTATTGAATCCCACAATTGTTGCAAGGAACTGTTTGTTTAGATTCAAGTAACATTAATTTGTTAATTATTTTCAACATTATAAGGCATAACGCGAATCGTCCCAAAAATTAAAATAAATACAGACCTATATGATATTTATGTATTGCAATATATATACAGCTAAATTAAAACTCATTGAGTTCCCTTTCTCATCTTAATTTCAAAGGAAAAATTACAAACTTGTACAATTGTTTTATCAATTGCTCAACAACTGTTTCGTTTCACAAAACTATCTTGATAAATGCTCCTCGGGCCTTTGTAAAACGCGAAACAATCCTAAAGGCAGGAAGTTTATTTTCAATAAGTACAGTATACTGATCACTTTGAAAATTAGTACCGATAATAATAATAAGTAACAACAAAACATTCCCTCTTTTTATTAAGGTTTAAAATTAAATGCCAAATATCATCTTCGCTTTTGTATTTCTCCATAGTAGTGTATGATTTTGTTTCAAAGTATCTATTATCAATAAAATAACAAAAAAACCTTCCCACTAACGGATGTTTTTTACAGTTTAGCCATTCTTTTGGTGGTCGCGATTTATGGTTATATATATGGTTTGTTAAAAATTCCAAAAATAAGGAACTTAATTTTCTATTACTATGAAAAAGCACGAAGCATTAATTTTAAAACACCACGTTGTGCCATATGGCAATCTAAAAATTACTGCAAAACTCGTTCGTACTGACTCAAAGGTATTTCAGTAGTTTTAAAAGCGTCAATGTTACATAATATCAAAATAATTCTGATATTCTTAATAGCGAGAAAATAAAGTATTGATCGATATTCCAATTAATAAAATTAATAAGGTATAAATTTATAATAAATAAATATGCAAATTGTAAACTAGAAACCATCTAGTTTATAGTGTAAATAAGAAAATAATTTGAAAACTTTATAATTTTTAATATCCGTTACTGGGAAGTCTTAACATGAATATCTTCTACAAAGAAAATGTAATTTATTTTTACGATAAGTGAATAAACAGTACTTTGTTTATTATCACTTTTTTATTTACAAATCCTTTTGAATTATAATATAAACTGTTTATGGTACAATCTTGATGAAACATGTTTAATAGAAACACAAAAATTCAAAATTGTAAACTGTTTCAACTATTTATTAAAAAAAAAACTCTAACAACTGTTTCGACCAATTGGTCATTATCAAAGAGACTTTTAAGAAGATGTGCTAATATATATATTAATATAATTCGTTTGACAATGACAAGCTTTTTTGTCGAAACTATAGTCAAAAGGATTTGTAAATAAAAAAGTGATAATAAACAAAGTAGTGTTTATTCATTTAACGTAAAGATGAATTATCACTGAGTAACGGCTGAATCAATTCAATTTATAATTTATTTTAGTTCTGGTTGTAAATTTTTTGGAAAAGACATTGTTATTCGGTTCAGAAGGTTTCGACTTAAAATTCAACAACACTTTACGGGGACAAAGAAAAGAATTAAGTTTAAAAGTCCCTTAGAAGAAGAATATCCTTGTCCTGATAACGTGTGCCACCTAGACGAACATCATAAAATAACATGTCCTTCGTTTAGTGACGAATTTCTCCCAAATAGAAAACCTAAAGACTTTCCCAATTCATCAAAAAACCGCAAAAATCATCACGGTAGACATGAAAATACACCCCATTGTAATCGTTTTAATCCTCTCAGAAATAATTCAGATTCTGATGTAGAGTACTCCGATACAGATACAGAATTTCCTGACTATGATGGTCATACATGTAACAGGCATATGGGGAGATTCTGTTAGAAATGATCGTTTTTACTGCTAAAGCAATCTCTATGTAACTCTATATCTATTTAACAATAAATATCAAAAAACCGCAAAATATTTTTAATGAACTAATGCCTAAATAAATTAGGTGTTAATTTAAGTAAATTAAAAAGCCTTCATTTTGACAAGCGTGCTTTATTACATAGGTTAATCTCCATTCTAACCATCTTCTTAAAAAAAATGCCACTTCCTTAAGCCTTCAAACGAATCCTCGTTAGTGCGTATAGATTGTCGCGTTGTGAAGCTATGAATTTTCACCCACGCTTCTCCAAATTTGGTTGTCTGTTAGCCAATAATTTGGAAATTATTGATACATCCGCTAACTACCAAGTAGAAGGTAGTATACAGTCGTATTTGGCGCAGACAGACAATTCAATTTTTTTTTAAATTTTGGATATTATTTTTATTTAAAATCAACTCTACTGCTGGTCGAAGAATTTTTGCATTATCTTTAATGGTTCGCCAGATATACTGTCCTAAACGTTCAAGTCATGATTTAAACTATAATAGCGATCTCCGAAAGGGATTTGTTTTTGGTAAATTAAAATATCTAGCTTCCTTATATTAGTCCACACTCAAAAACTATCATCACCACTAAATTTTGCATGTATTTTAATGTTTATACCTTTCTGTAATATAACAATAGTTGTTTAATACTTTGAAATTTTACGAGCACGCTGTTATGTTTACATTTTTTTTGTAAATTAAGTTTTGACCTTCCTTTTTTAAAATCGCATACAACGACTGTTATCACTAATAAATTCTGCATAAACTTTTACATACTTTTTATTTTATAGAATGTACAGAATAATTCTTCAATACGTTGAAAGAAATACAAGCGCTCCTTTGTTTATAATTTTTAGATGCTTTTCGTCAATTAATTTTTTTATGCATACCTTTAGTTAAAAAAAAGCGCACGACCATGATTTGTATATACTTCAAAAATTGGAAACGAATGTGGGCCTACATTACAATTATAGGTTAGATAAACATAAAAGTAATCTGATAAGTTTATAAGTTGACGTTTTGTGAAGACAGTTTATAATGAAAGTAAAATTGATATAGTTAAACTTAAATTAAAAGGTTTATTGGTTGTAAATCTTAATTAGAACGATGTATATATAGAGTTTTTTCTTGAGAATGTGTCTGAAGCACATTCAATCATATTGGTTTTTTAAATGTTGATGTTTATGTATGAAGTAATAAATATATTAAAATGTCAGGAATATTAGGATTTGGAAGAGAAGCAGTTCGGATAAAAGTAAAGGTGAGCTTTAGTCTCAATTATTTAATTACACAACAACATATATTCTATTTATTAGAAATATGAAGGAAGCCAATCACCTGACTATAGAAAATTCAGTGTTGACCCTCAGATAACTTCATTTGAAGTGTTGCAAAGTATATTATCAAAAGCATTTGATCTTAAAAGTGACTTTGCTATTAGCTATTCAATGCAAGATGTTCAAGGGAATGAAATATACATGCCTTTACTTTCTGATTGGGAATTGGATGCAGCATTTCTAAAGTAATTTGTGTATATACAAGGAAAAATATAAAATCTAAACAGCAACTTCATTTATATTTCTAGAGCTCATAATTTATCTTTAAACAGCAATTCTGAACCTTGTCTTTCACTACGTGTAGATTTAAAACCATTTGAAGAATGCTCTGATGATTGGGAAGTTAGGAACAATGTTCCAGTTATTACACAATTGAGAACAGGAACAGCTCAAGAAGCTAAACCTTCTCCCCGTTTCCATGGAATTATCAATCAGGTTAATGTAACATTTATGTATTTTTTTCTTTAGAACATTAACTTATAGAAAATTGAAAGATTGAGGTACAATTCAACTCTGTAGTGTAATGTACACCTTTTTGTTTACTATCTTATCAAAATATCGCAGTTAATTAATCAGCTTAGTCATATTATTTTAATTGTTACATCTTAATTGCTTTCTTTTGAAAAAACTATTAAAATTAATACTTTAATTATTTTGTTATCTCATACAATTAACATTATTATGGTTTGTTGGGTAGCTTTTGCTACTGTGTGGGATTGTTTTTACAAATCTGCTATTGTCATGTTATACACAACAACCCACACATTTACATTCACTAATAGAAGTAAATGAGTAAGACATTAAAAGCAGTTTTTAAAGTGATACGTTTTAGATGGGGAAAACATTTAATATGGTTCAAAAAGTGTTAAACTTCGGGGATGATGGTAGTACGTCGTTGCAACCCCCTCGGCCTCCTCTTTCTGATTCCGAGTTTCGAAGGTTCCTGGACCCTGTGGGTCAAATTACACATACCAAAGAATTAAAATCTGTGATTTATTTAGGTGGAATAGACCCTAGTTTAAGGTAAAACATAATATATATACTTATACAGGTTTTAATATTAATATACCATCAGAAGAGTTAACATACCAAAATTAACAAATGTCTTTTCTAAGAGAGTTTTTGTTTGATATTTTTAGAAAGGTTGTGTGGAAGCATTTACTGAATGTTTATCCCGATGGTATGACTGGAAAGGAACGAATGGATTATATTAAAAAATTAGCGAACGAATATATTAGTTTGAGAGATACATGGAAGAAAGCTCTTACAAGTGGAAATGTTAATGGAGAATTGGGGTATACGACTGGTATGGTTAGAAAAGATGTTCTCAGAACTGACAGACATCATCCTTTTTATGCAGGAAATGACGATAATCAGAATGTCACATCACTGTTTAACATACTTACAACGTAAGTGGATACAAATTTCTTCCAAAAATATTTTTTTCATTTAGTCATACTATAGGTATGCTCTAAATCATCCAAAAGTGAGTTACTGCCAAGGCATGAGCGACATAGCGTCTCCTCTACTAGTGACTATGGGCGACGAAGCTCATGCCTACATTTGTTTTTGTGCACTTATGTCCAGGCTGTGTTCCAATTTTATGTTGGACGGAATTGCCATGACCCAAAAATTTACTCATCTAGCCGAAGGCATCATGTACTATGACCCTGAGTTTTACAATTACCTCAAAGTACATCAGGTATTTAAAAATTTAGTTTTTAAAAAGTGAAAATTTCCACGGCCAAAGTTTAGATGTTTGAATCATTGAAGTTAATTTGTACAAAAGAAAACTTTGGCCTTTTACTGATATTTGACGTGATTGAGTTGCTTAGAACTCATGGATTAAAATTCCAGGCCGATGATCTTCTTTTTTGCTACCGTTGGCTATTGTTAGAAATGAAACGCGAATTTGCTTTCGAAAATTCGCTTCGGATGTTGGAAGTCCTTTGGAGTTCACTTCCAGCCAATCCTCCTCCTATAGAACTTAAATTATGCGACGTTAAATTTCAGCAGCCTTTAAATCCTGCAAAAACGCCTCCAATAAGTCCTCTGTTGAAAACACCAAGAGAAAATGCCTACACCAAAGTTTGTGCACTCAGGAGACAAAGTTCTTCCATTTCTTTAAATAGTTATCCCACACGAAGTGCTCCTGTTCCCAGACAAAACCACAGTCTCGACGAAAGTTTGGGGCACATGAATAAAAGCAGTTCAATATGTTTTTCTACCAAGTACCTTAGCCTCGATGACACTACTTTTATAAAAGAGGAAGCTACGCAAAATAAAGAAGGAAATGATTTGTCTTCTTGTTCTAATGAACTGGTTGAAAAATTAAATGAATTCGATTCACATTGTCATACGAACGTGAGGAACGGTGTCTTAACACAAAAACCTAAATTGGCCAAACTGTCCGCAAGTATGAGCAATATTGCTGGACTTGGAAAGCGATCAGGTCACTTCAAGCACCTCAAAGAAAAGTTAGTGGCCACTAATATGAGTATGTTCTCATCAGTAGAAAGTTTAAATAAGGACAAAGCTGCAGCTAAACATCAGCAACGAGTCGTCAGAAATTTCAATGAATTTTTGTATTTTGCATCATTTAATAAAAGCAAAAGTTTGGATAAATCGATCATGTTGGGACGATCTTCAGAAAAAAAAGAACTCACCAAATCACTGGAAAGAATTCAACGGATTCGGAGATACAATTCTTGTAATTCCGCCCCCACGAGTCATAACGACACCTCTGAAGACAACAGTCCTGAAGAAATAAAGGAAAGGTTTATTATTAACAACTTAGACGAACTTGAAATGAATTCAAGATTGACCGAAGAGCATTCCAATGAGAAAATCGAATGCGATGTAAAACATCGAAACGATGCCGTAACGTTAAATAGGGGGGGAAATAACGTAGAAATACACGTCACAAAACCAGTAGAAAGTTTACAGAAATGGTCTGACGAAACAGACGTCTTTAAGGAGGAACAAAATGGAGAAACGGTGACTCCCAACACTGCAGTATTAAATACAAATAATCAAAATGCTCAAAGACTGAAAAAGTTACCCACTGACGATCCTCATGCTCAAAACGTTTCGAGATCTCCAACACACAAAAGTCAATCAAAATCAAATAGTCATAGGAAAAGCGACGAGGTTTTTGTTTGGGAAAATCCTTTGCCTGAACGAAGTCCCAGTTCTGTTTTTAAAAATATTAAAGACAATTTAGACGAAGAAAAAGTCGCAGCTACTTCTCCAATCAACAAGAAACTATTAAACGTAGACGTAACGGCTGACGAAGACCTTACAAATTCTTGCGAAGAGATCACCGAAGTTAATAAACAACCACCCGGTTTACTACCGCCTCCAGATGAATTCGGGGGCGGTAATCCGTTCCTTATGTTCTTGTGTCTTACTGTATTGTTACAACATCGCGAACATATAATGGACAAAGGTATGGACTATAATGAAATGGCGATGCACTTTGACAAAATGGTCAGAAAACATGATGTGAACAAAGTATTGAATCAAGCTCGTCAAATGTATGCCGGCTACCTTAAACAACACACTATGGTACAAATTCATCATAAAACACAACAGGAAGGAGGAGGAGACTGCTAAAATACAAATAGTATGTATTTTACTTTTGTTCTTATTCCTATTTTTTATTTATAAAGAAGGGGGGGTTCAGTATTTCAGATAATTTATGGTGTAACAATTGGCCATTTTGTATTTCAAACTGTAACTTTTCAGATTAACAATCGTGGTGATCTACGTTTCGGTTTTTTAAAAACTTCGATAATTTCTTATTCAGCTTAAAAGAATGTATACTATAGAAAGAAAACAATTTAAACCCCATAACTAATATTAACTTGTAGAATGCTTCTTATATGACACAAATTATTTTGAATGAGGACACTGGCAAAAGTATTTTTATTTAATGCCTCTGTGATAGCCAGTATTTTTTTATTCTAATAAATTTCACTGTCACTGGTAAGCTTCTTGTGAAACGTTTTTTTAAATAAGCATAAATAAAGGAAAAATTCTTTGTTTCAAAAATGTTTTAATTATAAACTACACAATTGTTTTGACTGGTTAAGTCTTTGTTAAGAGTATTATCTATGTACTATTGACAAAGACATAATCAATCGAAACAAATGTAAATTTTGAAATTAAAACTTTTTTGAAACGTTATAAACCATTTTTTCTTTATTTACCCATTTTTATTCTTACCTTGATTTCCATCTTCTCGTATTTAATGATTTTTATCAAGCACTTTCTTGAATACAAGTAAACTGTTTACTGTGTCAGGTCTATTTTAGTTTTTGTAATAGATTATTTATTCTGTACAATTTTTAAAGGAAATAACACTTTCTCTTAGATATTTTTTTATTTGTAGCGTGTCACCATTTATATGAAATGGGATTAGATAATAAAATATAATAACAATAATACATACTAGTTATGCTTCGTTTTTAAATATAAAACGCATAATTATTAGCATGCATTAGAGATTTCTCTGCAATTAATCTTTACACTTAAAATACATACATTTACACTTTTCTTTACAAACGTGACGCACATAATACTAGTTTTGTAATATATATATCAATGGATGGAACACCGGTAGGACGAGATCAACCGAGAACCTAAAATTTCTAACAAGTTTTACAAAACACATAATATACAAAGAGCTCCAAACATGTCAAGTATACATAAAAGAATAAAATATTGTTTTGGATGCACTCTGTATATTAAATAAATTGGAAGTTTTCTTAGTAAAAAATAATGCGACCAATTGTTAAGGGTTTTATCGTCGTGCCGTAATAATTTTAGATTCTCAGCTATCGATTAGATACACATATGCACTACGTAAAAATATTGCTTTCTATGGTCGGCCATTCAATTACTTCGACATCTTTGACTCCTCCGCCTAAATTGTTTTTAATTATGTTCTGTAATTTGCACCTGGCCGACCTTTCTTCCATGAATTGGTACGAAAGTGTATTGAAATTGGCTTCCAAATTCCTGACTTGATTCTGTAAGGTCTGCACTATGTCCGAAAGATTTTTTATTGTTTGTAACGATTCGAAGTCTTTGCATCCCTCGTAGTTACTACCTACGTCAACTGCAAAAGTCCAAAATGAATTTGCACCTCCAACTACGTCTCTTTTTTGTTTTTTAATAACAATACAAATAACATTAGATACAAAAATCGTCAGTTAGTAAAAAGCTATCGTAAATTTACAGAAAAGCCAAAATTACAAAATATATGGATTGATACGAAAGTGTTAGCAAAAAATGTCAACCAGAATAATCTTTTAGTCTTCGTAAAAAACTCAAATTAAGCACCGAAAACTGTACTATTCTGCTTTTAGAACTGTTTTTATTTTTAATCTATACACACAATTCAATATGATCCTACATCTACATGAGATACCCAAACACCACAAAAGAATATACCTGCAAATTATTGCTTTAATTTCTTTTAAGTGTTATTTATGTGTACAATACTGACAAACAATTCAAATGTTATATACGTGTATAAAAGAAATCAAAACATTAATTAAATCAAGATTAAAGTATCACCCCCTAGAACGTTTAAAAAATTTTGCAAAAATTTCCCTTTGTGCTACTATGTTTCAAATTTATTTTTCAGTTACTAAACATCCAATATATTATTATATGGGGTGTTTATTATTTGTCACTCATAGTGTTGCGACTTCTTCAGTTGTTTAATAACGAAGGAGCCGCAACACCAAGTGGACGCGCGTGGCGCGTGCGGTCGATAGAGATGTGGGTTCTGAGGGGGCGTAAACGGGGGCGCCGTACAAGCTGCGGTCTGGCCGAGATCTATACTCGACCTGCACAAATGAGAATGAGCAAGATGCTTTAGTTCATGCACGAGTACGTTACCGCTACTAAGAAGGTCCACTGCTTTTTATCGCACCAAACGCCAGGAGGGGTCGGAAAATAAAAGAACTCTATCAAGTCACGGTTTTTAGTACTATATAGGGGATGATATTGTTTTCAAAATGTTGCAAAAAATTAAGATAATACAAAAAAAAGATATTTCGTATGATTTTGATATTAAACAGTCCAATGTTTAGACTACATTTTAAAAAAAAAAAATCTAATCATCCAGAAAATAAAATCATCCCGCGTAAGTACTTATATATAATTCTACTTTTATACTGCAATAGTGAACAACTTTAATTACTAGAAACAATAATTATTTACTGTACTACATAATTCAGTAACTAAAATATTTAAACGAAAAATTCTAAAAACTTACCTGAATTAACAGTGCTCCTAGGCTTCACGTTACCACAGTAAGCTTCAATTACATCCAGAATGAGTGCGTCCTCTTTATAAGTAATAGGTTTGCGACTTGAACGGCCGGGGGAACCATTAACTGTTACACCGAGTGCCAAACAAGGACGAAGCGGTGGGGTTGGGCGAAGACAGCTAACTGACCAACCTCGACCGTTGTTACAAGCCGATTGAGGGGACGGGGTAGAACGCGTGCTACTGTTTATTCCGCTTCCTTGACGATTGATCGAATTTGATATTCCTGTTGCTGTTGTCAGAGGTGACATCTGCTAATAAAAATAGATGCAATTAAAAAACAAAACATTAAACATAATTGTTCGTGAAGATATTTATTGTTTCTTTTTTATAAAATGACTAAATAAAAGAAGCGTTACGTCAACGTTTACATTACATAATTAGCACTGTTAATTGAATATATAAAATCACAGTCTAAGAGCACAGGCAAGGGTAAGCAAAGGGAGTTAGGAATTAGTAACGTTTCGAAAGCACACACTGAATAGTTTTTGTGGTACAAACTATCGGAAACACTAAATTTTGCACACCCTTGCCTGTTTTAGTGGCATCATGTATTCCTGCGATAACTTCTGCTGGTATCTTGGCCTTCAGCCACCAGTGCGCGTATAAACCTGATCGATAAATTCCCGGTTCGAAGTCATTCTCTTTGAGGAGATCACTGTCAACTTTGCTATGTTGTTCCTCTGCCTCCTTTGATGAAGGCCGTCTAATTTGGGATAATTTGGAATGGATAAGATTTTCAGAAACACTTGGATGGGGAATAGATAGGCACGAGAGATCAACAGAATTAGTTGATGTAGATGCTACAGCATCAGTTCCAACGTTTTCAGGCGTAGATGTTTGACAAGACGTTCTAGGAGTTGATCCAAACGGCGACGTACATTGGCATTGCCTTTCAAACTTCCTGGCTTCTATTTCGCTAAAGGTGAGCATATTTAAATCACAATTGTTCAGAAAATTGGATAAATTTGAGGAATTAGAACTAATTCTATCTTGCACGGGATCATTCGGAAGTAAATCAGGCGAGTTGAGTGTACAACTTCCTGCCATACCTGAGTCAGAAGATCTTGAACTACCATTATATGTCATAGTACAACAATCACACTTTTTTGTCGTATCTGATGGTAAAGTATCGTCAGATACTTGAACTATTTGATAGCTCATACATCTACGAAGTGAATTTAAATTGTTATTCAAATTTCCTAATTCTTCTGATTTAATATGTGTACTTGAACGCCTTCTAGGTTTCGTTGTAGAAACGTCAATGCTGGACAATCCCGTTCCAGATCTATTTCTAGGAATATGAAGAAAATTAGCTTGGAAACCCGCTTCTTTTTCAGAAAAATCTTTAGAATTATTGGAACGTAAAGAAGTACTACTATCGGTTGATTTCTTTGCCAATTGTTTTCGATGTTTAACCGTATTCGAGGAGTGTTCAGTCAAGTCACTGTCCAATGATTCCGATTTAAAATAATCTCTCGAAGAGCTCATTGCTTCTCCATCCTGGTTGTATAATATTTCCGCAACAATTTCATCCGGCAATTCGACCGGTAACGGATTAATTGCTAATTCCAACGTGCTAGAATGTGTAGAGGGTCCTTCAAATTTATTATTTCTAGTTCTGCTTGCAACCTCCGACCTGTAAGCCAAATTATCATCACTACTACTCTGCCAGTGTGGAACTTCGACGGTAGTAAGGCTGCTTTGACAAAATCTGTTTCCCACAAATTTTGGAGGCAATGTTTGACGTTCTAATGGACTAGTAACCATTGGTATAGTCGTATTAATTTTTAAATTACAGTCTAAAGTCAAAAGATTTTCACACGCCCCTAAAGGCTTTACTTCAATATTGGAGCTTGCATTAGAATTCTCAGAAAACTGGTGGGTTAACTTTGGCCTTAAATGATTCCCATTATCTTCTACATTAGGATTTTCTATTATTTTTGCACCGCAATTAATCTCTCCGTAATCGATGAAGCTTTCATATTTTTCTTCCTGTTCTTCCCCTGTTTGAGGATTGTAATATCGAATATACCCAAAAGGATTACTAGAACTACTACTAGAACTATCACTGGAAGTATTATTACTATCTGATTTTCCATTTAAAGCATTTTGTCTTTTTAAACGATTAGAATAATTATCATTACTGCTACTTTCGGAATCACTGTCACTATCACATTCTACAATGCTGTACCTTTGATGTGAATTATTAGTCACAATAACTATTTCAGTTTTATGCTTTCTTCGTTTAACACAGCTCAAATCCTTTTTATTTAAATAATCAGAATACCACAGCTTCATTAGCAATCGCAAGTTTATAAGATTCTCCTTAATTAATCGTCGATAATGACGCGTAAGATTTATATAAGGAGCTGTAGGAGGATAATTTTGTGTTGGAAATGAGGGTCGATAAGGTAATGGGGGATCGAAAAAGTAAGTCAAAACAGAAGGACTAATGCTGTAACCCCGATGGTCCAACTGCTAAGAAAAATTTAATTTCTTTTTCAATTAAAGTTCACTAGAAAATATACTTACATGTGGGGGAGGTTGTGGCACGACTTCTGCCTGTGAAGGAAGGACCTTCTGATTAAAACTATTGACATTGGATCGATGAGGCATGTGTTTTCGTAAAATTTCAACCCAACGGTCTGCCTCTTCCTTACTTTGACATACCGCTATTCGTTTTTCTATTAAATGTCCATTTATTTCGAATGCGTTCTTATATTGATCGCTGTCTTCTAAACGAATTACATTGATTCCAGTTAAAGGTAACTTACCCTATTAAATTCCAAAGGAAATAAATATGATAAAAATGTTCCATTTACTATGACAAACCTCATAAATAAATGCACTTAATCTGGGACTGACAGACAAAATTAAGAGTGTACTAGGAAATAAGACCAAGTATCGATCATGATGATGAGGTCCCACTGCTACTGATCCCATGTATATTATGTCCCCTAAGGTAGAAAGACTTTGACCTTCCCAGCCTCTTACTGGCCCTGTTAAAACTTGAAGTTCCAGTTCTTTTTGTCGACGAATTGCTGCACAGCTAGTCTGCATTTATAATAATATATACATTTATAATAATAATTTTTAAGGTAATTCTACAAAATCTTACAGCAATTTCTTTATAAACTGAAACTGATCTTTGAGTATCTCCTCTGTCAGGGTGACTTTCCTCTAGGTGTCTTTCCAGTTCCTGTAGCATTCCAGAATATTTCTCTAATCTCCTAAACGGTTTACTTAGTCCTACTGTTAAAACCAAAACACCAGGAGTTGTTGCCCCACATGATTCCATATATGTTGTTAACTCATCTCTATAAAATCAATTTTTAACTTATTTTTTAACTCAATATAAAACTACTTATATACTTGTATCTATCTAGAATGAAAGCTGCTTTTGGATGAAGTGAACAATAACCTTGATGAACAGTTTTCATTTTTGGAGCCCATGTTAAAAATAACCGACCAACTCGTTGCTCTTCACTAGTCTTAGATTCTTCTTCTTCCAATAAACGTAACAGCTGCTGATGTGTATCCAATACTTCTAGTAAATTTCCTGTCAACTGTCTATATTCATCCACAGAAAGACTAAAAGAATAATTTTACAAACAAGAGAAAATTACAACATATCAACATACATTGAACTTTTTTCTAATGGTTGCAAAAAATTTGAAACTAATCCTTGTTGTTCTGTTACATGGGCTTTTTCAGAATCAATTAAATCTTTCAAAACAACAGAACGGTACTGCTTTTGCTGATTTAACATAGCCAAATTGGTGTGCACATCTATATCAGTATTTTCATTAATTTCTAAGCACAATGTAGTATTTTATTATATTAATACCTTTACACTCAACAACATAGTTACTGGGAAACCAACCAGTTTTGTCTCCCAAAGTACCTTCCCACCAACCACCTTCTTCTTTCTGAGCTATAACTATTTTATCTCCTTTTTTAAAGCACAGCTGAAATTAAGTCCAGAGAAAATGGAAAGGTAGTTACAAATATGTAATAGAAATATACCTCATCATTGTTTTTTCCTTTAAATGAATATACAGCTTGTACTGTCATCGGCTGTGAGGACATTTTGGGAAGAAACTTACACTGAAAACATTTAATTAATTAGTTCTTTTAATGGGTCATGTAACCTAAAAGTTAACTCCACAATTTAAAGAAACATCGAATGGTGCAATAAATTTGGAAGACTGTCACATTCTTGGCAAGTTTACTCATTCTTTTAACTCATATTTGGAACTTTGCCAAATGATGATACTAATAATCAACAGGAAGTTAGGATCAAGGTTTTTATATAAACAAATTAATTATCCAAGAAAAGAATTAAAACAAACCTTTTAAGTAAGTTATGTGTTCAGTACTGTGAAAACTAATTATTATTATCAACACATGACTGATACTAAGTACTATTTCATTTAAGGTCAAGTTATGTTTAATACCATTGAAGTTAACACTAGTACTTAAATAATTATCAAAATGTTCTTAATTACAAAAATTAACAATAACTTAACCTTTAATTGTTTTCTATTGACAGTTGACCAACTGTTGTAATCATTGTCGCTAATACAACAAAAACAAATAGTTACGATTTAATGCCATCTGTTTGTGCTTGATGTAATTATATATATTAATATATTCCACTAGATGTCTCTTCATACCTGGTTTTGAACATTACATATATTTATTAATTTAATTGAATCGTTATATATACAGGGTGATTGCCTAATACTTGTGTATTATTATTATAATGAATACTCTTTTTTTTCCTGTTTTACTTTAATTAACACTACTTTTCAGACTAAGAACATACAGTTCTTTTAGTAAATATTATTTGCTTTAAGGAAATATATACTATCTCACACTACAATTATTTTGATAATTAGAAAAAACAATCTTGGTTATTATAATATATATTTAAGGAACTAAAGTGTATCTAAAGAATACCATAAGTCTTCTTTTTAAATTTTAACTTTCACGAGTAGAATTTTTATAATGAAAAGAAAACATCTTGAATACAACGCAATCTATTTATTAAAATGTTAATAGAAGGGTTAGCGATATTCTCGTAATTACTATTAGATAATGTTTTTTAATTAGAATTTCAGTTTTATGTAATATTCATTAAATTAACCTGTTTAACTCATGTAATGGTAAATAGTACCGTTTAATGGCACCACTCATTTAAATTCATTGTACAACAATTATTATATTTAAAAGTGTAATTAATCACACTATAATTACATTTTGCAATCAAAATGATGTAATATAAAGTAGTACATTGATGTTAAACATAAGTTATACCGCCATGTTTCGAAATAAGTCTTCATAAAATATACTTTACTATACTTATGTGCACGTACTAATTGAAGTAGCAAAGAGAACGTGAAAATGTCCTAAAATGATGTGTTTTCGTTATGAAAGCTGCACTCATCACACACTTGCTTATATTTTCAGCGGCCCCCTTTTGAAACAGTAGCATGCGTTATAGCGATGATATCCCCATTTAACACAATTTACACGGAAATTGTAACAAGTAGGATATCCGTAACAATGTAAAATAACGAACACATTAAATCTATAAGGATGTTCAGGAATTTCTTATTTCGCTGGTTTAAATCAAATGTCGTCAAGTAGATAGCTAATTTAAAATTTCGTATTCGACTCTACAAAAAAGCATACATGATTATTTGATTGGCTATTGCACATTTTAGAAAATTTGAAATAATTCAGGTTTCCAGTGTCTCAATGATTTTAAATATTAAAGTTAGAAGAACAAAAACACAAACTTTTTATTTATTTAAGTACTACAGATGAACATTTGAACCACTAGGTGGTCATTTTCGGTATATTGAATAGAATAACAGAAAAACTACAATAAAGCTGGTATTGTAGTTTATTTGACACAAGAGAAATGAGGGGGTTGTTTAAGTGGTGTGAGTAAAAATTCATTAGGTTTTTCCTGTATTTATTAATGTAAATAGCTTCACTAGTTACCAAGTACAACGTTTCAATAAATGTAGATTGTTTAAATCAAAAGAACGATTGGCGTTTAAAAATAAGAAGCTACCGCAGACTTTTTAGGGTTGTTGCCTTAACGATTTTACTTAAAACATCTCCGTACTTTTAGTTATGTAAACATGATGTATTGTGCACATACGTATATACAAATACATTTGATTTAAGACCATTCACAATACTCGCAAGATGCTTGTATTCAAGAACTCAAACATTTTCTTAACAAAATTTCATGTTATAATTGATTAAAAGTTTTTCGCATTCGTTGTGAAACATTTTGAAAAAGAGGTTTGAGTAACAAAAACGATGGGTTTTGTTTCACTAAAAAATTTATTGTTCTCAACAATATTGTTTCGACCCGCAAGGGTCATTCTCAAGAGAGATAAGATGTTACTAATTACTTACAATTTTGTTTCAGCTTGAATCGACTTTTGTGTTGGTTGTGGGATTTTAACTTTATTTAAAATTAATTACTACCTATTTAACGTTGATACATAATTTATCTCATTTTTGTATGGGCATCATCTGTTTCTAATATAATTAAACCGAATTTATCTGTATTGCTATATTTACGTAGATACTAATTTACGTTTTGTAATCTCAGTAGTTTATAAACTTAATTGCATGGATAATTAAAAACAAAGACACCGAATTAAGAACTAAAAATAAAATATGAGAGACTTTTTTAACTGTGTTAATTTGTCCAAACTATTACTTTTTGCCGGTTATAAATGTTCATGTTACATAACAGTATGTTAAATGGTTTCCTTGAAATGTATACCTATTTACGTCAGTATTTTTTTACAAATTCGCGATTCGTATTAACTATTTAGCATATATGTATTTAATATTAATCACATAAACAAAAGTGTTGGTTAAAATTCATTACATCTATTATTATACAAGATGAAACTGTTAATTATAGCTGAGTTCCTTTACAGTAAAGAAAAGATATTAAGGGGGACAGATTTCTTTATTTATTGTTAGTTGCCCAGTTTATTAATGTGATTTTCAATCAATGCCCTACACTTTAATTTTAAAAGATAATAAAACATCTAAATTAGGATCATTTGTTAATTATATAGTTGTGAGGGATTAAAAATTTAAGCATTAGTTAAAAATACTTATTGCAATAAACGGTTTTTACTTTTTTATGAATATTATATCCATTTTACACATTATAAATTAATACGAATTTCTTTTAAACTTGAACATCCGCATTTAACTATTTGCAAACATTAATAGTAATTGATCATGTAAAAAATAATTTTACCTGGATTATGAAATGTCATTAAATCTAAAAATTGTACCGCCTTAAAAACAAATCTAGTTATCTTGGAATATAATCGTCCTGTAATGGGAAACTCAAATTAAAATTCAAATATTAGAAATTTGTAATAGTTTTTTTATTTTAAAAATTCACCCTGTTACCCAGAGTAAATAATAACGATAAATAATAACAAAAATTATAATCACTAAAATTTTTATTTAACTCGACAATTGTTTCGGGTATTAACCCATTATCAAGAGGAGACAATACTAAATTTCTAATGTGCTAAGGAATGTTACGGAAACTTACTTAATAGAAGTGGGGATGAAATTTGACCTAATTCAGGCTGGTTATTTACAATATTTGAATTGTTGTTAATGGCTTTTTTGATTTCCACGTTTTCAAGCAAAGTTAGTTTTTTGCTTAAATATATATATATATAAATATATATAAATATACCATTGAAAGTTTGTTAATAATCAATGTTATTCAAAAATGCAATAAAACTTTATTACTATTACTCTGGGACAATAAAGTGAAGTTTTAAAATAAACACATAAAAACAGAATTTTTATTACAAATAAATAACACTTGAATTCAGATCTGGGTTTCTCATAACAGGATGATTATGGTTAAATGTGAATTAGAAAAAAATTCCAAGTTAATTAGATTTATTTCATTTCAACTTTGAAAAGTTAGATTTTTTTTTACAAATGATCACGTTTCATTCGAATTAGGAAGTTTTCTCATATGAAGACAATAACATTGCGAAACTTTTATTTATTTAATATTTACCAATATTGAAATAGAAACGTGTGAAATATTCTATTGCTGTATTTTCTTATTCAGTTTTACAATATCTTAAAGGTTATCCTTGAGTTATTTAAAAGTTAAATATCAATTAAATTAAAGGCTTTTGTAGAATCGACGTGAGAGGTAATTTTTAAAAGCACAATAGATAGGCATATAAAATTTTCTACTGTAAATTACTTTTCTAAGTTCCTTTTGTTCAGTTTATGAGATTAAATAATGAATATTAATAAATGTTTGTCGTCAACCATAGCGATGCAGTATAATAATTGTTTAAATATGTGCAATAGTTATTAGTATCCTCCATCGCAATGACAGAAAGAACATTGTCAGAACGAACATTAAATAATCATTGGGCAATTACATTAATTAAAAAATAAACAAAATAATTACTTTAGAATTAGTGAATCGATGAAGCTGTTAATTCATGTAACTTCATATTGAAATTAAACACAAAACAGTTGGTTACAAAACTTTTTATTGTTATCCACAATAATATTATTTCACCACACAGTGGCTTCCTCAGGTGGATATATAATAACTTAAAACTAAATACAAAATCCTTAAATACTAAATGAAACAGGAGGGGGTAAAGGTAGGTGAACAAATTATGGGAACTAGAGATTGAGTTGAGAGGTTTATTTATCGTGTTAAAAATTAATCCCTTTCGAACTACAACACACTCACTTATTTAGGTTCTTTTTCTAAACGTTTAGGTCACTATATTTCTAAATTTTCTAGTTCGACTATATCCTTTAAAACTAATAACACGTTAGGCAGTATAATAAAAAACTATAAAAATGTTACAGCGAAAGAACTTAAATCAGGCGTTTACCAATTATATTGTGGGAGTTGAAATTTATCATATGTAGGTCAGACGGGTAGTGTTTCAAAAATAGGATTCTTGAACATAAGAAATCATTCGAAAATAAAAAGACTAACTCTACATACGCTAATCATCTTTTAGAATATTCCCATAACTTTGATGACAATTTTAAATTATGACATGTAGAAAAGAAGGGTCTAAAATTAAATTTGTTGGAATGTATGGAGATTAATAAAATAAATAAATTAGGCTTATTATTAAATGATCAAACTGATATAAATAATTCTCCTCTACTCAATCTCTAGTTCCCGTAATTTATCCACCTACCTCCATCCCCTCCTGTTTCATTTAGTATTTAAGGATTTTGTATTTAGTTTTAAGTTATTATATTTCCACCTGAGGAAGCCACTGTGTGGTGAAATAATATTATTGTGGATAACAATAAAAAGTTTTGTAACCAACTGTTTTGTGTTTAACTACTTTAGAATGTTCACTAATACATTAATTTATTTTGTTAGGAAACAAAAACCATAACATTTTACATTATATAAATATTATTTACATACTAACTCTTGTAGCTTTGCCCACCGCAACATTTTTAATTAATTCACTAATATCTACAATATTATTTTGAATATATATGACCGATCAACCAGTTTGCCGTTCTTGACATACATTAGAAAGTAAACAATTTTTAATTATCATTAATCTGGAACTACTAATTTCTCCGGAAGCTACTGAAATAGTTAAAAGTAAATAAAAACGCAGTTTAATTGTTAAATTAACAAAGATCTCGTGTAACATTCAAAACAAAATCAGGATCCATCTCAAATAATTAATGAAGAGTAGTATTGATTACAGATTGATGGCCCAAACAATAAATACGTATTGAAATAAACACACAGTTGATAACTTGCAGAATTTATTAAGTGAACTTGACACGTGTTTCGCTAATACTGCGGCTTCTTCAGAAGTACGAAATCTACTTAAACCTACCTAAGAGCAGATCTCTATAAATAGGGTGGTCCATCTTCATTAGAGTGAGGGAAAAGATTTAATAGTAGTGAGAGGTTTATATCTACTTGGTCATTAAGTAATATGTCTGTATTTATTATAATTAAGTCTAGAAAGTTTATTTTATTGTTACATAAAAATATCATTTTTACAATGGAAATTGAAAATAACAATTACACTATTAGAATCTAAAGAAATTAACAAATATAGAAATACAGACATATTACTTAATGACCAAGTAGATATAAACCTCTCACCACTATTAAATCCTTTCCACCACTCTAATGAAGATGCACCACCCTATTTATAGACATCTACTCTTAGGTAGTTTTAAGTAGATTTTGTCCTTCTGAAGAAGCCACAGTGTTGGCGAAATACGTGTCAAGTTTATTTAATAACTTGTGGAAGTTATCAACTGTGTGTTTATTTCAATATGTTAAACTTCCATCAAGTACAATTTAATTTATTAACGTATATCACACAGAACTGTGTATATTGTATAAAATAGTCAATTAAACACCACGTATGAGAAATAATATTTGATAATAGACCGAGCGGCGTGGTCTAGTGCTGTAGATCATTGCTTAGCATTCGGGAGGTCACCGGTTCGTACCCGGGTCCGGCTGCTCTGGTCCAAGTTTTCTGTGGTTTCCTTGGATCATTTAGGCAAATGCTGGGGCAGTAATATTCCACAGATAATCTTTCACTTCTCTTCTGTCTTCATTTCATCCGTCTCATCTTTCTCTCCCTAACCACACCACCCACCCATTCCCACGATTCCTGCAAGGAGGCTGAAGAGGGCCTTACGCCCTACCCTTCGGCTTTGCACCGCAGTGTAGGTTGGAGGGACTGCCCGCCCACCAGCATGAGTAGCTGGTAGGAATGAAACACAAAAAAGTTTTTTTTTTTTGATAATAGAAATTGTTTCATTCTGCAGCATTTTCTATATTTTTTTAACTAAAATCTCGTCTATCGCTAAAATAGTTTACCAGATCCACTGGCTTGAATTAAAAATTTTGAGCGGACCATAACAACCGTAAAGCATAGCATCGTCAAAGTCATCATCTTTGAATATTGGTACCTGATGACAATTCTATTCCTAGAGCTACAATTTTATCATATTGCAAGCATCTTTATCGGCGCATTTCAATTATTTGTTCTAAATTACAATCAGAAACTTGCTAATTGGTTTTACCTACATTTTGTACTGTTGATAGTACAAACAGCAGGTACACGACTCGGATATCTCCATCGAATACACACTTTCCATGGAATTCATTTGACATACATTCTGTAAACACAAGCTCCTTAACAAATACCGAATGTCTTCGGGCAGTTTCTCGTTTATTATACGATAATATTTATGCACAAATTTTATAAGGTGAATATTTCATTAATGACCCAGATTAAATGAAGCTGGACGATAGAGATTGCTAATCAATGTTAACAATAATAATAATACAGTCATGCATAATACCATACGTGTGTTAATATTGATAAACATATATTTATACAATTCCATTCAATTCTAAATTAATTAAACTAATGATAATTAATTAGAATAGTATATAACTTCTTGGTCAGTAAAATTTATTGAAACAATATAAGAAAGGCTGTTCATGGTGCAGTCTTGATGAAACATGTTAAATAAATAAAATAACGACGAAAAATTCGTTTTGTTTCAACTGTTTATTATAAGAACCTCTTACAATTGTTTCGATCAACAGATCATTATAAAAGAGACAGTTTTAAGTAGACATGCTAAGATTAGAAGTCATTACACGAGTACATATATCTAGTCTACCTTACGACACCTGGTATATGTAGTAAATAAAGACTCACCCTAATTACCACTAACTAAATATTATATGAGCGGACACGTGTTTCGCCCACTTCACACGTGGGCATATTATCAACGCAAGACTGGTTCTAGTCGGCGAAACACATGTCCGCTCATTTTAAATTTAGTTAGTGGTAACTAGGGTGAGTCTTTCTTTATTTAATTATTCTTTTACCACAGTCTCTATTTTCTACTTTCATATCATTTCTGGACAAAATTATGTATATTTTGACCAAAGATTCCAATCATGTCATTATCGGATTGTAGCAGTTCTCTTAGTTTTAGGAAAATTACAAAATATACCCTTTCAACATTCTCTTATTTCCATAACTGGCTGATGTTTTCAACTGTAAGCAAGTTTGCAATTTTACTTTTGGACAACCAGACTATGATCCATCCCTTAACAAATTCATCCAAACATACATATACAAAAAACATGTATCCATTTTAATTTTTAATTTTAAAAATGTTTTAATCTTTCAGAAAGTAACAAATGATGTATCTACTGAGTAACTTAACTACATATTTTAATGAAACGCGTATGAAAGGAAAATACGATTTTATATTCAGACGTCACTTTTATCAATCTGTTATGGATAGAAGGAAAACTTTAGCAAAGAACACTATCTGTCTGTGTGAATTAAAGGTCGCAATAAAGAGAAGCAAAGGTAAAACAACATGTGCTAAGTATAAGTAATTAATTCTTCCAACAAGATTTTCGAGAATGCATCAAAAAAGAGAATGAACTTAAGTTTCTAGTAAAGAGTGGGATTGTTAATGTGCTACTTGGAACGTACACCATCGCTTTGTGATTTGCGAAGTTTCACTTATACAAGTCGTACACTTGCCGGCTTACAATATTCTTAACGGTTATAATAATAATAATAATATAAGGATATTAGTTCACTCAATTTATTTATTCATTACTACTTTTATTCGTATTCCTGTTTTAAGTGATAAGAAGCTGCTTACCGCGCGAAGTTCTAGGCAAAACTTCTTCTTCTTCTTCTTCTTTAGTGTCTCCTTTATTTTGAAAATGCTAGGCCGGTTTCAATAAATTCAAAACAACAAAAATATACATATAAACTGATATTTTGAGGTTTTGTGTTTGTGGGAAAATGACCCTTAATGAAGACATAAATGGGAATGGAAAGGTAATTTTCTTTCTTAATTAAACCTATTAATTTATTTCAATCTCAAAAAATATTTCTATTATTATTTTTTATACATGTTATTATTGTTATTATTATTTATGGGAGTTAGTGCCAAAGTTGTAACATACAATTTTTGTTGATGTCTTTCATCAATAATTGTTAATTTCTAGTTAAATATTAATTACATTCATCATTACTTCAAATTATTTTTGTTACCTTGCAATTTTTCCCATCAAATAAAATGCATCTTGAGGTAATTGTATCAAAAAATATTGAATAAGTTATTATGATAAAAATTGTTAATTTCTAGTTAAATATTAATTACATTCATCATTACTTCAAATTATTTTTGTTACCTTGCAATTTTTACCATCAAATAAAATGCATCTTGAGGTAATTGTATCAAAAAATATTGAATAAGTTATTATGATAAAAATGGTTTATTTCTATTTAAATATTAATTACATTCATCATTACTTCAAATTATTTTTGTTACCTTGCAATTTTTCCCATCAAATAAAATGCATCTTGAGGTAATTGTATCAAAAAATATTGAATAAGTTATCATGATAAAAATTGTTAATTTCTAGTTAAATATTAATTACATTCATCATTACTTTAAATTATTTTTGTTGCCTTGCAATTTTTCCCATCAAATAAAATGCATCTTGAGGTAATTGTATCAAAAAATATTGAATAAGTTATTTGAACCAACAAATGTTGGTCAATAATTTAAAGTCGTTCTGTATTTTTGTATACAAAGTAACTGTTCAAAAACTTTACATTCTTACTTCTCTGAGTTATGATAAAAATAATTCGTATATTGATTAATGTTTTATTAAAATTTTAATTTCACGTTTATTACCCTTGACATTCATCGATGTACAAAATAAAATAAGTAAAAAAGTAAGAACTATTTTTAATAAAATAATAAGTATGAAACATATTATACAATACAGTCTACAATATAATAATGATGTTAATGTTATGGTATAGCGTAATTTTTTCACGTTTCCATATTCCGTTACAAGCCAATTCTGATATTTTCTGTTATCAATGATTCAAATTACAATAGTTAGTGTATAAATTAACAGAATAACAATAGCTACTCAATAGTTCTTTAACATGTCATATAAAACCAGGTAGTAGAATAACGTTTTGAAAAATTTAAGAAAGTAATAAGCAAAATAAATTATTTATTAATGAATTCTCCTGAATTTTGAACGAAAAATATTCTTGTTTATAATTTTTACAACACCATTCAGTGCGTCTGTTTTCGTTAAACTTTTCATCATTTACACTTGTGATTTCTAAAATTAAGTATAAAAAATATATAATTAGCAACGCTTGGCTAGTTTCACAATTAATTTATTGAAACTCTAATAAATGTTTCGGGTGTTTTACCACTTTCAAAGAGTACGCCAGATATTCGTAAATGCTGTTTTTTGATTCTATTTTATATATATATATATATTGTCTTTAACTTTTCACAAGTTTCCAAAGAATCAACTATTATAAATATATAATGTTGGTACAGTTAAAAATTAACAAAAATTAATTATAATTTATAATTAAACATATTTGTCTAAAAGTTAGTGTAACTTTTTACTTTATCATCCAAAATACTAAAAATAATAATAAAGATATATATCTTATGAATATACGAGATTATGTATTGTAAATTCTTTATGATTATATTGTTTATGTTTCTGTTTTTTTTAATGCTTAAAAGACGTTTATGGTACGTAAAATGTATTAAATCTAGGTGTATATATTTTTTTATTTTGTTTGCGGTTTGAATGCGTTTATAAATGAAATTATGGTTTATATTTAAAATTGTTTATATAATAGCTATTGCATTACCATTTACAAAAGTATTACTTATTTATTCCTATACGTTTTGTTCACAGAATTAATGACGTTCTTTACAAAATAGTCAAATAGATAAATGTTCTATAATAATGTGTAAACGTTGATGCTACTTATTTACTATTCAAAAATATATTACTAAAATGATTTGCACGTGTGGCTTTGGTAGACTTTAGACGTTATTATTACACTGCATTACAGCTATTTATTTATATGATAAATCATCTTCAAAACATATATCAACGTGTATTAATTATGGAATTAATTTACATTATTTCTTTTACAAATGTTATGAATGGTGTCATTCTCCAACGGTTATTGTAAGTAAACCGTATAAGAAAAAAGTCAGAGTTAGAAAAATGGAGATAAACATAAATATTTTGTTAACTAGCATTTGTTTTCGAAATTCTTCCAAATGCCAAAAGCAATCGAAAATAAAAAACTTTATTTATTCGAATTCCATTTAAAAATTACGTTTATTTTTTTACCATTAAAAAAATATTTTTTGATGTATCAATTTTTAAAAATTAAAAACTTCCTTTTTCCTGGTATATTGCTTAAATAAATTTAGGTCGAGGATTTAAACGATGAGGCAAAGTTAAATAGAATTACTAGCTGTTCATGTTCAACGAAGGTTGACTCGTTTATTTGTAAAGAACAACACAAATTAGTGATTACCTTAATTATCTTTTAATTTTTCTTCATTAGAAACTACGTAAATCCCATGAAATTGTTTACACCAAATTTTTTATAAATTATTTTTCTTGCTTTACAATTTTGCTGTTCCTTTATACAAATAAAAATTTTTGTAGTTTAAACGCTGTATACTACAAGTTTCTGTGTTATTAATATTTTTAGAAAATTATAAATTACATTGGATATTCAAAAAAGAAGGAATTAAAATCCTTATTCGTCTAAATATTAATTCCTTCTTTTTTGAATTTGTTATATCTTCGTCTAAGAATACATCGGAATCAACAGTGTAATTCAATGCCGGTAGGGTAGTTGTTTCTGTTGATTCCATATTTATATTTATATTTATATTTATAATTACATTAGAGTTAAAATATCATAATGATATCGTATGTCTGCTTTTCAGATTCATTGTTAAACAAAAATTCAAAAATTATTTTAATTCTAAAATCACCATTTTTATTGCTTGTTCATTTAAAAAGCATAAACAAACTTAAATGCAATTTAATAATAAAATCAGTGTTTAATATTGTGCTTAATATATTTGTTGAAGCTTTCTTTGTTACATATTACACATTATTTACATAAATATGTGATACACCTGGGGAATCAAATCCCAAATTGGATAGCTTCAACCTTAACTTAATGAAAATTCATTATCACTACAAAAACAAACCTTACTGATTTTCACAAACTTTATTTAAAATAGTGGCCATCGTTTCGATAAATATTGGCTTCATCAGACATGAATACTTACTACTTCAATCTCAAACATAAACACAAAATTTGTACTTTCACTTTGTACTAATATTGACTTTGATATGAACGAATAAACAGGAAAACTGTTTTGAAGAGAAACGAGATAAAATGATAAATTATTATCTAACTTATAAAATAAGTATTTAAATTAATTTTTATTTCCGCCATCTTTTGCTTAAACATTTTAAATTTGCTTAATAAAACTGTTGTATTCCTGAAGATGCCCTAAGAGAGAAAAATACGTGGAAAGCAATATTGGAAAAATATGAAACCATTCAACTGTTTTATTTTATTAACCAACTTATTAACTAACTTGTATGCCAGCAGATCAAAAGAAAAGTCTTTTAGAGTTAGTAGAATGATGGTTCGGGCTTGTAGGCCGTGGTCGATTTAAACGGTTTCGTCCAGACGTTTCGTCAGCAACTGCGGCTGACATCCTGACAATAAATATTAATTACATTCATCATTACTTTAAATTATTTTTGTTGCCTTGTAATTTTTCCCATCAAATAAAATGCATCTTGAGGTAATTCGCCACACTAGGGCTTCAATATATCGCACAATAAAACATAAATCTGAAAATTACTTTAATACCTTTACATACCTACGAAATGTTACCTCAAAAATTTGTAAAAATTTAAACAACCATTGTATTTCATTTAAAACAAACACCTCTCGGCTTATTTATTAGAATTTATCATGATAAAGTGGATGAGATACTTAAATTTGGAGTTTATAAATTGAAATGTGGCAACTGTAATTCTGTTTACATAGGACAGACTAGCTTATCGTTCCAAGAACGCATTAAAGAACATTACAAATATTTTGAATTTAAAAAATGTAATTCAACATATGTAGAACATTTAACAAATGTTAACCACAAATTTAACGACAACTTTAAAATTTTACATTTAGCAAATGACTTTAAACTACTAATCACATTATTTAAACTGGAGTTTCAACAAGTAAGTGCTAATACAGTGAATAGAAGGGAAAACCTTAAACATATACAGTTTATTGAAAATTTCACTTTGAGTTTTCTTATTGTGATTTAAACTCATAAAAATAATTACTATATGTAGTTTGTGGGCAATTTTTCACGTTTATATGACCATATGTGAACAACACAATAAACGTGTATGTTTCTGTTCCATTCACTAGTTGCTTTCGCTTAACTTGTGAAAGTCTGAAATTATTTATGGATGTCAGTGAAGTTATTATTGTTTGTTTTAAAACGCATCTGAATTGCTTAGAACGTCGTCGTTTGTTACAAAAAAAAAATGAAATACTGTAATTATTTAAACTAGGTTTAGGCAACGTACGGAGTATTGTGAAATTAACATTTAAAAAACTTACAAAGTACAGAGTCTATCCATGTTTGTAACCTTAGTGACCTTATTTCAACACTAGAATTTGATTTGTCTAATGTCCATTGTTTCAAATTCGTATGAACCAATGATACAGTCATCTATATACAGAGGATGTCCAGAATATAGTGCCAGCTTAGTTAGAAGCAGTAAAATAAAGGATTATACTGAATCACAATAAGAAATAAAACAACGGTAGCGTTTCGCTATTTATTTAGTCTAGCTCGACAAATTTGTTTCGGCGTAATCCGGCCATTAACTACAGACTTAATAATACCTTCAAATTCCGCACACCCAAATCAAAGAAAACTTGCGGTATTTCACTGCCTTCTCAATAGACTCATTAATATACCATTATCCACCTCAGATTTAAGAATAATTAAATATATTGCAACATCTAATGGATATCAACCCCTTTTAGTTGAAAAATTATTAAACAAAAAATTAAAAACACAGGTATCTAGTCTACTTTACAACAGTGCCCCCCTTTGCCAGCAAAAACTCATTTTTAATTCAATTAGATTTGTCAACAATTTTAGTATATATTTTAAATCTCTCCTTCAGAAAAAATTCAATTGCAGAATTATTAAAAACGGCTCCGTTGACCTTGGTGCAATGCTGGTGAACCACAAAGGAATAACTCCCGATACTGATAAATGTGGGATTTACCAAATTTTTTGTAAAGATTGTAATGCCACATATATCGGTCAATCGGGAAGAGCAATTTCGAAGCGCATCGTCGAACACTCCGCAGCGATAAAAAATAAAAAATGTAATTCAAGTGGAATGGCCGAGCATTGCATCACGCACAACCACTCTTTAGATACTAATAATTTTAAACATACATAGAAATATTCCTAAATCTGGAAAACTCTCTCTCTGTTAGAAAATTTGGAAATAAAAAAAGCCGTTTCCAATAATATTAATTTAGTAAATAACCAAATCGAATTAACTACCTACAATTCCCCTCTCCTTTTCTTCAACTTTTGACTACATAAATAGTGATAACGTAGGGGTTTAAACTTAGTAATCATCTGTTGCTCTTGTTAATGGCCGGATTGCGCCGAAACAAATTTGTCGAGCTAGACTAAATAAATAGTGAAACGGTACCGTTGTTTTATTTCTTATTGTGGTTTAATCATGCAGTTTCACAAAAATTGCACTAAGAATAGTCTTTTATTATACTGAACATGCATTTATATAATTCATGTCATCGTGATTTTTTTCTAGGCGATATTATTAAAATTCTAACGTAAGTACGAATAATATTGTAGAGAACTTCATAATGTTAATAATTATTATTACGTATTTTTTCCACCTAGGTGATACAGTTTCTGGGTCACCCTGTATAAAAATAACTGAAATTTTAAATGGTATTTTTTTCAGTATAAATTACCTCTTATAGCGTAAATGATATTTTTTCTTTTGTAAACATAATTTACATTATACTATACTTTCGAATTTTATTACGGTAGGGTAGGGAGGAAGGATGAGATACGTTATTTAGGGGTTCCTCAAAGTACTATATCGTAATAAAAAAACTCTTCACGCAACGGAGGTCATGATAAAAAGTTAGTAATTAAATAAACATTTGATAATATTATCAAACATTTAGGTATAATGTTTCATTAATATTTTTTAACTAGTTATTATTTTATGTTTTATTTTTGGATCTGTCAAATGAAATTCTCGGAAAGGAAGAAAGGCTTCCTTACGTCACTGCTTATTCCCATTTTAATCATCCACAATTAGCTAGCATCATTATTCAATATCACAAACAGTTGTTTTGTAGAAAACATTCACGCAATCGAAAAACAATTTTAGTTAATTTTGTTGTTAGAGTCATTTTCTTAAATCGTGCCTTCATTTTTTATTTCTCTAAACACGAAACAAGTAAATTAGTATGATTTAACTAATGACCCATCTTTAAATACTCCTTTAAACGTTATTTTCTTTATGTCTACAAAATCATCTATTTATTCGTTATTAGAACTGATTAGAAGTTTTCTGTAAATACAGTTACAAGTAACGCCCTTTCAATGTTTAATACATTTTTTTTTATATAATTAGAGGTACGGACGTATGTCGAGTACCGAGTGACTTGTAGTGTGAATAATATTTAAAAAAATAGAAAACGCCTTATCTACAAACAATGTTTATTGGTATCAACCGAATCTATACATTTCGACTACACAGTAGTCATTTTCAGTAGTAAACAGTGAACTAAAATTAAGAAAAGATTATACCTATGTATATATTTATATATAAAAACTACCTGTGGCTTATTGAAGAGACCACCGAAAAGGGGGTTAGATAAAACAAAAGAGAACAAAATAAGACATAAATTCAATTATCAGACTGAGTTTAATAGACATAAAAAGGCTTTGTATAAAATTAGAAATAGTAATCAAAAATTAAAATTAAGCAGTGTCCTTGGAAATGCAAAACTTCAATGTCAGGAATTTATAAAATTAATTGTTTAGGGTGTGACAATGTTTACATAGGCTTAACTAAGAGAAATCAGGCTATACGTCTAAAAAACACATTGTATCATCTGAAAAAGAATAAAGCAGAAAAATCATTAGTTTCATATCATGCCTTAAACACGGGACATGCTATGGACCATAATGAATTATAAGAAACCCTGTCGCAATTACATCGATCTAAAAGTTTACGAATGTATTTACATTCATAAATTCAGGGATTGCCTGATGAATTTTGATTTACCATTCACCAACAACCCTCACTTCGGTAGTGTTCAATAAGTCACAGGTAGTTTTTAAATATATATTGTATATATATATATATATATATATTAGTTCATTGCTTACCATTGAAAATGACTAACAACGAATTATATTTTTAACGAGACGATACCTATACCATGGTTACGGATATAAACAATGTTTAGAAAGTTACTTAAACGATTCTCAAGTTAAACATTAGATTCGCAAAGTAAGTGTATGTTTAGAGCACATCTCTGTATTTACTTTGTGGATTGTTCTATTTCTTTCAAAAACTAAATATAATTTCTGTTATAATTAATTTTTGTTTTACAATTATTAAATAACTTTTTTGTAAAAGAAGTATATAAAAGGATTGCTTTTGTATTATCTCCTTAGAGCGCTTTCTAACGTTTTAAATAGCTCTTGTAATGGCTTTATTACACGTACGTAATAAATGCCAAATGAAGAGTTAAGCACGTTGCCGCCGCACCTCTGCCAGCGCAAAAACGTATAAATAAACATTATTAATATTCAACTGATGTAAGTATAGACACATATAGCAAGTCTATGTACATATACATCAACGGTCAATGGCACAAGAACCTTTAAATGGTTTAATAGTAGCAGTTTAAAGACTAATTAAAATTTTCATTCATTATTTAGAATATAATTTCCATTACACTAAAACCAATAATTTAATTAGCAAATTAAAGTTTTTTTAATTGTTGGAAATAAATTATTGAATGGGCGGTGAATTATAGTAAAAAAAGATAATGAATCATTATCTCTAAGTGAAATTATCAATATGGGAATTCTTGCATATAATTTACTATAATTTTATACAATTAAAATAAGTAAATCGTGAAATATGACCATATGAACGTGTCGCTACAATTAAACTCTAATAGCTAATCAAGGCATTCTATTTTTGCAAATAATTATGTTCGTTTTATCTGTACAATGTATATATTTATTGACATAATTAATTATGAAAGCGATAATTATATGAAAAATTTAAGATCTGCCATTATTTATCCGTTTGTTTATACTTCTTACATACAAGGTTTCATTAAACACCCTGTATATAATCAATGCAGTGCTTCCATAATCAAAACAATCACGTAAATTTAAACTAATGATAAAAAAATATATTACATACAAAGGTACACCATTTATAACCAACAATAATTTTTCAATTTCGTAACTACAGTTTATCATAATTAATTAATATTATGCGTTTTCGTTATCCTTACGCGGGTTTACGACATCTATGTAGAATAAATGAAACAACTATACAATATAGAGGACCCACACTACAGTACTCTATACTGTTTGCAGAAGTGTGGCGCCGTCAACAGACATTGTTTTGTTTTATCATCTGTTTACCTATCATCATATCTGATTACAGGTATGCTATACTGTAGATTTTGATGTCGAAGCCGTAAACAACAACGGCAAATGCCGCGATAATAAAAAAGACGACGTAGCGAAAGCGGAAAGTACGACCGGCAAGACGAGTCTGAAACTTCGAAGGAGGCCAGTACGCTTGCTGGTGCGGCAAGTGTTGGTTATTGCAATCATGCTGGCCATAGTTTGCGTTCTGTCAGCTCTGGTTTGGTTCTTTCTTGGATGGTTGGCTCTTGTTCAACTGCTTCTTGTTGTTTTCGTGGCATGGTTCATCGTTGGAAAAAAGTATCGATGGGTTTATGTGGCCTTGATGACCTTACCTCGCGATGTCAAGTAAGTCAAGTGATGCATGCCTTTTTTTAAGTAAAAACTGTAAAAGAATATGAAGAAACATGACCATTTCGTAATAAAGGTCATGCTTTTACAAAACCGTAAAATGCTTCCTCCATGACAACTTTTAAACGTATGTGATAGTTATTTAGTGTATATACAGGGTAGTCCAATTTCAAATATGATTTATAGATAAAAACAGCCAACAAAGAAAATCTACAAGTGTATGAATTAAGAATAAATACATGTTATCCAAAATTATAGTATTTTTGTTCTTTAGGACTTAAATATAGATTTAATGAAGAAATATTAATTTTCTCCTTTTCTTTTTTAAGTCTTGAAGATGCTTATATACAGGGTGACCAAAAAAGTTTTTAATGTTATACTTTCTTATAAGAAATTCTACTTAGTATTTTACAAATAAGTGTTTCTGCAAATATTAAATGTATTTGCTTTTTACTTTATTAATTTATAAGGCATTAAAAGTAAAATTGAAGCTTAATGATGAATTATTTCAAGAATTTTTAGTAGGGGTAAATTTTTAAATTTAAATGTATTTAAAATTGATGCCTTGTATCGAACATTATTTTGTATACATTATGCTCTAATTAAAACGATGTCGGTATTGAAACTTTCGTCCTGTTTTAAAGCAAATTCAATTATGATCCAGGTGAAAGATCATTGCTAAAGGAAACAATCATTAAACTTTAGTTTAATTTGCATGTATTTAATTTGTGTTGAATGTTTGGTACCTATTTTTTACATTTGTCTGTGTAAATTCTTATGAAAATTATTCTTGTTTGAACTTTAACCAACCGGTTGTAATGTTATTGTTATTACGCAAATACTGTCTCACAAAACTTTTGCAACATGAAAATTTCGTGTTTAATTTTATATACTCAGGTACTTAACGTAATCGTCCTTAAACTTTGATAAAGATAACGTATGAGAAAGAAAAATAAAAATTAACACAAAACAAAGAAGTACAAACATATATGTAATTATAAATATCTGTAAGGATTTTTTAGTAAATTATTTTCTTTATTTAAAAAATACAATTGATTTCTTATATATACAGTACGTCTAAAGTGTTTCGTTTGATTTTAAGGAAAAAAAATCATTGCGTCAGTGATAATCGTAATGAGAAAAGCAAATGCAAATTTTTGTTTTTGTTGTAGAAAAATATTTTCACATAAACCACATTAAAGTTCTACATACACTTTCTATCGTTAATTAAAATTATTGTTAATTAATAGTTCCTTTTAGAAGCCACTGATTTGTCCATCTGGTCATATGAATTTCTAAAAGGAAATTTTCGCATACAAAACTCAAATAACTAGGAAAAAATAATTTTGTTGCTTGTTTATTTCGTTATATTTATTAAATTTCCAATTAAATTATTGGAAGGTTTGAATCTTTGTCAGTTGTATTTACACAATTGTACAACATTACTGTAATATTTGCTTGGAAAACGTCCGTCACTTAATGAACAGAAATTTTTGTAGTACCTAACTACGCAAGATTAATGATCTGCTGTCATTGAGGTAGGTACATAAATTTTAACTAGTCTTGCCATCGTGTAATTAAAAAGGATTTTGCGCACGTGTCTATTTTATAATATTTTTTACATAATAAAAAAACAAATCTAACGAACAAGCAATCAATAATTACGGTAATAAAAATTATTTCTGTCAGAGCTTTCAAATGGTATTCTACAAATTAATACATTTGTTGTTTATACGCAAATATTTTAATAGTAAAGAACATTTGAAACTAGTTATTCATTACTTTAATATACATTCGTCGTATGATATTTGATATGTCAATGTAATACGTATGTACAACATTATGCAACATCTACTTGGAATTTTCTGATTTTTTTGTTTTCCATTATTTTTTTTTTTTAATTTGGGAAAGCAATTTTAGGTATATTTTAGGAATTAGATTACATTAAAAAACGATTAATATTTACGAAGATTACATTCGTAACAATTTTGTGCAAGATCTACTTGAAATTTTCTGATTTTTCTGTTTTCCATTAATTTTTCTTTTTAAATTTTGGAAACCAATTTTGGGTATATTTTAGGAATTAGATTACATTAAAAAACGGTTAATATTTACGAAGATTACATTCGTAACAATTTTGTGCAAGATCTACTTGAAATTTTCTGATTTTTCTGTTTTCCATTAATTTTTTTTTTTTTTAATTTTGGAAAGCAATTTTGGGTATATTTTAGGAATTAGATTACATTAAAAAACGATTAATATTTACGAAGATTACATTCATAACAATTTTGTGCAAGATCTACTTGAAATATTCTGATTTTTCTGTTTTCCATTAATTTTTTTTTAAATTTGGGAAAGCAATTTTGGGTATATTTAAGGAATTAGATTACATTAAAAACCGATTAATATTTACGAAAATATTACATTCATAATAATTTTGTCTAATTAAGAATCATTAATATCATATTGGAATAACGAATGTTTTTCTGAATAAATAGTAATGATTAATTTTGAATATTAACATTTCAAAATAATCTATTCAGTTAGGAATCTTAGCTTTCCAGTGCTTACATTAGTAATAATGTAACTTATTTACACCAGTAGATAGATAAAATTACCCGCTGCAAAAAGTATAATATATCTTTGTAGTCCATTGTGTAACCAAAGAATTTTGTTACATATTTCCTCCGATGTCAATAATTAACAATGCAGGTTGTGTTGGAAAATATCATCATAAATTAAATTCTGCCTTGAGATTTTGTGATTTTCCTTCTTTAAAAAGCGTGTATCAAATTTTCGACAAAATAAATGAATCAGCTCATTTAAAATATTCCGTGTTTACCTACTTTTGGGATTCCATATGTTAAAAAGAATAACTGGAATCCTTACAATATCACTCTGTCACAGACAAAATCTGTTTGATACAGAAAATGTAGATTTACATAATTATAGACCAAATTTATCTGCATATTTTCCAAAAATTAGCCCTCAAGATGGAACATGATATCTTGGTTAGGGGAAAGGGAATTTGAAACAACAAATTTTTATTTATCATGCATGTATCACTATAAAGGGCTATTTTCTAGATATTAAAAAATTTGTTTTGAGACACAACTGTAACCGTTAGCAATAGTCCGCTCGAGCATTTTGAGCCCGCCCGGCAGGCAGCCTTTGACTAGTGGCGGAAGGCGCTTTTACAATTTTTCTGTATCTTTCTGTCTGTTTGTTCCGGCTAATCTCTGAAACGGCTGAACCTATTTTGACGGGACTTTCACTGGCAGATAGCTAATGTAATAAGGAGTAACTTAGGTGACTTTTATTTTAGAAATTAATTATTTTTATTAATAAATAGTTATTAATTTCTAAAATAAAAGTAGCCTAAGTTACTCCTTATTACATTAGCTATCTGCCAATAAAAGTCCCGTCAAAATCGGTCTAGCTGTTTCAGAGATTAGCCGGAACAAACAGACAGAAAAACAAAAATTTTAAAAAATGTTATTTTGGTATATGTACCTTGTATACATCGATATACATTTAGTAAAAAGTGGTTATTTTAATATTACAAACAGACACTCCAATTTTATTTATATGTATAGATGTATAGATTAATGTAAATAAAAATACTGTTTTTAAATGTCAAACAATAATTAAAATTGTAGGGAAAAAACGCTTTTAAATGTTTCACGATTTGTTAAGATGATCTCTACATGTTTCGGGTTGTTCGCCCTTTGTCGAGAGTAATGTATTACTAAACTTCATTATTACACTCAAATCTTATCTACATGCTGTTTTTTCTGTGCCTATATTATGCTTATTGTCGACGCAATAAAGGCTCCATCGTTAATATTTTTATGTACTCTTTTTCCCTAATTGATAAATTCTTTCCCGTCTATTCTGTATAAAACACGTTTTAGAATTACAGATTTTACCTTTATCGTTAATTAAAAGTTTACCAAGGTTGCATTTGTTAACTTAAATGTTTTTTTTTATCTAATTTATTCAGACAATTTCATGTCTTTTGACATCATTTGTTACACAAAAAAATAATATTACCAATGATTAATTAGAATTATGAAAAAATAAATAATGTTAGAGATTTTTAGTATTACTGGAAAATTATCAAAATACTACGAATTAATGTATAGCATATTGTACACGAACAAAGATTTGAAATATTAATTGCCATATTACCTATCTTTGCGGCGGTATCATTATGAAATTACACCTGTTGGCATTTCACTTCAAAACTTTTACCTTTTAATATGTTATATTCAACAAGTTTACCTAGTCTTGGAACGATAATTAAATAACAACTTGTTCTTACCCACTTCTTTTGTTTGCTACTAAGAATCTTTTTGTTGCCTAAAATTACTAAATGTTAACCTAATCTTAAATAATATTTATTCCTAAGTTGTTAATTACATATTTCGTTTTTGTCAGTGTCTCATGCCTATTTAGGTAATTAAACTGGTAGAAATGTATGTTTAAAATAAACGTCATAGTGAAACAGTACGATTATACTTTTATTATAAAAGTATATTCAATTTTTTGAATTATCATTATTGTATATTTTCTCAGCAATTTTATTTTTTACGATATCATTTTATTTAAACCCTGTGTTTAATATCAGTACATGGGGTGTAGACGCATGGTACATTAATACCAAATTACTTATTAACAATTATTATACACATTTTCATCTTTTGTTAAAATTTTCTTATAAACAAAACTCAGAACGCAGAATTCTTATAAGCAGCGCTACGCCTTTTTGTTCCACAATTTGCTAAAACAGTAAAATACTTTAATGAGAAAAGTGTACGCATATGTTAGATACATATATGAGAATACATGGCTTTGTCATTATTTGCAGTGCCGTATCAAGATACATAAAAGTTTTATTACAAATAAAGCTTCACGAAAGAAAGAACCTGACAATAGCTGACCTATTTCGTCAAAATGCCAAGAAACATCCCAAAAAGGTGGCCATAATTTTTGAAGATGAAGAATGGACTTTTCAGCAGGTACGCATTTTTTAAAACAAGAAATATGAAACGCATACGTATCAAAGATTTTAAAATTTCTGTGTTAGCATTTCTCCATTTCCGATTACTTACAATTAGTTACTTTCTAGTTAAGTAGGTCGACTAGCTGTACTACGCAAACTATCAATTGTATTAATTTTTAGGTTCACCAATTTATTTATTTATCTACAGTGAAAACAAACAAATATTATTAATGAATTTTAGATTTATCGATAAACCGATAAGATATTTTTATGGATATTGAATAAATAATTGAACTTGATTTGATTTTTTGTCTATTTTAGGTGGAGGAGTATAGTAACAAAATAGCAAATGTATTTAAAAGTCACGGTTACAAAAAGGGCGATATTGTTGCCCTGTTTCTTGAAAATAAACCCGAATTTATATGCACATGGCTGGGTTTATCAAAATTAGGAGTTATTATACCCCTTATAAACACCCACCAAAGGCTAACACCGCTTGTACATTCAATAACGATAGCTAAAAGCCAAGCTGTTGTTTTTGGAAGTGAACTTTCGGAAGGTAAATATATTTTTTTAATTTCTTTTTAGGTTTTAAGAAATCCCTTTTAAGATATTGAAAACTTGAAAAAATGGGTGTAGCTGCCTACACTTTTTATAAAAAATCGGCCGAAGTGTTTGATTAAAAAAGGAATTTAGAAATAAAAAAACGAATCTATTTATTTAGTTAAAAGTTCATATCGACTGATATCAAAAGGTAAATGAATAATATCTATCGCGTCTTTATAATTGGAATACAATCTCAATGGCAGAATTTCCACAATTTTTTGTGTAAAAAAACTTATTTTCCAGTGTAAATGTCTAACATTTTCTTTTTTTTTTGTCGTATTACATCAAAAGGTCAAATCCACAATATATTGAAATATTTGAAGAATTTTTAGTAGGGGTATAAATACATTCATGCGATATTAATTATTGAATTACTTTGTGCCCACTACAATTTTGCCCTCATTGTGTGAGGTAATCCGTAGTGGGTACAAATTAATTCAATAATTAATATCACATTAATGTATTTATATATTGAAACATCGAATTGGTACTACCCTTCGCCATCAATTAAAATCTTAATATACATATTTACACTGGAAAATAACGTATTTTTGCAAAAATTGTGACAATTCAATTGTATTTCAAGTAAAAAAACACGATACACATTTTTGTTTTTATTTTTTAATATTATTCAAGATAAATTTCTTTAAGTAAATAAATTGATTCCTTTATTGATATTGATTAAACGTTAATTTCTTATAGCTCCATATTTCACGTGAAACAAACACAACAAAAGTTACGAAACTTTATTTAATAACCACAGTACTTATTTCGAGATACTGTGCCTTCTTCAAGTGGAAAATGGTTAATATAAAACTAAATACAAGTTGGATTATGTACTAAATAAGCAAACATAAGAAGGTGTGGGTAAAAATTTTTTTGATTTAATTTCTTACATTCTTACGTTTGTTTATTTAGTATATAAGTATAACTCGTATTTAACTTTAAATTAACTATTCCTCCTCCTGAAGAAGATACAGTGTCGTTTTTAAATAAAGTTTTGTAATTGTTCCTGTGTTCCTGTGCCATTTATAGTCAAATGATTAGGTCAATTTTCTAAAGAAAGTGTAATGCCTCCTTTGCTAAAAAATTTTAAGTTATAAGAAAGTTTTGAAAAATATTATTATGCTATTGTTCATTGTTTTAAAGTAACCTTGTAGTTTACAATCGTGGAGGTAATATATATAGTATCAGAAACGTCATAAAACATTACTTTTCTTATGAAGCAATTTTCGTGAAAAGAGTGCAACCTATCCTATACCCAATCTGTAAAAAAAAGACTAATGATAAAAATATATTCAAATGTGTTAATTTAGAATGCATATTTGTTAAAGTAAGTGTAATTGTTCCCGAAACGGTATGCGGTTTTTTTTTAAAATCACACCCTTTAAAAGTTTGAAATTGTTTCTATTTTTATCATTGTTTTCTTGTTATATTAATCTTATATTGTCTAATAAATTTAACAATAAACAATAGATAAAGCATCACAAATTCGTCTTTGCAATACAAACAACAAGCACCTGTTATAATTATTTCAGTCATTTGTGCTTCCCACATACATGCGATAATAATTTGATTATCATTTAACAATCTTCACCTTGGAAGTTTTAATTATCTTTTATTTTGTATTACTGAATGTATTGCATAATAACATTGCTGAAAATGTGGCATTTGTCATGTTTGTTTGAACATCTGACTCAATATAAATTTCTCAAATTAATTATTCAATTTTTACTATGATTTTTCTAAATTTTGATCGAAGAATAAACATACGAAACGGAAACATCTTGTGATCTGATTTCGAAAATAAACAAAATAATATTCCGCAGTTTTATAAATTTTTATCTTTAGATGTCCCAACATACGCACATCAATTTCACTAAAACATAATTATTCAATAATTTAAACCAATTAATTCACTTTACAGCAATTAGAGAAGTGCTTGATAAAATTGAATCTACGGTAGCTTTGTACGAATTAAAGGCTAATTCTTCAAAACATGAAATTGGAAGTGGAGATCTTCGATTTCAAAATTTGAACTCTTTATTAAACGAAGCATCCCCTACTCCGCCTGCAATACCTTCTGCAGTGGGCTATCACGACAGATTGGTTTATATTTACACATCAGGCACAACAGGGCTTCCTAAAGCTGCAGTAATAAGTAATGCCAGGTATATTAATAATTTAAATAATTTTTCAAAACGTTATGATGGTAAAACCTCTTTTCTCTTCAGGTATGTTTTCATCGCAGCTGCTATTCATCATTTGTCTGGTTTCAAAAACAATGACAGGTTTTACACACCTCTCCCACTCTACCATACAGCAGGGGGTTGTATGTCCGTTGGTCAAATGCTGATTTTCGGCAGTACCCTTGTTATTCGCAAAAAATTTTCAGCATCATGCTATTTTCTCGATTGCAAAAAATACAAATGTACCGTAAGTTTATTCTGTAATGTTATCTTTTAATTGATTTAGTTATTATTTTTTAATTTCATTTTTAGGTAGCACAATATATTGGAGAAATGTGCAGATATATCCTTGCGGTTCCTCCAAAACCATCGGATAAGGATCATTATCTTAGGATGATATTTGGAAACGGTTTAAGGCCCCAAATTTGGAGCGAATTCGTGGATAGGTTTAACATTCCAAAGGTAGCTGAATTTTATGGAGCAACGGAAGGAAATGCCAATATAGGTAATGTAGTAAATTAATTGTTACTTTTTTATTTCCGATTTGTTTATAATTTTGGTTTAAAATTTTAGTTAACGTCGATAATACGGTCGGTTCTATCGGATTTGTTTCCCGAATTCTTCCCCAGGTTTATCCTATTTCAATTATCAAAGTAGATTCTGAAACTGGTGAGCCAATCAGAGATGCAAACGGTTTATGTCAACTTTGTCAGCCGAATGAACCTGGTGTTTTTATCGGAAAAATTATACCTAACAACCCCACAAGAGCCTTCTTAGGATACGTCGACGAAGAAGCTTCGAAAAAGAAAGTAATTAGGGACGTTTTTAAAAAAGGAGATGCAGCATTTTTATCAGGTAGGTAATTATAATTAAAAAGATCGAACCACGATTATTAACTTCATAATTTTCGTTAAGGGGACATTTTGGTGGCTGATGAATTTGGAAACCTGTTTTTCAAAGACAGAACAGGAGATACGTTCCGGTGGAAAGGGGAAAATGTATCAACTTCTGAAGTGGAGGCTGTGTTAAGTAATTTAATTTCTTACAAAGACGTAGTAGTATATGGTGTCGAGGTGAAAGGTCAAGAAGGCAGAGCCGGAATGGCGGCCATATTGGACCCAGAACATTCTTTGAATTTAAAGGAACTTGCACAAGGCGTGAAAAAGGTTCTCCCTTCATATGCACGACCTATTTTTATCAGAATCTTAGATAAATTGGACATGACAGGTAAGATAATTATATGTATTTCTATACATATTTATTTGTATTGAAATATATTGGACAAATCAAAGAATAAAATAATTTTTATTATGAAAAATTGAATGTAAATTCTATTGAAAATAAAATTTCAGGAACATACAAATTAAAGAAAACCGATCTCCAAAATGACGGTTTCAATACTAGTAAAATACAGGATAAAATGTACTATTTAAATAGCAAAGGAGAATATGTGGAGCTCACTAAAGAAGATTATGAAAACATTTGTGATGGCACAATTAGAGTTTAAGGACAATTATAATTTCCGTAAATGCACGACTGAACTTGGTAACGTTAAATTAATTATAATATTTAGTACTTTTTTTATATTACAATTTTCGTGGTAAAGAATCCTACACTACATTTACGTAATAATTTATAGGTAGAGGTTTTATTTTTATTTCATTTGTTTTTTAGTTTATATATATATATATATATGGGCATTTTCCATTTATTTATTTTGATGTCTGTAAAATTTTAAACAAACAAAACAAAACAATGAGGTAACACGTTTAAGTGTTTAGGAATTTGTTTTCTTTTTGTAAAACTTATTTCCTGGCAAATTTTAATTCAATACTTTTATATTGTTTATTGTGTATCTAATTTATTTAGATTTTATTTTATTTTACTTTTAAAATTCCGTGTGTAGAGAATGGTTAGCAATTTAAAAACAATTAATGTAGGTATATGTATCTACATTTGTTTTTAAGTACTTAATTAAAAAAAATATTTTTATAAAATTATTTGTTAAAATAAATTCTTGTTATAATTAAATATTTTCTTTTACAACTCATTCACATTAAGAGCTTAACACCTTACCTATTTAAATAAATAATTGTTATACAAAAAATTTTTATGAAACCTAAAACGTTATTCATCGATATATCATCATCTATGGAACAGTCTTGTTAAATCAAGGCAAGTATTTGCCTAATGCCGAAGATATTAAGGAATATGAACTATTATGACAGGTGAATATTCCAAAGCTGGCTGAACAAGGTATGAAGAACATAATTGATAAATTATCATTTCATTATGATCCAAAATTATTTTGTAATCAAATTTATAAAAAGAAGGAAAAATACATAAAAAGTCAGTTTCTTAAAGAAGATTTTATAGTGGAAGAGCAGTTTAAAAATGAATCATTGAAAACAAATAACACATAGCAAATTTACAAGAGCGTTTTTATGTTTATAATATTTATGTGTTCTTTGTTAAATAAAACATTATATTTTCTTTGTTTCAATTAATACTGTTTACACCGTTAGATTGTCCACCCATCTTAATACATTTTATAACTATTTTTAATAAGTAGGGAACAGTATATTAAAATTTAAAATAATAAATTTACTTAATTAAAAGGAAATAGAGCATACTTTAACATAAAATTTTATAATGGAATACTTTACTGCTGAACACAATTATTGATTTTGAATGAATAGGTATTCTATTAACATTTTCATAACTCTTCTTTGTGTAATATACCAAAAAAAAGCATTTAAATAGATGTATCATTTCACAAAAATATATAAATATAAGTTCATTAATAAAACACAGATGAGTTACATACAATGTCTTCTGCAGGTGGTGAAGTAATCTAAACTTAAACTAATTACAAGTCGACTTAAATAATAAATTATAAGGGTAGGGGTGAAAATTTTAAATGTTTAGTAGAGGAGAATTGTTCAAATCTGTTTGGTCATTTATATAAGTAGTATAGAAATATTTCAAATACTAAAACTAATACTGCTGTTTATCATACCTGGTTAAGGTACTAAGAAAAAGTATTTGTATATTAATTAATTTATAAGCAATTAGGTTGAGGTACAACATATAGTTATAAAGAAACTTCAACTCGACCACTTTTCTGGTGAGTCTTATGTTGATGTCATCCTAGTATTTTAAAACCGATCCAGTATTTGAAATAAAATACATTCATTGTAATATTTAACACTATTAGTCGTCGGTATTATTGAAATGGCACAAAATGTATTTTAAATAGGTACCCAGCAAGTATAGATTTTGAAGAAATAATTTCTTCCTTATTAGTGCAGCTGAATATATCAAAATGTAAAAGAATATTTTTGGATAGGCAGCAATAAGAATTATATGGTTAGAAAGTACTTTTACTTATTTTGAACCCTTTTTTTGAAAGCAGAAGTTTCTAAAGGAAATGAACTCACTTTGCACCTTACAATACTGTCAGTACAGTGGGTTGCCTATGTGAAAGGCAATCATTATCACATTTAGAATATAAAATACGTCACGTGTATCCACCACCGCTAAATTATTGATTTTTATTTTTGTGTGTATTTTTAGATATTGTTACAGTATTCATCAGTATTTATGGATATTTATGAATAACTGACTTTTTCGTTTGTAATAATAAAAATTACGTATTTTAATTTAAATGATAAGTACATTTCTGTGAACTGATGAAAAAAATCAAACTAATGCTTTTTCGTTTTTGCTCGTCGTTTAGTTCATTTATATACATATTTTTTCGTGGTGTACTGTACCTTGTAGCTTTCAATAAAAACTGCGACAACCTCTAACAAAGCAAGATGTTTTCGTGTACTTATATAAATAGATACAAACACAAACCTGTTTCATTGATAAGCCGGTTAAAAATGCGGACAAAAACGCTTGTTTCTTCACTTGAGAAAGTTGTTATGGGTTGTGTTGAAGTGTGATTTTGTGGATTATTGAAACGGATATTAAATAATGCGTAAAATATAGACATATAAAAAAATCGTGCTCCATAACAGTTATTTAAAAGACGTTAATGTGAGTAATATTTGGGCTAATTGGTGTAACTACATTATTCAGTTTATAATTGAGGTAGGAATCATTAATTATTTATATAGGGGCATGCGTATGAGTTTTGCTATAAGTTAATTTTGTTGTTTTAAGTTTAAATTTTGTATGTTTACCCTAACAATATTGTATTCACGGTAGAAAATGAAATAAATCTTTAAACTTTTTCGACTTTACCATAACCAGAAATGAACGAAAGACAGACAGAATAATATCATCAGTAGCTTCCAGGTTAGTTCGGTCATTTAAAAGGTAATCTTATCCGTTTTGATTCAGTTACATTATAACTCTTCGATAATGGCATAATAGCCGAAACACATGTTACAGTATTTTAAATAAAAATAGTGAAACAATACGAAGTTTGTTATTTATTTCATGAATTATTTTCAATAATGTTTCACCAAGTGTTAAGCCAAAATACAATTAATATTAAACTATGTTAATTTTGAACGGTCATTTTCAAGGGTACAATACAATACTAAATATAAAATTGTACAAACTATCCTTAAATAATTGGTACAAGTTATGAGAAAGAGTAGGGAGTGAAAATCATGAAACTATAGATTGTGTAAAATTAGAGGGGTGTTGGTGTTGTTTACATTTAATTCTGTTTGTTTATTGATTTTTGCTGTTGAGTTGAATGTGTACATTTTTTTAAATTTTCTGCCAATTTCATGATTCACTAACACAGTGTTCTGAAATGCCAGTCATACAATTTGTTCTCTTATTTTTTTTATTGCATTAACGTGTTCATTTAAGCTGATTTGAAAAGCCCGACTAATCTGCCCAATGTAAAAAACATCGCAAGTTTTACACTTAATATGATGTACCTCACTCCTTTCTATTTATCAATTTTTTATTTATTATTCACTAGTAGGCGCCCTAATTTTTTTCTGTTACTACTGCTGGATTTAAATTTAATTTCTTTAACCGTGTTACCATTTTATTAGTGTCTGCATTAACTACATTAATTGAACAATAGTTCTTCACGTTCAAATTGTTGTTGGGGTCTACCCTTGTATATTGTTGTCAAAGTTTTTCTTTTCAGTTTTTTATTAAGAATATTATCGATTAATAACGGTTTAAAACCATTATTAGCAGCTATGTGTTTGATCGTATTTAATTCTATAAGATAGTGAGTTTCAGAAAGTGGAATATCAATTAATATATATTAATTAGTATATTAAGCTGCGAAAATATTAATTATGTACGATTGGTTATAATGAGCAGATAAAATTGTGTCTGTCATGGAAAGTTTCCTAAAAGTATTATATTGACATTTATTATTTTTAAAGTGAGTAACAGTCAGTTCGAAGAAGTTAAGGGTGGCATTATTTTCCTAGGATAAATTTCCATGGATAAATTTAATTTTATCATGAATTTTGTTTAGGTAGTTTAAAAACGTTGATGTCCAGATGAAAAACACATTGTCGACATACCTGCACTAGAAATAAACGTATTCCTATGATATTTTCGATTTTTTTGCAGAAAATGGTAGTTACGAGATGGCAATAATTGTGTCGCTTTGGTGGTACCCCTTCTATCGTGTTGTATTGCAATGTCGAAACCGTTTTAACTGTTTGACTATTTTAGGAATGGACTGGATCGAAAGGTAGGAATTGTTTGAATTAAATAAATTAACCGTTTTTGCAGTCAACTAATTGCTTATTCTGAAGTCACTTGTTTTATTACCGTTTCATTTGCATTTGACCCGTTTTTATTTTGAAACATGAATGAAAACGACTGCGTTAAATGAACAGTAAGAGGTACTAAACTTTTAACAATTTTAACATAATAAATTATTAATTTAAAAAGCTTCTTGCTTTCCTAAATTGATTTTAATTAATTAGTTTTATTTACGAACAACATTGAATTTTGGTCTTATTGTACCATCAAGACATTCTATTCATTCTGCTAGAGGCAGTACATAGATTTTGTCACCGCCAAATTATCGATTTTCATGCTTGCTATACACGCGCATAATGTTTAACATATAAATTAACTCCGTGGTCGGATAATTATGAAACATAATAACAATATTTTTTATGTTTCAAAAAAGTTTATTGAGATCTCTACAATTGTTTCGGCCTATGAAGATGAAGTATTGTATTATTAATACTCATGAAAAAGGCATCATATGTTAAAACAATTGTAGAGTTTCTTAATAAACGTTTTTTGAAACATAAAAAAGCAATACTTTTATTTATGTTATTAAATTAGCTTTGTTGAAATTCTTTCTCTTTTAATATTATTTTTTAAATAAAAATAGTTGGATCGTTTCATTTTCATATCAAAGGTAAAACATTAAAACTCTGACTGTTAATTCATTGCTAAAAATAATATGGAAAGTAATCAAGCGTTAACGGCTGTTTTTCTGCGTATATGCCTATAAAACAAGTGACTTCTAGTACTGGTTACTCTTTTTTATTTTTTAAAAGATAAACAATACGAATGCGTGTCTAAAAAATTATACACTCACTCATACTGGTTTTTATAAAGGCCAGTGCAGTGTAATATAAATAATTAATAATGGCAAATAAACAACTAAAGACAATGACTGTAATAAATCAATGTATTGGGTATGTGTTAGCCTGTTGCATTTTTTAATTGATTTTTATTTAGTTTGTTGATTTTTCTCTTAGTGACATTTTTATTGAACAATTAGTTTACTCCTTAAAATAGTGAATAGTTTGTTAGGACCAAAGCATGGAAAGCATTGGTTTTCTATTCCAACTCATTATCAATTAAAATATTTCCGAATAGGTATTGCTATACATCTAACGAAACCAGTATGGCATTTTTTGGGAAATAATTGAAAAAGCAGACATTTATTGTCTTCAGTTTTTTTGCGAAAATTTCATTTAATACTGTACATAATAATTTTTGGGGTTCTGTACTAAAAAAGGGTAAAAAGGTCGCAGTGGATTATATATGAGCAATTACTACTACTACTTAGTGTTATTTATTTGGAATTTATATTTTATAAATACTTGTATCTATTAAAAAGCAAAAAAATGGATTGGATCAAAAGGTAGGAATTGTTTGAATTAAATAAATTAACCGTTTTTGCAGTCAACTAATTGCTTTTTCTGGAAGTCACTTGTTTCGTTATAGTTTAATTTGTTTTCGAGTTGGTTTTATTTTGAAACAAATAATAATAACAACTGTGCTAGATGAGGAGTAAAAGGCCCAAACTTTTGACAAACTTAACATAATTAGTTATTAATTTACAAAAACCTCTTGCTTTCCAAAATTGTTTTTAATTAATTGATTTTATTTGCCAACAACATTGAAGATTGGCCTTGTTTACGATCTTCTTCTTTGGTATTGTTTGGGGAACGTATGATTTGATTGGTGCATGCATGTGTTGTTGGAAAAAAAACGAAGATGTGTTTTTTAGTATTGAATATTTATTTGTTAGTAATGTCCTTATGACGTTATTAAATTAAAGGTGAAGTTGTGACGTTTGAAATATTTTCTTGAAGTTAGCATTTTTTGAGAAATAATTGAAAAAACAGACACTTGTTGTCTTCAGTTTCTTTGCGAAAATTTCATTTAATATTGTACATAATGATTTTTGGGGTTGTGTACTGAGAAAGGGTAAAAAGGTCACAGTGGATTATATATGAGCAATTACACTACTACTTAGTGTTATTTATTTGTAATTTACTTTTTAGAAATACTTGTATCTGTTAAGAATCAAAAAAACAGTCGTACTACTGTCCAGTGATTATCTAGACACTACATAGTAGTTATTATGTACTCTACGGTTTTTCAGTTAGTAGGTCAATTTGACGTTTCAGGGTTTTGTTTAACACGTCGAAGTTGTTTATTTATTTTATTAAAACAAGTACAAGATTTACATAAAGAGTAAATTCTACAGAGGTATGCATTGATAACTGTTCGTAGAACTGCTTATACAAAATCTCACAAACTGTATAGACCACAATCTTGAAATCTTTAATATTAATGAGAAGTGAATATTTGCTTCCAAAATAAACAGTAATAACACACATCCCGTTATAATACAAGGTAGGTTTATTTATTTTGTAATGTATTTCGTATTTTTCTTGATTGTCAATTATCTCGCTGTCAGATAACTAGTGTGCATTAATTATTTTGTAATTATCAACAAAAAGGCTAGGCCAGTGGTCGGCAAGCATGATTTTAGTTTCTCGATTATAATTGTTGCAAAGAACTCCTTTGTTTTCGATCTTTCGTCGATATTTTTGAAAATAAAAATCACGAAATAATTATCAAGATGTTAGGTTAAGTTGAACAACGTCAAATTCGATAAACTTGAAATCTAAAATCATAAAAACATAACCATAGGTAAATACAACATCCTACAAAATCGATCATAAGGTTGATATATTTCAGTGATTTGAAACATCTATAGTTTTTCTCCTTTCACTTGCGGTTGGTTATCTATGGTCACAGAACTATTCGTCATAGGTATTGCTCGAGGATGACAATCGACGGAAGTCACGTCGCCATTTTCTATTAGTATTTTAGTAGCTGTTCGGTGCCTGTTGCTAATTTATTTCGTGTTTTATTTATTTAATAGTGTAGTTAATTCGTTTTTATTGAGTTTAATTCTAACTATTGAAAACGCGAATCGTCTATTATGGTATTTTTCACTTAGGAAACGATTGTTCAATCAAAGGTACGAATACTTGCAATAATGTAGGTATTTGATCTGCACAAAGAAAACGGTTCGGCATTACTTTAACACTACTTTATGCACGTTTTCTGCTAAGGATGGTTAAATTATGTGTTTCTTTATACTATCATGAAATTTTAATTGTATAGGAACGTTTTAAGAACTGGATGCCATGTGTTATGGAACATTGGTCACACGTCGATCCTCTTTTACTCCAGGATGTAGCAGTACCTGAAGGAAGCATAAAAGTACCTTTTTGGAATGGAAACAGTGGCAGAGTGTTGGATTACAAAGAGAAGGATTTATGACGATGAATTGGTAAGTACCAACATTAATTAAAGATAGTAGTTGCGAAATTTTCATTAAATTATCCCAGAAAAGTTCCAACTTCTTAGACATTTGTAACCTACAACAACGTCAAAAGCAGAATTAAAGTATAGTAACGTTCTTTTCTGGCAGTGTTAAAGTTGTATGTTGTATGTACGTAATCATAATAGAAATTAGTTAATATTAAAGTTAGTGATCCCACGTCTCTATTTTTTCATTTTACTGTTTTGCTTGCCTTTAGGTGTGTTTTTTTATATTTGTTTTGTTTATTTAATAGTGTAGTTAATTTGTTTTTCTTCGCCGTTTCTGTAGATTGGCCAACTAATGAGAAAGCACTGAAGTACAACGGTGTCGTTTTTCCTGGACTTGTTTCCTTTCAACATCTTCACTTTGAAACAAAATGCAGATGCTTTTCGACTGATTCGAGTGAGAACAGCTGGATAACACTGAAACAGTAACGTTGTCTGCAGTAGTATCGTCAGATTTAGTGTGCTTTTCACACTTCTAAACTTTGGAACGTGACATTTTCAGTTAATTAAGGTGAGAATACATGATTTTACTAATATTAATTACTCGTTATTAATCTGTTACCACCGTATCTGTTTCAGGTCGCCGCTGGAGAAGACAAAGAAGACCGTAGTTAGAATGTTTCTTTATTTTATTTCAATCAAGTTTTTATTTTGCATGTTATTTAGTTAATTTTGTTGAATTCATATTTTATTTTGCATGTATTTAGTGCCATTTAGTTGAATTAATTTTTTATTATGCATGGTTTTAGCTCATTTAGTTGAATTCATCTTTTATTTTGCATGTTATTTGTTTGATTTCTTTTTTATTTTGCATGTTTTTAGCTCATTTAATTGAATTCATCTTTTATTTTGCATATTATTCAGTTTATTTTATTTGAATACCTTTTTATTTTGCATGTTTTAATTTTTGTGTATTTTGCATGTCTCTTGCTTACCTCTTCGCTTTGCTTACTGCACATTCTCGCTATTCCGCTTCGCATTTACACTACGTCTTCTACATGATTCAACGTTTCGTTATCGTGTTCAATTCTCTTCTCAGCTTTGTGGGCCTAGGGAGGGCCTCCCCGAACGAATCCCCTTAGCCTTAGCTTTTTAGTTGTTCTTTTAAGGTTCCTTAGGTACCTTAACGCGAGTCTACCCTAACGTTACTTCATTTCAGACGGGGTACAGTGGGTTATCTGGAATAGGAGGAATAGCCGACTGCCCAGCTTATTTCGTCGAAATCTGTCCGATCTTTTCTACCAATCTATTAGTCTTTGTCGTTAGTCCTGCTTAATGCTCTATTCGCTTTCAGATAATATGGGATTTCCTAAGAAGACTGAAGACATCGTATTTCTATCTTTTTATTGTGCTTTATTTGAAATATAATTTGTTTTCTTGTGTTTCTCTTACAGGGATTTTGTTCTTTTTGCTTTGTAAACTGTTATATTCATATAATCGTAATTTTAAATGATAATTAGCTTTTCCAAATTCTGTTTTTGCCCTAATTTTTCAAACTAAAAATAATTTTATTAGTAATTTTAATCATTAGAAGTAATTTGGGAGGATAGGGTGGCTATAAGGGGTGATGCGGAGGCCACAGAGCATTAGAGGGCCTTTTTGTCCTACAAATAGGATTCACATATTAATATAACAGCTTATGAACAATATGTTGTACATAATTTTGTCTTTCTCTTACAGGTATTTTATTCTTTTTATTTTATGAACTGTTATAATAATATAATCGTCATTTAATCTGATAATTAGCTTTTCCAAATTCATTTTTGCCATTATTGTTCAAACTAAATACAATTTTATTAGTAATTTTAATCATTAGAAGTAATTTGGGTGGATAGGGAGGCTATAAGGGGCGATGCGGAGGCCACATAGTGTCAGGGGAGCCTTTTTGTCCCAATGATAGTATTCAAATATTAGTATAACAGTTTTTAAAGTGTAAAATTTAAGTAGTTATTGCATTTAATTGTAGTAAACTCTTGTCAATTTGTATTAAAGCTGTATTTGAAGTTAATTATACTATCTGTGTATTGTTTTTTAAATCAAGCTGTATTGTATCCAGTATATATTGTACCAAATATATCAATTAATCTATTAATAGTCTTATGTAAATATAAACATGATTAAATAATTAAATTGTACTTTCTTAAGAGTTATTTTTAATAAATGTGTTAAAGATTAAAAATTGTTTTATTTTCTCATTAACCAACACTATAAATTCAATAAAGTATTCAAAAATGAAGGTATTAAGTGAAGTATATTGATTAAATTGCTGACGTATTTATGCTAGTTCGAAATGCGATTTTCCAGATTTTTTGTCAAACTATTTGTTGACTAGACCTCGTATGTGAATATAAACTGAAAATTTTACAAAATTTTCAATATTTGTATCAGGAGAGCATAAGTCCAAGGAGTTATATTTCGAAAAATAATTTATTACTCGGATCGATAGTGTTCAAAACAAAAAGTAACTTACTTTACGTTATTCTACTTTTAGCAAGTAAAAAAGCCATAATTTTAATTTATTTATTTATTAGATCAGTAATGTACATAACGCAGAACAATTATATGTATTTTAAATAACTTTACAATACATATTCTAATTACTATGCAAAAAATACATTTCTTTATTGATACACCTATTTATTCAGAACAAATAATTTATTTACACTATTAATTCATATAAATGTTACCATAGTGTTATCAATCAAGAATAAATACATTTCAACAAGATTTTATTGTAATTACAACAAAACAAAGACAAAGGTATGTACAATATGTTGTTTATAAGCTGTTATATTAATATTAAAACATTAGGTTTGGGACAAAAAGGCCCTCTAATGCTCTGTGGCCTCCGCATCACCCCTTATAGCCACCCTATCCTCCCAAATTACTTCTAATGATTAAAATTACTAATAAAATTATTTTTAGTTTGAAAAATTAGGGCAAAAACAGAATTTGGAAAAGCTAATTATCATTTAAAATTACGATTATATGAATATAACAGTTTACAAAGCAAAAAGAACAAAATCCCTGTAAGAGAAACACAAGAAAACAAATTATATTTCAAATAAAGCACAATAAAAAGATAGAAATACGATGTCTTCAGTCTCCTTAGGAAATCCCATATTATCTGAAAGCGAATAGAGCATTAAGCAGGACTAACGACAAAGACTAATACATTGGTAGAAAAGATCGGACAGATTTCGACGAAATAAGCTGGGCAGTCGGCTATTCCTCCTATTCCAGATAACCCACTGTACCCCGTCTGAAATGAAGTAACGTTAGGGTAGACTCGCGTTAAGGTACCTAAGGAACCTTAAAAGAACAACTAAAAAGCTAAGGCTAAGGGGATTCGTTCGGGGAGGCCCTCCCTAGGCCCACAAAGCTGAGAAGAGAATTGAACACGATAACGAAACGTTGAATCATGTAGAAGACGTAGTGTAAATGCGAAGCGGAATAGCGAGAATGTGCAGTAAGCAAAGCGAAGAGGTAAGCAAGAGACATGCAAAATACACAAAAATTAAAACATGCAAAATAAAAAGGTATTCAAATAAAATAAACTGAATAATATGCAAAATAAAAGATGAATTCAATTAAATTAGCTAAAAACATGCAAAATAAAAAAGAAATCAAACAAATAACATGCAAAATAAAAGATGAATTCAACTAAATGAGCTAAAACCATGCCTAATAAAAAATTAATTCAAATAAATGGCACTAAATACATGCAAAATAAAATATGAATTCAACAAAATTAACTAAATAACATGCAAAATAAAAACTTGATTGAAATAAAATAAAGAAACATTCTAACTACGGTCTTCTTTGTCTTCTCCAGCGGCGACCTGAAACAGATACGGTGGTAACAGATTAATAACGAGTAATTAATATTAGTAAAATCATGTATTCTCACCTTAATTAACTGAAAATGTCACGTTCCAAAGTTTAGAAGTGTGAAAAGCACACTAAATCTGACGATACTACTGCAGACAACGTTACTGTTTCAGTGTTATCCAGCTGTTCTCACTCGAATCAGTCGAAAAGCATCTGCATTTTGTTTCAAAGTGAAGATGTTGAAAGGAAACAAGTCCAGGAAAAACGACACCGTTGTACTTCAGTGCTTTCTCATTAGTTGGCCAATCTACAGAAACGGCGAAGAAAAACAAATTAACTACACTATTAAATAAACAAAACAAATATAAAAAAACACACCTAAAGGCAAGCAAAACAGTAAAATGAAAAAATAGAGACGTGGGATCACTAACTTTAATATTAACTAATTTCTATTATGATTACGTACATACAACATACAACTTTAACACTGCCAGAAAAGAACGTTACTATACTTTAATTCTGCTTTTGACGTTGTTGTAGGTTACAAATGTCTAAGAAGTTGGAACTTTTCTGGGATAATTTAATGAAAATTTCGCAACTACTATCTTTAATTAATGTTGGTACTTACCAATTCATCGTCATAAATCCTTCTCTTTGTAATCCAACACTCTGCCACTGTTTCCATTCCAAAAAGGTACTTTTATGCTTCCTTCAGGTACTGCTACATCCTGGAGTAAAAGAGGATCGACGTGTGACCAATGTTCCATAACACATGGCATCCAGTTCTTAAAACGTTCCTATACAATTAAAATTTCATGATAGTATAAAGAAACACATAATTTAACCATCCTTAGCAGAAAACGTGCATAAAGTAGTGTTAAAGTAATGCCGAACCGTTTTCTTTGTGCAGATCAAATACCTACATTATTGCAAGTATTCGTACCTTTGATTGAACAATCGTTTCCTAAGTGAAAAATACCATAATAGACGATTCGCGTTTTCAATAGTTAGAATTAAACTCAATAAAAACGAATTAACTACACTATTAAATAAATAAAACACGAAATAAATTAGCAACAGGCACCGAACAGCTACTAAAATACTAATAGAAAATGGCGACGTGACTTCCGTCGATTGTCATCCTCGAGCAATACCTATGACGAATAGTTCTGTGACCATAGATAACCAACCGCAAGTGAAAGGAGAAAAACTATAGATGTTTCAAATCACTGAAATATATCAACCTTATGATCGATTTTGTAGGATGTTGTATTTACCTATGGTTATGTTTTTATGATTTTAGATTTCAAGTTTATCGAATTTGACGTTGTTCAACTTAACCTAACATCTTGATAATTATTTCGTGATTTTTATTTTCAAAAATATCGACGAAAGATCGAAAACAAAGGAGTTCTTTGCAACAATTATAATCGAGAAACTAAAATCATGCTTGCCGACCACTGGCCTAGCCTTTTTGTTGATAATTACAAAATAATTAATGCACACTAGTTATCTGACAGCGAGATAATTGACAATCAAGAAAAATACGAAATACATTACAAAATAAATAAACCTACCTTGTATTATAACGGGATGTGTGTTATTACTGTTTATTTTGGAAGCAAATATTCACTTCTCATTAATATTAAAGATTTCAAGATTGTGGTCTATACAGTTTGTGAGATTTTGTATAAGCAGTTCTACGAACAGTTATCAATGCATACCTCTGTAGAATTTACTCTTTATGTAAATCTTGTACTTGTTTTAATAAAATAAATAAACAACTTCGACGTGTTAAACAAAACCCTGAAACGTCAAATTGACCTACTAACTGAAAAACCGTAGAGTACATAATAACTACCATGTAGTGTCTAGATAATCACTGGACAGTAGTACGACTGTTTTTTTGATTCTTAACAGATACAAGTATTTCTAAAAAGTAAATTACAAATAAATAACACTAAGTAGTAGTGTAATTGCTCATATATAATCCACTGTGACCTTTTTACCCTTTCTCAGTACACAACCCCAAAAATCATTATGTACAATATTAAATGAAATTTTCGCAAAGAAACTGAAGACAACAAGTGTCTGTTTTTTCAATTATTTCTCAAAAAATGCTAACTTCAAATAACATTTCAAACGTCACAACTTCACCTTTAATTTAATAACGTCATAAGGACATTACTAACAAATAAATATTCAATACTAAAAAACACATCTTCGTTTTTTTTCCAACAACACATGCATGCACCAATCAAATCATACGTTCCCCAAACAATACCAAAGAAGAAGATCGTAAACAAGGCCAATCTTCAATGTTGTTGGCAAATAAAATCAATTAATTAAAAACAATTTTGGAAAGCAAGAGGTTTTTGTAAATTAATAACTAATTATGTTAAGTTTGTCAAAAGTTTGGGCCTTTTACTCCTCATCTAGCACAGTTGTTATTATTATTTGTTTCAAAATAAAACCAACTCGAAAACAAATTAAACTATAACGAAACAAGTGACTTCCAGAAAAAGCAATTAGTTGACTGCAAAAACGGTTAATTTATTTAATTCAAACAATTCCTACCTTTTGATCCAATCCATTTTTTTTGCTTTTTAATAGATACAAGTATTTATAAAATATAAATTCCAAATAAATAACACTAAGTAGTAGTAGTAATTGCTCATATATAATCCACTGCGACCTTTTTACCCTTTTTCAGTACAGAACCCCAAAAATTATTATGTACAGTATTAAATGAAATTTTCGCAAAAAAACTGAAGACAATAAATGTCTGCTTTTTCAATTATTTCCCAAAAAATGCCATACTGGTTTCGTTAGATGTATAGCAATACCTATTCGGAAATATTTTAATTGATAATGAGTTGGAATAGAAAACCAATGCTTTCCATGCTTTGGTCCTAACAAACTATTCACTATTTTAAAGAGTAAACTAATTGTTCAATAAAAATGTCACTAAGAGAAAAATCAACAAACTAAATAAAAATCAATTAAAAAATGCAACAGGCTAACACACCCAATACATTGATTTATTACAGTCATTGTCTTTAGTTGTTTATTTGCCATTATTAATTATTTATATTACACTGCACTGGCCTTTATAAAAACCAATATGAGTACACATTCGTACTCAGATCAGAAAAGAATCAAAAAAAATTTTTATCGTAAAACATCTTAGAGAGGGTCTTCTAATAAATACATATGTATACATATTTAGCTGCAGTAGTAATTGTAAATAAATATTCATAAGTGCAATTACTCGTCTTTCTTTGTCATAGTAATTATTGGCATTTTAACTCCGAACGTTAAATTTTCGTGTGCTCCTTCATAGAAGAAAGAAGTGGCGCGTTAGCGCAAAACGAATAAACATGTTTGAATGCTTGTTGAATATGATTCATGATGTACATAAACTTTCAACATAGATATATAGAAATGTTAGAAAATATTAATTTAATTGATGTATTCTCTGGTCTGGTTAAAAATACACTCTGTTCCCTTTTTTTATCTCTACACTTCTATAATTATGTAGGCAATTACCAGAAATGAGTAACAAAACTATTTTGCCTTTCTAGCAATTAAGGAAGTCGCTATCACTAGTGACTAAGATATTTTGTATATCTTTCGTAATGCCAATTAAAAAGCCCTTTTTGCCAAAAGTTATAAAGCTACCCCAAAAACAGAAATTTGGTAGTTCTAGCTTAGAGTCCAAGTTGTAAGTTAAATGTAACTTTTAGTTCAACAATAAAGCTCTCTAATAAAGTTAGGACTCTTTTCTTCGTGATTCTAAATCAGTGACAATTATATCAAGATATAATTGTTATTAGATTCGTTTAAAGAAACTTTTATAAAGTCTTCGCTAAGTGAATATCTAATATTCGTGAGTTCTTTGTGAGTTTCTTGTGGAAAATACTCTGCTTCCGGAGTTATCCAAAGAGGAAGGAAGATCTACGACGGACACAAGTTTATCTTCGAACCATAAACGAAGTTCCGCCGTAACAACACCTTATTCATCATGCAATACATAAGTAAAATGCCAAACTGTAAACAATAACAATATTCTTCAGGCACGACAATATCGAACGTATAATATCAACATTGATACAAGAGTATAATATACATGCGATAGCCTTGAACGTTTTCCGGCAAACATGCCCGATTGTCTAGTCTAAATTGCCGTCTTATGTTCCACCAACTCATGTACAGGGTGTTTTAAATCCCGTACCTAACAGAAAGTATTCATAAAAAAAACTGAGGAAAGTTAATGTTTTGAAAACATGAATGAATATTCAAATAGTTTTCGATGCGATTTTCTGACTGACGAATAATTGATGACGATAATGATTTATTGTTAATCGAAAAATAAACCATTGTTATAATTTTGCATAGATTGAATTAGATTACATTAGGTGCCTATTAAATAGTTTTGTTTCATTAGCGAATTAAGGGGAGAGGCGCCCCAAGCCCTTCATTGCTGTATAATCTATGTGGCTTAATCCGACCCTGCGTACGGTCGCATGACACGTCCACGCTACGCTTGAACCTGGGAACCCCCAAGTAGTTGTTATAGAAAATCTGCTCGTGAGCGAAGTGATTTATTTTCTCCTGATTTCATTACTAAAACTGAGGAAAATTAGTTTACAAACTAGAAAGAAAGAGCATCAGCAATAAAGAAAATGGCTACTAAGAAGGGGTAAGTGGATCTATTTAAATTTTCTATTTTCCAAATTACTTATTAAAAAAAAGGTATATTGTGCTATCATAAGAAATCAAGTGAATTATGCATCGAAAAAAAAAACATCATAATAATCAACATAGAGTCGTCATTAAGTAGACTGGTTGGACACGAACCATCACACCATAAAACATCGCAATAAAAATTATAAAAAAAGTATATATAAAGCATTATGAATGTTACTTATGTTAAGTAGTATGTGTTAGTTTGTTTGAATGATTTGGAAATGAACAATAGTTGACAATCATTTAAATTTATCGTTTCTGGAATCCAGTGCGTAGCATGCAGCTTACGCTTATAATTCCAGCTACTTACTTCTGTTTCCTCACCTATGTATTTGTATTTATATACACATGTTTACTTTCCTTTTCCGTAGTTATTTATATTAATAGCACGTTTTAATGTTCAGAACTTAATTTTTTGGTATTTAAATGCACAAAATTTTTCAATTCAGTAACTGTATTATTACAAACACTTTGTTTTAATACATTAGTTCAGAAATATTTGCAAATTTGCATCTATGAAAACAACGAACATTAAATAAAACTCAATATGATTTTTCTACTGTTTATTTTGACAATTGTTTCACCCTACAAGGGCATCTTCAAAAGACAACTGGTAGGTACATAGGAACATATAAAAAACTATGCAGATAAATCGGTTTTTATGAACCATATAAATAATAAAAAACACGAATTCAATACAAAGGATAATTTTAAAATTTTACATTGCTCAAATAAAGGGAAAAAATTAGACATACTAGAATCCTTTGAGATCAAAAAGCAGATAAACCAAAATAGAGAACTAACTTTAAAAGTAGAAAACGTTTATGAATCCACAATACTAAATAAAATAGCAGAATGTACCCCCTCCAATTAACCCTAAGACTATTATAGATTTAGAATAGTTATCTAACGTAACCAGTTGTCTTCTGAAGATTTTTAAAAGAAGCGGCATAAGCAATAACCAAATGAGCCCAAGTTTCAGAATTGAATTCGTTCTACTAATTCATATACTTCTAATAGCCCATCAACTTGAAAATCCCTGTATAACTAAATCGACTTTTTGCATGCAGCATTTTGATATCTGTTGAATAAGTTCCTTTTATTTAATAAATCTTATTGTAGCGATTCATTAATACCTGAGTTTAGATGGATGCAAAATGCGGATGAAGTTATTATTTCGCTTAAAATCGTTAATCCTGAACATGTACTTGTAGAGTAAGTTACAAACAAATATGTGAAAAAAAATTGGACATCACGTAATACTTCGGTATTATATTTTGTAGAATTGAAAAAGACAAAGTTTATTTGAAATGTGTTGGGGGTAATAAAGCAAAACAACTGTACGAAGTCACATTTTATCCACTCTTTAAGAACATAGACAGAGAGAAAAGTGGATTTCAAATTTGCTTAAATTCATCAATAATAGTAGTTTTATTCAAAATAGAGAAACTTATGTGGCCTATTTTAACAAAAGGTAAATTAATCTATATCTACGTTTATGTCTCCTGTTTTACCCTTAGTTTCCAATTTAAAGGTGTCTATCCTCCTATGACAATGGAATCAGGTCAATCAGTTATGGAATGGCAAATGATTGAAAACGTAAAACTGATTTTGGAAATAAATAATTTGGAACTTCAACTTAAAGGAAAAAATGAAAAACTAAAACGTTTTAAGAAAGAGCTTAACGAAAAAGATGAGAAAATAAAAGCATTGGAAAAAAGTATATCTGACAAAGATAAAAAACTACAAGTAGTTGAGGAGATGTTGAAAAATGTTTTTGGTTAGTAAAAACATTGATTAAATTTAGGTGTCTTGAACTACGTAGCAATTAATTAAAAACTATGAATGTCAATTTTGATTTAAGATAAAAATTCAAAAAAGCAGGATGAACCAGACGCAGAGCATCAAAAGCTTGATAATAAATCGGAAGAATTAAATTTAAAGGTAAAAGAACAGAATGAAAAAAGGTTGAATTTAAAACAAACAGTAGGTCATGCTGACAAAGAAGGTACAGAAATATCTTCTGTAAACAAAATGCAAAAGGATATAGGTCTAATGGAGGATAAGAAACAACGTGAAAATCAATCGAATCAGAAATTATGTGGAAAAATTTTAGATAAGAGAGATTCAAATTCAAATAATATGAATACAAAAGTAAAAGAAAGGGGAGAAGAAACAGAACAAGGAGAAAGTGAAGAAAAAATCAATTCACAACAAATTGGAGATGTTTCAATTGAAAATCATACTAAAAACAATTCAAATACAGACACAAACGAGCAAAAAGAGTTAAATAAGGGTAATTAGTATTAAAATTTTAATCAATTCTATACATTAGGGTGTTTTTTTTTTCGATTTAGCCACTGTTTTAGTGTAATGTTTTAAAAATATTCCCCTAAAATTTTAGCTTCGTAATCAAACCTGTGAACAAAACAAACAGAATTTGTTTTCCATTAAAAAAATGCGTTTTTCACTCAAATATGAATAGATCGTAATTTTTTTTTTCAAATTCTGGGCAATATTTTATAGAGAATTAAATTTCTTACGAAAAAATATTCAATTAATAATTCGATATTTTCAAAGACATGTTTGTTTAAATATCATAAAAACTGCAATGTCAATTTATTTTTATGCTAGGGGTAAGAAAAACAAATGGATCACTGGGGTAAGATAAATTATTCCATTTTTTGTAGTTTGGTGGGGTAAAACGCCTCTTTAGCAAAGAATGTAAATACAATTTTTCGAAAGTAGTTTCAGTTGAAAATTCAACTGAAATAAGGACTTTTCTTCTAAACTAAAACACGTTTTGTTATAGAGTAATTGTATGATTTGTAACACATCTAACTTTCCTGAAAATTCATCAAACAAAGTGCAATTTTTATGATAATCATTTAAACAAACATGTCTTTGAAAATACTAAACAAATCAATTGAGTACTAAGAATATTGTTTGTAGGAAATTTAATTCTCTACAAAATACTGCCATGAGAATTTAAAAAAAAAATACAATCTATTTATGTTTGAGTCAAAACGTCATTTATCAATGGAAAACAAACTCTGAACATTCTTAAGATACTTTTGCTAAAACATTTTAAATTTCATAAATTTATGTATATGTTCAAAAATTATTTAAACAAAAACGTTTATTCAATAATTTATTGCTGTCAGTTGTTGTAACTTTGGTAATTGTGCAGATAAGACCAGGGACCCCCTCTCGAAAATGTTATTTTGTAGAATTGAAAAAGAGAAAGTTTATTTGAAATGTGTTAGGGGTAATAAAGCAAAACAACTGTACGAAGTCACATTTTATCCACTCTTTAAGAACATAGACAGAGAGAAAAGTGGATTTTGGGGTTGAGGATGACATTGTACAACACAAAATATTTTTTTTGAGCTGGAAGCGGAAAGGTGGTAGCGTAAGGGAATAAAAAAATCGAATATTGCAAAAAAATTAATCTATTACAAAACACATATTTAGTGTTCTATATGGTCACCCCCCCCCCTTTACCCCACTTCGAGATAGGGACCCTTCATCTGCACGATCACTTTCACTTTTTCTTTTTAATTATTGTTTTTTTATTTATAAATGTATACAATTTAGAATCAATAGAAGAAATAAATAAAGACGAATCTCGAGCTTCTTCAATAAAACCGTTAGTTACAATATCGGGAGAAACGAAGAGTTTCATTCATGCCGGCATATCAGCAATAACTAAAATAGTTGTAAACGATCCGTCCTTCAGGATCAAGGATATTGAAGCAAAAGTAGAAACACTAAACGGAGTTAAAATACCAATTTACGTATTTTTGGGCATTGCCAAGAGATTCTACAATATTAATATCACACCGGAGCATGTTGGAACACACGAGATTAAAGTTTTCGTAAAAAAGGAATTTGCTCTATCGTTTGTTGCAGAAGTTTACGATACGAAACTAATAAAAATAGATGAACTAAGATATGGAACTGTTGGAAGACCCCTGACTTTCAAAGGTATGATAATAAAAATAACATAAATATTAATACCTGCAAAATTTTAACATAATGTTAAATGAATTTCAGTATTGCCTTACTTCAATCAATCAATTAAAAAAAAATAGTAATAATTGTATATCTGTTTCTAAAATAAATATAAATAGAAAATTACTTAACAAATTAAACGTGTAAACAAGTAGCGAAATTTTACATTACGGTTGATGGCATATTCAGACGTTTGCGTATACGCCTAGGCCATTTAAAAAATGAGTGTGATCGGTCGCTTATTGCAACATGATGCTACCCTCAAGTAGTGTTATGCAATACCATGGGTGCTACTAGTTATTTGTATTGCAAAATTAAAAAGCCACATGAGAGTTAAGATTATCATTTCAGAACACCAGAAAGGTCAAAAATATTTTATTTAGAAAGATAGTTTCAATATAAGAAAGGCTGTTCATGGTGCAGTCTTGATGAAACATGTTAAATAAATAAAATAACGACGAAAAATTCGTTTGTTTCAATTGTTTATTATAAGAAACCCTTACAATTGTTTGGATCAACAGATCATTATCAAAGAGACATTTTTAAGTAAAAATGCTAATATTAGAAGTTATTACACGAATATATATACCTAATCTACCTTACGACTACCTGATATGGAAAAACCTTTATTTAATTATAATGACGACAACAACAAGGGTGTATTGTGCGAATCTACCACCTGGAAGTATGTCGGTGACTTCCCCATAAATGTTTTTGGTAAATTATAACACTTGTAGTAGTTAACGATAAATGAACAAACACTACTTTGTTTATTATCACTTTTTTTATTTACAAATCCTTTTGACTATAGTTTCGACAAATAGCTTGTCATTGTTTAAACAATAGTCAAAAGGATTTGTAAATAAAAAAGTGATAATAAACAAAGTAGTGTTTATTCATTTATCGTTAAGATGAATTATCACAAAGTAACGGCTGAATCAATCCAATTTTTACTTGTAGTAGTTTTTTTTGCACTTTATTTACAATATGTACACGAATTATTACACAGTTTACACTTAATTAACTTTTGAATTATAGACTTTTAATTTGGTAATGTAAAAAATAAATTGGTTTGGTAAATTTAGCAATCGAATCGAAATCACAATTGAATCGCGTGATCTTGGATCTGTGATTTGTGATCTGTTTGAAAATTGACTATTTTTTGATTTAAATAACCTCGGCCTCTCGAGTACGTGCACTTTTGTGGTGGCATATACACCCCTGCAGACACCCTTTCAAATCACTAGATGATGACGAACTTTACATGTTCTTGAAATTTCACTATCAATTCTCGTCAACTCGTCAAATATCGGAATATCGGACCCTAAGAAGTTTTACATTAAAAACTTTGTACATAAAACTACCCCTTCCACTACAAATTGCAACCAACGACACCCCAAATATCCATTAATATTCCTATAAGGTAGGTTTTCAAATTTCCACACCTATTTATTGAAACCTTTACAATTGTTTCGCTACTTTGTAGCTTCTTCAGAAGGTAACAGTGAAAAAAACAAACTAGCGAAACAATTGTAAAGGTGAAATTGGAGACTCACCCCTAATACCACATACTGTTTAATAAACGGACACGTGTTTCGCCCACTTCTACTGTGGGCATCCAATTTTCATTTTACTTTAGTTAATTGATTTTACCACGTCTCCTTTGTTCTATTTTAATTGTAAAGGTTTTAATAAATAGGTGTGGAAATTAAGCAGTTTTTTATTTACTAAAGTCATGAATTTCCATCAAGTAAATGTAGAATCTATTAATTATTTCAAAGTTCTTGAGAATGCCCCCTTTGCCGAAACAGTATTGTAAAGAAAATAAAGTAAGTTTTCAAAAAGCGAAACTCAAATATTTTTATTAGTGTTAATTTTGTAAGTAATTAAAATTTTATTTTTATCGCAGTGGATGTCAGCAAGGCTGGTAAGGGACATTTATCGGTATCTATATCTCACGAGGATTTATCGATTGAGAATAAAGTAGAAAAATTAAATGATGCCATTTATGTCATATCATTTTTACCACGTTTAATGGGGCACTACGATGTTTCAGTCTTCTATAATGGTAGAATGGTGAAAAATTCATCCAAATATACATTTTCTATTGAAGCATTTCCTTCAACTTTACCAATTTTGGTGGATTTTCCTAATGGACCGAATATCCAAATTAACAAACATTATGAGTTTGTTATTAGTAGGGATATGTTTAATAGTTCTGATTTTAAACTTATAGCAACCGTGAAAACCCCTTCTGGAAAACGAATTCCTTGTCCTTTATGTAGGTTAGATTCTTTTTCGATAATTGGATACTTTGTTCCTACCGAGGTTGGTCTGTATAAAATAAATGTTAAGTTAAATGACGAACATCTCGCACATTCACCTCATTATGTAAAAGCTTCTTATGACAATTACAAAGACGTCTCTGACAATTTGATTCTTTATGTCGATAAATCATTTAGTTTATTCGACAAAGATAACCAGATAACGGAATATTTGGGAAAAGTTCCCGTAAATGAGAAGAAATCTTTTTTTATTGACTTCAGTGGTGTAAAGTTCGATGGTATTTTTAAATTGGATGTTTTGATAACTGATCCGGAGAACCAACAAGTTCCTGTATTTATTACGGGACGAGGATCTAGTTTCTTGGTTGATTTTATCCTTAAAATAAGGGGAGATCATACATTGAATGTGAAATTCAATGATAAAATTGTAAAAGGGACTCCGTGTACTATAAAAGCTATTGATGACTATGACTTGTTAGACTAAGTCATAATTTTTTGTTATTACGTTTTATTCCTTGTTTTCTTTATATTATTACTTTTCTTTAATTATATCGTATGTTTGTTTGCATTTAAATTTTAATTAATTAAATACATACTTTATTCTACTAACATTAATTTGTATAAACTAGTAAAAACTGTTAAATGTTTATATTTCATGTATTTTGAAAAACTTGATAATAAATGTACTTATTATTACTATGCATTTTATTTAATATCAAAATTTTTATAAAAACCTATAGAATTAAACTGATGGTTAGGGAAATGGTGGTAGAAATTTTGTAAATGGTAATTGCAGATAAGCTATTAATTTAGTAGAAAAAATGTTTTAGCATTTTTTAATTCCTAAGGTTTCAAATAAGTTTAATCTTTTACTTTTGGGAACATTGTGCAATAATTTAATCGATTGTTCTGAAATACTATGATTTGAATTTATGCAATGTTCAGATATATTCCAATGGACTTTTTCCTTTTTTCTATTGCATACACATGTTCATTTCGTCTGGTTTTGATCGCTCTACTGAATCCCTTATATATATTGCATCATAATTGTCCTATGTTATTTTATATACACCATTTTTATCTACAGGATTGAATTTATATTTACTGTTAGTGATAATTTTCTGTAAATTTAGCTTGTTAATCTGTATGCACTCGAAACCTAATTTGGCTAATTTGTTGTTTACTTTGTTTGTTATGTTAGAAATATAATTTATTGAACAGTAACTACTTAACTTATTTTTATTCTTATTATTTATATTAAATATGTTTTTAATTTGAAAGCACTTTTCACGTCTGATTATTTTGTTAATTCTGTTTTGTAGCCATTATGTAACACTAATATTTTTATGTTACTGATTTTTGTCTGCAAACCATTTTCAGTATGTTTATTGCTCTGTGTAATAAACTATTACAAGAAGCTATTTTTACGTTAAAAGTATTGGTTATTGGTAGCTAGGGTTATAGCATCTGTGGTGGTTGTTTTCCCATTAAACATTGAACCTAAGGGTGTTTTTATTTTTGTTTTTGTATTCTTTGAGATCCAAGAAATTAATATTGTTGTTTACTTCTATTTCCATTGTAAATTGTATATTTAAACAAATTAAACTTAGTAGATTTATTTCTTTCGCTCTTTCCTACTCAGAGCAGGGAAAACCAGAATGTATTAGCATTTGGTATAAAGTCGTTATTAATGTAGGTTTATAAAGTTGCTCTTGGTTTAAGAAATATACTCTTTTTTGTCTCTATCCTGCCTTTTGATTTTGCACTATACATTAAAATAAGGGAAAGAAGTGGACACAATCAGTCAGATGATAACATTTTCCTATACTTTTCCAAGCAGATATTTTAACAACTTTCACATATAGAACTTTTATGCAACATTTGTTTACCATAATTTTAATTGTATCAGTTATTTACTTACTATTTTTTTTACAGCTGCTCCCTTTTTTTGATCAATATCACTTTATCACAATTTTTATTTTTCATGTGTACAGTTCATATGTTCATATTTACGATTTTAAGTTCGTAGCGTCATCTGTAGTAATTTTAGTAAAATTATATTTAATGACAAAACGATCTTCATGTTATGCAACACCCCATGTTCCGATGCTGTAAACAGATACTTGCAAACGAAACGTAATTTACGATGCACGGAGGAGTCTATACATTAACTTTTCACTAATAATGCAAGTGTTAAAACAGAAAAGATTGATTAATAAAACAATAATTTACATAAAAACACGTGCAAGCAGCGTCTTGCAATAGACAACACCTATAGATAAATATCATCACCACAGATTTATCATCACCTTTTTACATCGACTTCCATAGATATCTAATTAACAATATCATAATATCAATGATATATTTTATCAGGTTAGGTCTTCATATAGTGTTGATTTATCTAATAAAACATAAAAAACTGATATAAATTACCACCCAACACCAGTTTTAAGAATTCTTGTGTAAGTGTTGCTGTACTAAAATCTTAAGTATCTTCTTCCGAGTAAAAACGTATATTTCTTGAAGCTTTCTTATTTTCTTAACCTCTTTCAGAACTATGTTATGTTCCTTAATTTGTTATATTTGTGTAATGATATATTCAGTTTATTTTAATTTTAGGTGAAATGGATGTGACTTCCTTAGGAAACATTTTTAATCAAAATATGTAAGGATTTTGTTTTTATTATTCAATTGTACAGCAATTTTTGTTGAACTATTTTAGATCATTTGATGGTTTTGATAGTAAATACTCAGCACGTATTTTAACTCAAGATGTAACAGTGAACTGTAGTGTAGGAACCCATCATCATGGAAGTTCAAATGTAAAACTAACGAATGTTGTTGATTATAATTGGGAATTAAGATATAGCAATGGACAAATGCTTGCAGTTCATATAGATGGCAATGTTATTGCTTATGGAATGAAAGGTTTGAGAAAATTCTCTTTTTTAATGTTCATTATTCTGTGTAGTACGGGAAGTACATCAGTAAATGCAAGATATTAAAATTAAATACACCACTACATTTCAGGTAAAAATGGTAGCATGATAAGGGTGGCAAATCAGAAAAATAATAATAGGACACTTATTAAAGACATTGGAGCTCCAATTCTTGACCTATCTTTTGCTATTATACCCAAACAAATAATTCTTGGTTGTGCTGACATAGAGGGAAGTATATATATTTATGAAATAGATGATCAAAGTGATTCAGTTGTGTATCCTTTTAATAATTTTTAATCTTTGCTATTATTTTCCATTAGTTTATTTTTTTCCTTAACAAACTAATAACAGATGGTCACTGGTCTTACATATAATTCATCCAAAACCTATGTACAGTATAGCTAACAATTATAGGATAATTTGGTGTCCATATCTTCCTTCGTATGAAGAAGAATCAGATGGAGATGTTATTGATGATCCTGCTAAGTTGTTTGTATTTCTTAATGGAAATAAGGGTAATATTGTTGAGTATTATATTCTTTAGTTTTTGCTTAAAAAATGTAATTTTAGCGGAAATTTTTGACGTTAGTATTGTGAATTCGCAATATGGTTCAGACCCTTTATGCCCCACTTCAGATATTGAAGGATTTATAGAAATTAACGAGCATATTTTGGATATTGTTGATGCGTCGTTTTCACCGGATGGAACTGCTTTAGCAACATCCAGTTTAGATGGTTACGTGAAGTTCTTCCAAGTAAATAAAAGCAACCAAAACAGATATTCACAAATGTTGCATTGTGCTTTTGGAAGAATTTTTATTTTTTTAATAAGGTAATTTTATATTTCAGGTCGATATGCCGGATAATGAGAAGCCAAGATTTTTACATGAATGGAAACCACACGATGGAAAGGCTCTGTCTTGTTTGTTCTTTTTAGATAACATTTTACACAATTATACTACAGAGTAAGTAAAACGTTATTTGTAAAAAATGTATGAAATGAAATGTAGCCTTACAAATGGAAGATATTAATGAATTTCTTATGTTTATACAAGCTGTTTAGCCAGTGTTATATAGAAATAAAAAAATGTGATGACGGTTTATATTTTAGTTTTAGGTTTTGGAAATTTGCAGTAACTGGTTCAAATTATAATACTGAGTTAAAAATCTGGTCTTGTGAGTCTTGGACCTGTTTACAGACGATTTGTTTTCTCCCCAACCCAACATCATTAACTCAGCAATTGTTTATGAAGGCACGCCTAGATATGACGGGTCAATACCTGATTTTATCAGATATAAATAACCGTACTTTGTATATTTTAAAACTACAAAGAAAGGATTCAGAACAAGTGGCCCTGGTTTCGTCAATATCACGTTTTCTTTTGCCGGCCCCGTTCCTTAGTTTTTGTATTGTTAGTGCCGATGAAAAAAAGCAATTGCGAAGTGCGAGTAGCAACGAAGATATCTACACGAGTGATGTTGACGATTTTGAGGATGCAACGTTGGAAGCAGTAGTTGAAATGAAAATGTTTGTGGTTCAACCTAAACAACTTCAGGAATGTCTCATTACATACCAACCGGAAAATTTTTATTTGAATGACGAAAAAAAGCAAAATGGACTGGAAAATCTGGAGGAAGAAAAAAACAATGACGCGAAAGAAGAAAAGAATGAGCTCCTCAAACTAGATGACCTCCAACCTTCTGTTAATTTACTCATACAACAAAATAATAGCCAGCAACAATCGTTGAATTTAATGACACCAGAAGCATTTAGTTCACCTACACAAACCATTAGTCCGACAAAAACCAATCTTAATAAATCAATAGAACAGCAAACAGATAACGAAAATGTTCGAAACGATCTAATCAACCTGTGTAATAATGATCAGCAAGACGAAAAGCCACAAAAAGATAACTTTGCCAGTGGTGGATCGAGTCCTAGCCGTGAAGTTCAAGAAATATTCTCATTCAAGAATGATCAAGAATTTTTTGATGAACTAATGAATGTTGGCAAAGAAGCAAAAATGGCAAATACGAATACTACATCGCATTATGGAAATCAAACAGATGCAGCAGAAGAAAATTCCTTCTCGGAAAGTCTTAATAGGAAACAAACGGCCGTGTGGTCCAGTATTCCCATACTTAAAGCCACTGAAGTGTTAAAAGAAGAAAATCGACGTCAAGAGATGCAACAAATACAACAGCAGCAGCAGCAACAAGTGGTCGAAGAGACCCTAGCCGAGGGAACGATTGTACATGAAAATAACGAGTTTAAAGATAAAACTGCATATGTGCACCTGAATTATCGGATGAAAGCACTAGAAAACTTGTTGCAAGAACAAAACGAGCAAATTCAAAGACTTAGTTGTGAATTTAGATCGTTCGTTAAAAATTACAAAAATGACTCGAAGGATGATGTTCACACAACGTTTTTAAAAGAGTTGGATGTTGCTCTTACGAGAAATCAAATCCAGCAGTCGAAAATGTTCGAAAATTATTTTAAAAGGGAATCGGACCAGCATGAAAAATTGATCTCTAACGTTACGCAATCATTAAGCAAAGAAATTATTGATAAGTTGCAAAATATTGTGATACATGAAATAAATGATGTGATTTTACCAACTGCAGTTAATTCATTTGATAATTTGAAACACCAATTGTCTTTTGAATATTCACAAAAACTAGGGAATATGGATCATTACATGAACGAAAATATAACGAAAGTAATAACCAGCAAGGTAGGTATTATTTATTTATACTTACAGGGAAAATAATTTTCTAATAAATTTTCTTTGTACTGTCTAGACTGTGGCAGACTCTCTTAGTGCATCAATATTGCAAGTCATTCAGCCAAGCTTAGAACAATGCTATAGGAATATGATAGAAAGAGCGCTAATACCGTCATGGGAAAAAGTGTGCAATTCAATGTTTCAACAAATTCATGATACATTTACAAAAGGAACCAAAGAGTGTAAGTCATAAAAACTTTTAAAACTCAAAAAAAAACTGGATTATTATAATTAATTCGAATTTCTATCAAGTGCAGATATTACGGTATAAAGTAAAAAAGAAAATAATTTCACATAATATTTTAGGGAGATGTTATTATTTGTTGTAATTTTGATTTGAAATTTTATTGAAATAATGTACGTTTATAATATTTAAAATAATAATAATCATTATCTTTTAATAGATACTGCGTCAGTAGAGACTTATATGGAGAGACAAAGACGTGTACAGGACAAAGGCAAAGACTTAATTGTTCAAATGCAAGCCGTTTCAGATGCAATGAAAAACAGTGCTGAAAAACTCACAAATACTCTCACATTAGAAATACAAAAACAACTTTCTTTATCTTTCTCTAAGTATGTTCTTTATCTTTTTTCTTTTTAGTTTAAAATTATTAATAATATGAAGATTTCGAATATATCTTTTAAGCTTTCTAAGTTAAACATTTTCTTTTAGTATGCAGGATAAAATAGCGTTAACGATAGCTGAATTAGTAAGCGAGCAAGTTAAACAAGGACTAAAAAATCACGTGGCTATTCTCGAAGACAGTGTTCTTAATGCAGTTCGTTCAAGAGCTGTAACTCCTTCGCCACACGTAATTGACACTCAGGTACAGTAAAATGCTCAATTTAATATAAAAAGCTATTCATATAAGATTAATTTATCCAAATTGAAAAAATATATTTCTTCAGTTTCAGCTGGTTCAGATACAGCAGGCACTTGCAAAAGGACAAATAGACGTGGCATTTCAACAGGCGCTGTCTGCTTCTGATTTATCTCTAGTTGTCTATGTGTGTGAAAAAGTTAATCCTCAAGAAGTGTTTGGGCAAGACAAGTGCATTTTACTACAACACGTAACATTGTCGTTAATACAGCAATTAAGTGCCGATTTAACAAGAAACACGGAACTAAAATATACGTGAGTATTTTTTATAAGTAGTGATAAATTGCCGAACTAAAACTCGAAGAAATGTACACTGTGAACCAATATGGATGTCTTATGGAAGCAGGTTGAATATAGGAGTTGGAGTAAAAGATACATTCCGACATTCAAAAATAAAGACTAAAGTTCAACATTTCCCAATTAGAAATAATTAAAAAAAATCATTGAGTAGAAAAATTTAAAATATACTACCTACGCCATTGTATTCTACTCGAAGAACGTGAAAGGGTTTTCTTTAATTTTGAAAATAATGAAGATATGGAGTTCAATTGGAAGCAAAGAAAATTGATGTCTAGCCTATATCTAACATAGAAGAACAATGTATTTCTTCATTAAATTTGTCATAAAAAATTAGACCGCTACTCGTGATCATTTTATACTCCAATATTTTAACTTAGTTTCCATAAAGGGACGTCTACATTGGTCCATGATGACTGTACTTATATTTTATTTAATGTATATTTAAGATGTATCACTTTATTTTATATTTGGAGTTTTTGTTTCTTTAAATATTATTTAAAATTTTGAAAACTGACATTGAGGGTACTAATTTCCCTATTTTATAGTAAAATATACAATAGAATATTGAAACAATATCAACATTTTGTTAAGGTATCTTCAAGAGGCTCTATTGAATCTGAACACATCACATCCACTAACCAAAGATCACATTCCAGCCATATTAAAAGAACTATTAAAACAACTCAACAATTTCATCATGTCAAATTCGACGCACAAGTACGCAAGAAACATGCGTATGCTTCAGATGATAACGCAATCTTTGCTTAAGCCGTAGTTTTTATTATTTTAATAAATTCAAATTAAATTTTAAACGTTTTTTTACTATGATTTTTTTAATTTGTGCGACTGACGTTCTGTTAATATATGTACACATAAGTATATGTAATAGATATGTTTCTCATTTTGTCTAATACATTAAGAATTTCTTTTTAATTTAAATAAATATATTAATTTTAAATGTTTTTTATTGCAATTAGGTATCTAATAAGAAAGGCGTTTTTAGTATTTCAAATGTTACAGAATATTTTTTAAGGATCGTCAGCTGAATCTAATGAGTTTTATAAACCACAAACCCCAAATTCCCCATAAAAAAGTTTAGAACCTAGAAAACGTTTTAACAACCAAGGTGTCATCCTCAGTTAGAAACTCTGTCTGCGACGAAGGGGCAAGTGTTAAGATTTATATTTAAATACGTAATTGAAAACATTGTTTAAATAAATACATAATTATTGTTAGCTATACACCGGTTAAATAAATATCTTCTCCCGCGTGTATACAGCTTTACACACTCTGTAATAGCTCTCTATATTCACATCGCTAACCAATATTTTAAGGGAGCTTTAATTATATAACTTGAGAAAAAGAAAAATACGATTTTGAAAAAAATAAAAGGGAATGAGCATAATAAAAAAAATTATCTACTTAAAATATTTATGTATCTTTCATTATTATGTAATGTATATATATATAATGTATATTTGGTATCTGCTGTACATCGATAAATAGTAAGTAGTAAATAATAAAACAGTTTTTTTCTTTGCAAAGAGGTTTCGTTACGAGTGTTATTGACATTGATCTAAGGCATAAACACAACCGTTTTTCTTAACTATTCCTTTCGTTCACTCTCTTACCTTCCTTCTCTCACTCTCGTTCATTATCTTTTCCCGTTTATTTTCTGCGTATTTGTTTGTTTTCAAATAAATGCATCTACACAATATGTATATAAATAATACTAATTAATAATAATAGTAATAATAACAACAACAATGACATTATATTATTATGTAACACCACAGTATTGACGATGCTTCTGATGTGTATGTTATGTGTAGGCTCGCATGCGCGAGTATGTATTTTTTCTTTGTCTATGTATGTTAAGAACACGACTAATAGTTACATAATTATGTTAATTAGCAGTGAATGATGACGTGTTTTTTTTAATTATTTCTTTCTAATCAAAACTTGCATAATTAAACTTCTCGCTAAAATGACAATGTACGAGTGTATTTTTTATATAATAAATCCGCACTTGACCGGAAACAACCTATATATGTGAAGTGGTGACCAAAAACAGTTATTCTTTAATTCAAAATATTTTTAAAATTAAATATTAAAAGTATATTTGCTCAAGAGTTATTGCATTAGTTATAAATGATTGAAAATTTGAGCGTATTTTACTATATTTTAGGCCTTGATGTACATATTACAAGAAAACTAGTTTACGATTATTGATTTTAGTGAGTGTTTGTTTATGTTGATAAAAATACAAATTGAGAATGTTTAAATTGAATGTAATTAAACTTATATAAAAATAATAATATAAATTGTTTCATTGTGTTATTGTTAGATATATTGGCCACACCACTTCCTTCTCTCATATTTTATTGTTAGTTTTTTTTAAGTATTTATCAGAACAGCCTTGGATTTTTGAAAATTGTCGTAATAATACATAGAATCCAAGGGACGACTATCCGTAGCCTTTTTTAACGAATTAAAAAAGAAAATAAAATGATTATATGATAATTTACCTGGTCAAATGCAGTAACTTGAACATGCGTGGGATGAAATTACTTTTACTTCGATGAGAAATGAGTTTTAGCTAATTGTTTAAATAAATGCCCAGCACTCAAGCGTTTTTACAACGAAATCAACGTTGGGCGTCAATGGGTCGTTCCCATAAGTTTTGCATGCTTCGGACCGGCCCAGATAAAGGTCCCCATCTAACCACAAACCAAATTTTCCGTCGCCGGCTCCAATACTCAAACTTTCGTTGTTACCTTTGATAAAGTATAGATTTTCACCTGTCCAATTGTACACTTGGAAATGAGGAACGAAAGTGAAAAGCAGGGATTCCCCAGTGCCATAAAAATGGTCAGACACTTGGAAGGCGCATGATGTCAATGCACCAAACACCTACAATTGAAGAAGGCATAGATAATAAGCAAAATTAATTTGACAATTAATTTTTTAAGAAACGAAAATGATACTATATTATATAAATAATTATGGGATATTATTATTTTGTTTCAAAAATAAAGTAAGTAAAAAAATAATGGTAAAAAAGAAAACTTTAGTCTTGAGAGTTTATATTATTTCGAGTAAAATAGAAAATACCATTTTAAAAATGCTATTTTTTGTTATTGCTACGTATACTAATATATTTATTTTTTCCTTGAGAACTATTCTTATAGTTTTTAGTGGAAATTATTCAAATTGTTTTTTAATTGCGACAATACCATCCTGCTCTCTATACTTTTCTTTAGCTTCCTTCAATTTATTTTCCAAATCATTTGTACTTTTGATTTGTTTTAATTTTTCTGGAATTTATTTATTTCCTTTTTTCTGATACTATTTCTTGTAGTTTCCAAATCCTAACGCTTTTGTTAAAAATGATTTCATGCTTAAAATTCTTAATGAATAATATGTACAGTACTATTTAAGCATCTAAAAGTCAGAAAAGAGGAGGTAACAATTAATTTAAGAAAGGGAAGAACCAGTTGGTTAACATTTTGAACAAAATAAATAAATTGATTGATACAATCAAGAACATTTTTACATTTTTTGACTGGTCACCTTTGGATGGAAAAAATAATATTACTTACATTATTGTCGGTGTCTTGAATAAGAAGTAAAATTGGCGATTCTAATTTGTACATTTTTCTATACATAGAATTCAAGCTGAAGCCGTGTTGACTAGTGCTGAATACGAGCGTCCAATTGTACCCTTCAGCCCTAGCGGGTAAGTGATGGTACAAGGCGAGACGATGCTCATCCGTTAAAATTTCCGTGGTGCCTATCAATTCCGGGGGCGCAAGTTCCACATCTATTGAAGGGTGTGCGGCACTTGCTAGGGCCTTTCGGACATCATTTGACATTGGCAAAACCTAAAAATTATTATTACAAACTTTTAATTACAACGTTTAATTCTTGTAAAAAAATAACATCTGAACTTCTAAAGGCGCTCACAGGCACTATTCAACATTAATACACTAACATTTTTAAATGTACTAATTTTGGTTGTGATAAATTTTGTCCTTAGAAAAAGGTAATAAAGCGATAATTACAGATACAACGTGAACAAATCCGCTGCAGTTGACACCCATTTTTAAAATTAAAAAAGGAACAAAAATAACGCTCAGACGTGTACGGCCAGATAAAAATGCAGAAGTTGCAGATACACATAGGCACTCAATTAAAAAACATGAAAAGATAAACTTGTTTGTTATATGCAATCGGTAAAAGAAAAACGATTATTTTTAATAAACCGGAAAGATAATTAAATCAATATCCATAAAAACGTCAATGATGATAAGTTTAATTAAAGCATCTTAAAAAATCATGTAAATTAATAAATAAATTTACATGAAATACCAGTTTTTTACGTTGGTTAAAGTACGTTTTTCTTATAGTTCTAGTTTTGACTGCTACATTTTTTACAAATTACTTTTTGGTATAAACACGTTGTTTACTGCAATAAAACTATGAATAGTTGCGGCTTTTTACAATATAAGTATCATAATTTTTACCTACACTTAAAAGTATAGCTAATAAATACTAACACGCAAAGCTAACAAGCACTTAAAAGTAATTAAATAGCAGTATTTGGTAGGTGCTTGCCTGAGGGTAAACTAAGCAAAGACAATAATTTAATAATATTACTTTTGAAAACAAGGTAGACAAATTATGTGTTAATGTTGTTAATAAAAAGTTAAACCGCAGGTAGGTGTTTTTAATACGTGTTAAACCTGTTTTTATAGTTTATAGCAATGTGCTCCATAAATAAATTAATAATTCAGATTAGTTCCTAAGCTTTACATATAGGTAACTATTTTAAATAGCTTTGTGTCTCCTGTACTATTTACAAATAGTAATTACTTAGCTACTGTATATATGTATTTAGTAAATGGTACTATGAATATACAACTGGTTTATTAATTAATGAGTGAAATGTAGACTGTGTCGGTGTATAAAACATTGCTCTTTAGTCTATATATAAATAGATGTGTGTATGTAGTATTGAGGTGTGCAATTGGTTTTAACTTTTTAAGTTTAATACTGCCTGGGCAAAATGAACACTAATTTTTATATTTTATTTTATAAACAATTCAAGTAATGAAACGTAATTTTCAAAATTGTATTGTCATTTTGAAACCAATACAAATATCTTAGTTTTATCGTTACTATATTATATTGGTTAGGGTATTTCCCTATTTATCATCAATTGATTTATGAGATGTTCACCTTACCCAGACTATAGGTACTTTCTCGATATTTTTTAATGTTCATTGTGAAACATGTCAGTATGTAGAAAATACCAATTGTTATAGTCACTACTATTCAGTAACTACTGTCTGTATATGCAGGTAAATTATATATATTATAACGTTACTTTTCTAGAAATTAGTGGGAAAGTAAAATAATGATTACTCTACATAGGTAGTTCAAGAATGAAGAGTTTTTGGAAGTGTCATGTTTCACTACAACATCTATTATTATATTTATTATCATGCAATTTTTAGTCACCTCTTCGGTACTGTCACTTGACATGGTTTGTGTTTTGATGATATTGCAGATCTTAGCATAGGGAGCCTTCACGATCTGGGTCAGTCAAAAAATTATACTGTCAAACTTAGTTTAAGAGAAAACTTTTTCATAATAAATTTTTTCAAATTTTCTATTTTATTTAAATACACACCTTAAAAGTATTTATATAGTTAATCTACACGAAGATTTAGCAATGTTTATAAATACGACTACTATAGTTTTCGTATACATATGTATATCTTTTTATAAATTGTTTGTCATAAACAGGTATCTATATTTAATGCTTACACAAAAATACTCTCACAATCGGTTAGTAAACAGTGTGGCACAAATTCGATCCTGACTACAGCAGGAATAGTATACATAGAGTCCCATTTTTACACATTTATTTTTCTAATTTCAATACTAAATTTTATAAAAAATTTAATTTATGAAAATACATATTCAATTTTAAGTATTATGTAAAGGAAGATATTTCAACAAACGTTAATATTATTTAGTTTTAGTATTTAAAAAAAATTGACTTTTTAAGAAAATTTTGTAAATTAAATACCTAATTACAATATATATTAATTGTAAAATTTTATGAGAATCCAATTAATTTTGTGATTATATAATAGAAATGATACCTTACCTCCCAACTTTCTTTTGTAAATTCCGGTACATCCCCTTGACTTCCGTGTCTGCTTGTTGAAGGAGTAGAGTCCGGGCTCCAAAGCTCAGTCTCGTTTTCGATCAACATGAATCCCCGATTTTTAATCTATAATTAAAATTGAAGTTTTTATACCACTCGACCTATTTACACCAAAATGCAATATTACTTCTTCTTCATCAATTTCTCCATAGAGTTGAGGAAACCAAGCCTGAATAAAATTATAGAGATCATCAACTCTGTTACGGGGAACGCTGAACCAATATTCTGGTCTCATCTTCTTTTTACCATACGACATGAGTGGAGTGGATTTGGGTATTGGTTTGTCCAATGGTTTTCCCATTCTAAGCCTCAAGTATAGTGGAGGATCCTCGCATGATCGTGCAGGTGTCGGAATTAATTCTAAAATATTTTTATAGTAGCACACGCGGATTGTGGTTCATTTAATTAATAATATTTTTGGTCGACAACTTACTATCAAACGAAACAAACAATTCCGGCATGTCTTCAACCGATACCATTGATCTATAATCTAGCTTAGGCTGAAGCGATTTTGATGGTTTAGACGACTCAGTAGGCTGTCTTATAAACGTTCCAACCGAAGACCTCCTAGAATTTAATTACAATTACGTTTAAAATGATTGATTTAGGGATACCCATATTTTCAGATATAATTTGAAGTAGTCAAAGTAGCAAGGGATTAATGTTGATAGAAATATCTCATTTACATTTACAATTCAAAACTAACTTTATCTGCAATCATATTGAAAAATAGCAGTACGGTTGTTTACATACATATATTTTATGTAAACTAAAATTAATGCACATTTTAAAAATTAAAAAGAGGACAATGCAACAACAAAAAAAAGTATTTATTGGGTACCAAATTAATAAAGTTAACACAGCTCGACTCCGAAAAACAACAACTGCCATTGATACGTAAATATAGAACGACAAGTAAGTATATCTACTTTTATCAATATTCGATATTTTATTAAAACTAAGTTGTTTATTATAAGTCTTCTTTGGGTATCACTTCTTACATTAATTTTCTATAAATTTCTTTCCTCTTATCTACTCGATATTATTGTTTTTGTTAATCACAAGCAGTGGCAATTATTCAAGTGAAGTATGCGAAGATCCTCTTCACCTATTATTCGGACAATTTCGAAATTTATTTCTCTCACAAAATAAATATAATTTTTGTTATAATTATTTTTTAGTTTTCAGTAAACGAAGAAATTGCGTGTAAAAAAGCATATAGGTACAATAGACCTTGTAATGGATTTAATATACATGACAACGGTGACATTAGCGGAAATTTGCAGCCCTAGCCCTCTCTATCAGTCACCGAATAGGGAAGAGATCGCGGCGGTTCGACCGGTCTACTGCACCTAGATGCACATTAGTTGTTCGTATTTTGAAAAAAAAATCCAAGACGCTTTAAAAGAATATACAAGACTTTTTAAAATACAATTCAACGAGAATGTTGGATTAAATAGATTTTCAGTTTTGTTATTGATGCAGTATTATATTTAATAATATAATGTTCATATTGCTCGACGCATTAACTGGCACATATTCTGAAGGATATTCGAGGGCATAGTGTAGATTTAGTTTTTCTCAGTTTTTTGCAACTCTTCACATATTTTTGAACTAGTACCGCAACTGGTTACAGGGTTTTAAGTAGATCATTTTAAACAACTTAGTTTCAATAGAGTGTCAAACTATAATAATCAATATTAACAATTTTATTTGTTCAATAGGGACGAATACTGACAAGCATGCATGCACCAAGCGATAAGCACTAACAGGAATACGGTATACAACAGAAAGGACACAGCAACAACGGCAACGTACCCAACAGCTTCAACCGACGCTCCCAAAGAAGCACCCATCGTTCCAACCGAAGCACCTAAGGAGCTTACCGAAGCACCCATTGTATTAATGATGTTAGTAGGAAAGAAAGCGCATGCACCGCCGCCCGCGGCAGAAGTTGTTACAGAAGAAGCGTTAGTAGGATCGTTGACATTTGCACCGGAAACGGCGAGGCAGCTCGGCGACGGTGTATTGGCGCATGCGTCCATGCTATCCTCCGACGATGTTTTGCTCGAAAACAAACCCGTGCTGAAGTTAACGAAATTCTTTGAAGAGTTGAATATCACCACCCAAACGAACAACTTTACACCAATATTAAATTTGATTTGTTCATTGATAATTTAATATCCTTAACTTCCTTTTACTGAGCTCAAGAGATGATACGAAGTATTGCAGTTTATGCAACATCATTGTAAGTATCAGTAAAAAGAAAAATTAATTGTTTGAATAACAAGTGAAATTTACGGCTTTATGAATTAAAAATAGTTCGATCGTTGTCGTTGGGAAATACTAATTTGTTTGGTTAATACACAATGAATATCTAGAAACTACTCATGATAACCTCGGTATTTAGGTTTTACTGTTTAAAAATTGTAAAAACACAGAAAAAAACAGAGCAGAGACCTAAAGTGTGATAAGCATTGGAAACTATAAATGAAATAAATTACAGTGAAATGTGTGGTGTTGTCTAAGAATCATGTCGGTGTTGTAGAAAATGCATGAAGAGAAAATATCCGTGTCTTGATATGGGTTATTGACATTATAATTTTTGAAAGGCGTAAGTAGATTTTAGCTGTATATGGGGGAAGTATTGAAATTATTTAAATGTTATTATAACGTTATTTAAGCCAGCAAGCATTCAGAACATCATATAAAAGTTAATTTGCTACATTTTGTTTCAAACACACTACATTAAAAGATCTTAGAGGCTTAGAATATTAGGGTATATTAATAACAGATTGTAAATGTATAAAGGCGTGTTGAAAAAGTGTATTAAATGATGTAATATATCGTTCCGTTTTAAATTTATTGCAATTATTATTCTAAGCCGTCGTTTAAACACTCAGAAAAGAATATTAGATGTGCCTTATCATGAACTATACGTCACAAAAATCATTTACTCAAAACTGTGGCTGCAATATTAATAACTGTTTCATAAAAGCAACGAACGGAACTTGAACTCAATTTGTTTTTGTAATTACAACAACAAACCCCTTACCTGGAAAACACTTTCGAAAATACTGATGTGTGCTGTGAGTCCGCTGAATGTGGTTGTTGCTGACTAGATTTCTCTTGATCTTTGTCCGTTGAGAACGTTTCCATCCAAGATAACGGGTACGAAAGACGTTTTAACATCTGAAAATATTAGTAAACAATTAACTGTTCCTAAATTTATGTATGTCAAATTAATACGGTAAGCTTTGTTTTTCGTTGATCTTTTATAAAGAAAAGATTTTCTTTTTCACCTATTGGTATATTAAACCTATTTAATCAATTAAATGGGTAACAATTTTAATTGAACTTTGTCTTAATATTGAAAAGTGTTTAATATTAGGGGACTTCCTTCTAACATAAGTCATTACTTCTCTCACAAGAAAAAAACGAATCGATTCAACCTGATGTTACTTGTTTTAAATGGCATTACCTTATTCTTCCTGTTTTGTTCTCCCGTTTCTCTTTCTGACAATGTCTCTTTTTTCTTCTCCTTTTGAGTACTAGTAACATCTGCAGTTTCGGAATTATCCGTATTTGAGTCCAGACTGAACGATACAGAACTCGTTTTCTTCCGAGCAGGGCTTTCCGTGTCGCTGGTTCCTAAATTGTGAGATGCCGGTAGAGGCATTGCTGGCACCCAATCGTTCGAGAGTATTATGTCCGCATCACTATATTTTGCTTTCACAGGAATCGGTTGTATTGGAGGAACTACAGGCGGAGTAGGAGACGGTGGGAGTGGTGGTGCAGAGGGAATAGAAGTAAAATCGTGTACGTCTATTCCTGAATCATGGCAGCTTTCTTTAACTAAACTTTCTTTCTCATCTTCTTTAGATTCTTGATATGATGGTGTTAACGGTTCTGATATCTCCTCCACATCCATTGACCTTAAGAATTTTAAGATGTATTAGATGTGTATAAAAAAATAGATGACATGGGAGGTCATACTCTCTATCCTTCGATGGCACAGCCCAGTGATGATCCAACAATGATTTACGTCTGTCTTCTACGCTATATTTATTATCACCAGATTCTATATTTACAGGTGTGACTAGTTCTCTTTCGAAAGCTTTTGGGAAGGCGTCTCCTTCACGCTCAGCACTCGAACAAACTGACTCGGCATCGTCTCCTGCAACTGTCACATCTAAAACTACTAACACACAAGTCTCGTATCTTCGTTATCGACCACATATGAGCGATTTATTTCTTTAAATTTGTATACCATACAATATTTATCCTTACCAAGTTCCGGAAAAGTTTCGTCCTTGACCATGAGCGAGTCGGGCTCGTGGTCATCGCCGATGCTCTTCTCGTTCATCGATGATTTTCCATGATAGATCTCAGGTTTTTCGTAATGCGTGTTGTTCTGGTCTTGCGTACGTGCACCGTGTTGTCCAGTACGCATGTGCGCAATGTCGTAGTATATGGCGACATTGACGACGAATTCCATTGGTGCGATCACACCATACGCTTCGGGTCCGTGTTCGATTACGAGCGTGTCAGACACGTTCGGATCAAACATGACTGCGTTGGGGGTGACGAGCAGCACTCCTCCCACCACTCCTTGTCCGTCGGTGATATGGCGTACGTTGATCTTAAGGAAACGGGCGGTAAACGGTGACGAGTCAGATAGACTTCCGCTAGCAACAGCGCTATCTGTCGATCCTGATCCATAACCTGTCACAGAGGGAGTTCTGATACGCTCCACATGCCCTGGCTTTGGACTTACTGGTCGCAAATTTTCCAGAAGTTCTGAAAGTACAAATTATATACTATACGATATTAAGAAAATGTCCCACATCAATATGTTTTCTGATTAGCTCCTTTAGAAACTTTCTATATATACAGCCTGTATGGGTTTATATGTTGTATATTTTAAAATTACTTTCAAAGATGGCTGACTTCTGGCTGTATTGGAAGTGGTCATCAACATGTTATTTTAATTGAAACATACTACTTTCTTTTTTAAAATTCATCCTAACTTTACCGTTTTGGTTTTTTTTGACGTTTGCTGAAAAAATGTCAGCCATTTCCTCAAATTATGAATAACTTCAAAACCAAGTGAGATAGAGGGTTGCGATTTTGACCATTGTATTGAGAATAGATTAACGTATTTTCACATTAAAATTAATTTTTAAAATTCCTTGCGTTTTACCTGTGCACTGTAAAACATGAAGACATTGAAACATGGATAATCGGATTTTATTAATGGAACGCCACATTAAATCTTGACAATTCGAAACAGAATTGTGATCTCTTTCGACTTTTTTTAAAAATACTGTCTACTTATTTATTATCGGCAGTTTTTGAAAGATTTTGATAGTAATTTTCAAATGTGATGCATTCAGATTTATAAAGTCTTATAAACTCTTATTCTAAGGGGGGTTATAGAGGAATGCTGTGGTAGGACACCTTGTTTATCAGTGAATTCACGTTAAAATTTCAGACTTAAGAAAATTTTTAATTTTATAAATAATTGAATGATAAGGTTTTTTCTATAATATTTTCATATTACTAACATTGATATTATTATTTTATTGAAGTATAATGGGTAAATGTTTTAACCTTTTTCCTCTGATGGGAGGTCTTCGTACAGAGTTGATATGGGAGTTTTCTTCTCGTCAGATACATCGTTGTCTTCTCTTTTCGTTCTGTCGGGCACTTGTAATTTCTGACCCGGGAAAATGTATGGGGTTGCCAAACGATTCAATTTTGTCAACTCTGAAGGTGTTGTGTCAAATCTAGCAGCTACTGATGTTAACGTATCTCTGTCCGATACCTTTAAAAGTATAGAAATAGTTTTAACATTTTATTGTATTATTTTCTTGGATCTAAAAACAAGTCAAATTGATTACTAATTAAGAATTTTAATAGATAATTCTAATTCTAAATTTCTGGAAATTAATCATATATATTATGTAATAAACAATATATATAGGGGTAGAAGATTCTTAACAGATTTTTCAAACAGGGAGGAAAAATCACCCCAAAAAATAAATTATATCATTTTAAAGTGATTAATGTTTCATACTAAAAGTAAAACATTGATCTTATATCATCGAAATCTAATGATAAGAGCACTAAATTTAAATTTAATTACTTTTTCTCTATCGTGGTATATGTATGAATAGAGTAGTCAAACAAATAATTTTAAATAAATACGAAAACTTACAATGTACGTAATAGTTGGATCTGGCGGTTCCTTTTTGCTTTCCCTAACGGTTGCCAATTCACCATCTATAAAGTAACAATTACAAAGTGATGTAAGTATCTACAAATTATTATTTTTTACTTTACTGTATAAATTAAAAATAATAGAAGGCTTAATTAAGAACGCGCACAAATTATGTAAATACGTGAGCATATAATAGAACTAATGTTTACTATTTATAACATAAACAGTAGAATAATAAAGTACAAAAAATACATATTTAAATTTAAAAAATATTTTAACGATTTCACATAATCAGCTTCTAAACATGTTTCTTAAATAAAAAATAAGCATATTTAACTTTTATTGTATATACTTACTAAGTTCCAAATAATTTTAATCCCAATTAAAATGCCAAATCATGTGACTTTAATGTTGTTAAAAAGTAAGTAAATGTGAGAAACAAAAAGTAAGTAATAGGATCAATGAAGGAATTTGTGGTAAGTAAATAACTAAAAGAGTTGAAAGAGCCTCACCCACAATTACCTCAAATTTTTTTGTTAAGTCCATAAGTGGTTGAAACACGTGTTCGACTTAAAAAAAAGGTTTATGGTGATTAAGGGCGAGTTTCTTTTAAATATTTTAGTTAAAAAGTAAGTACCATAAGAGTTAAGTAGCCTTTCAGACGTTTTAGGAAGTTAAAACATTGATTAATGAGGTTTTCAATAAAAAATCGAACTAAAATGATGTAATCATCAATAAGTTACACTGGCAAGCAGATGCAAAATTGATTATTTTAAATAAATTTTAATTAAAGGTAAATTTATTAGATATTTTATGAGTAAATGAACAAAGACGTTGATTCGGGCTAATGGGTCGTGGTCGAAAGGTCCAAACGTTTCGACTGCAACTACGGCAGTCATCTTCAGTGGGCAGCTTGATTCCTAGGTCGAAGATTGTACTGAATGAATTCAGTTGCTACCGAGACTCCGAGGTACAATCTTCGACCTAGGAATCAAGCTGCCCACGGAAGATGACCACCGTAGTTACAGTCGAAACGTTTGGATCTACAAGTTCCTTACGAACACGGCCCATCAGCCCGGATCAACATCTTTGTTAATTCAATTCCAGCCGTGAAGGCCTATGCCATTAAATTTATAATTAAACTCGATAATTCTAAAGATAATGAAAAATAACAAAAAAAGCTTACTGTCTCAAATTAATCTATTGAATTAAAATAATGACATCATTAAGTAACTTCTAAGTATATTTATCCATATATTAAACGAAGTGATATTTTTTTAGGTGCTTGAAATTAATTCACAGAATTAGATCTTTTCAGGTCATTTGATCGATCTAGAATAAGAACAAGGTTTTAAAATAACCTATGACAATAACAAGTTTTAATCAGCATTTAAAAAAGATGATTTCCCTGCAATTTAAGAAACAACTCGTGAGGACCCATTTCCCATAAAGTTTTAGAGGGGTCTTTTTGATATTTTCAATTTCAAATTATATACTTTCCTTAATGAAAATCAAAGCAAAGTAAAAGATTTTAAATTTTTTAACGTATTTTATTTAAACTCTACAATTGTTTCGGGTTGTTAGCCATTTATTAAGAGTAATTCAGCTATTTAACTCTAGATAAAAGGCTAACAACCTGAAACAACTGTAGAGTCGAATAAAATGCGTTAAAATATTTAAAAGCTTTTACTTTGCATTGATTAATATTATGTTTCATAAAATTATCACCGAAGATTACATTTCTTTCATACTTTTAGTTTTATTACAAACTGGATAGCTCAAACCCCAACGCCAAAACACGACACAAAATGTGCGAAGCACTTTTCACTGACAAAGTTATCTTCCTTCTTCAGTCCCTGAGAAGAGAACTAAAAACTAAGGCCAACATAAATATTATATATACTAACTAATCAGTGAACAAGATTCGGCTTAACTGCCGCAATATTCAGTGGACCTTACAAAAACAATAACAAAAGAATTAGATTAAACTAAAAAGTGGAGAGCCCGGAATAGGACCCTTGTCACTATTAAGAGAACTTAATCTATTTTTATAAATAAACATGTTTTCGAAACCATTTAGTAAGTAATTATGTTTAAATTCCTTAACTAATTTAAGGTTGTCAATATTGATCTTATGATTTTCAGTAAGAATATGTTGAGCAACACTAGATTTTTCAGTTCTACCAAATTTAGCATAAGCTAAATGCTCTTTAAACCTGACCAGAAGAGAGCGTCTAGTCTGGCCAACATATTTCTTATTGCATTCTTTACAATAAATTTCATATATCCACGACTTTTCTAGAAAAGAAATTTTGTCCTTACGGTTACCCAGAAGAGCTTGAAGAATATTAGAATTAGAACTGTATGATATTTGATAACCAAGTTTATGAAAAATACCTCCGAGTCCTCGAGGACGAGGTAACTTTGTTACCGAAAAATGCTTCGGACATTTTGTGTCGTGTTTTGGCATTGGGGTTGAGCTATCTAGTTTGTTCTACAACTCCGCCAAAGTTTCTAGTTTTTTTTGATTTGTTTTCTTCTGCTTTTTTGGTCCGTACAAACATATTATATACTTTTTGAAAACGACTAAAAGGCTAATTAATCAATTTCAATGGCTCTGACCTTTTTTTCGTGGACTTATAATATATTCGAAACGTGGGATTTTAATGCTTTCTTTTTTTGAATATAATATATCCTTTTAACTATATATTTATATACTACGTATCTAAAATTCATATTGTGGTCCTGTATACTTGAAGTTATCCAATGCGGAACTTATAAGTAACCAGATAGAGTGTCAGTTTAATTAGGTTAGTATTGTTTTCCATACAGGAAACTACAAAACCTATTCATCAAATAATATTGATGGTTACTATTGCCATGTACTTCCTTTAGAAGTAGTCTCTGTTAATTTGAATAAGTTTTCTTTTCTTTGTCTTTCAAACGAACGAAACGTTTTCGTATCATAATGATACAAGTTGTAGAAATAATATGAAAACCGGTATTTAAAACAAACAAAACAGTGTACTAAATAATAATAAATTGTCTCTATTTTTCTTCCTTAATCATGTTATCAAATTCGAGCGATAATATTAAATAATAAACATGCTTATCTCATTTCCATTACAGTTTATTTACATTAAAAATATGTCAGAGAAACTAAATAAATGTGAAAAATTCTTACCTTTTTCTTCTGCATGTTCTTTGATATGAAGACCCTCTAAACTAAAAGGATTTAGGAGGCCATGGTCTACACTTTTACTCCTGGAAATAAACAAAAATAGCATTAAACATGTGGATACGAGGTATGTTCCAAATACAATGAATACATGTACCTATTTATTTAAAAATTTTACAACTCAGTGTTGTCACTTGCGAAAAACTCACAGGAGGCTATCCAGAAATGCAGGGTGATAATCAAAGTGTTGAAACATTTTTTTTGCGCCAATATAAATAATGTGACAAGGAGAGTTATGGTGGCAGAAGGGAGAATCAATGATATAATCATTTAAAGTCAAGCTTTTGAAACATGTTTATTCAGGTAAATACTTTACTTCTGGAACAGACCTAGTAAATAATTCGTAATGATAATTATAGAACATTATCTTCATTAATAGATAAAAAGAGTTAGACTTGTTTAACTATAATATTGATATAGCAATATACTCTCAGTGGAAATGACAGAATAAAAAATCTGATTCGATAAGATAAGATTTTGTTTAGTATTTTATTTTCTTTAATCACTACGCATGTAATTTTCTATGCTATTATATCTGCCAATTACTAAAAGTAACTTTTTATTTTATGTTCTGTAGAGGTGATAAATTTTCGGGTGCATCACAGTTTTATCACCTAATATTTATGCATGCGTCTATTTACAGGGACAGCATGTTTATGCAAATGATAAGGACAATTCGTTTCGAGTTTATTAAACTGGTATTACCAACAAAGTATTTAGGTACATGTTTTATTTAAACATTATATTTCTGATATTCAGCAAGTCATTTAATTTCACCATGAATCAGATGATCCTTTAACAGACATTCATACAGTAGCTCATAAGTTATTTATAAAACGATTCTTTTTAATTTAGTTTAGATAGGTATGCTTTGCAACTTACTAATAACAATTTTATATAGTAATAAAGTTGAATATATAACGATGTTTATATCGATTTTTAAAGGTTTCAACGGATTCTGAAATATCATATATTCTGGCAAGGACATTGAGGAACGATACCTATTAATTTAGAATGCAAAGAATATTTGTTTACTTCCAAATAAAAGAAATATGTATTAAATTTTCCATCGCTTAATGTTTATTCTGATTGACTTTTGTTCATTAATGTAATAACGCGTCAGAATCGGATAAAGATAAAAACACTTTTAACTTTTAACACGCGTATCGATTTGATCCTCAATACTTAGGCAGAACATTGCAATTTTCGAGAAGAAACATAAGTTCTACTTATTATAATAGCTACCTGTATTTGTTCAAATACAATTAGCGCAATGTTTGAAATCAACCATGAATATAAGATTTCGACGCTCGTTAAATATTTGAACAGGTGAGTTCAATTTTCGCATAATTTTACATTGGTCGTACCAAGTGGAAGTCATATGCTTGAAGAAAGCGTCACGAAAGAATGACCTTCGTATCATATTTTTTCTGGCTGACGAGTAAATTTTATCGTACTTTTTTGGCGCTGTTAATAGCTGTATTCAAAAGAGTACTTAACTGTAGTTGCATGCATGTATCATAATTATTTGTTTCTGATGTTTTGGATATCCCTGTGAGGAGAGTTGTTATGGCCATGCCAACCGATCTCATACTTAACTATACCACCAAGCGCCACAGGGATTTTTACAACAATCGTAAACATAAGAAACAAAATTATATGATGCAGTTAACCATTCTATCGAAAAACACAATCAACAGTGCCTCAATTTGATCTACAGATTTACCAGAATAAAAAATGCTGGAAATAATCAGACTGAAGTACAGGTGGGCAATGATTGAAGGAATCGTTCATTTAAACGACTGTTAAAAAATAATCGCATAAATCGATTCATTGCTTATGGTGTAGCTCGTTCAAATGAATCGTGGAGATTTGTACGGGATCGTGAGAATCGATTTCTTTTATGAAATTGAATCGTTTGAATCGATTCATTAGAAAAAACATACTTTTTTGTGTTTTATTCCCACCAGCCCGAGTAGCTGGGTGGGCAGTCCCTCCGATCGACACTGTAGTGCAAAGCCGGAGGGTAGGGCGTAAGGCCCTCTTCAGCCACTTTTCAGGAATCGTGGAAATGGGTGAGTGGTGTGGTTAGGGAGAGAAAGATGAGACGGATGAAATGAAGACAGAAGAGAAGTGAAAGATTATCTGTGGAATATTACTGCCCCAGCATTTGCCTAAATGATCCAAGGAAACCACAGAAAACTTGGACCAGAGCTGCCACACCCGAGTTTGAACCGGTGACCTCCACGCCGCTTGGTGTCACTAGAAAAAATCGCATTGCCCACCCTCAGACTGAAGGTATGGATAGCTGGGGAGGAAATATTTAAAGCTGTGTGTCAACCAGCCGTTTATGCCAACTACAACCCCGGTCGCCCCACCGTATTTAAAAATTTGAAAAATACATTAATTTGTTATCAATTTTTGAATTAATTTGTAACCACTACGGATTACCTCAAATTAATGAAAAAAAAAATTGTTACAGCTGTCGCGCTTTCCCTGCGAAGGATTTATTTGAGGTAATTAATTATTATATTAAAATTAGTATCACATTAATACATTTAAATTTGCATTTATTAAAAAATTGTCCAAAATATTTTCATTAAAAACAAATACTTCGGGGTAATAATGTAATATGAATGCGTAAGATTGTTAATGTTCAGAGCATTACGTTACTCTGATTGTTGTATTTATTCAAAGAATGATTTAAACGTTCGAAACATAAATTAACGTTCTTAATATATATCTAATTTAAAATAATGCGTAAGTTTGTATTCATTACGTGTTACTGTTATTTTGATATGTACCTAATGGCATTCATTAGTTAGGTATCTACTAAATATTATTTAAAATTGTTTTCTTAATAGGTTATAATTTCAACTGTCCGCCACTTCTGGTAATACCGGAAGTTGATGTCAACTTTGTTATTTCATAGACGTGAAGAAAAACTGCCTTTAAATGTTTCAATGTATTTTATTAAAACTCTACAATTGTTTCGGGTGTTTAGCCCTTTATCAAGAGAATTTGTTTACTGTTTGATCAAGGACTAAACACCCGAAACAATTATAGAGTTTTAATAAAATACATTGAAACATTTAAAAGCAGTTTTTCTTCACGTCTGTATTTAAAAGTGTTTCATAATACTATCACCGAAAATTCAACTTCCTTGTTATTTTAAATGGATTGGTATATTTTTTATGACGAACTTGTACGAAGCATAAAATTTTAAGGCAACTTTGATTACGATGAAAAGTTTCTGAGATAATTTAAATTATAAAAAAAAGATCGCTACCCCAATCCAAATTATAAAAAATCATAACTTTCATAAAAAACGACTTAGAGTTTTGAAAAATTTCCCTTAAGTCTTAAGGCTAACGTTATGCCAAAGTTAGGCTTCATAATTTATACAGGCCGATCAGAATAAAACACAAAGTTTAAAAAACTTCAAATACGAATAATTTCATTTTTTAAAATATTTTACCATTTTACTATATTTTATTTTGTCATTCGATTCCTTTTTCTATCCTCTTTTGATACATTCGGATGTTTCCTATTGTTTCATTCGAAATTCATATTTGTTGGATAAAATATGGTATTAACGATAATTTTTTGGACAAAATAAATGTTTGCAGAAATTGTTTTTTATTTTTTAACCTTTCTTAAAAAAGTTAACCATCAAAATAAAAATTTATCATGGATTTACAGCTATGGTAAACAAAAAGTGACTGTCAACGTGTTGTACATTTAATTAATTATCACTAACTTAAAAGTGGAATGTCAAATTGATATGTTACGTTTTATTAGCAAACAATTCATGTTTGAGAGAAAAGGAGAACTGATACCTAAGCACATAATGTAATCGTAATAATTTTTAAACTGACGTTTATTATAATTTATTATCATTGTCGATTTCAGTAGCGAAGATAAGACTAAAGTTTTAAAACATGTTTAAAGCAGTATTTTAGAATTGACGTTGCACTTCATAATCAACAGAAATGCATAGCAAATAGTTGTAAATCGAATTTGAATTTCATTTTTGTGTTTTTTCCAGAATTGAATGATTTTTGTGATTTTGTGAATAGTAGCAAATAACAATTTTGAGCAAACCTTCGAACTTATCAAAATACTAGTACTTAAAAGCGTTTATTTTTTCCAAAATAAGGACCTGATTTGTATCATTGTAAGTTGAAATTTGGCGTAGTTGCCTTAAAAAAATAACCTATTACAGGTGACGAAATTATAATGATTAATTTGAAGAGTTTTATGGGGTAAATGGGTGACATAATAGGTTTTTAATTGGTCATATTACCAACTACTTCAAACAGTTTTCTTTGATTTAATTACCTTTTATACTATTAGGTATTTAGAAACAAATTGAAATTTCAAATTTGCTACATTTCCTTTATTTGTTCTCAGAAACAATTTTTTGTATGGTTTACAAAAATTGGTTACGAATAGTTTGAATTCGGTCAGTTGGTAGTTCGATAGCTACGCGTCCGTAACGTTCTATACCGTACGTAAAGTGATGCATGTAAAGGAACAATATTCCTTTTTTATAATGCAATTTTATTATTCGGACCATAAAACGTACATAGAACGCATTAGCCGATAATGGTTGTGAAAGTATTAAAAATTGAATGTAGAAATTGGCTTTCTTATCTATAACGGCACGAAACTGTTTCGCAAACAAACAAAACGATTCAGTTCGACGGAAGAAACGATTGACAATCGCATATACGAGAGTCAATTTTTCGTTTCAGCGGCTTAATCCAAGCTAACAATGTAAATTAGATTACATCGAAACTAGCGTACAGGGGCGGCGCCCTTGTCCTGTTCTCAGAACGTTTTGGCACTCTGAAAGAAAAACAGGGGATGACAAAAATAAGAGTGTCGAAAATCAAAACCAGACGTATGGACATAATACTTAAACATGAAAAAGAAAGTTTTACGAAAATATCTGAATGATAAAAGCACAATGTTAGTCGAATGTTTATTTACTGTCGGTATTTAGTGCACTTTTTGATTTGGCGATATTGGTTACCAACTAAAGTATTTGAAATGTTGGACAAGGACTTTACCAAGGTATCTACTTCTACAACTGAATCAACGACGTAGCATCTTCACGCGACAGGCACGTAAACCTAATTAATAAGAAGAGTATGAGTTCCTGGTCAGTAATTTATAGTGATCTAGATCATTGCTTAGCATTCAAGAGGTCACCGGTTCCGAGTACCGCTGCTCTGGTCCAAGTTTTCGGTGGTTTCTTTGGATCACTGGCAGTAATATTCTTCATTTCGTTCGTCTCAACTTTCTCTCCTTAACCACACTACCCACCCATTCCCACGATTCCTAAAAGGAGGCTGAAGAGGGCCTTACGCCCTATCCTCCGGCTTTTCCCTACAGTGTACGTCGGAGGGACTGCCCGCCCATCAGCATGAGTAGCTGATGGGGATGAAACACAAAAAAAATATTGACTATCAGAGGTGGATTGGACGAGCGTCACCGCGTCGTCGATTTAGTTAGATATGTAGATACCTTAAGGAAATTCTTCAGTTAGTAGCAGATATCAATAGATGACGATGGACTGCCATAACTAGATACTATATCAACTTGCTTTTAAAGACCTTCGATTGGGTCGGTGTTTCATCAAAACTGCGTATGACGCTGACGAGAAGAAGAACTTATGCTATTCTTATTAAATTAAATTAAAAAAATATTTAGTTTTATTTGTACGATATGTTTTTCTCATTTTTTAGCATACTCATTAATTAATCCTATTGCAATGGAAACTTTACACGTTTCGCTTCGCTTGATAAGAAACATTTTGCGAACAAGTTGCGAAATATTGGGTGTTATTTTATATTTTGTATTTCTGATCGTTTATTTACGATTGCAGTATACATACATTCACGTATGTGTAATTTCATCAGTAAACAATGAGACATTTTGATCAAAATAATAATATCTATAACGATTTGTCAATGACAATTATTTAATTATAGTTAATTACAACCGAAACAATTATGACGGATGTAATTATCTACATTGTGCTTTAGTGTTATTTCTCCAATTGCACACAATTAAATTAATTAAATCATTTTTCGTCGTTTCAATGTTTTGAAATTTCACTGCTCTTTAGCTCAATTTTTTCTTAAAGAAGTATTTTTGTATATTACCAATAAATTCCAATTTCCTATTTGACATTATTAAGCTCATAAAAGCAACATTTTCTTAAGATTCACATCCACTTTTGTCCGGAGTTTTATCGTATCCATTCAAATTAAAATATATTCTTTCGGTCACCTTTATTCATGTAAAATCATTTAAGGCAGAGTATAAAAAGTTATGTCCTGTTGTTACTCATCTTATAAGCGTTTGTTAATTTCCTGTTAATTATTTCAGTTCTCTTATATTTTTGTTTTTGTTTTGATTGTTAGCTGTATCACAATGTGCTATATTTTGTTGTCGCCTACCTACATGGAGTATAAATTTTCTAAAGGCTGTTTTTAGGTTAACAATTGAGGAAAGCATTTAGTGAAAAAAGGAAAACAGGCAACATTTCACACAATTTAATAATTAACTATCACTTCTAGAAAACCTAGAAATCAAAAAAGTCTTAAAGGAAACAGAAAAATAAAAGAAATGTTTCAACAAAACTGTTTATTTCTCGACAATTGTTTCGACCTCTGAAAGGTCATTTTCAAGAGTACTCTTTTACCTTTTAGAGGTCGAAACAATTGTCGCAAAATAAACAGTTTCGTTGAAACATTTCCTTTCCTTTTCTGTTTCCTTTATTAAAAATGTTTTATCGAGAATATACCAGTGAAAGTTTAAATATTAAAAAAGACTTAACAAATAAATGTAATTTAGTGAATGACCCAACAGAGTTATCAACTTGCAATTCCCCATTACTCCCTTGTCGAGTGATTATTAAATTGTGTGAAATTTTCCCTGTTTTTTTTTTACTAAATGTTTGAAATCATGCATTTAGTTTCACAAAAGTTGTACCAAAAGCAGTTTATGTTTTACGTATTTTTTCAAAAATTACAATGCGCTTAACGAAATTCGAAACCAAGACTTTTTCGTTTTTAACTTAATGCTTTATTGTGCATTTTCTGACTTGCTCAGATTGAATCATTGGAGCTATTAATATTATCTGTGTAATTTAAGATACTGACGGAATCTTTCTGAAACGTGATAATTTATTAAAACCGTCTACCGTTTTAGAAGTTTTCTGTTGACTTTATCAAAATGTGTACATAAACGAAGATATGCATTTACGTCAAAGTTCTATCAATTTACATAGCGGCCTAGTTTCCCCATTCTATCCTATAGAACTTTGATTGTTTTTTTTATACACAAAATCAACTTCTTTTTAATATCAGAATATTATTTTATTTCAGCAAACAAATATTTAGATCGTAGAAGAGAAAGGTTTCGATATAACTCTCAAACGTACTGCTTTTGAATACCAAATACAATATATTCCTTCTGAAACTAGGCAAGTGTTTTTATTTGTAATTTTTATATACACGTTTAAAAGAAATTAATTGTTTATATAATCGAATCTACATTTAATTGATGGAAATTCATTATTAATATTAATAAAACACCAATTTGGTTAATTTCCATATAATTGTATAATCACTTAACACGTGTTTCGCGCGCACTGCGGCTTCGTCAGAAGTTCTACATGAAATTTAATCTATCTTACAAGGTTTGTTGTTAAATACTATTGGGGTGGGTGGGGATAGAGAAGAGATTCAGTAATGGTGAGGTACTTAATTCTATTTGTTCATTTTTATGTTTATTTATATATATGCATGATTTGTTTTTTTCATGCAGCTCATGTAACAATTATTATATAGGAAAAACTTCTCGAAAATTCAATATTAGAATAAATGAACATAAAAAATCCTACCTTCACGAAAAACAGATTCAAATTACGCAAAGCATTTAATAGACCATGACTATGTTTTTAATGATAATTTTGAAATTTTGCATACCATATACAATAATAGTTTTAAATTGCCAGAAACACTAGAAATAAATAAACATAAAAATAGTGATAATTTAACAAATAGAATTAAGTACCTCACCATTACTGAACCTCTTCCCTATGCCCACCCACCCCATTAGTATTTAACAACAAACCTTGTAAGATAGATTAAGTTTCACGTAAAACTTCTGAAGAAGCTGCAGTGCGCGCGAAACACGTGTTAAGTGATTATACAATTATGTGGAAATTAACCAAATTGGTGTTTTATTAATATTAATTAATTGTTTACTACTCCGTCAGTATTTTTGAATCATCCTGTATACTTTAACAACTTACTTGCTTACGATTACTAGCACTAAACATTTCATTTTAAAGCAATAAAACATTAATATCCTCCTAATTGTATAATCCATTTTTATAGTATTAAATGTTATAAATCCTTAATCTTTTTATACAGGGTTAGGTTGCAATATTTTGTAATAAACGGAATGTATGTGGTTAACGAATATGTTTCATGAAACTGACAATAAAATAGGACAATGTAGGTTTAAATTTACGGCAAATGCTTAAACACTCTTAGTATGGGCTGTTTGTTTTAAATGCTTCCATAAAAGTGCATGTGCTATTCGCACATTATTGTGTTATTACAACGTACCATATAAACTCATATAGCATGCCTTACTTGTCGCAATCGGATCACGGGGTACGGGGAAAATTCAACAAGTTAAACCCGCCCAAATCATTAAATAGAACAACAACAACCAAACTAGTAAAAAACATTTAGATAAAAAAAACCATTAATTGTCAGGTCTCGTTTAGAACGAACAATACCTTAGGTTCTTACATTAAAAATAATAAAAATTCTACAGATAAAAAGCAAAAATCTGGAGTAACTTATTAAATTGCGGCGATTGTGACAGTTCATATATAGGGTAAACAGGGCGATCCTTCGAAACTAGTCAACGAACACAAAAAATGCTGGGAAAAAACTTCAACTTATTCGGAACATTTCATTGAACACAACCACACATTTGATGACAATTTTAAAGTACTACACGTGGAAAATAAAGGCAAAAAATTGAATCTTCTTGAAAGTTTAGAGATTAACAAATTAAATAAGGGAGGAAATATACCTAATGACCAATTAGATTTAGACAGGTCACCTTTATTAAATATTTTTTGAACGTACTGTAGTGTTTTTCAATTTTCTATTTTTAAATAATTTGTATTTCATTGTTCTATAATTTAAATAGTATATAATATAGTACAAAATTAATATGAATGATAATTAATTGAATTTACTTAAATGTTACTAATATAAAAAAAAAACAAAATAAGGACACAAAATACTTTAATAATAATGAACATTAAATTAAAACACAGAATAATTTCACCAATTTTTTATTGAAAACTCCGTGACCGAAACTTGTCAGGAGTTTTCAATAATAAATTGGTGAAATTATTCTGTGTTTTAATTTAATGTTCATTATTATTAAAAATACTTTATTTATGTATAACTAAACCGGCTAGATACGGTTCCCAGATAAATGGGACATCATTAGCTGCTGCTCGTCTATATGAGATGTGTTTTCTTTATCTGAACGGTATGTAAGTATATTAAAAAAATGTTTTAAAATTTATGGGATCACGTTAGGTTCGGATAAGGTTGGTTAGGTCGCGACTGACTAGTAAATAATAAACTGCTAACGCTTATTTTCTTCTTTTTCTCTATTCCTGTAAGTTAATAATTTGCATTATAAGCATATCAAGTTATGCAGAATATGTCACGGACGTTTTTTTAAATGCGCGCAATGAAATTATTCAAACAGAGGGATAATGTTTCACCGGTATCCGTATACAATTTGAAAAAAAAAACTAATACCTTATTAAAAAAAGCACTGCCCTTTTAAGATCAAATGTCTAAATATCAATTTCTTCTGACTCCTTGGCTTTTTAATTTTTGGTAATTTTCTCGCCTTTAAAATTTTATTTTGATGCGTATCAAGGAGAAATTTGGAGAAATAAGTTCTTGCACCGAAAATATTTTGTAAGAGGCTTGCTGTGCGTTCTCTTTTCTGAAGGATTTCCACCGGAAATCTGGATGTTCTCGATGTATTTTTATATGCCTCCGGATCCTTTTTTCCTATTTTAAGAACTTTATTTACTGATTAAAAAAACATATCTGGATCTTTTTTTTAAGATTCTGAAATTTTAACGGTAATTCTGACTTTAATCCATAAAAATCCTATAGTTAGTATTCCCTAAATATAAGCATTTAAGGTACGAAATATAAATAGAAATGATTGTATCAAAATTATATTCAATAATTATCATCTTTGTATTTGCTTTTCCTTGAATCTCATATTTAAGGTCGTAAAGGCTGGCGACTAGCATTCCCACATGTTTTATGTTATCTAAGGGTGACGAAAGACATAGGAAGGAACAGAAAGATGCGAGGGCAACATTTTTCTAATATACACTATGTGTATAGACGTCGTGCACGATTGCAGTGACGAGTTTTGTTAGCGATGCGATGCGATTGCTTTTGCGAGCGTAGAGATGCGATGCGTTGCGTTTTAGGTGCATTTAATATGCGTAGATAATTTGTGTAGTAAATTATTGGTTTACTAATGTGATTACTGGTTATTTATATTTGATATATATGTATCATTTATATTATGCACAGAACTCGAGAAAAATCTGATTAACTAGTACGGTGACTTGCCTTGCGTAGGGTGGGCATGGTGCTATAGGGGCACGGGGTTAGGTTTGACCTACCCTGTTGGTCTCCAGAATATGTGTATCCCGTCTGGAGTCGCGGGAGCGCAAACTCATGATTACAGGTATTTAATACGATTTGCTGATTGACGGATTCTGCCAGACCGGTGAAGATTAATTCGCAAGTGATCCAGAGGGGCAGGGGTTCCGAAGGAACCCCGGTGAGTACCTAATTACTTTATGATCTTGTCAACAGATCGGTAAGTGTTTTTATTATTTCATGTGAAAACTTCCTATGAGCGAGAACGCCTGTTTGTCGTCATCTAACTTTCACACAGCCAAATATATTTATACTTATTCACGCACGCCTTCATCTCCCGTCTAAGTAGATAATTAATTATATTTACTATTTCCTAATTATTGGTGAGTAAAATTATCTTGATTATTGTTATTGATTTAAACGTTCTTTTAAACATTAACCAATGACATCAAATCAAATCTAATTAATTAAAAAAAAATCCCCCCTTATAGACAAATTAAAACTTTTGTACCAATTTATAACGAAAAATTGATTGGTAATGATTACTTTAACCGTTTCTGTAATAATATTTTCAAATAAATGCAATGTCACGTGAACTTTACATCAAATTTGCTTGTTAAAAACATAATTCTACTATTATGCACATAATATGAATATGAGTGAGAACAGGTGGAAGTTGATAATTCTCTCTTGGCATTCGGATAATTTTCCCATGCCCGCTTTATATTCACGTAATATATAAACAACACAAATTGAATAAAACAGTTGCTGCGTTTCTATTTCTGTAAATTTGTCAAAAATTCCTTCTATGAACCGTCACTAATTATTAAATAATACATACGTGGCAGAAATTCCATACGAAACACGATACATCTTTAAAAGAACGGTCACTTTGTAGGCATTTATTTACATTTGAAAATAAGACATTAAACAGTTACACAAACATGCAACAGTGGCGGCTCGTGGATAAGGTCACAAATGGGCATGTCCACTTCCATTTTGTAAATGCATTCTTTTTGATAATCTCAAAAAAACCCGATAAATATATAATAATAATAATAGTAATGTATACGTAGACATCATAATGTCGCTATATTTTACTTTATGGATCATGAGTACATCTTTATAAATCAGCGAGGATAACCATTCGGGGAAAAAACTGGTATGCGTGCAGTCCCTCCAACCTACACTGTAGTGCAAAGCCGGAGGGTAGGGCGAAAGGCCCTCTTCAGCCTCCTTGCAGGAATCGTGAGAATGGGTGGGTGGTGTGGTTAGGGAGAGAAAGATGAGACGGACGAAATGAAGACAGAAGAGAAGTGAAAGATTATCTATGGAATATTACTGCTCCAATATTTGTCTAAATAATCTAAGGAAACCACAGGAAAGTTTGGACTAGAGCAGTCAGACCCGGATTTGAACCGGTGACCTCCTGAATGCCAAGCATTTGAGCTCAGTAATATGTTTATTGTTGTTGAGAGATTCCGAAATTTACTTTACCGAAATTATTTGTCTCCAAACCTATTCAAAATGTAATGTCAACACCGAATTATTGCAGGTTACACCATTTTTAGTGTAGTCAAGTTTGTATTACTATCTTAAAAAGTATGATGAAATCATGATGTACGTTACAGTCTGAAGTTAAATTGTACAGGCCAGTAATTATTAAAAGATGACAAACAGAATGGACGGAAGAGGACCATGGAAAGTAGAGCTAGTTAGAAGATATTGTAAAAAAATTGACATTGTTAAACTTACGCATTATAATTCCGTTGTATTTCTAAAATTACTAAAACTAAAATAATTTGGTATTTCAAGTATAAAAAAACGTTGGGATTATCTCACAAATTTTTATTTCAGATTCATGACTTTTTCGGCTTTTAAGCCATTTTTAAAAGATACAGAGTTTTTGTGCTAAATTTAACAACGAAGTTAGCTGGTATATATAGTAATTTTTAGGTCTGTATGTTAGGGTAGTGTGCTATAGTTAGTAGGAGGGGTGAGTTGTTAGTATCGAGCTATATTTGGTTATTCACTCTATTAACATTGTTTTTTTTAACAATTACGTTTTGTATAAGTTTAATTTTTTACTTTTGAGTATATTATGCAATAATTTTATTGAATCTTATGAAATACTGTGTTTTGTACTAATTTAATAATAGGATTTACGAAACATTAGAAATCAAGAAATATCAAAAAGATAATGTTAATCTAAAAATAACCAAACAGAGCTCAATACTTACTAAGCACTTACCCCTCCTACTAGTACATTACCCCAACTTACCGACCTAAGAACATTACTATATATTCCAGCTGGCTTCGTTGTTAAGTGGTCTAGTGGTTTAGATCATTACTTAGCATTTGGGAAGTCCTCGGTTCGAATCCGGGTCCGGCTGCTCTGGTACAAGTTTTCTGTGGTTTCCTTTGATTACTTAGACAAAATGGGACAGTAATATTCCACAGATAATCTTTCACTTCTCTTCTGTCTTCATTCATCCGTCTCATCTTTCTCTCCCTAACCACACCACCCACCCATTCCCACGATTCCTGCAAGAAGGCTGAAGAGGGCCTTACGCCCTACCCTTCGGCTTTGCACTAGTATGTAGGTCGGAGGGACTGTCTGCCCACCAGTACGAATAAATTATCTCCGGTGTTACACTACAAGTGAGTAGCTGATGGGAATGAAAAACCCAAGTCTTTTTTAAGTTGTTAAGTTTAGTACAAAAATTCTTTTGAAAATGACTTAATGGTCGAAACGGTCGTCAAGAATTTGAAATGATAACTTGTAAAAAAAATCCCAGCGTATTTTTGTATTTATAATACCAAATTATTTAAAATGTTTCACAGTGTTTGCAAAGATATAGAGTCTTGTAGTTTTGAAAAATACGTAATTTCAGTTTTCTAGTGATAGGTGAATTCCTTAATGGCAAATCACAAAAAAAAGTGTACTTATTAATCGTGCCATACTTTGCACGTGCCCTCCTTTGAAAATAGATGTGACGTTTATGATTATCATTGATAATAGTACTGACATTGGTGATAAGCGTTTTATTATTTATAGTATATTAATGTGAATTAATTCTTGAAATAGTAAACTAAAAATAATACCACAATTCACTCCTTTCTATTACGAATTTCATCACGTTGTCGTCGCGTCTATCTGAAAATCGCTGTAAATAAAAACCAATGACCAGTGGACAACTTTCACGGTTTATATCCGTAAATGTGTAGACTGTATTTGCAAGTTGATAATTGATAGGACACACAACACATACGCGCGCATTTATGTATATATGTTATGTATGCATTGGCTTGATTGAATTAACGATTCTCTTCAATCACATTTTGCAATAATACGAAATCGAAAATACATTCGTCAGACCAAGTGATTGTAGCAGGTTTACTTACCAATTGATTGATTGTAAGTGAAAACAAAAACATAAATATAAATATGGAATAAACAAAAACAACTACTCCGAGGGCTAATACCCCTACCGGCATTGAATTACAATGTTGATTCCGATGTATTATTAGACGAAGATATAACATATCCAAAAAAGAAGGAATTAAAATCCTTATTCGTCTAAATTTTAAGATTAATGATCTCAAATTTTGAACGCGTCCTACCAAGTAGGCACAACGAACCGATAGGTCGAAACCGGTCGTGTGATATGGCTTCGGTTCGTTGTGCCTACTCGGTAGGACGCGTTCAAAATTTGAGATCATTGATCTTAAAATTTAGACGAATAAGGATTTTAATTCTTTCTTTTTTGGATATGTTATATCTTCGTCTAATAATACATCGGAATCAACATTGTAATTCAATGCCGGTAGGGGTATTAGCCCTCGGAGTAGTTGTTTTTGTTTATTCCATATTTATATTTATATTCTTATATTTATAATATAGCCTGTAAAGGCATTTCTGCCAGCGCCCACCTGATGAGACCCGATAGGTCGAAACCGGTCGTGGAATATGGCTTTCGGTTCGTTGTGCCTACTTGATAGGACGCGTTCAAAATTTGAGATCATTGATCTTAAAATTTAGACGAATAAGGATTTTAATTCTTTCTTTTTTGGATATGAAAACAAAAACGTTTATATCGGTATATTACAGCAGACACTGGAGTGTTCACATTATCGACTTGTTAACATTAACGAATGTTGTATTTAGAGGGTTTAGACTTATTCAGAACTTAATTCTAGATAACGTGGGGCAGTGAATGACACGAGATTGTTGATAGCATCGACAGAAAGAACTGAAAGCCAATCTCAGTTTTTCTCTATAGCATCGCAGTTCTTCGTGGCCTGTTAAGATTTCTACAAAAGCCCTGGCTTTCTTCCTGCCGAGACTGAATATTGTTTTCCCCAAATCTTTGCAGTTTGTAGAAGAGATGAAGGCTATTGATGCTAGAAGCTGTTATTTGTTGAAACTTATCCATCACGTAACAAAATGAAAACACTCAAGTTAGAAGAGTTCAATACCCTCACGTATTAGGAAATATTTCAACAATAATAGGTAATCATATTGAAAGAATAAATAATTCTTTTGTTACTTTCAGAACTAGTAATTGGTTAGGTAAACAGAATCCCAATAATAAATCTAAAACCAATAATGAACCCAAATCAGGAGTGTACCGTTTTTTTTTAGAATGTAATAAGGTATAACGGTCAGACAGGTAGACCTTTCAAAACGTGAAATAAAGAGCATTATCATAGTTTTATCAGCTTATGCCAAACATTTAAATAATAATAAACATAATTTTAACTCAGATTTAAAGATTTTACATATTTGTCATAAAAGTTTAAAACTAAATTTCTTAGAAAGCTTAGAAATTAATAGACATTTCAAACATAATGTAACTTTAAGTGACTATATAGATTGTAATAATTTAACATTAATATATATTTTTTAGTACAGTTCTAAATTGTTTCCTCCCCTCTTGCATGTTGTGACTAGCATTAATATAAATAGCGTTATAGTTAAATTAAGTTTGTTGATGAAGCCTCTGTGTGGTGAAACAATTGTTGTGGTACAATAAGAAATTCTTGAAACTTAGTCGTTTTCATTTTGTTACATTACAGATGAAGGCCTTTGTCTGCCATCATCCTAGTTGTGTTTCCCAATCCTTCTGTGTCTCTGAAGCAACCCAACAGATGCCCACATCGGGTTCTGGGTCGATAAGTTTTTGTTAGGCACCTGCTTTCGCAAGGTTGTCCACGAGCTCGATTTCCTTCGTGCCACTGAGTCTTGGGACCCAGAGCAGGACTACCTTGGTTTGGATCGTTAGTCTGTTGGTGGCTTGGTAACAGTCCTTTATCATCTTTGATTTCGTCGAAAATCCTCTGAGGGCATCTAAGTGCACATTCCTAATCAGTGCTTATGTTTACGCGCCCTTCAGTTTATTAAAAGATGATCAGTAATTTTTTGAAAATATTTCAAGGAAATTGTAGTTGATTGACAGGTACTAAACCGCTTAAGATTCGTTTCCACATCAGCTGGTATTAAAACCGTTATCATTATTATCTGTAGGTGTTACAACCAGATCCTCAATAAGCAGCGATAAGAATATTTTGACAAATATATATATATATAATGCAGAAGGAAGGAAATGTAATTTATACCATTAAAATGTCCTTACCTTGATAATGATGTATAAATTGATATGCACAATAGTTGTAAAGAAAAAACATAAAAAATGCACTCTTACTTCCATATTAAATTAAAAATCGACTACTTTAAATAAACAAATCTGATAAGTATATATCCAAGAACAAACAACATCGATTCTGCATATTAGAATACAATACAAAACGAAATAGCTCCATTTTGCAGCAGCGCTACAACCGTAAATTTAGGATAATGAAAAAGGTAAAGTTTTCAGTTACAATACTGTATTATAGTCTTTATAAAATGAACGGGTCCGACTAGTATACAAATAATATTCCTAACTGAAGGGTTTACATAAAAAATCTACACTGTACGCAATAAAGAGATTGGAAAAAATAATTGATAAAATTGGGGTTGTTGCCATTCTGTTCATTGTTTCCTTTTTTATGTATGTATTGGCATCTTATATTAGAACTTATCCAGCATCGAACAACTTTTTAATTATGTAATGATTTTGCATGTTTATGTCTAGATTACGGTTATTTTCAAGGTATTTGGGTTAACCAGATAAGTGCTATTTGTGTTTAACGTAACCAACGAATCTCAATACAATTCAAGGAAAAAACAAAACTAAGAACAAAATAACATATCAATAACAATTTTAAGAAATACGTGTTACTTGCGTTTTAAAAGTCAATATCTGAAAATAGTAAACGATTCTCAAATTAGTTTGTAAACATATACTGAAATGTTTGATCCTGATCTGTAATTTGTTGCATTTGCATTTGAAACCAGTCCAGAATAATTCTGTTGTATTTCACCTGTTTTTGAATATAATAAGAGGCAAAGTAAAACAAGACATTATTATTTTACGAGCGGCCCCATTTTCTACATTGATAGACTTAAAGGTGTAAAAGAAAATTTTTATACCTCTTATCAAATTTACTTGTTATTTATGTGCACAAATAGACTTTATTATGTTCCTAAAAAAAGATATATATATATTTTTTTTCACGAAATTTTATCAATCGAATTATTTGTGTTAGATATGATTATTGCTGGAAAAAGATATAAATCTATCTGAATTTAATCCGCTTAAGTCTAGCTTAAAAAAAATCACTTATTCTCAACGTATTATTACAAAAATAGAAATCCGTATTAGGAAATTGCAAAAACTTCTAAAAGAAAGTTTAAAGGACCACAGAGGAAATTTTTTCAAATAATATGGAAACGACGTTACTCGTTTCGTCAATGAATTTGTGGCTTCTTCGAGAATGAGCTAACCTCTTATGTTTTCTTTTATAACCCGTTCAAAAGTATTTTTTACATAAACATGACAAATTAAATCACTGACACCATTGACCATTTACACGGCAGGGAACTCCAATCCTATTTCGGTCTTCCTTTAATTTTTTGTTGTTTTATTAGGTGTTACAACTTCACTATAAAGTATAGTAATATTAAGTTCCCTAATAACATTTATTTATTCATTTTTGATTGCTCCTTTTATACTTTATAAAATTGAGGATCATTCCAATTGCTCAGATCAATAAAACCAGGGGTTAAAAAGAAAGAAACAGAAGGGTAATAATTTGCAACGTATTTGTGGCGCTGATTCCGTATCTTTTATAGCTGAATCAGAATCTGGCTTCAGGATTGTCCTTGCACAGTGGGATTTTGAAATATATTAATCCTAAAATGCAAATGATACACTTGATTTATTCGGTTTGAAGATTAGAATTTCTGGAAATTTTAACGTATTAGAACTTTTCTGAGTCCAGATTCGAGTAAATCATTTCAAAAATGAGAGCCTTAGATGGCGTATCGAAAAGAGGAATTATTTTTAATGTATTTGTCGAAAGTGAACTTGAATCTATTGAATCTAACTCTAAAATTGCTCTAGCTTATTGAAATTTTGAAATATTCTACTTTTAAAACTAAACAAGCCAAATTTGCATGTTATTTGGGTTAAAATATTTCAAAATCTTGATGTGCAAGGACAATTGTGAGACATGATACTAATTCAGTGATAAAAGATACTACTTAGGAAATGATTATTATCTTAATTGTTTTGACCTTTTAGTTCTCGTAGTAATGCTTGCAAAAAGGCAAAAATGCATTGTTTGAGTTTTTATGTTGCAATTCTCAGCGTTGCAAATATTTCGAAAATGACATTTCTGGTTTCAATTTCCTAATCCAGGTTGTCCTGCGTAGTTAAATATAATTCATTTGATGGTCAAACCTGGCCATTCCTTTAATAATAGGAAAATACAAAAAAGGCCACATTTGACTATCGAAATAATTGTGTTTAATTATTGAAGTATCCTAAACGTTATGAATTATAAGGTAGAATAAAAGAATTAATAAAACATTGTTTTTAGAAAACTCGCTGCTATAAGAATACACGAATTTTTTAGCACGTTATGACATACACAACACACATCCATCACAAATTGATCGGAATATAAACAAAAGTGTCACCGATGAATTAACGATTTGATTGAAAATAATTCTAAAATACATATGTTCACCAAAATAACTGTCAAACAAAGGCTACAGTGACGTATAAATAAATATTTGCTAACTATATATAATCATCTAAAATTATATTTTGATTAATAATAAAACGTTTCGTACGTTCGAAACATATATAATAAACATAGTTAAAATAGAAATAAAGTAATTTCCATTGTTTATTTAAAAAACAATGAAAGCAGTTTGTTACTTTTATTTATATACCTAGGTACTTATGCAATTATTATTCATTCGTGAAATAAACCTTTAGGTAAGCAGGTACTTTTGAAACAATCATAAATATAATTTAATACTTAAATTTTGTATCACCCCTTGCACTCTTTGTTATTAATAAAACAAGAATTATTTGTTATTAATACAATAGTGAAATTCTAAATTCTGGATTTTTAGAGCGAAAATATATTTTATAAAATTGTTTTCCCAAACTGACAATTCGAAATCTTTCACGAATAGACGTAAAATGTTAAAAATAACTAATTAACTTGTAGGTGTTCGTATTCTTTTTGCTGGAAACGGAACTTGTTGTGTGAAAGTCTATGAATTTTTTGCACATACTGAACGTATTTCTAGCAGTCAATAAATGACTAACGAAGAGAATTATTACAAATTAAGAAATCGTTTCTGTTATCTCCAAGGAGCGAGTCACCGCTGTTTGTTTTCAAAGAATATTGAATCTGGAATATAACGTTAACAGTATATACTGATGCCCATTTGCACCATTATTTAACTAAGACCGGTGTTTATTAGTTGATGAAATAAGATTATTTCACCGGTGCACAGATGTGCCACTTCTTTTGATTCCTATGGGAGATTCGATGCAATAAACGGACTTTGTGTTTTAAAAGTTTATTACACCCAAACTATTTACAACTATACCGTGATTGCTACTTATTTTTACGAAAATACTAAATGACTATAGATTATGATTTATTATATGAAACCTTGATGTGATTGGTATATGTTAATGTACTAAAATGATCTCTGCTAAAAATGTTTGATGTTTGAATAGTTTGAATCTAATATGATTGAATGATGAATTGATTCTGCAAATGAATGTAAAAATACTTATTTTAACATGAATTTAAAAAACGCCCCCCAGAGGAAGGGGTGGTTCCGATGCACCGACACTTGAAACAACAAAAAAAAGAAAGGGAAACATAAACATACAAAAATGCAACATTGCAAGCTATGTGTCTGTGTTTGAATTTTTTATTTGTGTTATATTTAGTGAGTGGGAAGATGTTTGAAATATTTTGAGTGTATGAAATTTTTTGTAAATGAGTGTCAATTATTGTTTATGGCAATTTGTTTAATTAGATTCAATTCTTTATTATAGTATGTTTCTGACAAGGGAACTTTGATTAGTCTGTGTAACATGCTATAAAGTGCTGAGTGTTTGGGTTGGTAAGGGTGACAAGATGAGTTGTGTATAATATCTAAGTAAGAAGGCTTATGGAAGATGGAAAAATTATGTTTATTATCTTGTTTGGAAATAGTTAAGTCTAGAAAGTTTATTTTATTGTTACATAAAAATATCATTTTCACAATGGAAATTGAAAATAACAATTACACTATTAGAATCTAAAGAAATTAACAAATATAAAAATGCAGACATATTACTTAATGATCAAGTAGATATAAACTTCTCACCACTATTAAATCTTTTCCCTCCCTCACTCTAATGAAGATGCATCACCCTATTTATAAACATCTACTCTTAAGTAGTTTTAAGTAGACTTTGTACTTCTGAAGAAGCCACAGTGTTGGCGAAACACGTGTCAAGTTTATTTAATAAATTGTGGAAGTTATCAACTGTGTATTTACTTCAATATTTAGACTTCCATCAAGTATCCGCTAATTCAATACAATTCAATAAATAAACATACTTTCATTTAAACGGTCAAAGTCTTTTTTTTTTAAACAATCAATTCTTTCAAATTTTTGAGAACTTCATCTTTTTTGTTTTTAGTTCCCTTTTGGAATTTCGTACGGAAGTGTGTGGTTTTATAACGTACTGAATTTGACCACAACTGAACAAACCGGCAGCACTGCCATTGCTATCTTTAAAATACATATTTGTATGTATAATGTCACGTATGTGTGTCTGGTTGTTTTCGGCGGCACGGCGTTATTTGGTTTAAGTCAAGGTGGACTGCTCTTTCGATTAGCGGACGAAATAAACATTTGCATGGAAATTGCATTTTTTTGGCAAACGCTCAGCTTTTTCTTACGCCTCAAAACTAAATAGTTTCACACAATCGAGCACCGCGTTCTGCATTTCTATTCGATATGTTGAATAAAACATCAAATTACAAATTGTATTCGCAAATGCATTTATCTCATTTCAGATACGAAATTTCGAAACTTAAACTAAAATATTTTATTTTACTAAAACACGATTATCAACACTTTTATTATCGGGGGATTAGTGGTAAGTATAGTACTTATCGATCTCAGTAAAGACGATAAATAAATGCTTTTATTACAAGTCCATCCCGTGGTAAAACTAAAATAATTTCAAAGATAACACATGATTACTGTTTTGTTTTTTTTTTGATACTACGCAGTGTGATTACCTATTAGTAACGCAGATCAGCAAGAACGGAGGTTCAACAAGAAAGAAACGGTAGGGTAGTCCCTTAAAAATCCCAACATTTAACGCGCCAGGATTTCGAAATATATAGATATTGATCAGATTTGCGTCGTTTACATTCTTTTTGTTTATAACGAATTTTGCGAAGCAGCACATTAAAACACATTTAACATCCAGAGACGTGATTATAACTAGACTGCGCCTTGCGTTTATACCATTCAGATAGGCAACCCATTTTGCGAATTATGGGACAATAACGCAACAATTATTAAGAGCGCTCGTAACTTCACTCAGACAGTTGAAGTGTTGAGTGTAGTTATTTCAAATACACTATTTTTCTTGTACATAGGATTTTGTGAACACTTTTTTTCCTCAGAATTTAATTAAAAAATAGTACCTCGACGCAACAAACGAAGTATTTTGTCACAGGAGCAAAAGTAAGTAAGTAATTGAATGAGTAATATTAAGATAAAGAGTAAATTTAATTTTGTTCTAAAATATTTTGCCGTCAATCCCATCTACTTCAAAAGTAGCTCCTGAAAGGTAAATTCTGATTTTGCTAAAAATCAGCAATGCGTTTATTTACCTATTAATTTAGTTTTGAACCGTTATTATTATCGCTTAGGTTTTAATGTAAATACATGTAAATAGTAGTACCGTTAATATACATCATTTTAATCACAGTCATCACATCTTTTTTATCAACTTCATACACCAATCATCCACAGAACGAGAAATCAACTTGCGTTACTAATTAACATTATTTTCACTTATAGCACATATATTATTGTAAACAACAGTGTTATTATTTTTTTAAAGAAATTTAATTATGTTTTCAATATATTTGGTTTGTATGTTAAATGCTATTGTAAATTATTTTCAATCTTTAATGTCCGTAAATTTCCGTTTAGCGCATGGGAAACTTAAATACGTGTCCCTGAATGTGCTTTGTTGGTTGCATATCCAAATTACATCATTTTCTAGTACAGAGAACATTGCTTACGCTCGGTTCATATTATAATCACGTCTCTGTTAACAACTCTTTTTTAATGGCGGACATAACATTCTATCTCACTTAGGTATTGAGAAAGGTTTACTATAACAGAATGCAGCAAGAGAAACTTCAGTGAATTCATACACGCATTGTCGTGTTACCTTCGCTATCCTTTTTGTACATTTGTAATTACAATCTAGAATTTGTCGATCACACTGTGTACGTACAAGACGTATCAAATTCATTTTAACATATACGTAATACAAACAGTGTTCAGAATGAAGTATTTATTCTTCCTTCAATTTATGAACACCGTTTTTATAAAGCTATAGGTAAAATTAATTAATTTGTATACTTCTCGTTTAATAAAACTTTTCATTTACATATTTCGTGGATTGTAATTTAATACCTACTCCATGAATATTAACGCAGGCATCTTAAAGTTCAAATAGATTTGTTGGATAATTACTTAATTTCAATACAAATTTCTCATCATAAACCTCAGGTATACATATACATATTTATATGTACCTACTTTAACCTACAATTTGTTTTTTATGAGGCATTTATATGTGATTAAACTATTAACACTATAATGTACAATAAACCTATAAATAATTACCTGGATTATTAACTAACCAAAATAACTAAAACTGCAAACAAAAATCGTGTCATGAATAACAAATAGTATATAAAAAAAAGTTAGGCACGAAAATTAAAACCAATTCTGCAATCAGCAATAGTTAAAGGTTTTCTTTTGCAAAATTTTGTTTACAACCGTAATTCTAAGAATAGTTTTGACTTAAAAAAAAACAATAAAATACAATAAACCTACGTACACATGTTCATAAAAGGATTTCAGGTATATAAAAAATTGTAATTTTATGATTCATAATTCCTTTTTCTTATCGAAAACATTGTATCGTGAGTATTAAGTATATTATGTCAATTTTATTATTATTTATTACACATGGTATTCTTGTAATATGATAATGAGACACACAGGTACTGTCATATATTGTATTTGAATGTGAAAGAAACCTAGTATTCTATAACAGAAATGAAAAACACAAATCATGTAACCTACACAGGAGGTCTTCCCGAAGGATTGGCTTCGCAAACCTATAGGTATGTAGCAATGAATGAAATAAAAGTCTTTATTCAAAAAAAGGAGACAATAAAATCCTTTTTCGTCTAAATTTTAAGGATCACAGATCTCACACTTCGGACGCGTCTTACACAGTAGGCACAGCGTACGGAAAGTCATACCCACGACCGGTGAATATGTTATATCTTCGTCAAATCACAGATAACTTTAGATAAGGAAGATATATAATGTTATTTAATTTTAATCTTTAAAAGATTGTAGATACGAATAAGAAATTTCAATTAATTTTATAATCATTCTCGGTTTCTGCTGCTGCTACATTATTTTTGTACTCATTTTTCTGCTTGAATTTCATGTTTACAAACAATTTTCAACTGCTGTCATGAATTATTAACTTATTAAGTTTTAACTGCAGTTTATAATTCCGGGCAGTACTTTACAACCCGAGGGAATTGTGTTGTTTCCCGGAGAAGTAATTATTTCATTTTTAATTACGTATAATACACTTGAGTGTTTTATAATTCAACTCCACGTTTATGATTTGCACGGTGCAGCAGTAAAATTAACTTCTGATTTATTTTTAATAAGTTCCCACGCAAGGATTTGCTACATGTTGTGTATATGTCACAGGCACATTTTGTAAAATGCTGAGGTTTTAGAAAATGACTTGCAAAATTGTAAAACGTACAAAGAGATCTACATCCTAGTTTACTAAATAAGAGGACACAGGATTCGTCTGCCTAGATCCAAGTTTTCCTGTAGTTTCCTTAGATTATTTAAGCAAATACTAGGGCAGTAATATTCCACAGATAATAATCTCCCTCCCACCCATTCCCACAATTCCTAAAAGGAAGCCGAAGAGGCTCTTCTTGGTGAAACTGAAAGGTATGGAGACAACACCAGCCGAAACGTTGTACACATAAAAAAATAAAGACAATGGAAGTCCAAAGTCAACATAATCACTATGCCATACGAACTAAGATTTACGAGGACTCGATGGTAATTTTCGTAAACTTTTCTTTCGTATAGCCTGCAGTTCCAATTTTAACTTTCTTCAAACGGTTCTTGCTAACCTTAAGGATAAAATTCATTTTCTAGAAAAGTTGGGGATATATGAAATTGTTGTAAAGATTGTAATACGAAATATGTTGAACCAACTAGAAGTTCTATTAATGTTAGGTTCAAAGAACATTTAACTCATGCTAGGTTTGGTAGAACATAGAAATTAAGTCGTGCCCAACATATTCTTACTGAAAGTCAATATTGACAATCTTGAATTAGTTAAATAAATTAGAAATAATTACATACTCTTCATAGTTTTGAAAGTATGTATATTTATAAAAATAGGTTAGGCTCTCTTAATAGTGACAAAGGTCATGTCTCTAGTTCTCTGCTATTTAGTTTAACTTTATTTGTTTTGTTTGTTATTATTTTGTAAGGTCTACTAAACATTGCAGGTGAGATTAAGCCATGTTTATTGGACTTATATTGAAAAAACAACTTTTTTGTTTTTCATTCCCACCAGTTACTCGTGCTGGTGGGCGGGCAGTCCCTCCAACCTACACTGCAGTGCAAAGCTGGAAGGTAGGGCGTAAAGCCCTCTTCAGCTTCCTTTCAGGAATCGTGTGGTTGGAGAGAGAAAGATGAGACGGACGAAATGAATACAAAAGGGAAGTGAAAGATTATCTGTGGAATATTACTGCTCCAGCATTTGCCTAAATGATACAAGGAAACCACAGAAAACTTAAACCAGAGCAGCCGCACCCGAGTTCGAACCGGTGACATCCCGAATGCTAAGCAATGATCTAGAGCACTAGACCAAGCCACTCGGTACTTATATTGATTACACTGCTTTTAGTTTTTGGTTCTCTTCAGTTCCTGAAGAAGGTAACCTTGTTACTGATAAGTGCTTAAGACGTTTAGTGTCGTATTATGGCGTTGGGGTTTCGGCTATTTTTTATTTTCAGTGCATGTTTAATTATACTTACATTTTATTAATGCGTTACGTAATATTTTACAGAAAAAGTAATGTATTCCATTCAATATAATTAAATCTGTATCTACTTCCGACGTTACCGGAAACAGCCGAAGGCATCAGTTCATCAGTATCTAAAATACCCCACACTCAAATTTTTATCCATAAAGAATTATTTTTAATACTTCTTCAATAATTTTGTAAGAAACTATTTGTTATCACTTACAATTAGTCGCCCATAATTTATACTAGGAGATCCCCAATATTTCAACTAAATAAATTAATTGATGAAAATGCAAGAAAAAAAAACCGAAATGCCTAATCAAAACAATTCCTATTTATGAATATTTCCACCAATTTATAGACCTCGTTTTTTATTAATAAATAAATGCACTGCATCTCTGCATAATATTAAATGCAGCAACGGTAATTATTAACAATTCATCGTAATAAAAAAGTAATGAAGATGCAACAATAAAAGTTAAATTGCACTGCGGCAAAAAAAGGAAATAAAAGTCATCTTCAATAAATTTAACGATCCTATAAATTAGGCTGAAAGAGATTCATGGCATTACAACGACACTGTTTCAAACACTATAGATATGGTACGAAACAAAAAAAAAAAACGAAAGACGTCTCGTTTGATAAGTGCTTTACGCCACAATAACAAAAGCCTAACTGAATAATGAATGTATCGAACGCACCCACGATAGGATTCCGTACCAATTTACTAATTTCGACCAAACTACTCAAAAATTATTAGTTTACTTAAAATACATTCAATTGACAGTACCTACCCAAAACCTACCTCTAAGTTTTTCCAAACTATTTGATAGTCTTATTTGGAAATAGCAGAATAGAGACACAAAAACGTTTGTTGAATCATACGTGTGGTAATATTTATGTCTAAACTGTATGTGCTAAGCACCACCGATAACGGTACCCACCCGTTTAAATTTGGACGGGTTCGACTAGTATCTATTGAATATACCAATCTAACAAATACTTTTGTATTTATCGATAAATAAAATTAGAAGCCAGTGGGAGAAACAGCATGATGAGACATTCAGTTTAAATGCTGCTAATGATTTAAGTTGTTCTCAAAATGTTAAATTTCAATTTAAACTATAGAAAGAAATTAATAAGTAGTTTTTTGAACTATCTGAGGTAAAAAAAAAATACTTGGATACGAATCATAAAAATTGTATTTCACTGAACGCACTGTTCAGTTTGACTGGGCATCCAATTCTATTTCTTTCTTGTAGTTTTATCGGTTAGAAAATAATATAACACTTGTAATTTCCATAAAATTATTTATTTCACTGTGAAGATCGGGCTGTTATACGACTCCTTAGTGCTAAAGGACCAAAACCGATTGATATTCATCGTGAGATCTGTGCAGTTTACGGACAAAACATTATGAGTGATGGAACGGTAAGGAAGTGGGTGAGAGCATTTAAAGATGGCCACACAAATGTGCATGACAATGCCCGTCCGCATGTGGCTAATCGGACCAAAAATCTCATCACATCTTTTCACTGGGAAACTCTAGATCAGCCTCCGTACAGCCCTGATCTGGCGCCCACTGACTACCATTTGTTTCATCGATGTTGGTAAATTTTAAAGACCGATCAGATTTGAAAAGTATTACATAACATGGTTAATAAATACCGAAAAAAACATTTGTTTCAATGGCAATTGAAGTACAAAAAATGAATGAAGGAAAAATAGAACAATTAGGAATTATTCATCATTATGGAAATGAAAAACGATCCAATTGGAGGAGTACCAGATTTCGAACAACATCATCAAAGCATCATTTTGTGTAAATTTAAAGCGCATACGAAGAAGACAAGGACATGTAATTTTTTACTTGTTAAGTTTGTTTCTGCTTCCAGCGCAGAATGAGAATGTGGCATGGCTGAAATGATAAATCACCTAATTAATTAGATTGTTCGCTGCTTCGCTTAGAAAAAGGATTCGAGATTTATTACTCTCTATTAAGCCACTTTAGTTTGTTGATTCATTTTTCTTTAATGTACTTTTTTTTACCGGAATATGAGTATTTTAATACGTGTCTAGTACTTGAGAAATTAAAGAGTTCCTGCAGTTAGATCGTTAACAAAATTAGTTCTTAAGTATTATATTCGATATGTTTGGGAGAGCCTGTATAGTATGTAGAAGACATTATTCTACAAATTAAGTAGTAATCCAAGGAAAAACAAAATAAAATAAAAAACACAATGTGGCAGTTTTACACATTATTTAGAAATCTCTAATAATATTGTTTTAACTTTTCGGTTATCTTCAGAGAGAGAGAGAGAGAATGAGAGAGAAATTATACAAAAACGTAGAAGTATAACAGTAAATAAAGAGGTAAAGAACTAAAGCAATGTACGATACATGAATTTTATTTTAGGTAATTTAACGTTTCTATCTAAACGAGAGGGTATAAGGTATTGTGGTCAGTTAATACATATGATTTTGGGCAGAATATTGTCGAAAAACTGCCAGAAGTGTATCGCAATTTCGAACTGATTGGTTACCATAAAAAAAAACTTTTTTGTGTTTCTTTCCCACCAGCTACACTGTAGTGCAAAGCCGGACGATAGGGTGTAAGGCCCTTTTCAGCCTCCTTTGAGGAATCGTGGGAATGCGTGGGTGGTGTGACGAACGAAATGAAGACAGAAAAGAAGTGAAAGATTATCTGTGGAATATTGTTGCCCCAGCATTTAGCTAAGTGATCCAAGGAAACCACAGAAAACTTGGACCACAATAGCCTGATGAAAGTAGTACACCTATTTATATCTACGTGCGAATGATGGACCCACCCCCTCTGTTGTTGGATACATCGCTTATTGCTTTAAATATAGAGCTATAGAGACTTTATATATCTTATAAATAGATGTACTACTTTATCTTCAAGTTAGTTTCTGTAGAATTTCTCTGAAGAAAGGTTGAAACAATATTGTTACAGATTTTCAAATAAAGTGTAAAACTACCTCATTGTGTTTTTTCTTTGTTAATGAATATGTTTTATAATTACCCTACCATTATATACCATAAAAATTATGAAAAACAAAATCTTAAATCATAATTAATTAAAATTAAAAAATATCTGCCGTCAAGACCAAACAGCGCGATAATATTAGGTCGCAATTATATCTCAGCGTTCTCCTACAAAAGTATACATTAAGTAAGTATTTATATTCTTAATTTAAAGGTTAAGTGAAATGTGTATTGCAAAATACTGATCACAATGTCGAGGTTTATATTATTATTTTGTGTAGAGGTCGGCCACGTGGTTAATAATTGTTTAAATACAATATACAATAACAAAATTAGTCGAAACAAGCATTTGTAATAATTCGCTGACAACAGACATCTCGTTCTCACGCAGAGCAGTGAGAAATTATTACACTAATACACCATATACGTATTCATTAAACCTAAAATTCATGACAACGAGATCATGTCACTGTCATAAATAATAAATAATTTATTTATTTATCTGTACTCCATAAAAAGGAAAGTTGACTTCGAGGTGAACACTGTAATATTTATTGTACAATAAGTAACGTAAATTCGTTATAATTAAAATTAAACTTTTGTTAAATTCTTTGGTAGCACTCAAAAATAAAAAACAAAATTTCTAAACAATATTACGAAATTGTTTGAAAGCGCTTCTAAATTGTGAAGTGAAATCAAAAGAGTTGCAGAACTTTCCGTTTTTCTTTATTAAAATGTTTCAGTTTCCGCATAAACTGTGATGAAAATTCAGAATTTGACAATAAAAATTAACGTACAATCTCACTTATAATAAATACTAATCGTTGTACTTTATGATCAATAGTTTTCACTTGATTATTTGTAAATTTATTTTATGATTATCTGTAAAATTTAAAAATGTTTTACTGCACGATTTAAAAATCATCTAGTTTTAAAACTGTTTCAATTTATGGTGTTCTGAGTGGATAGAAAATGTGTCGACAATTTTTAGTTAAACTTTTTTTGACACTTATGTACCTATTAGAATATTGTTTTTAAGTTAACAAAATTCACTAAAATTTTATTATTTTTAACGTAAACGCAAAAGTAATTGTTTAGACATATTAAATTTTACTTACAATTAAGAAGTTTCACCAATGCTTATCAAGCCTTTATTTTGTCATACATTCATAAAACTACATAGTCACATGGTTTGAATAATTTTTCTCATTGTTGATATGTACCAGTGCACCACACCCATGTGATGGTAAAATTATGATTTTATGGTGAACATTATCTGTTATAATTTTGGGAATTTTTTAGCTTAATCATTTACTATAATAATTAATCTCAACTGTTAATATACAATTTATTTTTATTCTTTAGTGGTTCTTTTATCATAATTGAATATATTTTTGTTTATAGTGATTATTATTTGAGAAATCAAAAAAATAACAGTACGTTTCAACAAGATTTCATCACAACACCACCATATTTAGTTTTAATATTATAGTGATTAATTTATCCATTTTTAAAACATAGATATGTTATTTAATATAATATCGATTATGTTATTCTGGTAATACACATTGCATAATATTTACGGAAAACCAATAATATTATTGCAGGATTTACAGAACTTTTCTTTGGTTATATAGTTAAACTATTATCGTAAACTATTTTTTTTTTTATAGAAAACAGTACCCACCATCAATCAATGTGACTTCAAAGAAATTGTCTTTTTAATAATTAGCATAAATAATAATTATGTTTCTTCAGAATTATAATGAAACCCATTATTTATTAGAGATGTATATTATAAAACATTTTTTTATTAATGTTGATGCGCACTGAATGGATGTATCTTCATTGCGTACCATTTTTAATTTCTTTAGAAAGAAAGTCAATATTATAAAAGTGTTACGTCGTAGTCCATTCATGTTATGAAATATTTAGAAAGTAGGTATATATTATTTAGGACAAAGTCAACTGCGTCAAGCCGTTTCCTTTCTTGTTGTTGACAGTGTTGAATAAAAACTACATTCCTATTAATAAATAATATTTAATTGATGAAATATTCTTTGAAAGGAAAATAATAAGACTGTATAACATCAGCATTTATAAGATAAAAGGGTAACACCATACACAAACGGTCGAGTCCTGCCCTAAAGTCCACATTTTCCGCACAATAACTGATGATAATGTCAATTACTGATTAAATTTGATAGTAAGAGAAATACATAAATTGTAATAGTTAGCAATACGTCTATACCGAAACCTATTGTAACAAAAAACTCCCTATAACGTGTACATTAATTTAGTTTGGTTATAATCCAATCAAAATACATTAAAAGTGATTTTTTTAAAACCACCATATTAAAGAATTAGATACGGTTTCTAGACGTTTCATTGACGTTCACGGTGGGCATCTTCGGTAGCTGAATTTTGACAAGGTTGCTAACCATGCGAGGCAACCAAACGTTAAGGAACTGTAATAATCCTTTCAGACGACATGGCCTAAAAACCCAAATAGAGACACCACTACCCATTGTGAAACAATATTCGCGAAACTGTTAACCAAATTATCAACATGATAATTATTTTTCGACACATCATTTGTAAATGTTATAAGAAACTTCCTGAAATATAGAAAACCTGAATCATTCTTTAAAGTCTCTAGAAGACTTCTAAAGCATAACGTAGAATAATCTAAAAACATAAAGCGATTCAATAAATCAGAAACTGCATTATTGTCTTCCATTGAATTAACTATGGTAACAATTACCACACAAATTTTAATAATGAGGAGAAAAGCAGAATGGGGTGTCCCTCAGTCACTTTTCGGATCGATCTTGAAAATTGCGTCCTTTAATTAATTGGCTTGCGCGAGTAAGGAAATTGCCCATTCTGAACAATTTACTAAACGAACTTAGCATCTCAAACAATTTCATCTATCTTAATTATGCACATCCTATTTAAGGATGTTTGTTTACCATTTCATTAAGCTAAAGCTACTCCTTTTTATCAGATAGATAACATACCCATTTAATGGACGAGTGTGTTACGCCTAACAAGAAAAACTACTTACAACATATATTGTATCTAATACTTATTTACATAGCAAAGTTAGACTTGATAACAAAAATCAACAAGAAGTTCTACTATTTACAGAAATTTATTATAATTCCATGTTTTTTTTTTTATTGTTGACGTCAATAATGTAAGATCAATAATTTATCAATATTCATCATTTGAGGCTTCAACATAAAATCTAACGTAACGCATAAACAAATTATAAAATTTCAAGAGATTTTTACGTACAAACAAATTATCATCTCCATCAATACTATTTCTTTACAGATCCTGAACTGAAGCATTTTTAACCCTATTTCTTTTTATTTATTGAATTAATTAAATATGGGGATGGATAAATATGGTTTTATTTCTATGCTAAATGATAGATTCTTACACCAAACAATTTGTGGAAAGTTACGTTTTAATTTGTATATTTGATGGTTTCTTCTTGCCAAATTCGCTTGGTGTATTACGTGGTTTTTTTGGGTTGTCAATTTGGCAAATTTTGTTTATTTCTCTCGCAGCGACGATCGTTTCGCCTTTCGGCATTATCAAGCTGGTTAATCTGATGTTGTTTGGTGGTGTGAATTTATACTGTTCTGGGCGATGAGTTTGAGGGGGGTGAATATGGCGTCTGAGGTGTTATTTATTTGTACGTTGATGATGGTAATGTGTATTTTTAACGAATTTTAATAGTTTGTTACAAAAAAATATACCTACCAATAAAAATAAATTTTGTTCCACATAAATATTGTGTTAACCCAGAAAACTCACTTGTGATAAATGACTATTAGGTACTACTACAACGAAATTAGTTAACAAGTGATGAATACCACACTTGTAGCAAAAACGAGTTCAATATCTGTCATTAGATCACTGCATCACTGAAATAAAAGCCGTTTAGACAAAAATTCATTAAGGTCTATATTTTTAGCATGTCCTTAAGCATTTTTTTTTTATTGACACGGATATGATTTAATTAAACGGAAGAATGTGTATAAGACGTAATACATTAAGGAATAGTAAGTAAAATGATTCTGCAGAGTTATCATTCATTTACTAGCCGATTCCTTCGATTTCCCCAGCGTGTTTTAGTAAAATACATAGACCAAACTAGACCTCTCTTCTCAGTGGAAAGAGAACACACATATTTCCGATCAGTGAGACCCCCAAAACTTCAATAACTCGATATTAAATATGAATATCGTGAATTTTTTAAACAATTTGATCAAAATTTATAACATAGCTCTTGCATTATATAAATATGTGGAATATGTATTTATGAAGCCGATTTTAAGGAACGAAAGATTTATATATCAGAGGAAAAATTACAGATATTACCATACAGCTAATCTGTTATATCCAATGAATTAATCCTTTGATTTTAATGACACGACACGATGTTTGGTAACCGGTGTACGTATAGTGTGTATATTTAAATAAGATGTTTCATCAAGGAAATAAAATGCGATATTTATCATCTTAAAATTCACTATGCCAAGTAAACTTAATCTACAGTTCCTATTTTAAATATCGCAGCCAAGAATAACCTTATTTTTGTCATGATAAACATGCACTTGGCTCGTCAGTAGATGGACTTCCGTCTTAGATAAGCACAAAACATTCTCAAAGGTACTTTATCTTAGATAGATACATATTAATAATTTTAAAGCCCAAAGTGGCCTCTGCACTCGTAAAAATTAATGATAACTTGTGAGATAGTAAGTGTTTATAATAATATATTAGAAAATAGTTAAAAACAATTACTATAACTTTTGTTTTTGCGTTCATTATAACAGTAACAATTAAGATATCATTGCAAAGTAAAACGATATGTAAAAATAGCGCTGGCTGTGATAACACATTTCTGATAAACATATTGTAAAAAAAACGCTTTAGATTATTAAGGAAACAAAATGAGAAAAGCAAATTTGACAAAAATAAGTAGAATATAAATACCTAGATAATTAAATTAAAAATGCATAATTGGGCAAATTGTGCTTAAAAATGTAAAATTTAATTCGGGTCATTGTCGTTATGTTAAGGAAATCAACGTCTTTTTGTTATTTCTTTGTTGTGATCTGAATGAAATTTTGAATGTATATGTATCACATAAGGGATGATGCTTGAAGAAGCATGTTTTAAAAACGTAGTTTGTTTTAACAAACTTTGTTAAATAAATAATTATCAAAATAATACCAGTAGAGATACTCTTAAAAACTTTATTTGATAAAATGCGTTGAAACAGTAAGAGAAATATTACGATTCTCCCATTTGGAACTGCTGGTCTTTTATTTTTACTCATTTGATTATTAACCGTTTAATTAATCATTATTATTGGTAGCTGCTCATGGTATGACCTACCTCGATATCTGTTGTGAATTGGCAAAAATGTTCCACCACGAGTGTCGTTTCCTTCTTAACTCGGGAAAACTGCCGTTTTCTTGTAACTCTTTTCTCCGTTTCCGATCAAACTTCAAAGCATGCCAAGATTTCCTGCGTCCCTTGCGGTTGTTACTCGCTGCTTGTGCTTCCAATATCCAATTTTCGTTTTCCGTGAAATTGTTCTGCACCTCGTCAGCTAACGACGAGTTACCGCCCCCGTCCATGTCCTTTTCGAAAAAAATTGAAGCGAAAACCCGAAAACTAAACTTTCTTTTTTATTTAGGTGTAATATAGGTAGTTTGAAACGTTGTTATCGCATGTTGTTATATTATCAGGCACATGACAGAAAAGAAAAACACGTTCGTTCGGACAGGTAGGTAGGTACTTAATATACGAGACGGTGAAGTTTATTTTCGGCGTTTTCCGCTAAAAACTAAACAAACGGCACACTTAAAACGAGTATATGTATAAGAACACAAAAATATGCGGAAAAAAAAACAAACACGAATCGGACCCAAGCTGTTGTGTTATGTAAATATTTCTGTTCGAAAGTTTAACCAATACTAATTATCATCAACCGACAGCAGACTATGACGATAGCGATTAATTCGAATTAATTTGTCTTGTTTACGTGGTAATTAAAAATGCGTTTTGTGGTGCACCAATTTTTGCCATTTAAAACGTCTATTAGTTTACCTCCATAAGTTGTTCTGCCAAAGAAAACTATAACTTCTCATGAACCAACAACACCGTCCGTTCTGTATCTATGAACTGTATTCTGTATCTACGAGCGAGCAACACAACACAACGTGACCACAAGACGGTCAACGGATTGATTACTTTTTATAAAATTGACTGGAAGGTGATCAATTTAAATTAAAATCTGACGGAGGTTCATAACTTATTACATTATACATCGAAAGTGTTAATTAAAACGGGTAACAAACTACGTATATTTTATTTGTACAATGAACAAGGGAACATTGTCACATGCGCACACTTTCCACCACTATCCCATATTAACAAAATCGCACGGTACACGAAAAACTCCACGGCACAACAACACGTACATCCACAATCGGGTTTCTCTCTAAGCGGACAACTAACTAACAGTAACAGTAACAACAACGGCGACAGAGCACTAACCTATTCGACGCCAATCGGTTCTGCTCGTTATCTTCAACACACCTTTCTTTCCATGCTACTACTTTCATTCATTCATTCATTATTATAGGTATACATTATAATAATATAAATTATTTTAAAAATTCGTATCCAATTCACGCCATGTTCAAAATTTATTAAATCGTACATAAATTTAAAACGACTGTTGAGGTCATCCCGTGGGCATCGTTTCAACATTTGACAATAATTTATTTATTTATTTATTAATAGTAAGCCCGTTTAAACGGAACGTCCTGTATACATCTGTCGATGTTAATAAACACCATTGAAATTTGATAAACAACCATGTACTAGGTATCATCTAGCGATTAAAAAATAAACTATAGAAACGAAAGAATGTTTGTTGACAAATTTGAATTCTGAAGAAGCCAAGTTAGACAGCGAAATGCGTTAAACTTTATACGCTCGTGAGTACTTAATAATAGTTGACCCGTTTAAACAGAACGCCCTATATATAACATCTATCAATGTATTCAAAATATGATGAACAACTACTATCATCTAGCGATTAGAAAATAAACTAATGAATAGAATGAAAGAACGTTAGCAAACAAATGAAAGAGTAACTGACGGTAAAATTATGAAGTTAAAAACGGAATTTAATGGCTGTTTTTAAACATTTCACAGAACATTACTTAATACTTACTTAATAACAGTAAGCATGTCATCTTTGACTCTTCGTGCATAAAAGTTAAACAAAATCTCTAGTCTCAGTTACATTCATGTTAAAAAACATTACACAAAAATCTATCCTTACAGTTATCAAAGATGAACTTATAAGATGTTGGTGAATATTTTTCTCATCTGAAAATAATTGTCTTCAGATGAAAAACTGTTTTCCGATTTGAATGAAACTTATTGGTCAATTATTACAGCTTCTATTAATACATAGTAATTTATCAGCTAAAAATTATTCTTGAAATATTTAAAAGTTGAAGGGAATTTTGCCTGGATCATGTTTACTTGGAAATTCTTTCGAACTCTTATTACCTACAATAATCCTGTTATGAGAAACCCATATTTGATCATTTGTAAAAGAAATTCTGGTTTTAATGAAATAATGAAAAATTCACCTTGTTGTCCCAGCGTAATCGCAGGTTTTAACCATGATTTAAAATCCACATAATTAAATAAATAATAATAAATTTAAAAAAGTAATAAAACTATTAATTATCCTTGGGCAACAACAAGGTGAATTTTTAAAATATAACTTCAAAATCAAATTACCTATCACAGATAACTAACATCTGAATTCAAAAATGGATTTCGCAGGATGATTATAGTTAATATCAATTCGAAAGTATTTTCAAGTTAACTGGATTTATTTCGAAAGCGCTACAAGTTTTTAATTTCATGACACTTGATGAAACAGGAAAAATTCCTTTCTTTAGAAAATTTGAAAAATAATTTTTGCATACTGAATTACTATTAATACAGCTCTAATAAATGACTGTTTAGTCTCCAAATTATCGTTGGAGTAGAACATAAATTTGTGAATTCTAATGCTGTCGAGATGATCTGTTTTGTGTTGTTAAGTGCGTGAGAACGGTAAGGGCTCTTGAGGGCATAGGAACGAACGTTAAAAAGAGACAGATAAAGTAGAACCACCGAACGAACAGCAGTCTCAATAGCAAAACATTATAATCGTAGTATTAATATTTCATTTCTTTTAATTTTTATAAATACATCTAAGTTAATGTAAATAAATATACTTATACAAAACAAATATCGTTTTCCTCAAATTCTGAGGTGGTCCTTCGAAACAGATTTATTACGAACACGTTATCACGAAACTTCAGTTGCATTCAAATCATAAAAAGGTTTATTACCTGAGTACAAATATATTATTTTGTTTAATTGCTTTAAAAACTTTACACAGTTTAACCCTATAGAGAGTATTATCATATAAACGTAAAAACTCCCTTATTCCTTCATTTACATCCCCAATAACTCTTGTTGTGAATATTTTCAAGATGAAGACACGTAATGTTTGGAATTTTATTATGTTTGTACATTTGCATCAATATTTTATTAACATTTCCTCTTTATTTGCAAAGTCGGCATCCTACTGTATGATTTTATTGGTCTACAAACTTTAGAGAATACATATATTCTACACACAATAGTGTGCCATTTTTATAGATATACGATTTTATTAGAAGTATAAAGTTTAAAGGAACCATAAACATATGTGTACCTTCGTATTTTCGCTGTATTTTTCACATTGTAAATTCCAAAAAAATATTATTTATTTTATATTTCACATAAAACGATTTTCTTATGTGAAATATTACTTTAAACATTTCTAAATAATTTCAAAACTACTTTCTACTTATAATATTCATTATTTTCAAAAGATTTTGGATTGTTTACACTGATTACTCTCATACTTAATGATATAGAACCTAGAGATTCTCATATTATAATCCTTTACATAACGAGTATAAATTAATTAATACTGACGAAGCTCAAATTGTCTCTTTTACTAGAAATTTGCTACTTATTGTGGGATTCAATAATGTTTAACAAGGTCTTGTTCGAGTAGAGATATTGATTTGTGAAATTGAACCAAACAGTTCGAAACGCTACCCACCCCTAACAGTTTAGAGAATACTGACCAAAAACATATTTTTGTTATAGTTGGCAAGTTCAGGGAATATTTATTATACTACTGAAGTTTCCGATCCTTTGAACAATTTCAAAATGGCTTACGTAAAATTAAAAATACAAAATAAAATTTATATAGTTTTCAGCTATTATATTATGTGTTGCACTCTCAATAAAAATAGGATACAACATACGAATATTTTCTTCTAAAAGCAACAGATATTTTAAAAATCCCGGCGCTTTCACCATAATTTACCAATAGCCCGATTAGAAAAAATTGTTTGAATATGTTCAGGATCTGGTCAAGCATAGTTGGCGTGCCCGATCAGGATGAGGAGTTAAGGCAAATAACGCAGATGAATACCAAGGAACGTATCAGTAATGCCTCATGAGGAACTGATAATATTTTCCTGGTCAAGATTTCCTGATTTCGAACTAGTAAGATTCTCCTGAATAAAAAAAATGAATATTTTTCCCAATCTCTACAAAATGGATAACGATAAAAAACTTATGTCACACGTTATCTATTTTATTAAAAAAATCTAGTAGGCGGTAAATACCTCCTACATACAGTCTAGTGCAAAGCCGGAGGGTAGGGCGGTTGTTGAGGAGAGACAGACGGAAAGAAGACAGAAGAAAAGTGAAAAATTATCTGAAGGATACAGCTGCTCCAGCATTTACTAAAATTATCCAAGGAAACCTGGACCAGGAATCGAATCGGTGTTCTTCTAAATGCTAAGATGATCTAGAAATCTACACTACTAGACCACGTTTGAGTAAAGATTTTCACAAAAAAGTTGTGTATGAATATAATATGTACTTTAACGTATGTTAAATAAATATAAATATACCTACATGCTACATTGCGAAGAAACGTGATATTCCAAATTATATTTTACTTTCCGGTTCTTCGAACAAATGCACAATTTTTCAGTAATGAACAACGATAACATTACAAGATAATGAAACGGAGTTTTGTGGAATAGAACTAAATAAAACATTAGTACCTAACATTCCACATAAAACGTTTAGTATTTTCAAACGCGTTTAAACACCCAAGGTGCCATCCTCAGACTAAATTAATCTAAATTCATGAGCTTATTATATACTTAGGTAAAAACCCTGTCTATGATATTTTGAGAATAGCAATGACAACAAACAAAAATTTAAAAACTATTAAAGTGGGACTCGTATTAGAGGTGGGGTTGTAGGGAGGTCACGCTAGTGAATCTAATAGAAGGAGAAGAGTAAACGTTCAATATCAAACAGAAAAGAATGATCTGTACCTATACTGTGGTGTTTCGTTAAACCACATGTAAGATAAAATTCAAAACCTTGATTAATAGACAAACAGCAAATTCATTATCTGGTAGAGTCGTTTAATATCCACAAAAACTGGCTAAACTTCCTGGCTCATGACAATTGTGCTTATATGCTTCGACTTAACTCTGCTGGAGGGTAGGATGTGGATTCTAATTTTAATTAATTCGGTAATACCTAAAAAAGATCCTAGTTTCGGATATATGACCACTATCTAAGTTCATGAGATTGACTTTATCTTTGTATATTTCGATTATCGACGCTTCTGTTTCATTAATTAAGGTATAATGAGTACAAAACACGTTGGGTAAAATTTCACAAACTTTTTTTATTAAATATTCTTAACGAAATCATTTCGAATGTTAAGCCATAATCATAAGATACAGTAATGGTACTAAATATTAAAATATGCTCTATGACTATTTTTACTTTCTAATTAGGAAATTGTGTGATGAGTAGGAGTAAGTTGTGATTGTTCATCTCTGTTTGATTGCTGCAATATTGACGTTGTTCTTTATACATTTTTTGATTTCTAATGTTTCATATAAATATAACATTTTACTTTTCGGAATGGAGTGAATTAATTTAATGGAGTCTATTGAAATTTTGTTTTTTAGAGGAGCAATGTTCAGATGCCAGTACAATTGTTAGATTTTTCTATTACATAAATATGTTCTGTTAGTTTGATAGTGACAGATCTCCCTGTATGTCCTATGTAAACTGCATCGCAGTTATTACAATTTATTTTATAAACTCCGCTTTTTTGTAACGGGTCGATTTTAGCTTTATTATTTACTAACAATTATTGTAAGTTTAATTTGTTTACTTCTATACAATTTAGACCTAACTTTGATAGTATATAACTAATCTTATTGCTAACATTAATTAATCATCAAAAACGTTTCATAGTGATGGTACCATGAAAAAGCATTGATTTAATTATTATTTTCTATTTAAATTTAAACAACATATATTTATTTACTTAACCTCTTTGTGTAAAACGTATTTTAGAACGAATCATTTCATTTTTTATGTTATGATAACTCTAATAAAGCATCCAAAATTCATGAATACTTCAAAACTTATATTAAGTACAAAAGTATTATGGAATTACAATATTTAAAAGCTCGTCAATTTAAATCGAAATACGATTGTAGCTTTTTTATTATATCAATAGTTAAGATTAGAAAATATTCATTTACAAATTTTAGGTAGATAAGAACAAAAAGGCAGTAAAAAATGATTTTGTGCCCTTTAGGATGAATTATTTAAATTTTCAAACATTCTTATCGTAATTTTAAACAACATATTTTCACCAAAGCTATGACAACGTTTCTAGATCTTATATTTTCATTTAACTCATGCAGTCGATTAAATTCATCAAGTTATTGGATAAATTTTTTAAATGCTTAAAGGGAATTAGGATAAAAGCTCTTTAATATTACACATATTCTGCTATTAAACAAAAAAAAACTTCAAGATTAATTGACCATAAATTATTAAAAGTGACTTTTTCGTGATACGAAACCTTAGCTGTGGGTGAGTCAACTTAATTGATTTTTAGTTTCTCTCTAGTAGATACATAATTATTTACTAGCGAATAAAAGTTAAAGCGAAATAAACGATCGTCGTTAACAATTTACAAAATGAGGTACAGCTGATTGGATAATTGTTATTTTATATTTTACTTTATTACTAGATAACTATAATAGACGAAAACAGATATATAGACAGATTTATTTTAATTTCTGCAAGATGTATTTAATTTTTATAGATTTCCTAAACCAAATTACATTGACGAAGTATAATTCATTGTTTTAACAAACCAATATAGGTTGTCAAAAATAATAAAACTTTACTCATGATTAATTACTTATGTCATATCCCTTTTTATATTTTAAATTTTACATGCGTTTTACTATGTACAGAGCAAAAATAAATAATTACGAACAACTTACATGATATTGAACGAAATGAATAATTCATTTCATTATTATATTGTATTGTACCTACATTGCCGTTTTACTTCCTTATATGTTCATATTTTGAAAGCGTTTTATGAAACAAAAGAAAAACGCAAAATGTTTTTGTGATATTGTCGGTTCTATTGTCAAGTTTCTTAATTTATTGTTGAACAGTCAACGGTGACATGCAAAGGTCCCTAACAAAATCGTCAACAACATTTACTATGTTATAAATAATTCGTTAGAATGCGTTTAAAGCAAATTTGCTTCTGAGAGAGTTTCAAGATAAAAAATAGTGAATTAACAATTTATTAAGTTATTGTCGAAAGAGCAGAAAAGGTCTCCACACTAATTTATTTATACTAGTATATCTGGGATTTTTCCTCTGTATCTCTCCTTGACGTTTAATGTTGTATTTTGCATTGGATAAATCATGTTGAATGAAAGCTCGGGCAGCATCTCTGAAGGTTATTTTGTGAAATGATACCATTTTCAACACGTAAAACATATTTTCTTTAAAGTATTTTTCTCAACTTATGGTAAAGTAAAAAAAATTAAACGTTTAATTCTTCAATCAAGACGTATAAGTATTAAGCAATTAACAATAAAACCATGATTCAATAATCATCAGGGGTGATAATTTTAAATGGTCAGTGATTTAATGTAATAAAAAAATTATTAGTACAGATATCGCATATAAAAGATTTTCGTTTAAATTATTTTACTTAACATAAGAAGAAAACAAAACGTATTGCATCGGGCGGGAATCGAACGAGAGTCGTCCGCGTGATAGGTGAGCAGAAATTATAAAATTTACATGGCTTTTCGATAACATACACAATTTATGTTTTGTGTTTTCGAATGATTTCCATCTTTGTATAAGAAATGCCGATAAAACGTACATACCAGAAGGTTCGATGTTCAGGTATTTATTAATACAATAATTCAGAAACAATATTATGGGATCAATTAAGAAACTCTCTCATGTTTAGCATAGAAGTTTAAAAAAAAAAACTCATTTTCAGTTGATCAATGATGCTTCAAAAATCTGCGAAAATACGTACTTAACACAAAAAATAAGGTTGTAGGCAGCTCGTCGGTATTATAAAATCGATATAGGCGTGTTACAACAGCCCTCAAAGTTTAAAAAGCGAACTTTTTCAAAACCTTTTTCATCTCGAATATCAAGTACCCACAGAGGTATAAGTACAGTGCAATACTGTATTGTATACTACTTAGTGATGTCATTTATGTTGAATCTCAAGCTGAGCAAACAAATTTAATGAAAATAACGTCTAAAGAAAAGGAGAAGAACTTGACCTAATTTGGATTCCCAACCCACTGTCAGAAGAATACAATATTTATCAGCGTGGATTTATGAGCAGACCTTGAAAATGTAGTTAAAAACACAGAATCAAAAATTAAGTGTAATTACCTAAACGGGCAAGTATTACTTTCAATGTATAGGTCGACCTTTCCAGACCAGTACGCTGAATATTTTGATATTACAAATACCTTGTTGCATAAATAAAATATAAAAATTATCGTTAAATATTATCACTGGTTATTGTTAAATAATTATTTAATAAAAGGTACTTATTATCTAATTTAAAAAGCGGGTACGTATCCTGCAAAAGGGATGTTGACTTAATAATCTATAAGTTCTGAATAATTTACATACTTAGGTACATATTTTTTAATATATTATATATTTTTTCACTCGTAATGCATTACGAATTGTTTGTAATAATTTTGAGTTGTTATTAATATTAGACATCAGAAAATTAAATTCTTTAGTTAGCTGTACAAAATCTTCAAAAATAACAAAAACTAGCTCTGAAATAATAAATGTTTCTGTCGGTTTTGACCCCAAATATTCCGGCATTTACCCAATCCTTCAGTACAATCATTTTAAAAGACCTTGATAAACAGCTGTTAAAATGACTCCTGTGTATGTATAATTATCGTTGCAAATGTAAATGGCGTTTAATAAGAGGCACTACTTGCCAAATGTGATCATATTTCAATTATTAGCATTACTGTTAAATAATTATATACAATTGTTTATAAACGATGGACCTTTGAAAACTTATATACTTACATTTCGAAGGGCACCAATGGAAATTGAATACCTTCGATAGCGTTCGATATTACGTAGGTGCAACATTTAAAACAATTCAAATAATAACAACAACAATTACTTTATCAGTAACCATTGTGTGTACTTACAGAAAAAAGATGTACAAATAAGATAGTGAATTTTGTAACGAACAGCTCAAGACGTAGCAGTGAATAAAAGAAAATATAAACTTACATTGATAACAATTTTAAGGTACTGCTTCACGAAGCCGACCACCCTGATGAAGAAGCAATTTGTTCATATATAACAGATGAATTAAACACTGATTGAAATCACATTTGATACAAGCTACAACACTAACGCCGATTTAAATTTGTTCTAAGTGAAAATGCACGATTTAAAAACGGTACTTAAAATAAGCCGACGATACTTAATCACTATGATTAAATATTCAGAATATTGTTATTTTGCATGATAATTTGCAATTAATTCAACAAAAGTAAAATCAATATTTGAACCACACACAACGTACACAAATTTTTGACAACATACACTTCTTCTTATTCTTCATAAGAACGCATGCGTAAAATAAACTGCGCAACCACATCAACGGAAATACTACAGAACTATAAAGTACAGATAGTCATTATTCGTACATTAAATTCAATTTTATATAGATTACTGAAATGAAACATAAATACATAATACTTCCAGAATTAAAATAAAGGATTGGTCAGTAAATTATTTTGAAAATTCAATATGAAATTTAATTGTAATGCAATAAGGAGTTTAAAAATAAAACAAATCATATTAATTAATAAGTACAATTTATAAATACAAAAACAATTTACACGTAAATATATTTTTAACAATTTTCCTTATTTTTTATAAAATTATTCAGCCGTTTTAATGTGTTTTCTTTCCCTAATATTTCAATCATTTCCACTACACCGGGACCTTCCTGAAAATTAATAATTTTATAAGAAACGACAATATATTTTTTTAATGTATTATTATGACCAACCTTTAAACCGCTCAAGATCCCTCTAAGAAGCTTCATTAGTTTTGAAAAAGGAATATTAAATGTTTCCGCCGTACTTTTTAAGAATGGTTTTAAAAAGTCCGAATTTATTTCCTCTGTTTCTAAAGTCCTTTTTATGGTTCTTATAATGTCAAGCTCTTGATCTGTTATGTTTGAATTGTTGGTTGGGAAAACCCACAAAAAGGCAAATTTATTCTCTATAAGGTCTTCCAAGCAGTTTACTCTATTTATACTCCATTGAATGATCGATTTTACATATTGGCTATCCAAATTAGAAGATTCACTGGATATAATATAATCAAATAAAATTAATTTCAAATCGATATCAACATTATATTACTATGTGAACGAAGAAACTTATCATACACTTTTTTTTATTGATTATGAAAAGAGAGGACTGAAACTTATTTCCATCAAAAGATGTTGTACATAAAATAAAAATAAGTTCAATTTATGGTAGGTAAAAAAGAAGAAATGCTATTACATCGATTGAAAGATTTCATGTTAAAAGTTTCAGTTAATTCATTCGTGCTTAAATAAGCGTAAAATGTATAGTAAAACTCATTAATAAATCAAATGAAAGCAAGTTAGTTGAATATTGACCATATGCAATACTGCTTTTTGTAAATACCTGTCCTTATAATATTTCTTTTTAATAAATTCCATTAATTTTTCTGTGAAGTCGTTTAAATTATTTTCATCTTGTAATTGTCTTTTAAGTTCCAACCTATTGAATTCTAAAAGACGTTCTGGTGCCAATTTTCCAGAATGAACATTTATATTATCAAGTTGGAACTGAAATTCATTTAATTAAATTATCAATTCAAAGAATATTTTTAAAAAATAGAAACCTGTTCAGTAAGCTCTGAAAGAGTATATATCTTTGGTTTAAATCCCTTTTCCAAGTCTTTGGTAAAACCACCTCCACAGTGACTGATGAAGTTGATAAGAGCCAAAGGAAAAATACCTTTTTCCCTATAATGAGCAACTTTTATATCACCTTGTCTCTTGCTCAATTTTGTTCCATCAGGGTTTAATAACAATGGTAAATGTCCATAAGCGGGTGGTTCCCAATTAAAAGCTCTAAAAAAATATTTTCTATTAAATTCACTAAGTTTCTACATAGGTGAGAATGGCTGATCTGCTTGTATAGTTAGTATTTTTTCATTTATCTTTTTTTGTAAAAGTTACTATTACTGCCATATATTCTCAAAACATTTGGTCAAAAATTGTTTCTCAAACAACCATTTCATGAATATGCTACTTAAAAATATTATACCTATACATTAATAAATGTTTTGTGGTAGATATTTGCCATTCAACCCCCCTCAGTACATGAGAAATTTCCATGAGGTGATCATCCACAACATTTGCAAAATGGTATGTGGGATATCCATCAGATTTCATTATAACTGGATCTCCTTCGTTTAAAGCCACATCATAAGTTATTTTACCATAAATTAAATCATCAAACACTTCATTGCCCTGTTTTAACTATAAAAAATTCAAATAATGATAAATTGTGGTTTCTAATTAATCAATACCAAACCTTAAATCTAATACAATGAGGCTCACCCCGTTGTAATTTATTCTCAACTTCTTCAAATGATAAACCACGACATTTATTATCATATTTTGGTATTTGACATAATCTGAGTGCTTCTTTTCTTAAGAGATTTAAACGTCGGTCAGTACAAAAACAGTAGTATGCTGTCTTATTATCTAATAATGTTTTCACCTTATTCCTGTATAAAACCAATGCATCATAAGGAAATATAAACATAGTAGCAGTAGATAGATGTACTTATATATTTTTAATCTTTCTGATTGTAAATATGGTCCATAATTACCACCAAAATTTGGTCCTTCATCTATTTCAAAGCCTGCCCATAAAAGATCATTTTGTAATTCTTGAATTGCTCCTTCAACAAGTCTAGTTTGATCAGTGTCTTCTATTCTCAAAATAAATCTACCATTGTGCAGTTTTGCAAACAAATAATTATACAATGCAGTTCTCAATCCTCCCAAATGTAAAGAACCTTTACACAAAATAAAATCACAAACTAACATTCAAATTAAACAAAGAATTACCAACACACCTGTTGGACTAGGTGCAAAACGAACTCTCACAGGTTTGTTGGAGCAAAACCTTCTAGCTGAAAAGCTTAAAAGCCTTTTATATGTGTGCAGAACCATTTGAATTATTTTTATGTTTAACCTTAACTAATCTGAACTCTCATTACTTCCTATTAAACGTATTTGCCGAAAGAATACATTTATCTCTAAAACAATTTCTTTTTATTGGACATTTTACAAAAATTAATTTATAGGTTAACTGTTGACATTACTTTGAATTTTAGCAGGATAACCAATATTGTTTCATTTTATTATGAAAACTGAAGTAATTATTATTGTTCATTATGATGGCAACATTGGTTTATTTAGTCCTTAGACTTTAGAGGTTATTTTTTGTAAACAGACAAATATAATAATTTTTCAGTAAAACTTTTATTTATGTGCGTAAAAATTTAGTTTGGTGTATTCTTCTCGCAATGGTACGTTTTGTTGATAACTTGTCACGAGAAAAATTAATTTTGTTAGCAAAAGGATCTGTCATCCTGACTGATTATCTTCATCTACATAACCTAGTTAAAATATAAAAATGTCTTTTTTAAATATTTAAGCTTACAAAAAAATCTGCATTTGTGTTTTCTTTATAGAATTGCTTTTTAGTTTAGTAACAGGCAATGTTTCCATATTTACAGCACAAACTTAAGTCGTCACAAAGGGAGAAAGTAAAAAAATTTATCTCGTTTACACAAACGGGAGAAAATACTGCTATTTATTGTCTGGCTCAAAACGACTGGAAATTGGATCTTGCCAGTGATAATTATTTTCAAAATCCTGAGGCTTATTATAAAGAACAAAGGAACGTTGACAAGAAAAAGTTAGAAGCATTATACAGTAGATACAAAGACCCTAGTGAACCAGATAAGATAACTGCAGATGGAATACTTAAATTTCTAGACGATTTAGGACTTTCTCCGGAATCTAAACTCGTTCTCATCATTGCGTGGAAGTTTAAAGCGGCAACACAATGTGAATTTACTAGGGATGAATTCGTTAATGGTATGACAGAACTCGGTTGTGATAGTATTGAAAAACTTAAATCTCGCCTGCCTAGTTTGGAAAATGAACTGAAAGATAATTATAAATTTAAAGATTTTTATCAGTTCACATTTAATTTTGCCAAAAATCCAGGACAAAAGGGCTTGGATCTTGATATGGCAATTGCTTATTGGAATATTGTTTTAAAAGGAAAATTCAAATTTTTGGACCTCTGGTGTAAATTTCTGCAAGTAAGAGTTATTTTCCATATTAATATCATTTAGATATTTTAAGTAAATCATTATTTCTTCTTAGGAACATCATAAAAAGTCAATTCCAAAAGATACTTGGAACTTGTTATTGGATTTTGCAGGTCAAATTTCAGATGACATGAGCAACTATGATGAGGAAGGTGCCTGGCCTGTGCTTATTGATGATTTTGTTGAATGGGCCAGGTTAAAGGCCAAAGATCAACAACCACATAGCACCACTAGCCAGCTAGAATAGCAATTAAAAATTCTAACTTGCAACTAACAAGAAAACACCTGTTAATAAATTAACAACGTTGTATATTATATATACCGCTGTTGTTATTGTAATGACCTAAAGAGACACAAAGGTGGAATCTGTTGTTGGTTATTTTCGTCCTTCCATTGCCTAATAATTATCATGTAATATATATATATTTTTGTTATTTGTAAACTACAAATGAACTGGGATGTTGGATTTTGTTCTCCTTTTTTTCAATTTGTTTTAAGATTTCAAGGGATGGAATTATTTTGCTTACACACAGTTACGTGTGTCTATCGCGAATAATAAAAGTTGTTGTTTTGCGCGTGTCGTTTTAACAGTTAAGAGTGCATTGTAAATAATAAATAATTTTAAAGGTAATTTAAAGTACTTTAAATAAATTAATTCTGCTACTGATGTATAAAATATTGTGAGAACGAATGTGAGTTTGAATGGTTGATTTGTAAATTTCAGATTGCTCTAATTACTCTTGTAAATTACGTACTGTTTCTTGTAGTTAAATAAAGTTTAGTATTTCTTTACGATGCTGCTTTTTTATTAATTACATATTTTGTTTTATTTACTGTATTTATTAAAATATTATTTTTTAAGGAAATTTTCAGTTTTTCAATATTGTAACTGTAAATTCAAAAATAATACAAAGCAAAGTTCATGAAACACTTTATAGTTTTGGCTAATATTTGAATACTATAAAATTAATTAAATCAAAACATGAGTATTTAGCACTTATAAGCACCTAGATAACTTATTTGTAGAATTATATTCAAATAATATCAAACAGTAACAAAAAACAAACTTTTTTTGACGATAAATTTAATTTTTCTCAAAACATTGAACAAGTATCGGTAAACTTAATATGTCTTAGATAAGAGAGGTACCCCATAAATAACCGTACAAATACGTAGACATAATCGATAGCTATAAATTATTTACTTTTTATGCTCTTTATAATATTCGACTCATCAGTCTCCTCAAAGCTCGAGTTTTCACCAATGCTTCGACTTTGCGTAGTAAAACTGGAAGTGATATTACTGTTAATACTTTCTGAGATCGAGTGAGTTGAACTGAATTCGCTGTCGGTACCATTTTTAAAATACAAAAAAGAAAGTTCATACACTTCCGGATGAGAGTTGTAAAGTTTTTCGCTCATTTCGGAAAACCATTGGCAAAGAAGTTGAAGTCGTTGACGATACGTTATCGCTATTAAAGCACCAGCAGAAGCGTGCTGGTGAGAATCAATTACTGCAACCTACAATTAGTTATAATTTTTAATAAACTCTTCGTAAAGGTACCAGTTCACAATCTTACAAATTTTCTTAATCAACTTTCAAACCGATGCTGTTTGCGAATTTCTAATACGTTAATAATAGTACGTTTTATTTAATACAAACTGGGGTCTTAAAATATAAGTACCTAAAGCAATATCTAAAAAAAACAAGGAAAAATACACTTCTGATAGTTTTACTGTAATCTTTATTGCATCTGACGATACTGTTTTGACCGAAAACAAGTACGCAAAAATGGAACTAAATCTTACCATTGACAGTAGAGTGCTGGAGATAGGGTGGAAGGACCTTGTCAGCCTCGTTTTAAGAATCGTGGAAGTAGGTGGGTGGTGGATGGAAAGGGGCAAAAGATGCAAGGGATCCACAAAAAAACTTGGAATAGGCCTGCATATACGTATAATAGGCAGGTATGCGTTTTAAATGATTCGAAAAAATAAAACGCTAATTCTACTTGATTATTCATTATAGTAAAAAGAGCTTTAACGGTGAATAAAAATATTATGAATAATCAGGTAGAATTATGTACCTTTACTATTGCCTAGGGTATAATTGATAGTTTTTCCCAAATCATTCAAAACTGATAGCTTTCATCCAAAGAGCTCCAAGCTCTAAGCCCAAAGCTCTTACATAATGTGCTTTGGTCCTCGAAGCCCCAATTACATTTTAAGGTCCAATGATTCAGAATTACGTTTATTTGTGAAAAGATCTGCAAAGACATCATAAGGGCTTGACTTAAACCAAAATGGAAATGGTTTTAAATACATCAGAATGCTTCAATCACATCGAAAATATTAAAGCCCTTTTGATGTTTTTATTATATTCCAAATTTTTTGTGTATTTCTTTCCAATTTAAGGTGAGAGGGCTTCAAGCATTTTGGAAGGGCTTCAAGTCCTTTGAATGAGCTTGAAGCTCTTGAAATATAAATAACAATGCACTTTGTAGTTAAGTAAAGCTTGAAGTACAATGCATCTAAGCCCTGAAACAACTGGAAGGACATTTTCAAGCATTAAAGCTTTGCCTAGCTCTGCTGCATATTATAAATATTAAGTTTAGAAACATGTTACTCTTCGATAATGTCCCGTTGGCTTTAATTTCAGTGAAACTATTACAAGTGTATTTTTTCTTATTTTTCTTTTAAATATTACTAAAATTTTTAACAAACAATTCACCAAACAAGTGCTAATTCCGGGGAAGTTTATAATATATATTTTGTTTGGTTTAATTATAAAAAACTTGAACCCTCAGTTTACTATATTATACTTTGTTAAAATCTGTATATAGTAAATATGTTTTTATTGTTTCATAATGTTCTATTATTTAATCAATTTATTTTCAACGAAATTCTATTTAAAATGATGACCAGCTCATTAATATAAAAATTCTACATGAAGGTGTTTTCAAAAATAAAATGGAATCCTTGGTTAAACTTTCACAAAAAGAACTTATTGATACTCCGTTTCGACGCGTTTCGACTGTTAATAAGTCATTCTCTAAAAAGTTATTTTAAAACTGTATCATACTGTTTTTATTAACCCAGTTTTAAAAAACACTTCGAAATCTAACTTTTAAGATGTTATTTCTTTATTGACGTTTGCTTTGAATAAACTGGCTATTTAAGAAAAATATTTAAATACCGTATTAAACGCATATTGGATAACAAAAAGGACACTGCGAGAGTCAGAAATTAGAACAATGTACATATCAGGATGGGATTTGCTCAAAGGACTGTTGATCCATTGAGACCAAGTGCTCTTTATGTTATGATGTAGCGTATCACACAGGGGCTCCATAAAAAGTAGACTTTTCTAAAAATAAATATGGAGAAGATCTTAAAAAAATAGATGATTTAAGTTAAAAACAGATTAATTTATAGTGTATTGTTTTTAACCTGTGTTAAGAGAGATAACAGATAAACAAAGAGTTTCTTATATAAACTAAAATCACGTATTATGATAACAATGAGTTTTGTTATAAAGATACTACATTGAACGTTATCAAAGGCACCAAAATTTAATAAAATGTCTATTTTTATGGCAAACGTTTTCTAACTCTTAATGAGTCGGATTGTGAGTCAATTGTGTTGATATGACTATATTTTGTTTAATCTAGTTTACCCATTCAGTTAATCCATATTTTGTTAATCCACTGAACTTGATAGCCTCTGGTACTGTGAGGTTAATATCATAAAGAGATCCTCGTTTTTTCAAATCATTATGAATGTCATTTCCCTCCAACATAGAATGAGCAAGAGCATAGATAAGCCGAATATTTAAATCCTTATCCGGCCCCTTTACCTACAATTGTAATTATAGATAATAAAAATTGCTCTAGTAACTCAAATACTTTTTGTTATATACAAGAAGAAATAAAAGATTATAACAGCAAACCAACGAAAACGTTACTTTTCATATATTCAATTTCCAATAAAAACAGTTTTAGAAAATGAACTGCTTTTTTCAATAATTACCTTCTTTTTTCATTTTTAATTTTAATTTTAGTAAAAAAGTAGATAACTTGTTTAAACAATTGTATTGAATTAGCGGATGGAAGTAATTGAAATAAACACACAGTTGATAACTTCCACAATTTATTAAATAAACTTGACACGTGTTTCGCCAATACAGTGCCTTCTTCAGAAGTACAAAATCTACTTAAAACTACCTAAGAGTAGATGTCTATAAATAGGGTGGTACATCTTGCGTCTTCATTAGAGTGAGGAAAAAGATTTAATAGTGGTGAAAGGTTTATATCTACTTGGTCATTAAGTAATATGTCTGTATTTTTATATTTGTTAATTTCTTTAGATTCTAATAGTGTAAGTTTTAAACTTTTATATTCAATGTGTAAAATTTTTAGATCTAAATTAAATATATAATTATCTTTTAACACATGTTTGACACAGTTAGAATTCTTTTTTTTTTGTTTCTATATGATCTAAAATGTTCGTTCAAACGAATTCTAAAATTTTTTCCCGTCTGACCTATATAAATTTTTGAACAAGAACCGCAATTGAGTAGATATATGCCTGGTTTTGATAATTTCTCTACTTTGTCTTTATTATTCTTTATATGTATGCTAATGTTATTATTTAACTTACACTATCAGAATCTAAAGAAATTAACAAATATAAAAATACAGACATATTACTTAATGACCACGTGAGATATAAACCTCTCACCACTATTAAATCTTTTCCCTCACTCTAATGAAGATGCACCACCCTATTTATAGACATCTACTCTTAGGTAGTTTTAAGTAGATTTTGTACTTCTGAAGAAGCCACAGTGTTGGCGAAACACGTGTCAAGTTTATTTAATAAATTGTGGAAGTCATCAACTTTGTGTTTATTTCAACTTGTTTAAAATTTAAATTTAACAAAACAGAAAGGTTTCGAAGAAATTATTTATTGTGTGGTGAAACAATATTGTAGTGTACAATAAATAATTTCTTCGAAACCTTTTTGTTTTATTAAATTTAAATTTTAAATTATGTTTCAATTTCGACAAATAACTGGCGTATAAGTGAAATAGATAACTTGTTGATAAGTTTTATATTAGTTTTTTAATTTTTAAAAAATATATGTGCATATAGTAAACACCCAAATGGAATAGAAGTATCTATTTTCTATACTTCTATTCTTTTCATAGAATTTTTTATTTAATAAATTTAATGATAAATGATTCATAATAAACTGCTACTAAATCTAAATAAACATTTATCAATCATCTAATAGTGTGTTTTGATGTTTGCTTTACCAAATAGAAGGGAATTTATTATAAATATACGTATAAATAATTCTTAAAAACCGTGACCTCATATTACTTTGAACATTAAAATTTTTAGTAATTAATGGAAGTTAAATGGCTTTGTAATTCACAGAAAAACGATAACGAAGCAATAAATAATAACGATACGTTTTCTTCTAATATTACAAATAACAACAGATAAAATAATAAAAACAATTGCAATTTTAAGAATAGTGCCTGTTATGATACACATATTTTTCTATTTATTTTTAAATTAAATATTTAAATAAAAATGGCGAGAACTTTTCGTAGTAAAACACAAATAATTTTTTGAGTTTGCAACTAATAATTTTAATTACTATATTTTAAATCGAAAAGCCCAGAATTTCCTAGGAGATTGTAGGGTGTGCTTTTTAAAAAGTAGGTGATTGAGTTGGTCTTTACTTGATGAAAGTTTAACCTCATGATGAATTATTGATACAATAAAACACGTTTAAACTTTCACGAAACTTTATTAAACTTGCATAACAATACTGTGTTTTCACATTTCAGCTTCTGAAGATGCCTCTGTGAGGTGAAACAGTATTGTTAAGCAAGTTTAATAAAGTTTCGTTATTTTAAAAAGTATTTAAAAATATTGCTAACTACAACTCTTGATTCCCACATTTATGTATAATAGGTGCAATATGAAATTGTAATAACATTGGAGTTGCTTTCATAACCTGTTTCGGCTTCTTACTCTATCAGTTATTTACAATTAATTACTCAAAGTATATATTGGGTTATATCTACTAAAGGATTAGTGTGTTATTGACAATTAAACAATTATTGAAATACGCAAAAAATCAATTAAAAATAATTTTTTAAAGCTTCTGGACTTAGAAACATATCCATAATTTAGAATAACAAACACAAGTTTCGAGAAATTAGTTGTTCTTGAAAACACTACAACAAATAATTTCTTGAAACTTGTGTTTGTTATTCAAAATTAAAAATAAATTCCTGTTATCAATTTGTACGAATTCAGTAAGCAGATTTCTAAACTGTTACAGTTGGATCCTAAACTATGCATTCGTTAACTAATGTTTCATACATTAATGTTAATACTAATTAGTGAATTAATTTCTTTCCTTACTAGAGATTACTTCAAAATTTCATTACTAATTTTTGATATGAAAATCTATGAACTTAGTATGCAGTAGCTCACACGAGGGTGCTAAGGAGTCCAATACACAGTAGGTAAAACATTTGAATAAATTGAATTTTATAAATGGTAACTATATTAATTAGACAAAATTTATAGGCAACGTTATGTATTTTGTTATCACGTAACAGTAATAAACATTATTAATACGTGTTTATACGAATTCTTTCAACTTTGGGAGCAATTCGCTAGTAGATAATATTATTCTTTAACAAAGTAATGAACTTTTTATATCTTTTGCACGTAAAAGATACCTATTGTTGCATGCCAATTGTAGAAACTAAACACAATACAGCGTGGTTACAAATCGGGAATTTTTAAACCTATTTTCTGTGGTTATTCCAACAGTATGATTTAAAGATAATTTGTATGTGTTGGAACTAACCTTAGAAGTTGGGAATTTTATTATTTATTAATATTATGTTTTCAATTGATATTGATATTCTGTTAATGCTTGTCTGACTCATTAATTAACATTAAAAAAATAAAAAAAGAAAGAAGGCATTAAAATCCTTTTTCGTCTAAATTTTAGGAATCACAGATCCCACATTTCGAACGCGTCCTACACAGTAGGCACAGCGTATCGAAAGCCATATCCCACGATCGGTTTCGACTCATCGGGTCTTATCAGGTGGGCGCTGACAGAAAGGCCTTTACAGGCTATATGATAAATATAAATATGGCATCAACAGATACAACTGTTTCGAGGGCTAATAGCCCTACCGGCATTGAATTACACTGTTGATTCCGATGGATTCATAGACGAAGATATAACATATTCAAAAAAGAAAGAAGGCATTAAAATCCTTTTTCGTCTAAATTTTTTTAATGCCTTCTTTCTTCTTTGAATATGTTATATCTTCGTCTAAGAATCCATCGGAATCAACAGTGTAATTCAATGCCGGTAGGGGTATTAGCCCTCGGAGTAGTTGTTTCTGTTGATTCCATATTTATATTAAAAAAATTCTTGTCTGTTTACGGCCTTTCAATCTAAAATTGTCTGTTGCTAAACCAACCCTGTTGATTTAACACTTACCCCTGTCTAAAAATTAGCATTAGTATTCTGATAAATATTTGACTTGGTACTTGATGAACATGATTAATCTGTAATAAATTTACTTATGAAGGTTTGTTACTATTTACTATTTATTTACTATGTAACTAGAGATGATGCAAAGGGCGTAGGTAGAGTTACACCATAAATAATAATATTGTTGTTTCATACATCTATATCCTTAAAATGGCACTTCCAAGCCATTAATATGGCTATAATGGTACAGGCGTTGCTTCCGCCGGGTTGACTTTTGAAACTGTACCGAGACTGGGAAAAATCGGTTTCGAACCAGGTTACTCTCAGGATGTGTTTGTGATATTCGGTGTCGAAATCGGGGAAAAAGGGCAAACTGATGTCACTTTCGTCAGAGTGCATGCTGCCCTAAACCAATTGAATAAAAAAACAGGAAAATTTTGATGCATGATTTTTTCTAATGGACACATGTAACCGTCGGACTTGTGACAAATTTGACAACTAATTGACATTTTTAGGATCAGATCGACACGTTTCAGGGATACAATCACTTATTAGCATTGTCAAGTTTATGTCAAAAAATGCAAAAAGTTTAATTTTCAAATGTTAACTATTACTTTGTTTAAAGGAATTGCTTGGTGGAAAGCAGTGAAAAAGTAATGTTTTTTCATTTTTTTTATTGAACTTTCGAGTTTCGATCGTCTTGGTCTCATTTTGTGTCAACACGCCTGAAACCCCAAAGGTCTAAAAATCTACAGTACTTGATTGGTGTAGGCTTTCATGGCCGGAGTCAATATAGAGGTTGATTGTTTCCGGGTTTGTTGGCCATGGTCTAGATTGGTATGGTTTACCAGACAGCAGGGTACTACGACCGCGCTGACAGCAAGCCACTGAAGATGTCATCCGCAGCTGATGACGAAACGTCTGGTAAACCATACCAATCTAGACCATGGCAAACAAACCCGGAAACAATCAACCTCTATATAATATATAGTACTATAATGGTTACTAATCGTCATGAAAGCTTACGATCTACATTTTGTCTAAATAAAATATAACTAAAATTGAGATTTTGCTACAATTAAAAGTGTTCTATATAGAATTATACGGTGATGTCTCCGATGCTGGATGTAGACTGCATCGGAGATGGAAGGACCTCTGAAGAAGCTCGCCACTCGTGCTAGCGAAACGTTAGGAAGCAATTCCAACCAACGACGGCCTTCAGACCCGAATCAGGGCTACACTAGTTCTATTGTAAAGATTTTGAATTACATAGTTGAAAAGTTTTCTTGTGTATTAATTATTTATTTATTGATTTTAATAATTTGTGAATATTTTTACTATATCTATTTTACTACAATTTTACCGCAAGTTTGACTACGTACCCTTGGTGTCATAGTTTACATGCATTAGTCTCATTCTTGTTGAAGCAAATGTTTTGCAGTTAATTATATTTTTAATGAAATTTAAGGTAGAAGTGGTGCATATTTTGTGAAACTGTATTTTTACGAAGCACAAGAAACAAAACAGTAGGACAAAGAAGTCAACAATTTTTTGGACATATCTTTGAAAAAGGAATCAAATAAATTTGTTTTTAATATCTTTCGTAAACCTTCTACAATTGACACAGTTATTCCGGCAAATTATTCACATCCCAAACAAGTAAAGCATTCAGTATTTCATTCCTTACTAAATAGACTGATTAACATACCTTTATTAAATACAAATTCCAATACAGAATTATCAACTATTAAATATATTGCTTTTACCAATGGTTATTCCCCCATGACTATTGATAAAATACTAAATAAAAAGTTGAAAAAACAAGTTTCTATCATATTGTATAACAGTTCTTCCCTTTGTCAACAAAAAACTATCTTTTATCCTATCTAAAATGTTAATAATTTTAGCTACGAATACAAGTTTCTTTTACAAAATAAGTTCAACTGTAATATTACCGAAACTAACTCCATCAATCTTAGTTTAATGATATGTAATCTTAAAGTTAGTGTTCCCCAGCCTAAAAAATATCTATCAAGTTTTTTGTAACAATTGTGACCCTACATACATTGGACAATTAGGCAGGGCTATCGGTAAACGCATTTCAGAACATGATGCGGCTATAAGAAACAAAAACTGTAATTCCAGTGGGATAGCTGAATATTGTATTGAGTTAGGTCATTCTCTAGATGTAAATAATTTCAAACTTCTACATTCAAACATTCCCAAATCAAGAAAATTGTCTCTTTTAGGAAATTATGAAATTCAGAAATCTATATTAAATAACCTTAACTTAGTTTACAATCAATTAGAACTAACCACCTATAACTCCCCCTTCTACTTTTCAATTTGTAATTACTTAAATAGCAGCGAGTAGTTCTTAATTTTAGTAATCATCTGTATTTCTCTTGTAAATGGCTTTATTAGGTCGAAACAAATTTGTCGAGTGGATAAATAAACTAGTGAAACTTGTCCTTTTATTTTCATTCTTGTGCTTTGTAAATTATATTTTTGACAAAACCAATACCTATTAATGCAATGAACTTAAAACCAGTAAATATTACCTCTAATTAGTAACTGTTTCAGTAGATGAAGAAATTTGTTGAACATGATTTAAATTTTCCAAATTTATACCTAATATTATCACGACAAGAAGTACAAAAGTAGTATAAAAAAATAATCTAACGCCTACATTATAAACAGTTTATCTAACTGTAGATATTGTATAGAAACCGTAATACAATTAATAAGGAATTTTTCTGAGAATTGTGAAATACGAAATTAGCATTATTTCTATGTCTAATCGAAGAAATTACATTGTATTGGTAATGGTAAGTATTTTATTAATTTCTTTCAGTGTTCGTCATTAAATATCAAACTATGCTATTCATAAATTATAACGGTAGCATGATTACTGTGTAACCTCGAAGTTTACTGAATTTTCAAGTGTCTTACGTTTCTTTTACGTGCAACCTTAGCACACTTTTTGCACGATACAAATAATCCAGTACTTTCACAGTAAAATCATCCACGGTATATTTTATAAATTTTTAAAATGATAATAATAATAATAACTGATGGTACAACAGCTAATAATTTATGAAAATAATAAAAGTTACTGATAGCGCCGGGCTGAGTAGCTTTTAATATAAAAAATTAGTTCTGTGCTTGCGATCGGTTAATTTAGGCATTCAAAAAATATGAATAAAAGTGTATATTTCGAGCACGGTTCTGTAAGGTTGCGAAATGAGGATGGTGGGCGCGGCAGAATAGAAACAGTATAAACAAAGCGTATGAATGCGGTGTTATAGGTGGATAATAAAAATATCGTGGATAGAAAAGATTAGAAATGAGGAGGTGTTAGAAATAGTAGGAGAACAAAGGGTGCCATGGAAGCCAATAATGAAAAGGGAAGGGGCATGAAGGGCTAGTTAGAGACATATTAGTGGTAGAAATAGGAGTAAAAGGTGACAGAGGAAGGCCTAGATTTTAGAGAAATGCGAAGATTCTGAAAACACCCGGTCCTAACACATAGATGGCGCTAGTTTTATTGAATTCACCTTTTTTTCTGTTAGTATTCTATGCTACTATTGTTATTTTCAAAACATTGGATCAAAAAAAAATTCGTGTTTTAATTTTACACTGCTTCTTGATGGGAAAAATACCGTTCAAGTGAAGTAATGGATTGAAAAGTGGAAAAGTGTTATGGAGAGTTCGCTCCATCGAAGTTGGCAAACCTCAAAAAAATGCTCGCCGGCAATAAATTTCGCTCAAATGAAGAGACTATCGCTGAAGTTGAGACCTATTTTTAGGCAAAAGATAAATTGTTCTACAAAAGTGGTATCGAAATGTTAGAGCGCCGCTGGAATGATTGTGTTGCTCTTGATGATGGAGATTACGTTGATGAATAATGCCAATTTTGAACAAAAAAACATGTTTTCTTTGATAGACCCGGGACTTTTCAGCCCATGTGTTAAAAAGTCGTGGAGTTGCGACTTCAACAGTCTTCGCTATATTATTGTAAGACTGAATAATGTATATAAATATACATTAAATTTACTTGCAATCACTTAAGAAGGAATTGATAACACCGCATTACAGACATGTATATCAAAATCGAAGAAATTTTTGTCATGTAAGAATTCCTGAATTAGAAATTAATGATTTTCAGATTTCTTTCTTCACTTATACCAAATTTCGATGCCAAGTCAACAAGAAGTACCCTAAACGTTTAACAATCACTATAAAGGTTTTTTTTTATTAAGATGGTCGCAATCACACTTATGTAATCGTGAATATAATGTTAGAACAAGGAGTCATATGTCATCTGCTTAGGTATAGAAAAAATTGTGGACGCTGATTTAAATAAAACCAAAAACAAAAACAACGGTTTTTGCCGAACATATAAATGTTTGTTCAATTTTTATTTGCACGCTCTCCGTAAATTTCAATTCCATAGAACTTTCTACAGTGAAATGGTCACGAGGTGTTTAATGAAATAATAACATTTTATTTATTTGAAATGCAATGCCACGAGAAATGTTTTATTTTCTCATAATATTGTGCTAATTTAGTAAGCTAATAAAGCAAACCAGAGACTTGCCTAATGCGTTACCTTAAGGCCTCCTGCGTATTTTTACTTTCCATTATTCTATCATAAATAACAATCAATGCAGGATTGTATAATAATGATTGTAAAACAATGGTTTTTAAGGTATAATTATTACGAAAGAAATAATATTTACATATTAGATTTTTCTTACCGAGTTTATGATTATGTTTAGTTTATTATTTTCTTTTTATAAGTTCTTTTTTTTTTAATTCAAAGCTAACATTATTTACAAAATGTAGAACACAAAAAATTATTTTACGAAACTACGCAAAAAACCAATATTTTTTTGTAACTTTTTTGACGTCTCGATCTAAACTATAGAAAACATGGTGTATGTACCACATTTAAGTTTTTAATAATTTAAAAAAAACAAACGTTTATTTTCCACATAAATATTTTGTTAGAATAACTGTAACGATCGTTTCGATTTTGCAATCGTTGTCAAAGAGCACAAGAAGGAACTAAATTGAAAGTCAATAACATGTTATTTAAACATACAACAATAATGCAACCTATAATAATAAATTTACATATACATACATATAAGAAATCGGTAATACATATAACAATGCCAGAAATAATACCGTAATAGCGTTATTTACTGTTTTTAAATGAGGCTCTAAATATAGGGCTGGAAAAACTTCTATTTGGTCATTTAATATGTTTTTATTGAAATCCAAAAAGCCCTACATGTGAAATATAAACGTTTGTTTTTTTTGAAATTATTAAAATGTTTTTTCACAACCACCCTACCGCCATTTCCATTGACATTTAAGTTTGTACATACCTGATTTGCATTTTTTTGAGTAAGGTGTATATTATTTTTGATTTTGCCTGAAGATTTATTGGTTCTAAATGATATGGGTATAGGATAATTGCCTAAAGTTGAAGAAATATTGCCTAAAAAGGTCAACGAATTTAAGTTTGATTTAATTTTTGATTTACAAGGATACTTAATGTTCTCTGTTGAGCTTATTATTAAGTAAATTTGTTACCTTCGAACTATTAAAACCATGGCAAGATGTTCTTTTTGTTCATAATAACATTTATTAAAAAATAAGGTAATTTTCTTTGGGGAAGATGCTTAATGGGATTACTTAATCATTTCTAGTGTTAATTTTACTATAATAATAAAACTCATTATAGTCACGTGTACAATATAAACTTTGATTTATTTCTTCACACTTTTATTTGGTGGGGGCATTTTTCTGGACGTTATAAAATCTCGTTTAAAATAATTTTCCGACGATTTTTTTCAAAGGGGGTATTTTTTTCTACATCACGTCTTTACTAAAACTCTTTCTACACCTGATGCCTTGATAATTTATATATTGGCTGAAACAATATCGTCGACGTAATAAATAAATTTTGTGAAAATTTTTGCGGTGTTTGTATTACCCTTTTAGTACCTATTTATTAACTTTGTTTCACAACCTTACTTAATGACATCATTAATGGTAAAGCCGGAACAACGTTGAAACATTCTACATTAATTAATTAAGTGTTTTGTTTATTTTACTAATTTCTAATACTAGTTTATCAATATAATAACAGGTAAACGTTGTTTTTAAGATCAGAAGAACCTTTCCTAAATTATAAATTAATCGGACAGTAGCAACCCTTATTATCGAATGACTGAACTTCACGCATATGTGTTATTTTAATTTTTCTCTTGAAAATATTCTGTAACTGCGAAAAATCAAAAGAATTCAGTTTTTAAAATTCAAAAGGTGATGGTATAAAACAATCGTATGTTTCGTACTATTAACCCAATCGTTACTGTTTGTTTTTTTTTTATAAATGTTTAACATGTTTTGTTTATTGTAAGAATTATTAGACAAAGGTACCATGCAAATACATTTACTTCGTGTTTAGGTACTGCTCTTAATCGAGAAATTTGTTGAACATGAAAAGGAAAACATGTTTATTCATAAAACGTTATTAAGATAATTCACAATGAATCATATTTAATAACAAAAGTGATCTAGTTAAGTAGCTTATTTACATAAAAAATAAAGCGACAATGATAAAATTACTCACATATCTAGTATTAGCAAATTAAATAATGTTCATTTGTCATAGAATAAATGAGAACCGATTTATTCAAGAGAGATAGTATGCATATATTAAATTCAAAGATATATTATTTTAAATATCACAATCATCGATGTAAGTAATTTATAAAAAAAAAACGTGAGTAACTGTTAGTAAATATAACGTAATTTTCAGGTATTCTTTGACAGTTGTAACTATTCAAAAAACTACAATTTAAAAAGCACTATACTGCATTATCAAAATGCTGGAAACTTTGGCGGAGTTGTAGAACAAACTGGATAGCTCAAACCCCAACGCCAAAACACAACACAAAATGTCCGAAGTACTTTTCGGTAAACTTGGTTTTGCTAAGACCTTAGCAAAGTTTATTTCTATGCCATAAGAGCCAAGATTTACTCGAGGACTCGGAGGTATTTTTCATAAACTTGGTTATCAAATAGCATACAGTTCTAATTCTAATACTCTTCAAGTTCTTCTGGGTAACCCTAAGGACAAAATTCCTTTTCTAGAAAAGTCGGGGATATATCAAAATAATTGTAAAGATTGCAATAAGAAATATGTTGGTCAGACTAGATGCTCTCTTCTCGTCAGGTTTAAAGAGCATTTAGCTCATGCTAAATTTGGTAGAACTAAAAAATCTAGTGTTTCTCAACATATTCTTACTGAAAATCATAGGATCAATTTTGACAATTAGTTAAATTAGTTAAGGAAATTAAACATAATTACTTACTAAATAGTTTTGAAAGCATGTTTATTCATAAAAATAGATTAAGTTCCCTTAATAGTGACAAGGGTTCTATTCCTGGATCTCCGCTTTTTAGTTTAACTTAATTCTTTTGTTATTGTTTTTGTAAGGTCCACTAAGTATTGCGGCGGTTTGACCGAATCTTGTTCACTGGACCATATAATTAGTTTGTATATATAATATTTATATTGCCCCTAGGTTTTAGTTCTCTTCAGTACCTGAAAAAGGTAACTTTGTTATCGAAAAGTGCTTCGGACATTTTGTGTCGTGTTTGGCGTTAGGGTTTGAGCTATCCAGTTTGTTCTATACTGCATTAGACATTTTAAGTCATAAGAAGTAGTTGGCAAAGTAACCAGCCTGTTTAGGGTTTTTGTCTTAAAATGCTTTTTTATCTAGTAATACTTAAAATTGGTTCAGATATAAACTACTGATAAGGGAATTGAGTTAAGTACTACAATAAAAACTTGATTATAAACATATGTTTTAATTTGATACTAATTACAGTCGATTTCCTCTAAAAATCTTTGAATCGTTTTTGACATCAACTATTCAATGTTGACAAACACAAGCAAATAAAGATACTCAAATAATATTAGCGTTTTTTTTTTATTTCTCCACAGTCGAGTAAAAAGTTATCAGGTTCTTTAAATAACATTTTCCCTAAATATAAATATGGAATCAACAGAAACAACTACTCCGAGGGCTAATACCCCTACCGGCATTGAATTACACTGTTGATTCCGATGGATTCTTAGACGAATATATAACATATTCAAAAAAGAAGGAATTAAAATCCTTATTCGTATAAATATTAAAATCAAAGATCTCACATTTTGAACGCGTCCTATCAAGTAGGCACAATGAACCGAAAGCCATATCCCACAACCGGTAGGGGTATTAGCCCTCGGAGTAGTTGTTTCTGTTGATTCCATATTTATATTTATAATATAGCCTGTAAAGGCATATCTGCCAGCGCCCACCTGATGAGATCCGATAGGTCGAAACCGGTTGTAGGATATGGCTTTCGGTTCGTTGTGCCTACTTGGTAGGACGCGTTCCAAATGTGAGATCTTTGATCTTAATATTTAGACGAATAAGGATTTTAATTCCTTCTTTTTTGAAAACATTTGCCCTGTTATTTTTATGTAAACCAACAATATTTTTTGCTAGTCTTGTTAATTAATTTTAATTCCCATTCTTATCGCATCGTGTGGGTGCGTACCAGACACTAATTGTTTGGTTGAGGCTATTGTGTGTACCTAGTTCTTAACAAGTTTTGAAGAAAATCAATTAAGAGTTTATGGCGTCGTTCACAGTAACTACTAATTAAAAATTTACTACAAACATCTAAGCATCTAAACGCATACAAAATAAATAAAATAAAGCAAAATTTTCTACATTCTATTGTTCTGTATACTTCAAGAAACCGAGAACTTCTAGACTAGTAGATTTTACAACGTTGTCTCTTATGTAAACAACCGTAAACAAAACATGTATTAAGTATATTATAAACTTCGATCCCACTTCGCAAAGTATTATTTGACGTCATTATTGTCCGTTTTTCGTATTAGCTCTGTACCATTACGGAAAGTTTAATAAAGTAAAGGGAACAAGCTGACACAAGCAGTCGTTATATGGAAACATGGAGAAGAACATTGTAATTTTAGTGGTTGCAGCATTTATTGCTGTTGTCGTTCAATGTCAAAAGACCGAAAACAAGGTTGTGTGCTATTACAATTCAAAAGGATATTTTAGAGAAGGTAAAAAAAAATTATTATTTCTTCTTGTATATTCTTACATCATTTTCAAAATATTTTAATCAAATTATGTTTCACAGGGTAGTTGGTGAAATATTTTTAATTAAATATAAATGATAAAAATATATCTTGTAAGTTTCATAGGATATTTATTTAAAATTTGTCTGACAGCTGTTTCCACGTTTACGTCTTAAATAAATAAAAATAAAATAAAATTTAAATAAATAAATATCCTGTGAAACTTAACCAAGTTTATTTTTATCATTTGTATTCAAAATATTATATGACGAGTTTACTTAAGCTCATTGAAACCCGTAAAAGAAAATAATTTTGTAGAAATTATTTCATACAGACTTAACTAATTCAAAATAAAAAAAGATCCTTTCACAAATATTGAAAAATAATACTGAAATATTGAGATATGTGTATGTTTGAAGTTTTGGTTCGATAATATCTGGTTATTTAAAGAAGTATTCAGGATTTTCATTGTCTTTATTATTTATTATTTTGCATGTTCTTGAGAAAAGCTGAAGATAGAACCGCCGAAAAGTTGTACATACTAACAAATAAAGATAATCGAAGTTCTGAATATGTCTTTGAACAATATCACAAAATGTATGTTATCTGGCGTAGATAACTTTGTATTTTTTTTATTTACATTGATACGGTATACTCAATTAATTAATTAATATTTGAATGCTTTTAAGAACACCCATCAAAATATTCAGTTACTCCTTATAAAATGGATAACAAAATTTAATTTTGTTTGGGGTAGCTATTTCTGCTGAAAGTAAGCTATAAGGACAAATTATTTTCAAATTGGTTTACAAAAAATGCAAAATTAACTACCAATATTTTAATAAATTGCTAGATATCTTATTATATGTCTTTAGAAATAAATAACATTATATTACAAGGTTAAATAAATAAAAGTTTTACAGTTATCATATTCATTAAATGAGATATTTCTTTCGTAAAACTGTTTTCGTTCAACGGTTTCGATATTTCGAAAAACTGAAAACTAAGGTTTTTCTCTCTATATGAGCAATAGAATTTTAATGTAAACGTAAACATACTCGTACTTAATTATAATGAAAACGAATTGAATGGAAATTGTCTTTCTAAATTCTTTTCAAAATTTTAACTATGTGGGAATGAGTTGATAAATTTAAATAGGAAGCAAAGTTAAATACATATTAACTGCTGTAATACCCATTTATTAAAGTTAAATTAGTTGGATAGTTTTGAAGTATTTGTAAATATCTCCGTTTTAGCAAGTCACTAACAGGTATATCTTCTACATTATTGTATATTGCTGTATTATCAAGGTGGGTGTTAAGTATGACATGAGAACAGACGTGTTATATTCACGGTCTTGTTCTATTTAAGTCGACGATTTGAATAATGTTAAGGTCCATTTCAAGGTTAACAGCAAACATAAAAAGTACAGAAAAGGTGATTTTCTGTCTTTTAGTATGCGATACCTGTATTACTTACTGGATGATATGTTTCATTATTTGAATTTCTTAGAATATCATAAATAAGTACCTCAATGCTTCTGGTACAATTTGTATGATTAACGAATAATATTATGCTTCTTCTGAAGATAATAATGTTTAGTGAAACAATTGTTAATAAATAAAAGTGATAAAAAGTGGAATTATATTTGTTTTATTCATCTTATTGAAATTCCATAAAGTAGACGCCGCTACAATTGAATATTTGAATTAATGAATAATGTAGAAGATTATGTATATTTGCCTGTGAGTTTGGATCATTTTAATGTATGGTAACTTCAAATAGAAACAAAATATGATACGGTTCCTTATTTCAAAATATAATAATAACTGAATGGTTGTTATAAAAATGGTTACGTCGAATTAATATTATTCAAATAGAATTTTGGTTTAACGAATATCTTAATTTTACTTTATAATTATCTGTTTTAATGCGGATACAATAATTTTAATGTTTTAGGCGCCTACCAATTAACGAGCAGATTTTTTCCTTAAGACATTCCTAAATCCATCTTTTGCACATTTGTCTCACACTTTGCAAGGTCAACAAAGTTTATCGTACAATTAAATAATGTCTGTTTACAATATTTTAAAGTGATAAATTGTTCGATAAACAAACGAGGATGTTTTTGCAAACATATTTTGAGAACATAATTATCATACATGTTTAAAAAAGTAGTACGGATGATAATGTAAATGTGAAGCCCCAATGTTTGTTATTGTTACTTTCAAAATAAGCTGATCCATAAATTATAGATTCCTTTTTTTTTGCAAAAGCGCATTATTTTTCGTTTGGAAGAAATTTCAGTATCTTTGTCTTATTAAAAATATATCTACTCGATTTTTGTTAGACTTTAAATTCAACAAGTTTAGTTTTAGAGCTTATCATAAATTTATTGGTGTTGGTTTAGATAAAAATTAAAACTGGCGATAATGTAGGTACTCGTGTGATATTGTTTGGAATTTGTTCATCTTTATTATAGTGTGCCTTAAATATTTGTATGATGCAAATGCACTAATACATTTAAAACAAAAACAAACATAAAGGGATCATATACAAATAATTTTATATCCCATATCTGGAAAAATGAAATGAAAGATTTTATCTGTATCATCTTTTTCTTTCGGTTTAACTTTTAAATCCAAACATTAATTTGTAAAGTAATTAAATGATTCCAATTAGGTATCTGTACTTCCTGATTGATGCATTCTGTTATTCAGCACTTAAAGCTAAAAACGGCCTTTATATTGAATAAAAACGTTGATAGTAGATGCTATTACTTGTTGAAACGAATTATTACTGATGTTGAATTTCCATTAAAAAACACAATGTTTCAAATAGTTTTATTTTGTAGACACTAGAATATTGTTTCGCCAAACATTGGCTTTATCAATATTGTAGTGTCTACAAAATAAAACTATTTGAAACATTGTGTTTTTTAATTAAAATTCAACATCAGTAATAAATAAAAACCTTTTATACTATTAGAAGGCTGCAAGAAATTTCTTTTCTTTTTGGTTTTTCTTAAAATATTCTGAGAGAATTTTTGTAGTAATTTTCAATAGAAAAGGGGGTTGGGGTTTTTAATGTTAATATGTTTTTGTTTTATAGGACAAGGAAGATTTGATCTTCCATTTATAGAACCAGCTTTACAATACTGTACATATCTAATTTATGGTTATGCCGGAGTAAACGCAGAAAATTTCAAATTGGTTCCCCTTAATGAACAATTTGATGTTACACGGGATAATTACAGACACATTACCAACCTAAAGAGGCAATATCCTGGACTAAGGGTCCTACTATCTGTAGGAGGGGATGCTGATGATGCTGACACCCAAAAGTATTTAACACTAGTGAGTAAAGATTTATAATCATGATCACAAATTTCTTTTATCAACTTATTAGTAATCGATAATGATCAGTTATTATATACCAGCTGATTCATAATGAGTGGTATATTAGATGTTTTAGGAAAATTAAGCGTTTTAAAGATTTGAAAATTTGGGAGGATCAAGGATGATATTTTTAAATATAATTTCAACTTTTATTTTATCATTCGATTCGTTTTCTATTCTCTTTCGATCCTTTTGGATGTTTCCCATTGTTTTATTTGAAAAACGAGAATCCAAGTTTTTTCAAAAATCTACAAATAAAACTATGAAAAACATCTGAATTTATCGAAAGAGGATTACAACAGGAATCGAATGTTAAAATAAATATGGTAGGTGTCATTTAAAAAAATGAAGTTATTCGTGATTGAAGTTTTTAAACATTGTTTTTTTCCGGATGCCCTGTATAAATTATAAAGTTTAATTTTGGTATGACGCTAGCCTCAAGATTTGATTATAAGTAGTAAAAATATCCACTCCAAGTTATTTTTTATGGAAGTTATTATTTTTTTATAGTTTGGGTTGCGATAACGTCCTTTTTTCTATAAATTCAATTATTTCAGAAACATTCATCCTAGGCATATAAGTTGTTTATCAAAGTCACCTTAACATTTTATGTTTAATACGAATTGGTTGTAAAATATAAATATATACCATTCCATTTAAAAGAACAAAGTTAATATCAACTTCCGGTGTAACGTAAGTGGCAGACAGTTGAAACTGTTTTAGATAGAAAGATCATCCTTGATAACTTCTATTCCCAAATTTTCAGATATTTAACACGTTTAGTTATCCTAAAATGTCTAATTTACCACTCAGTTTGAAAAACCCTGTATTTTTAATGTTACATATTTAATTCTCTAATTATATAATAGAAAATCAAACAAAATTAGAAAGGGGGGCTAAGTTTTGTAATTCCACAAAAAAAAACGTATTGGTGTATCGTAAGGTACTTATAAAGGTAATAAGGTAATCAAAATATGTTTTTTTTTTTAGTTGGAATCAGTGGACCACAGATTATCATTCGTTAATTCGGCATTTACAATTGTGAAATCCTTTGGCTTTGACGGTTTGGATATCGCCTGGGAATTCCCGAAAACAAAACCAAAGAAAATTAGAAGCGGTTGGGGTAGGACATTAAATATTTCGTCTAAAATATAGTTTTAATATTTGGAATGTAAAACTTAACGTTGCGATGTAACTTTTAGGTAGCTTTTGGCATGACGTAAAAACTACATTCGTCGGTGATAGTATACCAGATGAAAAGGAAGCAGAGCACAAAGAACAGTTTACAGCTTTAGTACGTGAAGTTAAAAACGCTTTCCGACCAGAAGGTTTTATTGTAACAGTTACTGTAAATCCGAACGTAAACAACACTGGTACGTTATTACAGTCCTTTTTTCGTTTAGAACGTTTCACTTTTAATAATTTATATTTTCAGTTTATTTCGATACAAGAGCTTTGATTCCAAACATAGACTTTGTTAATTTAATGGCATTTGATTTCTATACGCCCGGAAGGAATCCTAAAGAAGCTGATTATCCATCGCCGTTGTACAGTTTAATTGACAGGAAAGCAGACGAAAACGCTGATGCTTGGGTCAGATACTGGTATATATATATAATTTTTATTATAGAAAAATTGATTTGAATAATATGTTATTTATTTATGTAAGGTTGGAAAATGGGGCTCCCAACAACAAAATTATTTTGGGTATTCCAACATATGGAAGGGCATGGAAAATGACAGAAGATTCCGCAATCAGTGGAGTTCCGCCATTTAAGGTAAAAGGACCCGCTGAGGAAGGACCTTATACCAAAGAAGCCGGTCTTTTGAGTTATCCCGAAGTATGCGCTAAAATTGCTAATCCATTAAACCTTAAAGGAGCCGGAACGCACCTAAGAAAAGTTGGAGATCCCTCAAAAAGATATGGTAAGTACCTATTATTAAAAGCGTTTCTAATTTTGAGTACCTTTGCGTGTTGTTCTTAAAAATTATGTTATTTCTTTTCAGAGGATGTAAGATTCAACGTTTCTGACGTTTCCAATAGATACGGTACGTCTCGAATTCTATTTTGGCACTGTATCTATTTTGCACAAAATTATTTGTTTTACAAAACGTCTTTTACGAAACGTTATGCATTGTATGGGTTACATAAACTAGCCGTTATGAGACGGACAATACGTTTTTAGAACGACTCGAGCACGAGTCTATTCGATAATTATTTAAATTATAATTCCTGCTTTCAATAGAAATGAATTAAAAATTAAATGAAGATTAGACACAACCAAACGCTTTCAAAAATTTCAATTAATTTTATTTGTTGTGTCGACCTTTAATGTACACGAATTACTCTTAACAGATTTAGGAGGTCAAAATATATGTAGTGTTCAAATGAAATATACTGAAACGTTTGAAAATGTTTCGTTGTGTTTAATTTTTATTTAAACTTTAATTATAGTTCAATAAAGAACCGATTGATATTTTTGAAATTAGCACTAAATTTAATAGATTAAATAGGTAGTTGTATTCCAGTTTAAAAAATAAATAAATATATTTAAACGTTTCAGTACTATTTAATAAACAATCTCAACGATTCGTTTCGACTTGACGGCCATTCTCAAGAGTATAATAAGGGTAAAATGGTACAAAATATCCTTAAATAATTGGTACAAGTTATGATAAAGAATAGGGGATTAGAGATTATGTAAAATCAGAGGGGTGTTGATTACAGTTAATTCTGTTTGGTTATTGATAATATTAAGTTTTGAGGTCAAAGCTTTTTTATATTTATTAACTATAATCAACACCCCTCAGATTTTACACAATCTATTGTTTCATGATTTTTACCCCCTACTCCTTATAATAACTTCTACCAATTTTTTAAGGATAGTTTGAATCATTTTACATTTAGTATTGTATTGTACTCTTGGAAATGACCGTCGGGTCGAAACTATTTGTGGAGATTCTTTATTAAATAGTCGTGAAACGTTTGAATATTATTCTGTTTCTTTTAAATTTAAATATGTTTCTTCTACCAAGCATTTGTTTGAGTTGGGCGAAATAGAAAAATCAATTAACTTTTGAGCTTAAAGCCAGGGCATGATCGAAGGGTTCTAAAATATAGAACCCCACGTTTAGTCTTCGACTTCAAGATTCTCTTCAGTGGTAGAGTAATAACAAAACAAATGCTTGAATTGTTTATTTACTTTTGATGTTCATGTTGCATTTATAGATGTAATACTTCGACTACGCCACTGATGAAGTCAAATAAAAACCATTCAGATCCACTTCTCTATACTTGTTAAGCCCTAACTTTTTAACATGCAAAGTCTACAGATATCTCACTGTGGCATTATCCATTTTGTTTGATTTTTTGCTATTAATATCTATTTCTTTTATAAGAAATACGTATTTATGTAATAATTATTGAATTAATTTTTTGACAGGTGTTTATGCATTCCGCTTACCTGACGAAAACGGTGAAAGTGGTGTTTGGGTTGGTTATGAAGATCCAGATACAGCCGGAAATAAAGCGGCATATGCCAGAGCAAAAGGACTTGGAGGCGTTGCCATCTACGATATTACTCTCGACGACTTCCGGGGTCTTTGTAATGGAGAGAAATTCCCCATCCTCAAAGCGGCTAAATTCCGCCTGTAATTACCTAATTAGATACTTTCAGTTAATAACAGTGATTTCGTTTTGTTTTGTGATTAACCACATAAACCTATAGGCGTTTAATGAACAGAAATATTAGTTTGTAATTTTAAATATGTTATGTTATAATCCCTTGAAACGACACGCATTCGATATTTTACTATATACGTTATTAAGAATTGAGATTTATACATAACAAAGACGCTTTTAAATATCTACCTAAATGTTATCTATCTGTCTATAAATCTGTTGCCAACGATATTATAGTTTATTAATTGTTTTTTTTCTTTGTGCTCATTTACCTATGTCTACATTTGCAAATTAATAAACTTATATACTTATAAACTCTATATGCTTTGACTTTCCTATAATATGCTGTCTACCCTTTGCAAATTTCTAATACCATTTTTTGTTTTTACTTTAAAGATCTTAAAAGACTCGTTTTATAATTAAAATAGTGCAATAATATTGCAAGGTTACTTAAGTTTAAATAAGAAAAGTAATAATTTGATAGACACAATAAGTTGTTAGTAAAGTTGTCTAAAAATGACCAAACCAAAAATTAATAACATATTTTGGTATATATTTCTATTATTTCTAGGGAGAATTGTGGAAAACTGTTATGCCAATATATTCCCCTGAATCCCATGAGAACCCATTTGATAGGTATACCAGAAGAAAAAACAGGTGATCTACAGCAATTTGTGCGCGATGAAGATGGCGAAATGTATTTTTAAAAAAAATTGTCTCTAGTTTTTGACTTGTCCGAATGAATAAAACTGACAAGTTCGAATTAAATCACACTTTATTTTTAACAAAACAAGGAAATTGTAGAACTATAACTATTACTCGAAACTTTTATAAAAAGTAATACTACAGGTATTAGATATTTAAGGAAATCTTAAAGATACTTGCATTCTTCCAGTAACTACAAAATTAAGAAGTTTCGTAAAAATAAAATTGGTAACTTGAACAATTATGTAGTTGGCTATATAATATTATGAGTATGTAGGTACAAATCAAGATGTAAAAAACGTTTTAAAGTACATACTAATTGTATTAATTAAAACTCACTAATTATATAAATCAAGAAAGTGTATTTTGTATAAATATTACAACTAAAAATCGTGTTAAGAAATACGTTTTTAATTAATTGTTGAGTGTATTATCAGAATTCCGTCTGGTCGCATTTTTTGCGCATATGCTATATAGTACCTACCGTGTTGCTAACCATTAAACCGACTTGTTATACAAAAGCTTTTGTCAATTTATGAAGTAATATCGATCATTAAACCACCTTATGAGTTGACGTGTTACAAGTGTTAGTGTTTTGCGGTGTTATCCAAAGGATTATACCTTTTTGTGCCGTGTTATATGTGTCGCGTGTTTTAGAAGGATTGTTGATATTTTTGTACCGTGTTAATTAAAACTAAACCGTGTTTAGCTGACGTGTTAATGGAAGATTGTTGTAACTTTTGTGCCGCGTTAATTATGTTATCAGTCGATGCGTTACATGGTGAATGTTGTCATATTTATGCACTTGTTGTTATAAAGCCGTGTTAGTGTTTTGCGGTGTCATCCAAAGGGTTATACCTTTTTGTGCCGTGTTATATGTGTCGTGTGTTTTAGAAGGATTGTTGATATTTTTGTACCGTGTTAATTAAAACTAATCCGTGTTTTAGCTGACGTGTTGAAGGAAGCTTGTTGTAACTTTTGTGCCGTGTTAATTATGTTATCAGTCGATGCGTTACATGGTGAATGTTGTCATATTTATGCCGTGTTGTTATAAAGCCGTGTTAGTGTTTTGCGGTGTCATCCAAAGGATTCTACCTTTTTGTGTTGTGTTATATGTCTCGTGTGTTCTAGAAGGATTGTTGATATTTTTGTACCGTGTTAATTAAAGCTAAACCGTGTTTAGCTGACGTGTTAATGGAAGATTGTTACCTTTTTGTGCCGTGTTATATGTGTCGTGTGTTTTAGAAGGATTGGTGATATTTTTGTACCGTGTTAATTAAAACTAATCCGTGTTTTAGCTGACGTGTTAAAGCAAGATTGTTGTAACTTTTGTGCCGCGTTAATTATGTTATCAGTCAATGCGTTATATGGTGAATGTTGTCATATTTATGTCGTGTTGTTATAAAGCCGTGTTAGTGTTTTGCGGTGTCATCCAAAGGGTTATACCTTTTTGTGCCGTGTTATATGTGTCGTGTGTTTTAGAAGGATTGTTGATATTTTTGTACCGTGTTAATTAAAACTAATCCGTGTTTTAGCTGACGTGTTAAAGGACGATTGTTGTAACTATTGTGCCGCGTTAATTATGTTATCAGTCGATGCGTTACATGGTGAGTGTTGTCATATTTATGCCGTGTTATTTTAGAACCGTGTTATGATATAATGAAATAGATCCCACCTCTCGGTGGCGTGTTATTTGTTTGTTCCGTCTTATCGCAGTGTTGTGAATAAACCGAGGTATTGGTTATCGTGCTAAAAGAAGGTTGCTGTGATTTTTGTGCCGTATTACTTATTTTAATTGTGTTATAGTAGGCGTAATGTATGGTTAGTTTTATTTTTACCAAATGAAATAAATGAATAACTGTTAGCATGTTAAATATACCAGAAGAATTAAAAAAAGAATCGGTATCCATCTTGATTTGCAATCACATAGCAGCTACAAGGATGCTTTTGTATAAACTATTTTAAAATAACTACAGTAATATAACCATGTACTTTGTCGTAGTGTGTGTATATAAAGGATGTTTCATTATAAATAGTAGTTATTGGAAAAGCGGGAAAAGGTATTTGCCACAGGCGAGAGTGACAATTTAAAATTTTAAGAGTATGTATAATGTAATTGTTTAAGTATCACAGAAAGAACTTCAACAAGTTGGTTAAAATGCCTTTTTTTTTAGAAATAATAACATTCCTTAATTACTAAAGCGCCTTTCTCTGGTTAATGTTTCTTGTTGGTCCTCTTGATTTTTTTTTATGCGTTTAAAATTTGCAAGAGCAGAAGTTGTCTAGAAATACCCTTGACATTTTAAAAAAAATCTTTATATGAACTTTTTGAAGGTTTCAGAATATCTATCTCTAATGTCGAATTTTTAATCATAACACAGGAACATCGGATACAGAGAGATAAAACCATTTAAAATTAGCATTTAAAATCGACAAACTGTAAGCAGTTTAGGTGTGAAGAAGTTTTCGTTTAGGCGTTTGGGAAATTTTCAAGAAAATTCACTTTAACGCGTTCCTACAACTACAATCGTAACAACAATAAGAATTATATTTAACTGTGAGTTTAACATTATCTCTTATCATTAATTATATATATATATATAGTAAGTATATGCACTTGAAGATGTAACTGCTTTATCAAAACTTGAATCGTCTTTCTCAATGTAAAATTATTATACAATACTTACATAGAATAATTTACAAGTCAATATTTTGATTTAAATTTAAAATTATATCACAAATAAATTTTTAGATGTTTATAAAATGTTCTTTAATTATAGAGACTTTATTAAAGACGATAAGGTTTTTTGCCTCAACATTTTGATCAGAAATACACATCTGAGTATCATTTTACGAAAGTTTGAGTTTTTCATTTATTTTTAGTTTTCGTAATTTTATCATCAATCCCATCCTAATAGAATAGAAGAGCCGAATGCAACAGTTACTGAACAAAATAATTTCAAATTCCAATTTACGTATTAAGGATAATTATTCATGGAAATCGAAACACCCTATCGTCCTTTGACGTTGCAATAAATAAACCAAGTGATACGGAAAATTTCATGAAATTATGTATTTGAATATATGTATCTGCGTACGTACCACACATGAAGAAATAATTTATTGTTATTTTGACATCATTGGTATAGGTGCATATTCTTACCCTTGATTATCAATGCCTGATTTTGACAACACAATATGGGTAAGGAAATACATATTATGACTATTACAAATATTTACTTATAGCCTATAACACTTAATAAGTATTTTAGGTATAAATCATATAATTAAATCAACGAATTGTACTCAATAATGTTGCGTATGTCATTCAATAGATTCTTTTTAATTAGGTTGTTAGGAATATTTAATAACTGAGAATAATAAGTATCTAAGTAAATAGAACACCGTTTTTATCATTTAATGATGTGTTTAGCACCTTTATTATTTTTTTGAGTTGTTTTTGCCGATACATTATATTTAATTAGTTAAGATTGCTTTATATTCATAAATTTTCTTTACGGTATTTAGAAAATTCTAAGATGTAATTACTTTTTATGTCTCTCATTAAAATTGCTAGTATTGAAATTATAATAAGACCAGGGTTTTTACTCGTTTTGATTGATTACAACAACCAAACTTCATTTTATGCTATTTTTTTTATGAGTTATACGAATTGGGATATAAAATATATTTTTTTTCTCGACCTACATAATGTGTTAGATGAGCTAATTAGTAGCTCAAGAATGTTTTCGAAATTTTGTACAAATATGTTTTTTTACGATTACCTATTAAAATGCATTTCTATGAAATGTAAAATAAATATCTTATAATTATAACGATTTTCAGTTTTCCTGTAGTTAGTAGTTGATTTTACGTTAATTTTGTTTGCATTAATGATTTATTATTTGTTTGTAACTTTTTACTGAAAAAGTAAGTATTTATTAGAATTTCTGAAGAAATCAATTGAATGTTTTTTTGAAACAACACGTATACATATTAAATGAACCTTTTAGAAGCTTTATTTTTTGGCAACCGTAATTTTCATGTTAAATTATTTATTGCTAGAAAAATTTTAACTCTGATTTTACAAAACATATTATAACATCACTTACGATTAGCGCATTTTTATTGATTTGATTGGAATTTTCAATTTTCAAATTTAGTTTGTATTAATTAAATCGTCTATTAATTAATTATAGTAAAAAGGAGTACCAGTCTATAAATTAATATCATGCCTAGGTACGAGTTTAAATAAATTAATAAATTTATATTATCAATAACTTAAATGATTTCAAAATCGAGTACTATAGTATATTAAAGCTAATGTTTGGTAATTTCGATAGTATTAGATCTGTATATAAATTTTGCTTTAAGAAAAATTGTTAACTGGGTCTTTTAATAAACAATTCAGAACTCGCTTTGGCACCAAATCAATTCTCACAAGATTTCTTTAAAACAACGATAAGCATTTTAGAAAAAACATCAAAATGGTTAGGTTGTTTAATTTATATTATAATAATCTAATGGCTACTTATAAATAGGTAAATATAATTGTTTTATTCGTAGTTGTTTATTATTTATGTTAATGTGGCATGCATGAAACTCCTGTTCGATCATAATGCATTAAAGAGATATCTAGCTACAATAAATTGCGTTTCTATTTTCGTTGTTAGTCTATGATACCCAGGGATCGCCCAAGTGGGGGACAAGGAGAAACATCCCCAGTTTTCAGCGTAATTATCACTTTCATTTCTTTTAATTGTACCAAAAAGCCCTTTTTTGAGCCTCCCCTTATCCCAGTCACTTTGGTGGCTATTGATGATAACGATCGTTAAATTGTTTGTTTGGTTTTCTTTTTGGTCCATTATTTTCATTTTACGCACTTTCTTATCAAGAGTTTTTTGCAAACCACAATTCCATCGTCTTATCTACATAATATGTATTTGGTAACATCAAAAAAAGCAAAAAAACATTGTTTCAAGAAAAAATGTGCTTCGTATCTAATAAATATCTAATCCTACCTAAGGGTTAGACAATAAATAAAATGTTGGTATTTTCTTATAGGGAATGAGATCATTACAACAATGATAAACGTGATGCTTTCTTGTTTAACCAACACTTTTTAGTACATCTAGATATAAACTCACAAAAGCCTCACAATATATTTACTTGAATTTATCAAAACACATGACAAGAAGTTTGTTTTTAAAGTATCATTAGTATGAAAGATTATTTTACCTTGACCGGAATTTTTTTATATTTGTTCTTCAGTATGCTAGGTATCTATACAAAATGTACTGTTTTACTCAAATTCTAAAGCAAATTATTAAATAAATGTATTGCCACAAATATTTAAAACATTGCTTTTAATTTAGAATCTTAGTTACGAAATTTTAACTAACTGGACTTAATACAAACGAACTGATTTAACAAAATTGCCCCCGTTCAATTCTTTTGCATTCTTACCATTTGTTTTTCATCCAAATCACAACTAACCTACTTTTTTTTTCTCCGATGTCACTAACAATCCGATTTTTTACTTATTATTCACATAACAAATAAAATTTTAAATACTAGTTAACGTTTTTGAAACGCTTTTCAAAATAAAGCTTCCTGTAAACACGATAATGTATTTTACTATGAACAACACAAATAAATAAATATGATCGAAATAATTAATCACAGTGTTGGAATTAAATGTATGCAGCAATCAACTTCAAATCAAGATTTTATAAAAGTTTATCAAACTATGAACCAAAAGTGGAATGCAATATTATGGATTTCATAAATTTTTAATTGTTAGTTTTTAATTAAAGATTGATTATAAATATATAACGTACACAAGACGATTCATAAAAGATAAGTCACAAATTAACGGTCACAAAAACACGTACCCTTGTACGTGCAATATTAATAATCATATATTATTAACAGTATTTATTTTGGGTTAGAAATTTTAAATTGAAAATTTACAGATGCGTAAGTATTATTAAAGATGGAAATTTAATTCAAATTACTATTTATTTAATAATCTCCAGATAACCAGCTAAATGTACCAAAAATATTTTATACTGAGTCGATTTTTTTAAAACTAATAATAACACATTGCAATCCTTTAACGATTGTTTAAAACGACGAATGAAGCTAGAAATAATGTCGACGTCAGGAATTTGCCGCATAGTTACGACTTATTGTTTATGATACACCTTGTAAATTGAATTTTCGAATTATTTGAACAGATATAAATTTAATATTTATTTATAAAGAATTAATTCACCACCTACACTTAAGAATCTGTTTTATCTTACAAAAATCGCAGTAATTAAAACTAAGCAAAGTATTTTTATGTCGATAAGACAAAATCAAAATTTGTAACTACTTTTCAAAACAGCTCCTTGGTAACGGAGTGTCTGTCCGAATTATTTCTCGTTATATATTTTAGTTTAAAAGAGCATGCATTTGGAGACTTCAATGATAGCAAGACGATACACCTAAATACAATAAACGAAAATATACCATTCGAATACAACAAAAGAAAACTTTAAAATCTTGAATGACAGTATAGATAAAATGTAAACAAAAATGATAACAATGACACCTATCTGCAGATGAAATTAAGTATATTCTAATTAACTAATATTCATTGCAATATTTGTAAGATAAAGTAGATTAACTTAAAACATAAGAGCATAGCCTTTCATCGCCATAATATGTAATAGAATTCAAATTCGATGCAAAGGTACGTGGTCTAAATTAATGGTTAGGTACAGACGTTTCGTCGGAAACTTCGGCTGACATCATCAGTGGTCCTACGATGACAAGTTGGGCGAAGGTTGTACCTCGAAGGCTTGGCCGACTGTGTTGGTGGTATAACCTTCGTCAACTTTGTCATCACAATTGCCGACGAAACGTCTGGACGTAACCGTTTATTTAGACCACGGCTCTTCATTAGCTCGAATCTGAATTCTACTAACTAAAACAGTTAAAATTACTTTATTCTTTGAGAAGAGTGGTTTGTTGAACTTAAGTAACTGATACCTAAGATTAGATTAGGTTAGGTTAGGTTAGGTTTGGTTATGTTAGGTTAGGATTGGGTGAGGTTTTACTTACATGAATAGAATTCGATTTTTAGTGTAGAGAGAAAATTAATTTGATAGTTATTCTCCGAAAAGTGTGGTTTCTTGAACTTAAATAACTGATAGGTTAGGATTGGGTGGGGTTTTACATGAATAGAATTCGATTTTTAGTGTGGAGAGAAAATTAATTTGATAGTTATTCTCTGAAAAGAGTGGTTTCTTGAACTTAAATAACTGATAGGTTAGGATTGGGTGAGGTTTTACATGAATAGAATTCGATTTTTAGTGTGGAGAGAAAATTAATTTGATAGTTATTCTCTGAAAAGAGTGGTTTCTTGAACTTAAATAACTGATAGGTTAGGATTGGGTGAGGTTATACATGAATATAATTCGGTATTTAGTATAGAGAAACAATTAATTTGATAGTTATAAATTTTCCTTCTATCACATCATAATCGTATATAAGTAGTTCTCTTGTTTAAAAAAATTTAAATCGTATTCAAAGTCGCAATGCATGATTTGGGATAAATGCTTAAGGTTAAATTACTTTCCTGAAATTTGTATACGAAATATGAATAAATGTAGATATAGATATCTAAAGTGTGAAGTTTATCTTCTAAATAAAAGGTTGCAAAAAATAGAACATAAGTGGTTATAATACCTTTGCAGGGACTGCTGCATAATAATATATGTTAAAATTCGTATTTCCTGTACTTTCTACTTAACAATTTTCCAGTCTTTATTATTTTTAAAAGCTTACGAGTTAGCTTTATATATATATATATTTATTTATCAATTAATAAGTAATTAAAGGATTTTAGTAGAGTTGCTTAATTAAATTTAATTCGTTTTTGTGTCCATACGTATGTCGACACTAAACCAAATTAAAAGAAAATAGGGAGGTTTATGAAATTCTGGTTCGTATTATTAATTTTAATTTTATAATAAAAATATGTTAATCGTTCTACCATATACAGGGTCGCAAAAAATTACATTATTCTCCTTTGGTCTTTGTAAGTATTTGAAAAGGTATCATTAACATCTTTACATTAAACGCCATGGCCGCACAGGTTGAGTTCGAAAAGATTTTTTTGTTTAATTAAATATTATGTTGGAGGCTATAGTTTCATATTTTAAATTTTAGACCACCCTGTATATCTGACAAATTTTTTTTCGTCATTACTTCTACAAAATACCTTTTCTGACATCACCATACGTACGAAAGGACCTACGACATCCTGTATGTAATCAAATAAATTTAAACAGGTGGATATAGTTCAGGATCTTTCTTGAGAAGTGTTAGTACAAAAGGTTTAGTTTGTTTTACTATAAGAAGAATTCTACCTCTAGAATTATCGTTGACCTCTGCTGAGAAAAATCTTCAGAAAATGCAGTCGTTGCTTTTTGGTTTCGGTAATTGATTCGTGGGTAACAAGGATTCCATTTAATTTCTACTAAAATGGATTAGGCTTTACTTCTTCCTTACTTTTTTCTTTTTCAATTTTAAGCCCCTTGCGATAAATCCTTGACGGCTTGTAGGATTCTCTTCACGTGTCCAACTTTGGTGACGCCCAGTTCCTTTAGATCTCGACGAGCTAAAGTGAGCAATTCTCGTCCTCTGATGTCGTTTTTAACGAAGCTGTCTATATATTCTGATAGTTGTAACGTTTCAAGCCATGTAGCCACCTCATGGGTTCCCCAGGACGCTACATCCCTAGCTTGCTGTTGAGAATGCAACACCGAACCTCTGGTACGCAGTTTCAACCAAAACAAACCCTTTCGTTTACGTTCACCCTTATAAAGAAAGTATAAATCACACATTGTTTTAACAATCCTCGTTTTAATTCAAAATTTATCTCAATTTGATTTTTCCACTGTTTATTTTCAATCTTGACAATCGGTTACGTTAGATAACTATTCTAAATTTATACTACTATTAGGGTTAATTGGAGGGGGTATATTCTACTATTTTAATTAGTATTGTAGAATGTAAACCCTCCAATTAACCCTAAGACTAGTATAAATTTAGAATAGTTATCTAACGTAACCAGTTTCTTCTGAAGATGCCCTTGTAGGGTGAAACAATTGTCAAGATTGAAAATAAACAGTGGAAAAATCAAATTGAGTTTTATTTAGTGTTTCCTTTAACATTTTTTTCCATAAAGTAAAGGCCGAAGCAATAGATTATTCAAAATTTATATTTTTTTTGTGAATGTGTCCATGATGAAGTACGTGTGAATTTATATATTTTTCTTACCTGATCATCATGAGTAGATTGAAGATAAACCAAGTTCCCAGCTGAATTTTCATAAGTAAAGCACTTCCTCAGTTCCATTTCCATATTAGCCAACGAAATGCTGAGTTTATTCTCTAAGTCTTCCCTTAGTTTAAGCTTATCTCCCCTGTCATGGAGGAGATTGCAACTTTCTTCGTAAAGATGCTTAACAGTATTAACCAGCTTGGTAAATTCTACTCTTAAAGAAGGTCCTTCTAGAAGTTTACCGTTAGGATGTACAGATTCGAGGCACTTGTCCGTTTTGTTGGCCAAACTGTACAAATCGACTTCTAAGTTGTAACTAATGGCTAATATTTTAACCCACTTGATCAAGGTGGTTGCACATTCAATAAAAGCTAACAGCAGAGCGTGTTCCTCTTCAGAAAATAGTAATTCTGGTTCTCTTGTGGAAGCCGCAGACGGAGGCATTCTGTCAAAACTGATGGAGGGTGACTTTTCTAAAACGGGAACTGCTCCACTGAAGGAATGTTGTCTAATCTTTTCTCTAGGTACTGTAAGGAATGATTTTTCTTGATTCGGCATACTTTGCCTGGTCAGACTTGATCTCGTTTTGTCGTGGGATATCGAAAGGCGTTTCTCTTGATGTCTTTGCTTCTCTTCCCAAGCTTTCAATGAGTTTTCTAAAGCTCTGTTTCTGCAAAGCATTTGCATTCTATTTTTATGTAATATTCGGATTATACCTGGTGGTTGTATCCATGCCTCTCCGTCAACTTGAATCGGAACTCCTTCATCACCTAATGGTAACATCACATCACCGTATTCATAAATAGAAATAAATATTTATCAACATAAGAAAACAATAAAAAAGGTTCACAGATTTTATTCGAAAACTTGACATATATGACATGTTTCGGCCGATGCGGCAATTTATCAGAGTAAATACATAAAGATTACCGACGTTTAAAACTTGGCATTTATTTCTATTTGGTGATTTACTATATTCTATATTCAAAAAAAGAAGGAATTATAATCCTTATTCGTGTAAACATTAATATCAAAGAGCTCACATTTGGAACGCGTCCTACCAAGTAGGCACAATGAACCGAAAACCATAGCCCACGACCCGTTTCGACCTATCGGGTCTCATCAGGTGGGCGCTGGCAAAAAGGCCTTTACAGGATATATGATAAATATAAATATAAATATAAATATAAATATAAATATAAATATAAATATAAATATAAATATAAATATAAATATAAATATAAATATAAATATAAATATAAATATAAATATAAATATAAATATAAATATAAATATAAATATAAATATAAATATAAATATAAATATAAATATAAATATAAATATAAATATAAATATAAATATAAATACGGAATCAACAGAAAAGGCTAATACCCTTACCGGCATTGAATTACACTGTTGATTCCGATCGATTCTTAGAAGAAAATATAAGATATCCAAAAAAGGAAGGAATTAAAATCCTTGTTCATCTAAATATTAATATCAAAGATCTCACATTTGATGAGACCCGATAGGTCGAAACCGGTCGTGGGATATGGCTTTCGGTTCGTTGTGCCTACTTGGTAGGACTCGTTCCAAATGTGAGATCTTTGATATTAATATTTAGACGAATAAGAATTTTAATTCCTTCTTTTTTTGAATATGTTATATCTTCGTCTAAGAATCCATCGGAATCAACAGTCTAATTCAATGCCGGTAGGGGTATTAGCTCTTGGAGTAGTTGTTTTGTTGATTCTATATTTATATTTATATTTACTATATTCTGTTTATTACATATGGCTTTTTTAATTTCAAGTGTTTCTAATACGGAAAGTTTCCTACTTTTCGGTATGTTTGAATATAAAACTTTGATGTTGTCCATGTCTAGCGGGTTGTTAAAATTTAAACAATGTTCAACTATACCAGTCGATCGATGTTTTTTGATCAGAAAAAACTATTTTTGGTAGCATTAAGTACATTAGAAATATATGTAATGATTTCAAATGTTTATTTCGGAATATGTTTAACTGTAAACTAATAAAAAATAGTTTTTTAAATCTTAAAATAAATGTTTAGTAATCATAAAAAACAGGCACCAACCGAAAAAAGTGGAATCTACCAAATAAATTGTGCTGATTGTAATGTAACTTACATTACTTAGTCGGGTAGAACTATTAAAGCACGAATGTCCGAACTTTTCTTCGCAATTAAAAACAAAAAAGTTCCATCGAGTGATATAGTCGAGCATTGTTTAAACCTTAGAAATGTCTGCCTACAACCCCTGTAAACTGATATGTATAATAAACCCCAAGCTTTAAACGTCAATAGCCTTTATGTATTTACTCTAGTAGATGGTCGCATCGGCCGAAACGTATATGTCGATTTTTCGCTAAAAATTCGTGAAACTTTTCTAGTGTTTTCTTGTATTGATAATTAATATGCAGTTTCACAAAAGTTGCACCATAGTTGGTTCAGATTATTTAAACAAATTTTTAATTTTTTGGATTAATTATGTAAATCTACGAAACTTTTTTTTTAAATACGAATCAAGGACAAGTTTTTAAATAACTGCCAATTACTAAAGTGCACTAGAACATCGAGTAGACGTCAACTGATTTCCAAGATAATTCAATAACATTGGACGCTGTAATTGATTCAATTATTCTAAAGGTCAAAGTGACAAGAAAGCTATTTCCAAGCACATATAAAAGAGCTTCTGTTTTATTAATAGATACCGGTACATATTTACCTAAAATGTTTATTTGAATACTTTGGCACTGAGCAATTCGATGATGCTGAAGGTTAATTAGTCGGGATGCTGCCATTTGGACCGAACCGAAAACAGCGACCACTTCCAATATTTTATCATCAAACGATGGCGCTAGAAAAATGTCATCTTCTTTTGTACCTCCCCAAAAATTAATACCTCCCATAAAACTGAATAAAACAGATCATTATTTTATATTAATTGAACAATCTTTTAATTTTTTTAATTATTACCTTGGAATGTTAAGTATCACAATTCCTTGAAGACTCGGCAAAGGAATTTTTTGTCCATCGCATTCTAATTGAACTCTCTGTTCTAAGTTCTTATAAGTTTTCTGCAACCATTGTTTGCTTCCCAAGACACCGTACCACATATAATTTTTCGCCCTCGATCTGCACTTTTCTGGATGTTCTTCCCGTTTGTGATGAAAGTCAAGCGAGATTTTGGCATCGATTCCAATTCCAAAGTAATTGTTCATCACACACCTTTCAAAGAACCCTTCCAACAGTGTTTCGTCAGGGTCCATCAAAGGACTGACAGCGGCACAAAGGGTGTCTGCATTTGCCAAAAGACATTTGCTGATAAACCCTGCTCCACTACTGACGTCTACGGAAAGATTCAATTTAAGGGTCGAATGGGAAAACGTTAAAATTTTATTTTACTCACTTGGCCATGTCGGAAGCATAACTAAAGGATTTATTATGGGAAGTTTTCGACTTTTATTTTCTCTTTCAATTTTCTTCTCTTTTCTGTCGTCTATAAATTTAGAAGCAGCAGCAGCTTGCAGTACCGATGCTTCTGCGGGATTTAGTAAGCTACAAGATGATATTCTCCTTGTGGCTGCTGGTGAACAACTTAAAAATTGCATGTACTCTTTCTCTAGTGGTGGATGTAAATTTGAATCGAAACTGTTTACACTACCGGAACTATCTCCAGATTTTTTCTCTGAAGATTTTATGTGTAATTCGTAACACGAATCTGAATCGTAATCTCCACCGGATTGGAGTTGTTCCAGTCGTTTATTTCGCGCTTCTTCGTCTATTATGGGCGAGGGAGGTTCTACAATCACTTGAGGGAATGTAGGATGAAAATCTTCATTTTTATTATCTAGACTGGTTTTGCCAGATTTTGCTTCTAACAATAAGCTTTCTTCTAATTCGGCTTTGAGGTTTTTGAAAGACACTGATATATTTGAGGTTTCTTTTTCGATTTTGTTCAAGCTGGTCTTGGAATCTTTTAGGCTCGATCTCGATTCTCGAATGCTTGGTTCCCGTTCTTCTATAACTGTACTTTGCCGCTGTATAATGAGTTCAACCTTCTTGGAAGTATTTCTTCTTTTGAAGGATCGTCGAGCGATATCATTCCCTTCAACAAACTGAGCTAGGCTACAATATCTAACTGCCTCATTTTCGAATCTGTTATCCAAAATCTTGTTATGTTGCATGAATAGTTTGTTTTCAAAGCCGAATTGAGTTATTTCATCTATTCGGCTGCATGAACTTCTTCGTTTCTTCTCGTTCGGCATCCTCTTGAAACTTCTTTTCCTTTCAGCAATTTTGTCTTTTTTTGGTTCTCCCATTTCACTTGCAAACAATGTGGTATCGTCACTGTACGTATTCTCTATACTGTCTTGATCAAAACCGTAAAGATCTTGCCCTACAGAACTAATATCATCCATCAATGATTCGCCATGGAGGGCTTCTGAAGTCGGATAGGTATCGGTTTCTGGAGAGTCTATGTGATAAATGTGACCATTGACATCTTCACCGTCACTATCTTTTCTAGGACAAAACGATTTTGGTTCTATTATTTCTGATGGAAAACTCATTTCTTCTTCGTTCGAGGCTATACTACTGCATTCTTTTTCTTCTTCCCATGTTGCCTTGTATTCGATTTTAATGTCTTGAGTATCTTTTGTGGCGCTACTCCGGCGACGCTGTTGTACGAAAAATTGTTCGTTGGTGATAGTTTCGGAATCACCAGATCCTTTTTGCTCCATGGTTTTCAGTTTTGATGTACTAGCTAATAATGTTTCTATTGTTGTGGGTTCCTCCAGGCCTGTACTGTGTTACAGAATTTACAAAGTTAAAATGACTAGACCATTTTTAATACTTAAAAGACTATTAATGGTGCATTTTTGATGAAACATTATAGAATAGCTATGTAAAAACAAGAAAATACACAAAATGTTTCAACGATTTTATTAGTCAAAAGCTCGACAATTGTTTCGATCAGTTGGTCTTTATCAAGAGTATTGTAGTTACTACCTGAGGAATGGTAATTCAAACCTTAAATAGATAACAAATAAGTACAAAGTTACAGATGTATATAAGCCTAAATGAGAGGAAAAACCATCATAAATTGATTAACTATTGTTCGATAATATTTCAGTTTGGTTATTGACTATATTATCATTCTTTGCAATTGCTAATTTCATTTCTACAATTTCTAGAAGGTTAAGTTTTCTACTTTTATCAACGTTGTGAATTAGTTGAATATTGTTGATATCTAAAATATGATTGTTTTCTATGCAGTGTTCTGTAAAACCTGTAGTAGTATTTTTATTTTTTATGGCTAATTCATGTTCATAAATTCTGTTTTTTAGGACTCCACCACATTGGCCAATATAAACAGTATCACATTTGTTTCAATTAATTTGTCATTTATAATTTAAATTTTTCCCCCTATTTAGGCTTATATATATTTGTAACTTCGTACTTATTTGTTATCTATTTACTGTTCCTCAGGTAGTAACTACAATACTCTTGATAAAGACCGACAGGTCGAAACAATTGTCAAGCTTTTGACTAATAAAATCGTTGAAGCATTTTGTGTATTTTCTTGTTTTTACATAGCTAGACCACATTCAGTTTAGACATTTCAGACGCCATTTTATTTAAGACAAAAATTGATAAATAATAACCATTATAGATTATGACTGAAGGCAGATAAAGAAATATGCTTGAATTTTGTATTGTAGTATTAACTACAAATTTAACAATAATTATGAAAAACGAATTAGATATACCTATTTCCGCAAATACTTGTTATGTAAGGTCAGAAGTTGGACTTTACCTTTGAACTTGGCTTGCTCTTCTACTGTCTGCAAAATCTGGAGGAACCGGCAGTGTTTGCATTAATACAGGATCATCACAGGTTGATTCTCTCCTAACGTCCGGCATAGGAGACATTGAGACAATTCTAGCGGTTATGACCGATGAAGATTGACTTGATGGTGAAGGGCAGGGACTAATGTCAGTACTAGAACTCGATTCGACGGTGGGTAAGACTTTTAGGGAGGTCATTTTGTGGTCATCGTCTAAAAATAATAACGTTGACCTGAATTTCGAATATATCTAAAAATTATTTAAAAATAAAAAACTTAAAACGTTAATTTCCACAATTTTGTTTTTATTTTTAAAGTGAACATGAATTTCCATCAAGTAAACGTAGAAACTATCAATCTTAAAAGTTATTTGTGGTTTCGAAACAATACTAATATAGGTATTTAGAGATTTCGCAATGTTTATGAATCAATATAGAACTCCATGTTGGAAAGGATAAGAGACCATAGAGGACATAGACCGCACAAAAGGAATTGTTTGGTTTTAAAATTTTTAATAATGCAACAGTGAGTTATTCGTTTAATAAACAACAACTCAAATACTAAAACAATCCAATATTAGTAGAAATTAATTATTAACTTAAACATTGACGGTTTTCCTTTTGTTTTGAATTCCTATCATAAGCTCTACACATTTGATTACGTTTTCCCAGGAACTTTAACTTAGGTACAAGTTTTCTGAGGTTGGCTAGAGTGATATAAAATATTTAAATATTGTAATTTGAAAAATGACTCCCGAAAAGAACAGGAGCTTATATGAAAAGTTTGGTGCTCTTGGGGAATGTAAGTATTTAGAAAGTACATTTTGCTTTTTTAGGCGTTTTATTAAAAAATAAGTTATTCAGAAACCCTTACTGTAAACGTTGAAAATTTCATAAATTGGTTTCAAAAGTTTCAACATGTCGGTACAAAAAATTTATGTGCCTATATTTTTGTATGAAAAGTTTTTTGAAACGAAAGAACTAATTCTAACACAAAACAAGACCTTAATAGGGCTATTTTACATACATAAGCATACATAAAACCGTAAGGTATAATCAGGATACTTCGAATTGTCGATGAGAAAGAATTAGTAAATAAGTGTATTCATAACACAATATCATCGTTAGTGATCTGTATATAATATCAATAAAATTTAAAACTTTTTTGTGTTTCGTTCCCACCAGCTACTCGTGCTGGTGGACGGGCAGTCCCTCCGACCTACACTGTAGTGCAAATCTGGAGGGTAGGGCGTAAGGCCCTCTTCAGTCTTCTTGCAGGAATCGTGGGAACGGGTGGGTGGTGTGATTAGGGAGAGAAAGATGAGACGGACAAAATGAAGACAGAAGAGAATTGAAAGATTATCTGTGGAATATTACTACTCCAGCATTTGCCTAAATGATCCAAGGAAACCACAGAAAACTTGGACCATAGCAGCCGGACCCGGGTTCGAACCGATGACCTCCCAAATACTAAGCAATGATCCAGAGCACTAGACCAGGCCGCTCGGTGAAAATATCAGACGTGCATTACGATTTCCAATACTTTCATTTATTTGCTGCTTTGAAACAACATTCAACGAATAACTACACAGTGCGTGGTGAACGCCATCTGTATCATTAATGTTTGACAAGGTCCTTTTCCAATAGTGATATCGACTTGTCAAGTTGTATCCACGGCTTAGTCAGAGATCACTGACCACTGTTAAGTATCACGTAGGTAATCGAAAAAGACCTTATCAAACATTAATAAACTCATAATTAGTGCCTAATTAATATAGATGGAGTACAACATACCGTCTGCAGCCATTCATTAACTGGATTTATCTTAAATTAACAATATTCTGGTCCATCTTTTCCAATGTTAATTACACAAGGTCAAAATTTCTGTCTAATAATAAATACAAGATGTTGACGTAGTTTTACTTTGAAACGTTTCGTTGCTTTGATTTGCCAACCTCGTCAGGCAACTGTTAATCATTGAAACTCGTGCCAATACTGAGTAGTTGCTTGAAGAGCCAACGAAACGTTGGAAAAGAAAGTTACATACTTATTCTTCTACCTGTTTCACCATTGATCAGCTGAGAATATATTGTACAAATATTTTAAATTGTTTTTAAGCTGAAATAGTCGTAGCCGAACATGTTCAAAGTTTGGGTTGATAAGATTAGTAATTGCTCAGATTATACCTTTAGACTTTATAAATTGCTCCTGTGGCATCAGATAAATTGCCTTGTACCTTGGATGAAACGGGTTGTTGTTTCATTTAATATAAAACTACAAGTGGATTGTTTGTTAAGCTACTGTTGTTATTGTGATTACGTACCATCTGGAATGTTTTTCGTGGTGGTCTTGTCAATGTTGGACGAGCCGAGTAATGAAATTTTCACCGTGGGAATGGTGGTCGTTGATTGTCTGTTCTGCTCGTCCACCACTTGTTCGGTGTGTTCCACCAGGCTGCGTATCGCCCTCTTGAGACTGTTCGCTCGGACCATTAGAGCATCTTTTTCTCGCTCCATAAATCTCGAAGTCCTCCTGAAAAGTCACAGAAACTTTCTTTCATCAATAACGACAAAAGGAAATTTCAGCGGGTCCATCAGGAATAGAGAACAACATATGTTTATCTTTTGATAAACAAAAGAAAGATAAATAGTAATTGTTGAAGAAATGTACATTTTAAATTTTCACTAATTTATTATTACACATAACATATGTTTCGCTACACTGTAGCTTCATCAGAAGTAGACAAATACTTAATATGGGTTCGAACTGTAACTAGGGAGGGGAAACAGGTTAAGTATAGGAGAATTATTTAGGTCTAACTGATCGTTCAAAAGTAAATGTGTGTTTTTAAATTTATTTATTTCCATTGTTTCTAAGAGATTTAATTTATTATTGTTTAATCATGTATGTAAGCCACTGTATTCTTTATTATACTGGTGGTTTTCTAAAATCAAATGTTTAGCGTAATTAGAATAGAGTTTTTTATATTTAAATGACCTTAAATGTTCGTTAATTCTTGGCTTGTTGCTGGTTGGAGTCTGTTTTTTTTTCAACTATGCTAACCACCTCATTTGTAACAACCACAATTTCGATGATAATTTCAAAATTTTACATATAGAAAACAAAAAGCAAAAACTATCAGTTTTGGAAATTGTAGAAATTAATAGATTTAAAAATAGCAATAGATTAATCAATGAACAGACAGAATTAAGTAGCTCCCCATTTCTAAAAGTGTTCCCTGATACCACCCTTCCAGCTAGTATTTAAGACTAAATATTGTTAATAGTTTTATGTTGACCTCAAACTTCCAACGAAGCCAAAGTTTGTCGAAACGATCGTCAAGTGATCAATAAAAAAGTTGAAAATCATCAGCGCATTTTTATTTAGTTATTAGTTTCGTTCGTAAAATTAAGTATTTGTCTACTTCTGATGAAGCTACAGTGTAGCGAAACATATGTTAAGTGTAATAATAAAGTAGTGAAAATTAAAAATGTGTATTTCTTCAACATTGACTATTAATTTTCATCAAGTGAACCAAGATACAATTAATTATAAATAGTAATCTCTAGAGTATAGTATATGAGCCTAGGTTCATAATACTTGTTATACAACAAACCCTGTCAGTTTACAAAATTCTTAAATCTTTATCAACATGAGTTTTTTTAGGGACATCTCCTATTAACTAACTATTTACTAACTAAATTTCTTATAACTACTTTTTGTAAAATAGTGCAATAGTATATACTGCAGAAAATTGTTAGTGTAGACATTGTATTATGAAATATTTCACAATTAATTTTCGAAATAATAACTAAGAAGGAATTCGTTATAAAGCTATTAATAGTATTTAACAAGACTCAAGTACCTGTGAGATTAGTAAATTAAGTTTCATTTTGTACTTATGTTTAATACTAATTTTCAAAATACCTACTTATTTATAGGTAGTAAAAGTCGCAATTACTTGAATGTAAATAGAAATTGGTTATATAAATTTCGTGTTAATACACATCTAATGATGGATTTCATTATAAATTAAAATTTAATAAACCGTGTTTTTAAAAAGTTATTTTCGGCAAGCATACCCATTTTTTACTATTTAAAAATTCCCTAAAGACGTAACAACAATTTATTTCAGTATTGCATGAATACTAATTAAATTATAGATGAGAATAAAAACACGATTTCTTATTTCCCTAAAGTTCGATAGTTTATAAGTGGAAGAAAGGAAATGTCTGATTTGTAATTATTTTTTTGTAGTAACTTGAAAACACCCTTAAAGAAGACAAAAAAGGTTCTTTTATATATTTATAGAAAAGCAGAAGTGCTTTTCTTCTACAGTACCTGTTAAGCAGTACTTAATTACAAAAGTAAAGAACTTTTAAATTGGAAAGAATTATTTCAGTATTTATTATAAATATATTTACAAATAGGCGAAAGGGAATGAGGTAACGATTGAAATAACGTCAGAAAAATACTCCATTAAAATTATAAATGTTTCCCAGAAGGGAACTTATTTTCGATATCTAGGATGTTATATAAGTTAGGATTGAACAAACAAATATAGTGGGAAAGATAGGTAGCACACTTGTCATAATTATATAGAATAATTGTGACGTATAATCTTTTATGAACAAAACGATTTATCAAATTCATTTTCTCGTTTGGAGATTACAGACATCTATATATATATATATATAAATTTGAAGTCTTTTGTGTATTATACAAGACATACAACCATCCCTTAAAGGTTCGTCAGAGAACTGTGGATTACACGATTGTATTTGTCTTATCATCTAGAGTGATTGTAAGTTATAACCAAACATATATCTTTTAAAATTTTATCAAATTTCGTCCTGTTCAACTCAGTAACTTAATTCATGAATTTATTGCTTTTGTTAGAGTTTTTTGGTAGCAAAATTCAAAAAAGAAAAATGAGTATCACGGATTACATTTTCAAAGCAAAAAATAATTTTTCTTTCACGTTATAACGTCTGTAGATCAAATTGATGTTCGAAAAATGGGATGCAAGAAAATTGGATTGAGGCGATAAACTTTCACCCTCAGAAATGTTTTTGAATTTAAAGTAGGTACCTACACTATTTTCATATAAACTAACTCTGTCTACTGTTTGAAACATTAAAATAAATCATAGTAGTTCTAGCTAACTAGGAAAATGACAAGTTCGAAACTCAACTTGCGTAGACCTTAAGCCTAAAAAAAGAACTAATTCTGTAAATAAGTTTTTCAGTAGTGTGAACCAATTTTGCGGCAAATAAATGGGTTCTTTTAAAACTTGCAAAATGGAAATTGGACAATTTCTATTAACATTTTATACAACTATCTTTGTAAAGGATATGTGTTATTTATTTAGATTAAACATTCCCTTAAATGCTATAAATATACAGAATTAAGAAAAAATTAAAATTTTTACATTAAAATGAGAATTGTAAAAAGTTTCACATATATATAATAACGTAAGTGAAAATAAAAAAATGTATATATTTGTGAATGTGAGGAAATTAGTTTGCTGTTGCTTAATAAATTTTGATTAAGTAGTTTTCTAATTTATCCAATTTTTAAGTTTTTATTTAACAAGGTTGCTTCCCATAAAGGACATTAGTAGACATAAAAAAATGATTACAAGTGTTAATAATCAAAAATTTATTTCACAGTTACTGTGATTTTTATTTTTATATAATTTTTGTAATGTTATAGAATGTATGTGATAAGTATTTGACATCTATTAGTATAAGTAGACTTTTATACAAATATATCACAGATTGAGCTTCAATTTTATTTGATTTCTGGAACAAACTGTTAAATAATTCAATAGTTATTACCGATTTGCTTGCCTTCGTTTTATGATTAATTAAAGGTAAATATAACGTTGTATGTTGCATTGTACTTAATATGAGACCGTACCAATAATCAATTATGAGGCGTATGTCGTTAAATTATTCATCCAGACGCAATATATTTATAGTAAAGTAGAATCACGATTATCCGAAATAATATGGACCAAAGTGATTTCAGTTAATTGAAATTTCAGTTAATTTCTTTATAAAATAGAATCACGAAAGCTGTTAACTTTGGCGGTTTTTTAGAACACACAACACAGGAAATAACTTAAACAACAACGCGAAAACACAACACTAAATGTCCAAAATATTACCTACTGAAGAAAACTTCAGTCCCTGAAGGAGGTAACCTAAATTCAATACATCAACTTATACTCTGAGACTAGGTCCAGCTTTTATTCGTTTGTAGTTCACCTGCGTTGTTTTCTTCGAAGTTTATAAATTAACTAACAGGCTTAAACAATTCAATAAAAGTGGTATATAGCTACATATTACAATAGCTTTTAGTTAATATTTGTTTTCTAAGTTTCTAAGTTTCTTTTGCATAAACCATATTTCAGGTCTACAGTTACATGGTTGAAATTCATATTGCACTAATTTTGAATAAAACACTTTTTTATAAATTTCAACAGATTTAATTATCACTTGACAACTGTTTCGCCAAACGTTGGCTTCTTCGGAAGTTATATTTGAACTAAAATTAATTAATTTAACAACAAATTGGCTTATATGCTAGTTGAGGGAAGGGGTAGAGGGAAAAAAATAATTTTTTTAGACGTAAATATCAGAAGATCAAATAATACACATATAGATATTGTTATAAATAATAAATCCTGTAATCCATATCACCACAAATTAGCCTCGTTTTTTGTATGTTGCACGGATTATTGAATGTTCCGATGTCAAACTCAGATTATAAAAAAGAATTATCGATTATAAAACAAATAACCATTCAAAGCAATTATAACACTTACTTAATAGACTCTTTACGAAAGAAACTGTTTTACAAAAAGGCTATAAACCTCATATATCCAAATATTAAAGAAAACCAAAAATATAAATCATTAACCTTCATAGGCCAGCCAACGAAATTTATTTCATCCATACTAAACAAAAATAACTACCCAATAGCACACAAAACTAACAACAATTTAAGTAAATTTATTAAGAATAATAGAGACAATACTAATAAGATGAATATTTCTGGTATTTACAGATTAAACTATAATTCATGTGAAATGTTTTACATAGGAAAAACATGTAGAAATTTTAAAACAAGAATTAGTGAACACAAGAGAGCATTTTATAACAAAAACATTGATTCATCCAATTATTCAAACCACATAATCACTCATAATCATCAAATATTACATATAGAAAATAATAAACTAAAACTGTCTCTTCAAGAAATTTTAGAAATTAATAAATTTAAAAATAGCAATATTCTAATAAACGAACAATTAGAATTAAGTAGTTCCCCACTACTAAACCTTTTCCCTCTACCCCTTCCCTCAACTAGCATATAAGCCAATTTGTTGTTAAATTAATTTAAGTTCCAATATAACTTCCGAAAAAGCCAAAGTTTGTCGAAACAATTGTCAAGTGATAATTAAATCTGTTGAAATTTATAAAACAGTATTTTATTCAAAATTAGTGATCTATATTGTACTGTATCTGTATATGTAGAAGACAAAATAATTTAACTATGTAACATATATACGTACATACCTGTGCCGTCGGAAATTGAAGTTGCTCAATTCTTTCTCAACTTTGCTCTTATCATAAGAGGCTTCGCTCTCGGTGTCATCCTTACTATACTTGGTCGCATCGTCACACGAACCTACAAATTTATCCAGATCGAGCTGCTCACTGGTCAGTGTATGCATTAGAAGTTCCAGTTTGTGCTGGAGGACTTCGCACTTCTTTCCGAGAGAGTCATCCGATCGCGCCAGACCACTTTCGGTCACCTGTGTCGCGAAATCCTTAACCGTCTCACACAACCTTTTGGCGGAGTTCAAGACAACTGACGTCTCGTCCGATTGAAGAATGTTTTGTAAATGATTTATCAACGATTCTTCGTACTGGCATATCTGACTGTGTAATTGACCTAAGAAATGCAGCAATAAGACCACGGGCAAGAATCAAAACTAAGACTTGACTGTCATAAGATTGAGACCGTAGCAAAAACTTGACTGTTAAGTAGTAATATCAAGACCAAGATCAAAGCTAGATCGGTTTACAAGGTCGAAACCATAAACAAAATTATACTGGCGAGATTCTACTAGCATGATGGTACCAAGAACAAGGTTCATCTAGAAGATGCTATCGATATTAAATTCTCGACTCAACTGGTACAATCAACATTAAGGCTGAGCTGAATTGTAAGATGAAGAATCGATCTAAAACAACTAATCAATTAAAAAAGTACAGATACTTATTTTAATTCGGTTGGAACTTAATACGATTGGTAAAAGGAGACTACTGACTGAGACCCCTAAATGGATTGACCGGCCTGTAAGTGAATAGTATCATTTTATGGTGGATTGAATTACATATTAAACTGATTATTATGGTCTTAAATCGAGTTCCATAGAATGATAGGGACATGGTTGGAATTAAATGGAAACCTGTGCATTGACGACTTTTTTAATTGAAATTGGTTAAAGATAAATTGCAATGTTAAACCAATGATGGTTTTCCTGTAAGCGTTAAAGGGGCCTCCTGCTGTTGGTTGTTAGTCAGGCCGTCTGAGAAGTTATGGTTCAGGAACCAGATGACAGTGGTACGTAATTGAGAGTTCGAGCATACCGAAGGTACCATATCACTGAGGAACACCTTAAATACACTGGCAATAGAATCTTCTCTATCTGCATCACTTTCTCCAAACAGGCTAATTTCGGTAGTCTCTTTTTATAGTAAAATAACAACAACCACGGGGGACTGATGATTCATTTCAATAAATAATAATACCAGTGAAATTTGAGTTTAATTACTTGATGCATATTTCGGCTGTTAACAAGATTGGTAACAAAATCTTATAGGTATAGGTTTGTTTATGGAAAAGACCGAGTGTTTTAGTGCTTTAATTATTATCGACCGCTAATAGCGAAATATACCACGTTTATGAATTTTATTTTTCTCCTTTTAAATAGTTCGTTATTATAATAATTAAATGGGATTGTCTCTTTAAGCATTGGCGGTAATCTTTTGTGCTTTTGTTTCATATATTTACTTGCTTAAAGTTACCTTCAGGTTGGGAAGCATCCAACGATAACTTTGGAATAGCGATTGTACGTTCAAATGTCATTATACTCCATCGATCCAGCATTTTGGTACTAGCTCGTTCATATTTCTCTAATAACTGTGGTAAATGAGTATCGTCGTCACAAGAGGCTCCCCATCCCAACACTCTGGCTAAATCATTACCCGTTCCTAGTGGAAGAACTGCTACTTGGCATTGTTTCTAAAGACAGAGAAACAAAATCACTCCAAGGAAAAACAGGATCACTTTCTCAGTTATCTTCAAAGTATTCAGATATAAATTACACTTGTCTGCAATTAAATTTTCTAACGTCTTTAAAAATTTTGAACCAAATTCGAAAGGAGCCTTTAATTTATTTAAATGTGAAGAGCTAGGCGTGTGATTGTCGCAGCTCTGCCAAAGCGAGCAGGTGACCATGACAAGGGTGACGTCAGCGGCAAATTTACAAGCCTAGCGCTCCCCAAATAGGGAAGAGATTGCGGCAAGTCAATCCCCCATTTACTAGCAAATTTCTATAGATGACGTTCATTGCGCTGTATGTATTTATTCATTTGTTTCGGGTGCGTGTATTATAATTTTATATAAAAGGAAACAAGGTGTTCCCATTATACTATACCTACATGCGTAAATTGTTATGTATTTGAGAAAAATGTATTTGAAGGGATGTCAGGATTTTTCCAGAACAAATAACATTTCGTAACGAGTGAATGTTCCATACGGTTATATGAAGATGACGCCTTAATTCAAGGCCTTACTTCTAAAAGCGGCTGGCTGCTGCTTACCGATAAAATTGAGCTTGACATATACAAGTTAATATTCTTTTTGTTGAGTTTGCATAAAGAAAACTGAAAAAATTGTATTTTCCGCGAATAAGATTCATAAAGACGATCGCTTTATTTAATTCAGACGTCTGTCAATATAATAAAAAGAATAAAAAAATCAGGGTGTAAGTACAGAAGATTTAAAAAATTTTGAATGTTAATTATGAAAATTTCAGAACAGCAGTTAACATATTCTACATTTAGTGAATTTACATCTGGAGGTTGTAAAAACGTAGAACAGTTAAGAGAAGTATTAATTTTAGTCCGCAGTAATAAGGGCGATCGCCCCTATCCCACAGACGTGGCTCCAGAGCAATGCTCTCGAATATAGAAATTTAAAACTCATAACCTAAGTGCTGTTTCACATGAGGCGTAAGACGCGTCCTACACCAGACACTCGGTTGACATTGAATTAGATGGTACGTTTAAGATGGGAGCGGCTTGTGTGTGAGCGTGAAATTTTATACGCTGGTAAGCGCTTGGCCCGTACGACTGACGTAGCTACGTTGTGCGTACAGGCCACATGTTCTTATGAGACCTTTCACATTTGATGTTTCAAATTTAAAAAATAAAAAATTGTCTGTTTCATTTTTGAAAAGACTAAATGAGTTAAATTTAGTATGAGACGATAGGTAATTCCTTGTTAAATACAATGGTGAAACCTGTATCCTTCTATGTTGTTTCGTTTCGGAGATATGATGGTTTTTCTAAGACGCTGTAAACAGTTTTTTTTCTTATTTAATGCTAAATAACCCCGAAACGGTGCAATTTCGACCCAATATCTGCTCATCAAAGTGACCTTTATTTTCAACGAAAATTTCAAAAATGCAATAATATATAGGGTGTTCCATTAAACAAAATGAAGTAAGGTAGCACTCAGGTGAAACGGAACACCCTGTATAATCGAAAATAATTTTAAAATATGTTCATTTGATGAAACTTTTATTCAAATCATATTTTCGTAAAATCAATAATAAAGACACATTCTTCCGTCCACACGCTATTGGCCCACCCTCTATATATATCCTCCAGGTTATGAGGTTTAAAAAGCTCACCTTATAAGGTGATGTGCTTTTAAAAGTTTAGGCTATGGGCGAATGGGGATTTAAAACGTTTAGGTTTTAGGGTTAGGAGGTTTAAATCGTGCGGGTTTAATGTTTTCAGTTATTAAAGAATATTTCTGTATCCGCCCCTTCACCTAGTGGTACGAATATAAATTACACGTGCAGTGGTGAGTTAGTAAACAATAAAATAACCGAACAATATAATTGTTAAAATATTATAACCTAATAAATAAATTTGAAAGTTAAATCTCTTTAAAGGATAATTATTATTACCTATAGGTTTATTAAACAAAAGCTGATACCAGAAAGTTTGACTGAATATTATAGAAGAGCAATTGAGATTGCTATTGTAAAGTAAAACTTCCTTAGTCGATCAATATAATGTGTCAAACTTATAACACACGTAGGTTGCCGTTCCTTAATTTTGGAGAAGAACGAATGTTATGGAAATTTATCCTTCTAACTTTTAGGAAATAGGAAATTTTTACAAAAACTTCTTATACATTTCCCGTGCTACATTTAATGTTCATATTTTTCACAAGAAACGTCTTTAACTCGAAGAAGTTTTTGTATACAGGGTCATTCAAACTGAGTGGTATATTAGACGTCTTAGGGGAACAAAGCATGTTACAGATTTGAAACTTTGAGAGTAGGGTTTGTCAGGGCTGATATATTTAACTAACATAATTTCAACTGTTAATGTGTTTGCAAGCAAACGGAGGCCGCTTTGAACATTTTTTATCGTAATTTTTTTTATAAATATAAATATAAATATGGAATCAACAGAAACAACTACTCCGAGGGCTAATACCCCTACCGGCATTGAATTACACTGTTGATTCCGATGGACTCCTAGACGAAAATATAACATATTCAAAAAAGAAGGAATTAAAATCCTTATTCGTCTAAATTTTAAGATCAAAGATTTCACATTTGGAACGCGTCCTACCATGTAGGAACAACGAACCGAAAGCCATATCCCACGACCGGATTTTAATTCCTTGTTTTTTGAATATATATTTTTTGTTACTTTTGTGTGTTTTGTAATTAATTGAATTTTGTTTTATTATTTAAAAATTTCCCTTAAATCTGTTAAATTTTCTCTTATTCATGGGAGCCAAAAGAGGATACAGTTCATTAAATCTTCTGCATGTTCTTATCCATGGCACACTTTTGTTTTGCCAAAATTAGTAAAATTAGCTATTTTAAGTAAAAATTCAATATTATTCAAAAATTTTTAAATAAAACAGTACGAAATATCCAGATGTAGTACCCTAAGTTAATGTTGTCAATACGAACAATTTCTATCTGAAAACTTTAATAGCAATTATTTTAATTTTTTCTATTTCGGAGAAAAAATTTAGACCACTTTAACCTTTCTGTTCTGTACTAACTTTCATTTAAGTCTTGTTTTCTTTCAATCTATTAACAAATATTCTACAATCATTAGTATCGAAAGAAAATGTATTGATTCACAACAATTTTCAAAAAATGCTATACCTCTGAAGAAGCTCGGAGACGCCAAATGTCAACTTCGCGTCAACACTTGTTTAATATAAAATGAACGACTTCGATAGAAAACAACTAAAGAAAATATAAGTTGAATACATTTTTGGGAAAATAGATTAAGTGATATCATTACAAACCTCTTTGAAAATGCTTTTGTCTTACTGATAACGATATTGAAGAGATGTTTTATGTGCTACAGTTAATATTAATAAGAAATATGTCAACACAATCGAGGAAGTCTCTTAAATGGAGGTTTTCCGAAATAAGGCAGTTATGTAACACAGGAGATCAAAATAACTATCGAGTGTATTGAGTACTTCTTGTTTAATTTCGTAATATCAACACTAACTAATGAAATTTAATTGAGAATTAATTATTTCGATAATCTCCTGTTTTATTTTCTTAAAAATTTAAATTAATATTTAACCCTATGATTAATTAAAAAATAATAAAAATTGATACAGGATCGACGGTCATTCAATAGTAGGAAAACAAATCTAATATTAATTATTCTTACTGCATTTCTCTTAATTATTACAAGAAATATGTAACGTATCATTTATTAATTAAACATATAAATCTTGAATAATAAAATAAGATAATAATAACATAGAGGCAATTGTTGCCATCTAGTGGATTTTAGCTGCTACAGAAGATATTAAACTGGACAAGGCCTCACTGAGGTATTTAAACTTGTCCAGTTGAATTAACAACGTAGCCTACATACGTGAATTCACGTAAAGTTTATCAAAAACAATTATTATGTTTTTGGTCAGAAATTTATCGAGACCACCAGACACGGATCGCGATTTCGCTCTTATTAGAAACTCATCAGCGTGCCATTTTGATAAGCTTTACGTGAATTCACGTATGTAGACTGCGTTGTTGATTCAACTGGACAAGTTTGAATACCTCAGTGAGGCCTTGTCCAGTTTAATATCTTCTGTAGCAGCTAAAATCCACTAGATGGCAACAATTACCTCTATGTTATTATTGTATTAACTGTTCTTTACTGAACATTACAGCTTGGTCAGTAATTTGTCGAGACTGTCAACGGCACGCTGATGAGCTTCTAATAAGAGCGAAATTGCGATCCGTGTCTGGTGGTCTCGATAAATTTCTGACAAAAACATAGTAATTGTTTTTAATAAAATAAGATGTGTATCTGAAACCAAATTGGTTGTTAGTTGATGTTGTGATCACATTATTATTCTACGACTGTTTTTGTGTGGTCGGTCTCGGGGAGCCTGAAGTAATAAACTAATAAATTTGATTTATGGTACTTAGCTCCTTTAATAATAATTTTGGCGGTGGTGGTTCAAAAATGTCAATTATTAACAAAACTGCTTCGCCGACAAGAAACCATAGAAGATTTCTCGTTAAAGAAAAGTTTACATCGAACTTTTTGTTTATATTCCAATTTTTATAGTATTCTTATATCATATCCCAACGGTGTAATAGGTCGTTTTTAGCTTCATCCAGTTTATACCACGTAACATGATAAACAAATTTTTCCACGTCATTTCTCTTAATGGATTACTAGTCTCTGTCCCAATGACAAATTATAACTGTATTCGTTTTCTTTCCTTTGTTATGTAGCATAAAAAATGAGCTTTTGATATTTAATAGTTAACATAACGTTTAGGATGATTCTGACATTTAATATATCTTCTCAAAAAATATATAATAAATAGAAATATTATTAAAAATGTAGCTTAAGTTTTCGGAACACGTAGGCAATGTCTAGTAACGTATAACACAAACAGCTCCAGCTCCAACAAAATTAGAAACAAAACAAGGATAAAATTGATAAAAATCAGAGGTTTAGAGGCTGAAATGTTATGTAAACAAAGTTTGCCAAATTGCAATGTCAGTTTCTCTTCGTAACAACGTGTAGTTTTTAGCATTAAATAATCACGTTTCTATACCAGCCAAATTAACTGATTCGGTCCGGCTGCTCTGGTCCAAGTCTTCTGTCTTCATTTCGTCCGTTTCATCTTTCTCTCCCTAACCACACCACCCACCCATTCCCACGATTCCTGCAAGGAAGCTGAAGAGGGCCTTACGCCCTACCCCTCCGGCTTTGCACTACAGTTTAGGTTGGAGGGACTGTCCGCCCACCAGCACGAGTAGCTGGTGGGAATGAAACACAAACAAGTTTTTTTTAGTAATTCTCTTTTGATCATATTCAATATTCTGGTCTCAATTGGTAAACGAAATCTCATGGTTTCCTGATACCGCGACTATACAGATACGTAAATTTTATTACAGTACAAAGTATAACTTAATTTTGGTTATTTTGAAAATTGTATTGTTACTAAATAACACTATTATAAATTTATTCATTTGCCGGGTAGTAAACAACTACAAGATTATGATTATATAATCGATTAGGTATAGGATTTATCAGTTTCTTAAAACAATTTATGATTACGATCATCTGAACAAATTTCTCGTCACGATGTTATTAAGAAACAAAATTTACATTAAAAGTCGACAAGTGTTAATATCACGGTAGAAACTCGAAACCTGAAGCCCCTTGGAGCATAACAATTCAAAAATGGGACCATTCTAAGGTACTCATATACCAACAAAAACTAATTAACTACAGACATTGTATTTCATCGCCTGATGAAGCTGCTTTCTGTAACGAAATAATTGCATCGATTGTAAATAAATTAGTTTGAAAGTTAACTCAAAGCGTTTTACGTTTGTATGATACTAAGCTTCAAAGATTAAAACAGGCTCTCTTGTAACCAACATGGATTTTTGCAATATGCAGTGGAAATATTGAATTTTCAAAAAGTATCTAACAATCTGTTAATTACCGTTTTTATTCTATCTTGGATTCAGAATATCTACAGCTATATAACTACCTCTTCGGATTATAATGGCGTTATACGTCACGTCGCGACGCCGGCGTCGGTTATTTACCTCGATTTTTCATTCGCTGTTTTAAGCTTTTAAGGAGCTTAATTTGCGACAACTTTAATCTTTGAATCATTCTATTGTTTTAGGTTTATTCACCACAAAAAGCGATTACTTAGAAACAGTTACACAAAAGATATTTTTAGGAGATGAATACTAATTTCAGTACTTTTAGACATTTGTACATATCCGTTTTTGTCAATGGGATTAATAAAGGTAGTATTACGTACTAGCGAAGAAGTATTACAAAAATGTCACCATTTCACTTTTGTCTCATTCAAAACCCGAAACGTTTGAATTAAAAAGCATTTATAAGGTTTGCGCACGGTAAGGTAATGTCATTAATTAGTGGTTTTAAATTTAATATCACTGAAAAAAAAGTTAGGAATTAGCGATAATTTTATAATTTACTTTTTATTCACGTAAATTTTAATTTGCTCGTAAATACTAATGGGTTATTATTCAACTAACTCATTCAAGATATTATTAGGAATTGTACTTGCGGTTTGTGGTTCAGTCCTAATTAACAACACCTTCCTGGAAAAGATAATGGATATTCTCGGCCTTCCTAGATACGTTTAGAATATTCTAGCAATGATCAATAAAAAGACAATAGTAACACGAGAGGGTTGTAGAACGTTCTAGAAGGAATGCTGAACACTATAAAAGCGAGTGCACTGGGCGGACCGAGTCAGTTTTCTTTACATCGTGCGTATTTATATTAGTACACTATTATGTACTGAAGTGATATGTATGTACCTATTTATTGCGTAGAACGTTCTATGGAATATGTAGTTATTGTTAATATCCGAATAGTTTTTATGAGAAGCAAAACATTTTCATTTTTCTTTTATAATTACTCAAATAGAAGTATTCTTAATTGCAATAAATAATACTAAAACAATTAATCAATAAGTTATTAGTTATTAGTTGTTTGTTGCATTTTTAATTTCCAATTATTTATTAATAAACGTAAGATGTATGTATACATTTAATAGTACTACCAATTGTTTAATTAAAAATTATAACTGAAAGCTCTTCGGATTGAACCATTTTTGAATGGAAGTATCATAGACAAATGGAGAGGATAATTTCAGATTTTCAGGACGATCAGTAGAATTGTACCGCTATTGAAGTGAATTGCGAAAAGCTAAGTATAAAATAATGAAATTTAGAGAATCTTTAACAATTCAAGAATTTTTCAATACGAAATTGACTTGAATACCCTCAATTAATCAACAGCCCAGAAGCATTTGGTATCAATTGAACCGTATATGAGTGTAACACTTCAACCAGTATTACTGTTCATGTATTCCTTAAATATGCCTCTTCTGCGAGCTTCTTCTGGCTAGTACGTTACTGATTTAATATATTATATCTAACTGAATTTACCTTCGTAGTATCCGTCACATTACATATACTGTTATAAACGAATGTCGCAGGCGGCAATCGATACGGCGACACTTTTGATAACGCTACCGAAAACCGACTGTCACAAATCGTACGAAGACACGATACACACAAGATTGCAACACAAAATGAATTTACGGGAAGTTTCCGGAAATATTCAGGAATATTCCATGACAATATAAATAAATGACTAGTATCCGACGAGATTAACCCGATGAAAGGCAGTTGACTACTCCGAGGGCTAATACCCCTACCGGCATTGAATTACACTGTTGATTTCGATGGATTCTTAAACTATGATATAACATTCAAAAAATTTAGACGAAAAAGGATTTTAATGCTTTCTTTTTTTGAATATGTTCTATACTTTTCCTAAAATTTTTTTTTTCTAGCTGTTATGAATACAAATATGCGAGTGTAGTCCTATTGGCGGTCAGTCCATCGAGCGGTCAGTGGATTTTTCGATCAAATCTTTCTTGAATGTAAAAATGGAGGAAGGGTAAAATTTACCTGTCGATTTTGCGGTCAAAAAAGCGCTCCACGTGTATAATGTATACACCTTTATTTTTGAAAACAAATTGGTTAGGTTAGGTTAGGTTAAGTTAGGTAGTGGTATTCATAATAAAAGATATGAGTTTGTCACTCGTGCGCCTCTGTTTGAAAATGTAAGAAGTTCGCTGTACAAAAATCGCTTATTGGCTCAATTAGTCAAAAAAGGACCATCATCTCGAGAGGAAGTCGACATATTTAAATGAGATGGGAAAAGTGACCGCTCAATCTACCATTTTACTGCAAATTACACAACCGCTAGATCCATACAACCATATATGCGTACGCACACATCGAATAAGAATACGTCCATTATGAATAAAACAGTGCTCATAAACATTCTAATCAAATAAATCACTAACATGCAAATCCTTAGTGCAAGCATTACCTTTGTAGCTCATTTACATAACGGTAGAGACTTACGTGCATGTCGAGTTTGTCGATTTCGGACAAAACCCATCCAACGGACCCATCGCCACTACAAACTAATATACGGAATGGATCGAAGTGTCTAAAGAGTCTTAACCCTAGCCTGGGACCAGTAGAAATCAGGTCGAACACTTGCGCTGGATTCAGCAATTGTTTAAAGCGTCTTAAAAATTTTACCCCTTGATTATCACCTGAAAAAAAAGAACCAATTTTAGTACCTGTTGATTACAAAAAGTACATAAATAATATTAATTAAGAAATTGATAATTTATGTAAGGTACGAAATATAAATAGAAATGATTATAACAAAATTATATTCAATAATTATCATCCTTTTCTTGCTTTTCCTTGAATCTCATATTTAACGTCGTAAAGGTTGGCGACTAGCATCCCCACATGTTTTGTTTATGTTATCTAAGGGTGACAAAAGACGTAGGAAGGAACAGAAAGATGCGAGGGCAATATTTTTCTAATACACAGTATGTGTATAGATGTCGTGCACGATTGCAGTGGCGAGTTTTGATAGCGATGCGATGCGTATGCTTTTGCGAGCATGGCGATGCGATGCGTTGCGTTGCAGGTGCATTTATTATGCGTAGATAATTTGTGTAGTAAATTATTGGTTTACTAATTTAATTACTGGTTATATATATTTGATATATATATATATATATATATATTCATGATTACAGGTATTTAATTCGATTTGCTGATTGACGGATTCTGTTAGTCCGGTGAAGATTAATTCATAAGTGATCCAGAGGGGAGGGGTTCCGAAGGAACCCCGTTGAGTACCTAATTACTTTATGATCTTGTCAACAGATCTGTAAGTGTTCTTATTATTTCATGTGATAACATCCTATGAGCGAGAATGCCTGTTTGTCGTCATCTCACTTTCACACATCTCCCGTCTCTACTTAGACTGTAATATGTCTTCTGAAGATGCCCTTGTAGGGCGAAAAAATTGTAAAGACAATTAAAATAATAAGTGGAAATTACAAAATTTGAATTTTATTCATTTATTAAAAATGAATTTCCATAAAGTAACGGCGAATACAATCAATCACTGACACAATCATGAGTACTAAACAATCTTGTTTTAAATAAATAAATGATTACTAGAAAATTCTAAACAGTCAATTTGAGGTATATACAAGTCAAATTTTATTAGTTACATAAATTGGTTATATATGATCTGTTTTAAATAAATAAATGTAAATGCAGCTCAATTTATCAATACTAAAAAAATACAAAATGTTTATGTGTAAGTAAGTGTGCGCTTTTACCAACAGTAACTTTGAAAACAGTATGCTGATTTAACTTAAATTTTATATTCGAGGGTTTCTAGATATTCCGCTGCCGGCGTTTTTTCTGTCATTTAAGATTCAGAATGTTAAAGCTGCTTTACATGAAGACTTCAGACCCAACATTCTGTTTTTACATTTTTTTCTTTCCTTTAGAATGTTGCTAAGATACCGTTGATTTTATTAGGAGAACTGCGAAGATTTTATATGAGAGAACTTTATTAAATAAAGAAGAATATTGTAAAATATATCAAACATAAATTATCAGCTTCTTGGTGAAAACCTAAAATTTATACACTTTTCAACTTAGTTTGACAAGTTATGAGTTATTGACACAACTTTTTTTGGCATTTTTAATTAATTATTTGTTCTTAACAAATAATGAACTCATTCAAACTTGAAAAATCTACTGAACTACCCGTTACTATCCAATAATATGATATGAAGATGAATATAAAGAAATTTTTAAATAAATAATCCTGTAGTACACATTGTATACATTAGAAGTGAAATGTGTTTTCTTGGTAAGAGTAAGTTTATGTTTTTCACTTAAATATTTACCGGCAAATAGGCCCTACTTCATAAAATTCGCATATTTATTTTACGAGGCTAGCATGATAACAACAATTTTATGATTTTATTTACTACCTACACTATCTAACATTTTTTATTGTGAATTTTTGAAATATTTTTCGTGTTAATTTAGGAAACACAGAAGTGGTAAAGTAGTATATTAAAATATTATTATCCTTCTATCCACGCACATTCGGTAGAAAACGAGAAAAACATTGAAATCCTCTAACACTACAAAGTGTTAAAGTTTGTATGTTGAAATGTCAACATCAAGTGTTTGACAGTGAAATAAAGAATCAATTAATTAGCAATTAGTCAGTAAATAAGTAACACTTGTTTCAGCACCCACATTAAACTTTCGAAGTGGATGGGGTGGCATTCTTTCAGGCAATTAATTATAGCCTCTCTACCCTTAGTCAATATTGAATTTGGTTTATTAACCAATCCGTTTTATTTCATTTTCATCCACGTATTTAAAATGTGCAAAATAAGATAAACAAAACGTTATACATTTACGCCAATTTAACGATTAGTTTATATGTTTTATCACTGATAATGTTACCAACGGAGTGTACTATGTACCACATGAAATAAAACCACGTAAATTTATCCTAATTTAAAACTCCGATAACTACATTTAATATAAATGCAAACTTATAACTACAACTAATATTAACGCAAAAAGATAATTAACGATTGATTTGTAAAATATAGATAAAAATTGCTTAATAATAAGTTCTATGGAATACGTGTAGATTCCAGTGAGTCTATACGAGAACTGTCTAAATTTTACTTAATATTAAATATATACAAAACTTAGTAGTCACTATGATGGTTAGTTAGCCACGTTGCAACCTCAGGTATACAGTCATTGGACCCACAAGGGATGCAGCCGATGGAAATTTTGGTTATTAACTAGCAATGAATGGTACGTGACAAACAGCAAATATTTTGGAATATTATAATGTTTATGATTTGTCTATTTCTCACGATTTTATAATGATAGGTGCTCATACTTAATTATTAGATTTGTTAACGGATGTGATGGAGGCAAAAGAATTGGATGCCTTTTCTGATAAGAAAAATTTGAATTTCGAATTCGGCTTCCAACTCGTAACAAGTCATTATCGTCTAGAAATGGATTTAATTGCATTAATGTGCTGTTATGTGACAGAGAATTTCCTTTAGAGAAACAACGAATGTCTTTTGAGTATAATGTATTTTGTGCTAATCTTAATAATACATTTAAACTGTGATTTAGTTCAGCAACTGACAAGCAGCCAAAAGTTCTGTTTTCTATTAATCCTTTTGCATTTTTGATGAAACGTAGACAGTAAGCCACAACCCGTTGTAGTTTCATTGAGGAGGAATATTTGTTGAAATATCTAAATTACGAACTCAGCAGTGACAGTAACTATCCTACGCTCTTCGGTATCAACTTCTTCTACGTGTATGAAACGTTCCGGCCTATTGGACTCGTTTTCGATAAGCCACCATAAATTTAGATTATCTAACTTTGAAATTATCTACCGAACATTATATGTGCCGACCATCATGTTTTCCTATCGATTCGTAGATAAGGGTCAATTTAATTTTTAAGTCAATTTAATTTAATAATTTAAAAGCTACAAATTTTTGATTTTAAAGAAACATCAGTAGGTGGATTAGAAATAGAACATAGGAAACAGTTGACTTAATTAAGCTGGACACTGTTTTCCAGAGAAAATGAAAAATGCTTCAGTTGCCATTCAATTTTTCACATTAATTGAAACACGCAAAATCGGCATATTGTGCACCTGTTGTAATTTAAAAAAAAAATATTTATTGCCGCAAAAGTGTAAACATTATATTTATTAGTAAATTCACTCCAAAAGGAAATTACAAAGCAATTACAAAATAGAAAACATCTGAATATAAGAAAATTGAAACCAAAAACTTCAATCTTGTCTCATTATTAATTAATAATACAGAAGAAAAATATACATATACAGACAAGTGGAACTTGTCAGCTGTTTTGCGATACCTGTGAAGCTACTTACATCGGTCAAAGTGGTAGATTTTTTAAAAAACGTACTAATGAACACATGTATTTGATAAATAAAAAGATTGCAAAAACAGGCAGAGCAGAACATAAACATAATGTAACGAATTGTCTAGTTCACTTATGTATTTAACAGTTATTTATTTAAAACTATTTATTTAATCACTTAAACACTACTAACAAACATAAACTATATATTTATTTGACAAACAATAGTGCACTCTATTTACATCACTTTGTATCTCGCCGTAAAATATTTGTAATACGCGTCTGGAAATCAACTGTCCCGCTGACTCGGAGACGAGGGTATATATTTACTGAAAGAAATTACTAGAAAACACGCGAATATATTTCGACCGCTTTCCAAAGAAAACAATATGTTATAACAACAGAATATTCTCAAGCGTCTATTGTTCGGCATCGATCGGTCGATATTAAACTTCACTGTTCATAGATCGTGAAGAAAATCAATGAGTAAAGCTCCCCTTGAATCAACGAAAACAGTCGAAAGCACTTTTCCAGCTGAGAGACGGGTTTTGGTTTTAGCTTTCCAGGGCAGCCTTCATCCTTTCTTCGCCACTCCTTACTCGTGATTTGATTTGATTGATTCGAGAGTGTAGTGGTGGACCCACGTCTCATCTCCCCTTCTTGTCGAAATCGATTCAGAAGTCTTTCACTGATCTCCGACTTGATCTGGTTTTGATTTTCGGTCAACAACCTTGGAACCCAGCGAGCACTAATTTTTTTAAAGCCAAGTTCATCAGTGATGATGCATTGAACACTCCCATAACTGATATACACTTTAGCCACTTTTGATGAGATTTGTTCAATAGTTGACTTGCGATCCCCTTCAACCACACGGAATTCGAACAGGACGGATGTTGTCATTTGTGAGACTTGTGCTTGGGAGTAGATCATCATCGATCATGCCTTTCATTTGCGACACGTTCTCGCCCATCCCTGAATTATCTGATCCACTTTCACGTATACACTCGATTATGAGACAGTGTGGCATCCCCAAACTGTGCCTTCAAACGAGTGAAAATTTCCGATGGTTTAACGCCTTCATTGGTTAAAAACAGTCTGATGACAGAAGAAGGTATCTTGCGCTCAGTCGTGGCTGTACTGCGCAGAGAACCGAGCGCAGCTGCCACCTAAGCCCGTTTCCCTCTCCTCATAAACCAAACAACACTCGAACATCGAATCCTCTAGATCGGAATTACGTGCTAAGCTAAATAGTAAAATTACCGTTTATATTTGATTTACCCTCGTAGCTCATATTCTGCAGGTACTTTCTTCGTTATTTCGTTGGTTTATTCATGTACAAGATTGTTCTACAAATACAAAGGTGATTATAGCTAAAGCTGAAGATGCCATTTCAGTCTCCGTTATATACAAATTAATTATTAATAGGCCGTTGAGGACCGAAAATTTCGAAATTGAACTAGACTGTAATGCTGTAATTATGTTTATTATTTAAGAGATGAGCAACAAAGCACGACGAGAACAAAAAGAATACACGGAGTGTAATTGTTCTGTCAGCTGTATTTATTTAACAAAGGCTTGTAGTCCTAACAATAAATGAGAACGAGCCTTTGATCAAACGCTCAGGATGTTCCTTCAAGTGGGAAGACAAAATTGTTCGCAAAATAACTTCTTTGAACATTTGTAACCGGAATCTTCGAATTGATGATCGATGATGTGAAATAAACAAGACGTAAAATTGGTCTAAATTAAATCTTAACATAAAATCATCGCAACTTGAGCTTTCACTTGTATATGAACTAAATGTACGAATGTTTTAATAATTAAATTTGAATGCGAATTTGACAGTTACTTTTTCATCATATCGACTCGAATTAAAAATATCCATTCGTCGGAATTTCAATTAAACATAAACACAAATTCGTGATACAAGGCATGTTTTTAGAGTAAGTACCGTTTTGTTATTCTGGCGCTGCAGCGCTGCGGTCAGAGTACCTACATCTCTCATCTACGTGCTGACGCCATTACAGTCTGATTCTCCCTTGTTTACGTTGTTTACTGAGTGTTTATGATGCCTTCGATAATCGCCGACTGTGAAGTCCGGGCTGTTATACGATTCCTTAGTGCTAAAGGACTAAAACCGATTTATATTGATCGTGAGATCTGTGCAGTTTACGGACAAAACATTATTAGTGATGGAAAGGTAAGGAAGTGGGTGAGAGCATTTAAAGATGGCCGCACAAATGTGCAAGACAATACCCGTCTGCATATGGGCAACGGACTAAAGATTTCATCATATCTCTTCACTGGAAAACTGTAGATCATCCATCGTACAGCTCTGATCTGGCGCCCAGTGACTACCGTTTGTTCCTGCGCTTGAAGAAACATCTGGGCGGTCAGCGACTTCAACATAACATATATTGCCGCGTCTTATCTTCAATGTATGTACATATACTTTACATATAAATTGTTTTCTATTAAGTAATTTTGTAACGATGTTTTCACTAAATTCATTGTTTTTGGCTATCATTATTATTTCTCGTTTTAATTTTTCGGGGGATCGAGAGGGTTGGTTCTGTGGAATACGGAGTTATATCCTATTTTCGTTATTCTTACAACAATAGCTTAATAATGGTAACTGGTGTTGCCGAAATTATAGTCGAACATTGTGAAAATAAATTAATAGAAAGCAATGCTAAGTGTTTTAATTATTATTCCATCAAAAGTAGAATATTTAATCATTTGTCTCTTTGTTTCTTAGCTTTCAAACGCAATCTCGGAGATGTATACCTCAGTAGTTGATTAGATTATCGTTCATCAGAGTTAAGTGCCAAATAGGATACGACACAATGCCTATTCTGGAAGGATATATTTTTCTTCCTTTTGGCTAAATGTAATAAAGGGTCAGTTATTGACACTGACCGACATTTCTTTTGGCACGGATAGAACCTTTTTTTCGCCACCGATTTTTTTAAAAGGAACTAAATTGCACGATAACTTATTTTTAGCAATGGTTAATACGATATAAAACCTATTTCTTCTGGTGAATCATGAAATTTAATAATCAAGAGATCAATCATTATTATTGCTTAGTAATAAAATAAATAAAACTACGTAGCTTATTCACTTAGTGCCTCAAAACAAAATAAAGAAACTAGAAGGAAACGACAATAAATTGCTCTTTTGGAAAATGTATTAAAAATAAAACGAAATTGGAGAACTCAGATCTAAATTTAAAATGATGTAATTACTGGTTTCTATTTCAAAAGATCTTTATGTGTGATGTAAAAAGTTGTTTTAATGTCTGTGATAAAACAGTGGAATGAAAGGCATGTATTTTTTGATGTTTTTTAAGTAAACATCGTTATGATATTCTGCCGCTGCAGCGCTGCGGTCAGCGTTCCGCGCATGTGCAATGAGTACCTACATCTCTCACCTACGCACTAACGCCATTACAGTCTGATTCGTCCTTGTTTACCTTGTTTACTGAGTGTTTAAGATGTCTCCGATAATCGTGATTCCCACCGACTGTGAAGTCTGGAATCCGGGCTGTTATACGATTCCTTAGTACTAAAGGACTAAAACCGATTGATGTTCATCGTGAGATCTGTGCAGTTTATGGACAAAACATCATGAGTGATGGAATGGTGACGAATCTGCGTCGTGCAATGCAGAACAAAAGACGTGGAAAGTTGAGCAAGGCATCGTTTTGCCCGTCCGCTAATCGTTTGGATAATCAGTCCAAAGATCGCATCACATCTTTTCACTGGGAAACTCTAGATCATCCTCCGTACAGTCTTGATCTGGCGCCCAGTGACTACTATTTGTTTCTGCACTTGAAGAAGCATCTGGTCGGTCAGCGTCTTCAAGATGGTGACGAAGTCAAAACAGTGGTGATGGTCAGGCGGCAGAGTTCAATGAGAAGGGTATTTAAAAACTGGTCAAACGTTATGACAAGTGCCTCAATATTGAAGAAAATTATGCAGAAAAGCAGAGTAAGGGACAAGCTTTCTTATAAAATAAAACTATTAAGATATTTTTGCACGTTTTTTATTAATTTCAAAACGGTACTTAATTAAAAAACATGCCTCATAAATGTCAATAGAGTCTGACTAGTTCCAAATAAAGAGATCCTGTTCAGGTAAACATAATTAGTTTCACATCAGGCCTTCCTGAGTGGTACTCAGTATTAATCTTAGTGACATGACTTTCATACCAGGTCCTGGTCATATTCAGGTAAATATTTTTACACCGATTCTTCTTCTTGTTTTTTAAGAATAAGTATCCATTAGTTATGTAAGTTAAATTTGCAGTTTAATTTATGATCATTGCTGAAACCTTTTTCGCATGAAAAATAAAGTAATTTGCGATTTGAGGGTTATTTATCAGCAAGAGGCAAAATGGGAGTTTTTATTGCACCGCCCGGAGCTATTGCTGTTTTCTCTTCGCATTCATTTCGAAACAGGAAATACGTAAGGCAGAAATTACAGCTTTTGAATGCCTTTTTTCTTTTTCCTGGACTCTTTTAATAATGAAACATGATAAAAATAAAGTAATACTCAAGGTGGTACTGTACACTGGACAAACCTATAACACTATACAAAAGTAATGCCGAAATTTTCTTTTTTTTTCACATTTGTATTTGTATAAACTTACGCATTCTTCTGCAAAATGTAGTCCATCCACTTTCGTAGTACCTTAGGTACAAAATATATAAATCTCATTTATTGTTTCGAGAAAATTTTTTGCTGGCTCTTTTAGAAAGCTTTCTCATTATAAATAACATCAAAGGTATTTTTACGCAATCAGTAACTACGACAGGCTGTTGTTGAAATCGAATCGATCGACAGTCGGATGTACCTCAACAAGTAATAGCAACTATTTGGATTAGTCCGTACCTTAGAGCATAAAAATATGAAGACAGAATATAATGCTATAACAGCGGGCTTAAGATAGAAAGTGTATCTGGGCATCCTTTCTTCCACTAACGTGGCCTGATATTGGTGGTGGTAGAGTCAGTCACGCTGCGTTAGAATAAGAAGGGAGGTTCAGTTACACTTTTTATCTCAATCATGGTGATGTGTATTACAATGAAATGAAAACACACTTTGTTAACTCTCAATATACTATTTATTCACTTGACAGCTGTTTCGTCACCTTGTGACTTCTTCGGAAGTATACAAATTATTTAAAATTATTAAAAATACTTTTTTGTGTTTCATTCCCACCAGCTACTTCTGCTGGTGGGCGGGTAGTCCCTCCGACCTACACTGTAGTGCAAAGCCGGAGGGTAAGGGCGTAAGGCCCTCTTCAGCCTCCTTTCAGGAATCGTGGGAAAGGGGTGGGTGGTGTGGTTAGGGAGAGAAAGATGAGACGGAATAAATAAAGACAGAAGAGAAGTTAAAGATTATCTGTGGAATATTACTGCCCCAGCATTTGTCTGAGTGATCCAAGGAAACTACAGAAAACTTGGACCAGAGTTCGAACCGACGACCTCCCGAATGCTGAGCAATAATCTAGAGCACTAGACCATGCCGCTCGGTCTAATATTATTACAAAATGTTTTCCTTAAGTACTAGCTTAAGGGGAGGGGGTAGGAACGGGGAAGATGTTTAATAGAGGGGAATAGCCTATGTCTATTTGTTCGTTAATTAACAGATTACTATTTTTAAATTTGTTTATTGATACTTTTTCTAACATTGATATTTTATACGGTTTATTTTCATAATGTACAATTTCAAAATCTTCATTGAAGTTGTGACTTTCATTATTTAAGTGATTTGCATAATTTGAGTCAGTTTTCTTGTTAATGTAAGAATTAATTCTTATTTTAAAATTTCTGTAAGTTTACCCTATGTAAAACGTATTGCAAGATTTACAATTAATTTTATATACACCTGATTTATTGTTTTTGTCAGTTACATCTTTATTGTTTTTTTAGGTATTTATGTAACGCATTGTTAGTTTTAAAAGCTAGTTTGCAATCATTTTTGTTTAATAAAAATGACAATTGTTTAATTGGATGCTGCCTCTATGTATTTATGCTCTAAAGTCTATACAGACTATGTCTGTTCTAATTTTATAGTGGTATATGTTACATAATAGATCCTTAGAGAAATATTAAGTATCGAATATCAAAACGGTTGATCCAGTTTTTAACTCCGAAGTAATCTATGAAAGATAAAGTGATATCATAACTTACCTGATTTGGAATTAACGAAGACCAATAATGGAGAGGAAGCTTGAGGCCTAACGGCTTCCCAAGCTTCATCGGATACCGAGTGTAAAGCTGTTGGAGGCAGAACACTAACCCTAGCTGGTCCCAAAGGACAAGCTTTGGCTAAATGTGGCCTGCATTGGGTATGAACGGTAACGCGACACCACAAACATCGCCAGTCTTGAAGCCTGAAACAAATAAAAATATGATTAAACTACTAGTTGAACCCGTTCAAGTTTCGACTGATGAGTACCGTTGATATTGATCCATAGCACTTATATTTTAACTATTGTAATCCTCCATACCGTAATCTAATTTAATCTAATGATTCCGTCAGCATACGTTTACCATACTCTCAACACGTTACTTTAATTAAAAATTTGGATAAAAGGACAACAACCTGGAGACCGAAAGTTAGTTGGTTAGTTCCGTTCTTTAGTTAAACGATTGATTGCGTTGGCTGTTACTTGGTGAAAGTTTGAATCCATATTGACTAAAACACAATTAAACTTTTCACTACTATAGTTTCGCTACACTGTAGCTTTTTCATGTGAGTAATACATAGTACTGCTTAAGTTTACACAAAGCATCCTATCTGTAATTTAGCTTAATTTAAGGAGTGGGGATTTTTATTTTGAATAAGTTTAATAACGGTGAATTATCTAAATTTATCTGGTCGTTTAGTGATAGGTCCGGATTATAATTTTTTATTTTATTAATTTCTAATGATTCTAGAACATTTAATTTTGTGCTTTTTCCTAACACATGTAAAATTTTGAAATCTTGATTGAAATCGTTGTTTTCGGCTAGTAAGTGGTTTGCATGATTTGTGTTCTGTTTATTGTTTTCATAAGATTTTAAATGTTCGTTGATCCTAGTATTAAACCATCTGCCTCTTTGGTCTATGTAACATTTTTCACATGAACCGCAACTTGATTTGTACACACCTGATGTCGGTTTTATCTTTATTGTTTTTAATTAGTTTCATTAATTTATTTGTAGTTTTAAATGCTACGTTTATAATTAATATTACTCACTTGAAAAGGCTACAGTGTAGGGAAACTATAGTAGTGAAAATAAAAATTTTGTGAAAAGTTTAATTGTGTTTTACTCAATTTAGTTAAACGTTTTAGTAGTCAGGGAATTCTATACTATTGAATTGAGAGAGGAGATAGCTCCATAAGATTATCCTACAAACCTACTATAGGCTAGTATCATGAATACGTAGAACACAATTATATAGAGATGATGATGACAATTTTTTATTAGTTTCACTTATATATTTGAAGTGGTGAGAACAGAAACAGTGGATTTGTTACACTAAAAAGATTTATTTATTTTCTGTACAATATTGTTTCGACCCTATCAGGTCATTCTCAGGAGGGACAATTTGTTCTATTAGTTAAGATTCCAAATGTTCTTTTAGAGTTAAGTTAGTCGATAAATTCATTGGGGGTAATTTTTTGACTCATCGGTTCATTTCCAGGACGTAGATGCACCGACACATAGCTTGCAATGTGGCATTTTTGTATGTTTACGTTTCCCTTCCTTTTTTTTGTTATTTCAAGTGTCGGTGCATCGGAACCACCCCCTCCACTGGAGAGAGGTTCTTAAATTGATGTTAATATAAGTATTTTTACATTAATTGCGGAATTAATTCATCATTCAATCACATTAGATTAAAACCATTCAAACATCAAACATTTTTAGCAGAGATCATTTTAGTACATTAACATATAGCACCAATCACATCAAGATCTCTCTCTAAACATACAGTATTTAATAACATATGGTTTCATATAATGAATCATAATCTATAGTCATTTAGTAGTTTCGTAAAAATAAGTAGCAATCACGGCGTACAATAAAATTAGTGTGTATATAGTTGTAAATCGGTTGGGTGTAATAAACTTTCAAAACACAAAGTCCGTTTATTGAAACTATTCCCCCATAGGAATCAAAAGAAGTGGCACATCTGTGCACCGGTGAAATAATTTTATTTCATCAACTAATAAACAAATAGTTCTGTGATTTTTTTCTTATCACACTGAATCTCCGTCACCTTCCCTTCCATGAACATCCTAGCATAATTTTCCTTTATGTTTGCCAATAATATTACATTAAAATTTCAAAAATTAAACCCTTACTTATTCATAATCACAACACTTTATTTTTCTCTCTTTAAAGATCCGCAACAGTTTCCAACTTAAATGAACAAAGGAGCTCCTAGACAAGCGGAGAAAACTCGGACGAAAAATAAATTAATTCTACTTCAGTTGCAGTGCACAGAGTTCGAGAAATTGTTGAACCGAAGAAGTTTCAATTTGGAAGTTCTAATTAATGCTGATAGTCGAGAATGAATCTTGAAATTGCAATTAAAATGTACCTAATATATAGATTATGATTTAATTTAAAAATAATCACAAGACCTGTACCAATAACGTTGTGTATTTAAAAATTAATGAAAATTGATTAATAAGGTATTGAAATTCACAACTTTTCTTATGTGTACTAACATTTTTAGTGCGTTAATAAATAACAAAACTTAGCAGTTTTCCAGAGGAGTTCCATTATATATGTATGTAGTAGTCATATAGTTATGTCAGGCATATTATAAAACACCGAGGGTTACAGAAAACCACTTGGCAAACTGTAAAAGGTACAATTATGTAAGTAGCGAAATTTTGAATTTTAGCCTTAGAGCGTATAAACATGGAGACAGCATTTAATACGCGCCAAAGCAGTGATCCCGAAATAGGAAATAATTGTGGTTCGCCTTTCTCGTTCTAACGCGGCCTGATTGGCTGTCTCGTCCCTAACCGTATATTTCTTTCCACCAATCAGGGGGCGTTCAGGTCGTGTTAAAGCGAGAAAGTCAAACCACAATTATTTCCTATTATGCGTTAAGATTATAACTGAATTATTCAGATGTTTTGTAATGCGCCTAGATGTTATTGTTTGTTTAAATAAAATGGCTTTAGGTAAACGGGTAGATGGGACCATCGCTCTGAAGAAGGGGAAATGGAGATTAAAAATGGAAAATTGGAGAAAACAACTACTTTAGGTTATGTCAGTTTTTCAAATTTTCGGTCCTTTTATATTACACCCAATCATGCGAAGCTTATTGCAAAAAATACTTTAGGAGTGCGTCATATTGTAATAAACCATACGTTTTTTTTAAACGCCCAGACGTATGACAGAAGTCTATTCAGACTTATCAGTATTAATGTAAAATTTAATTATTTATGTATTTGTACGTTCAAATATTTCCGAAATCATATATATATATATATATATATATATATATATACATATACATACATATTTCTGAGAGGGGTAAGATTTGTTCAGTATTTCATTCAACATTTATAGCATAGTTAGGATTTCATAAAAAAACATTTTTAAAAAATTATTTATTGAAGACACCTGTGTTTAATTTTAACTTGACGAAATTTAGTTTTAAATTTGTTTTTGTTCGCTAAAAAGGGTAACCAGTTTTTTCACCAAATTTTTTTGTTCTCTAATAATTAATTTATTTTTGTGTTTGTTAATGAAGGCGTATATGGTTTCAAATTTGCCGTATATGGAAATTCCTACTCCTCCGTTTACCCAATTAAAACATTGTTCAAGTAATACAAATTTAATTTAAAAGTTATTAGGGAGAAAGTTTGCATTTACGCAGGATACCTGAAGTCCGAAATTTGTAGGTAGTGGCAAAAAAGTAGCGAGCTTTTTACGTAAAAAAAACAGAAATGTTTTCAGCAGATATTTTAAAAATTATTTATAATATAATTAGTAAATAACGAATAAACCGATAAAGCTGAAATAAATAAATAAATAAAAGACTAAGTAGGCAATATTAGTTTTCGATTCAGAGGTGATTTACAACCCTTATCGTTGTTCTTAAATGCAAACAGTAATATAACGTACAATCTACAGGAAAACTGTCGGAGTTAGAAACTTGAAGATTTGTATGCCATTTCCGGTTATACCGAAAGTTGATGTCAACTTTGTCATTTTTAATGAAATATTAGGTACATTCATTGCGTTCAGAAAAAAAAAACAAAATTTAAAAAAACTTCATTTTTTCAAATGACACGTACCATTTTTTATTTTATTATTCGATTTATTGAAAAAAATCGAAAATTATTTAAAAATATAAATCAAATCAACAATTTCAATATAAATATTTTTGTTTGAATAGTTCAAAGGTTCAAGTTTGTTTAAGTACCTACCAATTAGTTTATACAAACAACTAACACTTCATGAAATTTATGTTTAATTTAGTAAAAACTTTTCATTGTTGCAAATTAGAAAATAGAACAGAAAAATCAGAGCTATAACCTAACGAATTTATTTTCCTTTAAATCAGTTCTAAACACACACAAACACACATACATACGAACAAACACAACTCCCATCAAAGAACGTGTCTAAAGTAAACCGGCAACCTTGTACTGCTTTGGTGAAAGGATATCTCTTGCAACTCTTATCAGTTGCCAGAGCTAACAAAAAAGAGCCTGCCAAGCTCGATGTCGAATTCTTGCCTTAATCTGGCTATACGTTTCTATAAATAGAAATGACACAATTATTTGTATCGAATGTTTTCATTGACGAGCTCAACTTTTTAGTGAAAACCAAAACATTTTATCTGTTAAATGGGCAACAGAATTGTCAAAATTCATATGATGAAACATCCAGAATTACGTACTATTGATAAGTCGACTATAGATTATTATATATTGATTGATTCTACTTGTACTTGATGGAAGTACCATTTAAACTTTCACAAACTTTTATCTACTTGACGATCGCTTAGCCTCTCTCTAGCTTCTTCAGAAGATATACTAGTTCTTAATATTACTGTTTTTTTTTTAATCCTCTCCCCTTCAGGCCGTTATGGGACCATTTGATTGGGTCCTCTTCAGCCGAAACTTTCTGGTTATTCATTCGATTTATATGTTGAAGTGATTATAATTATGGTAGGGGTGAGGGGATGAGATTCAGAAGTGGAATTTACCTTTAATAAGCAAAATGGGTAAATTTTCCCTTACTAAGAATTCTTTAAATATTTCATTATTAATGATGTGGTAGTTTTGACAAATTGCTAACCAAGATTATATATCACGAATATATGGTGCGTCGTCGATTCAGTTGGACTAATGTCCTTGTCTAACAAATGAAATTCCCTAGTTAGCTGCAGATAATAGTAGAGGGTGCTATACATATATTAACAGTTCGATCAATACTATTTTATTGTAATTCCACTATTATTACAAAATAGGGGCAGTTATACGTCGACAACAAACATCTGAATGTGATGTTTGCTTATCAGGGGAAATTACCGGAATTTAATGTTGAGGTTTTCATTCCTGATTTGACCTTTCTTGTTTTATTTATTTAGTAACACGGACGCTTATGAAACTCACTCCGATACTAAAATTTTTGAACGATTCACGTGGGCGAACGACAGGCACATCAATTCATTACAGGATGACCTACTAATTAAAGTATCACGTACAAAATGTTGTGTTTTTGGCAATGCTGTGTGAAATTTCAAATAAGTTGATTACCGCTTTAGGTAAAGCAGCAACTCAACCATTTTTGATGATAAAGTTCGAAAGTATTGCCCATTTTCAATAATAAGTTTTGGATTAGCTTTCGGACCGGTGGAATAACACAAAATAATAATACTAGGTAAATAACTTTTTTATTTTATAATACAATAGTTTACCATTCTAAGGTTAATCCAAAAGTTGTTATTAAAAATGGACAATGCTTTTGATAGTTTTAATCAAAAAAGTTGATTTCCGGCTATATATGATGTATGCAGCGCATGAACATTAGGGTCTATTAAAAGTCTTATTATGACAGAGTACCAAAAAAGAACAGAAGTACTGTTACATTGTGTTTAGAAAACTATATTTCCCTTTTCGATTTAATCAAATTAAAACACTGAAGCGTGATTCAAAATTTCATTACATTTATTGTTTAACATTTAGAGGAATTTAGGTTGCATGGAACCACAACGAATGTGAGTCGTGATCCATTTCTAATTGTGTATAAGCGCTATATTATAGTGGATATATAGAGTTAGGGTAAATATTATCGGGGAGATTAAATAAGTCTGCGAAGCCGTGAAGAAGTCTGCGTAAAGTGGATGATCAGGGGTCCGTCAAGTTCGGGAAATCGTCGTATGCGAGGAGTATTGGCGTTGGGTGTGTCCAGAGACGGGTATATGCCATCAAGCCGCAGACAAAATCAGGTAGGACTACACGTACATATTTACATGAAATCTACGTAGTATACGTGTATAGATCTATACACTACATCATGCATGTATATGTTTATTGGTTTCAAGATTATTAACTACTACTCCTATCGAGTATTAACGTCGAAATGTCAACAGCAAATTTCCTGGATGTGGAAGATAGTAGCTGATAACTCATTAAAACGGTTGTCAATTAGAACTGATTCCGAATACATGTGTGACTGATGGTTATCAATAATTACAATTTGATTACAAATTTGATTAATAAAAAACACATTACTAGAAACGAATAACTTTTTTTCTATAACCTGGGATCTCTGTGTTCGAGCCCCGGCGAGGGCGTAGTATAAGCAGTAGCAAAATTATGATGGTTAAATTAATTAATATCGAATTAATGTATTTAAAATTTACCCCTACTAAAAATTCTCCAAATATTTCATTATTAATGATTAATTGTTTTCTAGTTTATCGGTATTTCTTCCACCAAGCCATTGTATATCGAAACAATTGTTAAACAATAATTAAAAACGATCTTGAAATATCGTCTGTTAAACTTAATTTATAAAAGTGGAGTTTCAACGGCAAACGCCTACTAGTATTGAATATTTAAATAATTTTTGATACAAAAATGGTTTGTTTTATTTTATTTTTGGACGCAGATAGGTCCTCATTCAAATAAATTCCGGGATTGATCTCAAACGTCATAAAAGATAGCAGTGCCTTCAAATAAAATCAAAATAACTTGATAGCGACTGTAAAGGAAGACTTCAAAAATTAAATTAGTTTACGCGAGTTCTTTTATCCCCACGTTTTTAAAAACTGTGAGTAAGGATATTCATTAAACCACTAAGAAAATACATTTAGTATAAGATTTTCATTTTATCAGAGATTACTGTCGAAAATGTTACTTTTCAATTGTTACATCGATGAGTAGGAGCCTTTTATTGTTTGTAAATAGCAAAGGTAATGTAGGTAAAAGGTGAAAAGTCGGTAATAGAAATAAGGTTTTACGACTAAACGGAAGGTCCTAAAATGAATTGGTTGAAGTTCGGGAAATTGGAAATATTGGCGATAAGGTAATAAAAACATATTAGGTACGAGGAAAAACGAAATGATATTAAATTAGAGAATCAATTCAAACGAAAACGTATCCACGAATTAAAGCAAAATACATAAAGTACATTTTAAATTTTTATTAAGAATAGTAGAAATTAATGAAACTAACAGACGTTGATCGCGATTTCGGTCGTATTAATTTTCATCAGTAGGTCACGGACAGTCTCGATTAATCACCGACCAAATCGATAGAGCTCTTTAAAAGCAAGTCAATTATAACATCTAGTTAGTAGGCATACCATATTATGTCCTGCTGATGAGATTTAATAAAGTCGAAATCGCGATCCTGTTCTATTCTGGTGTTTCCGATAAATTACTAACGAATAATTTAAACTAGTTATATTAGATAAATATTATCTTGCGAATCTTTTTATCATGGTGGTATTTAATTTTATTTTCCAATTATTTATGCAAACTACTGGAATATATAAAAAAAATCTTAGATACAGATTATTGCAATACGTTGGATTGTATTTATTAAATTAATACTATACATTTAAAAATGAAAATCAAAGAATAAGCATTCTTCTGGCTGGCAAAAGCTATTACATTCAAATGTTACAAATGGAAGAAATTAAAAGAGTACACCAAATATAAGTGCTCTGCAGTAAATGGTATACACAATTTGTTTGTTTTGGTATTGTAAGTATTGCAAAATCTAGGGTGATTGCAATTGGAAGATTATGAATGTTCAATATTGCAAAGGAATAAATGATATAAAGGCTGTTAAATTAATGTTATTTACATTATTTAAACGAATTAATTATGTGCAGATGCATTTGAAAAATTGAAGCCGCTAGGACTTATAGTATCCATACTTCTTTTACAATTTGATAAAATGGAAATAACATCCCCAGCTCTAACTGTAGCTCATTCTTAACTTATGAAATGGCTATTAAATGAGACTATCTGCATTCCAATAACATATGAACCCCTAATGTTAACCGGAAGCTCTTATAAAGAATATATCTTATATTATATTTCATTTTAAAAACAAAATTGCCCATTTTTGTGGTGTATTTATCCTACTACCCTTCTTTTAAGAAAAAGAGGATGTTGCTTCCCTGCAAACACAATTCCTTTATAACAAGTATATTATATTGAAATAACAATATTACTTATTACTTACTGGAATATATAATCAAATTTGAGTTCTGAAACCAACATGATAGTCGGATAATACGCCAGATGGGTATCATCGACCAATTATCTAGTAACAATATATTGAATGCCCTACGATGTTCCTGAATACTATTTTATTTTGATGTTACAGATATTCGTGTGAGAACTGAAATTTAGGCCAGCTGAACATATATCAAAGAGAAAGCATGTAACAGAGATAAAAAAATACAATGTAATTATAATGTTTCCTAGGAAATTATTGTAAATTTAGTTTTGTCTAAAATATTTCTTACACAAGAAAGAGAAGAAGCAGAAAAGTATCAATCACTACAATCCCTTTTAGAGGTAATTAAGCTTTCTGGACACATTTTCTATACTTTAACCCATCCAGTTATGAACATAAATCAGGACTTTTACATAATATACCGAATGTATTATAATATTTAAGAGAGAAGGCGCCGTTAGCTCTTGGTGAAACATAATTAATATTTAAATAATTAAACACTTGAAGTTGTTTCACAATTTTTTATTAGTACACTCTATGTACATTTCGCCTTATTAGTGCATCAATCGGAAGTATAAACAGTACACTAATGCTAAATTATAACGTTACGACAGTATATATCTAATTTTCAGTCATGAACCAGTTCAAGATTTAAGAGGGGTTGTTTCCAAAATCAAGCTGGTCATTGGTTAAAATTTTATTGTTCAAAATGGCTTTTTTATTTCCAAAATTTCATAATTATTTAAAATTGTTCCACCTCTTTGGCGATTTAATATTTTAACATTTAAGTATTATAATAATATACGTATCAGAATTTATTTGTTATTGAACTATGAAGGTAACTGAAAACAAATTTTTTTCACATGTTCATATAGCTATCTACTTCTCAGGTAATATATGGTAATAATAACGATGATAAGAACAATGAACGAGTGGTGAAATGCGTAACCGTCTTATCGTTAAATATCAGCTCAAACCGTTTCGAAACCTTTCAGATTATTCATTAGTGTTAAAATTCATTATTTTCCATATACAAGCAGCTGTAGCAATAATTAAGAAAGTTTCCAAGGCATAATTTACAATACAATGTTCCTCCAGTCGTACCGTTCGTTATAACATCCAGTAGTTGTAAAAGTTTCATAACAAACTTCTGTCGAGAGTGAAATTTATGAATGTGGATTAATTTTATATTCTCCCCGTGCGCTATTCGGCAAATAAACGTTAATAAGCATCTAAATAATCTTAACGAAACAGTTAATGACGATTCGGATTGTTTAGTACACCTCAACGGGTGAAAATTTATTCGACTAATAAATACTGCCATAAATTATTTATTATTACTTTCCAAATAAACTTATTTCAATTAAGAAGGGTTGATAAATTTCGACTGTCGTGACTATAAAACCAAGGGATGTATTTCACACGAACTTCCAGTTCAATTTCAAGAAATCCTGCTACAGTAATTTATTTAAATGCCAGACTGATGTGACATTTTGAAAAGCAATAATATTATTATTATTATTATTAATATACACTGAAATTGTTAACATATCTAAGCTTATTTGGCAGAAAGACATGGTTCACGTTATAACAGAATCGGTCAGGTGTTTACAAATTGAACTGTAACTCAGGTAAATAGAATTAATATATCAAACCAAACTCCATATTAAATATCACAGGGAATAAATTAATTAAAAAAAAAAGCTATCAACTTATGTGGAACATTTAAACACTAATAATCATAATTTCGACAACAAATATAAAATTCTACACTTTCAGAACGAGGGCTTAAAACTAGATTTACTTGAAAGTCTGAAAATAAACAGATACAACAAACAATATGAAGTCCTAAACGACCAATTGAATGTTAAAAATTCTTCTTTGTTAAACGTTAGCTTTATGTAAAAATTATCTCCTTCATAATTTATGTATTATATATATACTTTCAAAAACCGTATGAGTGAACATAAAAAACCTTTTGATTGTAAGAAGCTATATTTTGATTGCGCTAAACATTTGATCAATGAATATCATAATTTTAATGATGATTTTGAAATGTTACACTATAAAACTGTCTTGAAACGTATGCTGGAAATTAATAAATAATAAAACATCAATTTACTTTTAAATGATCAATACTGAACATTTTTGATAAGCCCACCTCTAAAACCAGAGAATTTAATTGTTATACTACTGATGAAGCCATAGTAATGCGAAATAATTGTTAAGCTTTTTCATTATAATTTTGTGGTATTTTAAATTTGGTTTTATTTTTTATTGAAACAGCTTCTTGTTGAACGCAAAATAGGGCACATGAAGCTTGTTTTTACGATTACTTAAATATTGTTAGTTGCTAATTTAACTGTAATTTTATTAGTTTCTTTATGAAACATTTTAAATAAATTCAGAACTAATAAAAATACATGGTTTTTTGTTCCACACAAAAACTGTCAAGTATTTTTATTATTTTTGAATTTCAAATTTGAATTGAAACTTTTAGTTACTTAATCAGTTTTTTCATACCGATATACCGAGTGATTCACCATAACGAAACAGTGAAAATGGCTAATAAAAGGAAAACATTATATGTGGATGAAAAAATTGGTTTAAAACATGAGATAATAGAAATCATGTCGGGAATTGCTTTCTTTGGACTCATTAGTTCATCACCCTAATTTATTAATTCTGTTTTAATATCAAGCATTAAGAATTTTGTTTTCTAAATCCTGTTGTTCTTTTCATATTTCATTTAACCAAAGAAAATTTACAAGTCGCTGTTTATCTAATATCAATCAATGGTAAAAATTAAAATCAACAACGGTGCTCCATAAAATAATTTTTCAATACGAACTTCGGTTTGTTTTTCGTTTTCAGATTTGAAAAAAATGGATAATTTTACCTGTCCTTTCGCTGCACAATAATGTATTTATTATATATAAGGCAAATTGCACGTAATTGCATGCAAATGCAATGCAAAAATTTAACTACTAACTATCTAATATTGAATTTATTCGGAGAACATAAAACGTCGAATGCAACATATGATAGAAAACGCGAGAGTGGACTGTACTTGCCCCTGAGGGATCCACGTACATAACCTATTTAAGTTGATAAAAAGAGACAAACCTATCAGATTGTAGCATTTCTCCGTGTAAATTCGGTCAATGTCGCAGTATCTCTTTCCGTACCCCTCTATATTCGGTTCTTGTTGCGTAATAGAGATAAGAAGTAAGAATCGACGCAATCATCGCCGGAGTTAATATCGATCCGGGAGAATATATCACACAACATTTTGTTACTTAATTTATTCTTCATTAAGTAAATTAAGTACATGATTAAGTACACTTTTAAATAAAGTTCACATTATTATTGTTATTTGTTGTCAATAATTTAAAGAACATTGTCCTAGTGTACCTAGGTACATACTACATAAGGAAGTTTTGAACCAACGGGAGTGCGGTGTCTTCGTTGCTTGAAGTGTCTTATCTGTTTTTATTAAAGACAACTTTAGTCACTAATTAACAACCCTATTGAAAAATTAAATGAAATAAGTGGTTTACAATTTCGCAAGGAATAAAATGGTGTATTATTATTTTTTGCAAAATAGTTTTCGAACACTTTATGGAACTATGAATATGCAAAATTCAGTAGAATATGGGTTTGTGGCTATTCCACCCGAATTTGACTACGAGAGAACTGACAGGGTGAGTAAAAATTTAAATGCGACCTTTTATTTATTTACTGGCGAAACTGTAGAATTAACTACGATAATAAGTCCAATAGATCTTAATGGATGTGTACCTATGAAATACAAGGTTAAGTCTAAAAGTAAGCTTCTTTATTGTATATTTAATCAAATAAAACACACTATGGTAAGTTTCACCAACTTTATTATTGTTCTCGACAATATTGTTTCGACCTATGTGCTCATTATCAAGGATAACGTTATACTGACAATACGAATCTTACATGCTCATTTATAGATAGCTTAAGATAAGGGGGGATGAAAAACTGCCTAGTTCTAACTGATTATTTACAACATTTTCTGATTTTCTTAAGGCTATCTATTTCCATATATTCATACAGAGATAATTTTCTACTTTTAGATGTGTTTACATGTAGGTATTTCGTATTTTCTAAATTTAAATGATGGTTTAAGCTAATACAATCACTCATTTCTGAGTTAATCGATTTTACATGCTCACTTATCCTAGTTTCAAAGGCTCGACCGGTCTGTCCTATATAGACAGCGTTATATTCATTACAAAATAATTTATATATGTCATTATTTCGGTTTATATTTGTTTTTGTTTTGTTGTTAATTAGTAAACTCTTTAAATCCTTTTTGTGACACTCAACGGCTGAGATGTTTAGTTTTTTGAAAATGTTTTTGAATTTAAAACTAACATTTTTTATATAAGGTAGAGAACAAAAGGTGTTGTTTTGAGATGCCCGACTATTATTGTACAATATTGTTGTTACTTTTTTATCTAACTTATTTTTTAATAATTTATCAATCATGTGACTCAAAAAACAAAAATCTTACAATTTCAAGATAACGCTTACCCTCGATCTTAATAAAAAAAAAAACATTTTCTTTCGAAATTGTAGCGGAAAACTTTTCGGTTATCCTCCTGATCTAGTGAATACGAAGAATAACCAATTACTTCTCAATATCTTTCAGGTATTAGATAAACAAGATTGAGCTTGTGGGTAATGTTACCGTGTCCTTTGCTTAATTGCATGTCATGCTTAGCAGATAAACATGCCACCTTGCTGAGCTTTGAAACGTTTGCAATTATTAAGTAAAAGACAAGACAATCTCATCCAGAAATCTAACTTGCTTCTTTTCAGTATCTGTCAATATTAATAGTTGTTATTGGTTTCCCCTAAAGTCCCAAAAAATCCCATTGTTTTCAAAATCGTACGCGTCTTCTTACCAAAATATATTCCATTAAACGTATTGGCGTTGGTGAGGATCCACCAAGAAGAAACAACAGGAAAATTTACTTTCGTACTAAAAAAATAAAGTGAATATCATTTATGTCCATATATCTCATAGTTAACAGGTTATGGGTAGGAAGAATTAAAAAAAAAGGTAATATTTTCGACACATAGAAGTAACAGGCGGACTGAAAAGTTCGTAGGCTGACTCATAGATGGCGCTACTAGTATCAAATCCATATGATTTTTAGTTAGCCCTAACCTTCAAAAGACGCGTGTATAAATTTGACAGCTGTTGCAATATTAGTATCTGAGTTACAGCATTTTTAATGAAAGAACTTTTGTCACTTAGGAATTTCGTGTGTTAATAAAGCATTACTCTTTGGCGAAAAAAAATACTGTTGACGCCAAGGCTTCTCTTGATAAACATTATTCGGACGTTGCATCAGGAAAATTAACCGTAGAAAAGTGGTTTGCTAAATCTAAACGAGGCGAAATGAGCACCGAGGACGATACACGCAGTGGACGCCCCGAAGAGGCTGTTACAGACGAAAACATCAAAAAAGTTCACAAAATAATTTTTTGATAACCGTAAAGTGAAGTTGATTGAGATAGCTGAGACCCGACCTTAAAAATATCATTCCTTTGATATATCGTGAGACCAAAAAAAAACAACGGATCAATGATTCTAAGCAGTGTTTGGAGCTGGGAGCTGTTCAATCGTAATAAATTCGAATTTTTGCATCGATATGTGACAATGGATGAAACATGGCTCCATCATTTCACACCGGAGTCCAATCGTCAAATCGACAGTCAGCCGAGTGGACTGCACGTGATGAACCCACTCCAGAGTGGAAAGATGCAAAAGTTGGCTGGCAAGGTTATGGCATCAGTATTCTGATGTGCTCATGGCACAATATTCATTGATATCTTAAAAAGGGGAAAACCATAAAGAGCGACTGTTACGTAGCGTTATTGGAGCATTTAAAAGTCGAAAAGCGGAAAAGCGGCCTCATTTGAAGAAAAAGATAGTGATGTTTCGTTAAGATAATGCACCGTGTCACAAATCAATGAAATCAATGGCAAAATTCCATGAATTGGGCTTCGAATTGCTTCCGCATCCATCGTACTCTCCAGATTTGGTCCCAGCGACTTTTTTCTGTTCTTAGACTTCTAGAGGATGCTCGCTGGATAGAAATTTCGCGCCGATGAAGAGGTAATCGTAATCGCCGAAACTGAAGCCTATTTTGAGGCTAAAGACAAATCGTATTATAAAAATGGTAGCGAAAAATTGTATGACCGCTATACTAGTTGTATCGCCCCCGAAGGGAACTATATTTAATAATAAAATCAAATTCTATCAAAAAAAAAAATATTTTTTCTATGCTAGCCTACGAACTTTTCAGCCCGCCTGTTACTGTATTATGCTTTTGAGAATGACCGTCAGGTCGAAACGATTTGTCGATATTGTTTATTAAATGGTGTTGAAACGTTTGAATATTTTTCTTTTGAATTTAAATATGTTTCATCTATCGAGCACCACAAAGGACATACAATTTGTTTGTAAGATTGTTTATTTAACTTCAGATCCTAACCTAACCTTCAAGAGGCAAAAACTGGGCCCTATTTTAATTATCCTTTTATTAACTATCTGTAAAAAGTGGAGCATCGTCCCTACGACAAGACTCTTGACAAAAAGTGTATCTATATACAATGTACAAATTCACACATAGACAATTGTTCGTTTTAGCAAAACTAAGTGTTACAGTAAGTTAATTTTAAATGAGCCTGTAGAGTAATTAACAACGTAAGTACTTAAGAAAATGTGAGTTGGTAAAGTTTTAAATTGCGCCTTTATGAAATAGGTCAGCAGGATTTTGCCATACCAAGTAATTAATATTTGTAAGGGATGAGTGTATGAAAGGAAAATACCATTCCTTTGGACGCTCGACAACCTATTCTTGTTAACTGCAATTAATAACCGACCTGCTAACCCATTTTACAGCAAATATTCTGCTATTTAACACGTCCTCTCATTAAGTACGTCTTTACGATCTCTCATATATTCTCTGGGTGGCAGACACATTACCTTAATTGTAACAACAGTTTTAGCTCAGCCATTGTAGCAGAAAACTATTTAATTTTGGTCAATCAATCCGAGTATGTCATCATGTAAACTATGGAATATAATATCAAAAATGGTCCTAATAAAAGTTTTTTGATTTTCAACGTTTAAACACTGCAGTTTGCAATTTTGTTTCGTTTTTCACATTTATTAAAAAGGTCATTTTGTTTGTTTTTGCTAATTTAAAAATTCTGGCATCAGCCTTCCGGTGAAATATAGTGACCATAATGAGTAGTATTTAAGTTGAAGAAGCACTATGTAGGACATACAGTTTTCGCATAATTACAACATTATGATTAGCATATTTACATAGGCCACACTATCATAATCGTAGGTATTCAGCACATGCAAACATTGCTTCACCCCCACTTTGCTACATCATCTGTGTTTTTCCAAACATTCATACGAAAAAGTACTATTATTATTAATCCAAAAGAAGAAGGTAATAAAATCCTTATTCGTCTAATTATAAAGGATTATAGATCCCACATTTGGCGCGTCCTACACAGTAGGCAGAGTGCACTGAAAGCCTTCCTTTTTGGATTGTTATTTTCGTCTAAGAATCGTTCGGAATCAACAGTGTAATTCAATGCCGGTAGGGGTATTAGCCCTCGGAGTAGTTGTTTCTGTTGGTTCCATATTTATATTTATATTTACTGCTATTATTATCTATTGTAGGAGTTTAAAGTTTTTCACCATTGACTGTGCAATATTTCATTACCACCTCGAAAATAATTGTCTTTTAAGTTAGCCAAATGTCGACCAAATTTATTTTTGAATGTCTGACTATAAAATGATAACCAATCGATATCTCTTACATCTCCTTCGGACATTTCCTAACATATTAAAATTTTTGGATTACCTTGCGTTACAATAATTTTGAGTATACTGTACTAATTTTTGAGTAAAGTCGTTGAAGTTGGTACTTCTTGGCTGTTTACGTATAAAAAAATATTCTTCGAAATTGAACCAATGTGGGTAACATTTCAGTTCACCTCCGAAATGTAGATGTCTACCGATACTTTTAACGACTTCGTACATTTGCGTGTTTCTTCATATTTTTTTCAATCCAGATGTTTCAGTCGTTAGGGCTAGAAGAAGATTCAAATATCCTCGGAAAAAAGGAACAAAAGATAAAATTCTTTTAACGAAAATCTCTCGCCTCTCGGGGGCATACATTCTTCAAATGAAGACAATTTATTTCCAGGACATCGTTATAACGCCTCCTGTTTTTTTTTTCTTGAGACAACGATGCCTGGGGTGTATAAAATACGTTAAAATAAAAACGAAACCACCGTGATTAATTGATACTGTCTTATTCAGAAAATATTAACTCGCGGATTTCTTTTATTTAAGTTGCGATGTAAAGACGTTCTCATTTCTTGTAATAATTCAAAACAATTCGAATGTAAGTAGAATTAATATTAATAGCAATATAAAATAAATTTTTACAAAACGAAAAATTTGCTTAAATTATCTGGAGAAAAGAAATGAAACTATTTACAATCCTACGTACCTAATCTAAATTTAAACTCAACTATGACTATACAACAATAAAATAGTAAACTAAGAATGTCTTTGATGCACCAAAGAATGGCCATGGCTTAAATAAGCGCTTAGGTGAGGTTAGGTTAGGTTGGGTTGCCATAGGTAGGCTTAGATTAGGATAATCTTAATTCTTCTCTGTATATAAACATGAACTAATGAAGGAAAAATTTAAAAAGCAAAACACAGTTGTCTTTTAACCTATTTAACTGTAGATTAAAGTAATGGCTCCATATTTTATTGTAGCTTTATAGTCATAAAATATGAATTTATGTACACGTAAACGATTATTCTATAAGGATCCTGTGTAAAGTTAATACTTGAAAGCATTACAACTTTTTATTTATTAGCACCACCAAATATCTAATAATAAGTGTAACTTACCACAATACTTTCCAAAGTCCTGTATATTTAATTTAAATAAATTTCCATACACTTAGAAATAAGGGTTGGTTTTAACAACGGGATAAACTTCCGCAAAACTTTTGGGTCTACGAATTTACCCAAGTGGTAAATTCTTCCTTGTTGCGTGCCGATAAAGTAAATGGGGCAATGGACGTGTCGTAAAGAATGTTCTCATCAATAAAAACGACAATGACCTGTAGTTAATTCCCTAATGTTTGTTCTTGGCTTTAAGGGTTACAGTTAATGAAAAAATGACTATTTTCTGGGCTATTAGTGACATTGATGCAGCATCGTTTTCTAAGGCTTTTAGGCATCAGAAATCGTTTAACGATTTTGGTTTAGATACTGTACTCAATTATTTTCCTTCAGAGCCAATACAAATATTACTATTTTAAATGTGTAATTTATGATAGCCACTGTGTTGTGTTAGTCCTGTACAATGAGCACAAATACCTACAGTACTGGTGTTTGAAAAAATTTCAAAATATAGTAAAAACGTTAAATAGTTGAATTAATTTTCAGAAACGATTGGGGATCTAGAAATAGAACCAAGTTCTTTATTCTAATCTAGAAATAACTATGAGAAGCATTACTTTTAAATATACCTGCAATATACGGGATTTAATTTTTTTAATATTAAATATAATTAACCTGTATGTATCCCATTACGAGGATTGATGACTTGTTTCATTAGGTACTAAACCACAAGTTTAATAATGAAGCTTTTGCTTTTATATTGCAATTTTTTGACACGATGTGAAGCTAATATCCAGTGCTTTACGAGGATCGTTAACTTTGTAAGCGAATGTGGGTACTTATAATCTAACTAAATTTTGTTTCAAATTACCTTAAAACTGATCCACAAGTTTTATCGCAGATTATGCATTTCGAAGCGACTGGTAAGTTTCCTTCTAACCATTGATGTGGCATCAGAATGGTCTGAAAATAATTGAGAAACATTATAACATTTGTTACAATTTTCAACAACAACAGTACACGGGGCAAGCACATTCTTAGTGTAAAACCTTTTTTAACTGTATTTTAACTGAAGATAAGATGAACATCAACAGAATTCCTTTTAAAATTAAAATAATGAACAAATTTTAACCAACACAACAACAAACACAATACCTAGTTATGACAGTATATTTCCTGTTAACCGAAGTATTTAATATTTAGACAATGTTCTTACCAAGGTATCTACATGCCCAATTGAATCGACGAAGTAACTTAAATACGTGATAGACACGTAAGCCAAAGTAATAAGAACACTATAAGTTATTGGTCAGAAATTTATCGAAACTACTAGAAGTGGATTGTGATTTCGAGCGGTGTGCTATAGATCATTGCTTAGCATTCGGAAGGTCACCGATTCGATTCCGGGACCCGGTTGATCTGGTTCAAGTTTTCTGTAGTTTCCTTGGATCATTTAGGCAAAATGCTGGGGCAGTAATATTCCACAGATAATCTTTCACTTCTCTTCTATCTTCATATCGTCCGTCTCAATTTCTTTCCCTACTCACACCATCCAATCATTTCCACGATACCTGAAAGGAGGCTGAAGAGGGCATTACGCCTTACCCTCCGGCTTTGCACTACAGTATAGGTCGGAGGGACTTTCCGTTCACCAGCACTAGTAGCTGATGGGAATAAAACACAAAAAATTTTTTGCAGGTGGACAAGTGGATACCTTAGCAGCAGGGTTTAATGGCCGTGGTCTAAAGTCTTGTTTTCTACCACGGTCATTAAACCCGGAAAATCATTCTTATAATAACGCCGGCCGTGAAAGCCTACACACTTTAATTAGGATCCATGTTTGATAGTTTCGATAAATTATTGAAAAGAAACTATACTGTTCTTAATAAATACAATGTTTAGTTAGAAAATGTTTGTTGTAGTGTCTACAACAATTATTTTGTCAAAAATTGACTTCACAAATAACAAGACTGAAGAAACATTGTGTGGATAAATAATTATTCTGGATATTTTACAAAAAAAATCGCATTTAAACATTATGTTTGTTGTTAGTTATAGGAAGATCAAGCCTCATCGATTCGATTAATAATTTTTCTGCTTGCTTCTTTGAAGAAACCTTCCTAGTTGTTACAAGCTAGTATTATCTTTTCTTTATTTTCGATACCTACATTAAATTAACTAAGGAGATTATCAAAAACTTAAGTCAGTATTATTGCATTTTCCTTAACATCGTACCTACTTCTTCTGAAATTGAATATAATTGAGTTTGTCAGTTCTGTCACAAAATCAAAACCTCGAAGTTCCCAAAATTAAAAAATAAAACAGAAAATATTAAAGGCACCTAATGGGTAAACATTTTTAATAACGAATATGAGAAAGTAAAAAGAATACGTAACTTATTTACACCGCGCCGATAAAAAGGTAATTTTATAAAATTACCTAGACCATACAGGAAAATGAATTTCTTTTTATGATGAATAAAATGAAGGTATCTGATAAAGCTTTTTTATAACCTGTCAGACATTGCGATTGTATAAAATGGATTTTTAATGAAAGAGTCCATTTTACATTGTAACATTTATCAGGTAAGCTCGATGTTGCTAGCTCAGCACATTTCCATGAACTCATTTAATTAAGAAATAGATTGAAGTGGAAGATAATGTTTGTATCAATCAGAAATATAAATCATCGTTTCATTCCTCGAAAAATTACAAAGCAAAGTCTAAATAAACAAAATCTGAATGTAACCTTAGAGCATAAAAACTTGGAAACAAATTTTAATACTATAGCGGTGATATTGAAATAGGAAATAATTCTGGTCAGACTTTTTCGCTCTAACGCGACCTGAAAGCGCCTGATTGGTAGAGAAACAAGAAAACAGATGCAATTATACGTGATAAAACTTAACAAATTTGTGTTGTATTTATTATGAAACATTTCAGATTAATAAAATTATAAAAGGGCACAAAACACAATTGGAAAAGTTTAACCTTATTTATTTAAATTCTTAATAATATTGTTTAAACATTTACGTCATTATCAAAACATATGTGAAATTGTACTAAAGTTAAATAAAAACTACTGGCTACTCATGCTGGTGGACGGGCAGCCGCCAGACCTACACTGTAGTGCAAATCCGGAGGGTAGGGCATAAAGCCCTCTTCAGCCTCTTTTCAGGAAACGTGGGAATAGGTGGGAGGTGTGGTTAGGGAGAGAAAGATGAGATGGACGAAATTAAGAGAAGTGAAAGGTTATCTGTGGAGTATTACTGCTCCAGCATTTTGCCTATGTGATCTAAGGCAACCACAGAAATCGTGGACCAGAGCAGGCAGACGCGGATTTGAACAGCTGACCTGCCGAATGATAAGAAATGATTTAAACCACTAGACCAAGCGGCTGTTTTTCTTGATTTCTATACCAGTCAGATTAAATTTATAAATTTTGTTTTTTAATTTAAAGAATAATAAATGTTGTTATATGAGGTGCAGTTATTACGACTGTTGTTTCCTTAGAAAAGATATTGTTCATGTTTTAACATATTATCAATCAATTCCAATTTATATCCATTATTGTAGGCAATAGTTTTTATGGTCTGTAATGCTTTGTTGAAATTCAAAGTGCTTATTGGTTAGCACCTGATCTATGGACAAAACTGTTCAACGCAGCCATTTTCAGTTTGAAGGATTGATAGAAAAAATTGTTAGGAATTTATAATAAATAAAGTGAAACCTTTCCAACAGTTTCTTTGTGTTCTTTTATAATATTATCAAGAGTACATAGTTAGCAAAACTTAGTACTAGCATTAGGAAAAATGGTACAACCCAATTGGAAGCCTACTGGAATAAAGATATTGTTCATTCAACCAAAAATGTTATTTAACAAAATGGCTGTCTTAATATTCATCTTCATACGAGGCATGTTTTTTAAGTAAGTACCGTTTTAAAATTCTGCCGCAGCAGCGCTGCGGTCAGTGTTCCGCGCATGTGCATTGAGTACCTACATCTCTCATCTACGCACTGACGCCATTACAGTTTGATTCGCCCTTGTTTACGTTGTTTACTGAGTGTTTAATATGCCTCCGATAATCGACTGTGAAGTCTGGAGTACGGGCTGTTATACGATTTCTTAGTGCTAAAGGACTAAAACCAATTGATATTCATCGTGAGACATGTGCAGTTTATGGACAAAACATTATGAATGTTGGAATGGTAAGGAATCTGCGCCGTGCAATTCAGAACAAAAGACGTGGCAAGTTGAGCAAGGGCATCGGGCATCGTTTTGCTGCATGACAATGCCCGTCCACATGTCGCTAATCGGAACAAAGATCTCATCACATCTTTTCACTGGAAAACTCTTGATCATCCTCCGTACAGACTTGATCTGGCGCCCAGTGACTACCATTTGTTCCTGCACTTCAAGAAACATCTGGGCGGTCAGAGTCTTCAAGACGATGACGAAGTCAAAACAGTTGTGATGCAGTGGTTAACAGTTAACAAGTCAGGCGGCAGAGGCAGAGTTCTATGAGAAGGGTATTCAAAAACTAGTCACTTGTCAAACGTTATGACAAGTGCTTAAATATTGAGGGAAATTATGTAGAAATGTAGATTAAGGTACAGGCTTTCATGTAAAAATAAAATTATTAAGATATGTTTGCATGTTTTTTATTAATTTCAAAACGGTACTCACTTAAAAAACATGCCTTGTATGTATAGAGTAGGAATCTGTAAATGATTTAGTTAAGGTAAAATGTCTTGGAAGTGCGCTAAGTGCCGGCATGAACTCATTAGAGACCGATTATACTCTACATTATGTACTTACCCCATCGCTGTCTTCTATAATGTTTTCTTTTCCAATAGAAGCGAGCGTAGTCCATTTGCAGTTGTTAATTGCCTTGGCAGCACATCTCTTATGAACTTTGAACTTACATACTTCACAACTGAGGCCGTGACTTGTGACCCCGTTCAAGGCTTCGCGACACACATTGCAAAAAGTAGGCCGAGCATGTGACGTTGCATACCTGCAATAAAAGCCTCTTTTATTCAAACATTTTATGAAAAACAATGCGAGCGAATGTAATGTGAATCGACTGTGATTGCTTTTTGTTTTCTTTTTTCGTTTCGTGAAACTATAAGTATAACCTCTTCGCCTTAAAGTGTCACATTGCATCAACAAAGCTTTTGAAAATTTAATTCTGGAAGGCATCAAGTTTACCCGGTTATTGTAAGTAGTACAGGCTGTCTAATATAAAGGTTTCCAAAGGTGTAATTGTATTTTTCAGTATACTTAGGAATAACATTAAAAAAGTGTCAAACTTATTCTAAGCTAAAACAAAATAGAAAATGTCTTACCCCAAATAAACACAACACTTTAAAAACGCGTAAAACACAAAAAAGTTTTTTTTTTCATATGAATGTTTATTCTTAAATGTAAATAAAGAAGATATGCTTTAAAATGTTTCTGAACTTCAATAATAAACTCTACAATTGTTTGGATTGATTGTCTTTGTATTATTTAACATTATAAAGATATTCTTCTCAATTTACGCTTATTTAAAAAATGTTTCACAGTGAAATTTTTGTGTCTAATTATCAAAATTCTCTGACAAAAAATTAAGTATTCTCTTAATTTATTTTAAACTTAAATAACGATCCAATCCTTTCCTCTAATATTCTCTATAGTACCTAAAGTTTTATTGTATACCTGAATTTTAAACTGTTTATTCAACTAGTTAGAATGACTGAACTAACGAAAACAATGTTATTGTTAGGTAGACTACAAGTGTTCTTTTTGAGGTAGAAAGTTTCTCATTTTGGCACGTCTACCACAGATATTGAAACAAGAAAGTTTGTAGAATCAAAGTTTATAGCTGGCCATTGATTTTACGTATCCATGTGAACAGTCCGTTCATGATCGTGCTCAATGTTTACACTCGAGTTTTGATAAATTGCTCATAAAAACGTCACATCGGATTCAAGCTGGCGGGTATGATAGTTTTTACAAAAAGTGCAAGAAACCCCTTCCTTTTTTAAAAATAAATAGCTACAACAGCTGTACTTTTTTGTTCAAATATTATACAAGAAAACTTCTTTCATTTATTATTCCTTTTATGAATTATACAAACAGCGAAACGGAAATTCCGGGAAATCGTTTATAGCTGACTGTTTTAGTTTGATAAATTGTACATTTATCCGGTAGTGGCTGGTAATATGTAAGAAACAAAAGAAATGAATGGCATTTATTATAGCTCAATTTCGAAATTCAATTAATCAAAAGCCAAATAAGTATAGTAACTTTTGTATTTTCGTTAGTTCCCATACTTTATGTAGCATTTTAAGCAATAGTTTCTCGGAAAATTTAAATTTGGTACGAACTCGTGTTTATTTTATTTTGCATTATATTCATTTCTTTTGTTAAACGTAAACATCTTCAAAATTACATTTACTTTTATTAGCTTATTGTTAAATTCATTCTCCAAATTTCGGTTTTAGTGCAAACAACTATTTATTATATTTATTTCCTTTAAGCGTAAACTGGCATTAATTTTTTTTAAAATCGTTTTATTTAGTATCATATTGTTATGTTCATCTTCAAACTTTCATTGTATTGTCACGTTTAAGGTATTGGTAAAATTACCAAATTAACCGGGGTGTTTACCTGAAGGAGTGCAATGAGTTATGGGGTTGTTGCTATGGTCGTTTTGCCATACTGTGCCCTCAGGCACAGCTTTTGTCAACCCCCACTTCATTATAGTTTATTTAAGCTGAAATCCAGAAATTAATTACCAGCTTCTTAAGAGCATTCTTAAAGCCATTCAAAAAGAGATTCTTTGTATATCATTCAAATTTCATAGAATTATTCAATAGTCAAAAGTTAAGTTAGTTACCTTGTTATAAATATAAATAGTGTAAGTGTTGTTATTAAATATTTAAACCAATCTTCATAGTTTCTTACGTCAACAAGTTAATTAGATTACTCCCAATTAATTCTGGCGTGTAACTGTGGGAATTAAAGAAAGACATCTTTCAGTAAAAATATTTTCTTACACATCAAAACACCTTACATGGTGTACGGATCTTTATCATCCACTAGTTCAGAAATTTCTAAAAGACTATCGTACTTAATCGAATAAATATAAACAGAGTGGAGTGGTAAATACCGTCTATAGAATTTTGCTACTAATTACGAGTTCAGCGACGTTTGAAAAGGTTCTTTTCGATTATGAATATCGACTTGTCAAACTGAACCTATGGCGTAGAAGTCCAATTGGTTAGGCACGTAACAGGAGGAATGTTCTTGGTCAAACGTAGATCACGATTTTGAACTCACCCGTTAATTATCATCAGCCCGCCGTAGAAAATTTTTAGTAATTGTCAGCTTACTAGTGTTTGACGAGGTCCTTTTTTCAATAAATAATTCTAAAAATACCGCTCACCACGTCGCCTGTAGTTATTCTCAAAACGCTGATCCAAAGAGTTCTAAATCGCGATATATTTCTATCAGTTTCGATAGATCATGTAAAGACACACGCAACGCTTTTATACATATTATGTATTATATAAGTAAATAATGTTTGAAGTCAATTTTGTATGCAGTATCTTGTGGGGTTTAAACAAATGTTAAGGCGTGCTTTAGCTCTTCTAGTTATGAATATTTATCAAAGCCGATGTAACACCATTTGCAATTTAATTGAAGTCGATTTCATTAATATTGATGTGGCTCATTGTAACATTAGCTTTACCCTGTCGTAAGTAAGTATAAATTAAAATGAATTAGCATATCGCCAAGTTGAATGGGTACACCTGACGCGTGGATGTATATATACCCAACATCTTTGCTAAATTGCGCTATTCGCTGCGGTCTCAGGAATTAATAATACAGTTTCAGGAGTAAGATACAAAAAGCTGTACTACTTAAAATTATTAAAGCATCCAGCTGTATAGGTAAGCGCGAGCTTAAAGTTGAAAGCCATTATAAAGAAAAGGCGTAGGAAAGGTGTTTGGATGGTTTACTAGATTACCGACAGATGTTTTCTATATATTAATTTGGTAAAAAAAATGATTCATACAAAATTTTTGATAAACATATAGGAATACATATTTTATTTATACATTTCGGGATAAATATAAGGACAAGCATCAGCATTTATTAAGCAAGAGAAAATAGAGGAGAGATTAAGAAGAAAATATTGGAAATATGGACGGTATGAGCAGTGGAATATAGAAGAAAATTAGAGCGTTTCGGAGAATGTGAAGACGTGGAGGTCCTTGTCCAAACAGTCTTCGGACTGATGCCCTTACAAATACAAACGAAAAACACTTTAAATTCTGCCACTTAATATACTTCGTTCCTATAAATTGATTATTTAATGATGACTAGGGTTTGGATAATTATGCATTTGCATAACTGCATATTCTAATGCATATTTAAGCCATTATTTGGTTAGAGTGCATATTTTGGTCATTTTAAGTTTTATCTGCGTATTTCGTTTGCAAACATAATTTATACGCATCTCAAGGTCAAATACTTACTCAACCCCCTTCGGAGTGGTATATTCCGAGAAAGCAATGTAAACCTCTTAACTGATAATTGGTAATTGCTGTCATTAGGTATTTACATCAACATAACAAAAAAGATTACCTCTTCAAAAGTTCTCTTTAAATTATCACAACATCAGTTTGTTGTTTGATTTTGAAAAGCGAACATCTCAACGTCAGTGTTAAAAATCAAAAATGCTGAAAGAAAAACGATCTGTTAGCACCGTCTTAAACCAATTTGTCAAAAAGTTCAGCGATTTCACAATAGATGTTTTGTAACTACTGTGAAGTAAGTGTAACAGCTACAAAAAAGTTCCAAGTGACGCAACATTTACAAACTAATGAATATCAAAAGAAGAAAATCCGAAGTTTAGGAAGTAAGCAGCAAATGTTATTACCAGCTATATTAAAACCTGGTCCCAGTCGTCCACCATTTAACGACGAATTGTATGATGTTCTAATTTCTGCGGACATACCGTTGCCGAAATTAAAAAATGAAAAATTTAAAAGCTTACCAAGCAAAATATTCCAGACGAATCTGCACTGTGTTGTGCCATTATATAACGCCACAATACAGAAGCTGCGGGAAAAATAGACAAATACAACCTTTAAAATTTATTTTATTTCAATCTAAAAAACGACATTTGAAGGCATTTTTAAATGTATATATTTAATATTTTAAATGCATATTTTGTACTTTTTTAATGCATAATTATCCGAAACCTGGTGATGACGTACATATTCGATAATATTGAAAAGGTTTATGTTATAAGTGTACTTCCTTGTGTGATACCCTGACGAGCCGCCACTTTCTATGGGATTAATTTTGTAAGGTTCCATCCTTCGCAAAGGAAGAATGAAGTCCTTATGAAATCTTTCGTGCGTTTGTCAAATGTCAAGTAAAATTTTAATAATGTTACCCAAGAAGTTCGCATTTCGTGCATGAGTAGCAATATCAAAAAAGAACTGTTGCTTAACTTTTTTTATTTACCTTGAATGTTTTCGACAAACAAAATAATAAAGTGTTTAAAAATAAAAAATATTCTTTCCCATTTTATTTCCGAATTTGATTAATTGAATGAGGACCAAAAAATATTAGCATACAAATATAAGGATGATGTTTATCCCTAAGCCTAGGGATTTTATGTTCAAATATTTGGAACAGAGCAAATAGCTCAAACACGACACTAAATATCCGATGTATTTCTTGGTAACAAAGCTACCTTCTTCAAGGACATAACTCAGTCTCAACTACAATGTTCAGTGGACCTTACAAGAACAAATTAAATCAGACTAAATAGCCGAGAGTTAAGGATGGGACCCTTGTTACTATTAAGTGAGCTTTTTTTACAAATAAACATACTTTCAAAACTATCAAGTAAGTAATTATTTCTAATTTCCTTAACTAATTTAAAATTGTCAATATTGATCCTATGATTTTCAATAAGACTATGCTGAGCAATACTTCATTTTTTTGTTCTATCAAACCTAGCATGAGTTAAATGCTCTTTAAACCTAACCAGTGTGGAGCATCTAGTTTTTCCAACATATTTCTTAATGTAGAAAATAGGAGACTGTGGTAAAAGAATAATTAAATAAAGAAAGACATCCTAATTACCACTAACTAAATTTTACATTAAATTCAATATTAAATTTAATGTAAAGGGTGAGTCTTTTTTTATTTAATTATTCTTTTACCACAGTCTCCTATTTTCTACTTTAAGAAATATGTTGGACAAACTAGATGCTCCACACTGGTTAGGTTCAAAGAGCTTTTAATTCATGCTAGGTTTGATAGAACAGAAAAATTTAATTTTAAATTTAGTTAATGGTAATTAGGGTGAGTCTTTCTTTATTTAATTATTCTTTTACCACAGTCTCCTATTTTCTACTTTAAGAAATATGTTGGACAAACTAGATGCTCCACACTGGTTAGGTTCAAAGAGCATTTAACTCATGCTAGGTTTGATAGAACAGAAAAATTTAATTTTAAATTTAGTTAATGGTAATTAGGGTGAGTTTTTCTTTATTTAATATTTCTTAATACAATGTTTATATCCAATTTCCTATAGGTATCCCCGACTTTTCTAGAAAAAGATTTTTATTCCTAGAGTTATCAAAAAGAGTGAATGTTTGAACTGTAGGCTATTCGAAAAACAAGTTTACGAAAAATACTTTCGAGTTTAAACTCTCTTAACAGTGACGAGGGTCATTCTTTAACCCTCCGCTGTTTAGTATAATTTAATTTGTTTTGTTATTGATTTGTAATTTGATCCAATGACTATTGCAGTTGATAGACTGAGTTATATTAACTGGACCATAACATCAGCTAGTATTTATAATTGTTACCTTGTCTATGGTTTACAGTTCTCTTCAGTCTCTGAAGAAGGTAACTTTGTTACTGATAAGTACTTGGGACGTTCAGTGTCGTATTTCAATGTTGGAGTGTATTTTATACAGCACCGCCCAAATTTCCATTCTCTTGAAATATTTATTGGTTTCGATTATCTTTGTTTGACAAACAAATACCCTGCTTCGGAAAGCTATAGTTTAATGTGAACCTTGATGTTGTAGTTTCATATTGAATACAAAAAAATCCCAATCGATCCGACGGTCGCTTATATTATAGCATTACGCGGTACTACAGTGTACGTTGGAGGGATTGCCCGCCTACCAGTATGAGCAGCTGCTAGGAATTAAACGCCCAAAAGTTTTTGTAAAATGGTATATACACCGAAACTTGTTAGGAAAATTGTTAAATTAATGAAACATTCTACGTTATCTTATTTATACATTTATTCTCAGTGTGTTTCACAATATGTGTACTACCCCTATCTATCTATACCGGAAGAGTCCTAAGGATGTCCCGTCGGATCGAGAACGAAACATCGGAAACAAACGAATAGATGCGATGCATGCTGATGAATCCTGAAGTTCACTGGTGTAATAATTGTTTTTTGTGAGTGATTCAATATCACGTATAAAATACAAAAAAATAAATAAAAGACATTTGTCACTGTCAGCAATAAATCACTTAACCAATCGGCAACAGGGGTCGATTCAGACACGCAGTTTTGTTGAATCCTAATCTTTCAGGCAACACAACAACAAGCCTTTGTGAAAGTAAAAAATCCTCCTCAGTCAATATTTCCAATTTATAATCTAAGTGATTAAATTCTCGGGTTTTTATAAGTACCATTGGAAATTTTTTATGAGATACAGTTTACCTACATATTTCAATAATGTTCACCATCAAAAAGATAAAATTTCATTATGAATGTATGTCAAATGTTGGCAAGTCTACTCGTTCCAGAAAAAAAAGGCTCTTCAAAATTATAATATCTAAACTGTCTATTTGACCTTTTTTACTTATCCCACAATTAGTAACAATTTTTTTATAGATGCCGTCTCTAACGATTTCATAGAATGTTATTGATATAATTTTAATAGTATCTGGGTTCACTTGATGAAAAATAATAGTCAACGTTGTAGAAATATACATTTTTAATTTTCACTAATTTATTATTACTCTTAACATGTTTCGCTACGCTGTATCTTCATCAGAAGTAGACAAATATTTAATTTAACTTAAACAAACATGCAGCGTTCCATAGTATGTTATATAGATTGATAAAAGTACCTATGACATTAGATAATTGCAAAAAAGAACTTAACATCATAAACCAAATTGCATATAACAACAATTATAATATTAATTTAGTAGATAAGATTTTAAGAAAAATTAAATTTAAATTAGCATTACAAACAGTTTTCCCAAAGATTAAGAATGAAAACAAAAAATATGTTTCAATAACATATATAGGCTATCCTTCTGAAATAATTAAAAAAATATTAAGTAAAAACAATATTAATGTAGCTTTCAAGACAAGTAATTCAGTTTCTGGGTTGTTAAAAAATAATAAAGATAAGTGCGATAAAGATTTACAATCAGGAATTTATAAATTGAAGTATGGATCATATAATATGATATATATAGGTAAAACAAAAAGGAATTTCAAAAAAAGAATTAACGAATATTTAAAGTCATTTAAATATAAAAAAACTCGATTCTAATTACGGTAAACATTTAATTTTAGAAAACCACCAGATTAATAAGGAATACAGTAGCTTACATACAGAATCAAACAATAATTAATTAAATCTTTTAGAAACAATGGAAATAAATAAAATTAAAAAAACAGATTTACTTTTAAACGATCAGTTAGACCTAAATAATTCTCCTTTACTTAACCTGTTATTAATATAAATTAGATAAGTTTCGTTCGTAAAATTAAGTATTTGTCTACTTCTGATGAAGCTACAGTGTAGCGAAACATATATTAAGTGTAATAATAAATTAGTGAAAATTAAAAATGTGATTTTCTTCAACGTTGAATGTTATTGATCCAATATTCTAACAGTTTACGTATTTGCATTCGGATGGGAACTCTTTATATTACAGTTAACCAACCCGAATTCTGCATATTTCTTTTTCTGCACTTCTTAGAGGGTCTCTACTGACAACATACATCCAGATACCCTACAGGTAATGGGAGACATTGCAATGATGTTAGCTTTATTTATATATAGAAAATAAAAATCATATTTATTATGTTATAATATTGTAAACCACTATTATTATTATTATCTATGGAGGAACGACATCAAATGCCTTTTCCGAGTCTACCAACGTAAACATTTCCTTTTCATGTGAGTAGCTCCTTTTCTTTGAGACATGGAGGGAAATGAAGCCTCAGGCTGAATCCATTCAAAAAAGATAGGCATATATCAGACATGATGTATTCAGTTGGCTTTGAAATCATCCAGCTCAGAAAATTTTGTGACAAATACTCTTTGAAGAGAAACGTTTCCGCTTCACTTGATTTTAATCTTCTGGGAATAGAAAGGAATTTCAAATGACTGAATAGATTCCTTCATTTTAAGGCAAGCCTTACGGTATTAAGTGTAAAAAAGGACTACAATAAAGATATAAATCTTTCGGTGCATTATTTTACAATCCTCTTGTAGTAGAAGTTTAAACATAATATTCCAAAAGATTAATCAAATCTAATAATTGAAAATAGCTACAGAAGAATGTCATATGTTCAACAACTGTATTGAAATTATTCATTTAGAAAATAAGAGCTGTAAGTTAACATTATTGAACAACCTAGAAATTAATAAATACAAAAAATTAGGAACCCTGATCAACGACCAGACCGATGGCAACAACTTTCCACTTTTGAATTTATTTTAAGTATTACCACTACCCTTATTGTGTACATATTTAATCACACAGGTTGCAATGTTTATTTGGTAGTAAGTACTCACGTCTGAGGAAGCCAAAGTTTGGCGAAACATATGTTACGAATAGTAAATAAATAGTTTTGTCTTCTAGAAGTTGTATTTTTGATTTTATATTTTGTGCATTTATCAGTCACTTTGTTTCAAAATTATACGAACCTGTACCTTTTGAATTCGAACAAAAGAACATTTCTAAAAAGATGAAGCCTGTAAATTAAGTGTTCAAAAGTTCTGTTGAATATGTTATAAGCATTTTCATATTTTCACATCGTATTCACTGGCTTTACTCTTTACGAAAGTTGTAAATCCCTCTGGCTGATGTACAGGTTGGCCTTCTGGGATTAACCGTCCCATATTCGTAAATCAAAAGTGAAAGGATGACGTTTTACGTTTAATTTATAATGTAAACGTTATTTTTCATGAAAACAAATTTCTTTACCGGCAGCTACGTTTAATATTTATTAAGAGAGTTTATAACAGCATTTCAAGCGAGTAATACAAAAATCGCCAGATCTCTAACTTTTTCGATTAAATGAAGAAATAAACTTCAAAACTTATAGGAGACCAACAACGACAATTAATGCACTACATTCATCCGCTAATCAATCTTTTAAAATTAATTAATTATTGGTTTTCCATGGTCTAATTCATAGACTGGTAAACGTACCGATGTCTACATACAATTTTAATTTAGAATCAGAAACCATTAAACATTTTACTGTAGCAAATAGGGTTAAATTAAAGGCCGTCGACAACTTCGTAAATAAAAAACTTAAAAATCAAGCCAGAACTTTGTAAACTTCTAGTTTGCAAAACACGATTGAATAACTCACTTTTTCTGCAATTAATTACGTAAATAAAGTTTCGAAGTTTAAAAATAGACTACAAAAACTAAAATTAAATACAATTGAAATAAACAACAATGATACAGGTTTATTATTAATAAATAAACAGAAATCAGAGAAAACCTTAAAAGTGGCATATACCAAGAGTGTCTTTATCTAGCTACTTTTGTTATTTTCAAAACAATAGATCAAAAACAATTTCGTGTTTTAATTTTGCATTGCTTCTTGATGAGAAAAAATACCGTTCAAGCAAGTGGAAAAGAGTTATGGAGACCGAAACAAAATAAAACGTTGGTTTGCTGACTTCAAAAGTGGTCGTAACATAGAGACACGAAAAGTGAAACTACGTGAGTTAGTTGACATCGTAAGCATATCAAAAGAAAAAGAAATCAAAAATGCATTTTGATTTCTTTTTCAAAATAAAACGTTGGTTTGCTGACTTCAAAAGTGGTCGTAACATAGAGACACGAAAAGTGAAACTGCGTGAGTTAGTTGACATCGTAAGCATATCAAAAGAAAAAGAAATCAAAAATGCATTTTGATTTCTTTTTCAAAATAAAACGTTGGTTTGCTGACTTCAAAAGTGGTCGTAACATAGAGACACGAAAAGTGAAACTACGTGAGTTAGTTGACATCGTAAGCATATCAAAAGAAAAAGAAATCAAAAATGCATTTTGATTTCTTTTTCAAAATAAAACGTTGGTTTGCTGACTTCAAAAGTGGTCGTAACATAGAGACACGAAAAGTGAAACTGCGTGAGTTAGTTGACATCGTAAGCATATCAAAAGAAAAAGAAATCAAAAATGCATTTTGATTTCTTTTTCAAAATAAAACGTTGGTTTGCTGACTTCAAAAGTGGTCGTAACATAGAGACACGAAAAGTGAAACTACGTGAGTTAGTTGACATCGTAAGCATATCAAAAGAAAAAGAAATCAAAAATGCATTTTGATTTCTTTTTCAAAATAAAACGTTGGTTTGCTGACTTCAAAAGTGGTCGTAACATGGAGACACGAAAAGTGAAACTGCGTGAGTTAGTTGACATCGTAAGCATATCAAAAGAAAAAGAAATCAAAAATGCATTTTGATTTCTTTTTCAAAATAAAACGTTGGTTTGCTGACTTCAAAAGTGGTCGTAACATAGAGACACGAAAAGTGAAACTACGTGAGTTAGTTGACATCGTAAGCATATCAAAAGAAAAAGAAATCAAAAATGCATTTTGATTTCTTTTTCAAAATAAAACGTTGGTTTGCTGACTTCAAAAGTGGTCGTAACATAGAGACACGAAAAGTGAAACTGCGTGAGTTAGTTGACATCGTAAGCATATCAAAAGAAAAAGAAATCAAAAATGCATTTTGATTTCTTTTTCAAAATAAAACGTTGGTTTGCTGACTTCAAAAGTGGTCGTAACATAGAGACACGAAAAGTGAAACTGCGTGAGTTAGTTGACATCGTAAGCATATCAAAAGAAAAAGAAATCAAAATGCATTATATTGCATAAGCATTTGACTATCAGAAAGTTCTGTTCAAAGTGGGTGCCGTGTTGTGTTGATTCTGAGAAGTGTTTGGCCATGTTTAAAAATAACAAACCGGAATTTTTGCGTCGATATGTCGTTGTAGACAATGGATGACATATGGATCTATCACTTTACTCCGGAATCAAAACGATCGTCATCTTAGTGGACAACAATTGGTGAACCTCGTCTAAACCGCAATCTAACCTAACCTAACCTAACCTAACCTAACAATCGGGTGGAAAGGTTATGGCCTCGGTATTTTGGGATGTGGGTAGTGTAATATTCATCGACTATTATGCTATCATAAGAAGGAAAATACCATCAACCGCGAATTGTAGTAATTATATAGCGTTATTCGAACGTTTGAAGACCGAAATTGCGACGAAACGACCGCATATGTCAAAGAAAAAAATTGTGTTTCATCAAGACAGCGAATTGTGTGACAAGTCAATCAAAACAATGGCAAAACTGGCAAAACATCAAATTGCTCCCACATCTACCGTATTCTCCAGATTTGGAGACTATTACCAGCGACTACTGGCTGTCCTCAGACCTCAAAAAAATGCTCGCCGGCAAGAAATTTCACTCGAATGAAGAGGTTATCGCTGAAGCTGAGGCTTATTTTAAGGCAAAAAAGAAATTGTTCTACAAAAGTGGTATTGAAATGTTAGAGATGCGCTGAAATGATTGTGTTACTCTTGATGGAGATTACGTAGATGAATAAAGCCAATTTTAAACAAAAAAAACCGAAACCGAAACAAAAGTACCGTGTTTTCTTTGTTAGGCCCGGGACTTTTCACCCCACATATTAAGTTTAACATTAGCTTTATTCAAATAAACTACGTTCAAATTAACGTGTGCGTTTATTTCTTTTATTTAAATACAAAAACGTTGTATTTATTACAACTAAGTGTTTTTTCGTTAAATAAACCATCGTTATTACTAGAAATATTATAAACATTATAATTCAGCGTTTGAGTTTAACGAACATTAGATCTTTGGTTTAACGGCTACCAAATAAAATTTAGTTGTCGTGCGTGCCCGTGAATTTTTCGATTCGAAGCCGAAATCACAGGACGTAACAGGACCCACGTTCGTTTATTTATAGATAAATGTATACTGAAAAGAATAATAAACGACACCCGTGTACCTTAATAAAGGAAGATTAATGGCCCCATGAATTGGGGGCTAGTGAAGGTAGGTAAATCACCCCACAACTTCTGATCTGGGTCTCATCTTCTACATTTTAATAAAAGTTTCACGTTTAGGAGGAATCAAGTATGTATGTAAAGGCATTAGCCTGTAATTTATAGGAGGAAAAAATTTCGAGAGCTGTACATAAATCAATAAAAGTATGTTCAATTTTAAAAAAAATTTCTAAAAATGTGTGGCTTTGTAGACGAAAAAATCACAACAGTTTGTTTCCAAACATCTAATTGTTAATCCGCAATAATTAATTCATCGTATTGTGGATTTATTATTGTTACTGAGTAACACCATAGCTCTTGATAATGATCCGCAAGGGTTGAAACAATATTGTAGAGAAGAATAAATAGATTTATTGTGAAACGTAACACAGTGTTTGTTTGTTACTCAAAATACACATATTCAATTTTATTTAAAATGTTTCACAAAGAATGCGATAAGCAATCTATCAACATTATATTGTAGGTTCTCTAGGTGGATGAATAAAATAAAGAGCTTTACTAAGAAACATTGTAGAGAATTGTATCCTTGCTCCTGTAGAAGTTAGAGTGTGGAAAAATAATAATTGTGAATTAACAATAAAAAGTTTTATAACAGACGCATTGTAGTGTTGTGATCTACTTGTATTGTTAATTTTTTGTATACGTTAGAATTAAATATTTGTTAGAATAAGTTTTGTGTCAAGATAGGTTAGTAGAGTAGTATATAAGACATCAAACTTTGTGCACTTTGTGCAATAAAGACAGTTCGTTTCCTGAACAAACAACATTCCTAATTTTAGAGCCTCACTTGGTGCTGGAAAACAACGCGTTCTCTGACGACTAGCCCTTACCAGGGGAGAGAATGAACTGTTGGTAAAAGCGACCCTATAAAAGCAGAAGCTGTCCTTCTCAGGGTTATCGAGCGACGTGGTCTAGTGCTCTAGATCATTGCTTAGCATTCGGGAGGTCACCGGTTCGCACCCGGGTTCGGCTGCTCTGCTCCAAGTTTTCTGTGGTTTCCTTGATCGCTTAGGCAAATGCTGAGGGCAGTAATATTCCACAGATAATATTTCACTTCTCTTCTGTCTTCATTTCGGCTTTCATCTTTCTCTCCCTTACCACACCACCCACCCATTCCCACGAACAAATTCATTTTAGAAGTTAACTATTTTGTTTTAATCGTTATATTAGTGTAGTTTGAAAAAATTACGTCCAGAGTTTCATTATTACTCGTAAGATACAGATTTTCCGAATCAACATCCCGAACCAAAGGATTAGGGATACAACAGCAGTGTTGTACTTTATTTTTATTAAATTACCACTGATTAATCAAATCGTGTTATCAAAAAATCGAATGTAATGTCATGACAGTATAAACTGAAAAAAGTTCTCACGTTTCTCATATAAGGCAATAAGACCGTTTCGCATTGATAAACTAGCCATCGATGTGGGCGAAACACGTAACAGTTTTTCAAAAATTGCTTGTAGTAATTAGGGATGAGTTTCTTTTAATTCGTTTACTTACCATAGTCTCCCTTTGTTGCGTTGTAATTTAATAAAATAAAACGCCGTATTGTTAATACGGATTATTTGTTTATTTATTCAGTGTGAAATTGTATATTTACAGTCCAATTTTGTCCATTAATTTGATTTAATTTTTAAGTTCAGTGCAAAACAAAGTCAAACTGTTTTCAGCACCGTCGCCACCAATCAGTAGTTTCCCATTACGGGCCACCGTGTCGATACGGAGCTGTCTCTTGAAGTATAATTAATGACTTAAATGATGATGATGATTTTGTATTATTAAGCAGATGTTTCTCCAGTTTCTCAGTTGTCAACTTAAAACTAAACGACAAAAATTTTTCTGTTTACATTTAAAATGGGTTTTCTTAGAAAGCATCAACACCCTTATCCTTTCTAAACTTTTCTCATTATAATATATAATTTATTAATTCCAATGGTGATTTTATATGTTCGAATGGGACCACAATCATACAAAGTGAGACAGCATTAAATTCTTGGTCAGTTATTTGTCAATACTATCAGACGTGCATCTCGATTTCGAACTTTTACGTCTCAGCAGCACGCCATGGAAATTTCAACAAATGATGACTATTATTGTGATAGTGATTTCCTTTATTCGATGAGCTATAGGTAATCTATTTAAGAAGTTAAGGTTTATGAGATGATATAGAGTGACTCTCAGAGTGTAGTGTAAAATAAAAGCCAGTGCAAAAGGAAGTCTATTTCTTAAAGTAACCCTTGCACCATACTCCAAAATTCTCAAGTTTACTAGGTCGAAACCGGTCGCGGGATATGGCTTTCGGTGCGCTGTACCTACTGTGTAGGGCGCGTTCCAAATGTGGGATCTGTGATCCTTTATAAGTAGACGGAAAAGGATTTTATTTGGATTGAATTTCTTGAATAAATTCATATATTATCTCGTTATTATTGTACGAAAGATGGTAGTTTAATTATTAATAGGGATTCACGTTCTCTTTGAACGAAAATGTTTCTTATTTCATAAAGACTAATTTAATTCACACAGCGCCTAAGGTTTCCCTTTGAATAATTCATATACGAATCGAGATATTTACTCATGAAGGCCTCCTGCTTTAGTAACGTTTTTTATTTTTTAGCACAGTAAGTGTTTCTTAAAGAAAAGAGACAAGTAAGAAACGTTCCAACTACTTAATGTAAAAGTGTTCACTGTTATTGCCTAAAGCCACAATACAATACAAGTAACATACCTGCGTACATATAAAAGAAATTATTTGTATGTTGTCGCGAACAGATGTTTCTCGTTCTCTGTGTCTGATGGAATCCGAAAGCTTTTAAAGTTCCACATTGTTGTCATAAAAATATAGTGACATTGAATTTCGTCAACTATAGCGGAAAATGTATCGTTCATTCTGTATTTTCTGCTTCATAATTCCATCTATAAGATAAGAAGGGGTGAAGGTGTGCGTCCAAACAGTCGAACTGATAATGAACAAGTGTGTCTATTTACAAACATGTTACCTGGATTGTCGTTGATAGTTGATAGAATGTTGTCTAATAGTAGAAAAAAAAGTTTTCATTCCCACCAGCTACTCGTGCTGGTGGGCGGGCAGTCCCTCCGACCTACACTGTAGTACAGAGCCGGAGGGTAGGGTAAGGCCCTCTTCAGTCTCCTTGCAGGAATCGTGGGAATAGGTGGGTGGTGTAATTTGGGAGAGAAAAATGAGACGGACGAAATAAAGACAGAAGAGAAGTGAAAGATTATCTGTGGAATATTACTGCCCCAGCATTTGCCTAAATGATCTGAGGAAACCACAGAAACCAGAGCAGCCGGACCCGGATTCGAACAGTTGACTTCCCGAATGCTAAGCAATGATCTAGAGCAGTGATCGGCAAACTTATTAGCCAAAGAGCCAAATATGCAAATTAAAACGATTAAAAAAAAAATGAGAGCCAAATCTGTTTGTAAATGTAGTAAACCTTTATCACATTCATTAAGTTATAGATTCACTGAATAAAACTTGACTTCATATTTAATAAGGTCTTCATCAATTGATAAAAAATAATTTGATAGTAGTATCCATAATAACTCTACTTAATGCGAAGAATGTTCTTACATCTCCTTTGAACGTTTTTTCAAGTTCGGTTTGTAGGTTGTTGTTTTCAATTTTAAGCACACTTCTAGGTTCTCATCAATGAGTCGGCTTCTCAGTTTACTTTTAATAATAGTCATACTCGAAAATGATTGTTGGCATGAATACGTTGGATTGAAAAGGGAAAGAACAGCAAACGTGAGTTTATTCAGCTAATCGTAAGCGTCCGGAATATTATTCCAAGCATAAAGCAGGAAATTTATGAATGAACAAACTGTTAGAATTAGAAACTTTTTTTAAGTAGGCTATAAATTATGATTTGTGTATTATTTAAGTTTAGTATAAGTATACCCTTGAAAATGAGCATATAGCTCGAAACAATATTGTCGAGACAATTAATTATTCTAGTGAAACTTTATCAAGTCTTGTTTCTTTATTTTAAGTTAATTTTAAAATTTCCATAAAGAATCGAAGAGTATAACCCACCGCTCCTTAGATACCTGTCTAGGTCTGTTCAGAGTTCAACAGTTTGCCCTTATGGCTTAATTCTGTTTAAGAAGAAAGTTCCCACAAATTGAAACATGCAATGTACAGAAGCGAAACATAATTCCTGAGAGTGAAGATGAATTAATGAATGGTTGGCCATCGATCTTTCCATCTTCTCAGAGAAAGTACTAATGATGATGCCAATCGTGTGCGTTAGCGAAACGTCGAAGAACGATAATCCTTCACTGTCAAACAATGCTCTCGAAAGAGCCTTAATCAAATTGTTAGAATAAATTTTGTTAGATACGGCCAGCTATATGATATCCCTATCACAGATTGCAATCAAAACTCACTCCAAAATAAAAAGCGATATAATCGAAAAGTTTAACGAAATATTTTTAAAAAGAACTGATAATTTTCATGTTGGATTGTTTCAGTTTTTACATTATTGAAAAAAAAATTTACAAACGGAAAAAAGAATAACGAGTATTTACTTTTCCACTTATTTATTTTAAAAAACCTTTACAATTGTTTCATTCAACATGGGCATCTTAAGAAAACGTATGAACAATTTTAATGGTCTTTTAAAATAAAGTTAAACTAGTTATTCTTTTTTCTATTGATAATTTTGAGTCAGATAATAAATTTTAAGTTAGAGAATCCCGAATCGTATAGATATTTTCCCGGCAATGATTACAAACAAACGATTACGGTGATAATTTTGTGCAACCATCTCAAACTAAAGACTACTAGTCCATTTAAGGGTTTAAAATTTGAAAATTTTTGAACAATTTTCGATTCTTTCATCCGAATGTATCGAAAGACAATAGAAAAAGGAATCGAATGATAAAGTAAAACCATTCGAAAAAATGACATTATTAATATAATAATAAAAATATAATCCTACAAATATGGAATATTCAAAATGTCGCTATAAACCTTTGTATGATTTATATTATTTTCTAACGTAGAATAAAACCGACTTATAATTTACCATGATCAAAGACGCCAATACTCAAAAATAAAATTATACTATTATAAGTAAGTTGTTAAAGTAAACGTCACAAACAAATAAACTGAATTTAAGGTCACTCGTTTAATATGTAGTTATTTACCTGATGTATAATAAATACTGCTAACTCCCTTAAGCATTCAACCTTGAAAATCGAAACAACTGTCGACGACTTTTAAATGTCATTCAACTAAAGAGTTAGGTATCAGGAGATCATAAGTTACGTTATAATATCATCGTTACCTTACGGTACGTGAATTTTCAGTTCAATAATTAGTCGTAAGGAGCAGCACATACCGGGTTAACATTTAATTGGGAGGAGCTAATTTGTTCTGATATAAATTCATTTGTTTATTTGTTCGAAAGGTTAACAGCAACGCCTTTCGGTATCCATTTTAAAAAATGGAATGATCGCTCGCGAAAGAAAACGGTATACAGAGTAGATAATATTTTGTTTATTGTAGACATTAATTATTTTGAATACCGTTTAACATTAGCACATTTTTGAAACAAGGAACACATATTTTGATTGTTTGAGTGTTTTAAAACGCCACAATAAAAGAATGTGTAAATAAATATGTATATTATGAACAGTTGAGTAAGTTTAGGTATGTTGACTGAGTTAGAGTGACTCTGAGTGACTGTTAGTGACGAATTTAAAGAACTTGCTAACGATTGCACGCGAAAACGCTAATGAAAATGAAACAAATATTACGCGCTTTTATATAGGATTAAAATAAAATTCAACACGCACCGACAGGAATAAGACGAACATGGACAAACTCGACGTAATTACCTCATGCGACGGAATTTGTACTGAGCAAGATAGAACAAGTATCCAATATTCTACCGCTTCATACAAGATTGCACAAATCGCATTATTTACGTTATTTAACAAAAGCTTGGTTGCTCACGGGCTATTTACGAAAATCGTGATAGATTATTTATTCTATAGCATATACAATTACACTGGGTAGGAAAAAGAACGAAATAATCTAGGTTTTGATTTTAGTTTTTAAAATAAAATACAAATCAGCAATTGCCCCCTAAACCGCTTTAATGTCCCCCAATTTTCTCTGTGCCCTTTACCGACCCCCTGTTATATTGAAGGTATAAATTATTATCGATCGCTAACTGAAAGTTGCAAAAAGTAATATGTGATCATTGTTAAAATTTCGTACTATATTTTTCAAAATTGTGCCCTATTTTGGTAAATATTAGTTTTATATATAACATCTTGACTTGCTTATTTGTCCTGGCAAATTTGTGAATTCATGAACTGGGTCTAACATATTTATACATGAGAAAGTTTTGCAAAGAGATTGATGTCGCGAGACGGATAAGCCTACTTAAAATGGATTTCACAAATGTAGATTCTCAAAGCTTTCCGTCTCTATAATAATGGTGTTTCAAAGATAGAATCAGGAATCCTAAAGATTGATGGCCCAGCCCTACCATTTGAATTCCGACCTTGTCTAGTATTTATAATGCAAGTTCGGTTTTTTAATATAATTTAATGCTTATTGACTGAATTATTTTTGTTTCAAATTAATTTATTGTTAAAACATCACAATAATGTTTCGCCAAACATTGGCTTCATCCGGTGATGAATTAACAAACTTTGAATGTTACAACTTCCATTGTGCGAAATACCTACTAATTGTGCAAACTAACCAATTCACCAGGTATTCTGCAAAATGACCACAATTTTGGATAATCTACAAAAAGACGAAGTGATTTTAGGCAATTTGATAATGTTTGATGCAACAGTCAATCTGAAGCTTCAAAATCATTACATCTCACATTGAATAGACAATTTTAACATGGATAACAAGACTGGTATTATTAATATAAAAACGCTGTATTTAACCTAACTTCAGAAAGCCGTATAACATAATACAAAATTAGATCGGGAAAACTCGGCCAACATTCGCAATGCGGTCATCGCTGGCTGCCAGCCCGGTTTATGCCAACTGCCAGCGAATGAAAATCAGTAATCAAATCAGTACCATTAAGAAGACGCAAAGTAGTGCGCCGCACCGGCGATGTGGAATCAGTAAATGGGTCGGGTTTATACGCTTAGAATAGTTAGAATAAAAAGGGAATTTCCAAATTTAAAACATAATGAAAAAAATATATTATTTAATTAATTGTTTGGAAATATATTGGGGGCTCATTGACCAAATGACCTACAGAAGGAGCCGCGTCTGTATTTAAGAATATAATATTAATCAGAATTGTTAGATTGTTCTGATCTCTTATATTGTCTGTTTAACGCAAGGAATTTTGTGATGTTATCTCTCTATTAATGATAAGAGAAATTAATGATGTGAATGTTAAACGGTCGTTAAATTTTAAAGTAATTAAACAAGGAAACGTCTAAGATAACATATATATATATATATATATATATACATATATGTACAGGGGGAGGCTGTGTTTTAGTGTTCTGAATAATTATTTTCAAAAGAGAAATATTTAACGGCCTCATTATTGCAAAACTAATTGGCTATAAATCAAGATTAACAGTTCATTAACTTTACTTGCGGTTCAGGATGTAGAATTTAGGGCCTCAATTTTACCGAAATGGAATTTTGACTTCGAGAAAATCTATACCCTAATAATACCCCGACTTCCGATTCTTGCTGCAACTAGAAGATAATGATTAACATATACTGGTATCCTACTAGAATAATTTGCCTGAAAATGATCAGGACGAAAAGTGCTTTCTAAATTTTTTGATACGTTGAAAATTTCAAAACATTACAAAATGGTCTTACTAAAAAGTTGTTAGGTCATTTTTTTTTTTAATTTGACGACCCCAAATTAGTCTAGAAACAACAGTGTAGTGAAATGACTGAAAGTCTGGTACTAAACATATTATTGTAATTATAATTTTAGATTCATGTTAGCAAGTTTACCTTTGTAATCTTCATTAGATTCATCTGGTTCTTCAGATCTTATTCTACAGAAGTAAGAGATACGCCGTAACGATATGTACATTGTGTAAATAAGCATTGGTAGAGCTTATCGAATTTAATTTTTTAGTACAATGCACAATTCTTATTCATTAACGTTAATGCACTCATCCACTTTATTTTTAATGTTTGTCGACCATAGTTAAATGTAATAGACGTATTTGTGGAGTAACTGGAAAAAACGCAAACATTCTTGAGTGTAAGTTGACATTAACTTCCGATATAGCTGGAAGTGGCAAGTAACTGAAATTAATTTAGATAGAAAGATCATGCCTTATAACCCCTACTCCCAAATTTTCAAATCTCTAACGCGTTTAGATTTCCTAAAACATCTAATGTAACACTCAGTTTGAATAAGACTTTTTAGTAGGTTTTGTCTAGAAAAAGTTTATTACTTTTAATGATTCAATGCGGTATGAAGCTGTAAAAATAATATAAAAGGGAAACAGCAAGTTGCCAAGATATATTTGTCTTATCGATTGTATAAAGTGTTCTAAATCTTGCACGAGTTAAAACAATTACTACAGATTGTGTTCGTTGCTGGAAGATGTGTTATTCATTGCTTTTCAAAGTAAGTTTCAAGATTTATTTGCGGAAAAAGAATAAAAAAGTTGTCTCAAAGTTCTTCGAACTAGCGTCACTCTTCAATTACACACAACTTCTATCTATCTATTATATATGTTATTATCTTGTTTTATTTTCATGTCGTGTTTCTATTATCTGATGAAGCGTGCGAGAAGGGGCTTGACAAATGCCTTCAGTTTCGCATACGTTCCCTGAAATGAATAAAAAAAAAAAGAAGAACCGGATGTGAATGATTTTCCTTTAAAAATACAACAGACGTTGTATCATTTATTACCTTCTGTAATAAAACATTTATTGTTTCTTTCTATATGTATGCTACCAATATTTTTTGTAATATATTAGATTAGGGTATACCGAAATTTTATTGTTGTAGGACATTTCTGATCTGAGCCAGATTCGAATTCGTGCTTGAAAAATATACCGAAAATGATTAACGTCGTAATGTTTTTTCATTTTAAACCACCATTATATTGCGTTCTTTTTCGAAAAGAAAATTCGCAGTTTTGATAAATCCCAGTTTCAAAACCAAACATGTCATATTAGTACCATTCCAATTTTTAATTAAGATAAGTATATGAAAATCTTAATGTGCTAGAGAAATTCTACAGCGATGTTCTAATTAAAATATAAAGGATATTTCAAAGAAAACTACTCTCTTAGTTATTTTGAATATAGAAAAGATGGAAAAAATGAAGGATAAAAAGGATTTAAAAATTTTTAAATTTAGACGAATAAGTATTTTAATAAAGATTTTTGAATATGTCATATTTTCGTCTAGGAGTCCATCGGAATCAACAGCGTAATTCAATACCGGTAGGAGTATTAGCCCTCGCAGTAGTTGTTTCTATTGATTCCATATTTATATTTATAAGGATAGTTTTGTTTAATTCAACAAGTTTTAATGGCATAATGTGATAAAATTATTTATAACGTCAGTTTGCGCATAAGCTGATCAGACAAATACACTGAAGCATTAAAAAATGTTTTATGGGTGGTGTGAAATGCAGACAAAGGCAGACAAGTTTAATAGGTAGTTGTGTCAGTTGATCGGAAACATTTTAGACACTGAAACCTGAAGCATGGAGACACAACAAAAACTGCCTACTTTTAATTTCCGTTTTGGAGACACCACCTGCATTGAATAACTAATAATTACCACTGACTAAATTTTACATGAGCGGACACGTGTTTCGCCCAATTCAACGAGTCTCGCGTTGATAATGCCCAGGTGTCAAGTGGGCGAAACACGTGTCCGCTCATGTAAAATTTAGTTATTAGTAATTAGGGTGAGTCTTTCTTTATTTAATTATTGTTTTACTACAGTCTCCTATTTTCTACTACCTGTATTGTTCTTATTAATTGTAACAGTCTCCTACTTTTCCTTGTTTCATTTGCTTTAAATTCGAGTATATCATTTCATTTATTTTATTTACATTTTATAATGCCTCTTAACAAAATTACTTACTAGGATTTTATAAAAATTTGTTGAATTTATGAAATTCTTATTTGAATACTCCACGTCTTTAAAAAAAACTCAAATATCTAAATAAATTTTTAAGTATTCATAGGCAGACAATTACAAATCAAAAAACGGAAAATTACTGAAAATAAGAATTTAAAACCACCCCCAACCCCATATCTTTCCGCTAAATACACAATAATTATTATATTATTATGTAAAAAATTAAATAAAATTTATATGAAAGGGGCTGATTATTAATATTTAATTGCGAAATGAAAATGCGTTCTCGCAAATTAAAAGTAGATTACTATCATACGTCAGCTTCTTCCGAAAGTTGTCAGTTATGCTGACCTAATTTGTTACGTCCACATTTCACTTGTTCAGATTTAGCACAATTTATAAAATGTCACCCACATCGAATGGCCTGACAGAGAAAGCTCTCCTGACAGATTTATAATAATAAAATGAAAACACAATATGTTAACTCCCAATATACTATTTATTCACTCGTCACAGCTGTTTCGTCACCTTGTGACTTCTTCGGAAGTATACAAATTACTTAAAATTATTACAAAATGTTGTCCTTAAATACTAGCTTAGGGGGACGAGGTAGGAACGGGGAAGATGTTTAATAGAGGGGAATAGCCTACATCTATTTGTTCGTTAATTAACAGGTTACTATTTTTAAATTTGTTTATTGTTAATTTTTCTAACATTGATATTTTATATAATGTACAATTTCAAAATCTTCATTGAAGTTGTGATTTTCATTATTTAAGTGATTTGTATAATTTGAGTCAGTTTTCTTGTTAATGTAAGAATGTTTATGCTCTTTAATTCTAATTTTTAAATTTCTGTAAGTTTTCCCTATATAAAACATGTTGGAAAATTTACAATTGATTTTATATACACCTGATTTATTATTTTTGTCAGTTACATCTTTGTTGTTCTTTAGGTATTTATGTAACGTATTGTTAGTTTTAAAGGCTAGTTTGCAATCATTTTTGTTTAATAAAAATGACAATTGTTTAGTTGGATGTCCTAAATATGTTAAAATTTTATAGTTTTGTTTTTCTTGTACTTTAGGGTATATTGAGTTTATAACTTTTTTATATAACATCTTTTTTAAATAACATCTTTTTTAATAACATATTTACTGTGTGTATGTTATAGTTATTATTAATTGCAATTTGTTTAATTATCAAGAGTTCTTTTTCATAATCTAGGTTAAGGAAAACATTTTGTAATAATTTTAAGTAATTTGTATACTTCCGAAGAAGTCACAAGGTGACAAAACAGCTGTCAAGTAAATAAATAGTATAATGAGAGGTAACATGGTGTGTTTTCATTTCATTATCATGAATCTCAATCAAGTATCAGTAGACAACATCGTATATAATTTACAATAATATCATTATACGGGTTACACTATACTTGTACAATATTATATACTAATTAAACCAGTCCAAATTTGAACAATTGGGTACAGTTGTCGAAGATGCATTGCCTTTGCATATTAATCATACCTTAACCTAATTTAATTCCTTGGTGCATAGCATTACATTCTTGTTACATTGCACTTCAAATACACCAATCAAACAAACAAACAAACAAACAAACAAACAAACAAATACATCAAATAAATAAATACAGATACGAATGCGGTTAACGTAGCAAATACGTTACCAAGTTCTATTCTATTTTCTAATATCTTTATGAAATAAAACCAAAAACAAACAGTTACAAAACTTTTATTGTAGTACACAATAATATTATATCACAACACAGCGGCTTCCTCAATTATACTTCCACCTGAGGAAGCCACTGTATGGCGAAATAATATTATTGTGGTCTACAATAAAAGTTTTGTAACTTGTGTTTTGGTTTTATTTTAATATGGAGTTACAAGAATTAACAACTTCGTCGATTAATATTTATGAAACAAACCAAGTGTTATAGTTATCTATTTAGCAATATAAATATTTCTGTTGTTTTTGTTTATTCACAGACTTTCGGCTTACTTGTTTACATTACTCTTGTGACGCTTTAAAAAGGACAATTCTTCGTATATAAATCCTCCCCTGTAATAAAGCATGTCTTTTGAACCTTTATAATTACAATTTATATTCTTACTTTTCCACGAATACTGAAAATACTATAAGTATATTTACATTTGAATTTATCAAAGGTAAAAATACTTCAAAAGAACTGAACAGATCTGTCTTCACTTATTAAAAATAACGAGTTTTATGAAATGCAAAAAACGTGGACAAAAACATTCGAATAAATAATACTAACATAACAATGAAATGGACAGGGTGTTTCACAAAAGCTTGCAAATGAAATAGTAAACAAAGCTAAGAAAGAGATTTTCTTAAACCGCTGCTTGTATAAAATACCACATTGCTTTTTACCAACGATCATTATTCGTTTACAAGTTGACTTACTTGTGTACCTTTAGTTCTTGGTCAAAAATTTATCGAATGTATTAGATGCAGATCGCGATTTCGATCTTATTATTTCTCATAAGTACACCATATTTAGTTAAAATAAGTTAGTAACCAACCCTAAGTTGTTCCATAAAAGGATGTTGATACAATATTGTATCTTAGGTCCTTGGCTAATGTACAATGTCGAATTAAGGGTGCCTCTACCAGGTATCGTAGATCGGGGGTCGCTTTTCATGCGAGAGTTTGATCAGCAACTTTCACTTTTCGAAAACGTATATTTGTAAATAACTATTGATAACTTAATTAATAAAAAAATAAATGAAAACTGTCGAAATATATTCGGGTATTTTCTAGTAATTTTTTTCGGTAAATATATACCCCCGTCTCCGGGTCAGCCAGACAGTTGATTTCCGGACGGGTAATGTAAATATTCAACGGCGAGGTACAAAGTGATATAAATAAAGTGCATTATTATTTGTCAGATTAATAAGTAGTTTAAGTTTGTTAGTAGTGTTTAAGTGATTAAATAAATAGTTGTAAATAAATAATTATCCAAAAAAAAGAAGGTAATAAAATAATTTTTCGTCTAATTATAAAGGATCACAGATTCCACATATGGAACGCGTCATACACAGTAGGCACAGCGTACCGAAAGCCATATCCCACGACCGGTTTCGACCTATCTGATCTCATCAGGTGGACGCTGGCAGAAAGTGTTTTACAATTTATAAATATAAATGCGGAATCAACAGAAACAACTACTCCAAGGTGTAATACCTCTACCGGCATTGAATTACACTGTTGATTCCGAACGATTATTAGACGAAGATAACAATCCAAAAAAAGAAGGTAATAAAATCCTTTTTTGACTAATTAGAAAGGATCACAGATCCCACATTTAGAACGCGTCCTACACAGTGTGCTGTGCCTACTGTGCCAACTTTCTGGATTGCTATCTTCGTCTAATAATCGTTCGGAATCAACAGTGTAATTCAATGCCGGTAGGGGTATTACACCTCGGAGTAGTTATTTCTGTTGATTCCATATTTATATTTAATAAACAATTGTTAAATAAATAAGTTAACTAGAAAATTCGTTACAATATATAACAATTTTTTCTGTGTTTCATAAATTATCCTGAATCTATTTTCGAATAAATGAAAAAATATATAATTTTCTAATTTTGAGCACTATGTGACAGTATCAGTTATATCGCCGTCTAATATTAATATGATATTACTTGTGTATATTTCTAATTATTTTTTTGATTTTATAATCATATTTTTTATGAAACTCTCTGTATATATACGTATTTTAGTACTTACATGCTTACGACATGGACACATAATTGTAGACAATCTGATTCGTTGTAGCATGAATAGAAACTTGGAGACAAATTTAGAAAGATCGAGTTTATTCTACAGGAGATAACGGGAAAATAGGTCTACAAGAAATGTTAAGAAGAGCCGTTTGAAGCAGACAGTAACAAACTAATTACAGAGGCTTAAGGGCCTGGAATAAGAATCATTAACTAACCGCTAATTAGGCACGTAATGCCAGCAACAAAAAAACTCTTTTAGTAGGTAGAAACGTCTTTATCATGGTTAATGAATTAACAACATCAATGGATTGCAATAAATTTTTGGTGTTATTAATATGCATAATGTTCCCAAATTGGAACACAACAAATTTTAGAAAAAAAGATATACTTAATATAAACGAATGTAGAATTTAATAGAATAGAATAATATTCAAACGTTTCAAGTGAATTTATTAAACAATTTCGACGAATCGTTTCGATCTGACGATCATTTTCTAGAGTACAATACGATACCAAATGTAAAATGGCACAAACTATCCTTCAATAATTGGTACAAGTTACGATAAGGAGTAGGGGATGAAAATCATGAAATTATAGATTGTGTAATATCGGAGGGGTGTTGCTTACAGTTAGTTCTGTTTGGTTATTGATAATATTGAGTTTTTAGGTTAAAGCTTTTTTGATCTCTAGGTTTTCTAGAAGATTTAATTTTTTTGATTTTACGTTGAATATGTAAAATATTTAAATTGCCTTTGTCAATGATCGAATGATTGGCATTTCAGAACACTGTGTTAATGGAAGTCATGAAATTGATAAAGGTAATTTAAATATTTTACACATTCACCGTAAAAGCATAACAATAAATCTTTTAGAAAACCAGGAAATCAAAAACTTTTTGACATCAAAACTGAATATTATTAATAACTAAACAGAAATAACTGTAAGTAACAACCTTATCGTAACTTGTACTAATTATTTAAGGATGGTTTATACCATTTTACATTTAGAATCGTATTGTTCTCTTGAAAATGACGTCAGATTATTTAACAAATAGGGTTGAAACGTTTGAATATTTGTCTTTTTTTTAAATTTAAATGTTTCATCTACCAAGCACCACAGCGAACATAGAATGTTGTCTTTGTTTTCTTTTCTTCTGAAATAAATAGGTATATAAAATTGAAGCTGCTTGTAAATATTTAGCTAAACAAAAGTCCAATAGAGGTTTAGTACACAAACGATCCTTAAAAAATATGTTTAATGTCTGTCTATTTGTCTGTCTGTCTGTGTGTACGGACTAATCTTCCAAACAGCTGAACAAATTTCAATGGGATTTTTATAGAAATGAAAAGGAAATTCTCAGAAATTTGAAATCGCGGGGTATAGCTAATCTACAATAAAGTTTATTAATTTCAATTGAATTGTCTGTTGGATAATTATGAAACATCGTTTAAATTAAATGAAAATATATAAAAAAAAATGCTTTTAGATGTTTCAAATATGTTTATTAACACACTCTACATATGTTTCGACTTCTGAAGTCTTTCTCAAGAGTAATAGATATTTACTAAATTTAAACTGTAACTTAATGTTATTTATACAAAAGTCAAAAAGTATTTATAGTTAGGTATTGCAAGTAATAAGATGTACAGCTTTAACAAACAACAAACAAAAAACCGATAAATTACAAAAAAGTGGTATATATAAGCTGAACTGTAAGCATTGTAATTCTTTTTACATTGGTCAAACAGGTCGTAATTTCAACATACGTTTAAAAGAACACGAAAAAGATATAAAAGACAAAAAGGTATCTACAGGCATAAGCCTACATTGCCTAGAAAATGGCCATAAAATCGACAGAGATAACTTCAACCTATTACATATAGAAAATAAAGGTCAACGTCTAAATATTTTAGAGCAGTTCGAAATTAAAAAAGCCTTTAGAAATAATTGTAACATAACAAATGATAAATCCGAGTTCAAAGACACACCGGTGATTGACCAATTTCTGAAGAATTACAACCCGACAAGGGTTTTTCCCTAAATAACTATACCTTTGTATAACTACCTCTAATATACTTGTACCTGTACATCTTATTACTTGCAATACCTAACTATAAATACTTTTTGACTTTTGTATAAATAACATTAAGTTACAGTTTAAATTTAGTAAATATCTATTACTCTTGAGAAAGACTTCAGAAGTCGAAACATATGTAGAGTGTGTTAATAAACATATTTGAAACATCTAAAAGCATTTTTTTTATATATATTTTCATTTAATTTAATAAAGTTTATTGTAATTCTGCATATAAATTGCGCTACCTTATTTGGAGGAAATTAATTTTTGGATAAATCCATTAAACAAGTGAGGTTATCCCTCCTGTAATTATTTATCGCAAAAATAACATTTAGAGATAATAATGCTATTCCCGCAAGTTTGCCGGACCCTTTTGATGTTAAGGCAATACGTAGAAGAGGTAAATGTATAGATAGATGTATCTCCTTGTGTAGTTCTATAACCATTAGGGAAATAAGCTCAATCAAACAACAATCCACTTTGACAGGATTACGTGATACAGATAGGTCAGCAGGATTAAGCAGGCTTCTTCCATAATTCCTGTTGCTGACAAATAATTTAACGAGTAATACATTTTTCAATACATTACAAATATGACAGGGAGCTAACTCGACGAATGGTGGAAACAAATATGTGTTATGTAAATGTACAAAACAAAGATTTATATCATCCAATTAAATGACATGTTAATTTAATAGGAATGTGGTCTGGGCATTGGATTACTGCGAATTGCATATTAATTCCGTAGCGAAAACAATCAGATCGATCAATATTCAATCGAATATGGAAATGTTTATTTATTTTTAATAAAATAGTTCAAATTGATTACAGACTTATCTTTGTTTTTTAATTATTTCGGAATTGTACTTGTTGTTAATTTTTCAAGTATCAAATCAATTAAAGTTTGTCTTTCAAACCCAAGAAAATTATTATTATCATAATTTCTTCGGAAACAGCTTCACCTCGAGATTTATGAAATAGCGTTGTAACCTTATTTGCAACAATTTGGGGGTGACCTTGCAGAACACCTAACAAGTGTTTATTTATAATTTCCTAATTGTTGAAAACATGTACTTGTTCTATTACGTGATTCATGAATATAGATTTTTTATTATAATTTTTACAATGTACAAAAATGCGTTATTTAAATGTCCTGCCCGTTTGACCTATATAAATTCAATTACACGAGTTACAATTTAATTTATAAACACTATATTTTGAATATTTTAAGAAATTATTTATTGTTTTGAGGACTACTTATGTATCTTTGTTATTGATTTCTATGGTAATTTTTATAGAAGAGGAGCCTAAATAAGATAGTGTATTAAATTTACTTGTTTAGGTTTTAAATCTGGGCTAATACCCTTACCGGCATTGAATAACACTGTTCATTTTGGAAGATTCATAGATTAAAATAACATATCCACAAAATAAACCGGTTGTAGGATTTGGCTTTTAGTTCGTAGTTCCTGCTTAGTGGGACGTGTTCCAAATATGGGATTTTTGGTCCTTAATATTTAGACAAACAAGAATTTTAATATTAATCATTAATAGTGAAATATTCCTTACGAATTTTTAGTAGGGGTAAATTGTTAAATACATTAATACGATATTAATTATTGAACTAATTTATACCCACTACAAATTACCTCATACAATGAGGGAAAATTTTTGTTGCGTCCCTTGGACCACCAACTGATTTATTAACATTGCAAGATGTGTAACGTCTTCACGCCGATTTTCTAAATTATGATTTTTAGCTTCTTTTGTTCATTTATTAGCAGTTCCTTTCCTTTGTCAATTTAGTTTCGAATCCTTTCCTAATTGCACTACCATAAATCGCCGATAAATTCCGATAATTTTTCTAGCTGTAACTGTCAACCCCTTAATCCTAACGTCCGTCAATTTGTATCATATTTCTGTCACATTTATAACCATAAACCAATACGCTCCAACAAGTTTCAAAACCCACCTTCCTAACTTGTAACACCCATCATCATTATTCTCATCAAATTTAACCACACCTTCATCCCTTTCCAACTTAATCTACAATCTATAAATAACCTTTTTTTAAAAAGGAGACCAGATCAGATCAATAACAAGCAATATCAATTCAAATAAAACTATCTACCTATCAACTTATATCAACAACAAGTCTAATCAATTAATCAATATTCAATCGACAATTCAATCGTGACGCAACGCTTCCCGGTAGTTACTCCCAGTATTATCCGTGTATAAAGTGTAAATATATGTATAAAAACCCTGCTTAAAGACTCTAATTCAACGACTTACTTCAACTATAAAAATTCAACACAAACACCTGGACTTCATCAAGTTGCAGTCCAGGACGATTCATAACGAATCAAAACAAATTTGTTGCTATTTTTTCCCTCATTGTATGAGGTAATCTGTAAGGGGTATAAATTAATTCAATAATTAATATCGTATTAATGTATTTAACAATTTTAATGCCTTGTTTTTTGGAAATGCTATCTTTGTCTAAGAATCTTTTGTAATCAACGTGGTAATTGAATGCCGGTAGGGGTGTTAGGCCTGGGAGTAGTTGTTTCTGTTGATTACATATTTATATTTAGAGTTTTTATTGATTTTGTATATTGTTATCGTTAAGACTCCCTTTATATCGATTGTTATAAGCTATTTGTTTTATAAAAATATGTATGATCCTCTTATTGTAAAAATTTGTACCGAACATTTACTTCCCCCTCCCCATAAAGCAATTAGATTTTAGTATTTAAGGTACTTTTGTAAAACTTAATTATGATTCCTTCATTCCTTCTTCTGAAGATAATCTTCTAGGTCGAAAAGAATTGTTAAGAGTTTTAATAAAAATTAAATGAAAATTCCTTAAAGTGTGTTTTCAAAAAAAAAGAGCCAATCTAATATGATAAAAAAGTTTGGCGTGATTTTTATATTTTATTGTAATGAATCAGGCAAAAATCACCCCAAAAATGCTTTTACTATATTAAATAGATTAGGTTAGGTTAAGGTTGGGTTGGTTTAGGTTACGTTTGTTTCTTTATCAAATTTTCATTCGTTTTATAATATTGCAGGTTATGCAAAGCTTATCGCAAACCGATACTTTACAAATGTATCCTGTTGAATCCAGATGAATGACAAATAGTTCGTATATGTTCATCATAATGTTTTACAAAAGTTTGCACGCGACCAATTCATCAGAAGAATCCTCTTGTATCTTTCACCTTTAAAATACAGGAGAAACATGTTATCATTTTATAATCCAAAATATATCGAATAGGATATCAATCTTATTCAATTTCGATCTGCGTATAAAACTTGCGTTTGGAGCACCTTAGAGGAATGTGAAAAATTAACTAATTGAAGGACTACTACTTGCCAGTGATGATATCCTGAAAGCAGATCTGGTTGATCGTTGGCATCGTGGAAGCGCCGTTGGGATGCGGCAGTGAGCGCTGACAACCACTCCTCCATCTCACGACGAGATTCAGCACAAAGCACCAATGACCTAAATGTTGTTATTATCTGTAACAAATCCAAATAAAAAAGGTAGAAATGAATGATAGAAGCAGGTGAAGAAGAACGAATTTTCAATTCTATTATTTGTTTCATAACCATAAACGAAAAGAAAAATGTGATAATAAAAAATAATATGGAACGACAAAGATAAATATAGAACACTTTATAATATAGGAAATGGAACATACTATAAAACAAAAAGGCTTCTCGAAACAGACGAATATTGACAGCGCAAAAGAGAAGACGTCATAAAGAAATGTAGCAGTAAAAGTAACAGCTTTTTTGCTCTTACTCATTTTTTTCTTTTTATTTTTATCAAGTTTATAACATTTAGATAGTTACAATGATTATTTGGTTTCGAGGACGTTTACTGGACGACTACCTAGATAAACCGACCCGTAGTTGCAGGCGAAACGTCATCGAAAAGAAATTTCTAAAGGAAACTGTTAGAAAGGTCGAAAACTAATGCTCATTATAACAAAAGCGCCGGCCGTGAAAACCTACACATACTTATATAGATAGTGCTTGAATAATTTTATTTACATTTCAAAAATTATACTGAAATTCCTTTTCAGTCTTTGCAGTGTTCAATTAAGTTAAGTTATACTTGAGACGTATACCTATTAGTCTTCAAAGAACGGTTTGGAAACGAAAATTATTTTTAGATTTCACACGAAGCACGTAAATTCAATTTCAAATGGGAATGACGTCAGTCAGTCAAAGACAATAACTTTGGAGAGTACTCAAGAATGAATGAAACGTTTTAACTGCAAAGCTCAGAAATGTATGTACAGAGGTACTTATCACAAAATACTTGTGCTGATCATAAAGTCATATGCAAAAACGGCATTTTCTAACCACATAAATAATTCCTCTTGACAAATATAAACCGTTTTGGGTCAGATTTTACATCCTTGTAGAATTCGAATATACTGAATCCTGAAGATCGATACATAAATAATGAAGAATAAGAATCGTAAGAAGCGAAAAACGTTAGATGTACGTCTCTTTTGTTGTAAATGAAATAATATAAATGAAGAAATTGCCACAAGTACTCAATAATAGTTACAAGGATCCAAACTCTTAATTGCAAAAAAAATGTTTGAACAGGGGCAATGACTAGTAAAAGTAATACTTGTTCGTATTTGTTTCAGTGTCAAACATTCAAAATTTCATTTTTAATATTCTGCCGTACATTTCTAATTGTGGTGGATGTTTTTGGCATAACACACATTGAAGATATAAATTTTAAAGCTGAGTTTGAGATCGAATGTAATACAATTTATCGTTCCAATAGTTTCTGCTTATTTTCTTCATTTCGTCTTGAAAACGATTTGGTTTGAGTACGAGATTAATTTTTAATAGTAGATTTTCATCGTTTGTTATTGTTGATGTAGTATTGTATGTGAAGATTCAATTAAAATTTCCGGCTTTTTTTCAAATATAATTAAGTTAGGGTCATGCGGGATTTGACCTTAACATGGCGTGCATTTCGCAAATGTAATAATGCAGGTAGCGTATTACAAACAAAACAAGTAATTAACGTTGTAATAAAAGCACTTGTTGCAACAGTGTATAAAGGGTCATCCAATATTTCATTTCTTAACATAATAAAAAGATAAAATAACGCACACGTTGAATAAAAAACCCAAATAATAAAGTTTGAGAAAAAAGTTTACCTACAGCTTTATTGTTCATAAAATAATACTTAATGTCGTACAATTTTTCTTGCAATAAATTTACATTTCTTTCTACATTTTTCTAAAAATTTAATGAACTATTTAATGCATGTTTTATAACTAATAAATGTACCTTAACATCTGCGCCTTACCTAACTTTAAAATTTAGTCAATACTTCTTGTTATGTTCAGCCATATATGAACCTATATACTAGGTTATTTCGTTACTTTATTAAACATGTTAATATCGTCGCTTCAGGTGAAACGATTCAGGGTTATTTTAAAACTCAATTTTACTAAAGCCTCGCCTCCAGAAAATGTATGTGTCATATATGCTTCCTTCCTGTGCAAGTTATATATATATATATATATATATATATATATATATATATATATATATATATATATATATATATTACATAAGCGAAACAATGTAGGTAAGTTTTTCCTTCGGTTACAATAAGAAATAAAAACCAGAGACTCTGATATCCATACAAACAAAGCGTATTAAATTTGGGACACCCATACTTATTCATTTATAGGTATCACCCTTTCTTGTTGAACATATTCAAATCTGTTCATTCGGTTAATTAATTATTACATGCGGATGACTAATCATCCATTAATTTATCAAACACGATATTAAAGGCAATTTGCCAACATCTTCAGAACAATAGATTATTAGGGATAATAAAACTTGTCTTTTGAACTAAAATGACTGATAATCCTAATAAAATATAATACAACACATGGGGTGTCTGTAGAACCTAAAATATAAACTATATATGTCGCAGATACAAATATGATCCAATTAGTAAAAAGTTTTATAATTAGACGTACCTAATACGGTCACGGTACGGTACGGATACTGTACGGATGTGTGTAAACTCAACTTAACTCGAGTTTGATTACTGTAGGAAACGATATTCTTACGATTAGTTTATTTTACAGTATAAAAGTGAATGCAGTTGTAGTAGTAAATTTGTGTGAATTTGTTCTATAATACTATACATAGGTATCTTTTATTTAATAAACATAAAAAAGTACCTGAAAACTGTGGTTCACGTTTTTAATGGAACACTCGGCTAGGCACAGGTCGGTGAGATCGATCTCATCGAATATCACAGCCTGGAACAACAATAAAATAATAATTGCAAAGCACATCACAAATAAATAATCGAACACTAGACAACAAACTTCAAGGAAAATGTAATGGAACAGAATATTTGAAATCATAACAGAGCTAGATCCTGTTCATATTAACTATTTATGCTACATCCTTTTAAGGGAAATGTAAGAGGAGTTTTAAGGGATGTAGAAAAACCGCTAGTTATCTATATATATTTGGTCTAGATATTTTACATTCATTGAAAGAACTACGGGACTGCTGGTTACACTGTTATATAAATTTATGAGTTTTCATAAAATTTTAACACCTAAAAAGTTAATTGTGGCACAGTACACAGATATTTTGAGAAAAATCGTTTGTCAGGTGTACTTCACAAGAAGCATTACTGGTTACATTTGCTGCTTATGCAATACCCTTTTTTACTTAGGTAAAATAGAGATATACAATTAGAAATAAAACTACTTGAAATACTTTCACTATTATTTATTGCACCCTATACGTATTTAGCCTTATAAGGGCAACCTCAGGAGTAAATAATTATATTACTAACAAACTGTCGGACAGAGGGTACAATATCAAGGTCTAATAGAGGGTTATTTCCAAAATCTACTTGATCGTTTGTGACTATTATATTTTGTTTTATTGCCTTTTTAATTTCTAAAATTTAAAGCCTGTCTAAAATGGGTCCGCCTTTCAAATTATGTAATAGCTTCAAATTATCCTATACAGTTTAGTTGTACTCTTCAGAATGGTTTAGCCGAAACAATTGTCGAGTTGGATTAAATACACTTGTGGAATTTTCTATTGTGTGCCTAATTACGTATTTAGGCATGCTTCAATAACTCTACACCGTCGAAAGTTTGAAGATGTACATTCATTTTATTTGTATTGTAAATTTTATATAAACTATTGATTATGAGATAATATATTTGCTACAGTGTTCTCATAAAGTTTAGGTTGAATTCTGTTTTCTTTTTTAATAACTTTAGTTTTTAGCAGAATATCTGAAAATAATAATATGGTAGTAAAAGTAAAACACCAATGAATTATTCCTTTGCAATATTAAATCAAATTTTAAAAGTAAATTATTATGTTAATGAGATTTCGAATGACTTTTTCGAAACGTAGTTTACATTTGACATTCAATGGAGCGCCTTTTCGCTCATTACATCTTGGAATAAATCAAAAAGAGAAACGAAGAAAATTCAAATTTGTTACCTATCTTCATTTGAAAGGAAGTGACTCAATTTCATTTTCAATTTGCTTGCGTAGTTTCAGTAAGTAAATTCTGACTTAAAATGAGTTTTGCTACCGTTTTATGACGTCAGCTAGTAAAAAGCACTAAAAGTAAATTTATTAGCTTTCGAAAATTATTGGTCCGCCACAATGTTAATCTCGACGGTGGCCCTCCTTATAAATTGAAAATTTAAACATATAAATATATGAATAAATTATTACGTAAGTTAATGGTTTACGTAAAAAAATATTTGCGAGGCTAAAGATAACGTAGAACTAAAACCTTATTAATGTTTAAACAAAACACTTCACCAAAAAGTTGCACATCCTTTTTTTGTAGTTATGATCAACACAAATAGATAAAAATGATTCGAAAACCTATTATAATATAACAGAAAAGCACAGACCCAGACGCTTCTTGCACCAATTGCAATTTTGTTTGCGACAATTGTTTAAAACATGTAGAAGACCATATTGTCTGCTACATGTTATATAGTTTACTTATGCGACAGACCTTAAATTAAAATTTAAAGTAAAATTTTTGTTTCAGTAGGAAGAAATATGTACACAAAAATTAACAAAACAAAAGTATAAATAATTAAAGTGCAATGAGAATAACTGTGATTTGTAATGCCTTCGAAACGTCCTTGATTAAATTAATTACTTACTTGTACTTTCAATCATTAAAAGTTGAAATATTTTAAAATACACGATTCCTGAATCAAAACTGACATGAAAAACGTGTATTCAAAATTAGTCCTGTATGGTTAGGAAACTAAAATAAACAGTATGTTATATCCACCGGGTTCATGAAACTCAATTTGATGCACCACAGAAGGATTAATTAAACTTTGCTTTTAATTGAAAAATTTGAATAAAGAGTTCATATATGCTGATCTAGGACCCGTGTAAAACAATAACAAATAATTACTAGTAAATGAATTATAATCCGGTTTAATTCCGGTGAAACGCTGTGTTTATTTACTTTTGTGACGCATTATTTCAGATAACAACTTTTCGCTTTAAAGTCCTAGAATTTATAAAACAAATGTTGTAAGATTTAAAAAGGATTTCTTGGGAACGAAAATGGGTCGTAATAACATTATTTTTTGAGTTTTTGATAGAAATATTTGTATTTAACAAGAGTTGAGTGAGCTCGAATATATTTGTTTTATTCTGAAAATTTCAAACGAAAGCAGCCCTTTGCAGGGGAATAGAGAAACGTTATCATAAAACAACATTTTGTCAATTACATATCATTCATAAGAATGTAGTCAATTATATTACCTATTCAAAAAAGAAGGAATTAAAATCCTTATTCGTCTAAATTTTAAGATCAAAGATCTCACATTTTGAACGCGTCCTACGAAGTAGGCACAACGAACTGAAAGTCACATCCCACGACCGGTTTCGACCTATTGGGTCTCATCAGGTGGGCGCTGGCAATGTAATTCAATGCCGGTGGGGGTATTAGCCCTCGGAGTAGTTGTTTCTGTTGATTCCATATTTATATTTGTATTTAATTATATTACCGGTTGTTATACACCAATTACGTCTACGTGCTTCAATTTTGTTATAAAATAAGGAGAATAAGTTTTCAAAGAGGATTTTTTTAAACTTTTTCAATAGATTTTCCACGAAAATTGAAAACCATTTAATGATGATGAACAAGTATATGTAGACAACTATTATTTTGCATATATTATTTTGTTTATCTTCCAGGGCACCTTTATCTTTCAAAAAATATATTTCGGTTGCTATTTAGAGTCCTCAGGAAAATAAGTGGCTACTATCGAAATCAAAAGGCAAGACAATTTTCTGCGAGCTAATGTGCAACCTGTAGTATCAAACGTAATAAAATGAATAAAGTGTTTGTAATTTGTTTATTTGTTTAATAGTATTGGTTTGTGAAAAACGATGACAGAAATATTCTTTTTTTCATTCTGATCTGTAAATACCTAAATAGGCGTTTATAATTTCGATGAAAAGATTATCAAAATCCTTCTCGCGGGGCACATTAATCTACAGGTTTTTAGATTAAAATAAATTGGAATGTAATATGGTAGTGTGTCACCCTGTATATTTAGATAATATGTTTTCGTAATACAATAAGTTTGTAGGTTCAATTTGTGTTGCCCAGAAGTAACTAATTAAACAGTAATTACTTGGAAGAACTACGAACTACATAGTATCTCATATTAAATTCACTCTAACACTTTAATATCTTCTGGCCTGCTTTCATGTAGTTTGCGTCACTATATCTTCTCATATTAGATATAACGAGAGAATACAAGGTTCAGTTTAACTAGATAACAGAAACCGGGAACAGACTAAATCATTGTTAAGTATTGTTTAAAAATACTTATCACCTAAGTTCAAAACAAAATTTTAGACACACAACATTAGATAAAATTATATGCCTAATAGATTATAGCTTGCAAAGCTTTTTGATTAAATATTCGTAAACATGTTGCAAAATTCGCTCAACTTTTCTCATGTGTCATCTCTTGGATCATAACAAAGAACATAAAATATTTACTACCTTGTAGATAAAACATTTTCTCTGTCACTTATAAAGTACCTACATTAATTGTAACAAAAATAAAATAAAACACGCCGATTCCAACCAAAATATGAATAGATAATGAATATTCAATTTCAGGTTTATTGCAATCCAATCTTTATCTTTGTATAAAGAAAAGATGACTATGGAAGTTAATTAAATGATTTCTTAAAAGCTTGTTATTATATCCAACTGATATGAGCAGTCTTTGATAAAATTGGTTGTGGTTTCTTTTGATTGTGGTACTTATTCAGTTATACCTATTGTTCAATATAAGTCACCATATTTTTTATATGTTTCAAAAAAGTTTATTATTAACTCTACAATTGTTTCGGCATATGATGCCATTATCAAGAGTACTACTAGAATACTATTACTAGTATAGTAGTAATAAACTTTTTTGAAACATATAAATGCTACTTTTTGTTCTTAGTATTATTTTCAATATGTTTCATAAATTTACGACTACCGAGTCTTTAAATTGTGTTATAAAACAAAAATATGTTCTCGATTAGTATCCTGTTAGATGTGAATCGCGATTTCGAACTCGTTGGTTCTCTGCGCCCTAAACATCTCCAACAGAACACTGACCAACCTATCTGGTGGTATTAAATAGCCTTCAATGAATAGCTGCTTATTGTGGGATTCAATAATGTTCTGTCCGTCTGACTTTTTGACAGAATGTTGACTAAGAACATATTTTTTTTATTTGATTACTTGCCTATCACGTATTAGATAGATACGCTGGAGGTTCTGTTTTACGAGTTGTTATTCTTGTTGAACATTGTTGGATCCCACAATAAATAACAAATTTTTACAGATGACGGTCACACGCTGTTTGCACTTAATAATTTTATAGGATAAAATAGTTTGTTGACGAGCTAACTCCATCATTCTAAATTTTTGAAAATTTACCATTCAGTTTCAAGATTTCTTTTATTACTTACAACTCAAATTTTATTTTGATCGCATATTTTTAACTAACAATAATGTTCGGTAGATAGTTTATTTTGCCGCCTTTAAAATCGTGAGAAATAGACAAATCATAAACATTATAATGTTCCAAAATATTTGCTGTTTGTCACGTACCATTTATTGCTAGTTAATAACCAAAATTACCATCGGCTTCATCCATTGTGGGTACAATGACTGTATACCTCACGGCTAACAAACTATCATAGAGACTACTAAGTTTTGTAGATATTTAATTTTAAGTAAAATTTAGACAGTTCTCGTATAGACTCGCTGGAATCTACAAGTATTCCATAAGACTTATCATTAAGAAATTTTTATCTATATTTTACAAATAATCGTTAATTATCTATTTGCATTAATATTAGTTATAGTTATAAGTTTGCATTTAATTCAGTTTAATTTAAATATAGTTATCGGAGTTATAAATTAATATTTGTTTTCATTTCATGTGGTACATAGTACACCCCGTTGGTAAAAATTTAAATAAAACATTATCAACGACAAAACAAATAAACTATTCACAACGTTTTACTTATTTGTACTTTTCGCACTTATTTCAATCCTAATGGAGGCATTAACTGTGTTTTATCTTTTTTTCAAAGTGGAAATCGCCCACGCAAACTCGGTCCTGAATTAACAGAGCTTGTGCATTTTTCGAAAAGGTGTCTTACTGTGAAAACGTGTGGTATTTTGCTGACAAATGGATGAATTGTAAAACTCTTTTTATAGCTGCCAAAATTGGTTTCGTCGTTTAGAAACTGCTTCCGGAAGAAGAAGAACATAAAATTGAGCTAATACGTGTTTTTATCAGAATGAATTACATGACAAATCTTGTGATTTTTAGGCTTATTGGATAACTAGTAGATATTCTCCTGATTTTTCTCTTCAAAATTTTCCACATATTGTCTTATTTAGTTTATGTCTTTTTTACTACTGTTGTGTACCTTGTGATATCTTTTGATACACCAACACGGTACCAGAATATAGCTGACGCATAATAATTGACCCTGCCGCCTAAGTAGACCGCTGCGATATCTGTGAAGTTACTATAGTATCTACTAAGACGCTAGGGATACTGGCTTATCTACGTGGTACTAGTAATATATAAATAATAAGTAAGTTCTGTAATTTAGAAATTTATTTAAAAAATATTTGATAATTAAGTATTTCAAATCACACTACTTTTAAGGCAATAAGAAAAAATAAATAGCTATATAACTATACCAAATATATGTGTATTAACTGCCGGGTATTTGTTAGAAAGCGACAAATCTTATTACACTAACATATATAATGATAATAATATAATATTTTGTTTTATAACGTCAATGAAATGAAATTATTTGAGCTTTTAATGTTTTAGAAGAATACTATACTAGAAGTCATCCGGTATTTAGTCTTTATCTGGTACCTAATAATTCAATTTTTCTCCAAATGAATAATGAAGAAAAAAACAGACATTATATTATTAATTACAATTGAATAACTATAATATTTCCTTCGGAATCTAAAGGAACATTTTGTGCTTTTGTGGTGACAGCCTGTATTTCTTAATAAAACTGTTGATAAGACTATAATTTATTAAGAAATTATGAATTTCAATACGGAAATCAGAATACGATCTGGGCTGTGTTATGATAGGTTCACTATGGAAGATTTTCTGTAGTATTTATTATTAGTAGAAGAATTTGCAAATGAAGAAGACCAGCTACTGTTTAAGTTAACGGAAAATGAAAAACCGGGCATTTTTGAAACAAAAAAAGCATAACCAAAATTTAGAGAATGTTTTCTATTGACGCCATCTTAAGAACCGAAACCTCGCATTCTTGGGTATTTGGATATCTTTTGTATCTGCGTCTAAGAATCAACGGTGTAATTCAATTCCAGTAGGGGTATTAGCCCTCGGAGTAGTTGTTTCTGTTGATTCCATATTTATACTTTAAAAGAATTTAGTTTTACCTACTTAATAAAGAAAGTTTTTAACAAAGCCCTAAACGTATACAGAAAATTCTTACTTAAAAACTTAAAATTCGATATACTTAATAACGAGTTATTTGTTAGTTATTCTACACTAAAAAAAAAATACTTCTCCGAATCATGAGAAATTTCCGTGTTAGAAAATTTGATAAAGCTGCGTCAAGAAATAATTAATAGCATGTCCATTAAAAGCATTTCGAGTTTGTAAGCTGATAAAATGCTAATAGAAATGTGTTATCGAAACGATGCTACCATTTTATTTCAGTCAAAAGATCACGATTTGTCCCAAGCATATAGAAATTGATAGATCTCGTTAGAAATTGCTTTAGTTCACTGACTAAAGACTACAAAATTAATTGATAAAATCAAAAGAAAAATATTTACCTACTTTTCATGTATTTCGATATTTGTTTTGAATTAAATATAGTAGCGGGATAATTGAGCAAAAAATCCCTTTTTAATTACGTGTACAAATATCATTAAAAACTACTTTTTATTAATAATATTCACGATTTCTCCTAATTGCATTACTTATTAATTAATTACACATTCGAACCAGTCTTTAAAACCACAGTGTAACATAAACTTCATTGATTTCCTATAAATATTACAAAAGGTACACAAATCCGACAAACAAGAATTTTATTTATTAATAATTCCAATCGATTTTGCAGTGGATTCCTTGTCTAATATACCAATAACTTTTTTAACAAACAACTAAAATTAATTTCTCTTTTTATTAAAGCTGCCAATAATTGGGTACCGCATAGATGGATGTATGTGTATTGATTAGGTATTGAAACTAAGCCAATTTTCAACATTTTCTTTTGTAAGCATTAAAGAATTTATTGAAATTTTAAATATAAAACACAATTTCCACTATTTTTCTCTACAATTGTTTCACCCTACTAGGGCATCTTCGGGAGAAAATTGTATTACTTTTGTAATTGTAAATACTTCTCCCGAAGATGCCCTAGTAGGGTGAAACAATTGTAAAGAAAAATAAAATTATAGTGGAAATTGTTTTTTATTTATTTAAAATTTCAATATGTATTTAAATTTCCATAAAGTAGATGCTGATACAATTAATTAATTAAAAAAATTGTTGTCTTTCTTTATAAAGAAAACTCCAAAAATTACCGAAGATTTGTTATAGATAGTTTATACTGTAATTGTAATTAATGACTTATTATTTTTTTTTCCTTTATAGGACATCTTTTGAAAGGAGTTTAGGAAAGTTTGTTTCTCAAAGGAACGTAATGAAGAACAGAAACTTCATCAAAGAAATGACGTAGTCTGGCTGGGTTTTTTATTAACCTCAAAGAGTTACGTAGCTATTTAATAAACTCTCAATATTCAAATTAAATAAGGGGTGAAAGTTTCTTAAAGTTACGCATATCATTGAAATCGTTGGCGCGAGCACAACGATTATACGATAAGGTTGTTAAAAAGTCTATAGACTCGTCATTAAAGCTTTTTACATCTTTTCAAGCGGTTCTTTTTATTTTTTCTGACAAAGAGAAGTATATAAAAAAAGTACGTAACAGGAGCAATATGTATGTGTTTGTGGAAGGAACTTTATAACTTTCAAGGTGTCGCCATTAAAACAAATAAAGGCAATATAAATTACAATTACAAACAAAAAAGAACGGTTTAAGTATCAGTCAAAATTGCGAAACAACTTCAACATTTTTATGTTCTTATACATATGTATATTTGATTACGTGAAACAGGTATATAGCCAAAAAAGCTTTTCCGGACAATTCATAACTTTTATTGAATCTGTCAAGTTGAATAATAGCAGATGTAGATGATAATTTATGAAACACAGTTAGATTTAGAAGACAAGAAGTAACATTTTATTACATTAATGCGATATTAATTATTGAGTTAATTTAAATTCACTGCAGATTACCTCATATTAATGCCGAAAAAAATTTGTTACTGTTGTCACGCTCCCGCCAGGACTCCAACCCGGGATCTTTGGCTTTACGCACCAATGCTATTGCCACTAAGCTATGAGAGGTGACAAAATTTTTCCCTATTAATATCAGGTAATCTGCAGTGGGTATAAATTAATTCAATAATTAATATCGCATTAATGTATTTAACATTTACCCCTACCAAAAATTCTTCAAATATTCCATTATTAATGACTGATATTTTATTAAAAGTACATGAGGTAGTCAAATTATAAAGCGAGATTCTAATATAACAATAAAAGATTTATCAAAGAGAGTAGTTCTTTGCTATTTTGTTCTTTTCTTTCACGTAGGGTTAAAAGGGTCAAAAATTGATTTGATGGAATTTGAAGTTAGGATAACACAAAATCCAGGCATTCTGTGGCAATTTTGAGGTCAGATTTGGACTTATCATTGCAAACTACGTCAGAAATGGCTTCTCTGATCTTACTTCCTTATCCAGAACATAATAGCGAAATATCGCATTCCGTTAAGAATAAATGCAAGGAAGCAGAAATAAAAAGCTTCCAATTGATTTTATACAACCTTTATTTTCCAATAAGAAGAAATTAACTCTACTTAAACATAAATCAAAACCTGATGCTATTTTGAACACTAACAAAGAAAATAATTGTTTATATTTTACAATTATTAATTTTATCTTAAAACGATGCGAATTCAAAAATAATTATTTTGTACATTTAGTGTTTAAACTTAGAACGGAATGAAACCTAGTAGAGGGTGTAATCAAAGGAGTTTGTTAATTGGGTTAATTATGTATTATTAATAAAAGCATTCAGCAATGATTCAATTACTAGCGTGCCTTTGAAACGGTTCATAAGGAATTTTTCTCTGTTAAACTAATATTGTCAAGTTACGATATAGGGTGTCTCATTTGGATGGACCGTTAAACGTTTATATAAAAGTATGTATTGTAACGTTAGTTTTGCGATCAATAATCCAACAGCATACTGCATGTACTCTCTCTATGTTGCAAGTTGGGTTGAGATTTTAAAAACATTCAAATTATTCAAGAACATTTATCAAAAGTTATTTTGGGACTATTTATTTTATCCCAAAGTTTATATTTTTGACTTTCTTATGACAAGGGTAAGCTTTCTGAAATTTATTTGTGAATATTTAATCGCATTCATAATAATTACTATATAATAATGTTGTACGTGTCTATGGTTTTATAGGATTGCATAGGTAGAAGTATAAGATAATTTTGTGGAGTTATCTTCTCTCATAATACAAAATTTTATGATATTACCCTACTAAAACGTTTAACTAAAGAATAAAACAAACTAACGTGCCTATTTTCGATATCCAGAGTGTTCAGAATTATTAATTAAAAATCCTTGCATCAATTCTTAACGGAGTACTATATTTCGTTATTATGTCCTGTATCATACACAAATCAATTTTGTTAAGGAAACTAAGATCAGAGATGAAATTTTCGACGTAGTTTACAATGGTCCAAATATGACCTCACAATTGCCACAGAATGTCTGGATTTTATGTTATCCTAACTTCAAATTCTATCAAATCAATTTTTGACCCTAAACGTCTACCAACAAAATTATTAGGTCAGATTAAGGTACGGTATGGAGGCACACTATAATTAAAGTGTAAGTAGTCGTGTTCATCGACCAAGGGACCCTTCCATGCTTTGGACGGGTTTAACTAGTGACTGAAAATAATACAAAATGGGTTACACCGTTAAAACAATACACAGAATACAAAGAACGTTTCACTAAATTTGATCGAAAACCTCGACAATTAACTGGAGGAATACACACATTATTGATGTTTAAAACTAAACTTATATACTACTACAGGATGCAAAGAAGGAGGGTTGTATACTGACATTTATAATTTATTAAGTATAAAAAAGGTTTATAATTCATTAACAATCAATTATAAATGTCAGCATACAACTCTTCCCTCCTTCTCTTCGCCCTGTACTGGTATATAAATTTAGTTCTAGTTTTAAACTTCGGTAATTTTTGTATTCCTCGAATTAATGACCGTCCAAATTGAAACTTGAAATCTGGTAAAGCCGAATTTATATTATAATTGATTTAATTTAAGTATTACAAGTGACGAACAACTTATCAACCCGAACCTGTAAATCACAAATACATAACTGATTAGCTATATTAGAAAAATGTATAAATTGGTGAACGATTGCCACAATTATTTTATTTTTCTTTAATTATAAACAAAAATTACGTTAATTATTTGAATTATTATGTAAGAAGATACAAAAAGTGATGTATAAAACTATATAGATCTGGAATTTTTTTAAAAAGTAACAGACAATAACGATTTCAACGAACAAGACATGTACAATAAGTATCGACAGGTACAAAAGGGGCTACCTATTTTCGGAATTTAATTAATTTTCAACACATGGCACCACTTAAATTTGTATTAATTAAGTTATATTGTGTATAAGTTACCATAATAAAGTCATTTGAACATCATACTATTGAATCTAATTTAAATAATGGGAAAATTAGAGCTCAGTTTCTGCAGGACCTGGGCTGTCGAAAAATTTTCGCCGACATTTTTTAAATATTTTGAGTATATTTAAAGAATATATTGTAGATGTAGACATTAAAAGACATTTCAAATTTTCACGCTGTATACATTTTAGAACCTTTCTTTGGATATTTTGTACGTAAATAGTAAAAACTGGCAAAAATTAAAAGTAGGGTTATGGTACTGACAATTAAAATACACCACCGCCGTCAGGGCAAGCGATATTCGACTTCCACTCCTAAATGGGCGTTTACCTTTTCTAAATGAATGAAATAATTTACGTTATCATTCAAAATTTACTATCATAGTACTATAGATAGCACGTGCTTTTTTATTCAACTAAAGTAAAAGGTCATTGAACCCGCTAAAGACAGAATAAATAGGAGTATTACTTTAATACAATTAAAATAGACGGTGAACACTAAAATTGATCGTGTCTTATAAAATAAAGACGGGAATATCACTTTAATACGATTAAAATAGACGGTAAAACACTAAAATTGATCGTTTCTTATAAAATACAGGAAGAAAATTAGTAACATATATTACACATTGGATTACAAAAATAAACAAACTATATGTTTTATTATTTAAATAGCATAGCCGTACCCATTATGGTATTATTTTTTGGAAATCAGCTTGTTCAACGTGTTTATAGGCGGAGTCACAACTTTGAGGACTTGACTTTCATAAATTATAATAAAGTTACGGTTAGTGGAAAATCGCAACAGATGGCAGGTACTAAACTGTTTGTAATTATTTATTAGTCTGACTGTTAATTAATTAATTGCAACTTCGTCGCACTGACGAGGACAAAGAAGTTCGAAATCGCGATCAGTCGCGTCTAAGAGTTTCGTTAACAGTTTATTGATTGTTTAGTCATTATCTGGTATATACCACTTTTTCAGATCGGCTTATACACCAAGGCAGTGCACATGAATTAGAAATAAATAAATTTAGTATTTTCACTTACTGAAAAGTAGTATCTGTTATATTCGGTATTTTTAACACCCAACTTTATTCTAGAATTTAGAACATCTTCAAGTGATTGTATGCTATTAGAAGTAGACTGCAACAATGCGACAATATTTGCTGAAAACGAGTTATAAAGAAACATAGAACTAATAAGGGTAAAAATTATGGCCTGAAAGACATCTTGGTACAGTTTCAAATCCTTATTGACAAACCGCTTGGATTTGGAACAATACTAATTCTAATACACGTGGCTTTTCTTTTGTGTTTGTTTCATCATTTGGGTTTATGTGGTCCCAATAGAGAGTAATAATACACTTAACTAGAGCGGAAACAGTCAACATGCATAATGATGTGACAAGCTAACACAACAATCGCTTATTAAGACTGAGTGCACATCAATGTAAGCTAAGTAATGTCATGGGGTGGCTTGAAAGCTGTCGATAGATTAAGACGACGCATACATATCAAGTTTTTCTTACGATACTTCCGATTTACTCCGGTTCTATTCTTCTTCCGCTTTTATTCGAAAAAACATAATAAATATACCTTGACAAGGAGATTATCTAGCACAAATGCTGATTTATAACTGCTTAAAAATAAATAGAACGGAAAATTTTGAGTGCGAATTTGGGTCACCCTTTCTTTTTGTTATCCTCAAAAACTGAGTCCTATTCGCGCACTGACTATTCAGAAGATACTGGGGTAATTCCTAACAAGAAATTCATATTCAGAAATTTCTATTTCTCAACTCGATGATGATCAAATATCAATAATTTATTTTAAAAAGGAAAGTTTTCAAATATTTTTGAAATTACTTATAACTTGTTTTGGTGTATAATAAACTATTTTTAGCATTTGTTAACAGGGGGGAACTTTTTGGTATGGAACCCCAAAAGAACAATAATTCATCAAAGGTTTTGATAAATTACAAATATTATATATAAATCGAATTTAAATTGGCCAAAGTTCATGTTTCATTACAACAGAGTTTAAATTTTTTGTATGTTGTAACCAACGAACATTAACTAACTAACATTACATGCTAAAATCACCTTAATATTGAACGCGTAAAGTTATTCAAATAAATATCAGGAAATTTTGAATCTTTTTCAGATATTTCCGATAATAATAATAAGAATCATAGATAGGTAGATTGTATTTATATATTTTATGTTTACATGCTTACATATAATTCAATTAATTTTCATAAAGTACTTTTAAAAACCTCCGTTTTAATTACATTTTCAAAAGGTCGAGAAAATATTACCTTTTGTAGATGAAGTGATTTAAAAGTAAGAAATTCTAAAAAAATCGTTTTTATTTGCAGTCCCTACATTCTATGAGTACTCAATTTCCTCTCGAAAGGAAATGGAAAGTAAATTCATTTCCCTGTTTCGCATTAAACTCCTTCGTAACATTTTTAGAAAATAACTACCACTTCCTTAATCTTACACTTTGCAGGACATTTGTTAGTAATATCGCTTATTATTGGTTTCTTTTCTTCGAATTATCTTTTAGATAGGTAGTTCACATTTCTATGAGCCATCCTTGGAAGAACATAAAATTTAATGTTCGTTTTGTGCCTCCTGACTATTCCGAAAGGCGTAGGTAGAAAATGGGCGAAAATATTTTGAAAAAGAAAACACATTTCCGGTTGAACTCGCTTCCATTATATACGCATTATATTGGAAAGGGCATTGACGAAAATGGGCCATTATAGGCTATTTACCATCGTGATGTAGCTTACCAGGAGCTACTAACTAATATTAATGATAGCTAATGGATCATTTCTCATCAAATATGGGCATTGTTGATATCGTTATAATCTGTCAAGGTAAAAATGACTCGACAAAAATGCCTATAATAATACGTATCTACGAATATTGATGGGTATCTATAATTAAAATGGATTTTGAAATGTGCTTTCAACAGAATAATAATATTGCAACGATTTTTCTACTCCTATTTATTATTTATTTAAACAATTCTTTATAAAAGCTATTTACTTAATACTACCATATGTACCTACTTATTTATATATCACAATCGCTTATTGATATCAGTAGGTATTTATATTACTGTTTTTTACTGCTCGTTTGTTCAGTATTTTAAAAACCTGTCTGCCAGTCGCTTATTTATATTATTGTATAATGTTCTATAGCTTTTATAGAAGCGCCAAAATACGTCAACTAATTCTCCTTAATTTCCTTTTGTATAAGTCACACTTTTGAAGACAGCAATTTTTACTATTTAATTGATATACCCCCTATTTTTATTTGTTGTTTACTAATATGCGACCTACAATCGCGATATACAGATTTAATTATTTTATTTGTTGCCGGTTTGGATCGATCGAACATTTATGTTTATCATAGGAACTGTACAGCATGGAAAGAGCATTCGAATAAACTATTTTGTTTAGTAAGTTGGATACTAACGTAGATTTCAAACTAGAACTAGAATTAGTACTTACAGTACTCTTGATAATCACGGTCCGTTAATAGAAATTTATGTTGAAACAACGTTTCTCTTAAAGTTTCAAACTACAAAATCCAAAATTCAAACAGGTATATTCTTTAGAGGCTTGACCTATGTAGGGTCTTGAGTAAATTTGATTCAAAATTGTCATGTAATGTTTTTTTTTTTTTAATTTAGTTGTTTATTTTACCGCCACGTGTAACAGCAAAATTATGGTTTGAGGTACAATAATAAAGCTGGACAATTTTAAAGAATTCCTTATTACAAAAAGCGTTCATAAGAATTGTGACGACCTGAAATGTAACTGAGTGATAATAAATTTAAATATGTAGCCAAAGCGTACCTCTTAAAGAAAAAGCTTTGAAAAGTAAAAGAAAGTTTTTAAAATCGGAATTCTGTAAGTTCTAATAATTTGAAAGTGCGTTTAATGAAACTTTTAAAAGGTAATGGAAAAACTAAGTTGTTTGTCTAATTTGTGAATACTTGAATTGAAGTATAAAATCGATCAGGTTTCCATTTCTTCTAAATATGTTTTCAAGAAATTCAGAAATTTAAAGATATTTATTGGCAATCCATATAGTAGAAGAACAACTAGTTAGTAAAAACAGTATAAGTTCTTTGTAAGTAATTTATCAAAAACGCGATACACGTCTGGATGTAAATAAATTCTTGGCCGAAAACTTATACAATTGTGTTGTTATAAGCAACGTCGTCCATTCAGTTGAAGAAGTAGATACTTCTACAATACAAGGCATCAGTGACTAGCAGATACCAATAGATACTGACATAGTATATAATTAAACGAATCTACATTTACTTGATGGAAATTCATTGTAGAATTAGAAAAATAATAAAACACTTGTAATTTCCATATAAAAGTATATACTATAGTTAGTCAATAGATTCATTGGGGGTAATTTTTTGACCCATCGGTCCATTTCCAGGACATAGATGATGCACCGATACATAGCTTGCAATATTGCATTTTTGTATGTTTACATTTCCCTTCCTTTTTTTTTGTTGTTTCAAGTGTCGATGCATCGGAACCACCTCTTCTCTGGAGGGCAGTTCTTAAATTCATGTTAATATAAGTATTTTTATTTTCAATAGCAGAATCAATTCATCATTCAATCATATTAGATTCAAACCATCAAACATTTTTAGCAGAGATCATTTTTTGTACCTTAACATATAGCACCAATAACATCAAGATCTCTCTTAATATATAGTATTTAATAACACATAGTTTCATCTAATTAATCATAATCTATAGTCATTTAGTATTTTCGTAAAAATAAGTAGCAATGACGGCGTTCAATGAAATTAGTGTATATAGTTGTAAATAGTTTGGGTGTAATAAACTTTTAAAACACAAAGTCCGTTTATTGCATCTATTCCCCCATAGGAATCAAAAGAAGTGGCACATCTGTGCACCGGTGAAATAATCTCATTTCATCAACTAATAAACATATGTTAAGTGCAATAATTAATTTTAAGGAAATTACAAGCGTTTTATTTTTTATTTTTAATTATATACTATATATTATATTAACATATTAGATATCAAATAGTTGAAACAACAGCATAGTTGTTATTCTCCTAGCAGATGAAGTCACATTGTAGTGAAATTATTTTGTAAATTACAAATTAATATTTGTAACTGATTTTTGTTTTGTTCAGGTTATACGAATTTAGTTTTCCACATTGAGCAATCAATCCAAAATCAATAATAAAATATAAATTTGTAACACTTCTCTTTTAATGTAAATTGACAGGTTTTCTGAAATATAAAACGTTGAAAAAATATGATTTTATCGCGTTGCTTTCATAATAATGGCAGAATTTCAGTGCGCTACCTACCTTCACAGTTACCAACTGACGTTTTTTTAAAAAAAAAAAATGAATGGCCACGGTAGACGGTAGAAAAAAGTCTAAAAGCTAACATGACGCTGGAAAAGCATGTTTGAATGCATTCTGGGGCGTTACATGTAATGAAATATCGAACACGTACAAATTGAGCTAAAACGTACAAAAGGGGAATTCTAAAAATTTCGCATCAACGGAACGATTCTGTTAGATTTCACTAATTGAAATTGTTATAGCTATCAACCTGACTGGCAGACTGTTCAAAATCATTTTTTATTTACAGATACCGATCAATACTTACTTAATATGTACGCCTGATTCTAACGAGTCATCATGAACTCTGGTCCATCAACTACTTAATTAACGCAGCGTGATCTCTCAAAACCTTATTATTACAGTTTCCGTAAATAAGAAGAATTCATCCATAGAAAAAATGCAACTAATGCTTATTTTTGACAATTTTAATGTACTCGTTAGACAATATACATATATGTTCTCCGATCTCAGGCGTAATTTGTACTTGAATTTCTTGGTTCTGCGGGATTCCCAAAATTGTTAGTTAGTGAAGCTAGTTATTACAATTAGGTTTTGCTAACTTGTTTCTTATTTATTTATATTATTTGAATGTCAATCATGGTATAACCCTACAATACGACGATTGAATATCAATATTTTAACACGCTCAATACAAGAAAATGTTGCCGATTTCTTATTAAAAATCCTGATTAAATGACAATATCCTGGATATCGAAAATAAGCTCATTAGTCAGTTCTATTCTTTAATTAGACATTTTAATAATAAGGTAATCCCAAATTTTCGTATTATGAGTACAAATAGCTCCGCAAAATAATCTTACAAACATATCTATACGCTATCACCATAGAAATGTGATGCCTCTACTAAGTAGGAATTTACTATTAACCATCATGCATCTATGGGCGTGAAAATATCAGATATCACGCTACAATAACCGATGTGTGAGTAAATTTAAATAATCATAACAATATAATGCAAAGCGATATAATCATGTAAATAGTTTGGAATTTTTTTTCTGAATAATAAAAGCACAATAATTGTTTCGACAGTAACATATCTATCAAAAGGAATGAGTAACAGATAAATACTAATGGTCGGAAACTTGTTTACAATTATTTATATGGGGGAAATTCCAATTTCTAGTTGGTCGTTACAAATTTGTTGGTTCTAGTAACTGGCCCTGCTTATCACTAAAACTTCAAGTTGATTTAATCTATCGATTTTATTAACACTGTATAATAATTTTATATTTTCTGAATCTAGAAGACGTTTGTTTGTAATACAATGTTCTGCGATTCCAATACATTTGTTTTTATTTTCAATTGATTTAACATGTTCGTCAATTCTGTTATTTAAAGCTCGCCCAGTCTGGCCAATATAAAAGGCATCACAATTTTTACATTTAACCTGATATACGAAGTTTTTTTAAGTATATCAATTTTTTCTTTGTTGTTGACTAAAAGTGAACCTAGGTTACTTTTATTTACACATATTGTATCGTATTTAAATAACATATTATTAATCTCTGACAAATTTGGTTACTTATTATTTTTTTAAATATATTTATATTTTTTATTATTCATCTAATTATTAAAACATTTCATCAAGTGCCGAGCAAGTTTTTTCGGTTTCCACCAATTATATCTCAAATAACAATTTTGAAATATCAACCACAAAATATTAATGTTAAGGTAATATTTTGCTTCCAAGAAACAAAATTACTATTCACCTGACTCTATCACTGAAAAAAAAAGTTAAGTTAGTTAAGTGCTTAGATGTTCGCGTTTCATTTAAAAATTTTTTTTTTCAGGAGATCACTTTGATACAAATGAAATGTGTTACATCTGCTTTCATAAGTATTTCGTAAATTAGATAAAAAGCAAGGTAATAGACAATCTCCTTTGAATAGATGTAATAGCAATTAGGGCTACGAAAAGAGAGGGTTTCCAGATCAAGAGAGTTACATAAAGCTATTTAATAAACGTTTGATACACTACGACGTTTGAGAGCTTAACATTTCATATTTCAAGTACAAGCATCTATCTGATTACATTTCATCCTCAAAACTGAATTGTAATCACAATAGATGGGCTAATTTACATTGCTCTTGTCAAAATTTCACCATTTGCTAAATTATTTATTTAATTTTGTCTACAGTAATGCGATTTAGCTTTTAATGCGTTTCTTTTTATGTCTAATTTTATTGATTGTGTGATTGCTATGCTACAGCACATGAATATTACAGTATCGGCTAATAATGCTATTAATCGGGGAAAATTAGTTTAGGGCTTTGTTAAAAACTTTCTTCATTAATTAGGTAAAACTAAATAAATATGGAATCAACAGAAATAACTATTTTGAGGGCTAATACCATATTTATATTGATTGGTTGATTCCGAAAGATTCTTAGACAAAGATGGCATATCCAAAAAGAAGGCATTATAATTCTTGATCGTCTAAATATTAAGGATCAATTATCCCATATTTGAAACAAACTTTCATGAAAATTGTAGCACATGTTTTACCAAAAGAGTGGTCTCTTTAAACATGAATAATTGCTGTACTAATTTTGAAAATCTACTTATTGCTTTTCCTACGGTTTTTATGTAGATATAGATGAATTAAAATGAATACTTTATTGCATGTCAAATACGCATTATTATTATCTTACTCTGAAATGTGAAAATATTAACCAAAGATCAAAATTATTAATAAGATTATGTTATAATTTTATTAAATTATTATTTAATATTTCATTAATCGAATCAACTAAAACTGAATTCCTAAGAACAAAAGGACTGGACATACATTCTTTTGAAAAAGTTTTTTTTCAGTGTTTTAAATAAAATTACCTCTTCTATCTAAACTTTAATTCTATCGTTTCCACTAGCGGTAGACTTTGAAAGTTTTATGTTTTTTATCATCTTAAGAGGTACCGCCTTCTTCGCTTTAGAAAATTAACTTAAAACTTCGTCTTTCATTTTACAAACTTAACGTTCGAAACTTGTCAACTTTGATAGAACAATAAAATGAAAAATTGGTATCCATAATTAGATAGTCCACAATCATATATTTTAAGTACATTCACAAGACTAAAATTTGTTTAATGCGTAATTAAATTGAGGAATTATTAATTTTGTTTTAATATCCTTCACAAAATTTAAAATGCTACAGTAAACAGTCGCAAAACTGTCTAATTTTAAATTTGTTTATATTTAATATTACATTTACTTTGAACATACAGAAAAAACACTAGAAAAATACGTACTTAGGCCTTCCAATATAAAAAATTAAGAATTAAATTAAGTTGAAACGTGTACAGTAAATTCACCTCTGTTATTACTGGATTTTCCCATTACCCGTTAGTATCTGATTTTATACTGTTAATAACATTATATAAAAACCATTGTAAACAGATTTAGTTTTAGTAGCAAAATTTATCTTTTGAGAATAGTCTGTAAAGGTGGAAATAGATTTGGTGAGTTTTAATATACAATTTGGTACAACGAAACCTTATACTTATTTTATTTTTAATTTTTGAAAATGTTGCACCACGAATTCGATTCACAATCTATCAATTTTTAACGGTTAAGCCTGTAGAAACTGTGTTAAACCAAGCACAAAAATCACTAACTGCAACCATTTACGTAAGTAAGTACGTGGTTTGAATTTGGTGGTAAAAATGGTGCTCAATAAAACGACATAATTCGACAATGTTCGGAGCAATATATGCTTTCGGTTATGTGAGAATCCCGTGGGATAGCCGTTTGCGTTTTACAGCGCTGCTATTATTCGTTTTATTTGGATTGTGATCGAGATAATACTCAACGCTAACACTTCCAACGACCGCAAATGTGTATCGATGCAGGAAAAAATTATCATCCCTAAAAACACTTTTGTATCCGAAAAGGATAAGCGCGCGTTACTCAAGTATCACTCTCCATATACTCAACGATTCAGAACATATTCAAACCATCCTCAAATACAGATATTATTACAATAAGGTTTATCCCTTTTTAGCAATAACCACGCAGTCGATCCATGTAAATTTGATATTAAATAAAAATATTTTTTTTCTTATTGCATTAAAAATGGTTTGAAATGACCAGTGTGCTACCATGTAGAGTGAAAGTGAAAGGAAAGTCCACAGTGCCTATTTCAGTACTACCCCGAGCGACTTAGTACTGTAATAATTCCGACCACAGATGTCGCAGCAGTGTAGTTACGAAACAGAATGAATAACTACTCCCGTAGATGTGTCAATAAAATTGTGTCGTAAATAACAAAAAAGTATCAAAAGTCGTACGACAGTGATAAAAAACATAAATTAAATAATCAGTCACTATGATGAAGATTTAGTCACACGGGTAAGAAAACTGCTTTAACAATGTTTTTGAAACAACGAGATAAAAGAAAACACTTTTTTTAGTTTTCAAATTTTTTATATTTGTATTAGCCCATTGTCTTTCTTCCACTCAATATTACACAGGCTTATGAATGTTCCTCTTTCTAAAGTTAATTTTAATTTAGAACTAAAATTGAATAATTCGAATTTCAGAGAACAATGGTTATAATAAAACAATTGCTATATAATTTGAAATCATTAATTAGAAACAATAAAGATAAGTTACATAAAAAACTCAAATCAGGAGTGTATAAAGTAGAATGCAGTAATTGTAGTTCGGTATATACATGGCAAACTGGTCGAACATTTATAGAAAGCGTTAAAGAACATAAAAAGGATTTTGAATTTAAAAAATATAATTCGGCATATGCTGAACACTTAATTATTAATAATCGTAATTTTAATGAAAATTTCTACATATAGCAAATAAGAGTGAAAAACTAAACCTATCGGAGAGTTTAGAACTTAATAACCATAATAAACTAGAAATTTTACTAAACAACCAACTCAATCTAAACAACTCCCCTTTACTAAATTTGTAATTTAACCCCACTCCACAATTTTGTAATTAGTATATAAGGTCTGAAAATGTAATATGATTTATTGTATTTCACCCACCTGATGAATCCACAGTGTAGCGAATCGGTCGTTGTGGGCTGATAAATATACAAAATTTGAAACTTAAAATGTGTGTTTTCTTTTAATAAATAAGTTTTAAGTTTAATGAATAAGTTTTTAAGAAATACACTTACGACCAACCAAATCAAATAGGTATTCGCTAAAATAATTAAAAGGCTATTCTAGTCAAATTTGGAGTACTACTATAAAAATAATTAAAAAGTGATATGAACATTTTAACATTTTTTTCGGTTAAAAAATGTTTTATTTAAATAAAAGGCATGATTTTCTATAGCCTTTAATATTTTATTGAAATGGTTTATCTACCGCAATATCTGTTTTAAAAGTACATGATTTAATTTGGAGGTGGTATAGATTTAATGATTTTAACCATTTCTTTGCAATTTTCAAATACTTATGAAATACAACGAGCAGTTTATGATGGAATAGAAGATTCATTTGAGGTTGTTTAAATCAGTAGATGTAGAATAATTTTCATCATGAAATAAGCAATTTTAGCAAGTATAATTTAGTATTTGATCGATAATCGAATCTGAGATTGTTCGAAGGAAAAAGTTTGAAATAAATGCAAGTTATTTCATGAAATTCGAAGTATAAATAGTACAGGAAATGTACGTAATTTTTAAATATTTTTTAACTGTAATGATTTCAGATATAAAATATAAATAAATTATGGTGATGGAGCCAGGTCAAAATTCAGTTCGTGTCTGCAATTTGCAATTAATTGCAAATTACCAAAGGCGTAAAATTTTTCAGAGTTTTAAATTTTCTCGCCCAATATTAAGAGAAGAGAGGAATTAATTACCAAAAAATCTTAACGTAATTTTGTTTTATAATCGAACGATTTTAAAACATAAACGTCTACTCCTAAAAAAATATATTTTACAAAATAAAAATGTGCCGATAATTAATATGTTATCATAAGTTAAATAGTTTATAAACAAAGTTAAAGTATGGAACGTTTTTCAAAAGTTGTCCAAAGTAGTTTAGATGAATGAACAGATAAACATTTACGTTCTATTTATCCAATATTGAAAGAAACTTTATTGTCATGTTTTAATTTTAAGAGAAAATGTCAACGTGCTGTATGTATAAATAATTTAATATTAACATTATGAAAGAAAAGTGTGACTTTTTTCTATTCTAATCAACTATCCCTTACCTGCCCGATGTAAACTCAAAACTTGATTAAACAAAATACGAATAAATAATTATTTGAATCGATGAAGATTGTCTTTTTCTTTATTCATTATACATTATAAATGTGTCATTAAATCGGAAACATCGTATTTTCGTATGTTTTATTTAAGTTTCGTAAACCCTATTGCTTTAGACGATTGTCTGGTATTATAAATATACTTCCGCAACACACAAAGTCGTTTCAGCAACTGAAATCGCTCGCTAACGTTACGTTGACGCGACACGATTGTGCCACGGTATGCACTTCACCCCCACCTAACTACCCCCCGAATTTTCACCGTTCGATGTCGGAAAAGCCCCGCTTGGAGCACGCTTGCGTGGAAAACCACGACACTAGTCGTGACTAGCAAGGAAATCCCTCAACTGCGAATACGAATGTTGTCGTGCGACAGACAAGGCGAACGACATCGCTCGAGGGTTGTGTCGTTACACATCTGAAATGTTTTGGTGGGCCGTCGCTTACTACGATGACCTCTACGGCGACGCATCGCATCCAAACCGTCATAGAGTAGTAACTACCCCCAAACGACGTCATCGCCCAAATTTACTCCAACTCAGCCGTAACATCTGTATGATCTAATTGTGACGTAACGGAAACACGAACGCTCATATAAACGCTTTCACGGAAACTATAAGCAGAAAACTGATTCCCTTCGCTTTCTTTGTTTTCAAGAGTGAGCTGATGAAACCATTTTACTGAATTTAGTACTTATATGTATCTAACTGAAATTTTAAACCTATTTGCACAACATTTAGTTATGAATATATACAAGAAGGACCTTATGGAATCATGCTCCGTATAGCCTCGATTTGTCACCAAAGGATAATAATAGTGGACAAGTTTAAATACCTCAGTGAGGCCTTGTCCAGTTTAATATCTTCTGTTAGCAGCTAAAATCCACTAGATGGCAACAATTGCCTCTATGTTACCATTATATTAACTGTTCTTTATGGAATATTACAGCTTGGTCAGTAATTTATCGAGACTGCCTATGGCACGCTGATGAGCTTCTAATAAGAGCGAAATCGCGATCCGTGTCTGGTGGTCTCGATAAATTTCTGAGCAAAAACATAATAATTGTTTTTGATAAACTATGATATAAACGCTTCGTGGTCTAATATTTTTTAAATAAGTACAACATAAAATTTTTGTTATGGCTTTTTTTGAGTTTATCAGAACGCATTATGTTTGTTTTTGTATGTGCTTCAATGTGAAATTTGCAAAGTGTACGAATCTGAAGAACCGCACGTAGTCGAACACATTAGATAACAACTCAATAATAAATCTTGTTCAATTATGTACATCTGATAGAAGTTAAAGCAGAAAGATAAAAACAACTTTATTTTCCGTTCCCTTAAAAGAACGTCAATATTTGCATTTTATTTCTAGAAGACTTATATTTACATCTCTTTTAAAAAGATAAAATTAGGATAAAACGATAGTAACTTTCCAAACATCTTGCTTTATATTTGCCACTTACCTTTTTATCTTTGGCGTAGTAGAGTTTGCGTCCTCGCAATTTGAAGTATCGTCTTTTCCATCTTTGAAAGGACGTCTGCTTCAGCAGGTATCCTTCTTTTACCGGAGCCTGAAAATCAAAATAAAATTTAATTGCATTCACGGTAATAAACATCCCAATTAATTGGAAAAAGAAACGAAAAATTGTACGGTTGAGGAAGCTATTGAAGCTATTGAGAAAACCACTAGTAAGCGTTGTTGAGGATTTTTTACTAACATAAATGCGAAGGTATGGATGCGTGATTGAAATATATGTTTGGATGTTGTTAGTTTATCAATTACCACTTGAGGATGAATGAATTTAGATGAAATTTGGTGTATTTTATTTATCCTGGATTGTAGACAAAAGCTGGTAAAGAATCAGGTTTTAAAAAATATATATCTATTTATCATAATAACATTTATAGATGATGCGGTAAAATAATTGTGAAAAAACATTCTAATAGATGAAAATGAAAACGCTGGGTGTAATTTTCACAAAGTTTTTATTGATGTTGATAGTTATATTTCTGCGTAATGTGTTATATAATTTATCACTGAGATTTTTATAATGATTGATGCTATACCACGTTATTACACAAAAAAACAGCTTTAAAACTAATATTTTACGGCCAAAACAACAAAAAAAATAGGTGGTATAGCATAAACCATTATAGAAATCTCAGTGATAAATTATATAACACATTACGCAGAAATATAAATATCAATTTAGTTACTTCAAACAAAACCAATTTAAAAAATATTTTCGTTAATAATAAAATAGAACAAATAGACAATTTAAATCAGGCGTATACAGAATAAAATGTAATGATTGTGATGCAATGTATATTGGAAAAACCGGTCGTAACTTTGACAGTAGATACAAAGAAAATGTGAAATTAATTAAAGAAAACAAAAATTCCATAGGATTGTCACAACATTGTAACAAGAATGGACATTTGATAAATAAAGACAATCTATCAATTTTACATATGTTAGATAACAGTAAAAAATTAGACCTTTTAGAAAGACTTGAAATTCAAAAAGCTTTGCATTATAACAAAAATATTACCAATGACCAAATTGAGGGTTTTTCCAGCCCAATATTTAGAGCATCGTTTCCATTTATTAGATAATAAGGAATTGTATAGTTAACTTAGGGTATAAATAATGAATATCTTTACTTTCAATTTAGTTCGTGTATGATCTCTTCGAAAACGATTGAAAAATCGAAACAATTGTTAGAGTTTTCTAATAAAAACTTTGTGAAAATCAAACCCCGTATTTTCATTTACATCTATTATATCATATCTAAGTTTACTTGATGGAAACTCACTTTAACAAATAAATGAAACACAAAGTTTAATTTCCACAATATATTGAAACACTTGACATATGTTTCGCCTAACTTAGGCTTCTTCAAGTTTATTATACTTCTGAAGAAGCCTAAGTTAGGCGAAACATTGTCAAGTGTTTTAATATTTTGTGGAAATTAAACTTTGTGTTTCATTTATTTGTTAAATATATACTAGACATTTCGTGGCCGTCAAGTCATAGCACTTTTCCTCAGAAAACTTTGATTTTAATTAGTGCAGGAAAGTAAAACATAGTTGTCCTTATTTTATCTTTTTCGTGAAATAAACATTGCCGGAACTGTTCTCTAAAAGCATGTTACATCTTATTTAACTAACTGCTGGAACTAAAATAGGATGAAAACGAGAATTCTTTAAACGTTTTAGGAAAATTGTAAGTGCTTTTGTTGTTGTTGTTGCTAACAAACTTTATTGTTTGATTGTTATTGCTTTTAACAATTACAATTGCAAATGGAACCTTATAATAATCATTTTTACATAATGTAGGGCAAGAAAAAGGAAAAAAATGTACTACCATTCATAAATAAACCAGATATATTTTTATAATTGGAATTCATGTTAAGTGTTTCCTTCTGCCCATGGGTCAAACTCGCAATTTTATTTATTTATTTTAAAGATTTACGGACATCGAGATCAATTTTGTCAAATATCCTGTGTGTTCCTTAAGTATATTTTTATTGCTACATGCTATAATTTCACTGTTAAAGCTAATATAAAAATTTGATACGAAAAACTAGGCGGACTCACCTATTTTCGATATCTAGGAAGTCAAATAAGTCAATAACGAAAAAGCGATAGGAACATACAACAAATAGTAACGCAGAGTTGAGTCGCTTTTGGCAAAAGGAAATCACTTCTCTGCTTGCAAAGAGTTAATTTAGAATGTCGAAAAGGATTATGTACTATGCTTGGAGCACGACTCTATATGGGTGCGAAATGTGAATGGTGAACGTGGTGGAAAATAAAAACTTAGAAGCGTTTGAATTGCAGTATTACTAATGTCTCCTTTAGAAAGATTAGGAGTACAAAGGACGCTATGAAAGTGAAGAAGAGAAGGGAGAAAGAGATTGATAGGAAACATTTTGAGAAATGATGGACTAGTCATACATATTAGAAGCATAAATATGTGTAAAAAGAGTCAGAAGGATACCTGGATTAGATTATTGTTCACAAATAGCATGCAGTTAGTTTCAAATAATCTATTGTTTCGACCTTTACTTTATGGAAAAACATGTTAAAGGAAACACTAAATAAAACTCAATTTGATTTTTCCACTGTTTATTTTCAATCTTGACAATTGTTTCATCCTACAAGGGCATCTTCAGAAGACAACTGGTTACATTAGATAACTATTCTAAATTTATACTAGTATTAGGGTTAATTGCAGGGGGTACATTCTACTATTTTATTTAGTATTGTGGATTCATAAACATTTCTTACTTCATTTAAAGTTAATTATCTGTTTTGGTTTATCTGCTTTTTGATCTCAAAGGATTCTAGTATGTCTAATTTTTTGCCTTTATTTGAGCAATGTAAAATTTAAAAATTATCGTTTGTATTGAATTCGTGTTTTTTTATTATTTGTATGGTTCATAAAAACCAATTTATCTGCATAGTTTTTTATATGTTCCTATGTACCTACCAGTTGTCTTCTGAAGATGCCCTTGTAGGATGAAACAATTGTCAAGATTGAAAATAAACAGTGGAAAAGTCAAATTTAGTTTTATTTAGTGTTTCTTTATTATTTCCTATTTAGTTAGTTAAACATATAGCAAAGTAAGGAATAAAAATACCGAACAAGTAGATTTTCACAAATTTTATTAAAACATTTAACATGTTTCGCCAAACATTGGCTTCATCAGACATTCGAGTATTTACTACTAAACCTAAAGTGTCGCGTAACAGTTTAAAAAAGTTAACCTGTGGGTCTTGTCCCAAAGTATATATTGGACAGACAGAGAGGAATTTTTACAAATAAAAAAAATTCAAATTTTGCTAATCATATAATAGAATAAAATCATATATTTAATGATAAATTAATAACGGTTAAAACATGAAAATTTTATGTCACTAACTTGTGTTCCCTAAAGATTAAAAGTTCACTAAAAAAATTATTAGTAATTATTTAAAATAATTTCGGATTCCTCACAAATACCAACAGTTTACAATTTTATACCAACTTTTTATTTTCTAATTCCTTTATAAAATAATAATAATACTTAATAATTGTTTTTGTTACTTATATTATATAAATTTAGGCTAATTAGTTTAGTTAAATTAATTAGACTGTTGTTTTAATACGCGCTCTGATTCGATGTTTGTAATTTAATTTAATAATTATTTAGTTGTTACATATAAGATATAAAAACTAAAACATATATTCAAAAATGAATCAGATAGTACTTATATATTTCTGGCAAGTTTCTTGAAACAATTTTCATTTATTCATGAGAAATAATTTCAACTAATTATTTTTGTAGCTATTGACGAAGAAATTAAATTAAAATTTAGTTAGAACACAACATAAACTATATTTCTACTTTAACTAAAAGCATCAAAACAATAAAAATGTATTTAGAACGAACACATAATTAGTATAACTTAAATAAAAATTAATATAATAAAAAAGTACCTACCGGTTGTTAACCTGGTGCTTAGGTGTGTAAAATATTACATAAAAGGAACACACAAATATTTCACGTGCTTACTTATATTCACTATTTATATATTTAATTATAAAAACTATAAGCTAAAAATCATCTTTACTCGATAATTATTAAAAATTCTTCTATAATATGTATTTTTTTTAATTCATGATCACTGTTTCTTTAATTTTTAATATTCACAGTATCTTGTTTTAGAAGTAAAATTGAATCTTAAAAAGTAATGGGTACTTTTAAAAATAAATATATTTAAGCGCGCTGTTGTTTGAAGATTTACTTCCTTGTTGGAATCAGGCCAATATTTCGAGACTGCGATGTTTGTTATTTTGAGGATACAAAATGCAGATTTATGTGAATACGAGAACAATAGATTTATGTATGTATTGTAATACCGCACTTCCGTACTTTTTTAATAGGTACTTTTTTTTTATTGAATTCGAAACAGAGAGTGAGTCAGGGCCAATTCGAATAAACTTTTTTCAACCAATGTTTATTTTTATTTTTTTTACTTGTTCTTTTTTTTTGACGCTCATTCAGACTCTCATCTCATGCAAGAAATAAAACGATGAAAAGTAAAACGTATATTTAAAAAACATGCACAAATAGGAAATTACATTCGATTTCAAAAAAATACACAGACTTCGTGTAACAGAATGACAAACAGTGCTGAACAACTCGAATTACAACTAGCAATTAATAATAAAATTACAATGTAAATAATAACATAATGCTAAAATATTTCACAAAAATGAACATTCTTAGCTTACTATAAATACGGGGTTAATTCACACCACACCTACTAGATCCCAACAAAAATAAAACCGTAAGCTACCCCTTTTGGAGGGCGATCAAGGCAGCGCTGAAATTGTAAGGCAAATTTCACACTGACATACCGAACATTTTAAATCGTGATTTGTTGATAATCGTCTGTGGAACGATTTTGCAGGTTCATCTTCAATTTCGCTCTCAGACGAATCTTCACAAACCGGCGAAACACTATCGTCTTTAACGCTTCTTTTACCAGACGCCATTCTACCACGCCATTTTTAGAGCATTTGAGCTTTTTGGGGCTATTTGGAGCTTTGGTAGCTTTGAGTTTAGGAAATTATTCGTACAAAGTTGCCATATTTATTTCATAATGTTCTATATTCAAAAAATCATACATTGTAAGTAAATAATTTCGTAAATAATGACTTTTTTAGTTTTAACGCACATTTAACCGCCATTTAAAAAATCCGGAAATGCGTTGTTGATGTATATAGACATATTTTATACGTTGTACAGCAATAAATGACTAAAGTTGGCAACGTTACTTTTTAACCTGCAAAACACTTCAGGAGATGGCGCTGTGATGAGCTTGAGGTTTGAGTTTTGGGGTTTACGGTTGTGGTTATGGTAAAGTTTGTTTCTGTCTAGAATCCAAAAATATTTGTGATTAATTGGTATAATTTACTAATCGCAATATTTAAAATGAGTTTTTCAAGCGATGAAGTTAATTTTCTTGTATATAGATACCTTCAAGAGTCAGGTAGGTGAATGGGAGTTTGATCACATACATTGTTACACTAGGAATTTTTGCAAATTTATGAATTATAACTAACAATTTTTGTTCTAAAAACTAATATTTTATAGGTTTTCAACATTCTGCTTATACATTCGGAATAGAGTCCCATATTTCTCAATCAAATATAAATGGGGCTTTGGTACCTCCAGCTGCACTGCTTAGTATCTTACAAAAGGGCCTGCAGTATACAGAAGCAGAAATAAGCATTGGTGAAGATGGCACAGAACAAAGATTAGTTGAAAGTTTGAGTCTCATTGATGCTGTTATGCCAGATGTTGTGGCCAGTAGACAGAATCAACAAAATCAGCAAAAACAAAATATCAAATCTGAAATTACAGATACTAATGGAGAAGAAGGTAAGTTGTGTAGTAACCTTAAAGTGTTTAATTTACTGAAACACTTGTGTAATTTATTCTGAATTTATATTTGTTTTGTTTGTGCAATACGACAGCAACAAGTAAAGGTGAGCAAATTATTATGTTCATGTTAGATAATTAAGACATAGACGTATAGTTTTCTTGGTTTGATATGCAATTCTGTTTCAGCTGTTGTTTCAACTCAAAATGAGAACATGGAAGTGGATACCTCAATTGAAATACCATCATCAAAGGCAACTATTCTTAGAGGACACGAATCTGAAGTGTTCATTTGTGCATGGAATCCAACAACTGATCTTTTGGCTAGTGGATCTGGAGATAGTACTGCTAGAATTTGGGACATGACAGATAATACAACAAGCCCTAATCAATTAGTTTTAAGACATTGCATTCAAAAGGGAGGCACAGAAGTTCCTAGCAATAAAGATGTCACATCTTTAGACTGGAATGTAAGAAACAAACTCATCACACACTTGCCCAAATATCAAATTTGTATTTTCAGTGTATTGGTAGTTTACTAGCAACTGGAAGTTACGATGGCTATGCAAGAATTTGGACCACTGATGGAAGATTAGCTAGTACATTAGGTCAACATAAGGGACCCATCTTTGCCCTTAAATGGAACAAAAAGGGCAACTATATACTTTCAGCAGGAGTAAGTATATTATCAGACTAACTTGTCAGTGTTAGAATAAACTTTTCTATAAATCTTAGGTTGATAAAACAACAATAATTTGGGATGCTGCAAGTGGACAGTGTACTCAGCAATTTAGTTTTCATTCTGCACCAGCTTTAGATGTTGACTGGCAAACAAACAACTCTTTTGCAAGTTGTTCTACTGATCAATGTATACATGTTTGCAAATTGTCAATGGATAAACCAATTAAATCTTTCCAAGGGCACACTGTAAGTGTTTTTTTAATTTGTTTTAATTAAGGGTTAATTATAATTGAAGTATTTTAATTCTGGTTTAGAATGAAGTAAATGCTATTAAATGGGATCCACAAGGAAACTTGCTGGCATCATGCTCAGATGATATGACATTAAAAATTTGGTCCATGAAGCAGGACACTTGTGTCCATGATCTACAAGCTCATTCGAAAGAAATTTATACAATAAAGTGGTCACCCACAGGTCCTGGAACTCAAAATCCAAACATGAACCTAATATTAGCTTCTGCCAGCTTTGATTCAACTGTTCGACTTTGGGACGTTGAACGAGGTAAATAACTAAATAATAGTTAAATCATTTTAATTTATTTATCTGTTCTGGTAAAACTGCTTTACATAAAGAAAAAACTATTTAGTTAAGTACTTAACTTTTGGATGAAACATATTTGTAGAACAGGACAATAAATTAAGTTAATAATTAAGAATTTGTAATGATTCCGCGGTCGGGTAATTATGAAACATTAATTAATAGAAATAAAAGATAACGTATGTTTTTTATGTTTCAACAATATAAAAAAGCATACGTTATCTTTTTTTTTTCATTAATAATTAAGTTTTCTTTATAAGTTTTTAGTTTTAGAAAATGTTGAAGGAGATAATTCTTCTATTTACGTTATTTTGAAAAATTGTAATAATAATTATAAGTTACATAATCTTATGTTTACATAAAAATTATTAAATGATTTGAAATAGATAAATTTGAAAGAGAAAAGGTCACGGCAAGTCTTACTAATTTTATTTATTTTGTTCTTAGGTGCCTGTATTCACACGTTAACTAAGCACACGGAACCTGTATATTCAGTAGCGTTCAGTCCTGATGGCAGATTTTTGGCCAGTGGTAGCTTTGACAAATGTGTACATATTTGGTCTACACAATCTGGACAGCTAGTACACAGTTATAAAGGTACAGGGGGTATTTTCGAGGTGTGTTGGAACTCTAGAGGTGACAAAGTAGGTGCTAGTGCTTCAGATGGCAGTGTCTTTGTACTTGATCTACGTAAACTGTAATTGAGTGGACTTAATAGACGTTGTACAGGTAAGAACTTTAATATTAAGACAAAATTTATTGGAACAAAACATTTTGTACTTGTATTTTCGTATATTTAAACGAATTATTTTATATTATTGTTTTTTACTAAGCAATTGAGATTGTGATAGTTATAAAGAATGTTTTGATTCTCTGTTTGTTTCTCAAGACGTTCGGAAAATGTATGAAACTGATTGCCACATTAGAGATATTATTTAATAATAGATTGATTTTACTTATATGAATTAATATTTATAGTTTTTCTATTTTTCAACCTTTTTGTTATAAAAATGAACCAATTAATATGGTACAAAAACACAGGTCAACAAAATCAGGTGTTACAAAGGCAAAAAAACTACTTTGGAAATTACATTTCTGGTCTTATTTCCAGATCCATGTTGACCTGTGAAATTAATCGATATTTATTTATGTCATAACAGCCTTCTTTTATAAGCATACAACATTTGATGTTCATAATATTTATGTATGAGTTGGTACATATACTTAAAAAAAAATAACAGATCGTCATACTGACCATTGTAAGCATGTTTGTCATTTTGATCTTTAAAAATATTGGAAATTTCTAGCACTTTAGATTGAAAACAGTTTTTGATTCCTTCGTATTCCTTGTTCACTCCCCATATGTTCAAATGTATTTCAACTAGGAACTGATGAACGGCTTCAATAGTTGCTAAGTACCATCTTGGACTACCTTTTTGATGCCTCCAAAACTGTGAAACGCGATTTTGCAAAACAACACAAGGCAAGCATTTAATTCTTTCATCTTTATAAATTCCTTTACTTTGACTCCAGGTACTGTCAATAAAAACCACAGTTTTGATTGGTATTCTACCAGTGTCTCTACACTTAATGTTTTGTACTTTTTCAGTTGCTTTCATTAAGAGTGTTGTTCGATTAAAACCCTTCTCTAAAGGAATAACTGCTGTCTTTTTGTTGTCATTTAAAGTTGTTAAATCAACACTTAAATGATCTTTAAATAGTTGTGAAATGGTAGCAGCTTTGTAACTGGGGTACACTAACACTGTAGTTTCAATATCATAGTTAGGGATGTCAGGGTAGGTAAAAACTTTCACATCTTCAGGAGCTAAAATAGCTGCATGTGCAGCTGTGCTTTTGCCATCTATTTCTCGCCGATGTTTAATTATGTTTACCTTAATAGGTAGCTAAAGTAAGAAAATTAAATAATTAGTGATGAAAAATGTCTTAAGAACCTTGAGTGCCTACCTAAGACAGAATACATTTTATGAAGAAATTAAAATATTCAGATAAAACTCGCCAAATTCAAATTTAATACAAGTCATAACCAGGTAAATATGGTTTGGTGAACGACATACATACATACAATTAGTGTTGAGACACTTAAAAGACAATAAACAAATTCATTTACAGAAGTATTGAGTACTTATAAAAACAATTTTTGTGCCTGAATCAGTTTATATAACTTGCTACATCTTTTTCCTGTATTCTGCATTACTTTTCAAGTATTAAAAATACTTAAAAAACAAAAAACTAAAATGATTATTTTTTTTTAACAATACATAGATATTTTTCAATTGTAGATATTAATATCAAATGATAAAAAGGCTATTTATTTTCATTAAAAACTACAAAAATAATACACAACTTTAATGTATGTAACATACAGCTTTTTGGTAGGGCATTGTATTTATAGTCACCCTCGTCATTGTAATAAAAAAATTATACTGAGATGATTAATATAAGGAATTTCAGATTTTATTAATAACGTTTTTATTTACAATATTTCGAATTTATAAAATAACAGTTAAAGAAAAGTTAAATTGTACGTCTGTCTATAAGCAACTTACTTTGACATGAGGAAGTCTACCCTCTAACTTTACAATAGGAACATAACATGTGTAACAAAAGAATTTTCTGGATTTGTAACACTTTGGACACGGTTGTCGTCCTTCTATATCTTTCAAGAAACAATTATCACTTATTCTCATGCCTTCAAAAGGCAGGGTATTCAACTCTCCAGGAGTTACTTCAGGTTCTATAGAATAGGCCATTTTGGGAAATTTTAAACCACATCATTTATAAACTGCATTGAATAATTTTATAAAATGCAATCGTATTGCATTTTACAAATGTAATTTTTGTTATGCTGCTCAAAGCCTAGACTATATAAATATATGGCTTAAAGTTTAAAATTTGAGGTTATGAATCCGTATTTATATAGTGTAGGGTATCTAGTCTGTAGAGTACACATCACCATTTTATTTCAGTTGTGACAACTACATGACAACATAATAGCTATATAATCCCTGACTACGCGTTTTAAATTTTTTCATTTAACCGCAGCCGTAATTACAATTTAAATTTACAACCATAAAAAGTATCTTCTATTATCTAAAATTAGAAAACACAAAGCATAAATAATTATAATCAAATATAACCAGAGAGTAGGTGACCCCACAGTGCTGGTTGTAGTTACAGTTGCCTATAGCAAATGAATTTTTATAATATATGGAAATTAAAATTATATGAAACTTAAATATTTAAAGTATTGCTTATTATTATTATTGTTCTTATCCTACCAAAATATTTAGGACACTGCGACTTTTTATACCAATTTCTTTCTCATTTTTATGGATCCTTCAGAAAGGGTGGAATCTCTAGAGTGTTGTTTTCCCTTTCTTTATAACCAGACCCCAAAGCAGTACCTATTCCTGCATCCTAAAAATGTTCCCTAATAATAATAGGGACACCACAATTTATTATTAGTAGCTTCTTGTCTGTACTGATTTCCTTATATAAGTGGATAGTGTATAAGAAGTTATTTTGCATTCAATGTTAATCTTACCCAAAGAAAAGTCAGAGATGCTGACAATATAGGTACCTTGCAATATTTTATTAATTTAATTTTCATTACGATAATATTTTTACTTTGTTATTTGGTCTCTCAGACAGAGGGATTTTGTATAGGGGTGGTTTTTTTATCTAATAATCATTTGATCTCAGGACATGATATAACGATATCTAAATGATACCTACATAAAAATATAATTATCAATTGTAATAGTTTGTAGATTTCGTTTTAAAAAAGACTGCGTTGTTTTAGTGAATATGATTTGTTTTTTGCCCAAAACAATGTTAAAAAAGTCAGTTTTGTACAGAAAGTTGTATATAACTTATTGTACAAAACACATTTGTAAAATTTAACATAAAAATCGACACTAAAATATTACAAATCAGACAAAAATATTGTTTTAGACTTTTTAAGAGTGCGTGATTTTTGGCGGTTTTAAAAAATAGCGAATTTTTTTTATTTTTTATCTAACTTTTGATATTTTCGTGTAAATGTTTAATTGCTTTTTTCTAACACCTATAAAAAGTAAAATTTTGCAGATGTATATTGTAGTGATCCAGGTAGTTATTTACTAATTTTTTACGAAAATAATCTAAAAGAATAATAATTTTGCACAAAAAATTGTAAATAATTAATTGTCCGAGATACATGTGCAAAATTTGATTTGGTGAAGCTGTTAGCTGTTAAAAAATAGCAATCAAACAAAATTGTCGCAAAATAACAAAGTTTCGCAATTTTTTAAACCGTCAAAGATCACGCACTCAAAGATGCCAAAAAATATTTTCGTCTGATTTTTAATACTTAATTTAAATGTTTTTGACTTTGAAGATTAGAGAAGTTAAAAAGAATTCAAGAAACGCTTGTAGTGCAACTGTTGGTTCCAAACTTTATTTAATAAATATTTGGTGGTGTGGAATTTTTTACCGTAGCAGGCAGCTAATAGTTTAACTTTGCGGCCGATTAATGATTTATTATTTTATACTCACGCTATCTAGTAGGATTGTGTGGGTATGTACACCTAGTTTTGCGTTAGCACGGTCGATATTTACTAGTAATTTGCTCTATTTGTCACCGCAACGCGGCAGTGTAGGAAAGAATAATAACAATCGCAGCAATCCGTCCATGTAGTGAACGAACTAACAAACGAATTGCGGCGTTGAGCGCAGTGGCGACTGCAACGTGCCTTTTTTTTAGTAAATCTCGCTAGACTTGAACAGTTTCGGCAACAATCAGGCCGTAAAAATATAACGTGTATAAAATTTTAAAGCAAGACGTGCGGTCTTACCCAAAATGCCTTGCTTTCATCCGTTTCGACCTACATACAAAAAACTACTAATGTCTAATACCTACAATATTTTTATTCACCTCGCTTTATTATCTTTATTACACTATAATTCGCCAAAAACATAAGCTTAACTTTATTAAGAATTAAAACTATTCTGATAATTCTATACAAATAATGGTTTTCATTATATTGTAATTAGCGTAACATAAGATTTATTAGAATCATTGTTTGGAGAACAAAAACCTTAAAAAAATCACTTTCAATTTAAATACATTAATGCGATATTAATTATTGAATTAATTTATACCCACTATAGACTACCACATGCATTGAGGGAAAAATTTGTTACTGTGGTCACGCCCTCGCCGGGACTCGAACCCGGGATCTTTCACTTTACACGCCAATGCTTTTGCCACTAAACTACGAGAGGTGACAACAGTAACAAGGACGAACGTACTTACTAAGTTACAGAACGTCGGAATCAATGTATATTATTATTAATCATTAATAATGAAATATTTGAAGTTTTTTTTTAGTAGCGGTAAATTTTAAACGCATTAATGCGATTTTATTTATACTCACTACAGATCCCGGGTTCGAGTCCCGGTGAGGGCGTGACAACAGTAACAATTTTTTTCCCTCATTGTATGAGATAATCTGTAAGGGTATAAATTAATTCAATAATTAATATCGCATTAATGTATTTAAAATTTACACCTACTAAAAAAAAATCTTCACAAACTTTCAATTTAGTTGAAATGAGTTGTCGTTATCTACTCTATATTAAGAGGATGTAAATAGGAAAATAATGAAAATTGAATGTTTTATAGCTACGTAAACTTAGACTTTTTAAAAAAGAAGGAATTAAAATCCTTATTCGTCTAAATATTAAGATCAAAGATCTCACATTTGGAACGCGTCCTACCAAGTAGGCACAACAAACCGAAAGCCATATCCCACGACAGGTTTCGACCTATCGGGTCTCATCAAGTGGGCGCTGGCAGAAAGTCCTTTACAGGCTATATTATAAATATAAATATGCATTCAACAGAAAGAACTACTCCGAGGGCTAATACCCCTACCGGCATTGAATTATACTGTTGATTCCGATGGATTCTTAGACGAAGATCTTTGATCTTAATATTTAGACGAATAAGGATTTTAATTCCTTCTTTTTTTGATATGTTATATATTGGGGTTTATTTATTCGTTTAGTAATAAATTAACGCTTTTTATTTTATTGATTCCTAACGATTCTAGAACATTTAGTTTTTGTTTTTTCCTAAAACATGTAAAATTTTGAATTTCAAATTAAACTGGTGGTTTTCTTGAATTAAACGGTTAGCGTAACTTGAATTATGTTTTTTGTTTTCAAATAATTTAGATGTTCATTTATTCAAGGAATAAAAGGACCAAATTTTATTAAATCATGTAACATGTTTCGCCAAACATTAGCTTCATCAGACATGCGAGTATTTACTACTAAACCTAAAGTGTTGCGTAACAGTTTAAATAGTTGACTAATGGGGGCGGAAATACATTTAAAATAAATTTAGTAGGGGGAATTATTATCATCTATTTGGTTGTTCAGTATAAAATTGAGTTTTTTATATTTATTTATTTCTAACATTTCCTGTAAATTTAATTTTTGACTTTTATTACATTTGTGTAAAATATATAATTTATCATTAAAGAAGAAATTCTATGTTCATTTATCCCAGTTTTGAAAGATCGCTCTGTGTATCCTATGTAACATTTTTGGCAGGAGTCACAATTCAATTTTTAATAAGGTAAAACCGTTAGTAAAAATTGCACCAGAAGATTTAGTTAGACATATAAACAGACATCACTCGGGTTTTTCTTTTCTTTTTTTCGGTACTTTAATTTTTGACTTTTATTATATTTGTGTAAAATATCTAATTTATCATTAAATTTTCTTCTATGTTCATTTATCCTGATTTTGAATGATCGTTTGGTGTATCCTATGTAACATTTTTGGCAAGAGTCCCAATTCAATTTGTAATAAGATACAACCGTTAGTAAAAAGTGCACCAGAAGTACTTTAGTTAGACATATAAACAGACATCACTCGGTTTTTTCTTCATTTTTTTTTTTTTTTTCGGTACTATTGCCTACTTTTTGTCTCGTGTTCGTGCATACATGTACGTACGCACATGTTCTTATAGTTAGTTGTACATACATACATGTGTTATGCATAAGAGAAATGGCTTGTTCCGTCAACAGCAGCCGAGGAATGGCACTGGCACTGGCACTGCCATGGTACCGAGCAATAGCAGCAGCAACGTACGGAGAAATTTATTGCTGTCCTTGTTACTTGACCCAGAAAACGAATCAGAGGCATACATTTGACGACAAGGCCGTTAACATTCAATAAATGACGAAAACCGGAGTCTACCTACCACGTATCTTTTATACTACCTTTATACATGTCCTATACCTATATACGATACATAGATTGGTATACCATAACACATAATGTACTCTTATATATTAATTACCTACACCTAAGTACAGAAATTCGTTCGTATGACTTTTTCGGTACGTTAAAGTCAAAATCATGCAAGTTCTAAACTCTGATTTCATTTTTGCTGATATTCTTACTTAAGCTGGGTGATTCTTAGATTTCAAAGAATCTTTTATCATTCTTACCTTTCAATGTCAATTTTCTTTTTAATTTCAAATGTCTTTTCTTAGAGTATGTGTAGCTGTGTCAAACAAATTTCTTATTTGAGACTCATCTCTGGGCGTTATTAACGCTAATAATAAAAATATTTATGGTATATAGGGGTGGGTCTTTTTCATTTTATTCTATTTAATTTACCACTGCCTCCTTTACCATTAAATTTCTTGTTGTTGATTGGCTAATGGTTATATCTTCACCTGAAGAAGATTAAGTCACGCGAAACAGTTGTAGTGAATACAAGAATACAAATATAAAGCTTGAAACTTTTTGTGTTTTTTAATTTTTAAAATTTCTTGTTTCCTACCTTCAACTGTTTTGACCCAGCGATGATTAATTAATTTCCGATCGAAAGGGGTTGGAATTTTTTTGTTCACTTGTTTATTTTTTATAATTATTTTCTATAGGGTTGCGTATCTCTTAATTACCTTATAATTGCCCTGATTTGATTTGTAACCTTAGAACGTATTAAAATAAAAAATATGAAATATTATTTACCCATCACCTCCACCAAATTGCAAAATCTTGGTTTTATTGTCTGCAGGTATTTCATAAAATATAATGTGATTATTCAGAACACCGTATTACAAATAAATTGCAGAGAAAGCCAATATCTGAATAATGTATCTATTTTCATATTTGAATTTGTAAAAATTTAAGTAGTGTTTCTAGGTATAAATTTTCCTTATCTTTCTGTAGATGTTTACTCAAATTATACTTAATGTTTTGGTCAAAACACTATTTCGGTTAATAAGTATAACTTAGGTAAATTTTTAGTCAATAATAAACAAAAACAATCGTTTATGAACAAAAATGGCGTGTATAAAATTAACTGTTTAAATTGCGATGACTTTTACTTAGGCCAGTCGGGTAGAAAATTATCAATAAGACTAAAAGAACATGTTAGGGACATTAAGGATAAGAAAAAATCTACAGGCTTTAGCAGCCACTGTGTAGAAAACAACCATAATTTAGATATTGATAGTATTAGATTATTACATGCTGAAAAGAAAGGAAAAAGACTCAACTTATTAGAAGAATTAGAAATTAAGAAAGCTTTTAAACGAAACGATAAAATTACAATAAACATCAATACCTGTATTTATTTGATAAGTTTATATTTATAAGACCTAGTTTAACCCGTCAGATTCAGTATTTGTTTTGACGTTTGAAAAAGACTTCGCTAGCCGAAACGATAGTCGAGTTTTAATAAAAACCTTTGAAACATAAAAAAGCAGCTTTTTCTTTGGCTTATATATTTTTGAATATTATGTTTCATAATTATCCTATATTTTTTTTGTAAGAAAGTGAATATGCCAACTCGTAAGTAGTAAGAAATTAAGTAGATCTTTTTAAGTATGTAAACAGCTCATCTATCGGTCATCCATTACTAATAAGTAGAAGTAATACGTGTCTATTCAGTAAACATATACCTACTGGGTACCCAGAAACTTTCTCTTTTCAAACGGTAACCAATACTTAATAACGATTCAGCAAAACCGTCCAAGTCGTGTATTTTTATTATTAAAAACGAAATCATGTCCCAATAACAACAAACATACAGACGTATTAAAATATTTCAATCAATATTTAGATATAGGTAGATATTTTATTAAATGAAGCTCAATATGTTACAATATATTTTTGAAGAGAGTAAAATTTTAGAATACGACGGAAATTGTGAGCCTCTAGTTTCTTATCATATTCCTATAATGTAATGTTCGAGATTTCTCCAGTTTGGTGGGCTTGTGAGTCTGCGAGTTGACCACCGGTCACCAAACACCCCTTTAGAATAAGTGTGAATGTTTTCGACTATCACTGGGATTGTTCTTCTCTAGAATGAACTGAACTAGAAGGATCGAGAACGTTCTAGAACATTCGAGGACTTCTATGTGTGGATGGTGGGATGAATTGTGACAATATATTGGGGTATTTCAATATTTATATTTCGATCAGTTTTCTAAAAAATGTGAGAAATCTCTTATTATGTTCGAGATTTCTTCAGTTTAGTCGACTTGTGGGTCTGCGTGTCGACGACTGGTCACCAAACACCCATAAGGGAGAATGTACTATAATGTTCTCGAATATTTTTAAAGTTGTTCTCAGCTACAATGTTCTCGAATGTTTCTAGGGTTGTTGTGTTAATATTTAGACGAATAAGGATTTTAATTCCTTCTTTTTTAAATATGTTATATATTGGGGTTTATTTATTCGTTTAGTAATAAATTAACGCTTTTTATTTTATTGATTCCTAACGATTCTAGAACATTTAGTTTTTGTTTTTTCTTAAAACATGTAAAATTTTGAATTTCAAATTAAACTGGTGGTTTTCTTGAATTAAACGGTTAGCGTAACTTGAATTATGTTTTTTGTTTTCAAATAATTTAGATGTTCATTTATCCAAGGAATAAAAGCACCAAATTTTATTAAATCATGTAACATGTTTCGCCAAACATTAGCTTCATCAGACATGCGAGTATTTACTACTAAACTTAAAGTGTTACGTAACAGTTTAAATAGTTGACTAATGGGGGCGGAAATACATTTAAAATAAATTTAGTAGGGGGAATTATTATCATCTATTTGGTTGTTCAGTATAAAATTGAGTTTTTTATATTTATTTATTTCTAACATTTCCTGTAAATTTAATTTTTGACTTTTATTACATTTGTGTAAAATATATAATTTATCATTAAAGAAGAAATTCTATGTTCATTTATCCCAGTTTTGAAAGATCGCTCTGTGTATCCTATGTAACATTTTTGGCAGGAGTCACAATTCAATTTGTAATAAGGTAAAACCGTTAGTAAAAATTGCACCAGAAGAACTTTAGTTAGACATATAAGAGAGAACGTGCTATAATGTTATCGAATATCTCTAGGGTTGTTCTCAGGTATTAAACATTCTAATTATGAAATTGTTGAAAATATTTGAGTTTAATTTTAAGGGAATATTTTGTCTATTAAATTTATTTGAAGCTAGTAAATGTAGATATGAAAGAATTGAATTATTTTGTCATGATAACAAGCGTCAAAAGTTTAAAAATCAACGAAATGTGTTCGGGTTCGTGTCTTGCGCGCACGTTGATGTCTCCGCAGTTAATGCAACTGTAAAATATCTCGCGAGTAGAAACGGCGGTAAATGTTAACGTTGTCGGAGTAGAATACGTCAATATAATACATTTAAATAGCACATGGCACACTTACAAACTGACAAGAGACCGCTGGTCGGGGGCCAGCAGATAAAACTGAACAAGAACAAACGAGTGGGGATCAAACAATGCGGAACTACTTCCTACTTACCCATGTCAGCGAGCTGCAACGCCAACTACGACAAATACATATACTCATGTATGTATACCCATAACTTAACATACACTTTGAAAATATTACAACGCAAACCACAACAAATGTTTTCGCGCATTCGTTGCAGCGGCCAACATTTGCCGATAACTAATGTGTATCGATTTTATTATCTAATTAATTCATTGGCGCTGGACAATATTTAGATATTTTTACGAACTGATTTAGTTAGTGTTTGTGTCTTAAAAACAATAAATGTGTTTCGATTATTCTTTCAATTATAATTAACCTTTATACTTGTTTTATTATTATTTTTCTTATTATATTTAGCATATCGTTTTGGCAGATAGACAATGAAGTTTTTAATACTTAGTAAGAAACAAAACACTAGAAATTTCCACAAAAGTAATACTTCTGAAGAAGCCTAAGTTAGGCGAAACAATTGTTAAGTTCATTAAACAAATTTTGTGGAAATTTCTAGTGTTTTATTTCTTACTAATGATTAATATGAGTTTCCATCAAGTGAATGTAGAAAGAATTAATCAAATCAAGTTTTTATTATTCTATTAACTAACCGACTTAATTTAAAATGCGTTTTAATCATATTGGGTATAATCAATAATGTTTCAAGTCGAATGTTTTTTAATAATTTTCTTTAATTCTCTATCCGAAAATATGAGTCGATTCTGTTAAAAAAAACTTATTTATGAGATTAGGGTCAAAGGGTCTAAGAATGATAATAAACTGTGATTTTTAGTTTTGAATTTTAACAAAGTAAATTTATAATAGGTGTAACTAATAATGTAGCAGACTTTTGATGATGTATTCTTCACCATCGTTAAGTAACTTAATTTCACACCTTTTTTTAAGAGATTCCATAGTGCAACGTTTGTAAAACATGTTTAATTTAAATAAAAAACGTAGAAAAACAACGAATAATGTGTCAGCAATATTTCTTTTCGTCAACTCGTCAATATTGTTTCGATCGGACTGCGATAATTATCAAAAGTAATTATACTAGTTCTTAAAATTAATGTCAACATATTTATACCTACTACAAATTACAAAGGAGAAGTGGGGAGTTTGTGAAACATAATTCTGCCTGATTATTGACTAAGTTTAAATTTTTGTAGAAAGCTTTTTTAATGTTCCAGATTTTCAAGGATAGATTGTCTTCTATTATTATTTATGTTGGAATGTAACATTTTTGAATTTTTTGAAATGAAAGAATAGCTGAAACTGATACAATGTTCCGCGAATCCTGCTTTATTAAGTTTTTTATTAATACTGTATTGATGTTCCTTTAATCGAGTCTCTATAGCTCTTCTACTTTTCTCAATGTAAATTGTATTACAATCATTGCAACAAATTTTAATAAACTCCGCCTTTTAATTCCGGTGGTTGGTGTTTTTGTTTTTAATTGTAAGTAATTATTTTGAATAGTTGTAATTTTTGTTGAATTCCGAAATTTATACGTGATAGGGAAACAAAAATTTTATTTAAATTGTTAATGTTAATTAATAAACGGTATGAAATATTGTACAGTAATAATAAGCATGTCGGTTCTTTTCTTTATAAGATGCGACGAGTCATGCCTTAGTTAGTAGAAAATTTCACTGTTTTCTCTGTTCAAACGAGGCTAAGATCATTGTTACTCTTTTGTTTCTCAACCTAATCAGAATTCTGCATCTCGACAGAGACCCCGATGTAATGACACGAATATTAAGCGCACCCTGTATATGAGGTCACATAAAGCCTCACGGGTCGTAACACTTACATATAGATATTTATATGGAAGGATGCGTGTACGGATATGTAGGCGATGAAGTTATTAAATGCAAACCCACATCACCTTATTATATTGATACGTGTGCATTTGTTTTGATATGCTTTTTTACATTGTACGAAGAACCTGAAAATAATAATAAAACTAGAATATCTGTTTTCCTTGCGGGTTACTAATTAACATAAAAAATACTTAATTACTTTGCCTTTGCCTTGAAAAAATGAAAAATAGAATTGTGACACTTTCTCGCTTTCTTGTATCTAATATAAAATGGAAATGTGAATAATTTTAATTAACTAAAGCAAACATTTCAACAAATTATTATATTTAAACATAAGTGTATATCATTTTATCCCGTTATTTTGAATCAAATCCAACAGTTTAAGATCATAGAAAGAGAATTTTGGTGGTGCCCATATATTTTATACAACTTTGCAGATATCTTGCATACACATAAAAATTTATAACACTGACCTACATTTGGCCAGAGAATCACTTTACATATCAAATGATGAGAATCTTGTTACAACAGATCCGGCTCAAAGAATCATATCGCAGCAAATGCTTATTTTAGCTCATATGTTAAATGGTGGCAAAATGTAGTTTTTAGTTGAGTATTTACTAATATATTGTATTGAATTAGCGGATACTTGATGGAAGTCTAACATATTGAAATAAACACACAGTTGATAACTTCCACAATTTATTAAATAAACTTGACACGTGTTTCGCCAACACTGTGGCTTCTTCAGAACTACAAAATCTACTTAAAACTACCTAAGAGTAGATGTATATAAATAGGGTGATGCATCTTCATTAGATTGAGAGAGGGAAAAGATTTAATAGTGGTGAGAGGTGTATATCTATTGGTCATTAAGTGATATGTCTGAAATTTTATATTTGTTAATTTCTTTAGATTCTAATAGTGTAAGTTTTAAACTTTTATTGTCAATGTGAAAAATTTTTAGATCTAAATTAAACATATGGTTATCTTCTAACACATGTTTAGCATAGTTAGAAACGTTTTTTTTTTATTTCTATATGATATAAAATGTTCGTTCAAACGAAGAAATTTTAGAATTCGTTCACTATTAGAATCTAAAGAAATTAACAAATATAAAAATACAGACATATTACTTAATGACCAAGTAGATATAAACCTCTCACCACTATTAAATTTTTTCCCTCTCTCACTCTAATGAAGATGCAAGACGCGCCACCCTATTTACAGACATCTACTCTTAGGCAGTTTTAAGTAGATTTTGTACTTCTGAAGAAGGCACTGTGTTGGCGAAACACGTGTCAAGTTTATTTAATAAATTGTGGAAGTTATCAACTGTGTGTTTATTTCAATTTACTAATATTCTGAATAAGTGTGTGATAATTATTCAAAACATAGCTTTAACGATTTTATTTGACGGTAATATACTATAGTTCAACAAAAACTCGATTAAATGTGTAGACACTGTTTTTTAATAAAATAAAATAACCAAGTGTCAATGTTCGATTTTGACACGAAAGTTGACTGTATTTATCGAACAAAAGTGGAATTTTGTCATACTTTTATGGAATCTGTGGATATTGCAGCTTACGGTTTGATTACCACTGCGGTTAGTTTAGCAAGTATTTGTTTTGAAAATTAATCTTAGCACAGGATCTATGAGAAATACATTTAAGTGTGTAAAAGTATTTTAAGAGCTTCAGCTATGAGAATTCTCTCACAATTCTCTTTGAGAATTTCAGTGAGAGTACCTATATATTATAGAAAAACGTATGCATTTATACCGATCTGTGTGTTTAAAATGCTTAATAAAAAAAAACTGTTGCACGTGATCTTTGACATTAATGTAGGGGAAAATGGTTCTCCCAAACGAATATTCGTATTAAATTTTAACTATAGAGGGTGCATTTTTTGTGAAACATGGTCTGAATATATTTAGTCAAATAAAACACACTATGATTAAGTTTCACCAACTTTATTATTGTTCTCGACAATATTGTTTCGAGCTATGTGCTCATTATCAAGAGTAACGTCATACTGACAATACGAATCTTACATGCTTATTTATAGGTAGCTTAAGAAGATAAGGGGGGATGAAAAACTGCCTAGTTCTAACTGATTATTTACAACATTTTCTGATTTTCTTAAGGCTTTATCTATTTCCAAATATTCATACAGACATTATTTTCTACTTTTAGATGTGTAGAAAGTAGAAAATTATCGAGAACAATAATAAAGTTGGTGAAACTTACCATAGTGTGTTTTATTTGACTGAATATTCGTATTAAAATTAAAACTTACCGTTTACTTTTGAAAACATTAACGGCAAAACTGCAAGGTTGTTCCCATTCATCTGGACGAAAATGAAATTATACACCATGTACTATGTACTCCATAATCCATAATCCATAATTCGGATAATAGGTTGAGCAGCTTATGGCAGACGCACTTCTCCCTGTAGCTTCGTATAATTAAAAGAATTCCTAGATCGTTGTAAAGAATCGCGGAACCGAATCATTAACTCTCGCGGAAAAGCATGATATAATGCAAAAATTAAAAAGTAGTGTTAATGTAAAAGTATTAACTGATAAGCAACTTACAGATTTTTTTAAGTAAATTTGACACCTTTTCCTATTTCATACTTTTTATCGATTTTGGTTTGCACTTGTGTTATAAATTCTGTGTATTTTTTGCCATTCTTTTAAAAGAGACTCCAATAATTCGATTTTTTCACGAATTGAAATCGCCTAGACTTTAATTGAGAACACTGACTTAGTACGACGTCCTTTATCTTAATGACCAAGTGCAACGGTTTCTGTTTCGTATAAAGTATAGATACCTACATACATGTCAAATAAAATAATGAATAAAGTAACAGAGTAATGGAATAGGTAAATACTTTCTACAGAAAAACGATTTTGAAAAATAAAGTATTTATTATACAACATACTTAAAAGTAATAATCAACAATAAAATAATAACAATTATTAAATTATACTTCTACCTAACATTCATACACGTGTGACAATGCACACAACTCTAAGTATTGACAGTTTTAAATCAACTTTACAAACTGTTCTTTTTTTATTCTTTCTGTCTAATAAAACTACTTATAAGTATGTAGGTAAGGTACATACAACGCTAGAAGTAACACAAAAAAAAATATACAGCACGCAACAATCATTGTGACCTATGTACATCTACGGTATTGTATTAGGTATCTATATATCTATATGTATATAATATGTACAATTATTGTATTTTTATCACACGCTTGTTTCGAAGACGTAAAAAGTGAAAATGTTTATGTACTATTGAGAAGCGGAGTTACGAAAAATAATAGTAATAATAAAATAAAAGCTTGTTACTGTTTGTTTAGGCAAAAACATTTATAACATTTGTAGGTACGTTAGAAAACTTCATAGATTAATTTGTGTGCGCCCGTGCTGTCGTATAGGCATTATATAGCATTCTCGCGGTTGCCAACTGTTTTATAGAATGTAATCACGTCCAACAGATTTCACTTGTTTTTGCATTTCGTTTAAGTGCGTGGCAAGTCTGTTATCGATGTATATCTCATACCGGTACCGGTGGTAATTAGGTTAATGTACCTACATAAATAGGTATAAACACAGGGTGATCGAAACATCACTGTCTTAAAAATAACAACGATCGTGTCTGTTGTCGTTTACTTAATGATTTGCGAATTTCGGACATCTTGTATGCCTATACAACAATTGTATTCTGTCACATTTTCCGCTGTTTATAATAAATTACATCCGTCAATAACGAATAGAAGGTACGTCGTCAATTACCCGTATTTAAATATCGCACTTGCACATAAATTAAACTTAAGTTTTATAAAATTGTATCGGAGAACAGCACAAGCAGATATAAAAATAAGATATTTCAAAAATTATGAGATCTATCAGAGCAAATGCTCTAGCAATTTAGCGCCTTTAGCGCAAACGTCAAAAGCGCATTTTATAACTTATAGTAGCAATAGAGCAACCTTCATAAAAATGCTACGCTAGTAGACTGGTCATGACACTTGAATTGGTATTGCTAGATATCTTTTTGGCCATCGCTCGAATTTGAGTTGTAGATAGCACTTGAGTGCTTAGACTGGTACTAACTTTTTAATTATCGCTAACACTTGAGTCATCAGTAGAGCTTGGACTGTCTTTAGTGCTCGAAACTCTTGCTAACCTTTTGGCTAATGCTGACACTTGAGTTGTGAATAACACATGAACGTTTAATGGAGTTTGAATGTCATTAATGCTTAGGCTTTTGCTATCTTTTTACTTGTCCCCAGTACTTGCGTTGTAAACTACACATCATAAGCGTTCAATGGAGCTTGAGATGTCGTTAGTGCTTAAGCTTTTGCTAAATGTTTAATTGTCAGCAGCACTTGAGTTGTTAATAGCGATTAGACTGTTTGAATTCTCTCTAACCTTTTGTATATCGTTAGCACTTGCGTTATAAATTGCGCATCATAAGCGTTCAAAGCAGCTTAAGATGTCATTAGTGTTTAAGCTTTTGCTAACTTTTTAGTTATCACCAGTACTTGTGTTGTAAATTACACATCATAGGCGTTGAAAGGAGCTTAAGATGTCATTAGTGTTTAAGCTTTTGCTAACTTTTTAGTTATCACCAGTACTTGTGTTGTAAATTACACATCATAGGCGTTGAAAGGAGCTTAAGATGTCATTAGTGTTTAAGCTTTTGCTAACTTTTTAGTTATCACCAGTACTTGTGTTGTAAATTACACATCATAGGCGTTGAAAGGAGCTTAAGATGTCATTAGTGTTTAAGCTTTTGCTAACTTTTTAGTTATCACCAGTACTTGCGTTGTAAATTACACATCATAGGCGTTGAAAGGAGCTTAAGATGTCATTAGTGTTTAAGCTTTTGCTAACTTTTTAGTTATCACCAGTACTTGTGTTGTAAATTACACATCATAGGCGTTGAAAGGAGCTTAAGATGTCATTAGTGTTTAAGCTTTTGCTAACTTTTTAGTTATCACCAGTACTTGTGTTGTAAATTACACATCATAGGCGTTGAAAGGAGCTTAAGATGTCATTAGTGTTTAAGCTTTTGCTAACTTTTTAGTTATCACCAGTACTTGCGTTGTAAATTACACATCATAGGCGTTGAAAGGAGCTTAAGATGTCATTAGTGTTTAAGCTTTTGCTAACTTTTTAGTTATCACCAGTACTTGCGTTGTAAATTACACATCATAAGCGTTCAATGGAGCTTGAGATGTCGTTAGTGCTTAAGCTTTTGCTAAATGTTTAATTGTCAGCAGCACTTGAGTTGTTAATAGCGATTAGACTGTTTGAATTCTCTCTAACCTTTTGTATATCGTTTGCACTTGCGTTATAAATTGCGCATCATAAGCGTTCAAAGCAGCTTAAGATGTCATTAGTGTTTAAGCTTTTGCTAACTTTTTAGTTATCACCAGTACTTGCGTTGTAAATTACACATCATAGGCGTTGAAAGGAGCTTAAGATGTCATTAGTGTTTAAGCTTTTGCTAACTTTTTAGTTATCACCAGTACTTGCGTTGTAAATTACACATCATAAGCGTTCAATGGAGCTTGAGATATCGTTAGTGCTTAAGCTTTTGCTAAATGTTTAATTGTCAGCAGCACTTGAGTTATTAATAGCGATTAGACTGTTTGAATTCTCTTTAACCTTTTGTATATCATTAGCACTTGCGTTGTAAGTTACACATCATAAGCGTTCAATGGAGCTTGAGATGTCATTAGTGCTTAAGTTTTTGCTAAATGTAGTGTTCCAATTGTCGCTAACCTTGTATCTTTAATTGTCTAGCACATCAGTTATAAACAGCGCCTAAACGTTCAATAGAGCTTGGCGTGCCTTTAGTACCTAGTCTCTTAGCTAATTATTTATTTTTAGCCAACACTGTAGCTGTCAATAGCACTTGAACTGCCACCTCTCGTTGATCTAAGAGAGTTTCTAAGTAGCATTCCAATAAGGCTCCTTTGTGTAGTAGAATAAAATCGATGTAATACTTTTATTTCTCATTCATCAAATAATAAACAACTAAAATACATCAATGCAATATTTTATTGAGTCAATTTAAATTCTTAAAATCCATGTAGAAGAAGAAGCACTAATGCCACTCTAAATTAATTGCGCTAATGACGCCATTTCATAAACGTTATAAATAAAAGTAAGAAAATAAATAACGAATCGTAGCTTTAAAGTAACTTCCGGCAAAGGAATGTGCAGTATTTTGTGTTTTTTTTTCTATATTAGAGAACTAATTAATAATTACAGAAATAAATAGAAAATGTACGAGTAAATATTTACAAAAATCATATCAACTATAAAACAGCAAGAGTCGTAAAACACCAGTAAACGTACGCGATCATAGTATGTAATAAAACGTACGTAATGGAGTAGTTATATGAGGAAAGTATCGACCACAACAGTTCATGAGAGAATTAATTGATTCGTTAATTATAAAAGAGGGTACTCTTTTACATCACTACTAATTTAAAATTGCACTTTTCCGTGGTCGTAATATAACTATTATAAGTGAACAAAGGTTTGATTTGTTGTCTTTGCAAAATTTTGTGAAGAAAAAATCGTCGAATAAATAATTTACGATACAAATAATGTAAGCCAATTAATTATTTATTTTTACAAGATTAAAAATCGATTTTTTTTATCTACGTTAAGTAATACTTGTAATGTTGAAGAAAATCCAGGGCCCTTTCTTTTATTGATCTTAATGGTCGCCTTAAATTGGACAAACTGTACCAAACAATAGTATGAGAATTGTAGTGTTTAGGTAAGAAGTTATACATAAGCTTATTGGAATGTAATTGATTGTTTCGATAAGCGTGAAATTGTTGTAATTGTAAGAGGGCCTGACTATTTGGTTTTTCCTTAAGTTGCATTTCTAAGTCCAGTTAAGCGTTAAATTAAAATATTCAACTGATAAATTTTACAATGTACTTAAATGGGGGCAAACGCCTTTATAAACATGAAACCTAAAGAAAATTTGGCTTTGAGAAAATGATCTACATTTTCAGAGGACAAGTACGTTCTTTGTTGTATTTTAAATTACTTATGTTACTTTATTCATTGAAACACGGATAAGTATAAAAGAAAACTTAAAATTGTATCGTTTAAAGTATTATTATTTTCCACAGGAAATAGTAGTTTGAAATGAAACTGAAGTTAAAACCAAAACTAGCGAGATATTCTTCATAATAATATAATAATAATTCGTAATTTTGAGTTGAAAAACTAATTTAAAGAATTATTTTTTATACGATTCTCATAATATTGCGGATTTATTTTGACAGATCACATCTTAAATTTCATTTAGCGTTGTCAATAATGTAGTACATTTTTTTTTAAAATATAAAATAATTCAAGTACCTGAAGTAGTGTAATGATTAGCATTTTAAACCCGACAAACCAATAATCCAATTTGCCGAATTAACACTTCTTGGTAGTACCTTCCCTTTTACGTATTTTGTATGTTGTATGAGGAACGTTTGGGATTCAATACGTATCTATGTAATTCTTTTATGTATTGTCATTTTGTACATTAGGCTATGTACATTTTGTATATCACTTACCAACGGTCATGGTCATAATATAAACGACGATATCAATCCCGCCCTATCCGTTTATGAATTTGCTGGTGCTTAAGCAAATGGGCCTTTTGTCTAAATGCTTTAGCACAAGTGTCACACCTGAAAGGTTTCTCTCCAGTGTGAGTCCTCAAGTGCACCTTGATATTCGACTTGTTAAGGAATCCCCGGTTGCAAATACTACATCGATGCACGGGCTTTTCTTTTCCCAACAATCCGAGACTTTGTTCCGTTTGAAAAACGGTCGAACTGGCCGCTTGCTGTTGTTGTTTCTTCTGAGACCGACTTCTCGATTTTTTCGATACGTTCGGCGTCGTTGTGGTCGTGGTGTGTGGATAATTCGCTCCCAACATTTCGGGACTTCGAATCCGATCTTCCGGATTTATACCGTGCACGGTATATTGCTGAAGATAGCGTCCGTTCACCGTCAGCATTAGATTATCCGTTGTGGATACAACGTTTGCTGGCGGACTAGATGTGGATGATAACTCTACACCATAGTTTGTAGAGCTGGCCGCTTCCTGTTTCACAGGAGGTCCATTTTGTAACCTACTCTGCAGTAAAGGCATATAGCCATGAGTGAGAAGCGTTTGTAACGTTGATGAAGTTGTGGACTGTTGAGATGTCGGCTTTGTGGGATATTCAACTTGCGGTTGCGACTTATATTCTGAACTACTGTGCGGGGAGTTTTGTATTATGAATTCTGACAGTCCTTCAGGAGTAATGATGAGGTTTTTCTGTTGGTCCCCACAAGCACCTTCTATCCATGCGTCCAGGTCCATCCAGCTGTCTCGCGACGTGGCATCATCTCCTTCACCTTGGTTGTTGTTAGGAACGGTTGTATCGGCTATTGCTGAGCCTATTATAGCTGCGATGTCTTCTATCGATGAAATGTCGTATTCGGCAATTTCGGTTTTGATGACGGCACTGTGTTGTGTGCAATCGTCGAACAGTTTCGAACCGGAAACCGAATCGGGATTACCACCGGAGCACTCCGCGTATTCAATCTTTATATTACCAACCACCTCGTCTACACCGTAAATTGGTTTGTTGTTGTTCGATGTCTGTTCCGCTGCCGAATCGGCACTAATATTACACGTTGAACTCGAAACTATACTGTTCTGTTCGTTGTAATTACTGTACGTGTTGTTGTTTTCTTCGGGGATTCGTTGCGAGATTGCATGATAATGGTGGCCTTGGATTCCGTTGATGCTCAGATGTCCTGTGTATCCTGTGAAAGGTGGTAACGGTTTTAGTTCCGCTAGACTAGTGTTAACCGGTTGATGATGGGCTGACGATGACAGAAGAAGATTGTCCAAAACGTCCATTGTCGATTTATCAGGATCAGAACTGATCGGTGATCCCAAGAGGATTTTGTCCGATCCCATTAGATTATTGCTGATGGGTGAGCTGTCCAGCATCAGCTTTTGGGTGTCGATGAAGTCGTTTTGCGAGTTTGCCGAACTTTGCCAACACGATGAAGAAAATAGGGAATCAACATCGTCCATGTGATGAGAACCATTGTTGCTAACTGCCATGCTGTTGCCACCAGATACGTTCGGATATTTCATTGTTTTTCATTCGAACGTACTGGCTATTGGCCCCCACGGCCTCCAATGAAATTACGGAGACGGGATTTTAATGCGTCAAGAAGATTTTAAAAATGTTTTGGTCGGATTAGGAAACATTTTCGATTTTCTGAAATGGAAGGAAACAAATCTATCAGTAGAATCAATTGTGGATCGCCCTTTTTGATTTCATGAGACAAAACACATAGTAAGTTATTGCAAAAATCGACTGGATTTTTATTATAATATCAACAGCAAAATTAAAATTGTTGATCCAAATAACTATAATTTCTTCTTCAACATATAATGCATTTAAAATCCAAAATTTAGTTTTACTTTTACTATAATGTATAAGAACCCTTAGCCTTTAGAATATTTGACTACATTAAGTACATTATTGTAAATGCATTAAAATATATACATAAATAATACATCAACCACAAAGCCAGCCATTCTATAATTGCAATCATAATTAAGTTGTGAGCGATTTTCTATAACGATAATCTATATCCGAATTGCTTAGGAAATATAAAGATTCTATTAATATTTTGTTGTTTATTAAGAGTAACTGTTTGTCTTTTGTGTCTTCTACTGAGTTCTTAAAGCCTTTTGTTCGTGTACTACTATTCTTAATTTCAGTACTATAAATTTCATTAATTGTTTTGTTATTATTCTATTAACAATATTGCAATCGTCTTCTTTTCGAACATTTATTTACCGTCTATGAACTCTTATTAAGATATATATTGTATATATATATATATATATATATATATACATACATTTATATACCTATATATATATACTTTGCAACTTTCTCTTTAAGGTCGTTGTTTTAAAACACGAAGCCTTGCTATTTCGCATGACAATCTTCGAACAACAGCAAAAAACACAACAATAATAATAAACACAATGTGTAACATCTTATTGTTTGAAAGAATTTCGAGCAATATGACAGCGTATTTAATTGCCTTCGTTAGAAAAATATGATGGCATACAGGAATTTTTATTTATTTTCTAATATATGCCACTATTATAGTATTCATTTTACGACGTGAAATCAGTAGCGCACACACTGGCAGGGGTAACCGTTAAGGAATGGAAAATCTTACGATACGACATTGTAATTAATCTAAACTGACAGTATTTTACAACGAAGTGTAGTACTTCTTTCGCTTTTGAAAATAACCCAGCTGATTTATATTATTCAATAAAGAATACGTGATTTTATTAAACCTTACAAATATAAATTAGTATGCAGAACAGTTATAAACCTCGGAATTATTATTAAGAAAATTTTGAATTCCATTATGTAGTAATTCAGATATAATAAAGAAAAATAATAAATTTGGTATACTGTTTTGATGAAGAATTTTGCTTTTGTTCATGTTTACGTTTTTCTCCGGCTGATATTCAGATTTTGTTAGCACTCTTGTCACCCCTATTATATTGGACTCTTTTAAATGATGTTATCAAATGCCTCAATTATCGAAGTAAATTATGACATATACACATAATCTAATCCTTATATTACAATTAATGTCTGTACATTAGTTGATTATTTTCTAAATTCTGGTCGTATGACTTATTTTTCAAACCAGTTTTAGAGTTTCCTACCTCGAAACAAAAAAATTTATATGCTCTATGTATAACTATTTATTATTATGTGACAAAGATTGATAATGTAGAATTTGGTGGTTATCAATTATTTCTTCAGTCTCCAAAAGCATATATTCTTCAAGTTTAATGAATTACTATAGAGCAACTCAGGCTTAGTATGTTTTACGAAAATATAACGGTACGGAACCCTCAGGGCGTGAGTCCTACTTGTAGCTGATTGGTGTATTGGTTTTTAATCTACACCTATAAAACGGTATAGTAACCCACTGGCTGATACACTGACAACTGACGGCCATTGTGGACCTACAGATTTGAAATTTGAATATATTCATTGAGTACTGTAGAGGTACAGTAAACAGGGCTTTTTGAATTTTAATTCTTAAGGGGGCTCAATAGGGAAAAGATGGATTATTTTTTCAAATTTTGAATGTTTTTTGCATACTATTTCAAAATAAGTAATAGAAGAATACATTATGATTGATTTAATTTAATGGTTGATTTATCAACTTTATCAACAAGAAGATGTATCTAAATTTCAAGGGTCTGCCTGCACACTAAAACATGAGATAATACCTCGATGTTTATTAAGAGGTATTTAAATTGACACTTCCAGAAATAATCAGCCTCCTAAAGGACAAAATGAAATATTAAAGCGGTCGGTTAAAAGGAAGTACTTGAAATTCTCAGCAAGTTTTATGAGAAGGAAACGTTCCATTATTTTTAAACATCACGAAAAATGAATTCTAATTATTATAATTAAAATTGCAGTAATTATCATTTAGTAAACATCGGGTTGTGTTCAGGGTGCTGACTACTTATTAATAAGGACGTGCAGGTGTTAAATTTTTGAGTAGAATAAAATTGAAACTACTTCTCAGAAACGTGCAGATTTTATTTTTGCGTTGTCTTTTCTTTTTATTTTCAATAATAAAAACATTATTCATGGGAAGTTGATGAAGATCCGTTATTCAGTTGAAAGCCTCGTCGATGTATAGGTGTAAGCATGTGTTGTTAGTACCTCGAGGTGTGGTAATGGTGGTGGGATGAGAAGAAAGCGAACAAATACTCGTATTGATACTGGTAACACACTTCCGACAGACAAACTTTGTGGTGGTACCTACATATATACACATATGTATACCACTATATGTATATAAGTACCAACCAGTACGTCATAAGCTTGCTGCGTGCCTTAGTCCTTCCCCCCACCCCTTTTACTCAACGGACTTAACTGCTTACTTAGCGCGGAGTTCGCATACCGTGATCGTCATTTATTACACGGTAATGTTATTAGTCATAATTGCCATGTTGCCAGACGCAAAAATAATTTAGCAAATTACCCTGCTACTGAATACAAAAAGTCAATTGGATAATGGAACCGTGGGACGTGGTTCAGAAGCTGTTAAAGTTTTATAATAGCTGATTCGAAAGGAACGCAAAATGTAAAAAGCTTCGTTATAAAGGAAAAAACCGTACTATTGATCAATAGCAATTAGTATTTTACTGGATAAATTATTAAAAGACTTGATAACAAATAAACACATAAATTTAAAGTAAATTAATAAGTTAAATGAATTTTCAAATTTAAATTCAGTTTAAACTAGTAACATTGGAGATACACAAATTCACCAAAACGATTTGGCTTTATCTGAATTCTTTACAGATATTTCTCTACACGGAAAATCGTAATAAATTCAAATAAACATTTTTGAAATATAAAAACAACTTTATTTAACTAGATTTTAAACTGAGGGCGGTGCATGGATCATGGAGCATGTTTAATAATTTAATTAAATCAAAACACAAACGAACTTCAACAGGTATATTTCAATAATCCTCAACAATTGTTTCGGCTAAATAGTCATTATCTAGAGCAATAAACTAAACTAATTTTAAAATGTGAAATATAAGCTGTAATTTTCACATTTTAAAATTAGTATAGTTTATTGCTCTAGATAATGACTATTTAGCCGAAACAATTGTTGAGGATTATTGAAATATACCTGTTGAAGTTCGTTTGTGTTTTGATTTAATTAAATTATTAACTAGATTTGTTGTCTGTCTTACTTATCGATCTTCCTGTTTGCAATCTTGTGTATAAAAATTATACATAAAAGAATTTGAAATTGAATATCAATTTAAGTTTATACAGTTAGGTATGTAAATAACAAACAAATACTTCCACTTCCCATCGTTTAATTTTGAGGTATATGAATTTAGATATATATTTTTTACTGTTTGATACAATTTAAATAAAAATTTTGCTGTACCTATTGTTCGATCTGTAAATAAAATTGATATTTTCAGTTTCATAATTAAAAGTGTTGTAAATTATATGATTGAAATATAATGTTATTTTGTATGGTAGTACCAGTAGCGGAGTAATAAGAAAGACAGCGTATAACAGCAGCGGTGCGCGAGCGAGCTGTGACGCGACTCGTCGAGACAACGATGTTGCTGGGTACTCAAATAAGTAAGTAAGATCCTGAAAAAGTGGAGTAGGTCATAATAAGGAACCGAAAATGGTGCACGCTGCTTATAACTTCACTTTCAGTTAACGGTATTATAACAATAATAATAGTGCCTATGGTGGTAGCATTAAAGCGAACAAACTGTGTGCAATGACTGTAATTAACGATAGGTAGATATTGTTTTCTACACAACACCATACGATTCACATAACAAACACATTGTAACAAATAACAAATTAATAGTGACTCTAAATTCATGGAAAGCGAAAAACAACAATGTATTTTATTTCTTTACATTGTTCGACTACAGAAAAATACTTAAAAAATGTAAATCGCAAATAATGCTTTATTCAGTTGGCGATATATTTTCAGGACGAGTCGTAGCGAGTGCTTATGAGCTGAAGGCGCGCCAATATGCCGCCTGTCTCATAAAAACATACGTCACAAGATGCATCGGTCCTCTACTTTCTATTGTTTTTTATGTTATGCCCTGAAATAACCTAACAATTTTTAAAACGTACAAAAGTAATTATACATTTTAACCGTGTTTAATTTATTTATCTATTTTGTGTGGAAAAATTATCACTACCTTTTGTAATTCAAACGAAGACAAAATGCCAAAAAAAGCTACATTATTTCTCAAATAAAATAAATAAAAATTCATCTTTAAAAGTTTGTAAGAGATATTGATATTTAAGTTCAATTATGGTAGCGAAGTATACTTTTTTTCATAAATCATATTTATTGCACTTTTGAGGAATTGCGAAACCAACTGGAAATTTTACTTCTAGAAATTTTGGAATGTCTTAGAAATTTTGTAAAAATTGTACTGATTTACAAATTTAGTAAATATTTGTGAAGCAATGTAATTTCACAATAGTCCGTATCGAATTGGGGACTTTACTTTAGGGAATAACTTTGAAATCTTACAATACTATTCTATTTTTAAGAAGAAATGATAGATAGATATAATACAAATTTCAACAGGTTAGGTTAGGTGTCTATTTTTAAATTTGTTTATTTCCATTGTTTCTATTTTTAACTGTCATTTTTTAACAGTTTAAACTTATTGTTTTAAATTCTTCGTTAAATTAATGATTTTGTATATGTAAATAGATGAAGAAAATTTGCACATTTTCAGTCTGGTTCTTTGTAACAATACGATTTTTTGTGTTCAGGCACGGGTCTTAAAATTTCTGCTAGTTTTTCCTATATAAAACACACCGAATGATTTACACTCTAATTTATAAATGCCTGATTTGTAATTGTTATCAGTTTTACTCTTATTGTTTTTAATGAATTTGCCAACATTGTTGTTTGTTTTATTCCATTTTTTGTTTTTTACTGAATAGGATCTATTTCTCAAGTGTCTGTAATACTAACTGTTTTTCTACAAGCAATCAGAATGATAAATTTAATATATTTGTTTGGTTAAAAATTGCATTTAGCGACGAAATGTTAAACCAATCATCGAATTCTTCTCAAAGTATAAGATATGGTTACGTAAGATTTTAGTAAACAAATTGAGGAATTTCCATCGTTGCATCCATAGGTATTTAGAATAGGAAGTAATTAATTGTGAAATTAAAGAAATACCCGAGTTTTGACTCATAATTGCTATTCGTAACTGTCGTTGTTTCTTATGAGCTTTCGAAGGTTCGTAGCTTTACCCACTATCGGAGTCTCCGTAACTACAGTAGCAAAAATGTCTTGTTAAAGAGCTCTCTTGCATATAGCGCACTTTGCAAACTGTTTACATGGCTTTTTCGCATTCTATCGCGAATTATGAGACGTTACAGAAAGTAAATGCGCCGTATATTTATATGTAAATGTACCGAAAGTACAACGTAAGTAACAATTGCAATAAATTCCATGACATGAATAATTTTAAGTGAAATAAAAATTATTTTAAGCATAATACTCAACACTAGCAGTCGTTGGACGAAAAGAACTATTGGTTTATAAATTAAAAAAAGAAATTGTTAGTCATTTGTAACGTCATTCGTGACAAATAATTCATTATCTCAAAATAATCTTTTTCGACATGCTAATAAAACTTTTTAAATAGATATCCCTATATTCCCGGTGGTTTTAATGATTCATTAAGTTATGAAATAAAGAGGTCGTTTATTTTCAATTTTAGTGGCAATTATTAATCGTCATTTTCTAAGTGACATAAACTAGGAAAAAATGTAAAAGAAATTTCTACTAAAATAATATTTAGATTTATAGGCTTTTAAAAACAGCGAAATCTAATAAACATTCTTATAGAAATGGAAAAAAAATTCTGAAAAAATAGAAATTCCAAAATTAGCTTGGTATATTGTATAGAACAAACTGATATATCCAACAAACATGCTGTATAATAATTATATATATTTCGTAATTCGCATACCATACCATAAAGAAGCTTATTAATTTAATTACCTTACAATACAATATAATTTTTATCTTTAAAGTATTCAAACTGAAGATCAAATTACAGCTATGTTTCGGCTATAGAGACTTGAAGAGGTACACTCAATATTTAGGGTCTCGTAGTCAATTATGTACCTACTTAATAACGTAAAATGGCAACATTTTTAAAAAACTCAGTCACTCTCATGAAGTGGAAGCTGCACTCAGTTAAAATGTATCAAAAAAATGTTAATAAAATGAATGATAAATTTTTGAAAAATTTGTATTCAAAGCCTATTTTGAAATTTTGGTTTAGTTTCAATGAAAATTATAACGGAAGCTAGTTAATAATGTTTTTACAAATAACTCCTTTTTATACCTTGCCATTTCCGAATAACATCATCTGAAAACTCTTGGATGTGGATTTCGATGAGCATCTTCAATTAAAACTATTTTGAGTACTTTTTATATAATTAATAGAATCTTCGTTTACTTGATGAAAATTGAAAATCAACGGTGAATAACAACACATATTTGAAATTTTCACTTTTTTATTCTCACCTAACATGTTTCGCTACGACTGTGTAACTTCATCAGAAGTAGGTACAATACTTTTTATATGTTATTAATTTTTGAGTAAGTAATATGGTGCAAATTCCCTTTTTCTGGCGCGATAGTTTTTAAATACTGTTAAGTTCTATCAGCAGTACTTCTATGACTACAGTGTGTATTCCATTAAAACATGGCAGGCTTCGGCGTATTATTAGTACCTTGGCAGCCTAGCGAGTAAGAGAAAGTGACCGGATTTTTCGAGAAATTATTAATCATGGAGGCAATGACTTCTAAAAGTACGAAGACCGGCTTCTGGAATTCTCGAGCTATCTACATAGAACAGCACGGTACATCAATTTACATACAAGGGGTTCAAAAAATTAAACTAAATCAAGTGTGTTGGGAAACGTCAATTTCGGAACACTTTCATTATTCGGACAACTGTTTAAATACTAGACTATCGTCAGCATGGTAACATCTGCATTGCGGACACTCTTCTGTACCAGCAGACGCTGTAATGTCGGCCGTTATCAGATGACTGATAATTTTATATAATTATAATCACGCACTGAATTAAATAAGCAATCAACTAATAGAAATGCATCACCTCATTTAGTTTTCGATCAAATTGTTTCCAGTCATATATAGTCAAAATATGCGCCTTTATGGGTAAAAATGTCTTTTCAAATTTAGGTTGTTTTATCGTACCCGAAAAGGTCTGTCAACTAAAAAATATTTTTTTCACTTCTTGAAATTCTTAGTTCCAAAAACTTTTTATTTTGTAGACACCACAGACGTTAATTGAATTTCAACATGTCTAATAAGTTTTAACCTGTATGTATTAGCTTCGACCATCAACTAAAATTTACACTTGCACCTTAAAAATTCAAAATTGAAAAGTGAATTTTTGAACAATGTGTATCTATGAAAAAATTGGAAGGAACGAAAGGAAGAAGAAAAATTTCCATTGCTGATTATTTATTATGATAATTATCATTATGATTAAACTTGTGGAGACTAATAAATGTCATGGATTAGTCGTTTTACATATGTTACATATCTTGTTGACTGTTTCTTTGATTTTGGGGTCATCTCCAAACGGATTTACATCAGAGAAGAAAAGGAAAGTTCCGTTACTAAAAAAATAACAATATTATGACCTAGCCAAGCTTCAATATCTATTGCATTACTTTTATCGCTATTTGCATTAAATACTTGAGGCCGCTTTCTATGGTTTCCACCTGATACGCATCTTTAGTTGTTAGAAAACGATTTAAAACATTTTTTTAGGTACATCTTCATTAATTTGTATTCATTTTTCTTTTTATTTAAGCTGTTTTCCAGGACGGTAAACCTTGCGCATATGCTATACTTGTATTATTGTTTTTGTCAATAATCTCTTAGTTTTTCTCCATTATATTACTATCTCGGTTTGTTAATTATGTGTCAGAAGTATGAACGCAAAATTGCATAGAATAAAGCTTTGTATTTGGTTAGTAATCTCAAAAGAAGATAATTAAAACAATTAACTCAGTGGTATAAAAACACTGTAGCTAATTTAAAAATAAAATAAATAAAAAATTAGAAAATAAAATTTAACTGGAAAGCTTTTAGTCAGTGGTAGTTTGTCTAGGAGAATTGCTTGCCGGTCTGTTTCTATTATTATTTTTTCATTAATCACCACGAATCTGTTCAAGTTGCGCAACCTGATAAACAAAATGTATTTGCAGCGAAAATCTCAGCGTTATTTTGTTCTTATTAGCTAATACAATATATGATTTAAAAATGTAAATATAAATATGAACATGGAATCAACAGAAACAATTACTCCGAGGGCCAATACCCCTACCGGCATTGAATTACACTGTTGATTCCGATGGATTCTTAGACGAAGATATAACATATTCAAAAAAGAAGGAATTAAAATCCTTATTCGTCTAAATGTTAATGTCAAAGATCTCACATTTGGAGCGCGTCCTACCAAGTAGGCCCAACGAACTGAAAGCCATTTCCCACGACCGGTTTCGACCTATCGGGTCTCATCAGGTGGGCGCTGGCAGAAAGGCCTTTACAGGCTATATTATAAAAATAATATGGCTTTCGGTTCGTTGTGCCTACTTAGTATGACGCGTTCCAAATGTGAGATCTTTGATCTTAATATTTAGACGAATAAGGATTTTAATTCCTTCTTTTTTGAATATATGATTAAATTACGAACACACGATTTTGATGTGGCTGCATTATCTGCAGCCAGCAAATTAATTTCTTCGATACCTGCTGATTGTTCCATGTTGATTCTTTTATGGAGATCCATATTTATTAAATATTATTTTATTCCCCGACAAGTTTACAAGAGACACCACTGTTCGTAATCCAGAAAAATTAAACTAAAATAAGCATCGTTTGAATATATTAATAAAATTATTAACAATCTGACTTTTGTAAAGCCGGGTATATTATATATGTATTTTTATTAATGTATATGTGTGTTCATGCAGACGGTCACATGTACTGTACATGGTTATACAGGTACATATATTGTCGGCTTCCAAACCGGATTCAAAAGTAGGTCTTCCTGGTCAAAAGTCATTATTAATCCCACGTTAAATGTAAACTGTGCGCAACAACACAAACTTGTGTGTTAACCTTTTTATTTTCATCGGAATACTTAAGTTAATGTTGGAAAGTGTATATAATTCTACGTCACCAATTTGCAATTATTGTTTAACTAACCCACTGCATATATATATATTGTACATATACTAATTGATATTAATTATGCGCATTTTGTTAAACACAAAAATATAGGAGATAGAGTCGTTGAAGTACTTCTAATAAAAATATATCATTAGTAAAATTAATAATTAATAAAACGTGAACAAATGGATATTTACCAATACAGATAGTTTAAAATACCACGAAATTAAATACAATATTGTATGTGTAAAATATAACGGGCACAATCGATAAATCAAGTAACTACCAAGTAGATTTTTGGACAACTTTATCTGTTTGAAGAAAGGGCTCTAATACTATTTATTTATTTTTTAAAATTATCTCCTTTATTGAAACATGAATAGAAATATGTAAATATATTAGTAAGCAAAACATTTGGTTCTAACGATCTATTATTAAAATGTAAAGTAACTGAATCTGTATATCCAACATAAATTGGACACTGCCTAACAGTTTTTGTAATATTGATAAATTTGATGTCTCAGAATTAAATTTTTATACTTTTGGTAATATTATTCATCAATGTAACAGTTTAAAATAACAATTAACAGAAGAACAAACACAATTTTGTATACGCAAATATTTATATATATATACATATATATATACTTAATATTTTATAAATTCCTTGATCGCATTAAAACAGTAAACAAGAATTCGTCTGTGGATGAAAATAGTTTTCTTTTTATAATTTATTTTCGGTGAAGTTGAAAAAGGTAATTGATTCCATTTTAAACAAATGACGGTTTCATTTAATTAGCGATAGCAATTGAAATAATTACATTACTAATAGAACACGTGTTAACGTGTGTGGTGTAATTATAGAGAAAGTTAGACAGTTATACCAAGCATCATCTGAAAAAGGCGATTTACGTTAATTTTCAAAAATAAGTAAATCAACTATTAATGGCCTACTCCGATGTGCCAGTTTTTGGAATTATAATCAAAAAGTTAACAGAATTATGAAATGAAAGTTTAAGCACATTAAATCTATAAACTATCATTGCTCTTGAAGATGGTTATATAAAACAAAACAATTGCTAATAAGTTCTGGTACAACCGAAGTGATTTTATTCAAAATAAAATCTACAAAGCATAGAAGAAAAATTGAAAAATTCGACGAAGCTTTGGATTTCATTTTCAATGTATTTCATTTCAACCTAATAGTAGTGTATATTAATATATAAAATCTAAAATAATACTTTTTTTTGCTTTTTAAGGGAACAATAAAGGAAATAACCTCGAATTTTCATAACTTTATTGAATATACATAAAGTTTATTAAAATGCAATAGTATTAAAAAAAATTCTTACCCCATTCCAATCTGTAACAATGGCATTGAACCGTCGAGGGTCATTTCTAGGTTTCCAAAGAAAAACGTTCTGTGTATGAATATTAAATGATGAATAGTAAAAATTATTTTAATAGAAGAAAACACTTGGAAATATTTCACTTAAATTTATTAACAAACTCTACACGTGTTTCGCCTTTTTATGGCATCTTCAGGAGTTATTGAGTTACTTGTTACAAGTAAATATTTCCAAGTGTTTTCTTCTATTAAAATAATTTTTATTAAACATGTTTCACCAAGTGTTAACGGCAGACAGTTTCAATTTATTGATGATGAACCGTCGAGGATGATGAATTGCCTTTTAGTTATAGTTTATTGTTTTTTGGAGCGAGAATTCTGTGAAACTTATCCAATAAGGCCGTTAAAATTCATTTTGAAAATACCGAAATTACATACTTTCTAGGGGCCAGGCCTACTTTGCAGTAAAGGTTAAAACGTAGGGGCTTTTTTCTTCGTTATCAGTTGAAGACCGGTGGGACACTCATCTCCACTCCTACCTATCCTGAGCCAATCTTTGCATTCCTCTCCTCCGTAATCTAGTCTAGGATTATATAAATCATCGTTCACTAATGCCTTTTTTCGTTTTAATCTCATGTATTAGTGTAGTCCTTATTCGAGTATAAAGGACGTTTCGCTAGCACGAGTGGCGAGCTTCTTCAGTGGTCCTTCCATCTCGGATGCTGGATGTAGCATCGGATGAAGAAGCTCGCGACTCGTGCTAGCGAAACGTTAGGAAGCAATTCCAACCAACGACTGCCTTTAGACCCGAATAAATACTAGTTCATCGACTGGTCGCGAAAGCCTTAACCAATTAATCCCATATATCTATCTCTTGAAGTGTTGGTTATGGTTAGTACAGATTGTCCTGATAAAATTGAAATAAATTAAGAAAAATATGTTTTGAGCCCCTAATTTTTAACCTTAACACCAAATTTGTCCCCATTTTTTTGACATTTTCCAAATTCAATTTGGCCACTTTGTGGTGGCAACTTCACAGAGCTAGTGGGTAATTAAGAACGTGGTAACCAACTTATGCAGCGTTATAATGTATAGTATATTATCAGTTTACGTTCGAATAAATGAAATCAATGTAACATGGGCTGCATTTTTGTTCATTTTCATCGAATATTACCGTACATAGATTTGATCTTGTAAGCTCAGTCACCGGAAGAGCCGGTGCTCTGTCGATTCCAGGTGAAGAGACGTAGAGGGGATTCCGGAGTCAGCGACGGACGGAGGCAAAGTAGTACAGTGTCCTACATTACCATCCACGCTGGCGGTAAATATGTATATGTTTATATATATATAACAATGTACATTAAATTGCTTTCCAAGACGAGTTTGTGTATATAGACGTAGACGTTTTAGTGTATGTATGTATTTATGTATGTATGTGTGTATGTAGGTATACCTAATAGCGAGCACTACGTACAAGATGTTCAGGTACTACATTACTTACATCCATACACACACAGTCGAACAATAATTGTGCCGTTTTTTTTTAAGTTCCCATTTCTACAAACACTCTTGTTTTCATCATATTATCTTTTGTACAATTGTTTTAAACAAAAAGTTGTTAAATTGAAAAATAAGTCTTTTTCACTCTAGACTTTACTTTCCTAACGTTTCGTCCTAGTTGTGGTGAATTAGTGTAGTAGTGGTGCCATTATTGGGTTCCAATGGCGAATGTCTCTGACTCAAAATATCATATCTACGAAGTGCCGTTATTCTATAATATTTACATATGTAGAATTCGACTATTTGAATTATTTATCTACAGCAAACGATTAGATTAAAAATTTCCATTGACTTAATTTACTCAACAATTAGTTAATTGCATACAATTGAGATTTAATGATTCTATAATAAACATCCAATCCATAGAGTTAAATTTGAAATTTGTGTTTTATTTTGGATCAAAAATTAACAGTAATTATGTATATATATATATATATATATATATATATCTATCTAATACAGTTATCTCTCTCACTCAAAAGCCAAAATGTCGATTGCTAAATGGAATTATTGAAAACAAGAAGAAATATTACATAAATAATAAATTTTTAAGTTCGCGTTTATGTTTAAGAAAATTATTAAAATTTATTTATACTTACATTAAACCATTTTAGTATATTAATATAATACAGTTTAATTCAACTTACAATTAGATAAATTTGCGTACTTGGGAAAAGGACCCAATACTGCTATCAATTTATCTTTATTTATTTTATCCTTTTTTTCAGTAAACCTAATTTAGATCTTCAAACATGAATTAAATATAACAGTCAAAGCATTAGTTGCTAAATACCATAGTTTGTAAAAACCACTTTAATAATACGTTTTCGTGAAGTCTGTTTTTTCCACATAATCAGAAATAAAATAATTGGTTTTAATGTCCACTTTTACTCTCCAGAAATAATTTTAAAAAAATTGTATAGGTACTTAAAGTTTATTTAAATGTATTAAACATTTGAAAACAATTCATAAAGCTAGTATACCCATCCTTCATACGAGACTTGTGTGAATGATTAAACAAAACCAAAATAAGTAATCACAAAATAGTGTTGTTATGACAATGTCTATCTCCACAAAAACAAATGTGAAATGAACTTAGTTGTCGGCTTCGCAGATAAAAGTGTTCGGATCTAAACGGGTGTCAAATCCCTTACAATTTGAAATAGATGTTTTTCAATTCATTTAGAAGAAAATTTGTTTGGTTTTTGGTATCGGATTTGTAGCTTGGCATCAATATTACAATACAAGTTTAAAATTTAACTTTGCTGATTGTTCTATTTTATACTAGAAACAATTTAGTTGAATACAAAACTTGCCAAGTTACAAGTAAATTATATCTCAATTGAAAAATGTTATACACTTCTATTATAGGATCCTATGAAACCTGCAACCCTTCTGATCTTAACTCATTTATCGGCGTAGTCAACAACCCCGAACATCGTTTATACTATTTATACTACACATTAATGTTTCTGTTCATATATCATTAATTTTTGAAAAGTTTTGTCATTTTTGCAAGCGGTGAATTATTATCGATCAATTAAAAACATAGGATACGTCCGTCCCAAATCATTTCTATAAACGTTATTTAACCGAATCAATACTTTTGTCAAAAATCGATAGTTTGTAGTTTTCAGATTTTCCCTTTGTATATGTCTAATTGAACAATGAAGCCTTCAAATATTGTAACTCCATAATCACATTTAATAAAACACAGATGAGTTACAGAAAGTTTTTATTGGTACCACAATAATATTATATCGACATACAATGTCTTCTTTAGGTGGTGAAATAATCAGATTGCTTCACCACCTGAAGAAGACATTGTATGTCAAAATAATATTATTGTGGTATCAATAAAAACTTTCTGTAACTCATCTGTGTTTTATTAAATGTGTATATGTCTAATGATCTATCTTGATGATAACTTTCAAGTTTCTAAGTCACCTGGAAGTGGTCTAGGTATAGATTTCTGATGGAGTAAATCAGTGACAAAAATTCTACTTTTTACATCTTAACAATTATAATAAGTTTATTGATGAAATTTGGGATTGCAAGTGCATAGGTGTAATATATTTTTGGTTATGACAGCCCTTTTCTTTTCCGAACTGGTCTGAAACCCTACAGTGTGTTAGATTTTAGCACCCTTTATCAAATTTTTATTTCATTAGTTTATTAAGTACATACTAATATAGAAAAAGTTGTATGTTTGTAATTAATTCAGTAGATTATGTCAGAAAATACGGTAGCACATAATTGTGAATAACTGCAAATTAATTAAAATAAATAAATGTGGCGACACTGTATGAAACACTTTAGTTAATTAATTCTCCTTAAATTGATGAGGAATTCACATATATTTTAACTGTAAAATGTTTTTATCTTATGAGCCAACAAATATTTGACGAAAATCTTTTTTTTTTGTGCGTTATTACTGTAGTACTACTTTTAATAATTGTAATGGTGAACTACAGACCGACAGTTGCTTCTTGAAGACCGCATTATACATTCAAAAATCGGCCGACTAAACAGAAGAGTTTTAACAATTAAAATTTACATTGTCCGCATGTGACCTATATTAGTGAATTTGTCTTTGTTTATGTATACATGTACATATATGTATATGCATATATACTGGTGAGTGCAAATCCATAGTTTCTAATTGTAAATGCATTTGGTCACAATTGTAGTTATTTATTATAGAATATAGAATGCAAATTATGGAATGTTTAGATAGCTGCTTTATTTTTAATTGTTTGCAAAATATTTAACTTCTCTCTTTGCACAAAGCGTTATTTTTTGGTTAACATTTTGTTGAGGGGTTACAGAAACGTAGAGAATCTAATGTAAGTTAACCAAGTTTATTCTTTTTTAAGTATGTCATTGTAGGCTTAAAGAACTCAGTAGTAACATAACAGGTTGTTATTAGTAAGTATTTTTCTTTTATTTAATTTGAATTCCATTCCTCCTTTAAATTACAAATTGTTTTTGTATTCATGATTATCTTTACATATATTGTAAGTATAGCCGAATGAAAAAAAAATGTTAATCTTTCTCCACGTGTTCACTCCGTTAAAGATCAAATGGTAACGTCCTTCTAAAGGCCAAGGTTCAAAGTTAAAAACACTGACCCTGCTTATAGTTAGTTCTCGTTCGTAATATCTGGAATATGGTTGATATGGTTTTACTTACTTTTTTAACGAGTCCAAGAAGTATCATCCAAACTGTATCCATAAAGGCACCACAACACAATATACATGAGTGAATCACTTTCGAAAAATCTTCGATCTACAACGTCCGCGATTGATTTCCGTAAACAACGAGAACTCGTTAAAGTCTCACCCACTTGTAGCACTCACTAAAGGATGTTTTTTTTTTTTTTCTTTAAATGCTGTGCTTTTATGTTATCTTCTTCGATTTACGTCTTTTTTCTCGTGGTGGTCTTCATTGTTTTCCAAAAGTCACCATTCCGGAAGTATCAGTTGCTGGTTTCAGCTGAATATTTCAGAACTGACCCAAATACACAAAAGGATGTTAAGTCATTAATTAATTCACCTAAATGAACAACAAAACTAGTGTTGCCAGAACAAAAACGAACGAAACGATCAAATAATAAGAGAATAGATTTAAATGGTTGATTTGCGAAGATGATCGAGAATGCACAGGCAGGGACCGGATACGACGTTGATGTCAATGTGGATCAATATTCGACAGGGTGTCGAATTTTTCCAAAATTTTGACAGTCCGACTGTAACAGAGAGTTGCGAAGAACTGTTGGCTGCTGTAATGAGACCCTACCACCAGAAATGGGGGCCAGAAACCCCCCGCTTCTTCGTGAATAACTGTACCTGTTGTAAAACCAAAGAGCGAGGTAACCTACATTTTCATCCATACATCGGCATCGTAGTCTACCAGAGACCGTTCTTTGTAAGTCAGATATTGGTCGGTACCGTGGCCGCGGCCGCGACCAGTATGATACAACTAGATTGAGAACCAAAAATATCCACAACGTGGAGCGTTTTATACATTTCCATATCAATAACTTTATCTTATTAGAATAACTGTTACTGTCGTCCTTAAAACAAATGATAAAACCACCTGTATAACATACATTTTTGTGATAAAAATTCATCGTGACACAATTGATTATAAATACTACTATTCTATGGTACCTATCATAAACATGTCATCCTCCCTTAAATTTTTGCAATAAGCACAAGAACAATGTAATATTGGAATAACCCTTATAATTATATCAAACCATAAAGTGGTATCAAACAACAGTAAATTGATAATTTTCGGAGATAAATACAAATATATTTTGACCAAAAATTTGGTCTTTGTAATTGTCTTTTTATAGTCCCACGAGGAGTAAATACATTTTACATAAATTAAAAATTTGACAAATGAGGGAGTCGAAATTTATACCAGGATCGAGTGCGGTATCATATTAAAGGTTATTAAAAAATTATTTTTTTATTTACGATCAAGTACATGCAAGAAGATAGCATTATTTCTCGTTTATCTTGGGAAATATTACAGGAAATTATATCGGTGACATTGATGGTTTCCAAAAAAAAAAAAAAAAGTGAAACTGTTAGTTTTAGTCCTTAATTTTCTGCCAGTATTGTAAACTAAAATGAAATTGTACTATATTTATTGACTTGATTTATTACATTCGGGTTCTGCAAAGCCGAAACCTGAATAATAATAATGATGATGGTTGAATTTTACTTCTATTTGATTTTCGTAATTAGAGGAGGTATATTGTAAGTATCCATCTCTATCGTATAATAGAAGGAAAATCAACAAATTGATAAAAAAGGTGATTGGCCTATGAATAAATTCATTGAAAATTAAACAGGTATTACATTTTATAAAGGTTACTTGTACTCCTATTCATCAAAAGACTGGGTCGTCCATCTACAAGAATATTCTTTTCACGGATTTTATACTTATTGAATTTTGTAGAATAGTCTGGAATTGTAGGCCTCTAAGAAAGTAATACTCTATGTTGAATGTAGTTGTGTTATATTGCTCTATTATTAAGACAATTAGCTAGAATAATACAACATGATCATCAAATTTCCTTCTTAAAAAATTATTTTGTATATTTTACCTAGCATACCAATTTCCTAAATACAAATACGTCGCCCGTTATATTAATGACTTCCTAAAGTCACTAGTAAAATAATTAGAAGGAATGACCAATTATTTAGGTTTCAGTACATAATAGTTAAAGATTTCTGGGGCAACTTGATCCATGATTACCTCATAATAATATAACGTCAGTCAATTGGCAAGGGATTGTAGACATAAGCAATATCCCTAACTATTAGCGTTAGATGGTTAATAACGATACTGATTACTTTTAACTGTATGGGTGCAAAGTAATTTACAAATTAAGTAATTTTGTATTAACTTGATCATTTTGCGTTTAAAATTTTGACGATGAAATAATTGTTTTGTAATTGATTTTTGATAATCGTCTAAGTAGTAAAGTAATACATTTAGATGAACATATAGTAAGAAAGAACTTTAATTGCAAATATTGTTTGAATAGCATATTAATTTCAATCAATATATAAAGATAAAATAATGTATTATATGGATTTTAAATTTTTAATTTTAACGATTTTTTTATCTTTTATGGAAAAGGACAATAGGTCTTGAAAATTTAAACCTATTACATTATTTTTACAAAAACAGTTTAGGGAATGGCGGAAAGAGGAAGAACCCTCATGTAAGTTACCATTACATCGAAAATGAAAAGGAACAAAACATGATCCAAAAAGTATTTTCTTTCGGGCTTGTTGACCGTTGTCCATAGAAATTTCACCCCAAAGAAGATGAAAGAAATTTCCATGGACAACGGCCAACAATCGTCCGAAAGAAAAGATTTCTTAGACATTAGGCGCCGGCCTCGAAAACTTAACTAATTTTTAAGTCAAACATTTTTCTAAATGCTTTTTTTTTCTGTTTATACTTATTCGATACTTGTAATAATATAAAATAGTATTTTTCATCGAGAAACTCTCCCTAAATATTATTATCGTGGTCTAAAAGTTATGTATTGAATAATTCCGATCAAAGTACATAGATAGATAGAAATGTGATTATATTTTTAATGTTTTTATTAATTATTAACAAGACGTACATACAGCAATAGCAAAAATAAAAGACAGAATATTTCGTTTTGAAAGCTTAATATAATAAAAGCACTCCAGAAGCTTTTCTTGCTGTGTAAATCAGGAAACAAAATTAATTGTTTGTGTGTAATAAAATCAAAAAACTACTTCTTCAAAAATTTTGATATTGTATGCCAGAAGTAGGTAATAGTAGAGTTAATTATAAAATACATTCAATTACAGAAGACTTCATAAAAACACTTGACATTTGTTTATTTGCAATTAATATTGTTGGTGGTGATCGGTAGATGAAACATAATAATATAGAAGAAATAAAATTAAAATTGTTTCAACACATATATATTTAATATTAATTTATATAAGGCGATCATTATAAAGAGTACTTGTTATACTAACAAGAAAGTCTAATAGGTATATATATAATTACAAGTGGATCCTCTTGAGGAGAGGAAAAGGAGAAGGGGGTGAAAATATGAAGTTATAAGTTGCTTAGCAACAAAGGTGTATTGCTTGTTGATAATTCAATTTGGTTATTTATTAAATTTGACTTTGAAAACAATGCTTTTTTGATTTCTAAATTTTCTAGGAGATTCAACTTTTTACTTTTGGGTTGAATATGTAATATTTTTACGTTATCCGTATCAATTTCATGGTTTTTTCTTAATGCTACTTATATGTTCTTTCAGTGTAACATTAAAGGCACGGCCACTCTGGCTGATATAAATAGCGTTGCAATTTTTGCAGTTGATTTGATAAACTCCGTTTCTTTTCATTATTTCGATTTTTTGTTTGTTATTAACCAATAAACGACCTAAATTGTTTTTATTGGGTACCTACCACTGGATGAAGATCGAGTTTCTTTAAACGTGTTACTATTTTGTTCGTAGCAGTTTTAACTAAATTAATAGAACAATAATTAATCGTATTTTCGTTAGTGGTGGGATTACTAATATAAATGGAAGACCTGGTTTTTGTTTTTATTTTTTTATTAAGTATATTGGTAACTATAGATGGATCGAAACCATTGTTCACAGTTATATGTTTTATTGTGTTTAATTCTGAGTAATAATCATTTGTTTTTATTTTATGGGATTGGTTAGAATTTGCTGGAATGATGGTATCAGTTGTGGAAGGTTTTCTGTAAATTTTATAATGACATTTGTTATTTGTATGACTAACTGTTTTAATTTGTTTATTTGGTACTTTATAAAGCGTGTACGTTATAATCAAGCTTTACTGTCTCTAATTGAGGACGACATCTTCGGTGTCAAAACGGGTTTTAGGATTTTAAACATTTTATGCGGAATTTTGAATTATAATTAATTTAATTTATTTTTCTTAGATATTTTTTAATGCTATGCTGTCATTAGTATGTAATACAATTTGTACGTATGATGTGAATTGTATGTATACAAGATATTTATATAGACACATAGATATGTGAGAGGATAACATATCTTACGATTATTGTACCTATATATATACATATATCTGGATGTGTATGTTCATGTATTGCAATTTGCGTTCGTTTTCAGTTGAGGCCCACATTTTTCCACTTTGGTAATCACGGTTGTGTTATGCTAGCGTTCTTTTTTTTATAATAATCTTAAGCAAGAACAATCATTCGAGTCTGAAGTATTTCGAAAGCAGGCGCAGTGGCCGTACAATGAATATTGCCGTGGCTGACGACGACGACGTCCATTCTGTCTGTCTGTTAACTCACAGTTAGTCTCGCGCGGTAAATTATTAGATTATTACTTAGAATTAGTACTACAACTTTACTATTCGCTATCATAGTCTTTTGTTGCTATATAATACATCACATTGCGGCCAATTCTTCTGTAAGAATATTGGACCGTCCCATTCAACAACGTACATCACTAGCCCTATCTGAATTAATCAAGGAAAACAACCCTAGACTAGAAAAGTATTTTAACCCTAGAATAAGGGATATTCGTAATATTTACGGTGCTGCTAGGACTATTTTTGAAGCTTCTAAACAAAAAGTGCAAAAAGTGCTGAGAACGTCGTAAAAGTTACGAATGCCCTATCACTTTCGTTATTTCTTATATCTCAGTAACAGCTATAATTCGAAATATTTTTAATTGTTAAAGACAAGAAATGCTCACATAATATCTGAAATGTCACTGTCACCTTACTTGCAACAATTAAAGCATCAAATACTATCGTTCGTTTCAATACAGTATACTTATTCTCAAAACAGTGACCGGCACAATTCAGCTGTTTTCATCTAAAATAAAATTATTGTTAAATTATTATGTTCGTTTAGTTCTTGGTGAAACATGTTGAAATTAATAATTCAAAATTCAAAAATACACTTGGTTTTTGTTTCACTAAATTTATTCAAAATATAGGACGTATGTTTCGAACTTCTCAGTTCGTTATCAACGAATGTAAAGATGATTTTAAGACAATGTGATTTTATACAGGTTTGTGCGAGGGTGGTGGGATTTCCAAGCATTAAATCTACTTGATCGTTAGTACTATTAAGTTGTTTATTTTTAGCTTTGAGAATTTCTACTATTTCAAGGTAGTTCAATTTTTGTCCTTTGTTATCAACATGTAATACTTGGAAATCGTTTACATTTATCATATGATCATTTAGGATACAGTGTCCAGCTATACCAGTAAATTTTTTATCGTCTAATATCGATTTTTTTTATGTTCATATAGTCTAGTGGTAAAATCCCTACTTGTCTGGCCAATGTAAAAGGCATCTTTTATCTTTATTATTGCCCAAGAGACTCCTTAAATTGTTTTAAATTAATGTACTAAACCGCCGACATGAAAATAGAACTATATATACAATAACATATCTGTAAATGTTTTAACAACTTATCAGGGGACCCATTTTCAAAAACATAAATCCACAAATTCTGTATTATGACCAGCAGCGACAGCTTCACTATCAGCCATTGAGGACATTCGAAAAAACTAGAAGGGTAATCATTTTCGATATATTTTACAAAGTCAAATTCGAATCTGGCTCCAGAACTTCCCCAACATATTGAAATTTCAAGATACCAAAAAAAACCAAATTAGTAACATTTGGTTTTGCAGTTAAAATATTTTAAAATGTTGATATACTGGTGCAATTATGATGTCAAATTCTAATTCAGCAATAAAAGATGCCTCATAAATGGCTACTCTCTTGGTTATTTTGTCCTTTTATTTCGTGTTGTAATCCTCTCAAGAAAGCCTAAAATGGCATTTAGTAATGTTTTAGCGGTCAACAATTAGTAAATTTTTAAAACTTATTGTACCATCGAACATTAAAAAATATTTGAGATCTACTTAATCAATTTATTACTTCAGTCGCTGTGATCTTACATCTTTTCAAAATGCTTAAAATTACTAGCTAAAACATATATACTAGCGACAATTTCAAGTGTTTTATATACAATAGTTTTATAAACTCTATTTGCACGATATCCTTCATTCTTTATTAGATATGTTATCTCAAATGTATTAAAAAAAGAAAAACGAAGGATTATTTCAATTATCAATACTCTTGTATTGTTTGTTAATTCTCTTATTAAGATTTGTAGATATGGTTTGTGGTCATATTTCTTGTATGTCTTATATTTTTGCCAAGACAATGTCCAAAAGACTTTCAAGACCAAGATTAATAACCTTCTAGAGTATTCAAACAATCTAACAAATATTTCTTTATATTTATATGTAAATATATATATTTTTTATAAAGTGTTCACTAAAGTCATTTTTTAATTTTTACCGTTACGCAGCGTTATTAGGTAATCGTCGAGAAATATAAACACAACAGCGGCATCCCATTCGAATGTGTATTCCGTGGCATTGCAAGGACAAAGTCGGTTCATTGTCTGTGTTTATATATTATTATTCTTATATTTGTATGTATATTAAACATATACCTACAGTATATATGCTTGCATAAACGTGTTGTATAAATGAATCGGTTCGCAAACAGCGAAAATATTAAGTACAAGTGTTAGTCGTTAAGGTGGGACTACTTTTAAAGCAACTGAAATCAGTTCCACAAGCTTTCGAAATCTCCGCTACAATTTTGCAAACAATGTTATGATTCCTACAATATAAACATTACAATAACAATAACTTTCCTGAATTCTACTGTACAAATATCATCATTAGTAAATATTCTGAACCAAAACATATTTAGATTCCAGACAGGTACACTTGACAGTTTCTGTTTTACTATTACCTCCATGTTCACGATGTCAAATTTAATTCGATAGAAAAATAATTTTAAATCTTTATGAAATTGAACCAATTATACTAGATATCTAAAAATAAAAGATATGATAATGAAATTCGATTATAAGGAGAATTTATTCGTTAGAAATTAAATACAAAATATAATTAAAACTTTTATTTCTCAAGAAATAAATTTATTATATAATTCATAAACTAAGAACTATATTTTATTTTTATTTTTATTTATTTATATATAAATATATAACGTCCCCGTTTATAGTGACAATTGGCATTAGCAGAAACAAATTTTTATATATTTTTGGTTGGTTTTGTATGTTGACTCAGGTAAAAACCTTCGGATGTAACGTCTTCTTTTATAGTTGCGAAGGTTTTAATAACGTAAATTCAATTGTTCAATCCTGATTATTGACCAAGTATTTTCCAAGACGTCTTTAACCACCGGCACTGGTAACAAAATTTGACGTTGGGCACGTTCGCAAAATATTACAGCTGGAAAACGAACCCTGAATTTACTTTTTTACTCTTAATATAGGTTAAAATGAAAAGTTCATTCTAAAAAAAAGACTCATCCGTTCTATAGTACTGGATTTAATAAAAAATAAACGTAGCATTATGTTTATTTAATAATGAAATATTTGAAGAATTTTTTAGTAGGGGTAAATTTTAAATACATTAATGTGATATTAATTATTGAATTAATTTGTATACACTACACATTACCTTATATTAATGAGGAAAAAATTGTTAGCATTGGCGCGTAAAGCCAAAGATCCCGGGTTCAAGTTGGACGAGAGCGTGACAACAGTAACAAATTTTTCCTAATTAATATGATGTAATGTGTAGTGGGTACAAATTAATTCAATAATTAATATCGCATTAATGTATAACGTTTGTTTGTTGCAGTCCTTCCCGTCCTTTGTTTTTTTATTACAATTTGGCAATTCGATTGTCATCTAATTTATATGTGTTGGATTACCCACATAAAAACATTGTGCCCACCTACCCCTGACCACCCTGTTTCAAAGTCGTCAAAGTCGCCGCGCGCCGTAAGAGAACAGAATAAGTAAATAGGGGATGCGCCATCGAAAAATAAGCAAAACCTAGAATTAGTTCAGCTCTCATTGTGTTTACGTCACAATATGAATTTAAGCGTGCGACTATATTTCGTATACATGTTTGTAGGTACGTGATGGATCGAAGCTAATTGGTGCTGTTTACTGAAATGTTACGGTTTGGTTTATGGCAGGTGCCATATAAACACAACCGCTGAAATATGGCATTTACGAACTACCTGTTTCATAAATGCTTTCCTAAGATTTATTGTTAGCAGAATACTATCGTATTACCTACGAAAAAAAATTGTAACAACCAAGAAGCAAAAACGCTGTTTCAACTGGAGACTGGAATAGCATACTATTTTGAGTTAGAATATGGAATGTTTCGTCCAGTTTAGCATTAGAACCAGCTGAAAGATATAAAATCCCTTTAATTGTGTATGACTCATTGATTACATTAATGCGATTTAATTATTGAATTAATTTATACCCACTCATATCACTTCATACAATGAGGGAAAATTTTGTTACTGTTGTCACGTCCCCACCGGGACTCGAATCCGGGATCTTTGGCTTTACGCGCCAATACTTTTGCACTAGACAAGAAAGTTTCAACAAAATATATTTAAAGAAATTTAAAATTAGGACGGTGCATGGATGATGAAGCATGTTTAATAATTTAATTAAATCATAACACAAACAAACTTCAACAGGTATATTTCAATAATCTTTAACAATTGTTTCGGCTGAATAGCCATTATCTAGGGTAATAAACTATACTAATTTTAAAATGTGAAAATTACAGCTTATATAGGTTAGGAAGGAGTGGGGTGTTTAGCATGTACAATTCTTTTTGATTATTTACAATATTCTTGTTATTTGTCAAAGCCTTTTTAATTTCTACAAACTCCAATAAGGTTAATTTCCTACTTTTAGATTGACAATGGAACAATTTCAAATTGTCGATGTTTAATTGATGGTTATTTTATAGACAGTGCTCTGTCAGACCCGTTACAAGTTTTTTATTATTGATACTCGCTAAGTGTTCTTTAAAACGAACTTCTAAAGACCGACCAGTTTGTCCAATGTATAAAACATCGCAATCTTGGCATTTTATTTGGTAAACACCGCTTTTTTGTTTGTTATCTAATTTTCTTTTGTTGTTGATTAAGGAGCCTAAATTGAATTTATTGATTTCTGTTGTAGTTATGTTAAATTTGCTCAGACGGTTTTTGATTTTGTAGCTGGAATTTCTGATACAATTAAAGAAAACCTTTTACAATTGTTTCGACGAGACCGTCATTATTAAAGAGTAAACAAGAATTAGTTAGTGATTAGTTAGTAATTCCTGTTTACTCTTTTGATAACGACGGTTTCGTCGAAACAATTGTAAGAGCTTTTCTTTAAATATATTTTGTTGAAACTTTTCGTTGAATTTATATTACTATTAATTTTGTTTCATCAAGTTTGCACCAAAGATAATTTATTGAGACTAATAGTTTAGATCATTTTTGGTAAATGATCTGGTTAATTATGCAATTCTTATATGTGTTGAAATATTTGATCCTCTCAATCTAATGTTGTGTTAGTTGCTGACGTAAACAAAATACTTATGTATTTCTGTTCGATTGGGTCGTTCGATTATTTATGAGAAAAATAATTCTTCTTTTGTTATTGCAATTTCTTAACCGTACTGTTATAGTTGTATGGGCCTATTTTTCAATATAAAAAAAATGTTTCGAAAATGAATAGTTTCTGAAAACGTTTTTAAACCATTTTACAATAATTTCACGGTATGCAAAAGCAAAAAAATTGACGGTGCTGCGCAGCGGTTAGACGCTACTTGATCTTATGAAATTTGGCACGTGACGATCAATTATTACAGAAGCGATTTGAAATGAATTGTAGATCGATAGGTTGATGATTGCTTAATTTTCACCACAACGCGTGCTCTCTCTAATCCAAAATTTCAAGCTACTATTCAATTGCATTGCAGACAAGAACACCTTAAATTTGACACGTTTAATAAGTAACAAAGGTACAGCAGTGTATGACACTGATATTGTGACAGAATGTTACACTTTTTGTCATACAAATATTGTAACTGTTGGTCATTGATTCATAACAATAAACATTTATTAAGGGATACTGTTTTTACAATAGAATGTTCGTAAAATTTAATCGATACATTTACCAAAATTGGTCGCGCAGATTTAAGAAAATATTATCGTTTATCGGTTTTCGTAATTTTGTGAATTGGCTCAGAAACTATAGGTCTGTATTTTACGCGAAAGTAAACGTTTGCTTGAATATATACCTTTAGCGAAAATAAATCAGTGAAAAAATATGAACAAACTGGCAAAACCCAAAAAAAAACTTTTTTGTGTTTCATTCCCACCGGCTACTCGTGCTGGTGGACGGGCAGTCCCTCCGACCTACACTGGGCGTAGGGCGTAGGGCCATCTTCAGCCTCCTTGCAGAAATCGTGGAAATGGGTGGGTGGTGTGGTTAAGGAGAGAAAGATGAGACGGACGAAATGAAGACAGAAGAGAAGTGAAAGTTTATCTGTGGAATATTACTGCCCTAGCATTTGCCTAAATGATCCAAGGAAACCACAGAAAACTTGGACCAGAGCAGCCGGACTCGGGTTCGAACCCGTGACCTCCCGAATGCTAAGCAATAATCTAAACCATTAGACCACGCCGCTCGGTAAAAAGAAAAAGAAAAATTAATAAAAGATGTATTTAAGTGTGATTTCTCTCTTAAACGTTTATTTTTTTAAATTTTTTATTAATTCCTCTGATATGTACTTATTCTATGAAAATCAAAATCATAGATATTTCATAGGTATATGTCATAGTCATAGGCAGTCATTCAAAACAATTATTAAAATGAAATCACAACTGTGAAAAACTGGGAATTTCTACGGTTTCTTTAGATAGGAATGGGACATTGTTGAACTACTGAGCCGGCAATGAAAAACTACGAAAATCGATTAATTAATTAGTTAGAAATGATGAACTCAAGTACGAAAAATTTGTTGATTTTTTTATTAAGGATCTCCAAAATCATAAAAGAACAAACATTTATACTACTTCATAGTTTTTCAGTTGTTGTCATAAAAAGTCAGATATCTTCAAAGAATTGAAGATGACTAGTTATAACATATGATAAATTTCCTGTAGTTATCATTGTGGATTATAATTCGTAATCATAATTTTTCATTAAAACGTGCCTACTATTTCTATAAAAAAAATAATTAATTAGATTTGGAGGTTTCAGTTTTATGGTTTTTCATAACATTTCTCAGAATCTTTTTTCCACAAAGGAAAACTTTTAAAATGTCAAAAGAAATCGTTAGTGATTACGTAATGAAGAATGTAAGAAAAACCCTGAAAGTACGATTTGCATTTTCACAACCTCTTGAATGCAGGATCAAGGTATTAAATAGAAGAAAATTCTTTTGATCTTATTGCAAATCGAAAAAGCTAGTAAATAGTCTTTTGTTTTCATTCTAAGTTCGATAGTATTTTCGTTAATTTGCGTAAACTCTATCGATTCGACGTAGCTATTTTTGTTTGGACAATAGCTCTACCAAGGCTCGACAGGTACAAGCATTGTTGTAGAAATTTGTCAAACTTGCGTGGTTTATTAACCTGTGGCCAATTTACTAGACCATAACAAATACATCGCACTGCATCAGGTGGCATAAATCTGTCCACCAATTCATTGTCCTAAACCAAATACCTTTCGTCTTCCAGTTGATTTTTTGAAAAATGGTTCCCAGAACTCAGGTGTCTTACCACAACACAAAATTCAATAGTACCTGTCCAGGAACACACTTCCGAAATGTAATACCGATAAAGGATATTTAGTGACGGTGGTTGTAAACGCGACAGGTAACTTTTTCATTAAGTATAAAGCACCAAAAAGATAAAATGGACTGGTTTACCGTCTTTTGAAATCAACAATTTGACAAGGTCCTACGCCTTCAAAAGGAATGAGGCAATAAACCCATACCACAATTTGCTAAATATTTTAAAGGATTTGGAATCTTTTCAATGAGTAATAAAAAAAAATAACGAATTTTAACAAAATAGATGAAACCGTTCAAAACGTCCAGACGTTTCGTCAGCAACTGCGGCTGACATCTTCAGTTCAAATCGACCACGGCCTACAAGCCCGAACCATCATTCTACTTTGAATTCCGGCCGTGAAAGCTTATGTTTTTAAATCGTTCAATATCTTATGTACTCGTGGATTTAGTGCTATAAACTCAAATTACAATTTAGAGACATGAGACTGTGGCAAAGATAAATTTATTTATCTATTTATAAATAAACATAATAAGCTTAATATAATTAAGTTAATTATAAAAAGACACTTGGTATTGTTTCACTATTTTTATTTAAAAAATTCTAACATGTTTCGGCTATGAAGCCATTATCAAAGAGTTAAATACATATAATAACTAAATATAATAAGGATAAAATTCTTTTAAATACGTATACCGCTTACTAGGTGGTAGGTAGGAGGTAATATTATTTATTTTGTGTTATTCCTGCGACTGATTTTAATAAGGGGGAAACCCCAAAATCTATTTGGTCGTTCAATAACATTTTATTATTATTGTGTGCTCTGGTAATTTCTAATGTTTCTAGCAGATCAAGTCTTTTACTTTTATTTTGAATGTGTAATAATTTTAAATTATCAGTATCCAATGTATGTTTATTTTTTACAAAATGGTTTACAAGGGTGGTATCTTTTGAATAATGAATTATTGATTTTTGATGTTTTTTAATTGAACGACCAGTTTGACCCAAATATATTACAGTCATTGCACTTGATCTCATATACCCCGCTTTTTTCTATGTTTTCTTGTCTTTCTTTGTTATTTGCCAATAGAGAGCCCAAATTCTTTTTATTAACTACTATTGGAGTAATATTATATTTTTGTAATCTATTTGTAATTTTTGAACTTATTTGTGGTAAGTAATTAATAAAACAAAATTGCTTGTCATTTTTTATGGATATATAGGGGAAAAAATTACTAATTAATATTTTTTTCGTTTTTTGTTTGATCATTTGATCAATCAGAGAAATACTGTAACCATTGTTATTTGCTATCTGTTTCAAAGTGTTGACTTCTTTATTAAAGGAATTTTGAGATAAAGGTATTGAAAATCATGGTTAATTATACCACAACACAATATATTAATACCCCTAATATTCACGTTTAAAGTTTTTAAGTAAAGTTACAATATTGTTGTGTTTTTTGGAAAAGTTCCCCTAAAACTGTTTCTAAATAAATCTTCTTTTTTTAAAACGTACATACTAGGATCGCACAATCTGCAAATCATTATTATTATCTTCATTGTAAACTCTAAATCCTAGCAGAAGGATATCGGTCACCTCTTTCTCTGTAATACACATTGTTAGGTATCAGTCGTCTTATAACCGAAGACTGGTATATATTTATATATATTTTTTTCGAAAGATGTAACGGTACCATCCCTATTGTGTTGTGAACTGTTGTCATAGTAGGCGTAAGACGCAGTGCTATAAATGACCGTTATTAGAAAAATTTTAAATATAAAATGGGTACCCACGTATATAACTATGCTTTTATACAACGTTTATGTGGGGCTGTATAACCAGCCTACTGAAGAAGGTAAACGTTTTATTGGAGGGCTACCACTATATTTTTTCTTTTTCGTATACCTATATTACAGCGACCCAGAGAGCTCTGCCATAAACTAAACCAAGCTGGCAACAAGAACTTTAAATCAGTTCGATAAGGGACACTACTCAAATAACAACGGTGTTTACAGAAGCTACCTTTTTGTGTAATTATAAGTCCTCTATAAACCTGTAAATGTTCCTACAATATTTGTTATATACACATGCCGTAGAATCCTAATGCGTATTTATGAATTTTTGGATTTACTACACTGAGACAAAAAAATGTTAAGTTAAATTATAATTGCTTGAACAAAAACAGCAAACATTGATACAGATTAATTTAACTATTTTGAATGATTCGAATAATAATTCGTTATCGATTATTTCAACTATAAAATGAAATTGTAAATATTATAGGAGTAATATTATATGAAGCAATCTTGACATTTATTTAACATTCACAAACTAAAAACTTAATGTTAATGCATATATGTTATTGGATTCACAAATATTAAAATCAATGCCAGTTGAAACATTATGTATCAGTGGATTGAAACAAAACTTTCAGTGTTAACTAAACTAAAAAAACCGTTTGTTTAACATATCAACATTTAAAAGTGCAAAATTTGTTGTTAAAACGAATTCCTTTTTTTCGATGTATCGATACGCAAATAATATCAGATCTAGAAGAACGGTTAATGTTTAGGGTTCCATACTTTGCTTAGATAAAAGTAAATAACATTAGTGTATTAGTATAGGAATAATAATTTACTTTGAGTTCAGTTGAGTACACTAACATTCTTTTATCAATCTGGCTTCTTTTACTTACTAGCCCTTTATTAAAAACGATAAAAGTTTTAATGTTATAAAATTAACAAAATAATTTCATAAACTGTTCGAAACTTGGTCATGAATTGTTAGGATATGTAAAGTCTATTATACTTCATACTATTCTATTGCAATAAAACGAGAATTATTCTCCTTTTGTGTAATTACCATCACATTATTATTAATTATGTTAATATACAGTTAGTAAACAAATTTAAATCTATCCCACATCGACTTATAAAATCGCATCGTTTGATTGTCCCAAATAATGTAGGATGTAATTTAATGTCTTTTTAATGTCTTTGGCAATAATTTTTCACTTTAGTGGTTACTTGTCAATGTCATGAACCTATTTAGCCTGTCTACATATGTGTTTATACCTATTTAGGTATATTTGTATTTATTATACTATGAATAGCAAATCGAAATTCAATTATTTAGAGAAAAGTGGAGCACTGTACATAGCACAAACGAGTAGAGCTATAAAAACAAGATGAAAAGAACATTTTGTAGAGTAGAAACTTCTAGTCGTTCAAACATATCCATAATTTTGAATAACAAACACAAGTTTCAAGAAATTTCTAAAATTAAAAGAACGTCTCTGCGTAATAGTAAAAAGCTTAAATGTACAAGTTTATCAGAACATTCGTAAACTTTAACCATTGTATATATCAAAAAAGCTGGAAATAAAACACTATTGTAATTGTAAATTGTAACTGATCCGTGGATCAGTGGAAATTACAATAGTGTTTTATTTATAAATTTTACAATGAATTTCCATCAAGTAAAAGTAGAATCAATCAATTATACTGGAAATAAAAGCTGTACGAAACTTTAGAAGTTAGAAAATGTCAAAAGACTTGTAAGAACCTGGTAAATAACTAAAAAGAACTCATTAGTAACAATACTACTGTTGAAGTTCCACAATCTCATACTAAATAAGATATCAGTAGAATCAAACGTTACTAGAAACTTCTTTATCTTTTAATACTGGGTTAGCAGTCGAAACGTTCGTCAAAAATTATTATAATAAATTTTCCCAAAGTTGTTTTTACATTTAAATTACCAATTAATATTTACGAATAACTTGAAGTAATCGAATTTTTATTACAAACATAATTATTAAAGCGTTATTCATATCCATAAAAAAATAATCGTAAATTACTAGTTACTAAACATTTCGGAAGTTTCTTATGCATATTTTCAACATCCGACAAGAAAAATATAAAAGAGGATAATAATAAAATACGATATTGTTAGTTTTGTCAATGTGTTCAATTCGATATGACTTAAAATTGTTTGCATTTTCTCAAATGTTTCTGTACAGGTTTGAGTAGGGCTCTTTATTAATACTGTGACGAATTTTATTTTTTAAACCAACTGTGACAATACAAACGATTGACATTGCTAACTAATAACGTTCAAAACATTGGAACGCTTTTTTTCTTTAAGGAAGTGTTCATAGCTGGTTGTTGTCTGGTTCAAAAATAAGAAATATTTTGGCCACATGTGTTTAATTACTTTAGGGTCCATAGAACAGGATTTTTATTGCTATTCATAGGTTTTCAAAAATAGTTTTGCATCTCATTACTTTTTTGTAGACGTACCTATCAAAAGTTTTTGACTGAATTGTACATTCACATACATTGTTTTAATATTTAAATGTTAATGTAGTAAAGTATAATGGATTGGTGATAAGAATGTTGATTTTTGAAAATCTCAAACGAATTACTATCAGACAAACAAAATTTTTAAAATCCAATGATATTATCCGAAAAAGTTCAACAAAAAAACGCAATAGCAGTAGGTAATAAAGTTTTATATTCAGATAAAATGTTTGTAATTGTAATTTTATAGTGGTATCTAGTGACGCTATTTAACAGTTAATTTTAAACAACACATTAACCTATTTTCATTTATTTTTTTCGTTCGAGGAATTAAATAATGTGGTGAAGTAAACCTGTTTCATAAAAAGGGCCAGGATGATACACCACGTACGTGTTCATTATTCTGTGTACATTTAGATACAGTATGTCCTTAGACAGAATTCCAAGATTTACAATTAGATACTTTATGTTATAATTTTGGATGACAAAAGGTTTTTGAGACACTTTGAAAAATAAAATATTTTTTTTTATAGTTCGTATCGAATCGATAAATAAATATACTTTGTATTAAACGTAACATAATAATTATTTTGAATATAAATATGGAATCAACACAAACAACTACTCCCAGGACTAACACCCTACCAGCATTGAATTACACTGTTGATTCCGAACTATATAGACGAAGATAACAATTCAAAGAAGAAGGTTTTAAAATCCTATTTCGTCTAATTATAAAGGATCACAGATCCCACATTTGGAACGCGTCCTGCCATATCCACGACCTAATCATTTTGACTAATCTTAGCTATTTAAAAGCCGATAGTTTTTAATCTGGAAGCTTTTAAGTACATGTTATATAACATATCCATTATTCTAATCAAACAAACATAAGTAATATTTCAAGAACATTTTATGGTAAACTCACTACAATATTGCTTCACCACACTGTGACATCATCAGATCGGTGATATGACACATTCATATTTAAATTATGGTAATAAATAAAGAAGGGGTAAATAAATCAAACACAACCCAAACCAAAGTGTTTTAACCATGACCTCTGTATAAAATTCACTTGTTAAGGGTGCTTATTTTTCTTTGGAAACTGGAATACACCCAAAATTTGTGATGGATCAATCGTTTGTTTGAATTTTCTTTTATTATCAGATAATATCAAACAGGGAAGGCAGTAGAAACTCGTATAAATTAACATTTAAATAATATTTAAAACTCAAGTCTAGGACATAAGTTAGACATAGAGAACACAAAAATCTTGCACACGAATATAACAAAGGGTAAAAAGTTATTGCTTCTAGAATCATTAGAAATATGCAAAGCTTTGTTAAAAAAGGAAGAACTTATGAACAACCAACTATAATTAGTAACCTACACCTCCCCACTTATTTTAAGTAGACTATAAATATGTGATTTGTTTGGATTTAAGTTTAGTAATTAATAATACTCTTGATAATGATCACGTAGATCGAAACGATATTGTCGAGTACAATAAACATTTGGTGAAACTTTTTCCATTCTTTTATTTATTTTCTCTTTTAATATCTGTATTAGGACATTCTAGAATTTAACCATAGAAAAATCGAATTATTTGTGACGAATGAAACTTCTTCTTTATAAAATACTTTATTTTAAAATATCAATTTATTTATACGGAAATAGTAACTGTATCTCGATTTCGGGTCGTGGTGTATGTAAATGTGTGTAGGTACAACAACGCGTCCGTACGAGCTGACCCAATAAACCTAAAGTTCATCCTTGTCCTTGACACTACGAAAACGGATGTTCACGGTTCCATTGGACGCAGTTATAAAGTTGACTAACGTTTATAAACAAAGTCATTGTAGTAAAAATCGGACGTACATACCGCCAACTGAGATATTGTCGAAACAGATGTAGAGCAAATAAAAAGCTCAGGATCCGTTTTGTTGTTACCAAAGTGCACGAAAATATTTGTACAGATTGTATTTGTAAACCATTATGCGAATTACAATGGGCCGCTGTGACCCTTGAAATTGACTCTTATTTTTCACAGAACTAATAAATAATTTTCAAACACAATTTTTCGGACTTATTTTACCAATTATTTACGGTGTATTGTAGGGACGTAATAGTTTTGTTGGGTAAAGAGCTTTTTGTGCTAATTAATAGTTTAATTGTTGTTATTGTCGTCTGTAGAAAAGGCACATTATTTTTTCATTGTTTACAAAATAAGTGGAAAAACTTTACTAAGTAAAAAGAAATAAACAAATTTATTCTTCATATTTAGACCATGACATGGATGATAAAGTTTTGTTCCTGTTTATTGAGTACGTACTTTAAACATTAGTAACAACTTCTTAACTCGAAAATTCAAAATTTATTTTCAATATACGTAACATAAGTTCTTGGTCACAGGTCTGTCGAAATCGTAAGACGTGCACGGCAATTTCAAACTCTTTGGTTCTCATCAGCCGTACTTACTCATATACAAGGCATGTTTTTTAAGTAAATACCATTTTGAAATTCTGCGACGCAGCGCTGCAGGCAGCGTTCTGCGCATACGCACTGAATACCTACATCTCCCACTTAATCACTGACGCCATTACAGTCTGATTCGCCCTTGTTTACGTTGTTTACTGAGTGTTTAAGATGCCTCTGATAATCATGAGTCCCGCCGACTGTGAAGTCCGGGATGTTATACAATTCCTTACTGCTAAAGGACTAAAACCGATTGATATTCATCGTGAGATCTGTGCAGTTTACGGACAAAACATTATGAGTGGTTGAATCGTAAGGAAGTGGGTGAGAGCATTTAAAGATGGCCGCACAAATGTGTATGACAATGCCCGTCTACATGTGGCTAATCGGACCAAAGATCTCATTACATCTTTTCACTAGGAAACTCTAGATCATCCTCCGTACAGCCCTGATCTGGCGCCCAGTGACTACCATTTGTTCCTGCACTTGAAGAAACATCTATTCGGTCAGCGTCTTCAAGACGATGACGAAGTCAAAACAATTGTGATGCAGTGGTTAACAGTTAACAAGTCAAAAACTAGTCACTGGTCAAACGTTATGACAAGTGCCTCAATATTGAAGGAAATTATGCAGAAAAGTAGATTAAGGTACAGGCTTTCATATAAAAATAAAATTAGTAGATATCTTTGCACGTTTTTTATTAATTTCAAAACGGGACTTACTTAAAAAAACATGTCTCTTATTTGGAGATAAAAACTACATTCAAGACTAATCAGAAAAATCGAAAGTCCCATACATATTTTATATAGATTTTAAAACTTATAACTTATTAACAAAACTTCAAATACTATTTATTTCACATTCCATTTCATTGACAAATTATTTATATTTATATCCATTGGAAACTATGTACTTATCTACCTAATAATATTTTTTTTATTAAAGGCATAATTATTAAGTAATAAACTCTAAAGATTGAGATTAATCAACCAGTTCCAAAAGCAATGCAAGCGGCAAGCGTAAATAAATAAATTATCGTTAGCATTACGTATAATTTAGTTTACAACAAATTTGAATGAATTGTTAATTGTTCATTAACTAAAAAAGTTTGGCTATGTAATAAGAAAATTTGACACTACCCTAATATTACAAGTAGAACCAAAATTATTGTATAATATTCGTAACTGCCACTTAATTTAAGAAATATTATCTAATGCATGTATATTGTATCTCATATTTTCGTTTATGCTAAATTAAATTACATAATCGGGTAAAATAATAACGAAAAAAAAATAATACCTGAATTGAGAAAAAATTAGATAATAATATATAAAACTGAGAAAAACTTATTTAGCTAAAATCGATGGAGTATGAATAAAAATATTTTGTACCATATTTGAACCTAATGTGTGCTTATGTAGGTAGTTGATGTAATACGAATTGTTTGTTGGCTTAAGGACTACAGTAGAATTAGCTCGTGTAGGTTCAGATAGTATCTATAAGAAGTTAAATTAGTTTTTGTTCTCAGTTCTCCGTAATATAAAGCAATGTTATGGACCTGATATACGCGATTATGCATTGCTCTATTTAAAACTATGTTAAAAACGAAAATAAGTCAACCGTAATGTTCGCTAAAAATGCATATGCGTCTGCGTGTATCGGTCTAAGCATGAAATTCGTGATAATTATCTACTAGCCTTTAAGTTTTAATTTCATTGATTATCATCCGTAAAAAATGTGTTGAAATTCTTACCGGGTAATTTTATTGGGAAGATTTACTGTTGCCTCATAAAAGAGCAAATTAAAAGTAAAATTAATACTTAAGGAGGTATTGTTCCTTCATAAAAATTATGAAAACTTATATAATCTTTATATTTCGAATAATAGAGGCTGATACGTGTTGAAACTCCATATTAATAAAATAAATAAAAGAAAAACTTTTTTGAGTTTCAAAGTTTATTTGATAAATACCACAACTATAGTTTCGCCACACAGTGGCTTTATCAGGTGGATGAAGAAATTATGCAGATTTATTAACAATAGCGGCTTATATACTAGTTGTTGAGTAGGTAGAAATATTCAAGGGATGGGAAGTTTTAAATTTAACAGTGGGGAGTTACTAATCTCTAACTGATCATTTAATAAAATATTATCTTTATTATGGTTGATTATTTCTAACGATTCTAACAAATTTAACATTTTACTTTTATTGATGACATGTAATATATCAAAGTCTGGGTTAAATTTATGTTTGTTATTTAGCAAATGTTCTGCGTAACTGGAGTCCGTTCTATGATATTCGTAACTTTTTAAGTGTTCATTTATTCGTTGTTTGAATGTTCTTCCAGTCTGTCCGATGTACACTTTATTGCAATCACCACACTTTAACCTATAGACGCCAGATTTCGATCCTTTATCTAATTTGTCATTGTATGGCGAAACTATAGTCGTGGTATCTATCAAATAAACTTTGAAACTCAAAAAAGTGTGTCTTTTATTTATTTTATTAATCTTTATATTTCTGTTAGTTTTTTATATTTTTGGAAAATTTCTTGATTTAGAATGAATTTGTAAGTTTCATTAATTATATTAATCTATGTAGCAACAGCTTATGTAAATAATTAAACAAATTATAATTAAGGACAATGTCCGTTAACAGATGCAATTTAAAAAATATTTTGGTAAATAACAAACAGAAACCCAACAAACTACAAAAATGTGGTATCTATAAAATAAATTGTGCAGACTGTGGTTCCTTTTATATTGGCCAAACAGGCAGAAATTTTGGTATATGATTAACTGAACATGAAAAAAACATAAAAATAAAAAAACATCAACAGGAATAACTTTCCAATGCCTACAAAATAATTATAAAATAGACAAAGACAATTTTAATATTCCCCACACCGAAAATAAAGGCCGACGATTAAACCTTTTAGAACAATTTGAAATTAAAAAAAAAAATAAAAGTCTTAACGATAAACACAAAAAAACTACTTTGTTTATGATCACTTTTATTTTTTATTATTTATTTTATCGTTAAGATGAATTATCACAAAGTAACGGCTGAAACAATTCAATATTTGAAGAACGCAAGTACAGCAACACTAGCCAAAATCTACTTCAAATTGATGAAGAAACTAAAGGTCAGCAGTCAAAATATCTGGTTTAACCAAGAATATCTCCACAGAAATGTTACATCACAGTCAAAATCCACCGCAGCCAAAAAGCGATCCAGGTCGCAAAAATAATTTGGTTAAAGAAGGAAGTACAAACAGGGAGACCCTTCAGAATTAGGTTCAATGCACATTTCAGATCTTTTAGACTAAAATAAAGTAATTCAAACTTTGCAAACCATTGTATAGAAACTAACCACCAATACATATACCTAGATGAGAAAGGTTTTAAACTAAATGTTATAGAATCACTGGAAATATTTAAAGCCTCAAAAACTGATACAAATAATATTTTGAATGACCAGATAGAACTGTATTATTCACAACTATTTACGACGTTTAGGTAACAAGCGGTAGTCCCAAATTGTTATCTTATGTACCTGTGTACTTTCTGTTCTAAATTCATTCAATTTGAATCACTCGTCTGAAAATGATAGTATAATGTGTCGAAACCGTAGTTACAATTATTAATTATTGTAAATAAAAGTGATAATAAACAAAGTAGCTTTTTTTGAGTTTATCGTTAAGATGAATTATCATAAAGTAACAGCTGAAACAATTCAATATTCGAATACTATATATTTATCTTATACTCTTGAAAAAGGCATAATATGCCGAAACAATATTGTAGAGTTAATAAACTCTTTTGAAACCCAAAAGATCATACGTTATCTTCTGTTTCTATTAATTAATATGTTTAATAATTACCCGACCGCGGAATCGGTACAAATTATTTGAAAATTTGATATTTTTTATTATTTCAATTGAATCCATCTTCTATTAATTCTGTGACGGTCCTGCATTTGGATGCTTATTTACATCTAATTGTAAATATTACCATTTATGATGTTTATATTGAATTCTACATTGTTTTTACCTATAACTCACGTAAATTCTTTACGATTATTGACGAAACTTTACTTACATTTGCTTAGCATTCGGGAGGTCACCGGTTTAAACCCGGGTCCGGTTGCTCTAGTCTAAGTTTTATGTGGTTTCCTTAGATCATTTAGACAAATGCTGGGGCTGTAATATTCCACAGGTAAATCTTTCACTTCTCTTCTGTCTTCATTTCGTCCGTCTCATCTTTCTCTCCATAACCACACCATCCACCCATTCCCACGATTCCTGCAAGGAGGCTGAAGAGGGCCTTACGCCCTACCCTCCGGCTTTGCACTACAGTGTAGGTCGGAGGGACTGCCCGCCCACCAGCACGAGTAGCTGGTGGGAATGAAACACAAAAAAGAAAAGTTTTACTCAAGTAAGAATTTTTTTATCTTGTTCAAGGGAATGGAATTTTAGTTGACCATTCTCCTTTTAATTTGATGATTAGGAAAAATAATTAAATTCCACTATTGGTAAATATTTATTAAACTGTGTTATTTTCAAACTGATATATAATCTTTGTTACCTCTAATGACAGTCATAATTAATTAAAATTGAATCCTGTCTTATTACCTACCACAGTCATCTATTAAAGTATGTCACTAGAAATAAATTAACAATTTTCAGGTTTACCTATTGTACTAGAATAAAATAAGTAGTTAACGACAAGTTGGAGGAGTAGCTTAGCCAGCAGTCTTTGGAAGATGCCGATAGGAATTGCTTTCTCTTTTCAAAGCATCATGCTCTACTAAATTCGAGTCGCTCAATGTTCATTAACTGTAGCTAATTTTGATGCCTATTTACACTATTTTATTTATATATATATATATATATATACATCATACATATATATGTGTTTCTATTGTACATACAAATTCTATACCTATCTGGAACACAGTGGCGGCTAATACATAAGGTTACGAGGGCACGCGCCCAATCCCTCTCTTTTGAAGAAGAATTTAAAAAAAGGTCTGATTTCTGAAATTGCTAAAGGCTTATAGCGTTCATTAAAAATTATTTGTAAATAAAATACACAGAAGCGCAACCATCTCTAAAAGCTGGGGTGTTCGTCAAGTTGTTTCATTAATAATTAACTAAAAAGTTTGTTTTACTTATTTTGATATTTATTTAAATTACAAACAAGCGCGCAGAGTTATCAGGCTCTAGTTAGCTGTATCTTATTTTTACTGTGGTTTCCCAACACCCTGGACACCCTCCGTTGTTTCGCCCCTTGAAATAAGTAAATTAAAAAAACAAAGGAAAATGTGACTGCGAATTAAATGAATGGAAGACGAGAATTAACTGTTATCAATTCTAAAAACTTTCAAAAAACAAGCAAGATATGTAAGTAGAGTAGAAAAGCACCCGATTTCCGTAATAACTAAAACATTTCCTCACTTCCTCTGCCTATTTTTATTCCTATTTCTGCTTCTAATATGTCTCTAACCAGCAAGGTGTACTACCATCCTATCTCTTCTTTTTATTGGTCACTTTCATAGAACCGTTTGTCCTTTTACTTTTTCTATAGTAATACCTCTTCATTTTTAACCTTTCCTATTCACCGCCTATAACACCACATTTCAAACGCACTTCTACCTTTTTCTTTCTCGCCAAGCCCACCGTCCATGTTTCACACACTTTTAAATATTTAACTGATGAATGAACGATTATAGTCGTGTTTTATTAATAATAAGTTTGTGTGATAGATACCAAAGTATTTTTTGTTATATTTATTCATGCATTTTTAATAATTTTTTTCGAATTTGTAAATTAACCGATCGCGAGTTAAAATTGATTATCAGTTAATTTTTTTAATAGATTAAACCACTGTGCCAACGAGTTGCCACTGCTGAAACAACTGCAGAACATGTTTTTTTTTCGCTTCACCGTGTACCATCTTATATAAGTTCATTTATTATTATAATGGCTACCTATGATAGTTCTACATATTTGTATAGGTATCTATGCGTGTTTAAACACATTCAAAACCATTATACAAGCGTCGTACGTTCGCTTGAGAAGCAAATAAAACTTTTTTTTGCAGAGAATACTTTTATTTTACACACGTGTAAGTTGTGCTCTTGCTAAAAAGATATAGAGGTAGGCACACGTAAAAATTATTTGGTCAAAATTGACAACAGCAAAGCATAAACAAATAAAATATGTTTTATTAATACTTCAAAAATTATAAATCAAACTCGTAGTTTAAAGTTACAAAATTATTTATTGACCACTATAGATCATTTCACCACACTGTGGCTTCTTCAGGTGGAAGACATTATAAACTTAAACTAATAAAAAATCTCTTATATACTAAAATTATACTAAATTAGGGAGAGGAAATATCCAAAATGGGACAACTAAATATCATGGAGAGGTGAATTGTTCACATCCATTTGATCGTTTATTATTAAGCCTAATTTATTATGTTTGTTTATTTCTAAACATTCCAGCAAATTTAGTTCTAAACCTTAAGGTTTAAGTATATTAGAGATCTTGTATTAGTTTAAGTTTATAATGTCTTCCACCAGAAGAAACCACAGTGTGGTGAAATGGTCCATAGTGGTCAATAAATAATTTTGTAACTTTAAACTGTGAGTTTAATTTATAATTTTTATTATGGAGTTACAAGAACTGAATGCTTCGTCGATTCAATACTTTAAAACATTTCCTAACTTTTTGCGTTCTAAATAAATATGAATTTTAGTTTAAATAAATAAAACACAAACTGTTTAAATTGTTTTACTGATAAAGTAATTGTCCCATACAATTGTTTCTGTTTCTCGAGTACTTACTGGGAACTAAACTTAAAACTATTTAATATATATTTATAGGTCTCTAGACTCTAAGGGTAGGTATACAAATTATTTAACGACTGACATGTTTGTTCATTTGTATAATTTTTGTTATTATATATAGCGTTTTCAATTTCTAGTTCTTCGAGGAAATTTAACGTTTTACATTTTTAGACTATATGTAATATTTTAAAATCGTGTTTAGAAAAATTGTGTTTGTTTACAATGCAATGGTGGGCAAAAACTGTAGCGTTTTTATTATTTTTGATAGATTTTTTATTATTTCTATTAGTTCTATTATTCTTTATTCAAAATTTCTGCCTGTCGTATATGGCATCATAATTTGAGCATTTTAACTGATACACAGCTAATTTTTTAAATTTATCGTTTTATGTTCAAGATAAATATGAATTCTCGGTATCAATAGGTTCCAGAATAACGAGCTAACTGTGGGTATATAATTTTTTGATGAACAGATTGTTAGAAACATGTCGCCCCTCATTAAATTTCTAAGAATAACTGTCAAATAATTTCGAAAGTGTTTTCAAATATTTGAAGTTAATTTTAAATACATAAATATAATTGTAATTTCTACCTTTTGCTTTGCCTTGTCTCTTCAAACTATTTTTGGGAATTATGATTTTTTTACGGTAATCTATAACAAGAAAAGTGCTTTCAAACCATAAGAAACGATTTTCCATAAATTAAAATCTTTTGTATACTCCCCGAATGTATTTGACTAATTGCATCAATATTAATTAAAAAAAGTTAAAGTAGCAAACAGATTCTACTTTAACCTGTCGTATGTGTTGTTTATCACAATTTTATTGTTCAAGTCAGATTGATCCCTGTATAACAGACTTTTCGAAGCAATGCTTTTCTTATGCTAGCGAAAATGATTACATCTGCAAGAAAAATCAGAATGATCCGTTATAAAAACGAGTTCAAGAAGCTAATGGTCACGTCTGATTAACTAAAACTTAGGTTTTCGATTTCGTAAGATTTTCATTATTTGTATTATTGGTTAATCTGAGTTGTTATAACTCTAACAAAAAACTAGATTTAAATAAATGACAAACTGGCGATTAGGTAAAAAAATATACGAGTAGTAATTACCGTCATTAGTAATGTATGTGTACTCATAATTTTAACTTCTGTAATTGTTTACATGGGAAAATATTTTTTTGTATTTGCACCTTAAGATTATTGATTAAATACAATTGAAAGAGAGTTGAAAAGTTATCGGTCTAAGGTACTATAAGCTATTACATGGATTTCCTTAATGATTACATCCCTTTTATTATTATTTAATGAAAATTACAAGTACATAGATTGAGTGTATTCTATGAAATTGAATGGGGACTATTACCACGTCTTTTAGAGCACCGTTTGGTGATAGGATGACGAGGCTTATATTGAATAAGATCAGCTTCGAGGAGTTCAAACATCCACTCTATAGTTCAGACCTTGCTCCTAGTAACTTTTCCTCCAGGTCAATAATTTTAAACAAGACGCAGGGGAAGGGTTTCGTATCGAAGAAAACACAAATATTTTGAAAGCAAATATACAGAATATATTTCACTATATAAAATATATACATATATATATTGAAAAATAAGAAGTAAGTAAATATTTAAAATTTATTTTGTTTAAGAACCTACAACTTTTCAACGTCGCCTCGTATAATTGAAATACTTTTATGGTATTTTTGAATATCGTATATTTTCCAATTTTAAAATTGTATATTCGCCACCTATTTTAAAATAGCACAACTAATACAAAAAATGACCTTCTCAAATAAAATATTAGGCTGTAATATCTCGGCTTATCACAAGTTTACACATGTGCGAATTTAAGGCTACGGCTGACTGTACAGTGATGTGATAGCTGCAAAATGTAGCTGATGTGTGTTACATACAGCGTAGATGTTGTGTTTGTGTAAAATGTTGGTTAAAGGGCTTTTGAAATCGTGCTATTATTCTTAAAATCTGAAACCACTAAGGCTACCAGTGTGGTAAGTCTGTTTGTTTAATTATAATTAATACTCATCAATTAATATACTTTTATTGCTCATTATAATGTCTATTTACTAACATAGTTACTAAGCATTTACTTTTACAGAAGTAAAAATATATTTTTTTTCAATATTGGGAACTACTAAATGTGAAAACTTTACCTTCTTGTACTGTTTTACGTGTTTTATTACCTCTTCAGCGTTTATCATTTTCACGTAAACACCTCAAGGCATAAACATTGACTAAAATTTAAACACATTAATTTGTAAGGATTGCAGTGCGAGTTATTTAGGACAAACAGGGAAGGCAGTAGAAACTCGTATAAATGAACATTTAAATAATATTAAAAAATCTGACAAAAAAATTGGCTATTCAGATCATTGTCTAAGTCTAGGACATAAGTTAGACATAGAAAATACAAAAATCTTACACACGAATATAACAAAGGGTAAAATGTTATCGCTTCTAGAATCCTTAGAAATAAGCAAAGCTTTGTATAAAAAAGAACTTATGAACAACCAACTAGAATTAGTCACCTACTCCTCCCCACTTATTTAAATAGATTATAAATATGTGTTTTGTTTAGATTTAAGTTTAGTAGGAGGCTAAAGAGGGCCTTACGCTCTACCCTTCGGCTTTGCACATTAGTGTAGGTCGTAGGGAAGAAAAAGGAAACGTTAGGTTTAGGTTAATTTTTAAAAAAATTGCAACGGGGACAAAATAATGGAAATAAAATTAATTCGAATAGGCGGATACTGTTAGCCTACATTAATTATTAAGGTCACTTTGAGATTTGAATATTTATAATAATAGTAGTGTGTTTGAGAAATATAATAATAATGGTTCTATTCAATGTCCAAACTTTTGTTGTTAATTACCCCTGTTCCTAGAATAATGGAAGTGTTACTTTCTTACCAACATCCTATGATCATCTTATATCTAATTACTTTTCTCCCAACGCATCATTCGCTTGAACAAAAGATCGTAACGCCTAAATACTTGTAATTTTAATCTATACCACTATTCAAACAAAACAGATTCTTTGTTACGATAATTACTGTGTATTCTTTATTGTATTTTTTTGTGCATATCTATTTTCAAAAGCTCACACGATTCGCGATCATATCAGCTTTAATATTTTATTTATTCGACAGTTGTCAATAAATTTTACTATTGAAAAGGAAAAACATGTACAATAAAAATACCAAATGTATATATTTGTGATTGACACTGATATACATTTGACAAGCGAATAAAAATGATTTTTTTCTTTCTTTCAATGCGATTAGTTATTGTGGACATGACTAATTCGGTGGTTAAAGTCTTGCATGGATAGCTCGATGAAACTAGCGTATAATAATAATTTAAGAAAGAGTACTTTACAATTGGTTAGAACATCTGCGAAGCGCTCCGACCTACTGACCTACTCTTTGCCTGTTTCCCGTTGTTATTATTATTATTCTTCTTGTGGCTTTTTAGTTGCTCCGCTTTGTCTGTCTGTTCTTGTTTATTTGTGTATAGTATATGTAATTACTACTTTAACATTACCATCATCGCGAATGATAAAAAACGAAAGGAACAATGAATAAATCGATTTTGGTTTTGGTTTTAGTTATTCGGCTTAATTTTACCAAAAAACAAAATTGCTCCTTTATTTAGGTTTATAAAACGCAATTTCTATCTTGCAAGCCCGCCTTTTTTATATACTGACAACATTTAATTATAAATGTTGAAACCTCTGGTTATCAAGAACAATTATTCTTTCTCTACTGTGTAAGATAAAACAGGTGTCATCTTTTGAAATAAATCGGTCACAAGAAAATTGTGAAAAAGTCCGGTTGATAAAATTATTGATACACTCTCAATTTAATTATAGAAAACCGAAAATAGAAACAGTATCATCATTATAGAGTCCTCAGTCCACTTTTTCCTATTCTGAGCCTCCTTAACTATTTGCACACACTAGTAATCTAATATAGATATTCCTCTGCTCTCTGTACTCCTGTGTTTGCTTCTAATATATTATTGCTTTCCACCGTGTCCACCGTCCATATTTCTTATCCAAACATAGCCTTGATCCAAACGTAGAGTTTTAATAATAATTTTCGAATTTCCAAATTAATCGCTTGTGAGTTATGCAACTTTTTAAATGTCAAAAATCCTTTAAATACAATTTTTTTAAGGCAATGAAAGAAAAAACACCAAAATGTATGTGTTAACTCAAAAATAGGCCAAGAAACTTGTAAATCGCCCAAATGTTGACTTAAAAAAGACACAACATTCTCAAAAGATTTTGCGAAAATATTGACAGGACATAATAAAAGTAAAAAATTAGATTTACTAGAAGGTTTAGAAATTAATCGATACAATAAAGATAATGAAATATTAAATGACCAATTAGACGTTAGAAGTTCTCCATTATTAAATGTTAATGTCTGATTCCCCCACCATAATATGTAGGTATATATACGTAGTAACTAATCATAAATTTTGTTATATCTTCACCTGAAGAACCTTAAGTTAAGCGAAACAATTATAGTGAATTTAAATAAACATCTTGAAACTTTTTGTGTGTTTTCATTTTTTAACTTAAGTATATACGCCAGACCCAAATGTTGTAAGAGGAATTCACCACCCCTTCAGACGGGACAAGCTCTCGGTTTGAGTACTAAGACAGACGACATAAACATCAACAAATGACGTCACCGGCGTCTAACAATATTTTAAATTTTTCCCTTAAACATTCCATTCGTCAGTAAGAAAAGGACGAAATACTTCGAGTTTCAATTTAAAGGCATTATCTACGAATTTTTAATTAAGGGTGACATTGTGAGGCGAAATACGTTTTATGTTTTTTAAAATGTTTGTGTGGAATTTTAGGTTTTAGTGTTTTATTTAGCACACAGTGGTTCCATTATATACAAATTAATAAGCCCAACTTTTTAAATATTAACGAAATCGAAGGAATTTCAACATATTTGAGTAAAATTGTCACATTCAAAATATTGTACAATTCAATTTATCAAATATAACTGGGGTTGTAGTATAATTAACCCCGATATTTAATGTTTTAAGCTTTTGTTGTATTGTTTAAAGAAATCAAGTTAATATTTATGCCCCAAAAGTGTTTAAGGGAAAATACATATATTGTCACTGTAGATACATAGAAATTAATTAAAACAGTTAGTTGTTGTACCTACAGACAAGCGAATAAAATTGTAAATGCAAGAATTTTAGTTGATAAACAGTTAATTGAACGCAAAATGAGCAATTGGTTCAACAGTATTGTGCCTGGTACCTAGTTCAATGTTAATGAAGACACTAAAATCTGTTGAAGTGGAAATTTTAAAGAACAAACCGTTGCCCAAACCGAGACAATTCGAGGGGCAGTGGTGTGTGTAAGGTTTCTACGAAAAATATTAATCAAGAACGACTTGTCTAGCCTAGTGGAACCATTTCACCAAAAAATCACTGTTTCCCATCGTTAGAACTGATTCACAAGTAATGCACTTTTACCCAAACAAAAACCACATGAAGCCCACTTGCTCCCGATCGCCTTTGGGCCCGTTAAACAAATGCAACGCACAAAATAATTCGGTTATTTTAACCGCAGCTTTCGTACCTAATTCGAAAGAAAAACGCAAGCGGATAAAAAATATTTCTGGGAATGTACAATAGAAGGACAAATGCAATAGTTTTTCCACTAACCACCAAATTGGGCTGCAGTAACACAAAAGTAAAAAACTAATCATTACAGTCGTCATTCGTTTATTTGGTATTGAATAAAAATTAATTAATAATTTCTTCTAGGAGTTGCTCATTAGTTCAGAAATCAGAGCCGTGGAGGGAGACCTCCCAACTTGAAGCGAACGTTGAACGTTGGGTTTTTAATTTAAAATAAACATACGTATACCCCTCTGCCTCTCATTTCTAAATTGTTCTAAACTAAAGGGAAGAAACTAAAACTTATTAGTTATTAACAAAAGAAAAAACTAAAAAAAACCAAGAGCAGTTGTTCAATTATTATAAGAATAAAAACCTTAACCATTTGTTTTTGATGTGCCATCATATTTATTTTCAAAGACCATTAATGCACAAGAAAATTCAGTCAATAATCAAATTTTTCAAGGATATTTTTTTTTCTGAAGACTGTCTTCTGTGTTCTTAAAAGAACGCGAAAATAAATAAAAGGTTTAATAGATAATGTCGAGAAAACAATTGGGAAATTAGTATTGTACCTGAATTTTCTAAATTCGTTCAATCTCTCTTGACGATTACTGACACAAATGAATGATGTTTTCCAACCTTAAAACATCTTAAAGTTACATTCAATAGGCCCAACAAGATTGAATAATATTGTGATATTGTATATTTATCATAACATTGTTGACGGAATTGCATTTCCGTCTTTACACATTGAATTTTTTTTATGTACCAAATTAAACCACCACCCTTTCCCTCCCCCTCGCCCGCTACTAAATTCAACACATGTGCTGAATTTATTCTACCCCGCCTGCTTGGTATAGAGTTCCAAGACTGTGACTCTAAACTCTCAATAAATTTTGTATCAGCACAGAAAAATGTTTTTAAAAAAGTTAAAATTTTGAAATAACGAAGACAAGACGTTTTTATAATAATAAATTGTAAAACTTCTAATTGCTATTCTTACAATTACTCTTTCACACCGATTTCACGCTTGTGTAGAAATTTTAAACAATTAGTCAATTATTTTGTAAACTCTTCATTAGGTATATTCGTAATGTTTTTGTAATGGTATACAACAATCATCCCAATCGAAGCAGTGTTTTACCAATAACTATAACAATGATTGTCGAAAGCTATGCAATAGATTTTATTATTAGTAATGTCTGACCACCAGACGAAATGACCAATTTGGAATAATTCATAATAATCATAGCGCCAATTGAATTGTTTTTTTTTGCTAGAAATAAGACAACATATTATTTTTTGTTTAATAAATTTATTTTTGTTAGTAAAAATACGTATTAAAAACAAAACAAGAAAATGTAAAAAAATATATATATCGTTAAATCGGTTACAATTTTCAATAGCATAACATTTTTGGACCAGTTCCCCTCTATCCAAAATATTAATTTATTTAATTGATAATACAACTCAATAAATAAATAAACAAACAAATAAACAAACATAATATTATCACATGTTCAAAAATTATGCACTTAATTCTAGAGAACAAATTTCAATGATAAAGTTGTTATTTTTAAATAAGTGTGATAAATTTTTATTATTAGAAATAGATAAATATAAAAAAATTAGATTGATGTTAAATATCTTCTCAATTCTTCTTGCGTATCAAAAATCATTACGTGGAAAGGAGATCCAGGAACGTGCTCCCCAGCCCACTTGATTTCTACTCTATAATCTCCAGGTTCGGTGGGATCGAACTAGAAAGAAATCGATAGTTTATTTTTATGGTACCAAAAACCTCAGCTTTACCACACAGAATGTTTCGTTAATAAATTTATTTCTTTTATGAAGTCAAAATTTTCTGGAATTATTGTTAAGGTTTTTATTCACAAAGTAAACACATTTGTTTATAAGTGAGTATCTTTTAGTTTATAATAAATATAAATATGGAATCAACAGAAACAACCACTCCGAGGGCTAATACCCTTACCGGCATTGAATTACACTATTGATTTCGATAGATTCTTAAAGAAAGATATAACATATTAAAAAAAAGAAGGATTAAAATCTTTTTCGTCTAATTACAAAGGATCACAGATTTGAAACGCGTCCTACACAGTAGGTCTAAACCGGTCGTGGGATATGGCTTTCTGTGCGCTGTGCCTACTGTGTAGGACGCGTTCCAAATGTGGGATCTGTGATCCTTTGTAATTAGACGAAAAAGATCTTAATCCTTCTTTTTTTTTAATATGTTATATCTTCCTTTAAGAATTTTGGTTTGTCTCAAACTATTGTTTTGTAATTTTGTAATACAGAAACGTTAATCCCTATAACTTTTTTAAAAATTCATACACATGCTTCGCCCGCTTCATCAACGTGAGACTCAGCAAAAAAAGTTTGTGATATATAGTGGTGAGTCTCTTTGATTTTATTACATTTTAATCCTTTACTGTTTGTTTAAATCTTAATTCTTTTCTGTTTAATTATGGATGCAGATAAAAACAGTTTGGGTTATTAAAATACTTTGAATGGAAGTTAAGGTCGGTTGCTTGTGAATCATTTTAATTATTAAGAAGGTAAATGAATTAAATGCTTTTAAATCAGGAATTATACAAATTAAATTGCAACGCATTTTATATAGGGCAAACTGGACGTAATATCAAAAATAGAATAGATGAACACAAAAAATCAAAAACCAACTTAAAACACTCAACTGGCTTAGCATCTTATTGTATTAATAATAAACATAATACAGACTCAGAAAATGTAAAATTGTTACACAATTCCAAAAATGAAAAACGCTTAGATTTATTAGAACAATTAGAAAAAAAACAACAATTTTTAAATACACCTTTAGCAGATTTAAGAATGCATAACTGTATCCCTCCCCCTCCTTAAACTTTAGGTATATAAACACTATGTAATAAATTTAATTTTAGTAATAAGATTACTCTTGAAAAAGGCATAACACGCCGAAACAATTGTAGAGGTATCACAATATATTTTGAAACATTTAAAAGCATTTAATCTATTTACTTTCCTAAATATTAAAATACTGTGCACTGTTTTCTATTTTAATGTTAAACACAATTTTAAAACTCTCTTAATTAATTTACTAATAATAATAGAATAATCAATTAGGTACTTACTTTACAAAGTATTGTTCTATCTTTCTGACTTTCCCTCTGCATTTCAACTCGGAAGGCCCCCTTCGGTCCACGAACTCTGACAGTTAATTGTCCAGCACCAGCCCCTCGAGTGTCGCAAATAAATCTAGACTGAAACGTGGCTAAAACCCCATGTTCTATACCTGGACCGTATACCTTCACCTGAGAAAAACATAGCGAATAAATAAATTTGAAAAACCAGATCCTCAAACGAGAAATGTCACCAATGGGACCGCTTTTCAGTCCCCAGAGTTTCTATGACGTATTTTTTTTTCAGTTTTGAATACTATCTAAACTGAAAAAATTAAACAAAATTCCATTGTGTGATATTGGAAGACATTTAAACAAACTTAAACTTAAAATAATGATCAAAATGTGCTTTCGTTTTCCTTTTCAGGATAAAAAACGGTTAGTATTGCTTACCTTTGTAGCATCAGGTGCGCCGGCAACTCTAAGCGTAAAAGGCGATCCTGGAACATGTTGTCCAGCATATTTTATTGTTAATAAATGTTTTCCAGCCTCTTGTGGTTTTACATTTAACGTAAACGTGGCGTCACCGTGGTCGTAAAGTTCACAGTAAGCGACTTTTCTTGGTCCTGCACAGTGAGCTGTTAACTCTCCTGGACCAGCACGTCTAGTATCGATCCAAGAACGTATTTCTTTTCCTACTATTCCTTGATGAAGACCTTCACCAGAACATAGAACCTATCCGAGATGAAAGCAAAAAAATAAACTTTTTTGTGTTTCATTCCCACCAGCTACTCGTGCTGGTGGGCGGGCAGTCCCTCCGACATACACTGCAGTGCAAAGCCGGAGGGTAGGGCGTAAGGCAGAGTAGTAGCAGTAGAGCACTATACCACGTAGCTCGGTAGATGAAGGTAGAAATCGAATAAGTAATAATATTTCGAGAATAAAATGTATACCACAAACATTTTTAAAAATTCGGACACATGTTTCACCCCCTTCTATTGTCAGTCGCACGCTTATAATGCCTATAATAAAAGTAGAAGAAACACATGCCCGAATTTTAAAAAAGTTCTATATTAATATTTCGAGTATTAAAAAATTTTTTTTTTAATAAAATACCTATATAGAGAGATATATTATATATTATAATAACGTTCAATTATTATTTATTTTTAATTATTATCAACTAAGTAATGATAAATGTTAATTCTGGTGTCGTTAAATATTATTATGAAATTGGTTTTCATTAATAATAATTTAAAACAATCTTAAAATAGATATTTTCAAAGTGATATTTACTGTTTAACGTAATTTTTTTATGTTTTTCGATTGACTGGACTATTTTAAGGATATTCTTTCGTTGTGAAAAAAATTACGTTATTATAGCTATGAGCGTTTTGACGTCTATTTTTCTATGTGATAATTATATCCAATTTCCTTTGAGTATTTGGTTTAAGCTTTCGCAGCCATCGTTAATGTTGTCGTTGTTGTTCGGGTTTTCTGGCCTTCGTCTTTCAAAGTTTATCCTCGACGTTTCGTCGCCACGCACAGACCACATCTTCAGGAGATATTACTACTACTGTAGTCAGTGCATATCTGAGATCACAGATCTCTACTGACTACAGCAGCAGTAATATCTCCTGAAGATGTCGTCCGTGCGTGGCGACGAAACGTCGAGGATAAACCTTGAACGACAACATTTCCTTTGAGTGTTTGCATAAGTATCTAAAAAATATTTGCGCACTTCTCGACCAAACAATCTAATATGTTTTTATTAAAATTAAATCATTATTCAATAATTATAACTCGTCTGATATAAAAAATGAAATAAGCAGTTCTCCTCGAATTTCACAAACAAATAATTAATAAAAATTACCTTTGAAGCATCTGCTCCTCCTCTGACTTCTACTAATAATGGACAACCCTTGACAAGTCTTCCGCTCCACAAGACCGATAATAGATAACTTCCGGAATTATGAATCGTATAAGTTGCCCTCCATATTTTTTCTCCCGCTAAACTTATCATTACCGGAACGGGCTGATTAGAATCAGCGGCATGTAGGGTTACTTCCGGATTACCTAAGTTAAAAAAAACATTCACGGAATATAATTTCATCAAATTACTTGGCATACAAGAATATAAATAACAAGAAATATAAATATAAATATGGAATCAACAGAAACAACTACTCCGAGGGCTAATACCCCTACCGGCATTGAATTATACTGTTGATTCCGATGGATTCTAAGACGAAGATATAACATATTCAAAAAAGAAGGAATTAAGATCAAAGATCTCACATTTGGAGAGCGTCCTACCAAGTAGGCACAACGAACCGAAAGCCATATCCCACAACCGGTTTCGACCTATCGGGTCTCATTAGGTGGGCGCTGGCAGAAAGGCCTTTACAGGCGAATAAGGATTTCAATTCCTTCTTTTTTGAAATTTCTTAAGGTTACTTGTACCAAAATTTAAATATTTCTAGTATTGAAAAATACCTGGCCCAGACTTTGAACCATCAATGGTAAAATATGCGGTTTCGCCACATTGGGCATTTGCTAAACCCCTTCCTGTGAGAACAACTTGATCTTTAAGGCTAACGGCAATTTTGGGGGCTTCTGGCAGAGGAATGTTAGCGTATTTGATATCGAAATCGTGTTCACCAGCATTTAATCCCTCAGGAGACAACTCAAATCGTACTCGAGCGCCACTTTTTTCCGCCATCAATTTGCGTCCAGCCAGTTTACATTCTACAGTTCCAGGACCAGCACTGGAAGTGTCAAAGGCTAACTTTGCGGGAAGTTTTATGCGACCAGTGTCATCCAAGTATTGAGGCCAACCGCCTATTAAACGAACTAAATTTACATCCACAATGTTAGGTCTAAACGGTGATCCGGCAAGCTACAATAAAAAAATGATCAAGTATAGAAAAAGGTTTCATTTTTTTAACGATAAATGAATAAACACTACTTTGTTTATTATCACTTTTTTTATTTACAAATCCTTTTGACTATAGTTTCAACAAATAGCTTGTCATTGTCAAATTTGAATCATTTGTTTTTGAATCATTTGTTTGACAATGACAAGCTATTTGTCGAAACTATGGTCAAAAGGATTTGTAAATAAAAAAAGTGATAATAAACAAAATAGTAGAATCATGGTTCGGGCTTGTAGGTCGTGGTCGATGTGAACGGTTTCGTCCAGACGTTTCGTCAGCAACTGCGGCTGACATCCTCAGTGGGTGCTGCGTTGACTACGCGGGCGAAGACTATACCTCGAAGTCTCGGCAGCGACTGATAATCTTCGCCCGCGTAGTCAACGCAACACCAACTGAGGATGTCAGCCGAAGTTAAGTTATGTTCTTAAACAAAGTAGTGTTTATTCATTTAACGTTAAGATGAATTATCACAAAGTAACGTCTGAATCAATCCAAATTTCATTTTTTTCATAAACGGACAAATAAATCACCTCATTAGGACCAATGCTGATTATGATGTCATAAGTCCCAACCCATTTTGGGGTATACGACACGAGATATTCTCCAGGTTTGGAACATTGAATATGTGCATCGATGTTGCCTTCTGCTGCGTCTATTATAACCCTTGGTTGTATAACGCTGGTTATAATGAAATTAGTCCTTTCTCCAACTTGCCCGCTTTCCAATCCTTTACCAACTGCTCGAGGAGGGGGAGTAGGTCCAACTGGACCAACGCCCAATGCCAATGGCGAACCTTTCACCGGAATATCCCCGTAAGTGATCGATACTTGGAATAAGCCTGGTAAAGTTGGCAGGAAACTTATTTGGAATGTTTGATCGTCTAACTGATTCTTTTGTATCGCTACCGTTTGGTTTATTGGATTCGTTATTTTGACATCCAAATCGGCAAGACCAGCATTTTTTGTAGATACTGTAATGAGGGAATACTGACTCAAAAATGGAAAAGCGAATTAATGCCTTAATTGCTGTATCCGAATTATAAAATAATAAATAATTATTCCATTGGTAGAACCAAGGACGCAAACAACGCATGGTAAAATATTACATTCCTGTAACAGTGCTGACCAGTGTTGAACTAAGATAAGTCCAAGATCATGATAGTATTTTTGAAATAAAGTGTAAGATTTGTACTAATATTGAATTTGGAAGTAAAACAAAAGAAAACTTTCACTTATCCTGAAGAAGATACTGTGTTAGCGAAACAATTGTTGATGCAATCAATTCCTGTGAAAGTTTTCTCTTGTTTTACTTCTGATTATGAATACCTTTCACCAAGTAAAAGCCAATTCCATTTCATCTTCAATATTGAATTTGTTTATCATTTCTAACAATGTAAATTCGGATATTATGTTTAAATTAGTTTTCGGTATTGTAAATTTTTACTTTTATATTTTACATACCATTGAATCCAATTTTTTCTCCAACATTGCTCTGTGTGTGTGGAATATCGAATATTCTGACAAAGTCGACGTCAAACGCGTGACAATTGAATGGACTTCCATTCAATGGTTTAGATTGATGAAGAACTTCAATTTTATGAGCACCAACATCTTTTGCCGTATATTCTGCTTGGAGTTTTCCTGTTTTCGTTTGATAACAGCGAACGGGTACAGCAGTTCCTGCAGGTCCACTTATTACCACGTCGAATTCTCTTGCGGGTTTCCCTAACGTATCTATATTGAACGAACTCACTTTTCCAACCCTAGCTTGATACAGTCCTACGCCTCCCGCCCAAGGTTCGTTTCCAGGGGCCTTTACACCAATTTCGAGGACATTCGGGTGAGGAACTCCGTTATAGTACAGTACGATTCTATGTGGTACAACGTTATTAGGGTGAAACACAATTTCCCACAGTTTAGGAATATTAACGCTTTGACGTACACTGTGAGGCACGTCTTTATTTGCAAACTTAACTGCCGCAGTCAGTTTTCCGGGTCCTGCTTTGTTAATACTGACCGTAACGACAGCGGGCCGATGAGATATTGCATCGGGTACATTCACCACTTCAATTTTTGACATGTTAAATACATGAATTGTACGTGACCCTACAACCTCATGGCCCTGAATAAATTGTATGTGATAGACTCCTGTGTGGTTAACAGAAAATTCTGCCTTAGAATTTTTCAACGTGTATTTCACTATGTGATTGTTGGGATCCGTCACTTCCAACTTGTGGTCGTTCAGGAGATCGATGTGTACCAAATTACCAATCTGAAGATATTGAACCGGTTCGATAACGGAACATTGGAAAGGACTGCCTGGTATTTCCATTTCGTTAAATGTGATATTAACAAAATGGGTCTCGTTTGTTTGCGGTATAAAAGTAACTTCATACAGACCCCTGGCGCATGCTACCACTTCTGCTTTAACTGTGGTATGCTGTGTGGACACAACCAATTCCAACGTACCTTCTCCGGCGTGAGCTGCATCCACGCTGAAGGTGACGGGTTTTCCAACTTCCGCAGTTTCTTTTCCAATCATTGAAAGGTCTTGCATACTTCTATTCAACGATTTTTGACCTGGTAGACCAGAGACAAGTACTTTATTTACATCAAAAACGTTACAATTAAATGGAGACCCGATGATATGCTGGTCACTAATCAAAACTGCTACCGAGTGACGACCAACTGCTTCAGGGACAAATGTTGCTACCAGATAATCGGTTTCGGTATTCATCTTTACCGGGATAATCTTTCCAGAAGGTGATGTCACAGTGACATGGGCGTCAGCGTTGCCAGAAATTCCTTCCATTCTTATTTCCGCCTGATGGCCGACTGCAGCAAGTTCTATTCCAGATCCAGACACTGGAATTCTAAGTTGGGTGTTTCCAGGATGCACTTTACAACTGAATGGAGATCCGGGAACAGGCTGTCCGTTAAAACTAAACAAAAAATATCTCATTAACTGCTGATATGGCAACGACTATCGTATTTTTACCGAACACTAAGGGTATGCGTAGCAGCTTCCGTTGGTTTGAAATTAACTTTGAATCTGGCATTTCCCTCACTTTGGACAAAATTGGGCACATTTCTACCAGCAACTGCTACAATTATCTCTAAATTTCCAGCTCCCGCCTGGGAGGCGTTGATACTGAAAGATACTGGCTTTCCAACCATTCCATCGTTTATGTCAGATACTATAACTCTTCCTGCGTCGTAGGCTTTGATAAGGAATGGACTTCCTTCAATATGACCACCAGGAAGTCGAACCTGATTAATAACTATTATAAGCTAATTGTTCATTATCTAAAGGTTCAATAATTATATTAACTTGCCTCAACACTGTGATCTCCTACATCTATGGGTATGAATGTTACGTCATATTTCCCTTGGACGCCTGTTTGTGGCGTTATCTGAAATAAAATACGATCGTTAAAATCTATGTAGTGAATATATTGTTTTAATTCCTACTTAGCTGGGTTGACAGCATTCAGGAGACCACAGGAATAAAACTTTCATTAACTTTATTAAGAAAAAAAGGAAAAAGTGAACAAACAAAATAAAGATTGCGACAACGTCTCTTCTTCATCAAATCTATAGAAAATCTGGTATTCTTAACTTAAAACTAGCCACAGGGGGGTATACCACCTTCATCACCCCGCAGTCCTACATCCCTAACATACGGATTTTCTCATGCATCCATCTCAGTCTCACTTATACTTCAACACAGCTCTTACTTACATTCTGCGACATAAAATTGGAAACTTAAATCTACCTACCCTAATCCCTAAATTTATGACTAAGTCTACACAAACACAAAAAGTTGTGTCCATTATTTCCGACACTACATCTAAATGTAGATAATTGTACAAATTTTCTTTTACCTGTGTTAGTACGGGTTTCCTTGCTGGACCAAGAACTTCGACGATTGGCACCGACGAACTTTCGACGGCAAATACACAAGCTTTCCCAACTGATATCTTGTCTAGGGCATCGGGAGCAATTATTCTTGCCGATGGAGCAACATTGCACTTAAATGGACTGCCTGGGACATCTTGGCCATTAAAACGAAGATCTACCGAATGAATTGTTGCCTCTCGTGGTGTAAAGGAAATGGCATAAACGTGAGGTCCTTGAGCCTGGGCAGATGTTGGAACTCTACCACCATTTACAGTCACTTCTAAGTTTCCTGGTCCTGCCAGACTTGTCTCAACTATTGGGCCAATAAAAAGTGAAAATGTTGTTAGAAGTAGATATCGAAAGAGGACTTTATACTTTATGCTTGGTTTTACAAATATTGACTAGTTTGAAGGTAATTTAATAATTTTTGACTATTTTACACGGATTTTGAAAAAATGTTGTAAGTACATATATTACTGCAGAATCATATCCAAATAATATTAAAAGAATTGATGTTAAACTTCGTGAAGTTTTGTAAATTGCATTATTTGAAAGAGATTAATAATTGGACATTTACAAACTGCGAAGGTTGCGAATTTTCAATCAAAACGAATCGTCATGAGGATCCTAACATGTTTAGAAAATTTGGGTACAATATTGATTCCCCAATTGTTTTGTCGCACCTCTAACAAAAGCCGCTAAAGATTTGATCCGGAATCCAAACGTTTGGAAGTTTTCTGCGCAGTAGTAGAGAGGACTGATTCAAATCAAGTTTCTCTACATATTCCAAAGTTTTTTTCCAAATAGTTTGATATTTTGAATCGTGTGAAACAGGCAAATAGTAAAGTACGCCGTTTACTTTTTTGTATGAATATATAACACCAAAAACTGCATTCTAAATATTATTAAGTATTGAGTTTCTCGATACGATGGAAAATTCAAATGAGAACACATGATTTTTCATATGTTGTCAAGCATATGGCACGCGTAGGGGGATCTTAGTTTCTATAATACATGGAATACAAAAGGTAAGATACCAACCTAAAAATGTTACTGGCTTTCCAACAACGCCTGTGGTCGAATCCTTGACTTTGATCGCTTGGACATCGTATATTTTTGCCGCATAGGGACTTCCCGTTGTTGGCACACCACTAACATTAACAGCTATTCGATGTTCACCAACAGTTCGAGGAACAAATTCTGCTTGAAATTGACCACTGCCGATCGGTTGAACTTGAGTTGGAACTGCTTGACCTCCCGGGCCTGATGTAGTTAATATTTATTTATTCACGTGAAGGTGTGGAGGAAGTGCATTTTTAACAACCCTTTCCGTGTCCGTTTGGTATGTGCGTAAGTATGTCACGTAGGATTCAGGATGGACAAGGAATTGAAGGAAAATGACCAAAACATTTGACTCAATTCTAAAGATTGCAGTGATTAAAAATGATTGATTGATACATTTTGAATTGAATCTGTCAATCTTTGGAACTGATTTGGTCATTAAAATCTTATAAAATTACATGCTTTTTTGTTTTGGTAAAAATAATTTTCTACTTCATTGTTTTATATTATCTATATCTTTCTATCTTTAGATTCAATTGAAATTACTTTTTTTTCCAAGTGGAATTAAAATAGATTTAACATTGAAATAGCTGAAGGTGTTTTACCCTTTATTTTGTTATTAAATACTTAATTTAGAAAAAGTCGTAAGATGGCACACTAATTAAACTAAATTAAGAAAATATTTACCTATAAAATATAATTGAATTCGACATCAACCATTGCATGGATATAATGTCATTATCACAAAACTAAGTACACCTAACATATATAAATTTCTTAACGTTTCATATAATCAACTGCCATTGTTTTGAATAATTTTGCTATTAAGTTAATCAGTGAATGTGAAAGCGATATATAATTACAATTAATAATTATATATGCAAATTTGATTAAATAAGAATTATTTATGACTAACTCTGATTATAACGCTTAAGTCGTAGCAATATTTTTTGGTTTTGTATATCGATTTAGTTAACCAAATTTAAAATCATTAATTATCTTAATCAGAGAAATTGTTAAACATTAACGGTACTATTTATTTCATTTTTATCTTCTTTAAATTTATAACGCTCACATATCCACACAGTATTTTTGTTTGTTGCAATGTCATTTTCCGGATTATTATTAATTATGAAAATTGTGTATGTATAATATATATATATATATACCCGTGCAAATAAAAAACAAGAAGTCCAGCAACAATATGTTCAATTAGAAATAAAAGAACAACCTTCACCAAAATAAATTAATTTCATCAAGAAATAGAGTACTAAACATGCAACAAGTTTTAACTATTTGATAAGTCTAATTATTTCTTAATATGTTGTATCTTTTTTAATAAATTTTACATTTGTTGCCATTATACGTATTGTTATTATGAGGTTTATTATTCAATATTTGTTACCTGTATTGCCTTCGTTAATTTTACTGACAAGAAATTAATTATTTCCAAAAATAAATAGAAAACAAATGTTGTTCAAAATTATATCTTCGGAATACTACAACATAAAATTTGTGATAGAATTTCTAGTATTTAATGACAAAAAAATGAAATAATAGGTAAACATAATTAATAATGAATAACAAAGAAAACTGAAATACTGATTTCAAAATAGAATGTACAATATTAAATTTCAGCCAAAGCAACGTAATAATATTTTTATTGAAAGGCAAAGACGTTATTCTAAAACGGTTCAATGGCCGTGGTCCAGAGTTGTTTTTGTTTCAGCAACATTGGTTGACATTCACGTTCGCTGATGATGCCAACCAAAGCTACCGGCGAAACGTTGTATAAAACTCTCCAAAGGAATCACGGCCATCAAACCCAAATATTTTTATTATTGAAACAACCCCATATTTTCTAATGTTGTTTCTATAATAGAGTTACTGTCACATTTTCTTGATGGAAATTGTTTTTTACATGTAAGAATTACGAATGTGTTTTGTGAAAGATTTTTATAATACAAAACAAGAAGAAGAAAATAAAGGAACTAAGTGTCATTAGTAAGGAGGGTTGGGGTTAATTACATATATATATATAGGGGTGTCTACGTGACAAATCTTCTATGCCCTGAAAATACGAAAAAAATGCGGTGCAATAGAGATTTAAAAACGTTTATTACAGTAGAAAGACACAAACATGTAAAGCTAGAAGTGAAAATTTATTATTACATACATATACAGTAATAACTATAGGTATAGCAGCAACAAAAAAAGATGGCAAGAATTTATTGCAGATACATACACATAAAATGTATAAAATAACAATAAAAAAATAACGCAACATTGCAACAACAAAATATATACTGTTGTATGTGTTAAGGTACACATTATAAATAAATATCACAGTGCATAACTTATACGATATTAGTCTACGAAACGTAAAAAAGCTAAGTATTTTGTCTTGCAAAAGTTTACAACAATTTTACTTTATGAAACAAAACCCTTTCACCTGTAAGAAGTTTAATTATTTTCCATTATTATTTTCATTTATATTATTGTGTATTGTTTTAAACTAATGCAAAACTAAAATAAGTTGTAGAAATAATAAGAAGGCACTTGTGCCAAAAATTTATACTTCTTTTCTATAACATATTTATGCAAAAAAAAGCGTATACTTATTTGTGACTATGACCACCACCACCACCCTAAAACTACCCCGCCACCGTCGTTCTGAAACCATAAAATATTGCATCATTCTCACCCTCGACATTAACTTCAATGTCTTCCAATCTTCCCGGATGATTAATCAATAGAGTACTTGGTTTATGAATGGGACCTGGTCCCGGAAGGGTAACACTAGGTCCATTGCTTCCACTACCAACCCCAACAATCAGGGGACATCCGACAACAGGTCGTTTATTAAATGCCACATTAATTACATGATCACACGCTTCGACTGGTACAAAGCTGACAGCAAATTTGGCATTACCTTGGGGGTGCACCTGAGTGGGAATATTCAACCCCCTTGCCGAAATCGTTATCTCCAAGTTACCCTCACCAGCTTCGCTGGCATCTACAGAAAATGTAACCGGTCTCCCAACAATGCCGTGAGCTACATGGCCGACCGAAACTTTGGTACAATCAAATGCTTTGGCTACGAAGGGGGTGCCTTGTACTGGACGACCATTGTAATCTACTGTTATCTGATAAGCACCCACAAGTACGGGGGTGAATTCTGCAGTAAATCCGGAATGAATATCACCCGTTACTTTTACTGGTAATTCGCCAGAAGGACCTCGAACAGCTACCGCTAATTCGGCTGTGCCACCCCCCACAACCGCAATATGAAATGAACTGGGTTGATTAACGGGGATCAGCTCGAGATGAGTCAGGCTCAAATTCACCCTACTTGTATCTGCAACTGGACAGACAAATGGGCAACCCCTTACTGTTTCGCCATTGAATTTTATATCGATTAAATGAGGTTTAGCGACGTCAGGGGTGAACGATACTAAACATCTGCCTCCCCCAACTACTTGAACATGATTCGGTACTTCGCCTTCGTTTATCGATATCTCAAGTTGACCCTCTCCAGCTTGACTGGCATCAACTAAAAATAAATAAATTACAGTAAATTTATTTCTAACATATTAACGTTGATAAGTAAAAAATGCAACAAATTAGCCAGATCATATCCTGAAATACGGTAGTATATAACATAAGTACATATTACCTACCGAGGAAAAAACTAGAAGGAGAAACTTCTATTTATTTTATTAAATAGGAAGTGTATTACATACATTACTGCATTATGCATAGAGAGATTAGGAAGCCATCCAATTTAAGTTGAACTACTAATTAAATTGTATCATTTTCAATTACATCATAGGTACTTAAGTAATACCAATAAATTATTCACTTAGCGTTTGTTTATATGATCTTTATCTGGGTAATTTTACTTTTATTGTTTTACGTTAGTTATTTAAAGAATGTTTATCGGATATATTTCGGCTTATTTGAAGCATAATGTATTTAACATATCTTCACTTACCCTTAAATTGAACAGGTTGGCCAACAACTCCGCTACCAACATCAGTAACTTGTATAAGACTTGTATCATATACTTTGGCCACTAATGGGGTAAGAAGTTTTTCCCCTGCGACGGCCACTTCGATTATGTGTGTCCCAACTTCGTTGGGAACAAATTCAACACTTTGTACTCCGGTTCTACTTCCGGGAAGTACTCGTGCTTGAATGGCCCTTTTACTAGGTGATATCACGTGAACTGTAATATCATCTGGTATAATATTGTGATTCTTAGTGACGATTTCGAATACGGCCGAAACGTGGGCCGGCACTAATCGGGTAGATTCACCCAGAACTGATACTGATGAAGTTGACATTATGTTGACATGCCAAGGACTCCCTAAAAAAATTAAAACATTACACATTTGCTGAACATTATTTTTTTCTAATGGTTAAAGTTTTTAGCCCTTTACATGCTCGTAATAATAATAAGTAATAGAATACATTTTAATATAATTAATTGTATCTTGGTTCACTTAATGAAAATTAATAGTCAACGTTGAAGAAATACACATTTTTAATTTTCTAATTCTAATTTATTATTACACTTAACATATGTTTAGCTACACTGTAGCTTCATCAGATGTAGACAAATACTTATTTTTACGAACGAAACGTAATTAGAATCGAGTTCTTTAATGTTCGTTAATTCTTTTTTTGAAATTCGTTTTTTTTTTACCTATTTATTACATGATCCACCCAATTTATAAATTCCTGATCGTAAATCTTAACGCACTTATCTTCATTATTTTTTAACAACCTAGAAACTGAATTATTTGTCTTGAAAGCTACATTAATATTGTTTTTACTGAATATTTTTTTAATTATTTCAGAAGGATAGCCTATATATGTTAATGAAACATATTTTTTGTTTTCATTCTCAATCTTTGGGAAAACTGATTGCAATGCTAATTTAAATTTAAGTTTTCTTTAAAATGTTATCTACTAAATTAATATTATAATTGCTGTTATATGCAAAAATTGTAAATTGAAGTGTGTAATAAGATATATATAGGTAAAACAAAAAGGAATTTCAAAAAAAGAATTAACGAACATTTAAGGTCATTTAAATATAAAAAACTCGATTCTAATTACGCTAAACATTTGATTTTAGAAAACCACAAGTTTCATAAGGAATACAGTGAGTTACATACAGAATCAAAAATAATAAATTAAATCTTTTAGAAACAATGAAAATAAATAAATTTAAAAAAACAGATTTACTTTTAAACGATCAGTTAGACCTAAATAATTATCCTTTACTTAACCTGTTCCCGCCCCCTGGTTGCAGTTCGAACCCATACTAATATAAATTAAATAAGTATTTGTCTACTTCTGATGAAGCTACAGTGCAGCGAAACATATGTTAAGTATAATAATAAATTAGTGAAAATTAAAAATGTGTATTTCTTCAACGTTAGCACACATTTTCATTAAAATTACTTATCTAGTGCGGTATTTTGATCGTTTTTTTTATCAATAATTAACGGTTTTTTTAGAAAAGTCATGTTATACTTACCTACTAACCAATTTTGTTTTTGATCGATTAAAAATTCTAAATACTCGCGGAATTTAAAGGACCAGTGACCTCGATAAAATAGTTTATTAAGTAGTAAAACTAAAACGGTATTTCATTAATACAAAAATTTATATTACGTTCTAAAATATAAAAGTATTCTTAGGAAAAAAGTGAAATTTAAAGAGCAAACGCCAATACACTGTTAACGCGATGTATTACACATATACATGTATATAGATGTATATAGATGTGAATGTAAATGTAAAATACCATATGTCGATTTCTACATAATTGTTTTTGCCATTGTAAGCAATACTTCCTACACCAATTCGCCATGTACATTGTATTGTAGTTAGGAATTGGTTGAAACGTACAATAAAAAAATGATCACGTAGTGTTACTGAAGTACAATGCTATGTGCTATATATATAAAAACTTATTGCTCAACAACAACCAAAATTTTAAATATCTGACAAAGTTCGAATGACTTAATTTATTTGTCGCATAGTATTGAATGGAATGCACTTCTTATTAATGAACAAAAAAAATAGTAATAAGGTCACTCGAATGCTCACGGTGTTGCCTACGGTGCAGATGGTTAGATCCATCTTATTGATTGATCATAGATAGTTAACAGAAGTTTAAGCAAGCATATTATGCGTGTTCTGCGTACCTTCGACCTGTTGATTTGGCTTTTTTCCGATATCAACGACACCGGAAGAAAATCAATACGTTTTTCACGCACAGTATAATAAAGACGCCATTGGAATGTGAAAAACGAAACGGTTTCGTTAACTCGCACTTGTGATGGGTAGAACACTATACAGCACTGTCAGCGGGAACAACAACAACAAAACTGCTGTAGATACTCTTCGCGATTTTTACCTCTACGTTTACCTGTGTAGCCAGCTAGTAATTAGAAAGCAGGCGGTGCGAGGAGCGTAAAGTCAACATTCTTTCCAAAACATTGTTGCCGGATAATTTTGTTTTAACGTGGAGGTGTAGAATATTTACAAATACTTAAAGCGAAAGTATATAATGGTAGGTAGATATCTTAAATTTTTAATGAACAATATGTTTTTTGTACAGAAACTTAAACTTGTTTTTGTGATCTTGTGAAAAGTTTGCTCCATTTTTTTAAATATCTATTGATTTTTGTTAAAGCAATTGTTCAAAACATTTTTTATTTCTTATAGTTTTAGGAATTACCGGAAGTAGCAGGCGATAAGCTTAATTGCTGTAATTAAGCAGCCTAATTTGAGTCTCCAAACTATTTTACAGCTTTGCATTCTAACATTTATATGTATATGTATGTCCACAACCAAAGATTAACAAATAAAAGTGTTTTTGGTAACTTTCGTCTTAAATTATATTAAAAAGTTGTGACTGTAATAAATTTTAAAGAAGAAAGTTCAAAGATTTAGATCAATTTAAATTTCATTATGTAGATTTTTCAAAAAACATATTACAGATGCAGAAAAACTTTCTACAAAACTATTTCTAGAACTCAATGTATCCGAACTTTATACAGATATTAATATCTAAAATCGTCCATGCTTTCCCATGACTAATTCTGATTATTATTTCATGTTAACAGAAAATTGTTGCAAATTATTCTAGCTATCTGTAAGGCATACACGCCTTTAAACAATTTAAATCTATGTACATATTTTATTTCTCATTCATTTCACTTTTTGTTTCTGCGTAAATTATTTTATAACTTAATCTATTTTTACTGTAAAATATAATTAAATATGAAAAGTTTGAAAAATTCAATAATTTTACCTGTGGAGTATATTTGTTTACATATTATGGGTCATTGAATGTTGTTGTAATATTACTAACGTACATGCATGTTAGATAGTTAGTTTAGAAAACAATGAAACATAAAACGCACTTACCTTCATTTTGATAATTTTTGATATACATATAT